>CANTUT010000082.1:7500-1461000 GCA_947687605.1 Reutealis trisperma
AAGATTATCAAAAATTAATATTTAAATTTAATAAAATAAAAATAATAAATATATATTAAAATATTTTAAAAATAAATAAATTAAGTAAAAAAATATGATCATAATTCATGTATAGATGTTTTTTATGGTTATTTTATTTTTCAATAAAGTAACCTACTTTATTTATAAAAAAAATAATTTTTTAGGAAAAATAATAATTTTTTTAGTTATGAAAAAACTTTTAATTTTACAAAAATATAACTTATTTTTTTGTAAAACAATATTTTTACAAAAAAGAAAAATACTTTTGTAATTACAAAAAAAAGACTCTCTTATAAAAAATCACAATCTTCTTATATTTTTTCGTAAATTAGACTTTTTTTTATAAAGTTTATAAATATATAAATTTAAAAGACTACCTTAATTATTCTAACATTTTTTATTTTTAATTAATAAAATATAATATCAGATTAATTTAATTATAATACTTTAAATATTTTAATTATATTTATTATTTATAACTATCCGATTGGCTGTAAAAAATAAAATTTTATATTTTATTTTAAAATAAAATAATATAAAAATTTACCTATATAATACATTTTATAAGAAGATTGTGATTTTTTTAAAAAGAATAATATTTTTTCGTAATTATAAAATTATTTTTCTCATAAAATTTTTGTTTTATATAAAATAAATCATATTACAAAATAAATTATAAAATTATTTTTCTCATGAAATTTTTATTTTATATAAAATAAATCATATTACAAAATAAATTATATTTTCGTAAAATTAGAATTTTTTTCACAATTAAGTAAAATTGCAAAAAAATAGTTTAATTTACGAAAAAATATAAATAAAATTATAATTTTTTGTAAAAAAATTATTTTTTTGCAACAAAATATGTTATTTTAAATTATTTATTCTCAACAAAATAGGTTATTTTATTTAAAAACAAAGTAACAAAGAAAACACATTCATGTATATATATTACGGGTGTGATTTCGATGGTTACTTCAATATTTACTCATAGAATATGGATGGTTACCACTATTTTAATCATTGGATTAAAATCTAATGGTTCTAATTAAGTCTGTATTCTATTAAATGTATTTATTGGCTTCAAAGTTACAAATCTAATTAAATTTGTTTTTTAAGGGTAACTTATTGTAACTAGAATTTTTTTTTTTAATGTGTTTCACACGTTAGTTTTCATTATAACTCGTTAGAATTCGCTAGAAATATAAATACTTATTCTACATTTTCACTTTTTATTTATTAAAAATTTGATTACCATTTTTTTATTTAAATATAAAATTATATATTTTTATGTTAAGTGAAGTTTTCAATTAAAATGAAATAAAACTTTTCAAATAAACTCATGCGGCTGAAATCTTATTGGTCGACTTTTAAGATTATGATGGAAAAATATTTATATAACTTGATTATTAAATTCATTTTAATTATTGAGTCTAAGTTAAGTTAAATTTTCATATGAAAATCTAAAAATTCAACAAAAATATAATTATACGAATAAATATTATCTAAGTTATATAGTCATGTATGTTTAATATAATTAGAATAATAACACAAAATAATTATAGATTCTATATAAATATATGAATGTACTTTAAAAGGCAATACATATACAATATTAAAAGAAGATAAGTTAAACATATTTAAATAAATTATTTTTTATAATTTTAAATGATATTTTTATATTTAATAATATGTTATAAAAAAGAAAATAAATGAATCGATAAATACATTTTTATTATAATCTACTAATTTAGTTTGTTATTATTATGTTGCCTAAGTATTAATTATAGGTTGTTTTCATGTTAATACTTGATATGTCTACTGTTTTCTTATAATTTTAATGTAGGTTGTATGTTTTTATTAATTTTGATAAACTTGATCTATTTGACACATTATAACTTAATTTTTTGTTCCTTTAAAAAATCAACAATAATCATTTCAGTGTCTATATGCACCATTTTTTTTTAAATCGACTGGTGATTGCACCAGACAGATTACTGGTTCACGATTCAATCGGTCAGACCGGTTGGATAAAATTTCTTTATTTTTCAATTAGTTTCTGATTTTCAGTTAAACAGGTTAAACCGACTAGTTCAATTCTATTTTTATAACACTTATATGCACATATTCTGTATAATAAGTAATATACTTGTTATTCCTATTTGAATCATTGTCAGCACTCACATTAAGTTCAGCTTTTCACTTTGATATCTCTGACACTAAACTATACTTTGTATATGTATTTTTATATATGTACTTTAAAAAGCAATACATATACAATATTGAAAGAAGATAAGTCAAACATATTTAAATAAATCATTTCTTATAATTTTAAATGATATTTTTATATTCAATAATATGTTATAAAAAATAAAATAAAGGAATCGATAAATACATTTTTATTATAGTCTACTAATTTAGTTTGTTATTATTATGTTGCCTAAGTATTAATTATAGGTTGTTTTCATGTTAATACTTGATATGTCTACTGTTTTCTTATAATTTTAATGTAGGTTGTATGTTTTTATTAATTTTAATAAACTTGATTTATTTGACACATTATAACTTAATTTTCTGTTCCTTTAAAAAATCAACAATAATCATTTCAGTGTCTATATGCACTATTTTTTTTAAAATAGACTGGTGATTGCACCAGACAGATTACTGGTTCACGATTCAATCGGTCAGACCGGTTGGATAAAATTTCTTTATTTTTCAATTAGTTTCTGATTTTCAGTTAAACAGATTAAACCGACTAGTTCAATTATATTTTTATAACACTTATATGCACATATTCTGCGTAATCAATAATATACTTGTTATTCCTATTTGAATCATTGTCGGCACTCACATTAAGTTCAGCTTTTCACTTTGATATCTCTGACATTAACCCTTTAAAATGAAACCCTAATTGCATCAAAAGTCTATCCTCATTTGGATTATTATTATTTATTTTTATATTTGTATCCTTATCAGTTATCACTAATAATTCTCTTTAACTATTTCTCTAAGCATCCAAATTATATAAACCAATTTCCTAAATGATACAAGGATTAAGCCAAATCCATACTCTTTATTTACCACATTCCATAAACCATTTTCAGAAATAATATCATAACTACCATTCTTTCTCATAAGAAAAAAAAACAGTTTATAAACAAATCCGTATTTTAAAAATATTGGAAGAGGATAAGTCAAACATATTAAATAAATCGTTTCTTACAATTTAAAATGATATTCTTTTGTTCAAGAATATATTCTAGAGAAAAGAAAACAAAGGAACTGATATACGTTTTATTATAATTTTTGAATTTATTTTGCTATTATTATATTGTATTAATTATAGGTTGATTTTCATGTTAATACTTGGTACGTCTATTATTTTCTTATAATTTCAATAAAGGTTGTATGTTTTTATTAGTTTTAATAAAACTGATCTTTTTAACATATTATAGCTTAATTTTTCTTCCTCCAAAAAATCAACAATCTTTCCAGTATTTATATATATCATTGTTTTAAAAATTGTACTGGTGACCAAACTAAAAGGTTTATAGAATACATTAATTTTTTCTTTGTTTTAATAAAAAGCCTATTATATATTCACGTAAAGATTAAATACATCGTTTGTAAATTTAACATCAATGTTACTTCAATATTAATTATATACAATTAAATTATCATATGATATCATATTATATTATATTATATAATATCATATTATATCATAAGTCCTAAAAATCTCTAATTTAATGATTATATCAATAAATCTCTACTTTTAGAATACATTTTTTTTTATTTCAATAAAAGACTTATCATACATTCACATTAGAATTAATGCATCAATTGTAAATTTAACATTAATGTTAATTCAATATTAATTGTATATAATTGATTTATCATATGATACCATACTGTATCATGTAATATCATATTATATCATAAGCTCAAAAAATATCTATTTAATAGTTATATCACGTGAATTCTTGTGAATATTTTAAATTTAATATTACAAATAATAACAGTGACATATAATAATTAAATTAAAAATTTGGTAATTTTGATTTTCTATTTAATTAATTTTTAAGAATGATTAAATACAATTCACAAATTTTAAATATACTTATTTCACTTTTTAATATATTGGTTTACATTTTTATATGTTGTAGGTTTATAATTTTTTTCCGTTGCTTTGAGTGCAAGTTTGTAAGTGTTTTTGACAATATTGATTTATTTATAATTAATAAATAAATAATTTATTAATTTATTTTTAGAGTATTAATATAATTATTATTTGACTTTTGTTTTTTAATAAGTATGTGGGTTATATATAAAGAAAAAAAAAATCTAATTTTGAACTAAAAAATAAATTGTAATTCACTATATATATACATCTTTTAGTTTTTATATGCCTAAAATTGATTTTTCAGTTTTATTCAAAATCAATTATGACTTTCTAATAAAAACCTAAAAACATAAGATATATGACTAATTAAATTGAAAACTGAAAATATGCATTACATTGTAAATGATTCTCAATTAACTTTTATTTTTGATACATCTTGATCTATTTTGTAATAAAAATTTTAAGTAAATTTAACTGTTTATAAAGTCGCAAATAAAATTGATTTTTTTTAGAAGAATATATCATTATAAATATAAATTTTGATATTTGATAATAAAATAATAGGATTTTGCTTATTATTATTAAATGAACACTTAATTAGTGCATCTTCTTTTTCTGCTACATCATCTTATAAAATCAAAAGTAATTTTTCTAATTTACAATAGAATTTTTCAAAATCAAATTAGAATTTGTCAAATTTATTAATATTCGAACAATCAAAGTTAAATTGAAATTTTTCTAACTTCTTAATATTCAAAATAACATAAAAAAATAAATTATTTTAATTGAATTCATTTATACAAATTATTTTTTTTTAAATATATAAATTATTACTAATGGTTAAACAACTAATTTAAAATTTATAATGAGATAAAGTAATAATTTACATAATGAAAATAAAATTAGAATTTTTCTAACTTGTTAATATTCAAAAAATCAAAGTCAAAAAAATTTCTCTAACTTCTTAATATTCTAAAAAAATTAAAAAACATAAATTATTTTAATGAAATTCTTTTTTATTTAAATTAAATTTAATTAACTATATATTAAAAGAGTAATTATTTTAATTTTTACTTATTCTAATTGAATTCATTTTTTCTTTATTTAAATTAAATGAAATTATTAAATCACAATAATAATATAATTATAAATTTGTAATATAATTAATTATATATTAAATAATAATTATTTTATTCTTTTCTTATTCTAATTAAATTCATCATTCGTTATTTAAATTAAATATAATTAGATAATTATTTTATTTAGTTAATAAATGATCATATTACCTATCATAAATATACAATTAGAAAAAAGTTAGTAAGAGATTCTTAAGTAAATATACTTATCTTCCTTCTATATATTTATATATAGTATAGATCTAGATATGATGACATGGCATAATAATTTAATTTTCTTTAAAAGAATTTTTATTTAAGATTCTTTATTCGATTCTATCCCCTTTTTTTTCCCCAAATATCCTATTACTACTTAAGTTACAAGAGTATTTATGAATCATATTATTTAATTATTTAATAAAGTAAAACCTCATTTGTTGATTATATAAATGAGAATAAATAAAAAATAAATCACCTTGTGGATTATCGTCCAACATGTTTACAGCCTTTAGATCTTTTTTTTTTTTTTTAGAGTTTTTCAACCTTTAGTTCATAAAAGCAGAATTGCAAATTTATATATGAGTTACAGACTTATAGTAGAGGTTTCATATCAAATGTTAAGTTCTTCATTTTTTTATTTATAAAACATTTATTTAACTTTATATCTACTATAAATATATAAGATTAGTTTTAGAAATACGTATATTTTATTTTTTTATCATATATAAATAATATAATATATTTATCGATAATGAGCCTAAAAATTCATGAACTTACGGAGTTGAGCATGTTCTTGTTCAAGTTCAAGTTGAATTTATAACAAGTTTAAAAATAAAATTAATTTTAGATCATTACGCTTTTTTAAAGAGCTTAAACGAGCCAAAAAAGAATCAAATCTGTATTGAGCTTGAACTGTTCGGATTGTTTTACACCGATATGTACAAATATATAACTACTAACATTAATATATGTAAAAACTTTTAAGTTGCAACATAATTTTTTTTAAATATAATTAATATCAGTATTCATAACTAGATTGTATAAATTAATTATGTTTAATATATATATATATATATATATATATATTATTTTACATAATTTTTATTTAGGCTCCATTATGATTAAATTCAATTCAAATTGGACTACCCTCTTTAATTGGACTGAGTTTGGGCTTAAATTCAATTATTTCAAAAATGTAATCCATTAAAGCGGTTTATATTCTCAGATACTATAAATTAAAAATCAATTAGTTAATATCAATTGAAGTTATAAAAACTACATATTCTAATTAAATTGTAAAAATTGATTAATGTAATAGAAATTGATCGATTAAACTTATAAAAATGAATCAATTGAAATTGTATAAGAAGATATATTAAACTTAATTAAATTTATAGATCAATAGAATTAAAAGAAATTATTTGATTAAGTTAGTTTAAATTGATTTATAAAAATCGGTTGATTAAAATTACATTTAGATCAATTGAAATAAAATAAATCAATTGAATTAATCTATTGAAGATATGGAAATCAATAGATATTATGATTTCAGACAAATTCTTATAGTAACTTAGCTAAATTACCTCATGTTTATAAGGTGGATTCTTGTTTGTAAGGCTTATGACTTGAAATCTAACCATCAAATTTATAATTAACACACGCTCTAGTAAACTTTTGAAATGTAATTATTTAATAAATTAACTTAATATTTTATGACATTTAATTTTTTAAAGAGTTTCGCAAGAATATTAAGAATAAGTAAAAAATATTCAATTATTTAATAAATTAAAAACCGAACGCCGCGTACCCCAAAGTACCAATGAAGAAAAATCACTCATTAAAGTTAAACTTTCTTTGGAATTTTATTTCCACTTAGATCTTTGTTAAATATTACAATTTAATTAGTTTATAGTTACCAGTGATTAAAAAAAATAACAAGAAGTCAGTAGGAATTTGTTTTGTTGTGCTTATGAGGAAAAATAATTAGAATAAATATTCACATTTAAATAAAAAATAAAAGTTCTTCTAAAAAAATAGTATCAGTGATATTCACATGATTTTATTTCTATTAAAATAAAATTCATAAAATATAAGTTATATATAAATATTATAATAAATCCAAATTAGATTGATTTTTAGTATTCAAAACTAAATATAACTTATCAGTTCATAAAAGAACACAGCCACTTCATATTTAAGAAATTTGCAAAATGCTAAAGTTAGTAAATTCTCTCTCTCTCTCTCTCTCTCTCCCTTTTTTTTTTTTTTTTTTGGTAACATGCTTTTAATGAAAATAGAAAAGCATTTTAATGGAGGTTTGGATTTCAAGCAAAGTATACAAAAAGTTAGAAAGAGATGTTATGTTATGGAAAAAGAAAAAGAAATAGTAGTTCTCGAAGAAAGAAATTAAAAAAAAAAAAAATGCTTTCTTTTCTCATTATAAAAGCCAAGTGTTCTCTTATAATTGGACGAGAGTACCAACTCATTATGCTGATGTAGCGCTTTGTCTTAGACAATAATTTATCTTTAAAGAAAAAAAGAATTTTTTGAAACAAATGTAAGAATTTTATTAATAATCACCACCAACAACAATTATTAAGAACTAGGTATTTTATTAAAAAATCTAAGAATTTTATTAAAAAAAAAAACTTATTTATCTTATTGCATAAATTATTATTTACACATAAAATGAAATATTTATTTCCCCTTAGAATATGTAACTTGAATCTTTATAATTAATATAATTTGACAACCCATTCATTTATTATAGCAAGCCACCTATAATTAATACTTGTCTTAATATTTATAATTATTTAATATTTTTACTAATTTTTATGATGATTACGGAGCTGTAACCATAAAATTATTTTATATATATATTGAATGATGTCTATTTAATATATATATAGAATAATTTTATGATTATTCCCACATGAAGACCAAAAACCTACCCACATGGATAATACCTAATTTGGAGTTTAAACTATTTCTAAATGTTAGATTGAGGGCTTAATGTTTTTTGGAACAATTTCTTTTCTAAATTCAATTTCTTCGCAATTTTGGAGCCTGATAGTCACGTAAGGCGATGTGACGATTAATAGAAGTTATATGGGTTCCAGAGAATTCGGTATAGAATCCACTTTTTATTTTTAAATAAAAATTAAAATTAAAAAAAATATAATTTTGGATAATAAATTAAAAATATGAAAATTATAAACTTAATAATTAAAAAAATAAAATTCAACTTAGAATTGGATTTCAGTTCTTCAAACCCAGATTTGAAAAAAACAAGACAGTAATTCTTATAGAGAAGACACTAAAACTCTTCTACCTGTTAAAGAGTATGTCATAAAGCAATGTATAAGTTATGTAAATATAAAACATTATCTCTAAATGGCAATAAAATATATATTTATAAATAAAATTGTTCCATTGTATTAAATGTATATTTGAAATCCATAAGTATTTTTTAAAAGATGATCTATTATCAAGTGTTGAAAATATGGATGACAAATAGCTCTTAAATAAATATTTTAAAATGTTCATGGTCATATGATTAATGATTGGGCATCATTAATTCCAGAAGACCATCACACATGTTTATAATCTATAATCAGTATGTGATACTTATAATTATAAAGACAGTAAGCATCATACTATTTGACAAATGTTGTTGATATAAATATGTGGATATTCATATGATTAATGATTAAACTATGACATTAGATTATGATAGCATGGTGTTTTATTGCTAGTCAATAAATCATCATCTAGGTCATAATTGTATATATAGTCCTTTCACTTGAGGGATACTGCATCTCATTTATCGGTAGTTGGAATTTATTATTACTTATATATTAATGCTATTCAAGTATTGGTATATGGTATGTGATAGTTCTAACTATTTATATATGGAGGTAAGTGATCGCCAAAACAGAATTCATTAACTTGAATAAACAATGAAGAAATCCTATGCTATCTGATTATTCTTGATACTCAAATCCTTGGCCAAGATAGTAAAGATTCACTAGAAAAGGTTTCCAATAGGAATTGATTTTATCAAGAATTAGAATCAAGATATAGACATATGATCGAACCATATTAGGGTTTGACAAATCCATAACCCTAGCTAAGATTGAGATTTCGTAATGAAGGGATTTTAGTGTACGTTAATTATGATCGATGGTCTATGAAATGAATAAGTGATTAAACACTCATATTTATTCTAATTAGGTAATCATGATATGCAATACTAGGCGTCACTCATGACTTATGGAACTACAGGTGAAATAGGGATTTCACATTAGTAGAGAAAAGTGTTTTCTTAATCCCATTGCTAATTAGACATGAATCTAGAAAGTCACATACCCAAAAGTATTTACCTTCCAAGAATAAAAGGTTTAAAGTATTCACCTTCCAAGAATAAAAGGTTTACCATAATAATTAATTAAAGTGTTTAATTAATTGATTAATGGTAAAAGGATTGAACTTATAATTAAATTTACAAAAAACCCTAGCATGTCTTGAAGTTTAAATCCAAAATGATTTCTTATTAATTAAATCCTAATTTATATATGATATAAATGAGAATGATTTAATTAATTAAAACTATGGATGAGTTAAAAGAATTGATTTTGAGATTTGGACAAAACCCTAAATAGCCCAAGCCCATTTGAAAAATGGAGAGAGGCAATTTAAGGATTGGAGAATTTCTATAACTTTAAAGCCCATATGATGAGTTTAGGGGGTTAGAGATTTCTATAACCCTAAAACCCATATGATGAGTTTAGAGGTTAGAGAAAGTGCACCAAGGTCAAAATGGTCTTTTAACTATGTAAGGTTTAATTGAAATAATCATAGAATCATAAAGGGTAATGTAGTCTTTTCTATTGAACCCTAAGGCATAAAGCAAACTAAATATCTAATTTGTCCCCTAATTAACAACATAGTCATTGGCTATATGTAAAGGCAAATGATGTTGTTAAAGAATGAGGCTTATTGCACATCTTTTCTATGAGAAGCCTTAGTTACTAAGTCTTGAGAGAAGAAAAGGAAGAAGAGTTCTTCATTTCTTGTTCTTCATTCTTTGTGAAAGAACAAGGGTTTCTTGTGTTAAAAAGATATATCCATAGCAATTAGAAGAAATCAAATCACCAAGGAATTGTGTTATAAGATTTTGTATTCAATTGGGCTATCAAGAGAGAGAGAATCAAGAAGATCTAAACAAATCAAAGCGTGCCTTAGAGGTGGAGCTTGGTGGGGACAATCTAGAGGCTAAAAATTTAGGGAGCTTTTAGAGTGGAAAGAAGAATCAAAGTTCAACATTTGGGGAGCTTTTGGAGTGGAAAGAAGAATCAAAGTTCTTAGGCTTCAAGAGGTAATATGATTACCACCTGACCTTCTTTCTTTCTTATGTGTTTTACACACTAATTAGTAGATTGCTTGAATATTTATTAGACTCATTTGGGTAAAAGTGAAATTTTAAATTATTTGAAATTTCACCCACCTTATTGCTTTTGCTTAATTTGCGCCTAATATTCCTTCACTACCACTAGCGAAAACTAAGACTAAACTCGCAATCGAGTTCCCATCCAATCCATCTTATAGAAAACCAACCTCAAGCAGTAAATTCGATTGCCCTCCAATTGGATTGTGCCAATTCATCAAAAGTTTTAATTAGTAATTCATCAAAAGTTTTAATTTTACATGTAAACTGTAAATGGTCTAAAGAGCTTCCCCATGTTGATTGGTTATTTGGTTTTTAGAGAGCTTTGTCAATGGCCATGTTTGTTTGCTACACTTTTCTTCATCACATCAACACTCAACTAACTCAGTAATCAAAACATGTTTTAATACCCCTTTAATTTTTAATTCTACTCTGGTTTCTTGTAAAAAAAAAATGTCAAGGTTAAAACGCATTATAGAGGCTAAGAAATGGTGCATTAGAACCACTTTCACCAAATTCTGGCTCTGATCCACCATTACCGACCTCAAAGGTGGTATTATAATGCATTGTTGGATCCCCAATTCTCCAATGGACTCTAAACCAATCTCCTCCTCGTCCATGGCTTATGGCTTAGGTGCCAATATGTTGTGGCAATGGGGTGACGTCATTCACCACTTCACCCCTTACTTCAATGTATACATTCTGGACTTGGTGTTCTTCAGTGAGTCATTTACCAGTTGACCAGAGTGGACTGAGTCATTTTAGGTACAATGTGTGATATGAGTGATGGAGGCTAACTCAATAGGGAAATTGAGTTTGGTAGGGTTTAGTTATGGTGGATTTATTGCTTATAGTATAGCGACAATGTATAAAGAAGCTGTGGAGAGAGTGGTGATCTGCTACTTAGGAAATATGTATGGAAGAGAAGGATTTGAGAGAATGGGTTTTTAAAGTTTCAAATTTGGAGGGAGCTGCAAGTATTTTGGTGTAAATGGATGTTAGAGTAAATATAATCTATAACTATAAATAATTATTTTTAAGAAATTAATTTTTGTTAAGAGTGAGGTATTATAAATTTATATTTAAGAAATTAATTAATAAATTTAACAAAAACAGAAAAAGAGAGAGACAACAGTGACAATCATGGCATTAAGAAGAAAATTTAAGAGAAAATAAGGGGTATTTTAATTTTTTTATATATATTTAAGGGTAAAAATAAATAAAATGATCATTTTATTTAACGAAATAAAATCACAGGAATTAAATAGACAAAATCATTATTTTTAAATAAATTTCAAAGATTAAATAGTATTTTACCTTTTTTAGCATTAAAAAAGAAAATTAAATCTGAGCCTATTCCTTATATATTTATACACTTATCACTACACCAAACTTTGATGTGCACTTAATATATTGAGCCATAAACCTATGCTATAAGAACATAGGGATCATAACTTTTTAAGTCGGATTCAATAGGTAGAATGCATATTTTAACAAATTTGCCAAAAAAAAAAAAAAGTCACGTGACACCTAAATTTTTTTCTTTACTTTTTAAGTCAAATTCAATAGGTAGAATGCATATTTTAACAAATTTGCCAAAAAAAAAAAGTCACGTGACACCTAAATTTTTTTCTTTATCCAATTTTAAACCCTTAACTCATTAATTTTAGATACACTATTGGGCAAAAAAAAAAATAATTTTAGATACATTAAATACCTTACCAGTATTCAATTTAACCATGAAATACACACACACAAAAGAGAATGCAAGAATAGAAACTTGTATTGCCTTGACAAAAGCTTTATACAAAGTATACATAGTTAGCCTATAGTTTTTCTATGCTATTTACAAATGAGGGCTTAGTCCTATTTATAGGCAAACAAGGCTTGCTACTATTCCTTCCTCCTTAAATGGATAATTGGGATTTGTTTAATCTAACGGTTACAATTATTTTACTTAAAAATATCTAAGAGGTTTCTATATAAATAGTAGGCCTACAAGTCTCTAAAGATTTCCACATAATTCCACCAATTTAACTTCCCCTTGGGGTGATTTCCTACCAACTTAACATCCTTAAGCATGCTGATTGGTTGCCAATGCCATTTGTAGTAGCATAGGCAGAATTGGGCCCATTAATAGGTTATTTTGCCAATTCTCCCAATCTACCCATGCATTTGGCCTTAAACTTTATAGAGATCTTCTACGACACTAAAGGGTTTCTCCTCCTTGATACTTGATGTTTCTCCTCCTTGCACGGCTCTCTTTTACTTATTGCATATATGGAGATTATATATTAATGGGTTTGGTGACATTCTCCCCCACCTATTGGGGTATCGTCCTCAAGGCCTTGGCATCTTCATAGGCCTGAAAGGCATCTTAAAATTGTCTTAAGTCCCTTAATGGTTCCCAACTCACCTCATTGTCCGGCAGGTCCTTCCACTTGATTAGCAACTCATGCGAGAAGGGTTGATTGTCCTAATGCACTATGCAATCTGCAATGATGAGCTCAACCTCCTTGACATATTGATGGCGTATGCCTATTGGTGCTTGTTTTGATTGCCCATGGCTTCAATTATCGTTATCCTCATGGTAGGGATTGAGTAGGCTGACACGGAACACCCAATGAAGTTTGAGCTAAGGAGGTAGCTCAACTTTGTAGGTTGCTTTCCCACCTTTTGGACAATGGGAAATGGCCCTTCATATCTCCATATTAGTCCCCAATGTAGGCCTTAGGTCTTGCCATGCTGGCAAAGCTTTATTAACACTATGTCTCCTTTAATAAATTCCCTTGGTTGTTACTTAGCATTTGCCCATTTCTTCATGCACTCAGTAGCCTTCTCCAAGCAAGCTTTTGCCTCTTCAGCTTCTTAATGCCAGCCTTTACTGGGCTTGTAACTTGCAGGACTACTATCCTTGTAGCCTGTAGTAATAGCACCTGGTGTGAAAAATTGTTAGCCCGTCACGATCTTGAATGGGGTACTGCTAGTCGATTCACTCTTCTGCAAGTTGAAAGAGAATTGGGCAACATTAAGTAACTTAGAGCAATCTCATTGGTCCGCTAACACATAGTGCCTCAAATAGACTTCTAATAAAGCATTCACCTATTTGGTTTGCCCATCAATTTGAGGGTGCATACTTGTTAAAAAGCATAGCTCCATATCTAATAGCTTGAATAACTCCATCCAAAATCGGCCTGTGAAACAGTTGTCCTTATTATTGATGATACTAGTGGGCATGCCCTAATATTTCACTATATGTTTAGGAAACAAACAAGCTGCTTATTTGGCTGAGCAATATTTTGGTGCGGTGATGAACGTGGCATACTTCAAAAACCTATTGACCACTATCAATATCCACCCGCATGCAGCTAAAATCAGTAGGCCAACACTGAAATCCATTAAGATGCTCTCCCATTATCTCTTTGGAATAGGCAATGGCTCAAGTAAGCCTACCTACTGTTATAGCTCTACCATGTCTTGTTGGCATACAAGGCAAATTCTTACACAAGCCTTTCTATCATCCCTCATACGAGGCCAATAGTAGCAATCCTCAATGAGAGCCATTATGCCATGTATGCTAGGATGTCTAGCCCATTTGCTATCATGGTATTCCTTTATCACTTCCTTACATAAATTATCATATTGTGGCAGAAAGATTCTTTGCCCCCTTCATGTATAACAACCCATCATTAAGCTAAAATCTTCTTGTCTTACTTTGCTTAACAAGGAAGATGAAGGTTTTGGCAATGGCATCATATTGCAAACTCGACCTAATGTGTTCTAATAAATTACTTAATGGATGACTATATCTGCTAGCTTCCACTTGTGGTTAATGTATCGGCAATAAGGTTTACTCTATCAGGCTTGTACTCCATAACATAGTCAAACTCTACAAGGAAGTATTGCCACCTAGCTTGCTTTGGAGATAACATATTTCGTGTTTGAAAATAACTAGTAGCAATATTATAGGTCCTAATAACAAATTTGCTCCCCAGCAGGTAGTGATGCCATATGGCAAGCATTGCATAATGATAGTCATTTCCTTTTCTTGAGCTTTTGGCTCTCAAAGGTAATTGGATGCCCCTCTTCCATCAATACACCCCTATTGGCAAAGTCAGAAGCATCAATATGAATTTCAAATGGCTTGCTATAGTCGAGTAGTGCTAATACAGGTTCTTCCTTTATGGCCCTTTTCAATCCTTCAAAGGCTTGTTGGCACTTGGCTGACCAATCCCACACTTGTTCCTTTTTCAACAAGTCTATTAAAGGGGCTGTTATAGAAGAATAACCTTTTATTAATCTTCTATAATATTTGACTAAGCCAAGAAATGAGTGTATCTCTGACACTTTAGTGGGTGGCTCCCATTCTTGAATTACTTGCACTTTAGACCCATCTATACGTAACTTGCCTCCACCAACCACATGCCTTAAGAAAGTGATCTCCTTTTGGGCAAAGAAACATTTCTCCTTTTTGACATAAAGTTGGTTGTCCCTTAAAGTTTGAAACATTTTTCACAAATGATTCAAATTCTCCTCCAAGGATTGGCTATATATAACAATATCATTAAGGACAGTATAATAAAATGATTAAGGAAAGGAGCAAGTACCTTGTTCATGAGTGTACAGAATATGGCTAGTGCATTTGTGAGTCCGAACAACATGACTTGAAATTCATAAGATCCATATCTCGTTACACTTGTGGTCTTGGGCTCATCTCCTTAGGCTATGTGCACTTGATAGTAGCACGATCTAAAATCCAACTTGGTGAAATATTTTGCCCTACCAAGCTAATCAAAGAAATCAGTAGTGAGGGGGATCGAGTATTTGTTCTTGATGGTGATATTGTTCAAGGCTCGATAGACGATGCATAGTCAAAGTGATCCATCATGCTTCTTTTGAAATAAAATCGGCTCATCAAATAAGGCCTTTAAGGGCTTGATATAACCTGCATCTAGTAGCTTCTTGAGTTGGCATAATAACTCCTTTAGCTCTCAGGTGCCATGTAATAGGAGGCAAATGTTGGTGGTTTTTCCCCAGGCTCCAGCTCAATTATATATCCGCCTCCCTTCTTGGTGGTAACTTTTTGGGTAATTCATGATGCATAACATCTTTGAATTTTTCAAGGACCTTTTGTACTGGCTTTGGCACATTTGCCCTGATAGGCTCATCCTCTGCTTTGACAGCAGCAAAAAATGTGGGTCCTTTTCTTTTGAGGCCTTTGAAAAGTTATATGGCTGATAGCATGCTCTTGTCCCCAATCTCCCTCTTAATGGGTACCATCATTGGCTTACCATTTTGCATGATGCATATGGTGTTAACATATGAAAGAAGTAATGCCTTCACCATGTCTAAGAAATCTATACTAAGACATAATTTATGATCAATATGGGCAACAATTATTATATTGGCCTTACCTTGCCATTGGTCTATCAAAAAGTTGGCTCCTTATGCCACGCCCATAATTAGTTGCCTCTTAGAGTTGACACCTTTGATGGAACTTTTTTCCTTAGTGTATTTGACCTCAATCTCTTCTACTAGCTCTTTTGCCATGTATACAATATCCACTCCCATATCGACCATGGCTTGCACTATTTTACCTCCAACTTTTATTTCCATATACATGTATCCTCGGGGTTGTTCATCCATCTTGGCATAGATGGCATTAAGTAAGCATAGATAGGAAATCCTATGCTCTACTTTTTGCCTTTCTTCCTTGCAAACTAAGGCATCATGTTTCCCCCATTTTGGTCACTCAAATGCATGGTTAGGCCTGTTACACAAGAAGCAAGAAACTTTCTTAAGAGAATAACCATTCTCCTCTATCTTGCCTTTGCCCTTGCACCTTCCCTTGGACTGACGGCATTCCTTGAGGATTTGTCCTTGTCTCCCCCACCTATGCTACCATCGGGCTCCTTTCCTTTAGTTTTGGTATTGTCCTACTTCTTAAACTTTATAAGCGATTCAATTGCTGCCATAGCAATGGTAAGATCTTACATGCCCTATCATTGTAGCTCTAACTTGACCTAATTGGATAGGCCATCAAGGAAATAAAAGATGACATCTTTTTCTCCTATTTTTGGAATCTCCAACATTAATTCAGAAAATTTCTTCACATAATCAAGGATGTGGCCCTTTTTATGTTAGAGTCGATAAAGTTTAGCCCGTGCTTCGTTTTCAACATTCTCCGAATATAATTGCTTTTTAGTTTGCTTAACAAAATCATATCATGTAACTATGGTGGTAGTCCCCTTCTTTACATCTTTGCATATTTGATGCCACCACACAGTAGCTATTTTGGAGAGGAATAAGGGGGTTGTGAGCAGTTTGGCCTCATCATCCACTAGCCAATGACATCAAAGTACCTCTCCATAATATATATGAAATTATCAGTTTCTTTAGCATTTCTTACCCCACTATAAGCTTTTGGCTTGGGATCATCAAATTTCAGAATAATAGTAACTGGAGAGGAGGTAGTGCTATGACTTATCATGATAGTCTTCACTCGTTCAAGTTTTGCCTCAATACAACCCATGGTCTCCTTGCAATCTCGCAATGCAACTTTAAGGGAGGTGTCTTTTGGGATAAGGATTCCACTATCGCATTCAAGGCACCTTGCATCTCATCACCTAGCTCCTTATCATCCTCTTTGGACTCAAGCTTGTTGATGTGTTGGTTCATGTCATTGAACTTACCTATCAAGTTAGACATGGTGGCCTCTAATTTGGCCAGCCTCTCCTCCCATGTAACATACTTATCCCTAGACTTCTCCTTTAGTGGCTTGACCCCAGTTTGTTTAGTAGTTCAGCTAGAGTGTTCACTAGACCTAACCATTCTCTTGTATGATCTTTGATTGTGCTTACCCATGATGCTTCAATTGTTGGCTCTGGTACCACTTGTCATAGGCTTAATCTTTTACCTAAATTTCTACCTGTGCGGCACTAACTAACTTCCTCAAGGTTGGTTAGTCAACCTCCCAACAGCTTTGCCTAGCAATAACTTAGGTAATTTGGCTATGAAGTTGGAATGATAAAATACACACACAAGAGAATGCAAGAATAGGAACTTGTATTGCTTTGATAAAAGCTTTATACAAAGTATATACAATTGGCCTATAGCTTTTTCTATGCTATCTACAAATGAGGGCTTAGCCCTATTTATATATAAGTAAGGCTTGCTACTGATCCCTCTTCCTAAATGGATGGTTGGGATTTGTTTAATCCAATAGTTATAATTTTTTTACCTAAAAATATATAGGAGGTTTCTAGATACATAGTAGGCCTACAAGTCTCTAGAGATTTTCACATAATTCCTCCAACTTAATCTCCCCTTGGGCCGCTTTCTTACCAACTTAACCTCTTTAAGCATGTTGGTTAGCTACCAATGCATTTGCAGTAACACAAGTAGAATTGGCCCACTGTCCTGCGCTATGGGCATGTTGATGGGTTGTTTAGCTAATTCTCCAAATCCACTCATGCGTTTCATCTTAAACTTTGTAGAGATATTCTACAACACTAAAGATGGTCCTATATAAACTTCCAAAGCAATTGGAGTTCATATGAGGGAGTTAAGGGTTACTCTCCTCCTTGATACTTAGTGTTTCTCCTCCTCGCGCAGTTGTTTATTGCATATATAGGGAGGTATATATTACCGGGTTTGGTGACACTTCTCCTTGAGCTTAAAATAAAATCCTTAGATATTTGTTCCGAATAACTCATACAACAGCACACCGTAACTCACATAATTCTGACCAAAGAGCAATTCAAACAGAAGACAATAAGAGAACCCAGAGAACAAGTTCAAAAGAAGTATTAGAACAAGCAATACAATGCCATCATTCAATCTCATTTCCAATTTCGTAAGATTGTTGTTGAATTTCTTTAATTACATAGTTAGTTATATATAAGCATAAAAATTAAATAAAAAAAAACTCACTTTGTGATTGTTTGAAAGAGTTGAGACAAAGTTGATAAAAAGGTTTTCAAATTCCATAGAATTATCAATCCAAGCAAAAGAAGTCACATATAACACAACATCCAATATCACACTGAAATAAATCTAAAATGATATATTTTATTTCCCTAATTCAGAAGTTGTTGAGTCCTCTCCTGAAAGCGCATTGTCGGAGATGAGTTGTGGCTACTTGTATCGACATCTCTTATAGAAGTACAGGTCAAAAATTTGTAGGATTTTGATGGAAATAATTTTTGTTGTGTTTTTTTAGAGAGGAAAATAAGATTACTCAAATAGACTTTATATGGTGATTGAGAATGGAAAGTTGTTGGCATGGTAAGCAAAAGAGAGGATATGGGAGAAGATAAGAAGAAGCCATTCGATCACCTTTCGTTTCTTATTATATAGAGTTCTTTTGTAAGTTCTATCTCGATCATGTTGGCTAAGGAGATGCATCACCCTAGCATTTTAGAAAAACACTATACTTGATCGATATTGGTTTGAAATGTGAAAGAGAAAGGCAGAGAGAGAATTAAAGACCACAAAGAGAGTTAAAATAAAGTCTTGTTTCTTTTTAGTTTGAAGAAAACTTATTGAATAGCTAGATTCAGGCTGCATAAAATCAAGTTTTTATTTTTTACTCAAGTTTAAGTTCGGTCCAGCTCAATATCATTTTTATTTTAGGTTATTCAAGTTCAAGTTCATTCTTTTTAAAAAAAATCCATTAAAATTCGGCTTGATTAATACATACACACGGATATATATATATATATATATATATATATATATATATATATATATATATATATATATATATATAGTTTTTCACTTTTTTTAAATATCATAAAAATTAACAATTTTTTAAATTAGCTTAAAAACAAATAAATTTTAACTTAAACAAATAAAATTATAATAATCTATATATACAATATATAAAAAATAAATATATAAAAAATGGTGTGACTTGATGGTAAAAGTATGATAGAGGCTCAAACCCCACATTCCTAAAAAAGATTTTATCATATAATATTATAAAAGTGGGATGGAACTCCAACTTTAACGAGGCTCGTACTGGGCCAAGCTACATAACTCATTTCTTGTTCAGCCTTATAATTTTAGGACGGACTTGGACGAGCCAGGTCGGCTCCTGAACTCATAAACAAGCCTAATTTGAAGGGGTATTTCTGCCACTTTGAAATGCCAAATCTGCATCGAAAAAGGTGTTCACTAGCTCAAAATTGCATATTATTTCTCGATACTGTGATGCTATTATATTTTATATTTATATTATAAAATTTTATATTTGATTTATTTATTTATTTTGAAATCATATTTTATTTATTATTAAAATACTTCTGTAAAAATAAATCTCAAATTTTAATTACTACATTATATTTTTCAGTGTTTTTAGAGAATTCTATATTATATTCTTGGAAATCACAATGGTTAAGATTCATTTAAATTATAATTATTTTTTCAATAATATACCACCATTAGATAAAAAAAAAAAAAAATTTGTCAAACAAATTTTTTTTTTTTTTTTTAAGTTTTGTCAATGAGAGGCTGCTGATATATCATCATATATCATATCCTATAATAATATACTAATAAAAGAAAACATGCAATTATGCTCATAAATAGACATTGTATCTATCTTATCTTCTAATTAAGAAGTCAAGAAAAGAAAATGAACCTTATGGACTGGCTTGCCATTGGCTTTTGTTTTTATTAAAGGTCTAGAGAAAATGAATGCTGACAAAGTGTGATGCTTTAGGGATGACAATTTTAGAATCTTCTCTCCTAGGTTTAAATATTTTAATCAAATTCAATAATATCAATAAATTTAATATATTTATATTTTATCATCTCATTCTCATTTATAAAAATAGTCTAAGATCTAGTAATGATATAATCGTGATTCGATGAGTGGGACAAATATAATTTTTATAATGATTGAAAAATATGAATAAATTGTTATTTTATTTAAAATTTATTATAATTAATGTATTGATCTTTGTTTTTTAAGAAATCAATGGTACAATCTTATATTTAATTCCATGCAATTTTTTTTTTCAAAATTTCATTATAAAAATTTTAAAAAAATGATATATAGTACCGAAAATACTTATATTATATCTAGAATGCAAATAGGATATAATAGCATATAATATTTAAATCCATCTCTCTATTTTAGGACTATAAATGAATTAAGGTGTTCACAAGCGGTTAGATATTTAGCTCAATAAAAATTCGTTCGCATTCGATTCATATTGTAAACTAACTAAATTTGAGCCTTAATTTAAAATTCCATTAGACTTGTGAATAACTCAATTATAAACTCGTGAACAATTTGATAAATAGGTTCACGAACAAACTCGTTTATAAGCTTATTTATAATGTATTAATATACACATTTACGATTTATATTTGTAATTATGTAATAATAATAATAAATGCATACATTAGTTTCACAAATATTAAGTTTTATAATTTTATCAAATAGTTGAGAAGTTTAGTTTTAAAAACAAAAAGAGTTTATATAATAATAATAATAATAATTTAGTAGTAGTAGTAGTAGTATTAGCCTAATAATTTTAGCACTTCAAAAAATATATGTTAACACTCTTATAATTTTTATGGTAATTCAATTTAACTAAAATACACATATTCCTAATTTTTTAAAATATATAATACTTAATTTTATGATTAGATTTTTTGACTAATTAGATATTTTTGTTTTTATATTAGTTTGAACTCATTTTTCAAACTTGAGTTCAAAACGAGCTAATTTCAAACACAATTTTCAAAATTGAGCTCGAACTCAAAGAAAAATAATCAAGCCTAATCTAAACAAGTTAAAGCTCGACTCAGTTTGACTAAGCTGCAGCCCTAATTTATTTATCTACACTCCCCTTTATTTTGTGACTCTTGTTAATTAATTTTTCTTTTCATTTTTAATAATACATAAATGGAAATGGTGGGCTCATATTTTACATGAATTTTTATCATATTTGTTACTCCAAAGAATTATTATTATTATTAAATTTAAATATTATTTTTAATATATATATATATATGTATAATTTAACTATGTTACTGCAAAAGTTACCATGTGCTGGTGTTGTCTCATCCAGCGGCAAATGTAAATTGATGCTTTTTTAAAAACATATTTGAAAAAAATAATTTAAAATAAAAAAAATCAATTAATTAAATCAAAAAATTTTAAAAATATTTTTTAATTTCTAACAGTAATTTCAAACATTCTCTTAATTTTTAAAAACTATGTAGATATATTATTTTAAATAGAAAAATTATATGTTTCAACTCATTATAATAATAAATTAACCACTTACCCTTTATTATATATTAAATTATAAAATTTATTAAGATAAAAAATGTGATTGAGTTTAATACATTAATTTCAAATCATATTAAAAAATTAAGAAAAAAAAACATATCTACTTACAACTCCAACTCTAATGACAGTCTTATCAAAATTCTCTTAATTTCCATAACATTTTTGGGTGGGGCTATTGACAAAGCAGGATTTGTTAAATCCAAAGCAACAATTTTCTTTAAATATTAAATTGCCTAAATTATAATTTATTAACTATTTTCATTCATATTCTTTCCCATTACTTTTATTCATTTTTCTTCTTCGACAAATCATAAATTTTCATTCACATGTTAAAATAAAATAAAATCAACTGAAATCTTGATCTTATAGTTTTATTTTCATGTCAATTAATTTGTATTAAATTTAATTAGGAAAGGAAAAATTTTATAAATTTATTTGGATATATAGTTTTATTTTCCATAATTTTTTAATAAATTAAATTACAATATATTTTTCTTAAAATGATTATAAATTTATAATATATGCAATTTTTCCTTTTATAAAAATTTCTAATCACTAATTTCCTTTTATGATTCCTATGAGATATAATAGTTTATTTATCTTTAAAGTTATAAAAAAAATTATTTTTTTTTTGAAATTAAAAATATTATATTGTTATTAATATAGATTGGGACAAATAATGTATAAAAAAGTTACAAAAGCATCAAAAGAAAAAATAATAAAAACTGTCACTTCCAGTTAAATTGTTATCACAATAATGACTTGCAATTTCTTCTCCAAGAGCAAGTTTTTCCAACATACATGTCATAAAACTCATAATCGAATTGACAATGCATATTTTTACACTCATAGTTTTTATATAGAAAAGTCTTGTGGTATTTTAAATTTTTAAATTTCTGAATTTTTAAAAAAAATCTAATTAGAAAAAATTATTATTAAAATGATAATGAATAAAATGCAGAGTCAAATAGATAGAGAAAGATGAAAGATTATTAAATTTGATTATTAAGATGTTCAGTTATTTTACACATATTTATTTGCGTTTAAATTCACATAGATTTATGAGTATAGGAGTGTTGAATATATATATAATTAAAAAGTAAAAGATTTAAAATAAGTTGTTTTAAAAAATTTAAGGTGGTATAATTTTTTTTTAAGTTGAAGGATTAAATTATGCATTCAACTGATTTGCATTGTTTAGTCAAATATTTCATGCATGCCTATACAAAATATCAACTGTATTGTAATTATTGCATTGACTCAGCCTATGAAGTGGTGGGGTATTGGGATATCAACCCTACACAAAGAAACTTGGGTTCCTTCCATGAAACGGCACTTAATATTCTATGGTTGATTGGTAGTTTCATCTTACAATAATAGCTCTTCACCATCAACTTCTTAAATAAAAAGAATCCCCACTTTGAAAAATAACAGAAACACTTTGTCTATTTCTTTTTCCATTTCATTAATGGGATAGAATACAAATTGTTTTTAAAAAAGACTTACGAGTAGGGTTTAGTCTCATAACTGTTCATTTGAATTTCTCGTGTAAGGAGTTTTCACTAATATATTGAGATTATCAATCTTTTTCCTTTTTTACTTTGGAGCTTTGGGGGTTGCCTATGATGTTAATGCTTTATTAGATGGCCCTTGGTTGACGCTTGGTGATTACATTATAGTGCAACCTTATGTAGGTCCGATCCTAGGTCTAGGCAATTAGGGTATGTGCCTAAAGAGCCCCATAAAATTTAAAGGCATTTATTATTTTATGGATATATATTATTTTAATTCAATTGTAATTGTTTCTTTCCAAATGAGTTTGAATATATAAATATATATATATAACCCAAAAGATCTATAAATGAAAGAAGCCTTAAATATGGTCCACGTCCATATATTTTTATTAAAAATACTAATAAATCATACAAAAATCATTAAGTGTTTAATCTATCTGTTAAATGACATTGAAAAATTATTAATTTCTAATTATATGTTAAATGATCAATATATTTTTCTTTAAAAAAAAGGAACAGAATTTTATTTTTTTAAATAAATGAAATTAAACATTTTGGTAAATTTGAGTTTATGATTGATTGCCTAGTGTCTAAGTTTTACTAAGATCAGCCCTCACCTTATGGACCCTCCATAGATGATAACTTGAGTTCAATGTTGGTTTGGGTGAAATTCCAGGGGATGCCTCTCCAGCCCTATCACAATCAAGTGCTTAGGGTGTTTTTTTTTTTTTTTTTTTGGGCCAAAGAAGTGCTTAGGGTGATTGGTTATCTCCTAGCGAAGCTGCTTATTAACGTAGGCCTTATTTGATATAAAATAATGTTGATTATTAAAATAAAAGAAACTACTTTAAATATATTTGATATATTTATAAATTGCTTAGAAAATATAATTTTAATTATCAATAATACTTTTAATAAAATTAAGGATAATTTTGTTTTTTATCTTTATTTACAGTTCACTTCCTTCGATAAGTTGAATTTGCTTGATCCTTCTAAATAAGTTCGACTTCTCAAGTCGAGGCAAATTAAGGATTCTCTTTTTGTGAATTTATAAATACAATAGATACCTAACAATAAAAAATGTTGTCTCCATGGAACTTCAACTTTTCAAGACCACTTCCTCGCATAAACCACATGTATCATAGTGTAGCGTCGACCCAGTTAAACAACGGATAAATAACATCAAAAATACCAAATTTTATTAGGGTTTTTTTTTTTTTTTCCGAATTTTGGTCACTAAAATTCAATTTGATATAGGAAAATCACCAATTTTTTTTTTTTTTTAATTAGAGGACACAAGCAATATTAAGAGTGTTTATAAGCTGTCTAATCCATTTAACCCGAATCAATCCGCAATCAAACCATAATATAATAAATATCGTGAATTGGGTTGGTTTGTTTGTTTTTTTTTTTTTTTTTCAAACCACACTTTATGAATTGAGTTAAAATTTTTATTTTTTAATTTGCAAATCGACTCGCAATCTACACTATATATATATATATATACACAAACTCACGCACGCACGCACGAAAAGAGGAAACAAGTACATTAATGTAAAAGCCCCTTACAAAGTTCTTTTTTAATGGTAAATTTATGATGGACAATATGATCATTTATTAATTAAATAATATAATTATTTAATTATATTTAATTTAAATAATAAATGATGAATTCAATTAAAATATGAAAAAAATAAAATAATTATTATTCAATATATAATTAATTATATTTAATTAATATCTAATTATATTTAATTTAAATAAAGAAAGATGAATTCAATTAGAATAAGGAAAGAATAAAATAATTATTATTTAATATATAATTAATCATATAACAAATTTATAATTATATAATTATTATAATTTAATAATTTAATTTAAATAAAGAAAAAATGAATTTAATTAGAATAATCAAATAATTATTATTTAATATATAGTAAATTATATTTAATTTAAATAAAAAAGAATTCAATTAGAATAATTTATATTTTTTTAATTTTTTAAAATATTAAAAAGTTAGAGAATTTTTTTTTAACTTTGATTGTTCGAATATTAACAAGTTACGAAAATTCTAATTTTACTTTCATCTATACAGTTTATAAAGGTACAAAAAGGAGGGATAAGCATATTTACGTAAAAGTCTCTTACTAAGTTTTTTTTTAATTGTAAATTTATGATAGGCAATATGATCATTTATTAATTAAATAATATAATTATCTAATTATATTTAATTTAAATAATGAATGATGAACTCAATTAGAATAAGGAAAAAATAAAATAATTATTTTTTAATATATAATTAATTATATTACAAATTTATAATTATATAATTATTATAATTATCTAATTTAATTATCTAATTTAATTTAATTTAAATAAGGAAAGAACGAATTCGATTAGAATTAAAAAATAACCAAATAATTATTATCTAATATATAATTAATTATATTTAATTAATATCTAATTATATTTCTTTTAAATAAGGAAAGATGAATTCAATTAAAATAAAAAAATAATTATTATTATTATATAATTAATTATATTACAAATTTATAATTATATAATTATTATAATTTAATAATTTAATTATCTAATTTAATTTAATTTAAATAAAGAAAGAACAAATTCAATTAGAATAAGAAAATAATCAAATAATTATTATTTAATATATAGTTAATTATATGTAATTTAAATAAAAAAAGAATTCAATTATAATAATATGAAGTTAGAGAAATTTTAATTTTACTCTTATTATGTAAATTATTACTTTATCCCATTAGAAATTTTAAAATTAGTTGTTTTAACCATTAGTCATAATTTGTATGTTCTAAAAAAAAATAGTTTATATAAATGAATTTTTAGAATAATTTATTTTTTATTTTATTTCGTATATTAAAAAGTTAGAAAAATTTTAATTTATCTTTGATTGTTTGAATATTAATAAATTAGAGAAATTCTAATTTAACTTTAAGAAAATTCTATTTTATATTAGAAAAATTACTTTTAGTTATATAAGAAGGTTCAACATAAAAAAGAAAAAAAAAGATGCATTAATTGAGAGTCTATTTAATAATAATAAGCAAAATCTTTTTATTTTATTATCAAATGTCAAAATTTTTATTTATAATGGTATGTTTTTCTTTAAAAAATAATTTATTTGTGATTCTATAAATAATTAAATTTAGTTAAAATTTTTATTATAGAAGAGATTTAAGATATATCAAAATTAAAAGTTAACTGAAAATTATTTATAATCTAATGAATATTTTAAGTTTTCAGTTTAATTAATTATATATATTATGTTTTCAAGTTTTCATTAGAAAGTCATAATTAATTTTGAATAAAACTGAAAAGATCAATTTTAGACATACAAAAACTAAAACATATATATAATGAATTACAAATTATTTTTTAATTCAAAATTAATTTTTTTCTTAATATAAAAATAATGCGAAATTAACCTATATACTTATTAATTAAAAAGAAAAAAATTGAATAATAATTGCATTGATACAATAAAAATAAATTAATAAATTATTTATTTATTAATTATAAATAAATTGATATTATCAAAAACACTTGCACTTAAATTAAAGTAAAAAATTATAAACCTACAACATATAAAAATATAAAGCAATATACTAAAAAATGAAATAAGTATATTTAAAATTTGTGAAGTGTATGTAATCATTCTTAAAAATTAATTAAATAGGAAAATCAAAATTACTAAATTTTTTCTTTAATGATTATTTGTCATTGTTATTATTTGTAATATTAAATTTAAAATATTCATAAGTATTCATATGATATAACAATTAAATATACATTTTTTTAGCTTTATGATTTAATATGACATCATATGATATAATATAATATCACATGATAAATTAATTGCATACAATTAATATTGAATTAATATTTATATTAAATTCATAAGTGATGCATTGATCCTAATATGAATGTATAATAAGTCTTTATTAAAATAAAAAAAAATTAATACATTTTATAAACTAGAGATTTATTGATATAATTATTAAATATATATTTTTTGGAATTATGATATAATATGATATCACATGATATAATATGATGTATTTAATATGATTAATTAGCATTGTATTTAATATTGTGGGTGTATTAAAATACATATTTGTTTAATCTGTTTTTTGTGAGGAAGAAGGGTAGTTATAATATTATTTCTAATAATGATTTATGGAATGTCGCAGTTGAAGAGTCTGAATTTGGCCAAAATCCTTCCATCATCTATTAAATTAGTTTATATAAAGTATTTTGATGCATTAGAAAAATGGTTAGAGAGAATTATTGGTGATAACTGATAATGATACAAATACAAAAATAAATTATAGTGGTCTGAATATGGGTATACTTTTTGATTGAATTAGGATATGATTTTAATGGGTTAGTGTCAGATATATCAAAATGAAAATATGAACTTAATGTGAGTGCCAAGGTGAACTTAAATGGAGATAACAAATGTATTATTGATGATGCAAAATTTGTGCTTATCATTGTTATAAAAATAAAATTGGACCAGGCAGTTTAACTTGTTCAACTGAAAATTGACAGCCAGTCTATTTTAGTTTACTGAAAAATTAAAATTCCGGTTAAATTGTCATTTTATCTATTTTAGCAGGTCAAACATATATTAATGGAAATCTTTTATAAAATGAAAAAATTTTGTTCAACCAGTTTAATAGGTTAAATCATGAGTCAATGATCTGTTTGGTTTGGTCATCAATAATAATAGTGTATATAGATACTGGAAAGATTACTGTTGATTTTCTAGATGAATAGAAATTGAGCTATAATGTGTCAAACAGATCAACTTTATCAAAATTAATAAAAACATACAACAACATTGAAATTGTGAGAAAACAATAGACGTACTAAGTATTAACGTGAAAATCAACATATAATTAATAATTAAGCAACATAATAATAACAAAATAAATTAGAAAATTATAATAAAACGTATCTAACAATTCCTTTATTTCTTTTTTTTGACATATTATTAAATATAAGAATATCATTTAAAATTATAAGAAATGATTTATTTATATAAGTTTGACTCATTTTTTTCAATATTATGTATAAATTATCTTTTAAAGTACATTCATATATTTATATAGAATCTATAATATTTATTGTGTATAATATTTTGTGTTATCATTCTAATTATATTAAAAATGCACGACTATATAATTTAGATAATATTTATTGCATATAATTATATTTTTGTTGAATTTTTAGATTTTTACCTAAAAATTGAACTTAACTTGGATTTAATAACTAAAGTGAATTTAATAATTAAGTTATATAAATATTTCTATATGGTAATTTTAAAAGTCGATCAATAAGATTGCACCCGCATAGTGTTTATTTGAGAAGTTTTATATCATTTTAATTAAAAACTTCACTTAACTTAAAAGTATATAATTTTATAGTTAAGTAATAAAAAATTGGTCATTAAATCTTTAATAAGGCAAAAAGTGAAAATCTATAGTAAATATTTATATCTCTAACAAGTTCTAATGAATTATAATGGAGATCAACATACGAAGCACGTTAGAAAAAATCTAGTGTATATATATGTATATGTAATTCTATCATTTTTAATTCTTCTCATCTTAGATTTAATCTATCTATTTTAGTTAGAAAATATAATAATAAGCACAGAAATTTTTTTTCAAATGTGCAATAATTAATTGATTATTATGGTAATTAACAATTCATGTTTTGTAATTTGCAATTTTATTTTGTATTTTTTTATTCTGTAGGGAACTTACTGGTCTTCTTTGCTAGAATTCCTTATTAGTAGTTTTGAATTTTTTTTTTTTATTATTGTTGAGGCTTGTAATGTGGCTTTTACGGATTGATATTCTTTATTTAATTTATTTGCTATATAAATTACTTTATTAGAATTTAAAGTAAGTTTAATTTGTTGCTATGTTTTTTTTCTAATATTGAAAGAAATATTTGTTAATTAAAAAATAAATAATATATAAATAAATCTGCACAATCCGATCCAATTCGATCCACATTTGTAAATTGGATTAGGTTGGTTTTTTTTTTTGTTTTTTTTTTGCGGGTTGGGTTGGATTGATAAATTCTCAATCTACAATATATAGATTAGATTGAATATCATATTAAAATTGTACCAAACTGACCCGCAAAAATCCTTATGCGATATTAGATAGTTGAAGTGACGTATCATACCATGTCTTCATTCTGGTGAGTTTTTAGCCTAAATCTCTTTAGTGACCTCTAATTGAAAAAAAAAAGAAAAGCAAAATTAAAAATTTAGTGATTCGCATGCATCAAATTAAGCTTTAATAACCACATTAGAAAAACTCTCAAAGTTTTTTTTTTTTTAGTATTTACCTATTAATCATATTATTATATACGTAAATTGTGAGTTAGGTGTTTGTAGTCTAAGAAAGGGGTGAATTGAATTTCTGTTGAAATTCTTTGGACTTTTCACTAAAACACTATGTACTAATTCTCAAAAGAGCTTTTTAAGTGCAAAATAAATATTAGAGATGAAGAATTAAAATAGTCACACTTAAAATATTTAAATAAGCACAACGAATTAGAATACTATAGTTAGATAGTGTATAAACAGACATCTAGATAGGTTTTAGCTGCCTAGTGATTGAATTTAGACAATTTGTCCATCTCATGTCTTATGTTGATTTTGTTACTGTATCAATTAGATGACTGTTTGAAATTGAGCAGAACTAAAAGTACTATAAGTGAGATGAATTAAATTGAACTTAAATATTTTATTCTATATCATTGAGCTTGATAAAAGTGAATTTTCATTGTTTTGTTCTTTAATCACAATCTTTAAACTAGATCAAGTAGCATAGTCGACTAGAAGAAACAAAAAACATGAAGAAAAGCAGATGGGTAGAAGAAATAGAGAAGAGAAAGTAAAACAGTGATTTATCTTGGTTCAACCCTTTTGCTTACATTCAGTTCTCAAAGCAACCCACTTTGAGATTCTTTCTACTTAAACAACTCTATTAATTTTCCAAAGTCAAATCTTTACAGTAGCTCCTAAAGCACATAAAAGACTACCTGAGAAAATTATCCCTACCTTTTCACCCATAAGATTCAAGGTGCTTGCAACCTCTATCCACAAACTCACTTAGATGTTTCTACCTCTCACTGAGTTAAAGGCGCTATGTAAAACCTTTACCAAAAAACATAAAGACAGATTGTGGATTACTTACTTACAAAAACAATCTATATAGTTTAAAATTTTGTCCAAGAAGAATTTTCATATAAAATCATATAACCAGAATTTTTATCAAATGTTTTAAGAACAACAAATGAAAATTTTAAAAATTAAAAAGATTTTGCAGTTAAATTCTCCCAAAAACACTCAACTTCATATAAAAAAAAAAAAATCAATTGATCTTAAGTACTCTTTTTATAAGAAAATCTAATTTAGCCGTTAGAGGAAAATAAGAGAGGGACCATTTTAATTTTGAAATATTTTAACCACTTATTATTAGATTAGAATTATTAGACAATGGTTATTTTAGTTTCAAGACTCTATCAGCTTTCTAATTTGTCTGTTATAAGATCAACTAAATATTCTATATGTTTATTTAGCTTTTTTGTTTGAACCACTTGCTTTTCAGGTTCAGGGAAAGTGACATCGCATCTACCTCTCTCTTTTTGTTCCTTTGACTCATATATCAATTTATTTAACATTTTATTTTATTTGTAAGTTAATTGATCATTGCTAAATTATATTTCTTTTGAGACATGAATTTTTAGAAGACTTAATCAAAAGGTTCCTAGTTATCTTATATTTTTATTAGGCCTTCTAAATTTACTTTAATTTGATTTAGAACCTTCCAAAAGATAAATTTTTCAATTTTAAAACCTTTTATATTAATTTGGAAAAATTAATTTCAAAGAAAAATTTAATTTGGGCAAAACTTCTAATCCATTTAACTTAGAGAAAATAAGGACTCTTTTGACTTGCTTAAGCTATATTTTAATTAATTCTTCCTTAGCTTCTTGATGTAGTATTCTAATTAATCTTTATGAATTCCAACATCTTATTAGAAATACCTAGTCGACTAATATGATCATCTTCCAACATTCCCATCTCCAAGTTGACTGATTCTTTTAATGTGTAAAATAGATTAGCACAATACAAGCAAATACACGACCAACCACGTTTTTAATTCTTGTTATCATCAAAATCAAAGCCATAGCCTATAGGCCTAACATACATACTATCGATTATTATTTTTAATAATAAGTCTCAAATGATATTAAATTAAGTTTATTAAAATTTAGTACTTGTAATAATGAATTCAATTATTAGTTTATAATTATTTTAATAGAGAATGCTACTTCTTTCTTCGTTCTTTCTGAAAGACCTTATATTATACATTGAGAGTTGCTTGTTAAAAAGGATAGGCATAGTTTATTATATAAATTGTCAAAGAAATGAATCTTATGATTCAACTTTTTGTATGTGGTGTTAGATTAATAAATATAAAGATTGTTGAAGATGAATTAATTTTTCTACGGCATTTTTTTAATAATAAAGACTTGAATTTTGGAGAAATTAACTTCAAATATTGTTGAAATTAAGATAAGTTATTAGAAAACGTCAAAATTAATTTTGGTATTATTGTTGCATATATAATTTATAATTATTGATAATTAGTATTTTAGTATAGTGACAAGATAAGCAATTTTAAGTTATCATAATTCGAGTTTCACTTGTATTAATTATCCTCCCAATACTAAAAAATATAATCATTGACTAAAATTTATAAAAATATTTAAATTTTAAGGATTCTTTTATCAATTTATAGAACTAATGCATCTGTTTGTCTAAAATCTAATTCAATAACTATTTGCAAAAACTTTAAATATTAATTTTTTTCTAAAATTAACATTTAAATAAATTTATTTTTTAAAATATATATTATTATTATTCAATATTATTAATGTGGAACTGAATTTTAATAATAAGGTCGGATTCAATTTTATTAAAATTGAACTCAATTTTAATTGCTAGTATTTTTTAGTGAAAAGGTTTACGCATATGACATATCACTGTAAAACTCTCATAGCATACTATAAATTAAATCTACCACTTCATAGTAGTTATTATAAAAATTATAAAATTACACTATCTAAAGTTGATTGATAACTAATTATCAAAGTCGAATTCTAACTTATTAATTAATTTTGATATTTAATTTAATTTTTTGAAATAATTAACAATTTGTAATTTGTTTAATAATGAGTTATGTGATGTATATTTAAAAAAATTGTATATATCATTTAGCAGAGTGATGATTTGTATATTTCAAAATAGATTAATAATTTATTTTTTAAAATATATTATTATTATTATTCAATATTGTTAATGTGGAACTGAATATTAATAAGGTTGAATTCAATCTTATTAAGGTTGAACTCAACTTTAATAGCTAGTATATTTTAGTAAAAAGGTCTATACATATAACTTATTATTATAAAGCTCTCACAGTATATTATGAATTAAATTTACCCTTTCATAGTAATTATAATAAAAATTATAAATTTAAAGTATTTAATGTTGATTGATAACTAATTATAAAGGTCAAATTCAATCTTATTAATGTCAAATTCAATATTAATAATTAATTTTGATATTTAATTTAGTTTATTTATTTTTTAAAATAATTAATAATTAATAATTTATTTAATAATGAGTTATGTAATATATATTTAAACAAATTATATTTACCATTTAGTAAAGTAATAATTTATATTATTCCAAAATAGTTAATATTTTTTTAAAGTAAAGTGGACTTAAATTTTAATAATAAGGTTAAACTTAACTCATCATTGTAAAGCTCTTATAACATATTATAAATTAAATTTATCTTTTCATAGTAATTATCATAAAAATTATAAATTTTCAGTGTTTAAAGTTAATAGATAACTAATTATTAAGATCGAATAATAAGGTCAAATTAAATATTAATAATTAATTTTTATATTTAACTTATTTTATTTTTTCAAAATAATTAACAATTTGTAATTTATTTAATAATGAGTTATATGGTATATTTAAACAAATTACATATATCATTTAGTAAAGTAATAATTTATACTATTCCACAATAGTTATTAATAATTTTTTTTAAAGTATATGTTATTATTATTCAATATTATTAATATAGAACTAAATTTTAATAATAAGATTGAATTCAACCTTAATAAAGTTGAACTCAATCTTATTAAGATTAAACTCAACTTTATTAAGATTGAACTCAACTTTAATGGCTAACATCTTTTAGTAAAAAGATTTATACATATGACCTATCATTGCAAAGCTCTTATAGCAAATTATAAATTAAATTTACACTTTCATAGTAATTATTATAAAAATTATAAATTTACAATATTTAAAATTGATTGATAACTAATTATTAAGGTCGAATTTGACCTTAATAAGGTCGAATTCTATCTTATTAAGGTCGAATTCAATATTAATAATTAATTTGATAATTAGTTTAATTTATTTTATTTTTTAAAATAATTAATAATTGTAATTTATTTAATAATGAGTTAAGTGATATATATTTAAACAAATTATATATATCATATAGTAAAGTAATAATTTATATTATACCAAAATAGATTAATAATTTTTTTAAAATATATGTTATTATTATTATTGCGCGATTTCTGCAAGTATACAGGTTGTGCCAAGTAATAGTGTGTGAATAGAGTATCGAATATGCAGGGAAGGGATGACAGGTACCAAAATTAAAATTATTCTATTATTTAGAAAATTAATTATGAGAATTTATATTTTAAGCTAAGGTGAAATTTAAGTAAATAAATGATGATAAAAATGAAATAAGATTAAAGGTTTAGAATTTAGAATTCATCAATTGATCACATATGATTTCTTTATAATATATAGATTGATTATTTTTGCTGAAATTAATAATTAAATTTTCCTAAATTATATGATATTCTCTCTCAAGATATAACATGTGTATTCATATTGATCTTACGTCTACTCTCGTGATTATAAGCAATTAACACAAACTCATTAAGTTTTATAGAAATCTTTTTAAAAATCACAAAGAAGCATTCTTATCTCTAAGCAATACATTTTCTAGGTCAATTATCCTAATGAACTAATATTATTTTTTCACTCTCGCTACTTCACACAATATTTTAAATCATACAATTAATAGCCAGTTAATTACAAGTATTAAGTTATAAGATAAAAGATTAATTCCAACAATCAAATCCAATCAATTAAATATAAATAATCATATGGAAATCAAAATATTACATCTAAATCATAGAAAATAAAATTAGCTTCTCATAATTAAAAAGAAAGAAACAATTAAATTAACGATCAAAATAACAAACATAATAACAAATATAATGACAACTTATAATTAAATTTAAGAATAGAGTTTAGAAAGCACTTATTTTGGAATACAATATTTGATGAACTCAAACTCCAAAAAATTCCTCCTCTTGATCAAAATAACAATAAAAGAAATCTACTTTAAAAAAAATATATGTAGCTCTCTCTACATCTATTTTTTGCTACTTTTAATTGTGTTTTTAGAGAAGGGAGGTAATGCTTATTTATAGGTAAATTCCATCTTCATTTTCAACATTGTTGCATCATTGATTACATCATTATTTTCATGACATCATCTCTTGCATCATTAATTTCATGACATTATTGCCTGAATCATTTATAAAATGACATTATCGCTTGAGTCATGACATTACTACATCATTATGACATCATTTTAATCTACAAAAATAAAATAAAAATACAAAAAATATATTATAATTTATTTATAAATTGTAGAACTATTTATTTCTAAAAATAAGTAACAATATTATTGTATTCTCGAGAACTGAGCTAAAATTTAAGTTTAAACAAATAAAATAACTCTAAAAATATAGAGTTATCATACCCCCAAACTTAAGTTTTTGCTTGTCCTCAAGCAAAAGAAAATTCAAAACCTAAACTAGTCCACTTTAGTAGAAAATTACGATTGCATTTAGCATATGCAACAAGCCTTTAAACTCCTAAGTGTCCCATAGAGGACGAGTTATAGTCTCGTGAGGGATTTTAGTGGTGATACCCATAAATACCTATAAAACTCTAAACTTTTAACTATTTATTTCAGAGAATAATAAAATACCACAAAAAAAATTTAATCCTCTAGTGCTTATGTTGAAATTTTTTTTTTAGGTCTTAAGAAATTAATATTTAACATATCAATAGTATTGCAAGTTAAGCTTCTATCTCAGATTTAAAATAATTCTCATCTTAATCAGACCTTAAATAACCATGCATTAAATCAACCGCAAAGAAATTATTGCACTTTAGATAGGCATATACACACTAATATCTTTAAATGCCTCTATCAAAAGATATAAATTAAATATACCAATCTCATAAGCATGTTAATGCAAACAATCTCCACTAATGGAATTCACAAATAAAAAAAGATAAATAGGTCTTGATTACGCTTATAATGAGGCTAACATAAAGGTATTTTGGCTAAATAAAGAACAGGCTAATTGAACAAAAGTAAAATAATTATGCCAAATTTACAAAATCAATAGCTCAAATAAAAGGATTATATTAATGAAAATCCCTTTTATTTTAAGTACTATTCTTCTTCAATGTTTTCTTCTTTTAAACCCGCTTCTTCTTCTTCTTCTTCTTCTTTTTTTATTATTTTTTTCTTTTTTTTTCGCCAACAACATTATTCTAAGGGTAAACAAGAATTGCTAACTTTTATTTTATTCAATATTTTTGTTTTTCCCTAAACTTATTTTAAGCAGAAAGTAGTCTTTTAAAATGAATAATACTCTCAGTTATTAGAGATCCCCAAACTTCAATAATTCCCTCTTTTTTTTTTTTATTAGAATGTGAACTTGACAAAATTATCTCACAAATAGGGTGAAGGATAACAATTAAGATTAATTAACAAAGAAAGAAAGCTAAAATTAACAAGGCATAAAGGGGTAAACTAGGGAAAAAATTAAAATAAGGGTGGGTATAAGTAACAGACTAAACAAACAATGCCTAAATCATATCTCTCTTTCAAAATGAATTCAAAATTTCATCTCAAAAGTTTGCAAAAACATGTTCTAAAATAAGCGAGGCAAATAAAGATAAAAAATATATAGAAGCCCTCTCTAAGTAAGCATACACAAATTCAATGCAATCAATATAATGCAAAGTAAAGCAAAACATAATTTTAATAAAAGTTAATTTCTTATCCAAAATAATTGCTCAACCTGAAATACTTTAATAAATTGTCCATAAATACCAATTATAATCTATTATTGGCCTTTCATTAAATTATTTAACACAAGCATATTTTATCAATAAAAGAGTAAAAATTTTAAATTTATTCATTAAAACACAAAAGAAATGACTGAAAACAAAAAAAAAAAATTAAACCTCCCTAAACTTGCAATGGACATTGTCCTCAATATCAAAAAAACAAACCAAAAGAAAGAAAATACTCCCTTTTATAGAAAAGTGGATTCCAAATTATAAGCAGGACGTACATTCTACTTTCTTGTTTCCTATAAAACATCATAAAATAACACTAAAGGCAAGCATGAGAAACTAATCACAAAAAAAGGAAACATCAATTTTTTTTTTTATTTTGGAAACTAGAAAAAGAGAAAAAAAAGAAAAAAAATTATAGATGCGTATTAAGAGCACAAAAAGTACTCTTTACTCGGCCATCTTGTATGAATAACTATTGAGTTAGTTAGTTAGTTAGTTTTTTTTTTTTTTTTGAAAAGAAAAATCACAGAAATTTAAGATGCGTATCAAGAGTACAAAGGTAACTCTTTACTCAGCCATCTTACATTTAGTGAATCGGACCTAAAACTTCACTTGATCAGGTGCAACAGAAAACACACACGCAAAAAAAAATACGATAAAAAACTATAAGAGTTAGGGAAGTTACAATCGGAGATTCAGATCTAGTCCTCGCTTCTTACTGCTACTGGCTCTAGGGTGCCAAACTATCTACGCCATCAATGGATCAGGTTCGGATTTAAATTTTTGCAGTTGATTAAACAATTGATCAATAGTTGAAGCAGAGACTAAGATGCGTCGACTCGTTGGTGTCATAAAACCCTGTTCCATAGTATGATCGATAAAAGATAACAAACCATTATCAAAACCATCAATATTAAGTAATCCCAATGGCTTCTGAAGAACAGTTAATTGGGTCCAGGATGCAATAGTGAAAATATCTTCAAATGTTTCTAAACCACTAGGTAATGCGATAAAAGCATCAGAATTGAGATTCATGTATGCCATTCATTCGTACATGCTCATAACTTGTAACTCATTACCTATAGTTCCACCAGTGATATGTAGCCAAAGCCTTTAGAATTATTCCTAGAACTTTGCTACCTCTAATATATGCAGAACTTGCAACACAACCCCTTAACCCTAAATTACCTCCCTCAAATACTAAATCAATTTTTTGTTCAGCTAAAATCCTACCAACTTTATTAGCTACTATTAAATACTCTCTTTTCTTATCAGAGTTTGGACTATAAAAGACACAAAGAGTTTTGAATTTGCGTATTGAGGATTCTGGCATTTTCTCTCACAGATCTCTCAAAAGGATTGTGTGCATATTGACAATAATGAATATGCATATAAAGAAACTAGAAGAGTAAAAAAACAGTTCAATGGGATAAAATAATTATTGACAGAAAAAGTATAAAAATAAAAATGATAATAAAAACAAAAATAATCAATGTTGTGTGTTCAAATCTCAAAAGAAATATTTGAAAAACTAAAAAGAAATAGACATTGAAAAACTAAAAAGCTAACGAAAATAGAAAAATCTGCAGCATGTGTACAAAAGTCAAAAAGAAAATATTAAAAAGTTAAAAGTAGACATTGAAAGACTAAAAAGCTGACGAAAGTAGAAAAATCTGCAGGAAAATAAAATATAGGTGTTAAAAATTCAAAAAGTACTGTAGGATGTAGAAAATTAATGCATCAAAAAATTAAAAAAAAAGTTAATAATGCACTTGATTATGAATAGTAGTTGTGATTTTGGCTCATATCTTCCTTTGATTTTACGTCCAATAACAGTTTAAACACCTTCTATGAGTTGAGAATAGACTTCCTATCCAGTTTTCTCATTAACTGACAAACAGGGTCTTTTAACATCAGATTCCTTAGATTGTAACGCTGCTTCTCTTCTTTGAATAAGTCCCATAAATCTAAAAGAGTGCATTGAACTTATCCACAAAAATGCGTCTCAAGAGTCTGTAGGATATTATCCAAAGACTCCTTATTCAGTACATTCTTTGTGAATTTAAATTTGTCTTCTCAATTTATGGATGCAAATCCAATGTTTTTACAGCGTGTGTTGCAATTCCATCTTACACATTTGTAGCAGACTCCCATTCTCTTAACTCTCCTCTTTTTTGAGTAAGAACTTCTCCCCATACTTGGCAAACATTTAATAAATGTGTCATTAAGCTCATCTGCCAATCGTACTTTGGCTTCTATGATCCAGCGAATATCCTCAATAAGATTCAAACGCCTAAATGCCTTCATTCTTTCCAGTCTGCATTCATCAATTTTCCTAAGCACATCTTGGGGAGGAGTTGGAAATCTATTTTTTAGTGCTTCAAAAGATGCTTTCATATCTTCTTAACTTAGTTAAGAAAATGAAAGAGAAAATTTAAAACGAAACAACTAAACAAAAATAAAAGAAACCTAATAAAGAGAAAACTTGGGTTTCCTCCTAATAAGCTATTTAATAACTCATAAACAACACTAAAGCAAATTAAAATAGAATGAAACAAACAAAAGAACAAAAGAAATTAAAAAGAAGTAAAAAAGTTAGAAATTTGGGTTGCCTCCCAAAAGCACTTAATTTATAGTCTTTAACTTGACTATGGCTAGATCTTCATCAAGGAAGATAATATACAAAGTATATCATCTCAATAATTATGGAAAGATAGACTTTTGTCAATTTTAATGAGTCAAGCTAGCTTGATTTGAACTTCTCCGAGTCATGCAGCAAAGTTTGTTCTTAAAAGAGGCTAAAATTGCAACACTTATCTTCTCACCTAAAAACACTAAAAACAACAAACCAAACACATAAAGAGGAATTAAAACTTTTGAAAGTAAATAATAAAATAAATAATAAAATCAAATAACTTGGGTTGCCTCCCAAAAGCGCTTCTTTAACGTCGTATTAGCTAGACATTAATGTTATCTATCTTCATCCATCGACCTGGAGGTTTCATCATATTGTTTGCCTCCATATTTCAAAATAAAGAGCAATCTGCAAAGATTGTAGCTCTCGCTGCTCCTCCACTTCATTATAAACTGTAAGAGATGTATCTTTGTTACTTTACAGCTTGGAAACTTCAATTTAATCTTGCCAGGCACAAGATCATACAGATTTATCCATGAACTTATTAATTTTTCAGCTTTGGAATTCAACAAATTCTGCACTTCATCTACATGCACCTCTTGTAACTTTGAGATTCTCCACCCAAATTCGCTTACCTTTTTCTCTATAACCTGCATGAAACCAAGTTCCCTCTGTAAACAAGGTTTGAAAGATACAAGCACCGGCCAAATACTTAATTCTCCCACAATTGAGCACATAGAGAAAGATGGTAACGGTGTAAGATCAGTTCTGGGATGGATATCAACTAATGGAATTTGAGGTAATGGATGGGTGGGTGTTTGAATTAGGGTGAAAATTTGGGTTGGGATGGAAGGTAGAGATATTGGAATATTGAGAGAGATGGGGCTTTCCAAATCCAGTGTTTCATTCTTGTGGTTCTCATGTATTTCACTCTCCTCACTAGAGAACTCATCAATACTTCTATTGACCATCTCATCATCAGAAAAGAAGTCATCTTCATGGATCATTGACCATTCAAAATATGAAATGGTCTCCCTAGTATTTTGTACTTCTTCCTTTTCCAATTTTTCAATATGAGACTGCTCAATTGAATCATCATCTTCATAGTATCCCATATGCCTTACATCACCGTTATCCTCACCATACCTGTCTTCTAATGAGACATCATCCCTTAAACATTCTTGCAAGCTCTGTTCTGATGTGTCCACTTCAGTGTGAGTTGGGAAGTTGCCTTGATTTGACTCCACAAAACTGATCATCGCTCCAATTTGCTCTTCAATTCTTTTATAGTTGTTAGTCAATTCATTGTTTTTGGCATCTAATCTGTCTTTCTCTTCCCAATTCTTACACGTTTTCTCAATGGATTCCAGAAATTTTTCTAATGTAAGCTCAAGGGATGACTTTTCCTCCTTGTATGGCATACCCTCATCATAAGTGGAATTTATGAACCTCTCTAATGTAAGTTCAAGGGATGACTTCTCTTCACTTGGTGGTATACCTTATCTTTTATTCCACCCATAATTGTTTTGGAAGTTAGGTTGATAATAATATCCTTGGTCATAATACTGACTTTCATTGTAACCCCATTTCAGACTTGGATAAGAAGTCTAATGCTGAAAATTATTAAAATCCATGAACAAAATCTACAAACACCATTGAAAAAAATAGTAATAAAAAGAATTAAAAACATAAAATGTCTAAATTAATAGAATATATCAAATCAATTAATATTGTCAAAAGTTGTCTTCCCTGGCAACGGCGCAAAAAATTTGTTGCGTGATTTCTGCAAGTATACAGGTCGTGCCAAGTAATAGTGTGTGAATAGAGTGTCGAATCCACAGGGAAGGAACGACAGGTACCAAAATTAAGATTACTCTATTATTTAGAAAATCAATTATGAGAATTTATATTTTAAGCTAAAGTGAAATTCAAGTAAATAAATGATGATAAATATGAAATAAGATTAAAAGTTTAGAATTTAGAATTCATCAATTGATCAAATATGATTTCTTTATAATATTTAGATGGATAATTTTTGCTGAAATTAATGATTAGATTTTCCTAAATTATATGATGTTTTCTCTCAAGATATAACATGTGTGTTCATATTAACCTTACGTCTACTATCGTGATCATAAGCAATTAACATAAACCCATTAAGTTTTATAGAAATCCTTTTAAAAATCACAAAGGAGTATTCTTATCTCTAAGCAATACATTCCTTAGTTTAATTATCCTAATGAACTAATATTGTGTTTTCACTCTCGCTATTTCACACAATATCTTAAATCATGCAATTAATAGCCAGTTAATTATAAGCATTAAGTTATAAGATAAAAAATTAATTCTAACAATTAAATCCAATCAATTAAATATAAATAATCATATGCAAATTAAAAGATTATATCTAAATCATAGAAAATAAAATTAGCTACTCATAATTAAAAAGAAAGAAATAATTAAATTAACAATCAAAATAACAAACATAATAACAAATATAATGACAACTTATAATTAAATTCAAGAATAGAGTTTAAAAAGCATTTATTTTGGGATACAATTTTTGATAAACTCAAGCTCCAAAAAACTCCTCATCTTGATCAAAATAACAATAAAAGAAATCTACTTTAAAAAAATATATGTAACTCTCTCTACATCTATTTTTTGCTACTTTGAGTTGTATTTTTGGAGAAGGGAGGTAATATCTATTTATAGGCAAATTCCATCTTCATTTTCAACATTATTGCATCATTGATTACATCATTATTTTCATGACATCATCTCTTGCATCATTAATTTCATGACATTATTACCTGCATCATTTATAAAATGACATCATCGTCTGAGTTATGATATTACTGCATCATTATGGCATCATTTTAATCTGCAAAAATAAAATAAAAATACTAAAAATATATTATAATTTATTTATAAATTGTAAAACTATTTATTTCTAAAAATAAGTAATAATATTATTGCATTCTCGAGAACTGAGCTAAAATTTAAGTTTAAACAAATAAAATAACTCTAAAAATATAGAGTTATTAATTATTCAATATTATTAATGTGGATCTAAATTTTAATAATAAGATTGGATTCAACTTTATTAAAGTTGAACTCAATCTTATTAAGATCGAACTCAACTTTATTAAAGTTGAACTCAACTTTAATAACTAATATCTTTTAGTAAAAAGGTCTATGTACATGATCTATTATTATAAGACTCTCATAGTATACTATAAAATAAATTTACCCTTTCATAGTAATTATTATAAAAATTATAAATTTACAGTGTTTAAAGTTAATTGCAAACTAATTATTTAGATCGTATTCGAACTTATTAACCTTAATAAGGATGAATTCAATATTAATAATTAATTTTGATATTTAATTTAATTTATTTTTTAAAATAATTTATTTTTTTTTTTTAATAATGAGTTATGTGATATATATATTTAAACAAAGTATATATATCATTTAGTAAAATAGTACTTTATATTATTCCAAAATACATTAATAATTTTTTTATAAGTATATGTTGTTATTATTATTCAATGTTATAAATGTGGAATTGAATTTTAATAATAAAGTTGAATTCAACCTTATTAAGTTTGAATTGAATTTTATTAAGGTTGAACTCAACTTTAATGATAATATCTTCTAGTAAAAATGTTTATGCATATGACATATTATTATAAAGCTCTCATACCATACTATAAATTAAATTTACCATTTTATAATAATTATTATAAAAACTATAAATTCATAATGTCTAAAGTTGATTGATAATTAATTATTTAGGTCAAATTTGACCTTAATAAGGTCAAATTTTATCTTAATAAAGTCAAATTCTATCTTAATAATTAATTAAGGTCAAAGTCAATCTTAATAATTAATTTTGATATTTAATTTAATTTATTTTAATTTAATTTAATTTTTTAAAAAAATTAATAATTTTTAATTTGTTTAATAATGAGTTATGTGATATATATTTAAACAAATTATATATATCATTTAGTAAAATAATAATTTATATTATTTTCAAATAGATTAATAATTTATGTTTTAAAGTATATATTATTATTCAATGTTATTAATGTGAAACAAAATTTTAATAATAAGATCGAGTTCAACCTTATTAAGGTTAAACTCAATCTTATTATGGTTAAACTTAACTATTAAAGTTGAACTCAATTATTAAAGTTGAACTCAACTTTAATGCTCATATCTTTTAGTAGAAAGGTTTATGCATATGACTTATCATTGTAAATATCTTATATTGTAGTGTAATTTACCATTTCATAGTAAATTATTGTAAAAAAATATAAATTTATAGTGTCTAAAAGTTGATTGATAATTAATTATTATGTTCTAATTGGACTTTAATAAGGTCGAATTCAACTTCAATAATTAATTTTGATATTTAATTTAATTTAATTTATTTTTTAAAATAATTTATAATTTGTTTAATAATGAGTTATCTGATATATATTTAAAAAAATTTATATATATCATTTAGTAAAGTAATAATTTATATTATTTTGAACTAGATTAATAATTTATTTTTTAAAGTATATATTATTATTTAATGTTGTTATTGTAGAACTGGATTTTAATAATAAGATTAAATTTATCCTTATTAAAATTGAACTCAATTTTAATAGTTAATATCTTTTAGTAAAATGGTTTATGCATGTGAACTATAATTGTAATGCTCTCATAGCATGTTATAATTAAATTTACCATTTTTTAATAATTATTATAAAAATTATAAATTTACAGTTTCTAAAGTTGACTAATAACTAATTATTAAGGTCAAATTCAACTTTATTAAGATAGAATTCTACCTTATTTTGAGATATACGTCTACTTTAATAAGGTAGAATTCAACTTTAATAAGGTCAGTTATACCTTATTAAGGTCGAATTCAATTTTAATAATTAATTTTGATATTTAATTTAATTTAGTTTTTTGAAATAATTAATAATTTATTTAATAATGAGTTCTATAATATATATTTAAACAAATTATATATCATATAACAAAATTATAATTTATATTATTCCAAAATAGATTAATAATTTTTTTTAAAGTATATGTTATTGTTATTCAATATTATTAATGTTGAACTGAAGTTTAATAAGTTGTTATTTAACTTTAATAGCTAAAATCTTTAAGTAAAAATATTTATTTTATACATATGATTTACTATTGTAAAGTTCTCATAACATATTATAAGTCAAATTTACCATTTTATAGTAATTATAATAAAAGTTATAAATTTAAAGTGTCTAAAGTTGATTGATAACTAATTGTTAAGATTGAATTCGACCTTATTAAAGTTGAATTCTACCTTATTTTATCTATACATTATTGAATTTTCTTAGAAGGTATTGCTTATATAGTAATTATCTTTATCGAGAACCGTGCTGAATCATCCTGAAACTAAAGAATCGAAACTAGAACTGATTATATATATATATATATATATATATATATATATATATAATCAGTTCTAGTTTCAATTCTTCAGTTTCAGGATGATTCAGCACGGTTCTCGATAAAAATAATTACTAATTTCCAAAACTATATCAAATAAAAATTCAAGACGGTTTGATTTGGAGAAAGTTAAACGGTCAACGGATATATTTAGTTCAGAATATTTTTGGTTTGAGAGATTTGGGTCAATTTGGAATCCCCACAACCCTGTGCTTATCGAAGCATTTTTTTAATTTATACATGACCTTAAAAATTACTAGAATTCGTGGTTCTTTCTAACGTAATTACTTAGGATTTGTTTGATATAAGAGATTTCAAATGAGAGATTTTATAAAATCTATATATTTATATTAGATACACCATTGGGTAATTTAAAAGAGGGTCAAAATCTATAGATTTTGAAAAAATTCCTCATCCTCTAAAATCCTTCATTTTTTTGGAAGGTTTTAATTTCTCACATGATAGGTGGAAAAGTGCAAAATCCATCATTTTTTGTGTACGAAGGATTGGAATAATTCTTTTATTTCAAGATTGTCTCTAGTAATTTATAATATTTTAATATTGTCCCTAATCAATTTTTTTTTTTTTTGCCAAATCCTAATCAATTTATTGATTCTATATTCAATGCAAATGATAGAATTCTTAAAATTTATAAATTTCATAATCCATGGGTTTAAAATCCACAGATTTTGTTAAATCCAGGGATTTAAGAATCTCTCAAATCAAATGAATTCTAATTTTTTTTTTTAATTAGAGGTCATGTGGAAGATTCAGAGTAAAAATCTACCAAAATGGTGGCGTGGCATGATACATCACCCTAGTTATCTAACTCAATATGTCACATCATATCACGTTAGATGGTTGGGATGACACTACTACAAACTCTCAAATTAGTGATTAAATTTAGGCACTAACAAGTTTTAGTGAATAATAGTATGAAATTGGTAAAATATTGAAAGTTAACGGCTAAAATGTCTTTAAAATTATCACAAGAAAAGGCGGGACATTTAGCTACTAACTTTTAGTTGCCAATTACTAGCTAGCTAGTGACTGTATAATATCTAATCGCTAATACAAGATTGGTAAATGGAGGAAGAAATAAATTTGATGGCAAGAAATGATTCAACGACTATATGTAATTGCTAATTGATGACTAATTTTAGCAACTACATTTAATTGCTAAATGTTACTTAAGTAAACGGTAGTCAATATGATCGTTTTAATTGTTAGCGATTAGCTTAGCAATTATAAGTTAGGATTAAAGGATTGATCTCCTTCTCTCTCTCTCTCTCTCTATCTATAGCAACGCTAGTCCCCCTACAAGCATTCAATATAGTTCTTCACTGCCCATAGATATCGATTTTTCTTCTCCACCAAATTTGAGCTCGTCTCCTCTGTCAGATTTGGGATCGTCTCCTCTGCCTTTGTTCCTCATTCATCTCCTCGGGTAAGTTTTAATTATATGTTGTATTTTTGAATTTTTAGTTTTTAGGCATGACATGGTCATTCATAATTCTTGGAAGAAAAATGATTTGCTTACACAAGGAATTCTTACTAATTCCATGAATAATTATATAGTTTATGAATATCAACAGTACAAGATTGCTAATGTCATGTAGATTGCTTTGAGGGAGAAGTTTGAAGGAACCACTATCTCCAAATTAAGGCAGTTGTCTATGTTGTGAAATTTTATTTATACTCGCAAACGCACGAATCACTAATTCTATAGATAAGTGGTAATGAGATCATTCTCACAGAGAGAGCTATGAAAATTATTATAGAAAAACTTAATTAAACCACATTAATTTAATTCTAACCTAGTTCCAAATAATTTTTTTTTAGATAATGATAAAGAGATGTAAAGTAGAAACGTCAAAATAATACAATTAAAGGTAATTGAACTTGTGAAATAAAATTCAGATAAAATATTACCAAGGTTTCAGAATTCACCAATGTTTAATTAATAATTTTTTTAATGTATTGATTCTAATTTTCAGAAGATAGTTTAGAAATTAATCTTTTTATCTTCTATTGATTTTATCACTAAGCTCAATTTTATTAAATTCTCAAATAGATTTTGCTTCACTTCAAAAGTATAATTTCTAAGCATTATATGTATACAATTTAATGGAAAACACATAATTAAAGAAAATTACTTTTCTTTCAATAAAAACCAAGTATAGATAATTTTCCTAACAATAAAAAATACATGATAGAATTGATGAAAGGATATTATCAATAATTGAAACCAAAATCATAAATATTAAATTGCAAAATATTTAGAATCAAGACATAATAGAAATTAATAATCTAACATGGTTTCATCATCCACCTTAGTAAAATTAAAACTTAGAAAGACATAATTAAAATAACAAAAAAAACAAAAAAACCCATTTTAGTAATTTGGATCCTTAATCTTGAAATCTCAACTTCTTTCTTATTTTCTCAATTCTTTCCCTCACAAAAAATCTTCTTTTGCTAAGCCATTTCCTTTCTATTTATAAGCATGAATGGCTAGATGGCAAGTTGATGAATAAACCAATTTTCAAATGATTTTTTTTCTTTAGCATCAAATATATGACTTTGATCTTTGAATTCTTAGTTTTCCTTAGTTGGCTTGCATAAGGATGGTTGGTGATGACTTGAATTTTTGCAAATTTTCTTCTTTAGCATCAAGTATATGACTTTGATCTTTGAATCCTTTGTTTTTTTTAGTTGGCTTGCATAAGGATGGTTGGTGAGCTCTTTAGTCTCTATTGCACATTTGAAGATGGTGTCATTTTTCAAAAGAAAAGAAAATTGCTTAGTTGATTTTATTGAAAAATTATTTCTTTCACAAAATTTATTATTATTATTATTTATGCAAGTGAAAGACTATAATTTTACTCAATTTTCAAGCTTTCACCATTTTATTTCCTATTTCATAAAAATATCATTCAATAAAAATATTTATTTAATAAATGAACAACAAAAAATAAATTTAAGAGCTATTAATATGTATTAAATTATGCTCATCAGTCAATAAAATTTAACACTTATCAAAAGGCCCCCAACAAGTCCATGAAACAACATTTAAGGGACATGTCAAATATGATAATGGAACTAAAGTCAATTGGCATAGCCTCACAAATGAACAGTAGGTCCAAGTTGTTATTCGATCTTTGCCTGACAATTGGGAGTATATGAAAGTGAATATGACTATTAATGAGAATATTAAGACCTTTTATGCTATTGTGCAACATCTGGAATTGGAAGATGAGCGCTTTGAGGCTGCTGAACCCAATGCCCATACATATGTGGCTGAATCTAATTTCAAGAAGGTTTATGGGAATAAGTGCAAAAGGAATTGGAAAGGCAAAGGCAAGAAAAATAAAGCTGCTAGGGACTAAAGAAAAGAAATAAGCAATACAAGCACAAAAAAGGGAAGCGTGGTAAAAGAAAGAATAAGACCAAGGTGACTTATTATAACTATGGTAACTTGGATTACTTTGCTCGTGAGTGCATTGAGTCTAAGAAGGTAATGTCTTATCTTACTTCTTCTCATAGAAACTATTTCTCAATTTTTTGTTTCTAGTACTGTCTTGCTTATTGAAACTCATCCAATGTAGACTGTAGACTCAGGAGCCACAAACCACACATTACAACAATTTAAGAAAATAGTGATGCGAAAAAGTCATCTCTAAAATAAAAAATGGCATTACTAAACTAAATAGAGATGCGTTAGAGAAACAAATGAAGCATCACTAAAATGCTTGTCACTAAGTCGATTTAGCGACGAACTAGTGATGCTCATAGCTACATCTCTATATAATGAAGCCAAAAATGCGTCTCTAAGCAATAAAAATGTGCCACTAGTTGAGAGACCAAAATTAAGGAGATAAACCAAACAGAGAAACTGTAGAGATGCCAGTGTTGCGTCATTAAATTTAGCGACACAAATTGTGTCTCTATTTGCATCTCTAATGTTTGAGATTTTTTATCTCTGTTTCACTGCGTCGTTTTAACGGCGTCACTAAATGGAGCAAAATAAATTTTTTTATTATTAAATTATAATAAATTTAATTAATATTAAAATTAATATAAATAAAAAATTTAATTATAAGATTTAAAATAAATGAAAATGTAAATATTATATATTTAATGAAAATAAAAATTAAATGTAGCATATAATATTCACATAAAAGATAAAAGAATAAAAAAAATTGTAATGCAAAACTAACAATATATATAAAAAAAAATCACTATGGAGGATGTCAAAGTGACTGAGGTTGGGTCTGAGGTGGATCAGTAGCATTAACATCAACAGTCAGAGCAGTTAAAACTTGCTCATGTGTGGTATGTGTAAGACCACTCACTAATGCCGCCACCCGATCCATTAGTCAATATTCTCGCTTATCTCCCAGCTAACTCTGCTTCGTCAATTTCTCATCAAACTCCTTCTTCAAACCATCCAGCTGCTGATAAGTGGAGCTGACTGTGTCTATTGATGTGAAACTAGGCACAACAAAATATAGAGAAGCCTTCCCACTGACGCCATCAGAACTAACCTCTACAAAAACACATGACAGTTGTGTCTCTTCATACCAAACAACTTAAGCTTCTGCATGTCAACACATTATACTTGATGCATATCCATATGGGAATTTAATATTTTGAAGCCATTCATACAACACTTACTTAGATTATTTGTCAAGAGTATAACACACTTTTCAATATTTACCTATGACATTTGACATCGCAAACTCTCGGCATTGATAATATTCATTCAACTCTGGTTAGATTTAATGGTGTCTTTTGTTTTACCAGCTATATTCATTAGAGTGTTAAACATATTATCAAAAAAGTTCTTCTTTATATGTGTCACATCAAGATTGTGCCTAATTAAATTAGTACACCAGTAAGGAAAATCCCAAAATATGCTCCATTTCCTCTAACCCCAAATGTTTTATAATGTTCAACAATTCTGTTTTAGACATTATTGGAGGTGTGTCCTTCATCACTACCTGATTCTTACGTAATCCATATTTGTTCCTTCTAAAAGGATGATCGCGTGGTAAGAATTTTCTATAATTATTAAACCATGATTGCTTACCTCTTTTGGACAATATAAATATGTATGATCCATCCATATTGTAAGGGCACTTTAATCGACTAGTAATGCCCCAATCAAACAACATTGAATAAGCTGAAAAGTCACTAATCGTCCACATCAGAGCTACTCATATATGAAAATTCTATTTTTGAGATATGTCATATGCCTAAACTCATTCCTCCCATAACATCTTTAACTCTGCTATAAGTGTTGTAAGTAAACATTTATTTTATCTTTAGGGTTTCTAGGACCCAGTATCAACACTGTTAGAAACATTAATGCATCTTTTATGCACATCCAAGGAGGAAGGTTCTATACTATGAGAATGACTAGCCATGATAAGTATTGCTACCTTGATTGACCGAACGATTGAAAACCATCGGTGCATAACCCAAGTTGAACATTTCTAACATCTGATATGAAATGCAGAAGGATGTCATTGAAATACTTCTAAGTAAAAGAATCTGATGGATAATGCATCACACCATCTTCCACCTCATGCTCTGCATGCCATCGCATGTCATTTACAGACATATTTGATGTATATAATTTAAGCAATCACAATGTAAAAGGAAAATACAACATTTATTTTACCAGTACAAGCCTCCTCCTACTTGTACGACTATCATTTTCTCAACATCACTTGTACCATTGAGAGCCATAAACCTTACAACTGGTCATTTTTGAATCTTCACCCTAGTATATCATGCAGTGATTGCCATAACAATCAATTCTTTAAATCAATAAAAAGAGCTCTCACACCAACCTTTTGGTCTAATAAAAGTTATTAGGTACATATGTATCATCCGGTATGACCTATTTAATTATTGAGGTCATTGCATCAAATGCCCTTTTAGATAAGTGATGCTTGGATTTGACATTCAACAATTGTGCTATGAAAGAAAGCTGCAAATGCTCAGAACCATGCCACAATTCCTGATTCACAGCATTCAGGATGTCATATAACTTCTGCATATTTGGATTTGGTGGTTCTTCCATTTCATCTAGATATAGAACAAAATTAGGCCCAACAGCATCCATCACCATAGCTTGACATGGATTTTCATATCCAATTGGCAAATCTTCTTCAATCACACCAAATTGTAACTAGGTTCCCCAGTAAACTCCATTTCCCTATGCCTTATCCATACACGATAACCCGACACAAATCCATTTCGCAAGAGGTGGTACTTCACCTTGTCAACTTCCCAATAAGCTTTATTTTGACACTTTCTAAAAGTACATGGACACTTAATTTTTTCTATCTATCCATGCACTCGGATGACTACAAGTGAATTCAATAAATTCATCAAACCTTTGTATAAAATCAGGGTTAACAAGACCATCATTTAGCCTTACATACATCCATAATCAATCAGAATTCATTTTTATCGACTTGGATTTCAAACAACAAACAACAGTGTTTACTAATATTAGTTTGCATATTTCAACATATAATATAGTCCAAGGTGGAAATTTCTGCAGAATTTCACCTAAAATTGGACTAAAACCGCCTAAGAACAAAAATAACAAATGACAAAATAACAAACACAAATACAAAATATCAAGGGACCTAATGATATCCATAATTGATTCAATTTTAAGGGAAATTTTGGCAGAGTTTCCCCCTAAAATTGGATTTAAACCCCCTGAAAAAGAATGCAAATATACTAATATATTCAAATAGATGCTCTAATGAGCATTATCCAAACAGCAATCACACAATTTGATTTTGATTTTGAAATCAATTACTCTTTTAATTTACTAAATCACTATTAAACATTGAAATTAAAATTATGAAATCAAGTAAAATGCAAACATGTAACTTTTACCCTCTAATTAACATATTAATTCAATCATTAATGTCTACACTGAGATTATCTTCCTACTACTATTAATAAAGGATATTGATTTTGATATTGATTTTTTCACAAAAAATTAAATAAATTTAGAAAATTTTCTAAATGTAAATTTCAGTTTAATTATTTTTTCTTTGTTAACTCAAATATTTTATAAACCTAAAATATTTAATTTAAACCTAAAATATTTCGTAAAACTAAAACCATAATTAATTTAATTCAATTTAAATCAATTAAATTTCACCAATTTTTTACAATTTCAATTTAGTCTATCAAATTTTTTTTCTTTTAATTATTTTAATTTTATGAAAAATTTAATAACCTAATTAAATAGAAAATTAAAAATTAAATTTTATTTTTTTAGAAAAATTAAATTAATTTTATCTTGCATTTAACAACTACACAGAAAATTCAAAAAAAATAAAACATATATAACTAAAAATTCTCCCATAATTTAATAATATTCAAATTAAAAAAAATTACCTGGTGAACAGTGACCGGCGAAATGGGCAATGAACAACGAAGAATGAATGGGTGAACAAGATACATTTTTAAAAAAATTAAAAAAAAATTGACAAAAAAAAACCAAAATTGTAAAATTTCTTATCAAAGGGTAAAAAAATTGATTGGAAACATATAAATGACACTAGAATAGGCTGAAAAAACTAGTCGGCGAGCTGGCGTCTGATTTCTCTGCTGGGGGCGGGGACTATTAAGAGAGAGAGAGAGAGGGAGAAGATGAAGATAAAAGAACTAAGGAAGGAGAGTATGACGCGATATGTAGACCTACCTTAGCAATGCCATAGAGACGCAGAAAAGGCATCGCTAATTTAAAACATAGAACTGATGTCTCTAATTATCACTTAGCGACACGAGATGGGGCATCGCTAGACAAAACGACATCATTGATTTACAAAACGGCATTGTTAACTTGTCGCCATATTGCTCTCTATTCTAGCACCAAAACTAGCAATGCCCACTAAAGGTGTTGTCAAATAACAACACCCATAGTGTTGCTAAAGAGACACAACTCTGCCCACCAATTTCTAGCGCAAACTGTTACAACGCCATTATGATGCCATTTTCATGTCACTAACTTTCGTGTAGCAAAATCATCACAAGGGCATTGCATTGTGCTTTAAATTCTTTAAACTTCATCTTTGTCTCCTTTGCATCTCTGACACATCTCTATGGCATCACTAAATACACTGCTACAACACCACTAGTTTGTGTTACTATATCAACATTTTCTTGTAGTGACATAGCTAGAGACAAAAATAAATTTGTGGAATTTCATCAAATTTTAAGTGGAATAAAGTGGATTTATAGGGGCAATAATACTAGAGCTAAAGTAAAAGGAATTGGCATGTGCAAATTGGATTTGCAAGAAGGCCATATCCTATACCTACATGATGTCCTTTATGCTCCCAACATTCAACGAGATTTGGTGTCTGTGCTTGCTTTATTAATATTAGGATATAGTTTGCATTTTCATGGTGGTAGTGTTAAGATTTCTCATGTACTATTTATTATGGTTATGGATTTCCTATCAATGGTTTTATGGTGATGAACACTAAGTATTATAATAATAATAATCATGGTGTTTATTTTTCCTTGTTCACCGAATCTGGCAATCATGATATGAACATATATTTGTGGCATGCTAGATTAAGACTTATAGGGCAAAGCAGAATGACTAGACTTGCCCGTTATAATCTATTGAGATCTAATACAAAATTTACATTACCTACTTGTGATTTTGCTTATAAGGAAAAGCGACTAGAAAATAATTTGGTAAAGACACAAGGGCTAAAATACCTTTATAACTTATACATTCTGATGTTTGCAAACCAATGAGTGTTAAAGCAAGGCATGGAGCATCATATTTCATTAAATTCATATTTGACTTTACTTGGTTTGGACATGTCTTGTTTAATCTCTAATAAATTTAAAACATTAGATTGTTTTAAATGATATTTAAGTGAGGTTGAGAATTAAAAGTAAAGGCCTTAAGGACTGATCGAAGAAGAGGATATCTACCTGAGCAATTAAAACATTTATGTGATCAAAAGGGTATTATAAGGCAACTAATGACTCCTTGAACTCTACAACAAAATGGTGTTACTGAGTAAAGGAACTGAATCTTGCTAGAAATGGTTAGGTCTATGATGGCTCAAGCTAATCTCGCTATTTAGTATTAGAGTGATGCTTTATTAACTGCCTATATACTTAACCATGTACCTTTAAAATTAGTCTCCTCTACACCTTATGAGTTATGGACGGGTCGTAAACCTAATTTGAATGAGTTGCATTCTTGGGGATTTGTAGCATACATTCCAAATACTTCCCATAAATTTAGCAAGTTAGGACTCAGTGAGAAGAAGTGTATCTTTATCAAATATTCTAAAAACTCAAAAGTTTATGTTTTTATCGAAGAGAATTTTGATGGTAAGATAATCAATATTGAGTACCAAGATGTTACCTTCCTCGAAGATCATTTTCCTACTAAAGATGATGTAGATAAAACTTATCCTTTATATAAGGTGGAAGAACAAGATATTGGTACTAGCCAACTAGCAGTTCAAACTCCAGAAGCAGTACCAAGCTCTATTCTTGATAGTGGGAGCATACAGAAATTCCTTCATCCATCTCAATTGAGTGGGAGAGATGAAAATGAGACAAAGCCAATCTCGATTAGTGAAAGCAATAAAAATAATAATTTAGTTCATACGATCTTACATTCAAGAACTCCTTGAAAGCATTTTTTAATTGAAAATGAGGCTTATATAGTCACTCCCTATGATGATGAAGAACCAAAAATGATCAAAGAGACACCTAAATGATCTGCTAAAGAAAAGTGGAAAGTTGCATTGGAAGAAGAAATGGAACCTATGAAACAAAATCAAGTTTGGAACTTGGTTGATTTACTGGCAAGCTATAAAGCAATTGGGAATAAATGGATTCTCAAAGTAAAATGTAAAGCGAATGGTTCCATAGATAGATATAAGGCTCGTCTAGTGGCAAAGGGTTATAACTAATAAAAAGGTATTAATTATGAAGAAACTTTTTCACCTGTTACAAGATTTACTTCCATTCTCCTTATTCTAGCTATTGTAGCACATTTAAACTTAGAATTGCATTAGATGGATGTAAAAATAGCTTTTCTTAATAGAGAGCTAGATGAAGAAATTTATGTAGAACAACTTGTAGGTTTTAAAAGAACAAATGACAAATTTGCAATTCTATCTCTTTATGTTGATGACAATTTAATAATTGAAAATGAGTATGAGTATGTAATAGACATTAAAAGCTAGTTGTCTACAAATTTTGATATGAAAGATAGGTAGGGCATACCACATATTGGGAGTTAAAATCAAAAGAGATTGTTCAAAGAAACTTTTGGCTCTATCACAAGAGAATCGTATCCAAAAGATTCTAGAATGATTTTATATGAATAATTTCAAACTTTTGGATGTTCCTATATCAAAAGGTGAGGCTTTGAGTCTTAATATATGTCTAAAAATCCACAAGAACAAAAGGAAATGTCCACCATACCATATTTCAGTGTTGTTGGAAGTCTCATTTATGCTGTGATGTGCACTCACCCAAACATATGTTTTGTTGTTAGGCTAGTTAGTTGGTATCAATCGAATCCTGGATGAAAGCATTGGAAAGTTGTGAAAAGGATTCTAAGATATTTCAAAGGCACTATGGATTATTGTTTAAGTTATCAAGAGTCAACCTTACATTTAATTGGTTATTCTGAGGCTAATTAAGGAGGAGACCTTGATCAACACAAATCTACCTCTATTTATGCTTTCTTACTCAACAAAGGTGCCATCTCTTGAAGTAACAAGAAGCAAATTTGTATAGCTTTGTCAAGCATGAAAGCTGAATTTGTTACCTATTTAGCTATTGTACAAGATGTTGTTTGGTTGAAAAGATTTCTTAACAATTTAGGATTTCAACATGACAAAGTAGGTACTATTACAATTTATTGTTATAATCAAGCAGCAATTGCTTTAACAAAAGATCTCAGATATCATAGTAGAACCAAACATATTGATATCAAATATAACTATGTCAGAGATGTTGTTACCAAAAGTGAACTATACAATATATTTTTATGCATCAAATTGTTGTTGATCCCCTAACTAAACCAATTCCAAAAGGTATCTGTCTTGCACATGTTAATTCTCTTGAATTGTGTCGAATATAAATATCAAATGTTGTTAGGTTTTTATATTTTACTATTTGAATAAATGCAAGTCTTTATGTTCTTATATTATTATCTCCATGTTCATGATATACATATACACATTGCTTAATTTTATTTGATGGCTTAACAAAGAGATGTCACACAAGTTTTAGATTGACTCACTTACATAAGTAATTGCCTCTAGGTTGGATTAGCAAGAAGAGATGAGACGCCATGTTAGGATTGTTGCTTCTAAAGAAAATGAGATGAGATTGTGTTTATATATACAATTGATTTGTATTACCCACGTCCAAATAATCTGTGAAGGCTAGATGCGAGTTCTCAGTTTTAACCTGCTAAGAAAAAGAACTTAGAGAATTCAAGTTAGGTGCTAAGTAGCAACTAAACTTAGATCTGTACAGTATTTTGATTGGACATCTAAGAAAATGCAAAAATTGTAACACATGATTCATACCATATTGTAATACCTCACCCGAGCACTGGCCCGGTCCACCGAAGGGAATCGGGACGCTCATTCAAGTTTAAACTCACGATGGAACTTTTGGATTCAAATTTAGTTGATTTTGAAAATGATTTTAGGAGTCGCCACCCTAATTTATTTTTAAATGGAAAAATTAAGAAAAAACCCAATTTGACTTCAATTTATTAATTTTTTCTACGGATAAAATCACTAGCCTTGAACCAAGTTGAGCTCGAGGACTAAATTTTTTGATTTTCAATAATCAAAATTTGGCTCTTAAATTTAATTTAACTTAAAAAAAATTGATTTCATGAATGATAAATATTATAAGATGATAATTATAAATATGATGCATGAACATGACATGAGTGCAAGGAAAAAATTAAAATAAAATATCCACAAGTTAAAAAGGGAAAAAGAGATTGATAAAGATTTAGATTTGAGATTTGGATTTAGATTCCAAACATGTCCACGTATCCTGTTGAATGGGGACAAAACCTACGTAGTTCGTTCCACGATTAAGTGGAGGAGTTTAGGAGTTGATTAGATTGATTTTGATTTAAGTGTTTTGAGAGTGAAGAAAAAGGCTGATACCTTTACTTTTGGCAAGCGGAGGGTTTTACCAGACCAAAGTTTCGTTTTATCGGGATTGGGTGATTGGATTAATTGGGAGATTAATTAATTAATTAAAATGATTAATTAACTAATTAATGTGATTAAATAGATAAATGGATAGATGGATTAATTAATTAAAAAGATTAATTAATTAATTTGGATGAGAGGTGGACTAAAAAAAGGATTAATTTGATTTTAGAGAAAAAATGATTAATTAATTAATTAAAAAGATTAATTAAGAAATTAATTTTGATTTTAAAAAAAATGATTTTTAGTTAATTAAAAGACCGAAGGGGTAGAGCTAGGAAAAAGTTGAAAAATCATATTGGGGGGTATTTTAGGGACTGTAGGAGAGCAATGAGGTCCTCACCATTAGGTCTCTGGGCGGCACCGCCGATGTTATGGGCGGTGACCTGCCTAGACTGTCGGCAGCGCCGCCGATTGCCAATGTGGAGCTTTTTTTTTCTTTTTAGATATTGATTGTTGGTATGAAGTTTGAGAATTTTGGATGTCTAGTGGCAATGTAATTGAAAGTTAAAAAATTTTCTTTCTCGGGCAGCACCCCCACTCACTAACCGGTTAACGGGACCACCGTAATAGCTCCGCGTAATGGGTTAAACTTAACAAGTACTAAGGCTGTGATTAGATGATGAGGATGTAAAATTAAAAGTTCACACATATGTGCTTAATCGACCAAATTTAGTGGGAGAAGGAATCCCTACTTCACCATTGTGTGAGACCTTGAGGTTTAAATTTATTTTAACCTCACATTAGTACCCTTATATTTTTTTATTGTTGTTTGTATTTTATGTTTGGTGTTTTGCTATCTTAGCAGTTTACGTATGGTTATAAATGATTCAGCCTATGGAACATGTCTAGAAAAGCCACTAAGTATGAATGACAAATCTCGATTAAAAAAGGAAGACTGCATCTGGTATGTTTATTGAGTAGCAAATCTTGTCACTTAATGGAAGAATGACTTGATTATGGATGCACAAAATTACCACATTTTAAACATGCTCTTTGAGGAATTAAAGATGTTACAATATTTATAAAGGGACAAGTCTAGGGAATTCCAAGAATGATTTTTTTTTTTTTTTTTGTAATTATCTTGTTTAGAGTTGAAACTAATATGTTATTCCTCACAGATACATAGTAATAAGCTCCCAAATACAAGTTTGCTTGCTAGATCGCATGACCCATTTACTAATATGAAGTGGTTGTTTATGTTTGAATGTCAAAGAGTCTCGCAATGGCGTCTTGCTCGTCATATACGAGTGGGAGATGTCAGAATTTGGGTTGGATTGCCTGTGACGAGTTGACCTGAACTCTTTTCAATTATGAAATAATAAGTAAATAAATAATAAAAGGAAGTTATTTTTTTATATTGATAACCACCATGCAATTATCTAAAGAGATGTATATGCACTACATAAAGTAGTGTGGAAAAAGGAAGTAACAAATATAGAAAATTAACTTGCTCTCTCTCTTTTTTGCAATTGAATAAATAGTAAATTAGGTTGTGGAAACAAGTATATTTCCAAGAGATTTACACTAAGACCATGTTGTTTAATATTCAATCAAAGCATTGTGATTTCTACAAGTAGCAATCATTTTAATTCCACATTTATAACAATTTATTTAGGAGATTTATTTTCTATTCAATTAATGTTTTCTTTTCTTTTCTACTTATGAGTAGCTAAATTTTTGTCTAATATTTTAGATGTAAGCCTTTGGTTTATCTTTGATTGATTGATTGAAAGTTGCTTGTAAGAATTAACCTATTGTCTAGGGCTTAATTCTTGTGAATAACTTATCACTATTTGCATATTTAAAGTATTGTATGAAATACTGAGAGTGAAAGCATAACAGTAGTTTATTAAGATATTAGACCTAGGAATATGTTGCTTAGAGATAAGAATACTTCTTTGTAATTGTTAAAAAGATTTCCAAAACTTAATGAGTTTATGGTAATTACTTATAATCACGAGAGTAAGTATAAGATTAGTATAAATACATGAATTGTATCTTGATAGGGGTGCTTCTGCCCCATCATCATTAGTACTTCTATTCTAATCCTTGCTCAACTCCGAGTCATTTTACTACCTTTAATAATAGTTTAAATTCAACTTATTTTTCTAGTTGGGCAGCGATGATCCTAAGGCATAGAAAGACTTAGGGTCACCGAACACCCAAAGAACCTTTCTATGCCTTAGATCCATTCATGTCAAATCATTTATAATCATACTATCAAATAAGCAAATCACATAGTGGGCCAACTATAATCATTGACAATCTAAACATAATAAAATAGAAAATATTTTCCATTTTTTATTCATTAAATTTCACTTTAATGCATGAATCCTTTTTAGAATTTACTGAGTTTTCTAAATTATAATAGCATCTATAACTCTTAAAATATTTATAAATCAAACTTAAGAATCTTAGTCATAAATAGCTAAAGTCTCTTATATATAAATGTCTTGGCGAAGAAGAATGATCGGGAGATTCTGTCAACTCAAATCCTAAGCTCTGCTAGCTATGTTTGAAAATCTTTTAAGCTAGAACCTAAAATTCACAGACTATATGGTGAGCCATCAATTCAATAAAATTATAAAAATACATATTGAATAGAGATTGCATAATAAATAAGTGAATTAGTAATTTATTTAAAAAATATACATGAACAGTTGGATGAACAAGAATCATATGTGTTGAAAAGAAGTAAACATCAAGGATACAATATGAATTAAATACAATAAGATACAAGAAATATTCATATGTTCTGAAGAGAAATAGGCACTAAAGGGAAGCATACATACATCTTGACAGAAACATACATTGATGAGCTCGAGTTAAATATAGCTGTAGTATTGCGAGCCTCGCATCATTAACTATCAGTGATCTAATGGTGGGACTAACCAAAAACCCATAAGTCTCAGCAATTAATAGCATTATAATACCATTATGGCATAAACATGTACCATTAAGGAGCTCATGAACCCATCATCCTCATAAACATAATAAGGCAGCTACTAAACCCTTTAAAACCAATACATGCTTGCAAGGATACATCTGACTTAGTTTATAAACCCGATCAATTGAGTCAACTGAGCACATGGTCTAATAATTTCCCTAATTAGTTGGGTTTTCTGTTAGTATGATACTAGATAAATATTGGTATGGGAACTTTTTATTTTAAACATAAGGTTAGACCAAATGACCCCGTCAATATAAATTAATAAGCTTTGGCCAGAGTAGTCTCATTTACAATAGTAGTAGCTTCACCCTGAATGATCTCACCATTACAAAGTCACATTTCTTACAATAAAGTTTACAATAAAAAGTTACTAAAGAATGGTAACAACAACACTAACAAAAATAAATACATATTATCCAACAAATGAATGGAATTTAACAAAGGCTTAGAAAAATATTTTTACCAATATTTATGCATTCTGTAACTTTAACTTAACAAAATTTCTACTCTTCTGCCAAGGTGTTAGCTTCTCCAATAGAACCAAAAGAATCACCATCAATCCACTAGGATTCTTGTTAATAATTTTTTGATCTTTCCTTAGCTCGACATCTATTATACTTAGGCTCGCCGAATCCATTGATCTACTATCTAGATCCATCAGGAGCTCTTCTAATAAAACTGGGAGAATCATGTACATTTTAGGTCTTAGTTTTCATCTTTGATTGGTTATCTCCTTTTTAAGAAAAGGCTCAGTTAAAGAATTTTATGTTAACTTTATTGGATTTCAGAGAAAAATCCATATCTTAAGTTTTTTTTAGAAAGATAACATAACTATTCATAATAGTTACTGAATTGTCTCGTACTTATATAGAAAGAAAATAATAATAATATATTTTTGAAATGATATAAAGTTGGTCAACAATCTTTTATGGAGAGGATAAATTATATCAGTAAAGGAAACTTTTATTGGAAAGGAAACTTTTATTAAATGTTTGGAAAACTGTCATTGGTAAATAAATTTCCATCTTAACTGCACATTATTTGACACAACATAAAAAATTTTAATCCCACTATCAAAGCTTACACTATATATTATACAACAATATGAAATTATTAACTTGCCTCGAAAACCTATAAACTTCAAAGCCCTATAATCTAATCCGTAGCTCGTCGTCATTATGCTCTGCTTCGACTCACATAGTTCACTTCATCTCACTGAACCGAACCTATTTGTTCGTTTTCGTCAATCCGTACTCATCTATCTTACTAGACTTCCCCTCTATTTACAAAGTCATCCTTTTAATTGATCCTCGTCATCTTACTTCACAATCCTTTGCTAAATTTTTATCTTCAACTACATCGAATTCATCTATTTGTCTCATACTTTTATACATATTCCTCTTTATATCATGTCTCTCATCATTTCTATCATCTCTAATTTTATCCTGTATCACCCCCTATCATAACATTTTGCCTTCTAAGATCTAGTCTCGCTACATCTTAACTAAAATTTCACTTTTGTTACCAACCTCTTTCTTACCATTAAGACTACAAATTTTGCTTCATCATTATACTCCATTCTCAATATCAGTCATTGGCTTAGAGAGGGATTCTTTCGCCCTCGTTTCCTTTATCCTCCTTAACTTATATTACAATTCAACAGAACTTCCTAACTATCTCTATGTCCTAATCATCTTTAAAAATTGTTACAGATAGACATAATCTAGGATATTACCTGAATTTAAAGTCCATTTGGATAATTAATAATTTAAAATTATTAAATATTTGAAATTTATCATCATGTTTTATTTTTTACAATCTTAAATATAAAATTCAAATTTGCTATAATTTCTCATGACTTTCTATCCAAACGGATTCTTATATAAATTAAATTTAACCCTAGGTATCATGACATACAAAAAATTAAAATAAAAAAAAAAATCCAAAAACTCAATGTAAAGTGATAAATGTCAAAAATTTAATAGATAAAACTTAATGATCCTAAAATCAGTTTCTAAATTTATCATAGAATCATAGTAATTTTTTTATTTTTAATAAAATAAATTATGCTTCTTATCTTGACATGAGTTGGAGAATTTATTGAAGGAAGAATGCGCTACTGGCTGTTGAAGTATTGACTAACCTTTCAGATTATTTTCCTGAGCATTAAAGACGGAGATTCACATCCATAGGCTGTTGAAGTATTGATTAACCTTTCAAATTATTTTCCTGAGCATTAAAGACTGGAGATTCACATCCATATGTATATATATAATAAATTAAAGCTGAATTTAAGAGTTTTTTAGAAAAATTTTTATCATATGTCAATTAATTTTTTAAAAATTAAAATCATGCGTGTGTGATGTAATTTTTTTATACAAAATTATTTCATTAATTTTTTCTATGTTATTATATTTTTATGGATCACAATTAAAAATCATAATATTTAGTATCTTTTCATAATTTTTTTTAGTTTATCCATATATAATAAACTTTTCATATATTTTATTTATATAAAATTCTCATAAGATAATATTCAAATTTAATAATAATAATAATAATTTGTATATATTAAAATATTTAAGAAAATAAAAAATATAATTAAAATTTGCGAGAAGTGGAAATTCGTGAGTAGTATAAATTTATATTTACCAAAAGGGTACATTATTATAATACTCCTAAGATTAAGATTTATCCTAAGTAGCACTTTAATTCTTACTATTTGAAAATTAGCACTTTTAGTCCCCAAGTAAATTTAAATGAAAAATATAAAATGTTAATAGATATATTAAAATGTTTTATAATATTGTACTAATTCATTTAACTTAAATAAAAAGCGTAAAATTTTGAGAAATTATATATGGTGTTTTTTAAAATATTTCAATGTAAATATTTTTAAAGAATTAAAATATATTGTATTTTTAAATTTTAAGGATAAAAGTACTACATGTTGTCTCCTTTATATTTTAATGATTCCAAAATCTTATTTAATTAAGCTTAAATTTATTGAATTTGTGAGAATAATGCAATTATAACATCATAACTTATATATTGACAATCAATTTATATCCTTGCTTTATACTCACAGTAATGGGCTTAACTTGAAATTTTCTCCCCCATTATCTTTTAGTTGTGTTTTAATTTAGTGATAGACTTTTTGATGAGTCATGACCTTAAATGGTAGTCACTCCTTTAACTAGAGTGACTTTGAAAAGTGAAATTTGTGAGGAAAACAGTTCACGCGTTTCACATAGAACACGGCCTTGAAAATTAGGCAATAGATTTGAGGATTGCTCAAGTTGAATTTCACCGCTTTGAAAGAAAAAGTGACCACCATGAAAGTCATTCATTGTCATGACATAAAAACTGCCACGGTGAAAAAGACAAAAGTTTTGGTGATTTTTCTCAAACATTCATCGCGTTGACTCAATAAATTATCCTATGTGAGATTTTAATCACAAATTTAATTATATTTAGAGAGAGTATTAAGTGAAATCTTGTAAATTCACTGTAAAAAGTAAAATTCTATAGAACTAAGGGTGTAATATTGTATATTTAGTGAAACTCTAAATCAATTTGATTTAAGAGAAGTAAACATAGAAGTCGGCTATATTTTTTCTAATTCAATCTCTTTATATACATGTATTCCATTTAAATCGAGAATTATTACATATAAGTTATTAAAATTGCATTAAAAATTTTAGTAATCATATTCATCTCCTTTAGGATGTCATATAAATTATTAAAATTGCATTAAAATTTTTAGTAATTTTATTCATTTCTTTTAGGATTATCATACTTAGAACAACACTATAAAAATTAAGATGTCAAAAATTAAAATTTAGTCAAAAAAATTTAAGTTTATAAATTGAACAACAAATGTCAGAGATTAAAAGTACTAATATTTAAACAGCAGAAACTAAAATATTTATTGAGACAAATCTGAAGCGTGTGATAATAATTTATTCTCACCAAAATGAAAGTTTCTAGAACAAAAATAGAATAAGAAGACAAATATGTGCTAAGATAGACAAATATGGCGACTCGTTATCTTTTTCTAATTGCTGGCAGCCACTCCCTGCCTCCGAGTCACATCATCCTCTTGATTTTATTATACTGGCACATCAACTGAAAAATCTAATTTTTATAAATTATTCTCTTTATATATATTTATATTTATTATACTATATTATATGTATGTCTATTTTTTAAATTATGCTGGTAAATAATAAATTAATCAACTAATTTAATTTATAAATAATAAGTTTCATATCAATAATTTTTAATAAATTATATATTAAAATAATTATTTTTTTTAATTTTTTTATAAACACCTGTTGGAAGTTTTCTCCGGAACATTTAATCAATAATACTAACAATGATTGGAGGGGGGAGTGGGGATTAAATGCATGCCCTTCATAACCTTCAAAATGCATATTATTTTAGTGTAAAATTATTAAAATTTAGGCATATGTTATATTTGATTTCGTATTTTTAAGTTAATTTTTTTTAAATATATAAAAGTTGATTTAATTATATGCACCACTTTGATGTTAATTACAATGTAAAAATTTTGATCTACAAAAAATTTTTCTGATTTCAATACTAAATATTAAAATGATATTTATATCAGTGTTTTAAAAATCAAACCAGTGATCAAACAGTTATACTGTAAAATTCTTATATTTATACTTTTTTTAATATTTTTATGTGATTAATACAATATACTTAATTATTACTATCAAAGAAAAACACATTTGAGAAAAAAAAATCAATTAATCAAATACTGAATTTAAACACGTCTAAGAAAAAATAAATATAATAAAATTTTAATTTTTTAATAATTTTTAAAATTAATCTAGTTCGGCTAATTTACTGATTTTTTTTTGTTTAGTCAATTCAATCCGATTTTATATAATTTAATCGGAAGTCCAATTATTTATGGGCAATCAAACAAAACTAACCTCCATTTTTTATTTAATCAGTTAAACTGATTAGTTGGATCTAATTTTTAAAATATTAATTTAAATACCATTATGAGATTGTAAAATTTATAATTAAATTTATCTATTATATATGTTTTTGTTGTATATAAATAATTGTAGTATCATATGACATGTTGGATGTTTTCTCTTTGATTTGATAGGCTTATATATTATCGCGGCATGTGCTTGACAAATCTTTGGTAATCTTGTCTTCTTATTATCACTTGGAATCTTAGAGATTATATACGTTATAAATAGAATTGGTTTTGTCAATGCCCACTTAATAATTCCACAAGGAAAATGACTGAATTTTTTTTTATTTGTTATTATCAGAGATTGATTGGTATGGGTTCAATCCAATTTTGAAAATAGATTAGTTTTTTAATTAATTAGTGTTTGCGACTGTCATGTTGTATATCAAACATCTTGTATATTATTTTATTATTTTAAATTTTAAAATAATTTAATCTGAAAATTTAATATTTTCCATATAATTCAATATTAAGGAGAATAATCAGAAGTCGGTATGATCTAGTGACTTGGACACACCCATATTCAAGTTTTTTTTTTTTTTTGAAATGTATATGCACACAAATATAAATTTTTTTAATTATACATAACATAATAACTAAAAATTGAAATAAAAGATAATATATTAAGACATTTAAATAAAAATAATTTTTATAGTTTTTTTTCCTATCCCTACACATTTCTTTTTATTTCCTCCCCTTTTTCCCTCCATATAAATAGATAAAAATTTTAATTTTTTTACATTTTGGCATAAAAAATAAATTTTATGTTTAATTCAAAAAAAGGTATTAATTTTGAATTTAAAAGAGTGAAAATATATAAAATGTTAAATGAAGATTGAATAAAAGAAAAAAAAATTAAATATTATTATTTTTAATTTTGGTATGTTGGATATTGTAGAAACTAATTTATTAAATTTAATATGATAAAACATATATATATATATATATATATATATATATATATATATATATATATAGTGTCTAACCTCCAGTTCGGCCCTCATTTGAGCAAAGGACATTAAGCGTGAGTAACGAATTGCACTCCCAAACTTATTTAATTAAAATATTAAAAAAGTAATATTTAAATATAATTATTTATATGCTTTTTTCTTACTGCCAAATTCAGTTGAAGGCCACTAATTATGCTGAGATTAGAAAAATGTCTCTCTTATTAGTTATAAAAATTATATTAATTCCTTCTTCTTTTTTTTTTTTTTTTTTTTTGCATAAAAAGAAAATCTAATATGAATCTATTATTTATATGATATATACACTTACTATTAGAATATATCTAAAATTTCTAACAAATAATTAATTATAATCATAATTTATATAATACTAAAAAATTATAATGTATATATTAATAAAAAATAATTAATTATTTTATTTTATTTTTAAAATAATAAAAAATAATTTCTTAATCACTTTCTAACCAAATCAAATTAAAAATAATAAAAAAAGTTTCTTATTAAAATAATTAAAATTTCAGAATTAGTTATTCTATTATAACCTAATAATATATACACATCCTACATAGTGGAGTATTACTCCATAGAGCCCCACTTCTATGCCCACTTCTACGTTGGTTTATCACTAAATTTATGTTTGATTTTCCTTTTCAGGGATGTTATCTCAACTTTCAACTTGGTATCCTTATCAAAGGGCCAATGTAGACCTATTTCATTGGGAGGACCAAACTCTTTTGTAACATGCATCTAATTTTTAAATTTTTTGAAGTATATTATTTTTTTAATTAAATTTAACTTGTAATTTAAATGCACACAGCAATAAAAAAATTAAAAAATTAGAGTTTGAGGCCTAGACTTCCTTTATTTTGTCTCTATCTCTATTTTCACTGCTATTTGTGGCAGATTTAACTTCTTAATTTTGAGGAAATAATGTAAATTTTTTTTTTAAAGAGTTTAGGAATTTAACATCATTTTTTAAAAGAAATTTAAATTACTTTTTAATAAATATTAAAAAATTTTGAAGGGTGATTACACTCCTGCACCAAGATCAGTAGATCACCACTAGCAAGCATGATAAAATTTTCCCCCCTTTTGTTATTTGTGTGCTGCTAAAAAAAAAAAAAAAAAGAGGCCCTGCCTCGTCCGGGTACCCCCACGTCCCCCACTCCTTTAATTAGCCTTCTAGAAGCCCTTTTTTTTTTTTTTTCTTTTTTCTTTTTTTGGACTGCTTCTGGAACCACTTGCTTTAATTTGTTTTGAATGCCTTCTAGAAGATAATATCATCCCACCGTTGCAAACATAAATCATATATTCATTTGCGGTATATGAATTAATGACCAAAATAACAGCATAATTTATAAATTTTAATTTATAATAATAAATTTTTTAAATTTTTATTTTAATAATAATATAGTCTATAAATTTCAATTTCAGTAATAAAATACTCTCTCACATTATTTTCCGTTAAATATTTTAATAAAATATTAACATGATATGTCAAATGTAAAATTGAAAAAAAAAATTGGGTCATTAAATGCACATATGAAATGCCATGTCAATAAATTTTGGTATTAATTTTCAATGGTAAAAAAAATTTTGTTGGAATTTTAACTTCTCTTTTTCTCTGTCTCCATATTTTTTATCTATTTGAACTTTCATGGTAAATTAAAATATTTTTTATAATTTTTTTAAAATCTTATAACTGATCAAATTTCTTGATTCTTCGAGCTAAATGACTTAATTATTTTTTTTTATTTTTTAATTTTGCACGTGATGTATCACATTAACATTTTATTAAAGTATTTAATAGAAAATGATAGTGGGATTTTTTGTCCCTATAATTGAAATATATGTGGAAAAATCAAATGAAATTACTATAATAGGGCAAAAGGAATATGTACTTTTTCATTTGACTTTATTATATTAAAAATTCAATCTCAAAACTTTTTGGTTTTAATGACGTTGAATCAAAAACTCGATAGTAGTTAATATATATATTTTAAAATGGAAGAAATACATTTTGGTATATATATATATATAAGAGTTTTCAATGGTTATAATTTCATAATAATCATCATAAAATTTTATATAAATATTAAATGATTGAAAATTTTCTAGTTAATAAATGATAGTCATAAATGTTGCTGAAAAAATCAAAATAAATTAAAACTTTTAGATTTTAATCCAATGGTTAAAATAATAGTAATCATCTATGAGTAAATATTATAGTAATCATTAAAACCATACTTTTATATATATATATATATATATATATATATATATATATATATATATATATATTGATGAAAAGGACAACACTTTGATTATGATTTTTCTTTCTTCTTGTTGGTTGATGCATTAAAATTATTTTTCTAATAAAGATAATTTTGGTTACTTAACAAATACACCATATTAATAATAAACGTTACAAATTCATTTAGCATCCTGCCCTAGCCAGAGCATATGATATAATTAATTTTAGGGATAATATATTAATTAGCGTATTTTTAATTTTATTTTATTTAAAAATATCAAATTTCAATTCCATTACTTCCATTATCATACCCAACCACATAGATGCTTACTCTTCATCTAAATACCTCATAAATGAAAAATTTTTCTCGTTTATAAAATTTTTTTATTTATGTGAATAATTTATTTTTGATAATATTAATGAGATAAATTTACTACAATTTATAAATCTAATCAACCATATTACCACTTTACTACTAAAAAAAAAGATCATTTCTAAATTCCAACCTCAATTAATTAATATTTTTATTCATTAAACTTTTTCTTATATTTTATATCGAGTTAATAATTCAATACTAGCGAGTGGTGATGAGTGTTTATATTATAATATGAAATTTCAATATTTTTCATGATATATATCTTAGTTGTATGTATTTAAAAACAAAAACTCTTCTTGCATTATAATTTTTTTCGTAATTTTATTTGGCTTCCAGCTGTCTTACAATTTAAAAAAGTACAAAAAAAAAATCCCTTAAAAGGCAAGAAAAGCTGATAAATGTAAAATAAAAATAAATAAATAAATAAAAATATGATCAAATCAGTATTCTTTTTCTCTTTAAAAATATAAAAAGTAAAAAATTTCATATTTGAATATCTTTAATTATAAATAATTATTATTAACTTAACGGGAAATAATTAAAAAAATTCAGAGAGATTATTTGTAATATATTTTTGTTGGATTTTTTTTTTCTCTTTTATTAGAAAAAATAAAAAAATAAAAAAGGAGCGATAAAGCAACATCCGCGCAAAAGAGCTGAAACGAAGTGGGTAACGTACCCACTACTTTTCCACAAGAAGGACAAAGGAATCCAACAAAACCTTCTAGAAGATGTGGATATGCCCTTTAAAAAGTATTTATAAGAGTTTTTAACTTTTGTTTTTGGCCTAATATAAATTTCTATCCTAGAAGGGAAATTAATGAAGGTGATGCCTTTCTACATTCATCTATTCTATATAGCCTTACGTTTAAATAAAACTAGGAGGAACTTCAAAAAAAAATAAATAAATAAAACTAGGAGGGGCTTGCGTGTGTTATTCAAGTAATTCTTAATTCGTTATATTAAATAAATAATAAATTTAAAAACCATACACATAGTTTTTTTTTTATTCTAATTACGTTATTTTTTAATCTAATTGATTTATTTATTTAATTTAAATTAAATATAATTAATTACATATTAAATAATAATTATTTTTTATTTTAATTGAATTTATTTTTTTATTTTAATTAAATAATAATTAATAAATAATCAAATTAATCTATCATAAATGTACAACTAAAAAAAATTTAGTGATAAATATTTAAGTATATTTTCTTATTTCTTTCCGAGCGTGTACACACACATACATATATATATAGATAAATATTTAATTCATAAAATTTGTTAAAATTTATAAATTTATTTTTTCAAAATGTATAACCACACATCCATGACATAAATTTATATATATATAAATTTATAAAAATTTATAAATTTATTTTTTTAATTTTATGGATTTATAAATATTTCTGATGTAATAAAGAAATTAAATTTATAAAATTTAAAGGTATTTTTTTATAAATGAAGATAATTTTACAAAATTTACTATTCATTAAAATGAGAGAATTTATAAAAACAATTCTTTTACCTAGAATTTTTAAATTCTTCAAAAATTATGATATTCTTTTAGAAATAAATATTTTGGTGGTTAAAAATTTTTCGAAATTTATTTAAATTATTTTTTATTAATTAATAATAAATATAATTTAAATATATATTTACTATCAAGTTAACCTATAATATATATTTATTATAGGTTGTTTCAACTGAAAGTCCTGCAATTAGATGTGACCTTAGAAAACTCTTCCCATTTTTATATAAATTTCTGGGGGGATGGACTAATTTTATATTTTTGAATTTACTTATATTATGCTAACCTTTTTTTCCCCGAATACTGTAAATAATTGAAGAAAAGGAAATTGTTTATGATTTGAATTATATATATATATATATATATATATATATATATATATATATATATATATATATATTCTATAAATTTTTCTCATTTGACTCATAATGCAAACTCGAAATATATCTTGATAAAAAAATCTTAAGTTTAATGTTAAAGTGTCTATTTAAAAGTAAGATACATTTTTTTATTAATAAAATAAAAATTCAATTGCTTCAAAAAAATAAATATTCAATTATTATATTATTAATTCAATTACTTATTAGGCTTGTGTCAAATGCATAAGTTTTTAAGAAAAAAAATTCCCAAAAGATTAATGTTTTTTTTTTTTTAATAAAAGGTTGTGTTTGGTTTAATTATTGGAGACTAATAGATAATTTTTTAATTCTTAACCTATGTTTTAAAATTCCGCCTGAAATTTAATTCAGGAAAGATACCCTAATCAAAGTTGAATTAAAATTTTAAATAATATTATATATTTATTATTTATGTGTTAAAGATAAATATAATATATTAATAAATAAGATAACAAACATTACATGTTTTGAACACTCATTACACATAATATCAGATTTATAGATGATTCAGACTAATTTATGAATTGATTCTCAATTTTTTCAATTGAATTAATTACAAAATCGATTTGAATTTCAAAATATAATTACTAAAAGTTAAATAAATTTGTTTGATAAAAAAAAAAATTTAAAACAACACTTGATAGCAGTTGAAATCTCAAATAACTAATTGTTGATTCCAAAAGTTCTATTTAGAATAATAAAAGTTAAAAAAAAAAAATCAAGACTATGAAGAAAGAAGTGGTATCTCAGTATGTGTAGGATGGTTTATCCTCGTCGTACTTATCCTGAGATTTTTTTATTTTTATTTTAGTAAATTATGTTGAGAAAATTAATTAAGCGAATAAAAAGAAATAGACACGTAAGCCCATGGCTTCTAGAAGATTTGTGCAACTTCCTGTCAAACGTGTATTTCCTTTCCTAGTGGACCTACACTCATTCTAGTCAGTTACAACTTACAAATTGGACACCTTTTCTTTTCTTTTCTTTTCTTTTTATATGTCACTTTCCATATATACAAGTAATAATTTACCAAAAAAAAAAAAGCGCATGATAAGTTATTTAAAATTTAATTTATTATAATTAGTACGCTTCCCTTTCTATCTTAAGTATCATTTCAGAAAAAAAATTAAATTTTATTTTAAATATGGTTTTTATAAATTTAAAATAATATTAATTAAAAATTTTTAAATTTATTCTTATTTATTAAATCTTCTAATTTTAGTTAATTTAATCATTTTTTCAACATTATTAAAAAAGGACAATTAAGTAAATTACTATAAATTTTTTATAAAATTTATAATTATTTATCATTATCTTTATCTGTGTGGTCCATTTTTACACGACACTTAAAGTAAAACAGAGGAAATAATATTTTATTATATAAAATAATTTAAAAATTTCCTCCGTTTACTTCATAATTAATATCCGACTTATATTTATTTGTATATTGATCGAATTTGAAAAAGACTATAAAATTAAATAATAATTATCATTTATTCATAGCATGATTTAATTTTTTTAAATAAAATTATGTTTTTGTTATTGTGTAATATTTGAATCTACACAAATATCATTTATTTTTTAAAATATTTAATTAATAATGTATAAAAAATAATTATGTATAAAAATAATTATCCTAATTCTAAAAAAGAAATTATATACATATACATATTGTAAAATCTATTTACTTATTATTTTTAGATAATAACTTTCATAATGTAAGAATATTTAATTAAATTTCATTTTTTTTACTTATTATTTTTAATTCTCTACCACATACATATATACATATTTAAAAAATTTTACAAGAAAAATATATTTATTAAATAAATAATTTATATAAAAGAAAATATCCTTTTACATATGAAAAGCAAAATTTAAGTAAAATTTTTATGTTTTAGTTTTAATATTAAAGGAAGTCTTATGTACTGAACAAATTAAGAAAAATTTTTAAATTGTGCTCATTGAAAATATTTTTTTAATTATATATTTTACTAAAATGTCTTAATAAATTATATATATTATTCAAAATTAAATAAATAATAAGATTAATATAACAAGTAAATAATCAAATAATTATATTCATATTGTTAAAAAAATAATATTTTTAAAATTATTATATTATTTTTAAAGTATATGCGAAGTACTAACATTTTATTTTTTTTATTTGGTTAATTAGCTTTCTTCATAATAAAAAAATTTGCTTCTGAAAAGAATATAAAAAATAAAAGAAAATTTTATTTTATAATATATAAAATTAAAAAATTTTATTATGTAAAAAATTATGTATTTATTAAAAATTATATATTTATTAAATATAGTTTTTACTATCATATTTGTTAAAATATATAGACAATAATGTTTATGTATCAAAAGTAACAATAATTAAAAATATATAAAGAAATGAAAATTAATTTTTTTTGTCTTTGTAAGAATTATTAATTTAAATGAAATAAGATATTTTAATTAATTTTAATAATAAAAAAAGGTAATAGAATGCTTAGAAATTAGAAGGAAAGTCCGAATTTGCAATATTATTCCTCTTATGATGAAGGGTAGTGATGAAGATTGAAGATAAGGTAAACAACAATTATCCATGAAATGAAAGAAACAGCCTCACATGACATTACTCAGCAATCCTCACCTTGCACACATCCCCATCTTCCCACACAGTGAGTGCCTACTTATACCCCCTGCCTGTCCATTCTCTTCCCCACGCTAAACCGAGTCACACTCCTCGCTTTCCACACTCTTGCTCTTTGAATTTTCCTACTCCATAACCATCTCCTCCCTTTGCTAATTTCTCCCAAATTTTTCTTTTTTTGTATCTTTTATTAATTTGGTTCTTGTTCGAGTTTGAATTTGAAACTTTTTAACTCTGAATTCGATTCCAATGCTATATTTCTTCGCATTTATTTGTAGTGTTGAAATAGTCCTCTAAACCTTTTATATCTGTACTTTTTTTTTCTATTTTTGATGGGATTTTTACATTGAATCCATCTCTTTAATTTTTGTTTCTTGTATCTATTTGTTTGTGCGATTTTCTTATAGATTGAATAGAAACAGAAAAAAAAATGGAAAAAGAGATTAGTATTATGAAGATCTCAATGGAAGAGAAGAATAATCAATTGATTCCTGGATTACCAGATGAGATAGCAATGGACTGTTTGGTAAAAGTGCCTTACCAATTTCATTCTAATATGAAATCAGTCTGCCATAGTTGGCAGAAGTTGTTTTCAGATCCTTCTTTTTATCAGCAAAGGCATAAATCTGGTCATTCAGAGCAGGTTATTTGCCTTGTCCAACCTCTTCCTTCATTAGATTACACTGACCAACTTAACAGAGCCACTGCCGTGACTCAGAAAGAAGACAAACAAGAGGAGCAGCAGCAACAACAGCGAAAGCAGATTCACAGCCCCCCTCGATTCGCTCTGAATATTTACAACGCCACCCAAAATATTTGGCAAAAGACAAGTCCTCCTGGAGGAATCCCACTGTTCTGCCAGTGTTTGGCACTTCCTTCCTCCAGTAAAATACTTCTTTTGGGGGGTTGGGATTCCACCACTCTAGAACCTGTGCCGGATGTTTATATCCTAGATCTCACCGGAGCTGATGGCTGCCGGTGGAAACGTGGGGCACCAATGTCTGTTTCTCGCTCTTTTTTTGCTTGTGCTGTTGTTGGACCGTCTACTGTTTATGTCGCCGGAGGCCACGACCGTCAGAAAAATGCCTTGAAGTCGGCGGAAGTTTATGATGTTGAGAGAAATGAATGGAGGGTATTGCCAGATATGATTGAAGCAAGAGACGAGTGTCAGGGATTGGTTTGGGAAGGCGATTCCAGATTCTTGGTTGTTAGTGGTTATGGCACTTATAGCCAAGGACAATTCAAGTCTGATGCAGAGTGTTATGACCCAGATACTAAATCTTGGTCTAAAATTGATGGAGTTTGGCCCTTTGCAAGTATTTCTCCCAGAGGGACTACTGTTACAGTTTCTGTTAATAGAAATCAATACCAATGGTGGTGGTTCTTGGGAGGGGAATCAGAGCAGCAGCAGCTGCTGCCGCCGCTGCCAAGGAATGGTGAAGTGAAGAACAATGATGAGAAGATGAAATGGGAAGTAGTAAGTTCAATTGCATTACCACATACTGGAACAAACCCATGTGTGATCAGCCTTGGATATGGTGATAATAAGCAAAGAATGTTTGTGATGAGTAGCACCGGGAGCAGATCACAATCATCAGTTTCATGTAGTGAATGTGATTGTGAAGGAACATTTATATTGGACAGAGATTGTAATAATGGGAAAAACAAGTGGAACCACGTACACACCCCTGCAGGATTTTCTGGGTTTCCATTCTCAGCTTGCTCTCTCTCAATCTGATATGAGAATTGGCCAATTGGGAACCTGAGCAACAGAAGATTTATGGCTAAAATGGCAGGGCATTGATATCTTGTGTGTTTTAAACTTTTAATAATTAGGCATGTAAATAGTTTTAGGTTTTTGCCCTTTGCTTTTCAAGAGGGATACGAGGTTTAGTGCTTTTTCTCTCTGTTTCTTCAATGGGGAATGTCTTGAGCCCAGGATAGACTCTTCTTGAAATGTGTCACTGTGTTATTCTTCTAAGCGAGTGACTGAAGAAAAAATGTCAGATTTTGATGGCAACTGATGATCAAATGTATTGATATTGATGTTATGGTAAAATCCCTTCCCTTACCGAGAATGTCTAATGTAGCAAAGAAAGAAATGGAGACCAATTATTTCAAATAAAATCTGACTCTAATATTGTAATTAATTAAATTAATTTAAAAATAAGTCAAATGAAAAAAATATATTTTAATAATCTTATATTTAATTATAATCATTTCAGCGGTGGAGCCATAAATACATTATGTTTGGAATTGCTATTGAAAGATTAAAAAAATATTTTTATAATTTTTTAATTTAATTAATTGATATTTATTATTTTATCTTTATAATTTTTTATTTAAGTGAATGATTTTTATTATTTTATAAATTATTTTTAAAAAAAAATTCATTTATCTATTTTTACTTAGAAATAATTTTTAAAAAAATTTAAAAATTTTAATTAAAAAATATTTTTTTCAAACTCAATCTTAAACAAGGGTATAATCGAGGAGAAAGTGTAATTATCTCTCTCTATTTTTAAAATATTTATAATAGTATATTAAATTATAACATTTTTAACATTTATTCCCCACAAAAAAGAAAGATGGGGCGATTGACTATAAAAAATGGAGATATATCAGGTAGTGTTGTTTGTATATTTTAAAATTTTTTATAATTGCACAATTATTAAATTTAATATTATATTTTTTTATGAATAAATATTTCCTATTTTTTAAAAATTTATTTGCGTATCAACTATTTAAGTGAATCATTATTATTACTTTATTGTGTCGTTAAAAAAAAATTAGTATAAACTTATGCTCCGTGATTTAAGGTTATGGCTTTGCCATTGAATTATCCCATTATAAAAACATCTTTTTTAAATTCAGATTTGGAAGCCTGTAATCCATGACGTGGTAAAATGAACATTACATTGCACACTGCACTAATTTGTTTGACCCTGTAAAAAATTTTAAATATAATATAATGAGTATTATATTATTAATCATATGTATCTTAAAAAATATAATAACTATTACATACGAAAAAATATGTACTCACCATTATATTTTCTCATTTATTTTTTCCTACCTCTTTTTACAATAATTTTTATGATTTTTTCTTTTAGTTGCAATAATTTTTTAATGATATTTTTCTTTTTTTTTACAATAAATACTTTTTGTATAATCTGTTTTCATTTTTTATTTGAAAATTATTTTTTTTGAATTGTTTTCTTAATTTTTTAACCAATTTTTTTATAAATTGTTTTTTTGTTATTACAGATTTTTCTAATTATATGTTTTCTTTTCTTTTTTTTTTTTACAGCAATTTTTTAATCGCCTAATTATTTTTACGACAAAAATTTTGTTTAACATTTTTTTTACACAATTCACACTTACCCCTCTCTATATTGACACTTATCATTTTTTTTTTATCATATTAATTTCAATATAATTAATTAACTTAAATAAGTATAATTTAAAAAAAAATAATATCTTACTTTGAATAAGTATAAAATAATTAATTATTTTAATCATTACATTTGAATAATTATTTCATTTACACTTATTTTAATCAACAATTGGAGATTGCTCCAATTCTTTAACTCTATGTATAGCCACTATTTTATTAAAGTGTGAGAATATAATATCCTGAATTATTATTACTTGTAATATTTCAAGTTGCTTATTATGCATGCATAGATATTGTAAAGATTTTTATCCACCAAGGATGAGACTTTGATAGCGAGAATGAGCTTCAATGAGGAGGCGAAACATTGATAGTAAGGACGGGTTGGGCTACAAAGATGAAAATTCGATAGTAAGGACGAGGTGAAGCTTTGATAGCGAGAACGAGTTCGATAACAATGCGAAGTTTCAATAACAAGGACAAAGTTTGATTATGAAAATGAAGTTTCGATAGTGAGGACTAGCTTTGCTGACGAGAATGAAGTCTTGATTAATAGATATGTGAGTTAATGAGATATGCAAGTTATCGAGGATGAACATGAGCTTGATTTGGAAGAACAAAGCGAGGAGCTTGATACAAGAGACATGAGTTGAAAAGCTCGGTATCAAGACCGATGGATGCCTGTATAGATATGTGAAGCGAAGTGAGAGGCTAGATGTCGAATATTGTTGTGTAATGAATAGAAAAGTTTAAGTTTTGTCTATGAATTGAACTAGAAATTGCATGATATACATGGTTAAGGTTGCAAGTTATCGATGAACAATATGTCAGCCAAAATAATTTCTTTTACTTTATTTTTCTCTTTATATAAGATATCCAGACTATTTCGGAGCATACCAAACACTTATACTTTCTTCTCAAACCTAAGTTCTTCATTTTCTTTCAAGATCTCTTCATGCAAACTAGATTTCTTTCATTTCTTCAAAGAAACCACAAGATCTCAAGGGTAACCCTAGAATTTAAGTGAGTTCTTTCTTCTTTCCTTTCCATAGAAGAGTTTTGACTATAGGCTAGTTGAGCCTTGTGTATAGCAAAAGGTGATTTGAGCTTTATTGAAAGGATTATAGCATAGTTAAGTGAATTATGAAATATATTTTTGCACGATAACCCACCATGAATTTTTTTTAAATATTTTCATCAATCTATTTATTCTCAATGACCTAAATTGCACTGTGATTATTATTTCTATTATTGTTGTTACTACTATTCATTGAGACTATAAATATTGAAAAGTCACATTGTTTCATTGCTAGTAAGCTTTTCTATTGAACCTAATACTACTAATAATTGTTTTAATTATTAATGACAGGTCGTTTGCCAATCTATGGGTATAATTCTTATTGAGCCATAACAGAGTTACAGACCATGTGTATAAAAAAATATCATTGATAATAAGGAAAAATTTATTGGACCGTATGCACCAATAACTCAACTGATAAAGTCTAAATTATCAGTGTCCTACCTATGAAGGGGGACATGTACTAGAAGTGTATGATTGGCCAAGTATATATTCATCATTTAAATGGAGAAATTACTGCCATTTTCGAATTGTATACCAATTATGTTATTTTGATATTATTCATTGTTATTGCATTGTTTCTGTCATTGTGTTTTGAAGCATTGGTATCATTGTTTAAGAGTTATTGTTCTTTTAAGAATCCTAAGTATTGATGTGTTTTATTTATATTTTTCAAGCTCACCCCTTTTCATCTATATTGCCCCCTCCTCTTCTTCTTCTTGCATGTATGTTTTGCACTTGAATTAATTAATTGCTTGTAGGATATATATGGGCTATCATCATTGAGTGAAATTTTGAAAAGTTTGAAATTTCGCTCCGTCGTATTTCCATTCACCCAATGGTATGTTTTCCCCTTCATGTTTTCTATAATTTCTTTAGGATTGTTCAAATTTGGATCATGTCAACTTATATCGGATTCTAACTTGACCCAAATCTAATTGGGTAAAATTTAAATTTGGTGAGGTTATTATTAGCTAGAAATTAGGGTTGTTTGCTGGCCAATTTGATGTGGTTTTAATATAATATTCAATCTAATCCACAGATTATGGATTAAGAATTTATCAATCAAACCCAATCCATAAATATAAAAAAACCAATCCCATCCAATCTCCAAATGTGGATCAGACTGGATCGGATTATGCAAATTTATTTATAAACTATTTACTTTTTAATTAATAAATATTTCTTTCAATATTAAAAAAATAAAAATATAGTAACAAATTCAACTTATTTTTAAATTCTAATAAAATAATTTATATAGCAAATAAATTAAATAAAAAAAATTAACCCATAAAAAGCCACATTATAAGTCCCAACAATTTAAAAAAAAAAAACTCTAAAATTATTAATAAGGAATTTCAGCAAAAAAGAGTAATAGATTCTTTATAGCACAAAGAAACACAATAAAATTGCAAATTACAAAATATGAATTATTAATTAACATAATAAACATTAATCACTGTACATTTGAAAAAAAAAATGTATCTTTATTACTGTATTTTCTAGTTAAAATAGATAAACTAAGACTAAGATGACAAGAATTATATATATATATATATATATATATATATATATGGATTGTGCGGATTGCAGGTCGGTTTGCTGATTAAAAAATAAAAAATTTAATCCAATCCATGACATGCAGATTTTAAAATATTATAAACCAATACGATATTTATTAAACTATGATTTGATTATAGATTGGTGCAGATTAGTTCGGATTGGACGGGTTATAAACAACCTTAATGGAAATGATTAGGTCAACAGAATCGGGTCGGCTTATTAACTGCAAGCGTTATAATCATGGATTTTGATTTTAAATTTATTTATTTTGTTTAAATTAACATTTCACTCATGAATTAAAATGGGCTTTGGATTTGTTACAGATCAATTTATTATAAGAAAGATTCAAATTTTAATAATTTTTTAATCAATCAAGCTTTAAATAAAATTTAAATCTTTAAGTAATTTTAATATTATTAAATTAAAATTATTTAAAAAAATTTAAAGTAAGATAACAAATTTTTATATACAAATTATTACTGATGTCATTTTGTAAAGTGTGCACCATTTCTTTTCTTTTCTTTTTGTCTCTTATTTTTATTGGATTGTATTCTAGATGCTAATACCAAAAGGAAAATACTATTAAAAATAAATCAATTCATATATACAGTTCCTTTCATTTGAAGATGAATTTTATTAAAAATTTATTTGTAAATAAATTTTTATATATGAATTAATTATAAAATTTATCTTAAATAGTTAACTTTATTAGTTAATACTTAAATTTTACTAATATATTGAACACTTATTAAGTTTAGAGTTGATACATAAATTTTATTAATTTTAATAAGATTTTATTTCAATATAATTAATTCCATAAAATTGAAAATATAAAATTTTAAATAAATTTTGGTTTATATTAAATATAAAAATATAAATTTATAAATGAGTTCCATAAAATTTTATGAAATTCATTCATATCGAATAAGTTAGATTTATTATTAACATCTATGTACTTCTATGTATTGTATATTAAAGCTAAAACTTAGAGAGAATTGAGACTTCTTTATACTTGCTATTCTATTTATTTATTTATTTTTTATAAATTTTGAAATTTTTATATAATTAAGCATTTAAAAATGATTAAAATTGAATATGAAATAATTAATAAGGGATTTAATATGTAAGTTTATGAGTTTTTTAAAAATTATTTTTCATATAATAACCTTGCTTGAGCAATTTAAATTAGGAAAAAATAGAAAATAACACTATAAAAGATAAATAGAATAGAATAATCTCAATTTTGTTTTAGTCTTAATATATAGTATATATCAATATATTAATCGTTTTTATAGTTATATTCTCTCATAACTTTCCTTTTTTTTTTTTTATTAGATATTGTGATTGATAATTTGACACATACATATATATATATACACATACATATACATATACATACACACACATATATATATACACACATACACATACTAGTTTTCTCAAACGTGCTTTGCACTTTGACTTCCGTAAAAACTCGTTATATAACTCGTAAATTAAAGTTTAATGGGTATTTAAATAAATTTTATATGTTATATCTACCTTTAATTAATTAATTACAATTAATAAATTCATAAGCTATTTGATATTATGTCCATGCGCAATCAATGTAACACACCAATAACTGTTCTTTTTTTTTTTTTTCACCGAAAATTGATTTTTTAAAGAATATGGAGCAAATTAAACTTTTCAAGAGAAAATTATGTATTTATGAAATTTATTTGTACAAACAAAATATTTAAATATAATTTAAATAACATACATGATAAACATAATATAAAAATTTTAAGATTTTCTTCTGAATATATATTCTAACCCATGTGTAAAAGAGTAAAGGATCGATTAAGTTTGAAAATTTATGAAACTAGGTAACATTAGTGATATTATATTGTATATACAATTCTCAAGAATCAAATCAAGATCCACATTTAATCCTACTCCAATAAGTGAAAAATATAAAAAAAAAATAGCAAAAAGTATTATCAGCTCTCCCTAGAATGGACTACCAGGCAATGCTAGAGAATAAAAAGAGAAGAATAATCAAAGGCTTTTCAAGTACATATGTGATTAGCTAATGACATTTCAGATTTTTGTGATCCTAGAATGGTGCCATAAAATAATTAAATGATTTTTCATTCATTGGATCTCAAAAAATCATAAAAAATATATTAAAAGTGAGCTATTAATTAATGTAATATCATAAATCCAAAGGGAGAAGTAATAAATATTTCTTTATCTTTTATAGGCAATAGACTGAAAGATATTTTTATCTTTTCATTTAAACCTAATTGCAATACTACCAGAAAAAAAAAAAAAAAAAAAGAATGAGTTTGTTAAAACTATAAAGAAAATTTGAGAATGAGTTTGATAAAACTGTAAGAAATTTGATTATAGTATTAAAAAGACAAAATCTTGACAAATATAACATGACAAATTCCAATATCCTTAAAAATAATAATACAAAATCTAAATTTGTATTATTATTCAGAAATGTGTATGTACCTTTTTTCAGTAAAATGATTTGGCTAATTTTAGAGTGTCCTAGGAATAATTTATCCTACTCATTTTAATCTATTATAGTAGATCATTAACAGGTAAAATATAATCTATTGTTCAAGTTGTAGCTATTAATTCCACTTTATAAACACTTTAATTCTATATGTATTTTAATCAAATTAAAATAATATATATATATATATATATATATATATATATATATATATAAACACCTGCAAAAAATATTTAAAATGTACTTAAAAATTAGTTTTGTACTGAAATTTTTTTAATAAAACCTATAATTTTATTATATAAATATGTAATTTCATATAAAATTACGTGTTATTTTACATATTACTTTTATTTTTGATATTTTTCTAATTAACACTAATCAACTATAATTTGAACAAAATAGACTAATAAATTTTTTTCTTAAATTTTATGATTGTGTTAGTCCTTATCATTGATAAAATTATAATTATTAATCTTAATCATAAAATTTTATAAAAAATATTTATGAAACAAAGAGTGTAATTAAAAAGTTATTAAAATTATCTATTGCACTTCCAACCTTTTATATATATATAAAAAAAGTTTTTTAAATTATAAATAACAAAATTAGTGAGAGTAATTTAGTAATATCATTATTTAAAGTAGGGGTAATACAATAACATTATATTTTTAGTAATTGTAATTTAACTCAAATAAGAGAGTGTTTGCACAATTTTTTGCCACTTTACCAATTTAAAATTTTAAAAATTAACTTTTAATCATATTGGAGTGCAATTAATAAGAAATTCATTGAAAACCAATTAATAATGATAAGTTTAATAAAAATAATAATAATTTTTTTTTTATTTATTGAAGAGAATAACCTATTAAGAAAGTTACAGGTGAAGTCCCTATAATTAAAATACAACTTAAATAAATAACTAGCCACTAGATTTAATGGCAATAATTAAATTTATATGATCTAATAGTTTCAAATTAATTGAAATAAATTATCCTTATGACACTCTAGAAGCCCTCAAAGGATTTTATTCAGAAATATAAAACTCATTCTTAAGTTTTTGCCTAGTGGATTTAATTTCTAATTTTCCAAATAACTTTTTAAATTGAAAGATTTTCCTTTAAGTTTCTTTGTTTTTATAAAAACAAATCAAATTTATAATTAAAAAAATAAAGAATATGTAAAGATCACATATCTAATATAAAAAAAAAAAAATTGGACTAAATTTATTTTTATGTTTTGGAAAATCTATTTACATAATTTTAATTAATTTATTATAAATAAATTATCAATTTTTTTATAGAATAAATAACTAATCTTCAAAGATAATATACCATTCCTTATTATAATTTATTTATTTATTAATTAATTATTAATCCTAAAATATAACATATTAATTATATATTTAATTTTCTAATTAAATAATGATTACGTCCTAAAAAAATACCATTTATATAAAATAATTTATTAATCAATAAATTACTAAAACAATCCTAAAATATAGTATATTAATTATATATTTACTTTTCTAATTGAATAATGATTATTTATCCTAAAAAATAACATATTATTTATATAAATTAATTTATTAATTATTAAATTATCAAACTAACATTTATTTATAAGAACAATTAATCAAAAATTATCAATAAAGGTATTAGTAAATGTGTTTATATATATACATCAGATAAATAATTTTGATTCACTATGAATTAGGTGGACAATCTTAAATGTTTTTGAAATTTATATTTTTTATTTTTATATGAAATGATTGAAATTTAAATTTTTAGGTTAAAAATTAAAATAAAATCAATTAATTAATAATCATTAAAAATTAGTAAATATAGGATGGTGATATTGGCACTCCCATTTTAATTTTAATTTTCTAATATTAAAATTAACTATAACACCCTTATTAAGTTATTTATCTGATGCTTTAGATAATGAAATTCCTATTTAAAAATGAAAGCTTCATTTAGTTTAATTTTTCTTGTTAAGTTTGATTTTCACCTCATAAAAAGAGTTTATATATGTTTATATAAGAAATATAATAAAAATTTTATTTTACATATCACAAAATAATTTTTCTTTTACTGTTTATTTTGTGCTCTACTTTTTTTTCCTAATAACTTTTATTTTTTTAAAATTTTCTTTTTTTATACAATTTTTGAATGAAATATTTATTTCTATAACACATAATAATTAAAATATAGTATTTACTATTTTCATCATATTAATAAATAATAAAATTTTCAAATTAGATTAAAAACTAAAAATTAATAAATTAAAATAAAGTCATAAATCATATATCAAATTGAAAATTTCAATGCTTCACACATGCTTTTTAAAAACTTATTATCTTATCTTTTTCCATATTTATTTGACTTCTTTTTAATAAAACTATTTTAAATATCTAATTTTATTTGTAATTCCTTAAAAAAATTAGTTGATATTAATATTTTTATAATAATTAAAAATTATATATTTAATTATTTTTACAAAAATATTGTGAGAAAATAATATTTTTTTTATTTGTAAATATCAACGAAAATATACACAAAAATATATTACGAAATTTTTTAACATGATTAATTTACTTTTACTTTTATGTAGGTAAATATAACTTATTTTTTATTTTTATTTTTCAATAATTAGTAGTCTTAAAAATTATAATTTTCTTATCTTTTAATATTAATAATTTTTTGTACATTAACATCTCTCATTTTAAAAAAACATTATATTCGAAAAATAATTTATTTAAAAGCAAAAAATTCAATTACTAATTATTAATAATATTTTAAATATATATAAGATAATTTTAACACATTAAGTAAAAGGATAATTTTGTTAATTAAAAAGTCAAAATTTTTATATAATGAACCCTAGTTCATATTATATTGTGGATTTGGAGTCTAAAACACATGCCAACATTTATTTAATAAACATTTATTTTTTTCCTTCTCTTTTTTCTTTTTATTTAATTTATTATTTTTCATAATCATTTAATTTATTATTTATTATTTAAAATAAACATGATTCAATTAAAAATATTTATTTATTCCTATAAAATTATTAGTTTAATTCTTTGTTTATATTCAATTTGGCACTTTGACAAAACTAATAAAATTATTAAATATCATTTTTACATTTATTTAGGTAAATTATCCAATGCATCAAATAAAATTCACTTTCTATAAATTTACATAAATTTAATAATACATATATAGTTATTTATTTAAATTAATTATAAAATAATATTTTTAATTTTTTTATGGTATGAACATGTATTTTATATATAATAAAACTGAAACTCATCTAATGCTACTCTAAGTATGTTAGAGCTTCTTGTGATAAACATAAAATTTCATTATAATGAATATTTTAGTATACTGAAATGAACATGTGTGTTATATATAATAAATCTGCAAATTATCATATGTTTACAATATATGATACTATAAATTTATTACTGCTTCTTGCAAATATGAGAGTTCAACCAATAAATATCTAATTATAATGAAATGAATATATGTCCTATAAGTAATTAATGAATCTATAAATCACATGTTGCCATTTGCATAAGATGAAACTCTAAACATGATAATACTTATTCCACTAAACATAAGATTTTATTTCGATAAAACTACAATTATGCTGCAATGAATATGTATGTTATGTGTAATGACCATCAAAATGATGTGATAATTATATATTATTGCTTATTTTAATAAATTAGAGAATCCATTCAAATCAATATTTAATTGTTGTCTAATGAATATGTATGTTATGTGTAGTGAACATGAAACTCAACTTATTATTATTATTTAAAAAAATTGATTTAAAAAAATTAGGAAACATTTGATTTAAAAAAAAAAGAAACAATTGATTTCAAAAAAAAAAAAAAAAAAGGAAACGCTTGAAAAAAAAAAGAAAGAAAGAAAGAAAAAAAAAAAAACACGTGATTTAAAGTTAGGTTGGGGGAAAGGAGGGAGGAAAAGTGATTTTTCATGTGTTTTGGACCCTAATCCATAATCCAATATAGTCGAAGTCTATAATATAATTTACCGAAAATTCACTAACATTTGTAACATTGAACTTAATTGAAACACCTTGAATTTCTAATTATTTTATAAAATTCTATTTTTGTACGGAAATGTATTATTTTATTAATTTTCTTATTAAAGTGAGAACTGGAATTATATTTTACTAAATTATAAATATGTAGACAATTTGAATATGTATTATTAATTTTAAATTTAGTATAATATTATATATGTATATTATTATAATAATGTTAATGTGGATTTTTTGGAGAATTGTATTTTGGATTATATTTTGATACTTGAGTATTAATAAATGTATTAATTAATATTATAAGTTCGATTATAGTATTTTTATCGAAAGTTTGGTTTTCCGTTATAATTACTATAATTATCGTTAATAATATTATTGATATATTTATTCATGAGTATATGTTATAAATTATTATTAATATGTAAATTATGAATTATTGTTAATTATTATTATTATTATTATTATTATTGTGATTATTATTATTATTATTATTATTATTATTATTATTATTATTGTTACTACCATTATTATTGTCAGTACTATTATTATTGTTATTATTATTATTGTTAATTTGTATATATATGTAGTATTATATCTACATTATAAGGTTTAGAATATATATATATATATATATATATATATATATATATATATATAACTAAATCTATTTTAAGTAAGTAAAAGAAGAAAAAAAAGAGAAAGCTGGTGATTGGTCCAAAAGCAAAAATGGTGAGTTTTGAGAAACAGAACGGGAAGGCAGCAGAGGAAGGAGGAGAGAGAAAGGGAGAGGTCGAGAGAGAGAGAGAGGAGTTGGTGGCGTTCCGGCGGGCCGTAGTGAGCACCGCCACCACCGCTGGGTAGAGGAAGGTCCGGCGACCTCGAGGGAGATGGCAGCTTGATGATCGGCTGCGGCACGGCGGTGTACGCGAGGAGAGAAGGACCGCCGGCGCCGCAACTTCAACTCGATTTTTCGGCCGATTCCGGTGGCGGATTCCATCGATCTTGGTGCCGTTCTACTCCTGAGGATGAGAGCTTCATTTTGGTACCTGCCTTGCCCCCTAAGGACCACCGGAGGAGGAGATCGAAAAACGCAACCGTAACTTTAGAGGAGTTTTCCGGTGGCTGGAGGGCGAGTGTCGGCGAGTGGTGACCATTTTTGTGATCCTAGAGTCGAGGTGAACCTGCTGGTGGGGAGTTTCCCCAGATCTACCACCAGCAGCGGTGGTGCGTGGCCGGCCAGCGGCGGCGCGTGGAGAAGTTCAGTGGTTCTGTTTCGACATTCTGGCACGATCCTCGACGTCCGTATGCTCAAAATTTGTGAAGGTTAATCCAAAACCCTTGTATTTCAGTTGTTATATAAGTTATTTTATGTTTAGTAGTTTTTAGAATATTTGTTAGGTTGTCGAGTCTATTCTGGGGTTAAGTGTGATTCTTATCATGATAATGTTCACTGTTGCAAAGTGTCAGTGTCTGGCGTCTTCCTGGTTCTAAGGCTGCTATTCTGAGGGAAACCGGTCCAAAGTTTCAACAGTTAGGTGAGTGATACTAACTGATATATTATCCTATTTTCATTTCATATGCATTGCTGTGTGTACATATATGTATATTATGCACTACTACTGCATATATAAGCATGTAACATTTGACTGTGAATGGAATGATGAACTGATATTCTGTGCTATATTATGGTTGTGATTGATGGATGGAGGTCGAGAGGATACAATACCATCTAGGATTATAGATTGGTTATGGTTATGATTTGGATTATGATGAGATTCAGAAGATGAGCTATGACTGATGGATGCCGGCCAGCCCTGCTCATCGCCAAGGCTGCTGTCAGTCGGGTCAGGGCTGTGTGGTACAGACCATTAATGGCCGGGCTCCTTGGATATAAGAGATAGATTATTGGATTCAGAGAGCCAGGGTAGGGGGATCAGCTCCTCATATTGAGTATTGAGTATCAGTGTGGTACTGTGGACCATATTCCATCCTTACTTGATTGGATGATTTGCCTGTCTCTATGACATGGTGCATAGTATGTGCATTAGACTCTATCTGTTGGATACCAGTTTAATATATTAGCCGGTATCATTCACTGAGTCGGACGCTCATTCCTGTTCATCTTGTTGCTTTCAGGTCGGGGAATGAGCCGGTGAAAGAATTGTAATTGTGTAGACTGTCAATTTCCCTTCGGCAGTGATTTGTATTAATGGGATATTAAGAATACATGTAATAGATGTACATTTGTAATTGTAACTCTAGAACTCCGCAATGTTACACTTTGTATTTGTGCTTTGTGTATTATTTCAGTTATGTATTTTAAAGAGCTGTAATCTGTTGTTAAGCAGAACTTTTGTACTTTACTATTTTCTGAGATATATGGAATAAATGAGTTGTTGGCCCAAGAATATTTATATTGTGTTGATATTATTTGGATCTGCTTAACTCTATTTGGGCCCATAGCCCTTTTCAGTTTTGGGCTTTTTGCTATGTGGTTTGGGTTAGGCTTACTACGGGCACTGGTAGTCACGTGCATTTCCCGTATCCTAGTGCCGGTCACGTGCTCTCGGGTTCGGGGCGTGACATTAATAATTTATGTTTTGACAATAAATGTTATGAAAATGAATTAATCTATTAATTTTTTAGGCTAATTTTTATTGATGGTTACTGAATTATTAACCGAGTAACACTATGGTTCTTGAATTTCAATTTGTAATAGTAAACTCCACGAACTTCAATTTCAGTAATACCATAGTATCTGAACTTTAATTTGTAATAATAAACCCCCTGAATTTTAATTTTAGTAATATTATGGTCCCTAAACTTCAAATTTAGTAATAGAAAATCCCTTTACGTCATCTCCTGTTAAACACCAAAATGAAATGCTAACGTGCGATACCACATGTAAAATCAAAAAGGAAAAAAAACTAATTCATTAAATGTACGCGTGGAATATCATGTCAGCAAATCTTGATGATTAATTTTCAACGTTAAAATAAATTTTCGTTGAAATTTTAACTCCTCTCTTTCTCTTTCTCTCTCTATCTTCTTCATCTAGCTGAACTTTTATGATAGGCTAAATTATCTTTTAAAACTTTCTTAAATCCTGCAACTAGCCAAATTTATTGATTCTTCAAGTTTAATGACTTAGCTTTTTTTTTTTTTCTTATTTTACACATGATATGCGGTGTCAGTATCCTATTTAGGTATTTAATGGGAAATAAACATGAAGAGATTTTTTATTATTAAAATTAAAGTTCATAGGATTTACTGTTAAAATTGAAGTTTATGAACTATTGTGTTACTGAAATTAAAATTCAGGAAGTTTATTGTTACAAATTAAAGTTTAGAGACCATAATATTACTCAATCAATAATTTAGGAATTGTCAGTTAAAATTAGCCAATTTTTTAAATTATTATTAAGTCGTAAAATAATGATTCTCATAAATCTTTTAATATCTCTACCAACTAAGCAAGTACGCAAGTTCAATTCAATGTGTGATCAGCCTTGAGTATGTTTCTCAAGAGGTAAAAAGGAATGATATCCAAGAGTAATAATAATAATAATAATAATAATAGTAAGCAAAGAGTGTCTGTTGCTACGGAGATCACACTCATCAATTACATGTTAGCGGATGTGATTGTGAAGGAGCATTTATCATGGAAAATAGACTGCAATAATGGCAAATACCAAATGGAATGGAACCATATCCACATTCCTGCAAAGATTTTTCTGGGTTTTCGTTCTCAGCTTGTTGGCATTGAGGAATTCCCATCAAACTTCCTCTCCTTTGCTTCGGCTATTGATACAAGGCATTAATAAAATAAAACATGTTAAAAAGCGGAGTCTGAGATTAAAAGAGAAAGAAACTGACAGCTAAACTGAAATTTCTGCATTTTATCTTTGCATAAACTGAAATTTCTGCATTTTATCTTGCACTATTAGTTGAATACATGTTCAAAAACTTAAATTCTCTTTTTTTAAAAGAATCATAAAAATGCTGAGTGAACTACTGTACTTTCTACAATTGTTAAACCACAAAAGGAATGATCAACAGAAACACAAGTTGACTAGTGCTAATTAGAGATGCTGTGGAATTGGGTATACTACCCCATTACAAACCAAACCATGTACAAGCTTTGAACCAAGAAAATGAAACTAATTAAAGGAGTTGCCAATCATCCTCATGCGCACAGCCTTCTACATCATTCATGGGCATCATGCCAAGCGAATCCTCCTCTTGAACCTCAACACTATCATTTAACATGTCACCATGGCCTACTGACTTTAGCAATTTATGAGAATGAGCCACAGTAAACAAAGGTGCACCAAGCGATTCATCTGCCAGCTTTGTTGCCAGATAACAAAATTTATCAAAATCATCTGTCCAGCAGCAAGTACAAAATCAGTAAAGGTAAGATTCCCCAGCGAATGAGTTTCTTTTGAAAAGTAAACCTTGGCATATATATATATATATATATATATATATATTAAAGAAAAAAAGAACAAGATAAGACAGCAAACCTTTGTCTTGACAATAAAATCCAATTGCCAATGATGGATCGATTGATCCCAGGGGTATGTGCCTTGTGACACTGGACAAATTAAAAAAAAAAAAACAAGAAGCAAAAGCCAAAAAATAAATAAAAATTTAATTTCCATAGCAGAGGTCATTAAATGAAATTTGTCCTAGCACCAAACTTACTCGCAGTGGTATGATGAAGTATCAGCCTCTATGCCATCTCTGTTAATATGGACCACCTGAATACGCAAACCATCAATTAGGACACAGTCGCTACTGAACCCTTCACAATCAACTCTTAACATGTCTAACAAGGTTATATCAATTTCCAAGCTACACAATAAATGTGGCATCGAAATGGCTTTCTTCAGTTTTACATATGTACACACAAACGGAAATAAGAACTAAATACAGATAGGATCATAGGAAAACACCAGACATTACCAGGTGTATAATATATAGTGTATTCACCATTGATGTGCAATCAGGCTTTGTTAGCAAGCTTAACTATATGATTTCAGGTGTGGGTAGAAAGAAATGCGAGTCTGAAGCATCTTAGCAGAAGAATGAATAAAATCTGAACTACTGATTGTATTTGGCGAAAGAAGAAAGTTTTATTATTGCTTAAATAGATGCCAGCATAATAGAGAATGATATCTCAAACATGTGTAATGCATAGAACTGCTATTGCATAGCTATGCCAATATGGACATTCAATGTCCACACCATTGTCTATATATGCAACCTTTCAAGTCGTTTGATGTGGTTATAATTGTGTTCATCTCTCCAAGCTATTGTGGAGTACCAGTGTACTACTGCACTAGCTATCTATGTGCCTTTGATTCAGGATTATGTATGTTCTTAGGGGTGTAAATGAGTCAAGTCTACTCGCGAGCTACTTGGGATTGATTTGAAAATTACTCGAGATATAAGTCGAGCTTGAGCTCCTCAAGTAGCTAGACTAGTTGAGCTCGAGTTCTATATCACTCAGCTCGATAAGCTTGCGAGCCTAATCGAACTTTTATATATTTTCTATCATACTCTTTATATATTACTAATCGAGTCGAGCCGAGTCGAATCGAGCCTATAATAGAGTCTAAATGAGCTCAATCGAGCCCAATTGAGTTTTTGTGTATTTAACATTCTACCCTTTACCTATTACTTGTTTAGGCTCGAGCTCAACTCGATTATGTTTGAATTCATTAATTGAGCTCAAGTTCGAGTACTTCAAAACTCAACTCACTCGACTTGCTCATTTACAGTCCTATATGTTCTTGTGCCTCTGTTTAAGATCCTTGTGCTTGATGTTTATGAGTGAAATCTTCATTACGTCTCCTCGCCCCCCCACACCCCCCCCCCCCCCCCCACCAAAAAAAAAAAAAAACTGTGAACTTATATTTGCTAGTCACACTAAAAAAGCTAAAAGAGATAAATAAACAACAGGGGAATACAAGACACAATTGTTTTGTATTGGAGCTCTGGTTATTACTTTGATGGACACCACATATATTACATATATTACAAAGGGTTTAATTGAGCCAAGTTAAAAAAACCTAAAAGGTCATAACTCAACTCGAATTCAATAGAACTTTATTTTCACATTTGAACTCGAGTTGATTAGGTATTCAAGATAAGTTGACTTGATTATCATTAAATATTCAAGTTTTTAACATATATTATGTTGAAGCTTGAATGCACTCGAGTGAGCTTGAACCCAATCTTTTAGGATTAAATTGTAAATAACCTATTATGTAAATATGATTATACAAAACAATTAATACTCGAGTAGGCTGGCGAGCTAGTTGAGTATTACAATGCTCGAACTCTGGTCAACTTAAGTCAAATTCAATTATTTTGCAAGTTGAGTTCAAGTACTTTACAAATAACTTGGCTAGTTTACAGTTGATATTCTAGAACAGTAGAACTTCTGCAATACCACACAAGTTTTCTACACTGGGCAGATTTGGTTAGTCAACTTCCAATCCTAATTACCATCATCACCACAAAGAAGTCATAAGATAACTACCAAGTATGAAAATTGCTAGAACTTAATCTATGCGTATAAATACAGAAAAATTCTCAATACTATCGATGTCTTGAGCTCCTAATGAATACTTTTCATGCACATGTCAAACTTGTCTTTCATTTCACTGAAGAATTCTGCCATAGAAAAGGACACATTTAAGCCTATGCCACTTTCTAATTTGTTACTATTTACTATTCAGAATAACATCAGCCTACTCTTATTTGCTCTAGTTCTCTGCTGAAGAAGTTATCCTACATAATAAAGTACATAGCATTATCAATTTTCTCCTGCAGATGTAGCATTATCAATTCTCTCCTGCAGTTGAGGGAAATTATAGGCATCTCCCCTCAATTATAGAAGTTAGAGTCAACTGTCTTGAAATGCATAATTAGGTAAAGAATAACACTTTCGGTACTGTGTTTCAAGTACCTATACAGAGCAGAAGGCTCAGTTACCCAGTAACATTAATCATTTTGAAAGTACCAAAAAGTAAAAGGGTTTTTTAATATAATTAAAAGCAAGATCCCACAAGCAAGGTATTCTGCAATTCTTTGTAAGTTGGCAAACATTTCTTGACCAAACCTAAACAATTATTACAGTCACTCAAACCTTGTGATAATAGATCAAATAAGCAGCTAATATTAAATAAATTAAATAGAATTATGCTTTTACCGGTTGGATGTCATGCGGATCAAGGTAAAAAGCATTGTCATCTTGTACACCAACAATGTAAGTTGAGGCACCAGGTTTTCCACCCATAATTCCAAGACTTTGGGGAAAGGTGAATGTTGCCCGCAAAGATGGAATATACCTAGTAACAATTGTAAGAAAAGAAATGGTTAACATATATGGAGATTACTCCTACTAGTTTCAAGAAAGTATTATGTAATTGTATCTGTAAGAACAGCAAAATAAAGAGGAGAGAGAGAGGGGGAAAAAAAAAGAGATTCACTCATAGAATAGAGAAGAATAAAGTGTATGGTAAACGACAATCCTTGCCACATGTGATGTATGGACAGGATAATTTTGTACCAATATGTGCATAATGGGGCACAGAAAACACATGGCGAGCAAGGACAATGGTTATGTAACCTAACATAGGCAAGTTAAAAGATAATCTAGCATACTCCTGTTAGGATCTCATATAGACCTTATGAACCTTTATGAGCCTCTAAGATACTGTGACATTAAATGATAACAGGTTCTTCCATTCTCTACAGAGGGGGAGAGAGAGAGAGAGAGAGAGAGAGAGAGAGAGAGAGTATATGATTATTTTCTTTATATATATATATATATATATTTTAAGAATTATTATGAATTATGAATTAACAATATTTGTAAAAGAAAATGAAAAGAGCATTGAAAAACATTTGCATTATTTTCCACTGGTAACAAAAATATGGCTGCAATGAAGCAGCACATATAGTCTTCTCTTTGTATACTGTTTTGTTTCAAATTTCCAGCAACAGAAGAACCGCATGTCAAAGAGCTAATTCAAAGAATAACAACAATCGTACTTAAATAAGGATAAACACTCAAGTTCAATATGGCATCAAATTAAACAACAATAACAACATTAAAATAAAAAAAATAAAAAAAAAAAAAAGAAGCTCAATATTCCCTGTTTCTTGATAGTTGATACAGATAAATGAAGTTTACTTTAAGACAGTCAAATTATACGGTTAATCCAAACACCAAGAACCTTCAATTCAGTGCAACCACAATATTCAATTGAAGGATCAAATTAATTGCCCCAGTACATCTCCATCTAAGACTCCTCTAAAATATTCATCCATAAACTACCAGGTACAATAATTGGTATTTGGTCATAGAACATCCAGCAAACTTTTGTGGGGTTAGCCATTGAAGAATGACAGCACAGCATCGTAAAACATGAAATGGAAGCCCCTCAATTTCCTAAGCAATATGCAAACTACATAAAGATCAAACTAGAGCATCTAAGAAATGAAGCACAAGGACATTTTGTTATTTGAACATAACTTTTGGTAAGAGAAGAAAGTGAATCAGTTAAAAACAAACCAAGATAAAAAAAAAAAATAAGAATAAGAATAACAGACACTTTCAATACGCAAGATAAATTACAGAAATGGATTACCAACCTTGGATTTACTTTTTCAAGTCCAAGAACCAAAGGCACCAATAGAAGAATCGGTGTCCAATTTTCTTGACCTTTAGAAAACTCTAAACAGTGTCTAGAGGCATCTTCAATGCAGACAACTGGAGCTCCACCTCTCTCCCCATCTTCATCACCAGAAACAACATAAACAGCCATTGGAAGTGACTGGTATTCAAGGTTGTTTTCGTCTCTCTTAGAGCGAGCAAGTGATTCCCACGAGCGGCACATTGCATATGGGCCTACCCATGACCCAGCTGCAAGGCTATAAACCTTTCCAGCCTCAATAAGATTGTGAATAGAGAAAGGCGATGCCTCAGAATCACCAAACAGGTGCAAGATCTCAACATATTCTTGATCCAGTGGCTGCATAATTAATTACAAAAGAAAAAATTGAGCATGCCTACCTACCAGGCATTAAAAGTGATCCATGACTGTTATAGGGTATATTGTATTTCTACTTTGATAGTTGACTGGCGAAAAAGAATAGTAGAACAAAGAAAGAAATCAAGGGGATGGCAAATCAATACCATTGACCATACCTTTTGAAAAGGTTTTCTCCAGGATCTCCCCAATCGATGAAAAAGCAATGCCTGCTCAGTTAGAAATCATAAAAACTGATAAATCATAATGAAAGTGCTATAAAACATATATGTCAAATGTTCATCAAATTATAAAAGAATAATGAAATCATCTTTGGACACGAAAAATGATACAGCATAAATACCTGAGCAACAAGCATCTGACTGCTTCGTAACATGCAACCCCAGCCAGCATCACTGGTTAATTTTGAATCTCCAATTGCATCAAATCCTATATAAAACAAAAATAAATTAGTTCTTCTCAACTTTTTATCTGCTAAATTCATGTGCAGAAACATGCTAAAACAGACAACATAATCCCATAACACAAACCTTTTCGATATGTCATTAAAATACGTGATGAAAAATCATGTGTGAATGCAGCTAATCCATTGGTTGTAACTGCATCCCCATTGGACCCATCTTGTGAAATCTTATAACACTCGCCTAGAAGCCATATATCACTAGTAGTATTAGATATCCCAGTCCTGCTAGGCCCTAATACACGCTCGTGAATTCTCCTCATTGAGCCACCAGCCACAATTTTCTTCACAGCAGAAGTCCAACCATTGTTTCTAATATGACTTCCTTTCTTCTCAGCAGTAGTGGGTGACTCACGATATGTTTCAAAGACTGAGAAAGCAGATGCGAAAAAGCTTGACCATAAATAGCCTTTATTAGATAACTTACTATCACCACTGGACCCCTGTTGTTCCGAACAATCAGATGCTAAAGAACTATTTGTGCTATCAATTGTACTTTTAGAAGAACATTTTGAGGCAACCCTCTCGCGAAAACCCTTCATTACCTATAGTCATGGAGAGGAATCGGCCCATAGACCGCAACCAAAACTTTGAACAATTTGAATCAATTTATCAGCTGAAAATCAAGAAATAAACTCAGTTGCCAATAGAAAACTCAAGAAAATACAAACCCTCACAGCGAATTGCGTTCTTGAACCAAATATTAAGATTATCTAATCATTTAACCAACCCCATATAAAAGGAAAAACGAATAAAAAATAAACAAAGAAGCAAAATTAGAAGAAAATAATAAAAAGGAATTGAATTGTTTTACTCACCGATTGCTGTGGATGGAGTATGGACTAGGGTTTACAGCAGGAAGAGGATGAAATTGAATTCTCCAGCAATCATCGGCGACTCAGTAAATAATCTTTAAAGATTTTGTTAGCTGTTGGTGGGTATTTTTAATGGCGATCATTGCTTCATTTTATCAAAGAAAAGAAAAGAAAATACAGAGAAAAGCGAACCAAAATGAAGACGAAGAAGAGAGGGGAGAGGAGTCTCAAATCAGAGATACTATTGTGTGTAATGAAAGACATACTTACAATGTCATATGTTTTGAGTAGCCAATAATTAATTGCCATCTATGGAGTTATTATTGTTACTATTCCTTTAGTATTTATGTTTTCTTACGTATTGCCACTTAAAATTTATTTATTTTATTTTATTTTATTTATCGATGAGCATTTGATTTATTAGCAACATTGATGTTTCATGGCATCCCAATAGGCTTTTAGAGTATTTTCAATAATATTTTTTATTTTAAATAGTATATTTTATTTAATATAAAATATTTAATTGATAAATAATAAAAAATTTTATTTAAATTTAATATACTCTCTATATTTTATTCTTTATTTATATTTATTATATAAATATTAATTATTTTAATTTTTCATTATGTAAGTTTGTCCAATAGAAAAAATAATATTGAAATTATCTTAAATAAAGTATATAAAAATTTGTATTGCATTAATTAAAATTATAATAAAAAGTGATATTATCTAGAGAGCCAAACAAATTCTCTTAATAAAGATAAAGAGTTTATTAGAGTTTTATTTTTTTAGACAAATCTTCATAATAAAGAGTTTAATATGTATGAAGAATGCATTGAGATGCTCTTATATATGAAGTAGTTTTAGAGCATCTCTAATAGCTAGATAGAAAATATACTTTTTGAAATAAAAAATATCATTGTAAATACTGATAGGCATTTGAGTTAAAATTTGAAATTATTTTGCTCTAGGTCAAAAATTCATCAAAGGGAAGAAAATTTATCATTTTAAACATTTGAATTTTTACGCTATAAGATAGGGGTTGGATCATTAAACTATGGGTCTAATTGTAAAATTTTAAATTATTTGATAATATTGATATATGTATCTAGTTTGAGAAATTTTAAAGTATATATAAATTAATAAATTATAATTATAAAGAATTTCTATTCTAGACAAAAAATTGTAAAGCCTTCTCTTTTGGATAAACAATCTAAATATGAGAAGCATTCCAGTAATATAAGGTGCAAATATTGGGTAATCTAACCAAAATATTTGTAGTTCCTAAAATCTCAAGCATCATTATCATTGCTTAATGCATATTGAATTAAAAAGAAATATTAGATTAGAAATATTAGACGAGTATATGATTTCATTAGATTTGTTTATGTGTCGATTTTAAATTTCAAAAATATTAGTTTTTTTAAAGATTTGATTTGCTTAACTTGTAACTTTACGTATAAAATTTATATTGGAAATAGATCTATTTTTCACTGGTCAAAGAATGATTTGGTTGGTGGTTTTAAATTATTGATTTTTATTACACTGGATTTAGTAGTTTGAAACTCAAAATAATTACTCCCTCCATTCCAAAAAGGTTGTTCATTTTAATTTCTCACACATTTTAAAAAAATATCATTAATTACTTATCAACTCATAAATTTTATTATATTTTTTCACTTATACCCTTGTATATACTCATTTATTACTACTTTTATTATTAATTTTGAAAATTCATATTTCAATTAATAAGAATAAAATGGATAAATATATATATTCATTTTTAGAGTAAGTACGTATTTTGAGATATATTAAAAAAGAATAACGGACAACCTTTTTGGGACGAAAGAAGTATAATTTTGTGCTCATTTATCATATGTTATGATTCATATTTTGGACTAAGTTTGGTAAAAAAAAAAAAAATATGAATGTTTCTTGTGGTTTTTACTGTTTTTTGTAAATTTTGGAAAATATGTCCATGTGAATATCTAGTGATGGGAAATACGACACTGAATAATTGTCCAATGTTATGCACCTATGTATCAGCAATGGAGGGCAGTAGAAGAATATTAAGAATATTAGAAGAAGAAGAAGAGAAAATAGAAGAGAAAGAAGGAAGAAAGAAGAAGGAGAAGAGAGAGATAGAGAGATAAAAGATAACTGATTGTAAATTCTCAGATGATTTTTCTGTTACAATCATTGGCAATATATGCCATACACTGAAATCAAAACAAATCATAAAAGTCCAAATTCTGTTATTTAAGCTCTACTCTTCTACTATTCATTCCTACTATATTGTGCATCCTTCATTACTAGGCATAACATTACCCTCCCCTTTAAGTGGATCCTTGTCCTCAAGGATTAAATTTGGAAACTGAGCTTGCAGGACAATGACATCTTCCCAAGTGGCCTTCATCTAGTGAAAGGTTGATCCATTACACCAAGACTTGTTGTACAGGCTGTCTATTTGCGAGTAATGATCTTGTGCTTGAGAATGGCCAATGGTTTAATTAAGAGTTCACCCTTGCTATTGACAGTAGGCAAAGAAGCTGCCACTGATTGAGTAGTGCCTATTTTCTTTTTGAGTAGGGAAACATGGAACACAGGATGAATATGAGCATCGACAGGCAACTTAAGCTTATAGGCTACAGATATGATCTTCTCAAGTACTTCAAAAGGACCATAAAACTTAGCTGAAAGTTTCAAACTTTTCTTGAGTTGAATACTTATCTGTGTAAGGTTACAATTTGAGATAAACCATATCACTAATCGCAAATTACCTGTCAATTTTATGTTTATCTGCATTCTATTTCATTCGATGTTGAGCAGCAACCAGATTGCTTTTAAGCAATTGAGTAATGTGTTCCTTTTCTTGTAAAAGAATGGTGACTTTGTCTACAATAGAATCTAAAGGAGTAGGCAATTGGAAGAAATGAGGAGGATCAAAACCATACAGTGCTTTAAATGGTGGCATGCCAATACTATTGTGAAATGTAGTATTGTACCACCATTCAACAAGAGAGAGCCATTTAAGCCACTGAGTTGGTGTTTGGAAGATCATGCATCTCAAATAAGTCTCCAAGCATCTATTTAACCTCTCTATTTGTCCATCACTTTGTGGATGGTATGCTATGCTATGTGCAAGCTAAGTGCGAAGTGAATGAAATAATTCTTGCCAAAAGAGACTTGTGAATATTTTTTCTTGATCAGAGACAATAGTTTGAGGCAAACCATGGAGCTTGAAAATGTTGTCTAAAAATAAGGAGGCAACCTTGAACGCAATAAATGGGAGGGTGAGTGCTAAGAAATGTGCATACTTAGTGAATCTGTCAACAACTACTAAAATGGTGTCCCATCCTTGGGATTTAGGTAGTTTCTCAATAAAGTCCATTAAGATGTGAATCCATGCTTGCTATGGAATTAGCAAAGGCTGTAAGAGACCAGGATAGGATACTGCTTCAGACTTACATCTTTGGCAAATATCACACTGTAATACCCATTTTGTGATTGCTTTTTTAAGTCCACTCCAATAGAAATAAGGTTGAAGCCATTGGTAAAAGCCTTTAATACCAGAATGGCCACCAATGGATGAGTTATGATAGACTTAGAGTAATTATGTTCTCAAAGTAGAATTGGAGCCAATATAAATTCTCCCTTTATATTTGAGAATGCCATTATAGAGTGTAAAGGGAGGTTCAGTAGCAGGATCTATAGTCAACAGTGGAATCAGGGATTGAGCAACTAAATAAAAAATGTAGCTAAAAAGTACCTCCTGAATCCATAGTAGAGTTATTGTGGTGATAGAATGAAGAGAAGCTGATTATAGGGACATGGACTGTCTGGAGAGGGCATCAGCTACTTTGTTCTCCACCCCTTTTTTGTAATATATGGAGTAATCCAAGCCAAGAAGTTGAACTATACCCTTTTGCTGGACATAAGTGTGTAATTTATGTTGAAGAAGAAACTTGATGCTCTCATCATCTGTTTTAATCATAAAGTGATGGTGTTTAAGATAATGTCTCCATTTGGTGACAGCCATTAAGATTGCCAACAACTCCTTCTTATAGATGGAAAGAGATTGATTCTTAAGGTTGAGAGGTTTACTAAAATAAGTAAGGGGTCCACCAGCCTGCATTAAAACTGCTCCAATACCATGAGATGAAGCATCAGTTTCAAGAACAAAAGGTTGTGAGAAGTCTGGTAGAGCAAGCATAAAAGCAGAAAAAATGAGCTTCTTTAATGAAATGAAAGCTTGCTCAGCTTGGGGAAACCAACAGAAATTATCTTTTTTTAGCATGTCAGTTAATGGTCTGCTAATCACTCCATATCCTTGAATGAATTTCCTATAACAACCTGTGAGGCAGAGAAAGCCATGCAGACCTTTAATAGTAGTAGGTTTAGGCCAGTTTAACATGGCCTGAATTTTGCTAGGATCAGTGCAAACACCATTAACAGTGATTATGTAACCTAAGTATTCTATTTGAGTCTGGCCAAATGCACACTTAGACTTCTGTGCATAGAGGGTATTATTAAGCAATGTATGAAATGTGACTTTTAAGTGCTATAAATAAAGTTCCCAAGAAGAACTATAGACAAGTATATCATCAAAAAACACCAGAATGAATTTCCTTAAGAATTGAGAAAAAAATATCATTCATGAGGGCCTGAAAATTTTGCAGGTGTATTTGTAAGACCAAATGGCATCACCTTAAATTTAAAGTGGCCATGATATGTCTTAAATGTTGTTTTATAAATGTTTGCAGATTTCATTCTGATTTGATGGTAACTTGCCCTAAGGTCAATTTTCGAAAAAAATTTGGCACCATGTAACTCATCTAAGAGATCATCTATAACAAATATAGGAAATTTTTCCTTGATGGTATTAGCATTTAATTGTTTAATCAATGTAGAATCTCCAAGCATTATCTTTCTTTTTAACTAATAAAATAGGAGATGAAAAAGGGCTATGGCTTGGTTATATGATGGAAGAGGTGAGCATTGATGCGATTTGTCTTTCAATTTCATCTTTATGGAAATGTGGATATTGATAAGGTCTAAGGGTGATTGGTTTAGTGTTTGGTTTAAGAGGAATGGCATTGTCATGTGGTCTAGGTAGAGGTAAAGTGGTTGGTTCTTGGAAAACAAGATTATAAAAGGTCAACAAGGACTGTAATGAAAGGTGTTGTGATTGAGAGAGTAAGGTAGTGCTAGATATCAAAGGACTTGTGCCAAATGGAAAATAACTGAACTGAAAGTTGTTTCCAACCCAATTTCAGAAGCCTGCTGAACTGCTTACTAGACATGAATTTAAGATAGCCTTCTTTCACTATACCTTTAAGCTCAATTTGTGTGCCATCCTTCTTAAAAGAGATTGCAGGTGCAATGAAGTCAAATAGGATGGGGCTATACTGTTTAATCCAGTCAACACCCAGAACTATGTGATAACCACCAAGCTACAAGAGCCTAATGGTGAAAGCAAACTCATAATCTTGCATTGTCCATTGAAAATCAGTGCATTTAGATTTACTGGTCATTTTATGACCATTAGCAACAGTGATGGATAGAGAAAAAGCTTTAACATATTTAAGCTTAATTTCTTTGGCAATGTCAGTATCAATGAAGCTATGTGTGCTGCCAATGTCTATGAGAATAATGACCTCTTTATTGCCAATCATGCCTTTGATTCATAAAGTGTTAGAGGAAGAACTACCATCAAGAGTATGCATAGAAATCTCCCCTTCATGTTCTTCAATTTCTAATTGACATGTATCCTCTTCTTGTATTTCATTTTCTGCAGAAGAACCTTCAATAGTAAGGAGTTTATTGTTCTTACAAACATGGCCAAAATAGTATCTATCTCCACATTTGAAGCAAGTACCATGAGGCCTAGATGTGTTTGAGGAAGTTTTTGGGGTATTGGAAATGGAAGTATTGTAATTTCTGGTTTTAATTACAGACTAGTTTATGGGTTTATTACTTGGTATGGTTAGGTCAGTGGGTTATGAGAGTACTTGAGTGGGATGTCTATAAGGTAGGGTAGTGGGTCTGGTGTGTGATAGGGTGCTAAAAAGTTTGGGAGTGGGTCTCTGCTTCCTGAGAATAGAATCAATACATCTTTCTTGTAGTCTAGCCTACTCAAAGAATTGCTGTAATGACTGAGGCCTAAACATTTTGACAACAGAGCTGAGCTCTTCATTTAAGCCATTAATAAAACTGGAAATGAAATAAGCTTCAGTAAGGCTTAGATTGTGTTTGAGCATCAAGGACTTCAATTCTTTAAATTTTTCTTGGTAGGAATTAACAGTGCTCTCTTGATGGAGTTTGTTGAACTCCTCCACCACTTTAGAAATAGTTAGCTCGCCAAACCTCCTACAAATTTCCTCTGTAAAGTGATCCCACATCACCACAAGCTACTATAACTGCCAGCCTTAGAACCAGTTATCAGCCTTGTTGTCCAAAAATAAGGTTACTAATTCAACCTTTTGCTCCTCAGGCACCCCATAAACCCTGAAATATTTTTGACATTTCCTAACCCAAGTCCTAGGATTAGTGCCATCAAAATAAGGAGGGTCAATTTTAATCCAATGACCATTCCAATGGATAGTAGATGTTCTATTTGGTGCTGTCAAGGTACTGCTGTCACCTATTTCTTTAGTTTTCGGGGTAGGTAACAGCCCTTTCCTAGGGTCCAAAGGTCTGGGATTCAATGGTGGGTCAGAAAAAATTTTAATGGAGGTGTTTTGGTTATGTACCTGAGTTTCAATCTTGGATGAGCTAGCATTAGTGACTAAATAAGCTTCTCCTTGAACTCCATCTTCACCTTCCTTGATCTTTCCTTTTTGTAAGGCTCGAATAGAATCCATAATTTGAGTGAATTGCTTGTCAATTGATTGAGAAAATTGTTTGCTGAGTTCTATCTGTGAAGCAGAAATTTGAGATTTCATCTCACTTCTTAAGGCAAAAAGTTGGTTATTGAGATGATTGTTTTGTTCTTTTAAGGCTTCCTTGAACCCTTTAACAACTTCTTAAAGCTCCAACTCTTGAGCCTGAATTTGCTCTTCCAAATTTTGATTACAATTTTTGTCTATCATTTTAGTGTTTTGCTTTGGCATTCAATTTCTAAATTCCTCTAGATCAATACCTACTTTGAATACCAATTGTTATGCACCTATGTATTAGCAATGGATGGCAGCAAAAGAATATTAAGAATATTAGAAGAAGAAGAAGAAGAGAAAATAGAAGAGAAAGAAGGAAGAAAGAAGGAGAAGAGAGAGATAGAGAGAGAAAAGATAATTGATTGTAAATTCTCAGATGATTCTTTTATTACAATCATTGGCAATATATGCCATACACTGAAAACAAAACAAATCATAAAAGTCTAAATTATGTTATTTAAGCTCTACTTCTACTGTTCATTCCTACTATAAGCTATTGTGCATCCTTCATGACTAGGCATAATATCCAACTATTTATTTTCAGATGCCAGCAATAAATTTTATATAAATAAATACTTAATTATGTGTTAATTATACTTGTAAAGTATTTAATATGATGATAATGATGTTTAACTAATGAATAAGAATAATCATGTCGTTAATTCTTATGATTCATCTATAAGAAATAATTTTATACAATGCATAGTTGGAGTTGTGAAGACGTTCTAAACTCATTTTTAGAGGAGATTTAATTTCATTTGATACGTAAGTGGTATAATTTTTAAATTATAAAATTATTTAAAATTTTAATTATTTATTACATTCAATTTAAATTTTAAATTAAAAAGTTTTACTTATCATTTCAAGTAATTTTTTATTTAATTGAAAATTTTAAGACACGTGTTATTAAATAATTTAAAACTATTAAGTGTTAAAAATTTTAATTTTAAATATCGAATGAAATTATCAAATACTACCTCATTCTTAGAAGATATTTAGTGCTCATTTGGTTTGACTTTTAAAAATTAATGGTTAGCAATTGAATATTCAACTGCTCAAAAATAAGTGTAAAAAAAAAACTTATGAAATTATAATTAAAAGCATTTGGCAAAAAAAATTATAAATTAAAAGCTAGTTTTTGAATAAAAAATTAAAATTTATAACTTATGAACTCATAAGCTAGCTTTTATTAAAACTATTATTAAAATTTAGAATAATTATGCAGATACTTACTAATAAATAAAAATATTGTTGAACCCCTTTTTTTATTAAATTAGTTTTAGGCGCACTAAAGACAATTAGAGATCTCATCCATTCTCAACTTTTTCAGATGATTGTGAAAAAAGACTAAGAAATAATAGTCTCTTAGAGGTTCTTGGATAAATTGTATGCAACTTTTTCAATTGTCACAAAATGGCAAAAAAAAAATGAGAAGGAAAAATAAAATTTATTTGTATTAATGAAAAATCAATACATTAATAATAATTGAAAAATAAATTACTAGGACTTTAAAATGTAAATAATAAAAGTCAAAAAGCTTGAAAATCTTACAAGAAACGAAATAAAAGTTTTAGAAAATTGAGAGAATTCACTTGATAGCTTTAATTTTGCTGTTTTTCTTATTCATCCCTTTCACTTGGGTGCCTCTTCCTTTTATAATATATATATATATATATATATATATATATATATATATATATATATATATATATATATATATATATATATATATATATATATATATATATATATATATATATATATATATATATATTTATATATATATATATATATACACACACACATATATATACATACACACACACACACACACACACACACATATATAAGAAAAGTTTAATTTTAAATAACTAAAAGCTTATTATGCAGGACACATACCAATGACAACACCAGTAGCTCTAGCACAAACAATAGAAGCTCCTAAATCCTTGTCTCAAGAGAAACAAGGTAAACTCTACTCTTTTGCCTTTTTTTTTTTTTTCACAATTGATAGGTACTTTAGTCGTGACATCGGCCAGTTACTAGCTTTCTTCTTATGTTGCTTTCATTTCTCACATGGTGGGAAAATATTTTTTCAGATATTTACTATTGATGAATCTTTTGTGAGGGTTTCCTTATAGGCTTTGCCAACCGGTAAACATTGCCTTCAAGAACTTTGAAGATTTTAAAAGGGCTTTCCCAGTTTGGTGACCTCTTATTTCTTTATCTTTGGTGCCCACATGGAAGATCATCTTTCATACTAATTCTCCCTCTTGAAAGATCTTCTTTTTTATTCTTTTATTATATGCTTTTGAGACTTTCTTTTTGTGTATTATCATATGATTGAAAGCCTATATTCTTGATTCTTCTAGGTCTTTCAACTCCATCATTATGTCTTGGTGATAATCATCCAGAGTCAAACCATACTGTTTGGCCACTCTTAGCAATAGGATAACCACTTCTATTGGAAGGATGACAACATGACCATAGGTAAAATAAAAAGGACTTACACATGTTGTACTTCTCTTAGATGTTTTGTAAGCTCATAATGTTTAAGATAGTAATCTATGCCTGTCCCTAGGATTATCCTCAATTTGATGAATATTGACTAATACCTTATTTGATGCTTCTGCTTACCTATTTGCTTATGGATAGTGGGTATTAAGTTGATTAGCATGATGCTATAATCCTCTACAAAGTCTCTCATTTCATCACTAATAAATATGGTATCTTGGTCTGGGGTGATAGACTGTGGATACTAAACTTGTGAATAATGAATTCTTTAATGAACTGAATGACATCTTTTTATTCCACTTTTTTCATAGGTATAATCTCTACCCACTTGGTAAAGTAATCCGCAGCTACAAAGATGAAGCTGCTCCTTTTGAAAAATGTTGGATATATCTTATCAATCAAAATCAATAATCCAACCTTTGAATAGCTAAGGCTTTACCATGAGATATAAATCATTAGTACATACTCTTTGTATATTTCCATATTTTTAGCACTGTTTGCATCCTTTGGCATATTTAATATAGTGTTTCAAGATGGTTGGCCAAAAATAGCCATGGCTCCTGATTAACCATCTCATTTTAGTTCATGCATAGTGTGCTCTATAGATCCCTTCATGCACTTGCTTCATTACTTCTATGGATTGTGGAAATCCTAAGCACCTCAACAACAATTTATTAAAGTCCTTATGATTAAGTTCTTCTTCTATCAGCATATAATTTTGAGCTTGTACTTTAAGTCTATAAGGAGATAACTTTTAAGAGGTTGCCTCCAGTCTCTAATACGATTGGCATGTGTTGAAAGTGCTGACATGTATTCCTTTTTCCATGATGGATAGATGGCTACATTTTTTGATGAGGATCATCCTGCGTGTAAGATCTTCTATCATTTTTAAACCAGACGCTATTTGTGCTAACTTATTAACTTCCTAGTTTGATTCTTTTGGAATATTTAGGAATGATACATCTATGAAGTCTTCTAATAATTGTATTGTTGTTGTGTAATAAAGGGTTAATGCAAGCATTTGTATTCTCCAGAAAGTTGCCTTAATACCAGCTGCGAGTCTCCTAACACTTCCTTTGCACTAAGTTCCCTCAAGATCTCTAGCCTAATAATCAATGCCTCATATCTACTCGATTGTTGGTGTAGTTAAAATCCAAGAAAAATGAAATAGTAAATTTAGCATTTGAAGGGGATATGATGATGACTCAAACACTCGCAGACTCCTTAGTCTTTAAGCCATTAAATATCAACACCCAACGGTTCTTCTATGCTCCATAGACTAGTAATTCTAATTCTTCCCCTTTTTTGTTCTCATACTAGGACGGTTTGTTAAAAAATAGGCTAATGCTTGGCCTTTTACTTTCTATTAAGACGAGACCACATGCCTATATGCACAATAACGAGGGATTGATTCAGTATATATTTAATCAAATTGGTTTGTGAGACTACATAAACTCTTAATCTAATTAAATAATTTCAAAACTTAGTGCATGCAAAATATAAAGTAAGGCACATCTTTTCCATAAGTGAGTATTTTACCTTTATTAGTGTGAGAAATCTATTGAGATAATAAATGACTTGTTCTTGATGTACAAAATTATTTTGTACTAAGAGGTAACCTATGGAGTCTTTAGATCCTGAAACGTATAATTTCAAAGGGATTTTCGCCGTTAAAGGCATCAAAACTGAGTGATTGCACAAATATTCTTTGATTTTTACGAAAGCCTCTTAATGGCGGTCTTCCTAAAGAAATTCTTCTTTAGTCTTTAGCTTCATTAACTCACAAAAAACCTTAGAATTTCTAGCTAAGTTGGAGATAAATCTTCTTATATAATTCACTTGCCTTAAGAATCTTTGCAAGTTCTTTTTATTTCTAGGTGTTAAGACTCCATAATTGCCTTTGCTTTATTTTTATTTATTTTCACATTTATTTGGTGCACCAAGAATCTCAAGAAGTTTCCAACCCGAAGCCTAAAAGTATATTTAAGGGGATTTAGCTTAAACTGGTGATACCTTATCCTTTGGAAACCTTTTCTTAAATGATCCACATGGTCTTCAACTCATTTGGACTTCACCACAATATCATCCACATAGACCTCTGTAATATCCCAACCCGATATAGGACATATGCACAGTATACGAGTGAAGATACCCATTTAACATCAGAATACGTTGCCAAATTGAAAATGAATATTTTCAATATTCAAATGATTTAAATATAAACGTTTTAAAATAATAATTTTATATGAAAATATTTTCCTTTATTGTTATATTTATATTGATATTCAAAATTATCTAAAGTTATAAACTTCCATTTGAATAGTGATATTGATATTGATATTTTTATTATTATTATATTGATATTAATAAGCTAAACTTATATTGATATTTGACATATGATTTATAAATATTGTTATATGAGTATTTAAAATAGAAGAAAATTATTTCAAATTTAAAATTGATATTTGAAAGGGTATTGGTTTATTATATTATTATGTTAATATTTTTAAGAGAATATTTTATTAAATGAATTATTGAGTTATTATTTACTAAATTGATAAAATTTTAAATTAAAGAAATTGAAATTTTATTATAAAATATAGAAAATTTTGTAATTAATATTTGAAGTTATATATTATAATTTTTATATTAAAGTTAATGGATAATATGATGAAATTAATAAAATTAATATTTTGGTTAAAATTACTGTTTTAGAATTTATATGATAAATATTATTATTATTATTGTTATTATAATTAAAGTTAGTATATTTAAAAAAAAAAAGTAAAGTCGGCAGCCAAACAGAACAGAGAAGAAGAAATAGAAGCAGAGAGGAAGCAGAGGGAAACGGATAGAGGGCAGAGAGAGAGAGAGAGAGAGAGAGAGAGGCGCACAAGGGACTGCACGCCGGAACGCCGCCCTCCGGCCACCGCCGACCGACACGCGCCGCACCAGGAGGAAGGACGCCCGCCGCCCCGTCGACCGGTAGAGGCCCGTCGCCTGAAGCCACCGGACGGCGGCGCACGCTCCCTCCAAAGTTTCGCCGGCCGAAACTTCTAGGCCATTTTTCGACGACTTTCCGATCTTCGTTTTTAACGAAATTGGTATGGTTGAATCCCTTGTGATTCCAGCTTCGATTTGGTATATTGTTTGCTAATTTTAGATAATCTTTTTATTGACCGGAATCCGGCGACATCAACAGTTACCGATGCCATTTCTACATATTTTCCAGCGGATTATGGTAAACGAAAGTGATATTTGGACTCCTCTCATCACAAGCTAACTGATGATATCCTCGGATCGTGATTTGGTCGTCGTTGGAATTTTCCAGCGACCGGATTCCGGCGACCTCTGAAATCGACAAATTCGGACAGAAGCTCCGGCTCATTAAACCGAGCCATATGGTATAAATCTCGATTTCCAATTATGTATAGATAGTGAATTATGATTTTATTTGTAAGAATTTAGGTAGATAGTTTAATGGAATTAAGTGATTAAATGAGATAATTGAATTGAATTAATTGTTATTTATATGATTATGGAGTATTATTGGTGATTAAATGGAAAGATTGAAGTGAAATATTGAGATTTGAATTGATTTGATTGAATTGAATTATTTGGAAGAATGAAGTGAGATGTGGATATTGTATTGATTGAATTGAATTAGTAATTATTAGCTTGATAATAAGGAATAAAATGGGCGGATGAGATTAGTATATTGAAGGTCCGGGTTGGACCATTTGATTGTGATATTGTGGATAATTTGAACTTATGGAAATTGCTTAATCGATTTTACTTGAATAGTATGAAGATTGAAATGTAAAAATTGAAAGAAAGGAGAATCATTCTTTTAAGTGAGTTATTGGAAAATAATTAGAGAAATGTTAAGTTTAGTAGTAAGTATAAGTTTAGAATATCTTAATTTTAGAATGCTAAGTTGTGAATAAGATAGAAATGTTAATGACTTATGCTAAGTTAAGTAATGTGATAAATGATGAAGTGATTAATATATGATTGAAATGCATGTGTAGAGTCTAATAACAAGGACAAGGATATTGGGTAAAGTGCGAGAAGCACTAATCGTATCAGAGTCAAATGTACATAGGAGCAAAGGAGTCCACGGTGAGTACTTAATAATATAATATGCCCTATTTCATATACTTGAACCTTTATTGTTCCAACCTTAATGGTTGAATTGTTTCTATCCCTTGAAAAGTTGAATAGCTCATTGATATTCCAAAATCTTCATTTCTTGATAAGCTTAATCTGCTTATTGAATATTGAACCGTTGATATAATACTTCCTTGATTATTGAGCCAAAGTGAACCAAACATTTCTTTATGGCACTTGGCTAAATAAGTCTATATTGTTTGATCTTATAATATGATTAATAATGAGAACCCAATTGAGGTTATATATTATCCATTATAATATTACATTTCTTGTGCTTTAAGTATAAGCCTAAATGTTGGATCACTTTCCTAATTAAAATGCATTGCAATTCTTTGGCATGCATGATATGTTTTACCAATTATTGAATTAAATATCTCTTATGGCACTTGGCCACATGAGCCTTATTGCTTCATTTCCTAATATGATCAATGATGGAAATTTTGATTATTTATTGATATACTATCCATTGAAGTATTTCATGGATGGAAAGGAAAAAAAAATGTTTTAATGATATCGTGGCAAGCAGAATACCCCTCTGATGTGGGGCAATACATCAGACATTGTGCACAATGGTAATGAACCTGCGGATAGGGTAAAGAGTATCCGAACCCTAGCTGGGAAGGGTTTATGGCCCCCAGTACGTGCGACCCGATCAGTTGTACGTGTGACTGAAATGGGAGTGAGCAAGGCGTAAGCCGCCACTCAAGTGATAATGATAATGTGGGAAACACACCGTTTCCATAAAGGAAATATTCTGCTAAAAATGCAATAATTACTGTATATGGAAAACTATTCCATAAGAATGATTCTTGATTCGTTTCACTTCATTGCTATAAGAAATTATCACTAAACCACCTATCACTTGCTTATTTTATACAGTTTTATTATGTACTCACTGAGCTCTGTCTCATATTTTAGTGGTTTAAACTTTTCAGGTACAGTCAACGAGTTAGCAAAGTAAAAGGTCCCAAGCTCATCATTCGCTTGGGAACTGTTTTGATAAGTTTCGGTGTTGTAAGTAGAACTCCATGGTTATTGAAAGTTATAAGGTCTATATGTAACATGAATGGTTATTAGTGGGTTAGCATTAATATGTTAAAGGATGTTTGTATAATATGATTTGTATCATAACCGTTATTGTAAATACATATGAACTATTGAACGTTGAGTTAATGACATGAAATGAAACTTTAAAGGTTTTACAAGTTATATATGTAAATAATATTATAAGTGGAAATGATAGCAAGTAATGGGTATTAAGGAAATGTGATTAGGCTACGGTCATGGGATATGGTTCAATGTAATGAATGTCAATTGATTATGAGTGGAATGGGTTCTACGGGTTTTGGTGCCCTTATGGCTACCCATACCCTAGGACCGTCGCGGCTCAAAAGGTGGGTCGTGACAGAGGTGGTATCAGAGCAAAGTTTAAGTCTAGTTTAGACTTTATAAGTACTAAGAGTTATAGGTTAAACCATGGAGCATAGGAACTCCTTCTTGTCGTTGAAGTATATCGATAAATCTAGATCCACGTTACTCGTAAAAGTCTAAGTTCCTCCTATGATATATGATATGTATATAATAATTGTGAAAAGGGAATGTGCATAATGATCTTGAAAACGGGAATGATAAAATGATATATAGTATGATTGATATATGTGAATGAATTGTGTGTTCTGTGGAAATGGGATGATAAGGGCAAATTGTGTATTTGAGACAATGATTGTTTATGTGAAGGTGTTTAAATGAATAAGTGTATATCTTACTAGGAATTAATTTCTATTATAAGTAACTGTTGACTATTGACATGGCTTAGTTCAATTGATGATTTGAACAATATGTATATCGTATGAATAATGGTGAAGGTATATTGAATTCTTTTATGTTTATGAGATATAGCTAAATGTTATTAGGTGAAAAACTTAAATGTGATTTTATGGAATATGCATAGTGATATGTGTAAGTAGTAAGTGTAATGGCATAATGATAGTCAGAAAGTATAGGATTTATTTTAGACAAAGATTTGAGGTTTCTAATTGGAAATTGGTTTCTAAACCAATAAAGAAGTTGTAATGAGTAGGAATGTTAAATATGGTGAGTTTCGATTTGATATGCCATAGGCCTCGCAACTCATTTGTAGCTGAAAGTTATGGCTTTCTGAAGTCGGATTCTGCGCAGAACTTTTCTTCTTGACTGTGGAAATCTAGCTGCGGGGCGCTGGAATCCACTGCAGGACACTGGAGCTTGGTTGGCCATAGGCAACTCCCCACTACGATACACTGGGACTTCTTGGCGCGCGCTATGGTGGCCCGCTGTTGTTGCTTGCTACCCCACGATGGCATTCCTTCCACCGTGTAATGTTTCATCGATTTTTTTTTTTTTCAAGTCAACCAAGTATCTTCGATTTTCTTCATATAGTAAAGTGATTTAAGCAATTTAACAAGGAGGTTATGGTAATAAGGCTATTGAGAAGGTATATGGGACACTAGTATTATATGTTTCCTTGACTATAATATGAGAGATATCTAAGAAATAGGGAATTGATCTATGATGTGTATGTGCAAATGATTAAATGATAGGGTATATGGTTGGATGAAATGACTATAGGAAATTGTTAGAAGTTATGAACCATTAAAGTTATAAAATGAAGGAAAATACTCAATAGTGATTGGGTGAAATCATAAATGTTTTATATGGCTATTACATAGTAAGATTTATGTGAGATAAGCTAAAAAGACGATATTTAATAATGGTCAAACAGGACTGTAAATGATTCACATGGATATTATATATTAAGGTTTATGTAAGATAGACTAAACAAGGTATTATCGAAATTATGGTCTAGATACTATCTTATAAATTCAAGAAATGAGAAGGTAAAGATTTGGAGATTTGTTATGTATGAGAATATTGGGTATAGTTTAAAAGAAGAGGAATGTATAAAGTTGATGACTACAAGAAATGTATGGTGATGAAATAGTCTCTAAGAAGAAACTGAAAGCAGATTTAGACTAAGAGTAAATTAGTGTAAAAAAAAAAAAATATGATTGACTTTGACAAATAATAAATGATAGTGGACCATAATAGATTTTTATAGAAGAAATATTGTTGATTAAAGAAAGGTATGGAACTAGAGAATTTTGTGTTAAACAGAAATATAATTTGAATGGGTTTAAACGAAGTAATGGAGATGTGGAAAAGTAAAAAATATTGAATGATAAGAAAAGAGTGTATAAGGAAATATTAGGAGATATGAAGTATGAATTAAAGGGAACTAAGGGAAATAAAAGTTATGACATAAGAGAGTTTATGAAGTTAATTGATTAGGCAAATTTTATTTAAGAGAAGGTTCTATGATGAGATTAAATTAATACAGAGATAGAATTAAATAAGTTAAGATAAAGGATAAGTTTTGATAAGTTAAGAGTGTATTAGACTAAATAAACTACGGAGTATAAGATTCTTGGTTGCCAATGTTCTGGATTCTCTAAGTATAGACTAGAATTTCGCGCTTTGATTTGGCCTTTATATTCATTTTTTTGCTTGTGCGGTGATACCTCCTCATTTACGGTTTGGACAAGATTGTCTCGGAAGAGTTACTCTACCTCGAACGAACTCAAATATGTGCTTGATATGTTTTCTTATTTATGATTGTGTTTAAGTATATTTACTTTATTTTGATAGATCAATTATATTACTCGATGTGTTTAAAGTTGATATAGTTAATATAAGATCACATATGAACTATGGAGTACAAGTGAATGGTATTTTAGGAATGGAATGGGAAGTTGTGTTAATAGATTTTTTTGTGATTTGATAATTTGAATATTGTAATAATAAATTTATTGCTAAAGAGACGCATGTGATGTTGAAAGGTGGGAGTTATTTTAGAGATAATGTGAAGATTGTATTTTGGAGTGATTACGTTAATTAATATGATAGTAGATTCAATAAGATGAATATTGGGTTGAAATTTTAGGTGATTATAAGGAGTTGATTGAGAATTATGGAGTAGTGGTGAAAGTATAATCCTTTTAACGATATAATGTGTAAAGTAGTTGTTAATGTGATTTAGGTATTGATAAGACTATATATGAGAAGAGGTATATTTAAGATTGCAATTAAATTGAGATGAAATCAGAAATCGAAGAGATATAAAGGTTGTGTAAATGTTTCTTGGTAATTTTTGAAGTTATAGATTCAATGCTATTATGAAGGTTAATGATTAATAAAAGAGATTAGGTAGGGTAAGAAGAAAGATGTATGTAAATATATGGTTGAACACGATAAGAACTAAAGACCGATTATGGGGCTTAGAGGAACAAGGTATATAATTGCAAGAAAATGTATGGAAGATGAATAATAGATAATTAATGATGCATGGTGCAGTTGGTAGGCGATGAATTGAAAGTAATGAAAGTGATTAGGATTCTTTTGGCAAGAATCATAATGTAAGTGATATAGTTACTCAAGTTTACAAAGGTGAACATTTTGTTTTTGAAAATTCGGGGGCGAATTTTCTTTAAGGGGGGTAGAATGTAATATCCGAGGCCTCTTAACAGTAACAATGATATTACGGCGTCTATATACAGTGTTGTGTAAGGTCTTGAGAATTATAAGAGTATCAAAAGAGATAAATTCTAAATGAATGACATGACAATGAGTGAAGGATATAATCAATTTGGATAAATTCGTGTACATGAATAGTTTCATGTACAACAATAAGGTATCGGGAGTGATAGTATCTGCTGATGTTATTGTAACTTCCTATATGAAGTGTATTGAAATTCGGGGACGAATTTCATAAAGGGGGAAAGAATGTAATATCCCAACCCGATATAGGACATATGCACAGTATACGAGTGAAGATACCCATTTAACATCAGAATACGTTGCCAAATTGAAAATGAATATTTTCAATATTCAAATGATTTAAATATAAACGTTTTAAAATAATAATTTTATATGAAAATATTTTCCTTTATTGTTATATTTATATTGATATTCAAAATTATCTAAAGTTATAAACTTCCATTTGAATAGTGATATTGATATTGATATTTTTATTATTATTATATTGATATTAATAAGCTAAACTTATATTGATATTTGACATATGATTTATAAATATTGTTATATGAGTATTTAAAATAGTAGAAAATTATTTCAAATTTAAAATTGATATTTGAAATGGTATTGGTTTATTATATTATTATGTTAATATTTTTAAGAGAATATTTTATTAAATGAATTATTGAGTTATTATTTACTAAATTGATAAAATTTTAAATTAAAGAAATTGAAATTTTATTATAAAATATAGAAAATTTTGTAATTAATATTTGAAGTTATATATTATAATTTTTATATTAAAGTTAATGGATAATATGATGAAATTAATAAAATTAATATTTTGGTTAAAATTACTGTTTTAGAATTTATATGATAAATATTATTATTATTATTGTTATTATAATTAAAGTTAGTATATTTAAAAAAAAAAAAAAGTAAAGTCGGCAGCTAAACAGAACAGAGAAGAAGAAATAGAAGCAGAGAGGAAGCAGAGGGAAACGGACAGAAGGCAGAGAGAGAGAGAGAGAGAGGCGCACAAGGGACTGCACGCCGGAACGCCGCCCTCCGGCCACCGCCGACCGACACGCGCCGCACCAGGAGGAAGGACGCCCGCCGCCCCGTCGACCGGTAGAGGCCCGTCGCCTGAAGCCACCGGACGGCGGCGCACGCTCCCTCCAAAGTTTCGCCGGCCGAAACTTCTAGGCCATTTTCCGACGACTTTTCGATCTCCGTTTTTAACGAAATTGGTATGGTTGAATCCCTTGTGATTCTAGTTTCGATTTGGTATATTGTTTGCTAATTTTAGATAATCTTTTTATTGACCGGAATCCGGCGACATCAACAGTTACCGATGCCGTTTCTACCTATTTTCCAGCGGATTATGGTAAACGAAAGTGATATTTGGACTCCTCTCATCACAAGCTAACTGATGATATCCTCGGATCGTGATTTGGTCGTCGTTGGAATTTTCCGGCGACCGGATTCCGGCGACCTCTGAAATCGATAAATTCGGACAGAAGCTCCGGCTCATTAAACCGAGCCATATGGTATAAATCTCGATTTCCAATTATGTATAGATAGTGAATTATGATTTTATTTGTAAGAATTTAGGTAGATAGTTTAATGGAATTAAGTGATTAAATGAGATAATTGAATTGAATTAATTGTTATTTATATGATTATGGAATATTATTGGTGATTAAATGGAAAGATTGAAGTGAAATATTGAGATTTGAATTGATTTGATTGAATTGAATTATTTGGAAGAATGAAGTGAGATGTGGATATTGTATTGATTGAATTGAATTAGTAATTATTAGCTTGATAATAAGGAATAAAATGGGCGGATGAGATTAGTATATTGAAGGTCCGGGTTGGACCATTTGATTGTGATATTGTGGATAATTTGAACTTATGGAAATTGCTTAATCGATTTTACTTGAATAGTATGAAGATTGAAATGTAAAAATTGAAAGAAAGGAGAATCATTCTTTTAAGTGAGTTATTGGAAAATAATTAGAGAAATGTTAAGTTTAGTAGTAAGTATAAGTTTAGAATATCTTAATTTTAGAATGCTAAGTTATGAATAAGATAGAAATGTTAATGACTTATGCTAAGTTAAGTAATGTGATAAATGATGAAGTGATTAATATATGATTGAAATGCATGTGTAGAGTCTAATAACAAGGACAAGGATATTGGGTAAAGTGCGAGAAGCACTAATCGTATCAGAGTCAAATGTACATAGGAGCAAAAGAGTCCACGGTGAGTACTTAATAATATAATATGCCCTATTTCATATACTTGAACCTTTATTGTTCCAACCTTAATGGTTGAATTGTTTCTATCCCTTAAAAAGTTGAATAGCTCATTGATATTCCAAAATCTTCATTTCTTGATAAGCTTAATCTGCTTATTGAATATTGAACCGTTGATATAATACTTCCTTGATTATTGAGCCAAAGTGAACCAAACATTTCTTTATGGCACTTGGCCAAATAAGTCTATATTGTTTGATCTTATAATATGATTAATAATGAGAACCCAATTGAGGTTATATATTATCCATTATAATATTACATTTCTTGTGCTTTAAGTATAAGCCTAAATGTTGGATCACTTTCCTAATTAAAATGCATTGCAATTCTTTGGCATGCATGATATGTTTTACCAATTATTGAATTAAATATCTCTTATGGCACTTGGCCACATGAGCCTTATTGCTTCATTTCCTAATATGATCAATGATGGAAATTTTGATTATTTATTGATATACTATCCATTGAAGTATTTCATGGATGGAAAGGAAAAAAAAAATGTTTTAATGATATCGTGGCAAGCAGAATACCCCTCTGATGTGGGGCAATACATCAGACATTGTGCACAATGGTAATGAACCTGCGGATAGGGTAAAGAGTATCCGAACCCTAGCTGGGAAGGGTTTATGGCCCCCAGTACGTGCGACCCGATCAGTTGTACGTGTGACTGAAATGGGAGTGAGCAAGGCGTAAGCCGCCACTCAAGTGATAATGATAATGTGGGAAACACACCGTTTCCATAAAGGAAATATTCTGCTAAAAATGCAATAATTACTGTATATGGAAAACTATTCCATAAGAATGATTCTTGATTCGTTTCACTTCATTTCTATAAGAAATTATCACTAAACCACCTATCACTTGCTTATTTTATACAGTTTTATTATGTACTCACTGAGCTCTGTCTCATTTTTTAGTGGTTTAAACTTTTCAGGTACAGTCAACGAGTTAGCAAAGTAAAAGGTCCCAAGCTCATCATTCGCTTGGGAACTGTTTTGATAAGTTTCGGTGTTGTAAGTAGAACTCCATGGTTATTGAAAGTTATAAGGTCTATATGTAACATGAATGGTTATTAGTGGGTTAGCATTAATATGTTAAAGGATGTTTGTATAATATGATTTGTATCATAACCGTTATTGTAAATACATATGAACTATTGAACGTTGAGTTAATGACATGAAATGAAACTTTAAAGGTTTTACAAGTTATATATGTAAATAATATTATAAGTGGAAATGATAGCAAGTAATGGGTATTAAGGAAATGTGATTAGGCTACGGTCTTGGGATATGGTTCAATGTAATGAATGTCAATTGATTATGAGTGGAATGGGTTCTACGGGTTTTAGTGCCCTTATGGCTACCCATGCCCTAGGACCGTCGCGGCTCAAAAGGTGGGTCGTGACAACCTCTATAGATTTCCTAAGCATATCATGGAAGATTGCATTCATGGCTAGCTGATAGGTGGCCCTAACATTTTACAGCCCAAAGGGCATAACCAACCACTCAAATGTCCTAATAGAGCCAAAGCACCTGAACGCAGTCTTTGATATATCGTCTAGAGCTATAAAGATATGATTATAGCCTAAGAATCCATCCATAAAGGAAAGCAACTTATTCTTAACTGTAGTATCAATGAGCATGTTTACAATTGATATAATATAGACATCTTTAAGAATTGTAGCATTTAAGTCCCTAAAGTTCATATAGACTCTTAGCTTCCCATTCTTCTTCACCATATAAACTATATTGGAAAGTTATTGGGCATATTTGGTAGGTCTTATGAATCCAGTTTTGAGTAGCTTTTCAATTTCTTCTTTTACTTTGAGTTCCATATCCTTTGACATCCTCTTCGGAGGTTAACGATAAGGATGAAAGTCTGACTTGATAGGCAGCTAGTGCCCCACTAGTTGTTTACTCAACACATGCATTTTATGGTACTCCTAATAAAAACAATCTTTGAATTCTTATAATAATTCAATTTTTTTTTTCATTTTAATATAGGTTGGAGCAAACTGCTGATGTAAGCGACTTTGGACTCTTTTAGTGTTTCCAAATTGACTTCTTATAAAGGATCTTGAACTGCAATCATAATATCATCTAATCTAGGTGAAGCATCTTTCATTTCATGAAGTTGAACTTCTTCCACCTATTCCTTGGGCCATTTTTTCAAAGATCACTTGAGTGTGAGGCCTCGCCTAAGCACCAGCCCGGTCCGCTAGAGGGAACCGGGATACTCATTTGGGTTTAGACTCACGATAGAAATCTCGGGTTCGGATTTGCTTGATTTTGAAAATTATTTTAGGAGTCGCCATCTTAATTTTATTTAGTTGGAAAAACATTAAGGAAAAAATCCAAATTGATTCCAATTTATTAATTTTGCAATTAATTTACCCAATGATAAAAATTACCAGTCTCGAACCAAGTCGAGCTTGGAGACTAGATTTTTTGTTTTAAATAATCTAAATTTGGCTCTTGAATTTAATTTGACTTTTAGAAAAATTGATTTCATGAATGACATTTATAAAATGATATTAAAGAAAATGCATGAATATAGTATAACATGAATGCAAGGTGTATGGGGGATTAGTAAAACAATTAAAGTAAATATTTACAAATTACATTAATTAAAAAGGGGAAAAAAGATTGATTGGAATTTGGATTTGAGGTTTGGATTTAGATTTCAAATGTGCCTACGTATCCCATTGAATGGTGATCAAAACTCACGTAGTTCATTCCACGATTAAGTAGAGGGGTTTAAGAATTGATCAAAATAATTTTGGTTTGGGTGTATTGAGAGTGAGGTAAAAGGCTGATACCTTGACTTTTGGTGGGCGAAGAGTTTTACTGGACCGAAATTTCATTTTATTGGGACAGAGTGATTAGATGGATTAGAAGATTAATTAATTAAAATGATTAATTAATTAATATGATGAAAGGGATGGATGGATTAATTAATTAAAAATATTAATTAATTAATTTGGATAAAGGGTGAATTTAAGAAAATGATTAATTTCATTTTAAAAAGTTGATTAATTAATTAATTAAAAAGATTAATTAACTAATTAATTGAGTGATTAAAAAAAGAATTTTAGTTAATTAAAAAGATTAATTAACTTGGTTAGGGTGAGGTAATTAATTAATTAAAAAGATTAATTAATTAATTAGAGAGTGATTGAAGGGAGAAGAAGAGAGGAATTTGAGGATAACAATCTACTCAAATTCAAGGGGTGTGTTGAAATGAGAAGTGGAGGGGCTATTTATAGGAAAAGTGGGTGAGGGTAGTTTAGGTAGTGAAAATGTGAAAAGACCATAAAGAGTAGGGTTAGAAATGACTGAAAATTGGTCTAAAAAGGGTAAAAGGGTCATTTTCTACGCAAGTGGGGCTCACAAGAATCAAAAGCTCATAGAACCTGGTGCGACACCGTACTTGGCCTATGCGACGCCGCATTAGACATTTGTAGCATGCCGCAAACAAGGCGTGCAGCACCGCACAAGTTTGACCCCACCGCACTCCTGTTTTGCGGCAGCCACGTGTCATTGGCATGTTTTTTGAGATTTTTTTTTAGAGATTGATTGTTGGTATAGAGTTTGAAAAATTTGGATATCTGGTGACAATATAATTGAAGTCTAAAAAATTTTCTTTCGGGAGCACTACCTCTGAACCCCTGCCCACTAACCAGTTAGTGGGACCATCGTAATAACTCCGCGTAATATATTAAATTTAGTAAATGCTAAGGCTGTAGTTGGATGCTAAGGATGTAAAATTGAGGGTTCACACTTAGCACCCATAATCTTTTGAGTTTCTTCAGTCAGTACTTAATAGCCTATCTAAAACTTATTGCACCTATATCTTCAACGAAGCGGCTATAGCTACTGCTTTTCTTATTTGGTGAGCTTAATCATTGACATCATCAATGATAGGTTGAGTCATCGTCCTATGATATGGCATAATAACTGACTTTTGGAGAAGCCTTCTTAATTATTGTTGGAAATCATCTTGATTTACTATGGTAAGTGCTTTTGGCCCACCATATTTTATTTTTCTTATGAATTGAATTAGCCCAAAGCTACCATCATAAAATCTTGCATTCACTGTATCTATGTAGGCCTTGAATGGCTTCTTATCAACCTATATTATTTTCATCTCCCCTTGTAAAATAAGAAAAATTGACCGAGTAAGGATGACGTACATCAATTAGTGTGAATCTAGTCCTTTCCCAATAGAGCATGATAATTTTCAGTAGAGATTACTATAAAAAAGGTTGTGAAGGCTATCTTGCTTCCAACTTTAATCTCCATATATAAGACTCTTAGTATCCTTATAACTTCACCATTAAATGCTGAAATAAATACACATATAGCTATAGGTTCATCTTCAGTTTTGCCAAATTTTAAATCTATCCTTATAGAATGAAATTGACAGCTGGCCAATTGTCTATCAAGACTTTTGAGGTTAGCCTCCCTCTGAGATGAACTTTAATGTACAATAATTTGATGTGTTTTCTAATTCTCTTAACAAGTTTCTCAAAGATTACCCTTTTTGGAACTCCAAGTTCTGTAGCTTTGATGGTAACTCCACTCCACATAGTAGAATTGCTAGAGGTTGCCCCAAAAATTCTTCTTCAAGCTTGTCACACCTTTGAAATGAAGTGGGCAAGTTAACTGACCTCATGGAACACTTCAAAGGTATGAAAATTTGGTCAACTTTAATTTCTTGTATTCTTTCATATATTGTTTCTAACAAACTCTCAGTCCATAAGTATATTCTTCGAGGTTTAATTCTTTCTTTGCTTTTCTTTTATGGTAACTGCTTCCATTTTTACAGAATTCCTCATCTTTTGAAGTCTCCTCTTTTGAGTTCTAGTAAGAGATTGTGAAAACATCTTGTGACAGACAGGTTGTCATTGATTTTTAGGAACTACCATTGGTGGTAGCATGAATCTTGGCTTCTTTCGTTCGATAGAAATTGGTAGCAATTTTTAAAGGACCAAATTTATTAGTTGTATGACTCCAAGAGTCATGATACTTACAGTATTCTTTTCATTTAACTTCTTCTTTCATAGTATATGGTGACCCAAAGATAGAGTAATGAAATCCTCTTTAAGAAGGAAATCAAAGATCTCTCCCATCTTACTTATGTCAAAAATATACTGCATTGAGGAAGCCTGATACTTTTTTCAACTATACCCAGTCTTTGGAGGTGACCTTATTAATACTGGACAAATTTGGGATCCAAAGTTATCAAGGTTAGCAATAATAGTTTCTTGGACACCATCTTTTTGAAAGTAAATACCCTTTACTTTTTTTTCATTTTGTTATTTTTCCTTAGTAACTCTTCATACTTCGTTACTTTTGCAATCAGCTGATAGAAGTTTTTAAATTCCATTCCTTGAAATTTCTTTCTCAGCTAGATATCAAGTCCCTTTTGTGCCATTTTTACAAACACGGTCTCTGGCAAGAAAACTTTACATTTGCTTCTCAACTTTTGAAGCATGCTATAAAAAGAGCAACTAATTCCCCATTTCTTTGGGTCATTCTGGATAGCTTAGCTACACATACCTCAGGCTCAGCTCTGAAAAACTAGGTATGGAATTGCCTTTTCATTTCATGCCATGAATATACTAAGTTTCTAAGTAGTGTTAAGTATAATGTGAATGTTGCCCCTATTGATGAATTTAGAAATAGTCTTAAGTGGTATTTGATAACACTATTCAGCACTTAAAATTCAAAATTTTAGCACTTAATCACTTTAAGTTTGATAACTATGCTTTAAAAGTCTAAATTAAGTCAAAAAACACTTAAAATGATAAGTCAAAATTTTTAACTTAAAATTTATACTAAATGCAATAAGTGATTAAGTTTTTCTATGTGTAATAAGTGATTAAGTTTTTTCTTACTATTTAGAAATTATATTACTTATTTTATTCAACATTTAAATTTTCAGAACTTAATTTTTAGTTTTACCAAGCACTACCTTAGTTGATTTCAAAAAAAAGCACCACCTTAGTTTATAAAAATCAAAATTTTCATAATTTGCTAGCTCACCACACTTGTATTGTAAATCTAGCGATATATTCTAATGTTAATTGCTAGCTTTTTTAGAAAAACAAGGTGAAGTTAAGAATAAGATGTCCCTTTAGATATGGATTCTCATGATCAACTACTGGAGGATGTGGCTATTGGAATCCTGGCCTACCAATCTGATACAAGCCTAGGCCATATGACTCTTGAACAATATCTCTAATAACATCCAAATTCACTTGAGCTAAAGGAGGAACGCAATGGTTTGGAGGAATTTGAGCAGCCTTAGGTATGTGTACTCCTATTCCCACTCTTTGATTGTCCTCAAGCATGAGACTTATGCATATGGTGCTTCTTCTACATTATAAATTATAGGATTAGTCCTTGGGATTGGATGCTCCTAAAATTGTTGTGGCTGTGTTTGTGCTTATGTAGGCATGCCATTGTAAAGGCAGCTTGTATTAATTGGAACATGAGGAAAATTATAAGGCCTCTTCTTTTATTGAAGTGCAAGTTGCAGTATCATTGGAAGTACACCAATAGACTCAACAAAATCAATGGAATCCTCAGAAGCTTGTCTAGGTTGGTTGAGGCTAGGAGTAACCCCACCACCAAAGGTAAAAGATTGTTCAGACACTAATTGCTCCAAAAAAGTTTTTATGTTAGCCATAGCCTTTTCCCATAAAATCCATATTCTTTTCCAGGAAATCAAGGCAGTCATCAAAGCCTTAGGATGCAAAAGACGTTGGGGCCTATTGTGTTGTTTTTGCCAGGGCATTAGCAATCCGATGTGGACTTTGATTATTCTTTTCAATCTGCTCAACTATTCGAGGTACTAATCCAAGTGCTGCTATTATAACCATTTCCTTTACATCCTGAGATATATTTTTACCAATTTCTTTATCTTTATTATTCTTTTTTGACAACATTGCGTGATTATGTTCTATTGGGCGTGCCAAAAACATTATTGAAGTCTTTTTTTTTTTGTTGAATTAGTTTTAGGCGTGCCGGAGACTCTGGGAGATCTCACCTATTTCTAACATCTTAAAGCGATTATGAAAAAAGACTAAAAAAATGGTCTATTAGAGATTCTTGGATAAAGTTTGCAACTTCTCCAATTATCATAAAATGCCTAAAGAATTAAAAATGAAAATAAAGCTTATTTGTATTAATGTAAAAATGAATATGTTAATAATAATTGAAAAATAAATTGCAAGTATTTTGAAACGTAAATGATAAAAGCTAAAAGTCTTGAAAATTTGACAAAAAAATGAAATAAAGGCTTTACAAGTTTGAGAGAATTTGCTTGATAGCTTCAATTTTGCTATTTTTCATATTCATCCCTTCCCCTTAGATACCTCTTCCTTTTATAGTGTTGGTAAACTCCATTTCCTCCACCTCCTTTTCTTTGGCCTAAAACTTCTTTTTCTTTGCTTTCAAGTTTTCCTCATTTTCTTCGGTCTAAAGGGTTTATTAATGAGTCAAGTTCAAAAGAGCAACAGAGACCTTTCTACTTAAGAGACGATTAGTATTATAAAGAGTTATAGATAATTCCAAAGAAATTTTCTAGCAGTTACCATAAATTATCAGTAGTTAAATCATCCTAGAGAGCCAGTAGTTAAATCATCCTAGAGAAATGGAGCGACAATTACCGAATTACAATAGTATGAAGCAGTTATTTTCCTATAAAGTATTTAAATAAGGTGTAACCTACTATACAGGCCCCAACTAATCAATCACTCAACAAGTCTTGCACCTTTTATCAATCTCTTCAGGGAAATCTATCATCATATTCTTCTTCTTTAGCTTTAATGTTCTTTAAGCTACTGTAATTACTATAATAAAATCCTTGTGTTCCACAGCTGTTACTTTAATTCCCTAAGTGTTGTTTCTTATTTGCTATTGAGAGTCGCTTGCAGTAAGCAAAATTGACTTTTAAGAAGCAATTTGTAGGTAAATAATAATACCCATTTACCCATTTAAACTTAGATCAGGAAAATAATCACTTGATTTTTATAGTAATTTTAAATTCTAATTATAGTTTATCAATAATATATAAAATCGAGGAAAAATTATTTTCCTTAGCTATAATTATATATATTTTTAGGTTAGTTAATTACATTGATTTTTCAATAGGATCTATTATTTTAGGGTTCATCTAAATATGCATGTATTTGAAATGTATTTCAAAAGTAAATATGTAAAATATCATGATGAATTTTAAATAAATCCTTTGGCAAAAAAAAAAAAAAAGAATTTTGATCGAGATAAATCCAACCAAATAGAGATTACTTGAATAATGAATTGAATTGAATTGAATGGAACAAAACTGAATATTCAGAGAGTTTTATTGAGTATAATTTTTCTGTATGATGGTTTGCCCCTTGAAAGCTTACAATTAAGGTATTTATATATTACGTGTCCATGAATTACTCTAACAAGGATTTCAAGTTGGAGTTGGCTTTGGTTTCACTTCGTTATATTGGTTTGTTATAGATTCATACTACAAATTATAGGCTGAGAGTGTTCCAGCAATCTAGGCTTTGTTAGGTTTTATAGGCTTGGCTCGTTTATTAGGCTTGCGCCTGGATAAGTATATTTTGTCCCTTATCAAAGGCCCCTATTTCACCGTAGTAAGTAGCATGCGTGCTTCAGTTGAAACAACTTTATGTGCGAGGTGCTTACTTCGTTCCAAATTGTTCATCTGCTCAACTCAATTGAGTTTACTTACACGAGGTGCCCCTTCATTTTGCATCATTCATCACTGTTTGGCTTTTGGCTAGGCACCCTTGCCTTGCTGTAGAAGTCTGAGAATCCGCGTCTCTCCTATACACACTTAACAAAATTTAAAATTAAATGCAAAGCTGCCTTTTCCTCTGAAGTGCTGCCATATGGTCCAATTATAGTCGCAAAGCTGGAAAAGTTGTGCATTCCCCTCTTCTGAATTTAAAATTATTATTAGGAGTGTGTATTTAGGGTTCTATCTTTATTCAAAAACCTCTTGCTTTCATCTTCTTCATTTTCTTGAATCTTCCTTCTATCGAGATCCTCTATTTGCCATTTTCCTCCTTACTCTGTTAGAATTTCTATTTTTCTACTCTATATGTTAATTTCTTCTTTGAAATTTGTATAATGGTTCCCAAAAAAGAAGAAATCCCCTATAATAGCAATAGGGCTGACTTAGAAGGTGCTGGGGGGATGTTGCTTCAACCTTAAAGGGTTCTGAATTAAGTGGTTTTTCTGGGAACCTAAAAACAATGAGAGATGCAGTAGATCTCCCCAGACCATCTGAAAGGATCTACCAAAATCCTGGGTTAACTGATACACAAGAGATGTTGAAGGATAATGACAACATCATCTTCTTTTATCACCAAGTTGAAGCTGGTTTTCGAAACCCCCTTTGACCCACAGCCCATATGTTTCTATGCTTTTTTAGATTCACTCATTTAAGCGACTGACAAGTGCGATTTACCAGAGCAAAGCTAAAGAGGTCCCTTTTTAATGGTAAGCACAACAAAATGAACAACTGGCATATTAAATTTTCCATCGTGGTGATAAAGGAAAAGCATCGAGGTGGCGAGGGTTTTGGGTTTAGGGGTGCCTTGCAAGTTCTTATTGTGTATAGGCTTCCAGATATCCTAATGAACTTGTTGCTGAAGGAGATCGTTGCCATGTTGACCCTCATTAAAGATAATTGTTCTTATGATATGGCAAAGTTGGATTTTGCATCTCAAATTAGGGATGCCAAAGGTAAGACCATGCGTCTTGTTATTAAAGAAATTAAGGGAGAGTTTTCACCTCCCTTCGCTTTTCCTACTACAACTTATAATTCTCACTTCACTCGGACTTACCCAAATATTTTCTTTACTTTGCAATTTATATCACCAACAAAGACAATACAATACTTATAAGAAGATTCATGACCTTGCGAGAGGTCTCACTCCACTTTCTGACAATGAAGTTGTCTTTCTGCCTCTGTTAATGGAATTAACTAGGGAGTTGAAGGTGGCCACAACAATAGATTAAGGAGCTAAATCTTCTGTCATGGAGAAAAGAAAAGCATCCCCCAAAAGGAGAAATAAAGAAGAAGAAGAAGAGAACCCTAAAAACCTTGGCAGTAGTTGAGGGTTCAAAATAAAAAACAAAGCCTGCGTCTAAAGGTGCAAGTACCATTCCAGCAACCGTGGGCATTTTGCCAGTAGGCCGATGATATATATATTGGATTCCAACAATGGAGGTGATGACCTGACAGTTACTTAACTCATTCGACGAGCTGCAAGTGACTCTTTCTCCTCTTCTGAATGGACTATTTTTGACTTTTCCATATAAGTTCTTGTTAATAGTAGGCTTTTTGAATTGATAGTCGAATGGGTCCGCGAAGAGGTGCTTGCATGCGAAATTGCTTATGACACCATCTGGTCTTTTTTGGATAAAGATCTACCTCAGCCTTTTGATCAAGTTCCTGAGACTCAGACAACAATTCATTAATTTTTCAATTAATTTATCCAATGATAAAAATCACTAGTCTCAAACCAGGTTGAGCTCGGAAACTAGGGTTTTGGTTAAATAATCTAAATTTAGCTCTTAAATTTGATTTGAATTGGAAAATTAATTTCATGGATAACATTTATAAGATGATAATTATGAATAAAATGTATGTACATGGCATAATATAAATGATAAAATTTAAGAAATAAAGCAAATAAACATCTATAAGTCAAGGAGAGTGTTCCCTCTAGTCCTTATGGATTCATTGGAAACAACAAGATTGCCCATTGAATCCAAAGTAATCAAATAAATAATTACTTAAATTTACAAAAAGTATAAAAATAGACAATTGCAATTAAAAGTAAATGGAAAATGGAATTAATTTGGAATTGAATTTGAAGTTTAGATTTAGATTCCAAACTTTCCTATATACTCCATTGAATGGAGATCAAACCCACATAGTTCGATTCATAATTAAGTAGAGGGGTTTATGAATTAATTGGATTAATTGATTTGATTAGGGTTTATAGGTGAAAGGAAAAGGTTGATACCTTTGCTTTTGGTAGGCAAAGGATTTTATCGGACTGAAGTTTTGTTTCATCAAGACTGCGTAATTAGATTGATTGGGGTTAATTAATTAATTAAAATGATTAATTAACTAATTAATGTGATTAAACATATTGATGGATTAATTAATTAAAATGATTAATTAATTTGGATAAAGGGTGGATTTGAAAAAAATGAATAATTTGATTTTGAAAAAAGTGATTAATTAATTAATTAATTAAAATGATTAATTAATTAATTAATTGAGTGATTAATTTTAATTTTAAAAAATAATTTTAGTTAATTAAAAAAATTAATTAATTTGGTTAAGGTCAGATAATTAATTAATTAAAAAGATTAATTAATTAATTAATTAGAAAGTGGTTGGAGGGAGAATAAGAAAAATTAGATGATAGCTATCAACTTTAACTCAATGGGTGAGAAAAAATGTTGAAAATGAGAGGGGTATTTATAGGTGAAGAGTGTGAGATGAAAAAACCAAAAAAGACTGAAAAGTAGGCCAAAAGAAGGGGTGTTTCGGGAAATTTAGGCTGAAAAAGATGACCACTGGCATGGATCCACTCAAAACCTATATAGACCCATACTAGTGTTTGCGCGAATCTGCATAGGCCGCATGTGGCAACTGAGCCAACAAGGCATGGATCTAGGCAGACTTGGTGCGAATTTGCACCAGCCTGTGCAACTCTGCTGTCATGAGGCTTTTTTTTTTTTTTTTTTTTTTTAGAGATTGATGTTGGTCTGTATTGGAAAATTGGGTACCCGGATAGCAACTATTTGAAGGCTAAAATTTCTCTTCAGGGATGCTGTCCTCGAACCCCCGCCTATTAATATGCTAATGGGACCGCCTTACTAGCTCTGCATAGTGTACTAAACTTAGTAAGTGTTAGGTTGCAGTTATATGATGAGAGTGTAAAATTAAGGGTTCATACTTGTACTTTTCTTTTTGTTTTGTTTTGTTGCTTTTCTAAACTTTGTTATATGATTGTTTTGTATTTTTTTTGGGACTGCTAATTCAGCTCTAACTATTCTTCCTGTGTTGCTCATGCAACTAGTATCCATTAAAGACTTCATGAAGCAAGCAATACTTTTATTCCTTTTTCTGCTGTTCTAATATCTGATCTTGACCTCTTTTTGGATCAAAATTTGAATGATGAGCTACCTCCTTTAAGAAATACTGAACTTATAATCGAGGAGGTAGTGCCAGAGAAAGACAAAGAAAATGAGGACATTCTTGCTACAAAGAACCCTAGCGCCATTATTCCTCAAGAAAATGCAAAAGTGAAGAACCTGGCTTGTTTAAGCGAGATGGTAGATGCTACTGTTTAGGATGGGCGAGATGGGAAATGTTGCTGATTCGAGCAAAGTGACAAACACCAAACTTCTAACTTTACTAATGTAAATAAGTTGTAAGGTCCCCTTACTAACTGAGTTGGTTTTCCCTGAATAACTCTTGTCAAGCAAAGATGCCACGCTAGATGAGGTAAGTTGATCTTCACTCCTTTTTCTTTCCTTCCTTTTTTTTCAAAGATTGACTTTCATTCCATGTTTTTATTTTAGTTGTCAGGCATTGGGAGAGAAACTGAACGAGTTCGCCCAATACTAATCAGTAGTACGACGAACCTTTTCCTCTAATCATAACATAATAAATTAGCAGCAAGCGGCTCTTTTTTACCTTCAATCTTCATCTCAAAAGATTATTGAGGGTTTAAATAGTGAGGTTGCCTCCTTACAAGCTACTCTAGAAAAGGAAAAGAAGAGACAGATTAACACTAATGAGTTTGAGGAATTACAAACTGAAGCAAAGAGGCTGGCTACTGAGAGAGATCATTTTAAAGGTCTCTTCAATCAAAAAACTGAAAAGCTAGAACGCACCACTGCAAATTTTAACATAAGATGTCTAACTTAGAATCTGAGGTGAAAATAAAAGATACCGAGCTCCAAGATCGCCAAAGCCTAGCTAGGGTGTTGCGAGCTGAAACTGAGAAGATGAAAGCTAAAATGTTTAATCTCCAGGAACAAGCTCAAGATTATCTAATATTATTGAAGAACTTTAAAATTGTTGAAAAGCAAGTTGAAGAGCTTCAAACTAGATTCAATAGTTCTGAGTGTCTTTGCAAGAAGGCTAACAAGGAGAAAGCCACGATCCTCAAGAATTATTTAAACCCTTATGAACCCTTAAATTCGCACCTCTAGACAACCGGCACTCAATTACGAACCCATAGAATCAAACCGGGCTTAAATCGGATCTGAAACGGGTGAGAACGGAGTAAAAAATGGCGGGCGATCTCCAAAGGACCGCATAGGACAACGGTGACCGCACAGAGCCTGTGCAAAACTACAAAGACCCTTTGCAGAATCATAGAGGTTTTGTGGGGAATCGCACAGCTTCTGTGCAGTTTCCATCTGTTTTATTTATTCCTGAAGCCCCCGTGTGCGATTCCCGATGCCTCTTATACGGTTTCCTGCATTGGGAAGTGAATACCACATCGAAACTTCATTGTTTTGCCTCCCAACTCTCTCCCTACAAAAGCAACATCCTTTTACCTCATTTTGACACTGAGAATTGCTTAATCAAATTAATTGATTTCAAAGCAATAACCTCTTAACTTGTTAGTTTGCTTGATTACCCTTTGCATCAAGTGAACCATCTCTACAAGTTTAGTCCAAAAGAAATAAACTTTTTAATTTAAATTTTTATTTGGTGGTCGTTTCAAGATAGCTCTCCTTAAATCAGTCCGAGGAGGTGTCGTTCGAAGGCTATCATTCCGCCGAGCCAAGAAGGTGGAATTATGATATGGTCATCCGCTTCATATGCCCTACGTTCCCCAAACCTCATCATCATAAGGTATTTATTTTCTTCTTTTATTATTTTGTTTTGTTTTGTTTTGTTTTCTTAGGATTGTTTAGTTTATTCTTTTCGTTCTTTATTCATTATTTAGTTTATTCTTTTCGTTCTTTATTCTTTGCTTGGCATGTTTTATTATTTTCTTTCATTATTTTAAGGCATGTTGATTAGAATATGATCTAGTTAATTTGGTAAATGATTTGAATTGATGTAACCACTTGTTAATTAAAACCTGACCTAATTAATAACTTGGTAATCAATAATTTTGCCTGTTTAATCAATCAAGCCACCTTTTAATCAATGAACTGAAACATGATAAAATGGTTAGGCTAAACTAATCCCTTCGCAAGAAGGGCGAATTACATGGATTTTGATTCCCATTCAAAGGGATACGTAGGCTTGCTTGTTTAAAACATCAAATCCAATTTAAATAAAATGTAATGTTATTTTATCAATTAGCTCTTTTCTTTGCAATATTTGCTTTTAGTTTGTTTTCTATATTATATTGATTTTGTCTTTCTTTTGCAGTATTTTTCTTTAGTAATTGCTTTACAATAATTTGGAGAATGTGTGACTTCCCTAGAACTCATAAGGACTAGAGGAAGTATCCCCTATTTTGGTTTTAAATTATAAAGTTAATTCTTTTACTTTATTTGCTTTTTCGCTTTAAATGAATGTTTATTTATGCATTATAATTATTCATGCATTATGTAAACTATTCATGAAATTTATTTTAAGTTATTTTGTATTAAATTTGCCAAACTAATCATTTTTCTAAATAAACCAAAAACCTAGTTTCCAAATCCTCTTTGGTTTTGAGACTAGTGATCTTTTCCTTTGGGATATTAATTGGAGTCAAATTGGATTTTTTCCTTAATATTTTCCCAAATAAAATAAAATTAAGGTGGCAACTCTTTTCAAATTCAATCAATCTGAACCTAAGGGTTCCATCGTGAGTTCAAACCTAAATGAGTATTTTAATCCTACTTAGCAGATCGGACCGGTGCTCGGGCAAGACCTCACAACCCCCTAGAGTAGAGATGCCATCTTCCTTTAGATTCTAATGCCAGGGCTATTCATTTCTATAACATGGCCATTGATGCTTGTGCTACCATGTTTCTAGAGGTGCTTTCTCATGTACCAAAGCGAATGTTTGTTTCTAGTTTGACTTCGCCTCCAACTTTCTCTAGTTTAGCTTGCCCAAATCAAAGTACACCTCTAGCAAATCAGATTCCTCCAACTTTAAAAATTTTTCTCTCTCTCTCTCTCTTTTTTTTTTTTTTTTTGCAAAATTTTGAGAACAATTGTAAATAACTTTCATAATTGCAATAGAAATTTATGTTTTTGTCGTCTTTAATTCATTTTATCAAACTTACTAATTTGTATTAGTTTTGCCATAAGAAAAATGCTCTTGCTTTTCTTGAGAACTTTTTGTTTCATTTGATGAGGACTTGGTCTCTAGTAAAGGCCTTTAAAAATTTACCTTAGTTCTCCGAGGTTTCAATGCAGTGGTGAATTCTATTTAGACTTCTTGAAGACTTCAATATAGTTAATCTACCTTTGCTCTTTGAGAACTTTTAAAAGAAATTTGTTTCTTTAAAGGTCTTCATGAAATCTTGCCTTTCTCTTTAGAGGTTTTGATGCAACAGTATTCTTGCTTGGAATTTTTAAAGTCTTTTGCCTTAGCCTCTTTAAGATCTTCGAGAAATCTATGCTCATGAATTTTTCACCTCGCCAATTTAGATTTTCTCATTCTCTTAACAAAGAATGTGCCTTATGGATTTTAGCTTTTCTAGGTCTTTAACTCCCTCAACAAAGAGCAACTTATCAATTTTTGCCTAGTTTTTCTTGGTTTTGTCATTCCCTCAATAGAGAATGTGTTTGTGAATTTCTACGTAGTTTTTCTAGGTCTTTTCATTCCCTCAATAGAGAATTTTTTTTTTTGTTGGAAAGGAAACCATTAATTCAATTTTTGTAACAAAAGGGCCTTTTTATTCATCATTGATAATACATCTTTAGGTGCTGGACATTCTAAGTGCAAGGAACTTCCACCCCTTGCATTGTTACAAGCTTATAAATGGCTGGTCCAATTACTCTTTATGTTTTGAATAATCCCTTCCAATTCGATATGAGCTTGCCCATTCCCTCCTTTTTGCCTGTTGCTTTAAGATACCTTATAACCAGGTCTCCTTCATTGAATACTCAGGCTTTTACCTTCCTGTTGAAGTAATTGCTCACTTAATGCTTGAATGCCGTCATTCTAATTATTGTTTTCTCGTGAAGTTCTTCAAGGAGATCTAGATCTTTTCTTTTTACTTGGTTATTCACTTTGTCATTGACAAAATTAACCCTCCTACTAGGTACACCGATGTCAACTAGGATAACTACTTATGTGCCATATGTTAGGCTAAAGAGAGTTTCCCCAGTGGATTGCGTTAGAGTGATTCGATATACCCAGAGAACGTGATGGAGCTCATCTACCCAGCTTTAGCCAGATGTGTCTAGTCTTCGCTTTAAGCCTTGAAGAATCATTCAATTTGTTACTTTGTCTTTTTCTTCATTTACGAATGAGCTAATGATGAGAATCATTATTTTATGTTAAGTCCCTCGCAAAAGGCCCTAACTTTGGCATTGGTGACCTACTTCCCATTTTTGTTGGCGAGTTAGTATGGTATATCGAACCAACAAACAATGTTTCTCCATAAAAAATTAATGACTAGTTATGCTTGCCAAAAGCTCAGCTTCAACCCATTTTATGGCGTATTTTACTTTCACGAGTAGAAATTTGCTTTGCCCAAAGGCCAGAGGGAAAGGGCCCACTATATCTATTCCCACTTTGCAAGCGACTATGGACTAGTGATTGACATTTGTTTTGATGCTGACACATGTCTTCGATGATCAAATTTCTAGCAAGCTGGGCATTTGCGGACAAAAGCAATGGCATCCTTTTTCATTCAACGCCAATAGTATCTTTGCCTAATAATTTAACAATTAGAATTTTTCCTCTAATGTGCATTTCACATCATTCTTTGTGTATTTGTTAGAGGACATATTTTGCTTCGCTTGGCCTTAGACACCTCAGATAGGGAAGAGAGAAGGCTCTTTTGTATAATACCCCATTATGAATGGAGAAGTGGGCACTCCACTACTTCACTTTCTTTGCTTCTTTAAGGTCAATAGGCAGTTTGTCTTACTCTAAATATACCTTTATTAGGTCTAATCATGAAGGTTCTTCATCTATGTCCATCACTTCCTCCCCCACTAAGATACTAAGATATGCTAAGTACCCTATAAAGATTCTCCTAGATAGCTTGACTAGATGGGTAATAGCTAACTTTGAAAGGCTATCGGCTTGATTATTTTAGTCCCTTGGAATTTTGCAAAACTGTAGCTCCACCCCTCAATCTTTCATTTTTTGTATTATGGTCTTTATCTTTTGCAGGTAGCTAATCATGGTGGCTTTTTTGGCCTCAAATCCCCTAATATTTATTTGATGATGTGTTGTGAGTCACTACAAACTTTAAGTGATTACAGGCGAAGGCAATTTGCTAACAATAGCCCTTCAATTATGTCCTCGTATTTTGCTATATTATTTGTGGTTTTGAACCCTAATTTAAGGGCATATTCCAGTGAGAATTCTTGACCATTCTTCGGAATAATGCTAATCTCGCTGGCATCCTTGCTGCTGGCTCCATCAACAGATAGCTCCCATCTTGGTCCTCCGTAGCTAGTATGGTCCCTTGTCCCTACTTCTTTTGTGACTGTGCTTGCTTCATTTGCCTATTCCTTATAGTCGAATGAGCATTTTGATATGAAATCAGTGAGGATTTATGCTTTTACAGTCGATCTACATTTGTATTGGAGTCCATATTATCCTAATTCCATCGATCAACATAACATTCAACTTGATGTCTTTAATTTGCGTAATGTTTTTTGCTAAGGCTGGTTAGTTATTACAACTCCTTGGTGAGCATATAGGTAGACTTTGAATTTTCTTGCTGACAATACTAAGGGATAAGATATTTTTCATTAGGCAAGTAATTCAGTTTGGCACCGTGAAATAATTTGCTGAAGTAGTAGATCGATCTCTATATAGTGCCTTCCTCTCATATCAGAACTGAGCTTATCGCCTACTGTGAGGCTGATAAGTAAATCAGTACCTTTTCTCTAAGTAACGGATGACTCTGAACTTGCTCCGAGCTAAGACATGCCTTTAATTCATCAAAGGCCTTTTGACAATCTTTAGTCCACTCAAAAGTAACTGTTTTGCTTAATTTTATGAAAAAAGAGAGATATTTTTCAACTAATCTTGACAAGAACCTGCTTAAAGCAACAATTCTGCTTGTGAGTTTTTGTACTTCTTTTATATTGCGAGGCAGGGGCATATCTAAGATCACTCTTACTTTATTTGGATTTAGTTCTATCCCTTTCTCACTTACCATGCACCCCAAAAATTTTCCCCCTTAGATGAAGAAGTCACATTTTTCAAGATTCAACTTTATGCCATACTCCCATCACCTCTGCTAGATCCCTTAAGTAGCCTTCGAAGCTTCTGCTTTTGACAATCATGTCATCGACATAAGCTTCCAAGTTTTCGTTGAGCTAGTCTTTAAATATCTTGTTTACCAACCTCTGGTGTGTAACTCCAGTATTTTTCAATCTAAAAGGCATAGAGACATAATAGTAGATCCCCTTCTTAGTTATGAATGAAGTCTTCTCTTCGTCCTCGAGGTGCATCCTAATTTGGTAATACCTATGTTTTGCATCCAACGAGAATAGATATTTCTAACTCGCAGTTGAGTCCACCAATTTATCAATCATGGGTAAGAGAAAATAATCTTTTAGGTAGGCTTTGTTTAGGTTGACGAAATCTATGCATATTTTATATGTTCCATTTGGTTTTTTCACCAACACAATATTGGCAAGCCAATCTAGGTACTTCGCTTTCCTTATAAACCCAACTTCCATTAGTTTATCCATTTCGCTATCTATAACTGCTTGTCTTTCTAGCCCAAAACATTTTTTTTTACTTAATTGGTTTGAATGCAAGGTCCATATTGAGGTCATGAGTGATCACATTCGAGCTAATTCCTTTCATATCATCTAAGGACTATGCAGAAATGGACAAGTTTGCCACCAAGAACATGTGGGCTTGAACCTTTTGATCTTCTTCTAGCGAGGAGTTTAGTAGCAAATATCTTCTCGATTCCTCTCCTCCTATATGCAGCTTCTCTAATTTTTCAACAAGTTCAATTTGTTGCTCAGAGACTTCTATGGTCGCATCGACCAAGGCCACTTCTTTTATTTGAGAAGTGGCTGCTTTCTTTTACTTCTTTCTTGGGTTCTCCTCACTCCTACACCCCATAAATATGTACTTCTCCCCCTTAGGTTTGGGGATTATAATCCTCAAGTGTATGATATTGGTTATTGTATCTAAATCATAGAGGAAAGGACTTCCAATCAGAATATTATGTACTAATGGCAGTCTAACTACCAAAAAGTTTGCCATAATGGTATAACACTTTTAGGATCTATTCCTAAGGTTATGGGTAGTCTAGCTATCCTTATTGATGGTACTTCAGTTCGGTCCAATGTGCAAAGTGGTGTTCCTATATATTGTAGTTCGCTTTCCTTCAACCCCATTTTAGCATATGCATTAGTGGTAAAGAGATTGATAGAATTGCCATCATCAACTATAATTCTTTTTACTAGGAAGTTTGCCACAACTACCTGTATTACTAATGGATTTGAATAAAGGCATTGTAGGCTACTTCCATCTTCCCTACGAGCCCTTTCCCTGCCTCCATTACAAAAGATAAACTAGAGCTTTTTTTTTTCATTTTTTGGAGGCTTTAGCCCTATTATTGCTTGCTAGTAGTTTGTCAAGCCCCCTGTTAAATAGTTAATTAATCTAGCTGACCCGTTGTTCACTATCTACTCACCTTTATCCCTATTTGCTCTTACTCGATTGTCATTGTTGCTCTTTACAAAATTCCTTAAATACACTTGTTTGATTAATCCTTTTATTTTTTCTATTAGCTACCAGCAATCATTAGTGTTATGGCCACAGATATTATGGAACATGCAAAATTTATTTATGTTTCTTTGATCTACTAGGGTGATCAAGGGTTGATGACTAGCCCAAATGTCTTTGTCTTTGAAAGAAGAAAAAACTTCAACCGAGCTTGTAATCAAAGGAGTTAATTTTGACAAATCTAGGGTATAGTGTGATCAACCTTTATTATTTTCTCCTCCATCTGGATTCTTTTTTATTCATTCATCTTACTTCTTTGGCTTAGGCTCTCCTTTTGGAACCTTCCATGCTTTCTTCTTCTTAAATGCAAAGGTGTTATCTTGTTTGATGTATTTTTGGACGACTATCATGGCTTCTCTGAAAATAGTAGGTGCATGTCTGTACAGTGCTTTGAAATAATCAGTATGGGAGGTGCCATTCTATAATGCCTCTACAAGTCGAGCTTGGTCCAGATGGGTCACTTTCAGAGCTTCTCTATTAAAATAAGCTACATAGTACTCCTCTTTTTTATGTGATAGTTTCCAAGCTCTATGTTCGCTTCTCTACAAGGATACTAGCTACAAATTTTTGCATAAAAGTGGTGGCAAGCTATCCAAAATTAAAGATGCTCCCTTCTTTTAAGCTATAGAACCATATAGTTGCTGCTTCTTTTAGTGAGCCTTAAAAGGCTTTGCATAACACTTAAATACTTCCTGTTTGGAGCTTAATGGCATGCTTGTAGTCCTTTATATGGACTCTAGGAACTGCCTCCCCTTTATACTTCTTCAATGTTAGGGGTTTCAACTTGCTAAGCATTTTATATTCCTAGACTGACCTAGTGAAGGGAGATTTTAATGCTAGCTTAACACTTTTATCCATGGACTTCCTTCCTCTAAATTGCTTGACTGTTTCTCTTATATCTTCTACATTTTGCTAACTAGTCATTTCTTGTTCTCTCTGATTTTTATTGCGAGATGAAGATTTAAAGAAATCTTCTCATACTCCCCGCATCTCTTCTTATATCTTTTGTCTCTGTAACTGTCTCGATCTCACTCATCCCACTCATGAGTCCTTCACCTCTTAGGCTTCGATTTTGACTTATAGTTTGAGCACTTTGCTCTTGGCCAACCGGGTATGTCTTCTTAGGAAAGAGAGTTTCTTCTTTATTGCGAGGTGGTCCCCTATATTGGGACCTAACTACTTTTGACCTTACTCTTCCTCCGCTCCTTTCAGTTGGATGATCCTTTTCTGGATCCTCTCTTTATGCTTGTTCAAAATTCAACCTTTTTTTCAAGTCTCCTCCTAGCATTATCTCTATGCCAGCTTGAGTGTTGGGTGTTGGAGTGTTTTATGGGGTTTGCAAAAATGTGAGAAGTAATTGTAATGCAAATGTTGCTTCTAGTGTTAGTACTACGAACTAGCTACCGATTGAGCTTAGAATTGTAGAGTTTAATTGTTGTAGAGCTGCGGTTATGAGTAGGTCCCTTTCAACCAGTAACGATAATGTGAGTCTCATCCTGATTGTCAGTTTCAAAATGAACTCAGGTGTTCCTGGGATCCTTGGAAAGGTTTTCTAGGTTGTCATGATTGCTTCCTGCCATGGTAGAACTTTTGAAAAATTGTTATTGACTTTCAGGATACAATTAATTAATCATTTTCCACATATGGCACAAATTTGATCGAGATAAATTCAACCAAATAAAAATTACTTGAATGAATGAATTGAATTGAATGGAACAAAATTGAATATTCAGTGAGTTTTATTGAGCATAATTTTTTTGTATGATGTTTTGCTACTTGAAGGCTTATAATTGAGGTATTTATAGATTTACAATTGAGGTATTTATAGATCATGTGTCTATGCATTACTCTGACATGGATTCCAAGTTGAAGTTGGCTTCATTATACTAGTTTGTTATGGATTTGTATTACAAATGATGGGCCGAGAGTGTTTCAGCAGTCTGAGTTTTGTTAGGTTTTATAGGCCTTGCTCGTTTATTGGGCTTGGACCTGAATAAGCATATTTTATCCCTCATTAAATTATAAATAAATCTTTAAATAATTGATAATATTTGGTTATTGTATTATGAGTTTTGTTAATGAGAATACACTTTAATCCTTGATCATATTTTATAATTTAATTATATTTTGACACTTAAATTAATACAATTTAATCCTAATCATATTTTATAATTTAATTATATTTTGACACTTAAATTAAAAAGTTATGAACTTTTTTTTGATAGATTTAAATATTGCAGTCATAAAAGCTTTAATACCACTCAATTGAAAGCTTATTATTATACATTATAAAATATTTTACTCTCAAAATATTTTAAGCATCTTTTATTAGTGATAATGTAAAGATTAAATTTAGTAACTTTTATTAGTGATAATACAAGGATTAAATTTACTTGTCAAAAAAAAAAATACTTGAGATTTAGTTTAGGGAAACCTTAATTTTTTTAATATAATTAACCTTAAATTTTTAACATCATCTTCAATTAAAACGGAAAATAAATTTTTTAATATTATTATGTGTTAGTTTTTATATAGAGAATGAATCCATTATAATTATAAAAATATTTCATACTATATTTGATTGAGAATTATAACTTTGATATGAATTCAAAAAAAAAATAATTAAGATTATTTGCATGGATGAGTTTGAATGCATTTTTAATGTAAAAAAAAATTTAGCATCTTAAAAATATTTTCATAACCTGCCAATAATTATTATAAACTATTCATGATGTTTTATTTGAATATAAAATTATAAAAAATATGCAAAATTTCTAGTAACTCTAACTTAATGGTTATTTAATTATGTAAATTTATGAGAAATTTTAAGATGGATATTATGAAAAATATTAAAATTGTATATTAGAAATTAATAAAATTATAACAATAATTCTAAAACAAGTTATATTACTGTTTGTGTCAAGGTTGTGATTAATTATATTATTCACATTAATAAATTTTTAAATAATGCTTTATATGAAAAATTAAATGTAATAATAAAATCTTGCACCAAATTTTTAATTATATTTACTATTAAAACTTATACCGAAGTAAAAGAGTATAAAGAAAAATTTTAAATATAAACACATAAAATTCTTCTGAAAACTGTTGCCCAAGCGATTTCTAACTATGTCATGAATGTTTTCATCCTTACTTTAGATTTATGTGCCGAGCTAGAGGATATGATGCGCTCGTTTTTGTGGGGGAATGGGGGAGACAAAAAGAAATTCTCTAGATTGGTGACTGTTCCTTAGAAATCTGGAGGTATGGGTTTTAAGAAATTAAGAGAATTTAATATTTCTATGTTAGGTAAGCAAAGTTGGAAGCTTATTTTTTATTCAAATTACATTGTTGCTCGCCTATTTAAATCTCGTTATTATCCTAATTCCTCATTCTTGGAGCTGGGCTTGGGCATAAACCAAGTTATGTTTGAAAAAGTATATTTGTTGCCAAATAAGTCCTTAGAATGGTGAGAGCTAGGGCGACTGTTATGCAGGGAAGAACTATAGCTCTTAAGGCTAAGGCTTTAAGTGTGAGAGAAGCTCTTTCATGGTTGAAGAATCAGCACATAGATAAGATAGTTTTGGAAGTAGATGCTCTACAAGTTACTAAAGGAATAAGAGGGCCATAGTGTAACTCATACTTTCATTTGATTAATGAGGATTATAAGCAACTTCTAAAGCATTTTAGGCAATTGCAATTAAGATTTGTGAATAGTGTAGCTCACCTTGTTGCTTAGGTTGTTTGTTCTTTCTCAGGTCCAAATGAGTGGTTTAGAGATCCTCCTAGCCAATGTTATTGTTCTTGAAAGTTCTTATTAACAATTTATTTTGAGAAAAAAAAAATTGTGGTAGGTTTTCTTTCATTAAAATATGTTTTGTGTTTTAATTTTTTTTTTCTGATTAAGAAAAGTTACTGTGACAATAGATGAAAACTAAGTGTTGAATAAATAAGTGATATAATTTTTAAATAGTAAATATTTAAAAATTTAATCACTTATTTCATTCAATATGAATTTTAAGTTAAAAATTTTCTATTTATTATTTAAAATGGTTTTTAACTTAATTTAAACTTTTAAAACATAATTATTAAAATTAAAAAGATTAAGCATCAAAGAGTATGATGTGGAAAAATATTCCACATTAATTAAATATAAATATTCTCAACCTTAACAAACTAACTTTTAATGTTAGTTTTCTCAAGCTATATTAAAAACTTAACATGACATTATAGTCAAATAGGTCTTTACACTGCTTCATGTTATATCATAAATTTGCAATCTTAAAAATTTTAAGTACTAAAATAATATTATCAAACACCACCTAATATATAACTAAACACATTTTTTATACACTCTAAAAATATATATTGTTATAATATATTATAGGGTTTGATTGATGTCTTTGCATATACATGAATATTCTAGTTTTCATATTAATATTGATTGTATTTTCCTTATTAGAAAAATTTCATATTTCTTTCCCTTTTGTACTTTATATAAATGGCTTAATACTATTGAATGGAAAAAACTAGAAAACTATTCTCTTCTCTATATTATTTGTTCTTGTTCTTCTCCATTATATTTATAACACGTTATCAGCACGAATTTGTTCTACTATTTTTTTTCCCAAGGTATTTTTTTTCTCTTTTTCTCATCTCGAATAACATATGAATCATATATGTTTTCAAAAAGGCTTACGGCATAATACACATATATGTCCGAGATGTATTTATCTTATTGTGTCAATGAAATTAAATATACATTTTTTTAATACTTTTTGATGTGGGCATATAAAAAAAAAATTGCATATACATTTTTTTTATTTAACTATGAAATCTTTTTATTATTATTATTATTGTTTTAAGTTACAAATTTTATAGTAACAAATTTTTTTTAAGTTACAGAAAGATTTTTTTTATTATTGTTTTATATACATGTTTTCGTTCTCTTATTATGTATTGTTATTATTTTAATTTGATCATCATTGAAACTATGAATTTAGACACTTTTGAAATAAAATAAAGAATGATCAAGCAACGAATGGATATAATGATCAATATATAATGGTATTTTATCATCATTTATTTCATAATGAATGACATTTTTTTAACATAATTATTTTTTTTACATGTATGTTGTCATTATTTTCGTTTCTTTAGTATGGATTGTTGTGGTATGTTACTATATATTGTTATTATGAAAAAGTTATTTGATGTTATTTAATTTTCATTAACTAAATTCTAGTCTCTGAAGAACTAGTATCATATTAATCAAATTCTAGTTTTTGAAGAACTAGCGTTATATTTTAAATTCTAGTAAAGAACTAACACTATATTTCAAATTCTAGTTTCTGAAGAAACCAATATTATTTACAGTTTCTGAAAAACTAATTAAATAAATAATTAAGGTATAAATTCCTGAAGAATTTTGGCCTAAATTCCTGAAAAAGTAGAACTATATTTTAAATTGTAGTTCATGAACTAGAACTATATTTTAAATTATAGTTCCTGAATAACTAGCATTATATTTTAAATTTTAGTTCCTGAATAACCAATAATCTCTATAGTTCCTGAAGAAACGATAATCTTTACAGTTCCTGAAAGAACTAATAATTTCTACAGTTCTTGAAGAACTAATCAAATAAATAAAATAGACATCCCTGAAAAATTGATATTTTATGTTCTTGAATAACTAATAAATTTGATTTAAGCTGCACGCGTTGAATAATTGGATATCAATAAAGTACCTGCGTATGGCCATAATATTAAGGTAAACCCTTTTGCTTTTATTTTTCTATTTTGGGTGTTTCATTGTTGTTTATATGTATTTGAATGATAGGTATAGCCTATTTGCTTAACCAACCAAATTGCAACTCTTAATTGGTTATCAATTATAACAACACATTTTATGCATAGTTTTAAAGTCATGACTTATAATTTTTTTTTTTGCATGAAATCTGACCGTAAATTATTCATTTATTGATTAATTAACTTGCTTTGTGGGGAAAATGTGATCTTGTGTTCATATTAATAGGTTTACTTGATTTATTAAATCAAGATTGATTATACTAGTGTATATATTATTATATATTCTTCGGTCTTAATATCTCAACTCAAAATTTGTTTCATAGACAATACACGTCTCATACATATATATATATATATATATATATATATATATATATATATATATATATATATATATATATATATATATATATTGTTAGTTGAATAACCTACAAGAAAGTTATGTGTGTTATATATGTTTTGAATTTACTTATGTCAATATGCATTAGATGTGAAAGCAATTAGAGATTTAAATGTGAGATGAGATGAATATAAATTATATAAGTGATATGGTTTGTTAATTTGTGAATTGATAAATTTATTTCTGGATTGCATATATTGTTGGATTTATGTTGGAACAGAGAAGTATAATTAGTGCTTACCTTTCCTTGGTAGGATAAATTATGAATTTAATGTTTGTTAAAATTAATATTACTTTATTTTATGATTAGTCTATTTAGATATATTTTAAATATATGCAAATTAAGTTATTTAAATAAAGTGAAGTATAGTGAATTAAAGTTTGGTTGATAATTTTTATATACTCTTGAATTCAATGGGAATAATTTTTAACGTGAGTTTTTAATAATGAAATGCATTTAGATGCTAATAAAAGCAAAAGCTATTATCTACTTAAACCTTATTTAAGTGAGGATTTAAAAGTTGAATATCTCACTATTAATGATTTTTATATTTTATAAAAGAGTTTTAAAGATAGATATAATCACTTGAAATATGTGGTACTACCATAAACTCAATATAATTGGCTAAATCTATGCCTAGAAGACTTGAGTCTATTTGAGAATATAATTCAACCATGTTTAAAATTATTTCACAGTTGAAATTGTGTGGTAATAAAGTTATATGCTCATGTACTAACAGTATAAAAAGTAAAAATTTACAAATATTATTTTTCTAGTAGTTGCAAAAAATAATTGTTAATAAGAAATCATCAAACAATGCCCACTAGTAAAACTGCATTCCCTGAAGTGAATGTTATAAATTATTTGGTAGATTATGAAAGAATAATTGCTAATGAGAAATCATCAAATAATACCCACTAGTACAACTGTATTCCCTGAAGTGAATGCTATAAATCATTTAGTAGATCATGAGATTCTGAAAGAAAAACCGTCCATATAGAGGACACAACTCAATTTAATATTGATGATTTTATGTAAACTCCTTGAAGGAGTAATTTGCAATGATTTTATAAGTTGTGTATTATAATGAGTTATTTCATTTCTGTTTTATCCCTAGTATACATGCACAATATATTGCGTTAAACCTGCAGTTCAAGCATTGAACTTGTAGTTCAATAGTTAAACCTTAAAAGTTTAGCATGAATGCCATTGTATACATCATATATACTCTCACTTAAAACTTGAATAAGAACATGAACCGTAAATTTTTTTGTGCCATGAATATATTAATATCACTATCCCAATGTGCAATAATTGATCCACAAAAGAGAATAAGAATTTATTTTGATGAGGCATATTTCTCAACATTAGGGAGAGGAAAAGCACCTGCACTGCTAAAGAATGTCGAGAAATTTATTAGAAGGAAAACCCTTTAAATAATTTTGGTCTATGTACAAGTTAGAATGAATCAGAAGTTCACAAAATAATACAGTTGTAATAAATTGCAACTTAATTGCCAAATGCATTTATAGATGCTAAAAGAGTGATAAAGTCTCATATTACAGCTGCTAATACCCTTGTGATTCCAATTACAAATAGAAAATCAATCAATCTCACTACACACCAGAAGCGTGGATAGTAAATTGGAACTAAAGACAAAAATCTGCGGAAAAGAAAAGCAACGCTACTTATAAAATCTCTTGAAGAGAAAAATCTCAGTCAAAGAGCTATAGCCAATTATGAGACATAAACTAAGACAATGAAACAATTAGATCATCCAGATATGGCTTTTGGAGTTGATGATCATATAAATGAAAACTATAAGATCTCAATTATTTTTGTGATATGAGAAAAGTTGATAGAAATTAATTATCGTCGACGATGAATTTACCACAACAATAGCTCTTGCTGTTACAAGAGAAAATATGGATCCAGAATCTATAAGTATAACTGAATACTAGCATAAACATGATTGATCATCATGGAATGAGGCAATTAAAGTAGAGTTAGACTCGTTCTATCATTGACTATGAGAAAAATAATTCTCTTATTATAGAAATGATCATATTCTGATACTTAATTAATATGGCAGTTAATAAAAGGCTTATTGTATGCCTTATGAAAGCAATAAGAATCCCAGAAGGACTAAGTATATCATAAATGAATACACATTAAACATGTGACATATATTTCATCAAATTGCAAAAATCTATGTATGGATTAAAGCAATATGGACATGTGGTATGATTGTTTGAGTAAATTCTTATTGAAAGAAAGATATGTGAATAATACACTATGTCCATTTGTATTCAAAAAAGACCATAGAATAGTATATGTTATTATTGCAGTATAAGTTGATTTAAATATCAATGTGACTCCTAATGAACTCAAACAAGTATGTACCTATTTGAAAAGTGAGTTTGAAATGAAAATTTTAAAGGAAATAAAATTTTGCATTGGCCTGCAGATCGATTATTAAGGAGTCCTAATACACCAGTATACTTATGTGGAAAATATATTTAAGCAATTTTTACATGGATAAATCTTCTCCCTCAAGCACACCAATAGGTGGTTCGCTCACTAAAAGTGAAGAGAGACCCTTTTAGACCTAAAAGAGATAATAAAAAGCTATTTGGTCTTAAAATACCATATATAAGTGTTGTAGGGCACTCTTGTATCTTGCAAATTACATCAAGCCTGATATTGTATTTGCAAGAAAAATTTCTAGCTAGGTATAGCTCTGCACCTACAAAAAGATACTAGAGTGGCGTAAAAAGTTATCTTCAATATACTATTAATATTATAATTCATATTTGATATTGGTCTACATGCAAATATTAGTTATTTGCTTAGAATCCATGATGGTAGATTTTAGACTGGTTATGTATTCACTTATGGTGGTACTGCAATTTTATAAAGATTTTTGTAGTCCTGAAGTACCTCACTAAAATATACTCCAATTGTATTTTGAGAATAATGCAATTTGCATTGCACAAATTAAAGGTGGTTATATTAAGGGTAACGAAGTAGACATAAATTTTATCCAAATTCTTGTATATACATAAGTTGTAGAAGATATATCCACCAAATTCGCTTAAGTGACAATATAACATACTTATATACTAAGTTTTTACCTAACATGGTATTTAAACAGTATTGTTTCATCAATTAATATACGCCGCGTTAAAATCTGTCATTATCAGAGGGGAGCGAATTAGTAAATGATTGTACTCTTTTTCCTTAATCAAGTTTTTTATCTCACAGGATTTTTTTGGACAAAAGTTTTAATGAGGCAATCTGTGCAATAACAAAATAGCACATAAAATGTACTTTTTTCCTTAGCTATATTTTTTCCCATTGGATTTTCTAGCAAGGTTCTTAACAAGGCATATTCATAGCACAAGTAATATCCTAAAGGAGTACTATAAATAGATTATTATATGTGGATATTACTTAAACATCATTAAGTATATGGTTTGACAACTTGATAGATTTATTTACAAAGACACTCCCTACAACCACATTTGAAAAGTTAGTTAACAAAATTGGCATGCGCCGATTAAGAGATATTTAATAGAAATCATGTTTTTATGAGGGGGAGATTTTGGTACACTGTGCTCTTTTTCCCTTAGCCTAAGTTTTGTTCCATTGGGTTTTCCTGGCAAGGTTTTTAACGAGGCAGTGTTATGGCGCAAATCTCTATAAAATTAATGTACTCTTTTTTCTTCACTAAGATTTTTCCCTACAAGGTTTTTTTTTTAGTAAGATTTTGACGATGCATATTCTTTGTAAAAGACATTAAAGGGGAGTGTTATAATATATTATAGGATTTTATTGATGTCTTTCTATATACATGAATATTCTAGTTTCTATATTAGTATTGGTTTTATTTTTCTTATTAGAAAAGTTTCTTATTTTTTTCCCTTCTATACTCTATATAAAGGGCTTAATACTATTAAATGGAAAAAAACTAAAAAACTATTCTCTTATCTATATTATTTGTTCTTGTTCTTCTCCATTATATTTATAACATATATGTTTATTATTTTTCTTAAAAAAGTATTTTATATTATGGAATAACAAATAGTATTATTATTTTTTTAAGTTTTCGATATATAAAAATTTAAAATATTTAGAATTTGGACACAGTAACAAATCTTATTAATTTCTCTCCATATTCCTCTTTATAGCCTATTTGGATGGAGTGTAGAGAAGGGTAATTAATGAAAGGATAATGAAGGATAATGATAGGAAGGAAAGGAGAATGAAGGAGAATTGTAGACGTTGAAGGAAAGGAGAATGAAGGAGAAGTGTAGACATTAACCTTTCTTTTGTTTGGGGGAGGAGTGAAGGAGAAAATGTGATTAAAGGAAGTGTAAGAGAAAAAATGAAAGAGAAATAGGTAATAAATATTAAACTATCCTCCTTTATTCTCCAATTTGGGTGTAGAAAAACTTGAATATTGAAGTATAGGAAAGATTAAGACTTACCCTCCTTTACAAAGATTTATCCTCCTTTACACTACACATAGATTAGGGTGAATTTAAAAGGAAGGAGAAGAATGAAGGGAGAATTAGTATTTATCTTGTTTGGCATCTATTTTTTTTAAAAGGGGAAAGGAGATAAAGGGAGTAATTCACTCTCATTCTCCTTATATAAGTTGAAATTGGTTACACAATAAATTTGGATATAAAAAATTTTAACTCTTAGTGAGAGATTATAATTTTTTGAAGTCTCTAACAAGCTTATGATATGAGTGGTCCCTTGATGGTCCAAGTAAGTCCCTTGTTGGTTGCCCTGCAATTCTTGAAAGGAATAAAGTAAGGGGCAAACATTATCTATATCTATTTGTAGTCCCTTTATAAGCAATTTTACCTTATTAATTTAATAGTATTCCAAATAAACTTTTATATATATGTTTTACGTTAATATTATCCTATTTATACTTTTCACAATCTTCAAAATTCATATATATATATATATATATATTTTTAATAATATTAATTGGAATTTCTATTGCTTTTCTAAAATCACTCTTAATGTGAATGTAATGAACTTACCTTTTTTTTTTTTTTTTTTTTTTTCAATGAACTCATTTCAATGTGTTTAATTTTATTTCAAAATTATTAATAATGATCTCAAGTTTGAAAATTATTTTTAAAAATTTAATATGACTTATAGATTTTACTCTATTGAAAACTTATATGTATTCTTTTTATCCTCTTTATTATTTACTTGGTTTTTTTTTATCTTTTTACAATTATAATTTTCATCTCTCCTTTCTATTTAAATAAAATAATATTATTTCCTCTCCATTTCTTTTATTATTTACTTGGTCCATTGTTAAACCAACATTTATAATGATTATATCTCTCATTTTTTTAAATAGGTTTTATTCATGAGCGTTAGATGACAAAATCTGTTATCTGATAAACTAAACATGTTAAACTGATTCTTTCATTTTTATTTTTTTATTTTGTTAATTTTTTATTTTGAATCATTTCATTTTCTTTCTCTTTCACTCATTTCTGTCTCTCACAAATCCATCTTTCCCACACAACTATTCCTTTTACTGACCTCTCACTAATCCACAACCACTATCTAAAATCAGCCATTGCAAACCCGTCATCGAATATTTTGTTGTTCTTTTGCTTGTTTGTGTTCTTATTTAAGGTGGTCGTTGTAATTTTTTTTTTTTTTGGTTATTTTTACTTTTTTTTATTAAAAAACTGAAAATTTAATAATAAAATGGAATGAATATTATGATATTGAATTCTATTAAAGAAAGAGAAATGAAACTGAAACAGGTGGCCGGTAGCTTTATATAGAGTCATGGAGTTAAAAAAAATAAAAATACACGATTAGACGTCTGTTTGCAAAACAGCAAGGCGCCCGACAACATTTGTGCAAAAGAAAAATGCAAAAACTGGACGCCTGCTTTTGTAAACTGATGCCATTCATTTCATTCCCATTGCAAAATGACTGCTTATTGGCAAGTCAAGGGCTGACATAGTAATTGGGAACCATTTTCAAATACTTATTTTGAATTGAAGAAGAAGATAAAACGTTTAAAAAAAAAAAAAACTTAGTTGATTTTCATTCTCTTTGAATTATTTACAGTTTTTTAATTTTTATTAAATCATAATATTATTTTGATGAATTTTTTTAAATAATAATTACATACCATGATTATTTTAATATCTTTATTTTATAATATTGAATGCATATATTTCTATTCTATAATTTTTACTAATATTTTAACTTAATTATATATGTTAAATAAGTAATAGTAATAAGCCACCCGTACCTATTTCAAATAATAATAACAATAAATAGTTAGATATAAATATAATTAAAAGAAAAAAATATATTAAAATAGATGACACTTGAGTTAAGAATTTGATTAGACCATTTCCAATCACAAACTCTATATTTAGTGTAATTTTCACACTAAAATGATGCAGTTTTAACATCAATTACTATTTCATCTCCAGTCTATCACACCAAATATTACACTAAAAAAAATATATTTTAAAATATTCTCTTTTTTTAAATTCTATGATGTATTTTTAAATTAAGTATTATGAAATTTTAATGTTTGGATGTGTTTTTAATTATTTAATTAATTTTTATCTCATATATTTCACATTTTGTTGTTAAATTATTTAAAATTTAACTTAAATTTAAAATAAATTATAGACAAATTTTAATTTCAATTATAACATATTTTAAATTTAAATTAAAAAATTTAATATTTATTTTACTATTATTTTATTTCAAACTTATTTGATAACTTAAATTATATTTTAAATGCCAAAAATAAAAAAAAAAAATTATTTTATATCATTTGCACCAAAATGGTGCAAATGATAGCGTGCTATTGGAGGATATTTTACACCATTTTTCACACTAAAAATGGTGTTATAGAGTTTGGTTGGAGTTGCCTTACAAACCATTGAGCTATCTTAGTAGTCTTATATAGAAGATAAAAGGATCTATTTTTACCATAAATAGAAGACTTTTTTAATATAAAATTCTGATGTGTCATTTTTTAATTAGTATAGGCCTCTTGCATCCTTTTTTATTTGGGATTTTTTTTTAATTTACTAAAAAGGTTTTATATAAAAAAAAAACTTGTTTTCCAATTAATTTATTAATATGAAAATTTTAAATTATATTTAACAATTAATTAGAATATTCACTAACTATATAATATTTAAAGATTATATATAGTGTTCATCATATTATTGAAATTCTTTTTTGTAAAAAAGTTTAGTTTAATAATATATGTTCAAATATATTTTTTAAATAATAATTACACTACAAAATAATTTTAATATTCTTATCTCCAAATATTTAAATGTATATTTGTATTAAATAATTTTTAGTAAAAATTTAACTAAATAATATATTTTAAATAAATAAAAATATATTTAATAAACTACTCATTTCTATTTTGAATAATTAAAATATAAATATAATTAAAAGAAAAAAAATGGCCTATATGCTTGGCCGTCCAATTCATATGAATTGAGCGACCATAAGCAAATTGGCCGTCCAATTCATTGGATGAACACAATATACCTCTTTTTTTTTTTAACTTTATTTTTTTTTAGTTTTTTTATTATTTATATTTATATTATACTAAATTTAATTTTCTCATTGAAAAAAAATAATAATATTTAATAATTGAAATAAAAAAATTATATTTATATTAAAATAGATAGTTTTTAAGACAAAGTGTTATCATTTTATATTATAAAACACGGTTTTCCATTAAAAAAAAAAGTGTCATTTTTTTATTAAAAAATACAATATTTTAAGTCAAATACTAACGTTGGGATAATTTTTTTTTTAAATCTGCTGAACTTTTTTTAAAGAAAAACATGTTTTATAATTAATTTAATTAATATAAAAAATTGAAAAAAAAAATACAAGGCATCCTTATTAAGGCGTCCTTATAGTTTTGTTATTTTTTTAATTATTTTTTATTCTAATAAATTTTTTTCTCTAATAAAAATAATAATATATTAAAAAAATTTTAATAATTAAAACAAAAATTTAAAAATTATACGTTTTGTCCATAAGTAAAAATATTTCAACTTAATAATATATTTTAAATAAGTAAAAGATATGTTTAATAAATCAATGGTGTCCATTTCAAATAATAATAACAAATAATTTAAAAATAAATATAGCTAAAATTAAAAAAAAATGGCTAAGGTCATCCTTTCGTTATAGGAAAGAACTACTAGTTTAGCTCTTTTTTTTTTTTTTTTCCCTCTCTTTCTTTTTAATGTTTTTAAATTTTACTAAATTTTTCTTATTCGAGAAAATATTAATATACTAAAATTTATTTAATAGTTGAAATAAAGAGTAATAATTTTTTATCCAATAAACTCAAAGATAGTCTATTTTAATATGATTTTTTTTAAATTATGTTTAGTTCTAGCCATTTATTATTATTATTTAATATTTTTATCTAGCTATTTATTATTATATTTTTATCTTGAAATATCTAAGGTGTATATTTCAATTGTATAATTTTTAATAATATTTTAACTTAATAATATATGTTAAATGAGTAGAAAGTATATTTAAGTGTCACTCATATTCATTCCAAATAATAATGAGAAATAGTTATAAATATAATTCATATAAATCGGACGATCACCAATATACTTATTTTCTTTTTTTTTTATTATATTTAGATTATGCTAGATTTAATTTTCTTATTTAAGAAAAATAATAATATACTAAAAATATTTAACAATCGAAATAAAAGTTTTGTATTTGTATTAAAATAGATTTTGAGTCAAAGTGTCATCTATTTATATAAAAAGCGATCACACATTAAGTCAAACACTAATGTTGGGATTTTTTTTTTAATTTATCATAAAAAATTTACATAAAAAACGGGTTTTATAATTAATTTAACAACCTATTCATATTCATTTTAAATAATAATAATAAATAATTAAATAATAATAAATAATAATCTGGATATATTTAAAAAAAATTAAAAAAAAAATTGTTATAGTTATACGCTTAAATTGGTAATCCAATTCTTTATGAATGGATGACCAATTTACAATTTTTTTTTATTTTTTTGTTTTTATTTTTTAATTGAATTTAGATCATATTATATTTAATTTTCTCATACAAGAAAAATAATAATATAATAAAAAATTTAACAATTGAAATACAAAGTTTGTATTTATATTGAATAAATGACATTTGAGTCAAAATATCATTTCTTTGTATTAAAAGAAATGACATTTTTAGTCAAACACAAATATTGAGATTTTTTTTTAATTTACCAAAATAATTTTACATAAAATACGTGTTTTATAATTGATTTAATAAGCCACCCATATCCATTTAAAATAATAATAATAATTAATAATTAAAATTAGAACAATTTTTATATGCTTGTATTGGTCGTCCAATTCTTTATGAATGGACGATCTAATTTACAATTTTTTCTATTTTGTTTGTTTTTATTTTTTAATTTTATTTAAATTATGCTATATTTAATTTTCTCATAAAAAATAATGATAAACTAAAAAATTTAACAATTGAAATAAAAGTTTATATTTATATTAAAATAAATGACGTTTAAGACAAAATTTAATTTCTTTATATTAAAAGAGATGATACTTTGTGTCAAATACAAAGATTGTATTTTTTTTTTTAATTTACCAAAATGATTTTATGTAAAATACGTATTTTATAATTAAGTTAATAAGCCAAGCATATTTATTTTAAATAATAATAATAAAAAATTAAAATCTAAATATAATTAAAAAAATAAAAAAAATGTATTATACTTATACTGGTTGTCCAATTCTTTATGAATGCGTGACCAATTTACAATTTTTTCTATTTTTTTTTATTTTTAATTGAGTTTGGATTATACTATATTTAATTTTCTTATACAAAAAAAATAATAATAAATACTAAAAAAATTTTGAATTGAAGAGTTTATACCCATATTAAAATATAAAACATTTAAGTCAAAGTCTCATCTCTTTGTATTAAAAGAGATGACACTTTGAATCAAATCAAATACAAATGTTGGGAATTTTTTTTTTATTTACCAATATGATTTTATATAAAGTACGTGTTTTATAATTAATTTAATAAGTCGCTCATTTCTATTTTAAATAATAATAATAATAATAAATAAATAAAATCTTAATATAGTTAAAAGATAAAAAATTATTATATGCTTATATTGGTCGTCCAATTCTTTATGAAAGGACGACCAATTTACAATTTTTCTATTTTTTAATTTTTAATTTTTAATTGTGTTTAAATTATACTAGATTTAATTTTTCATACAAGAAAAATAATAATATACTTAAAATTTAATAATTAAAATAAATAATTTATATTTGTATTAAAATAGATTACATTTGATTCAAAGTATTATCTCTTTATATTAAAAGAGATGATACTTTGAATCAAACACAAAAGTTGGGAGATTTTTTTTTTTAATTTACCAAAATTATTTTACGTAAAATACATGTTTTATAATTAATTTAATAAGCCACTCATATTTATTTTAAATAAAAATAATAAATAATTAAAATCCATTTTAAGAACGGAAGACCAAACCTTTTTTATTTTATTTATGTTCAGCTTATACTAATTTTTTTTATTTAAAAAATAACAATATAATAAAAATGTTTAATAATTATTTTAAAAATTGATAATTTTACACCAATAGACTCAATTTCAATATGTCGAACCAATTTCAAATTACAAAAACTTATTTATATATGCTAATAATTTATTTTTAAAGTCATCTAAATATTTAGTTTGTGGCAAAGTCTCAGGTTCAGAGACCAAACCTCAAAAACATTTTTATATTAAAATAATACTTTTAATCTCAATTTATTACCTCAAAACTAAATTAACTAAATTTATTTGGCATGATACTAATTCAAACTTTTGTTTAAGAGCTGATAATGGTGGATATATGTTTAATTTAATAATTATTGAGCTAAAAGTAGTATTTTCTTTAAGAATAGAAGACCTTTAGCTCTTTTCATCTTCATTTTTTGTGTTAGTTTGATGTGATAATGACGTTTGCTTTAAACAAGTTAAGAAGCCTACTTAACCTTGAATAACCAGTCGCCTTTTAACCTCTTATAGCAGGAAAAAGTAAGTGGTTTATTAATATACCATGTATACTATAGAAAGAGCCAATTTTAATTTGCTAAATAAAATAAATTAAAATTTTCTCCCTCTTTCCTTTCCCTTTCTTTCCTCTTACATTATGCATGATAATAAGGTCCAAGGGAAAAGGAAGTTATTTTGAAAAGAGTAGAGAGAGAGGAGGAAAGGGGAGGAAGAAATTTCGCCTTATTTTATTTGATAAATTAAAATTTGATTAAAAAAGAGACTAGAGAGAAAATAATGTTATTTTATTTGATTGTAAGGGAATAAATAAGAATTATAATTGCAAAAAGAGAATAAGAACATGCATAAGTTTTCAATGGAATAAAATCTACTAGTCATGCTAAATTTTTTAAAATAATTTTCAAATAATAAAAACTTGAGATCATTATTAATAATTTTAAAATAAAATTAGATACATTGAATTGAATTCATTAGAAAAAAATAGATAAGTTAATAATATTCACGTTAGAAGTGATTTTAGAAAAGTAGTAAAAATTCTAACTAATATTATTGAAATATTCAAACATAAAAAATGTATATTTGAAAGATTGTAAAAAATATATATATGATAATATTAATGTAAATTTTATATATATATATATATATATATATATATATATATATATATATATATATATATATATATATATATATATATATATATATATATATATATATAAAGGTTTATTTAGAATATTATTAAATTGATAATGTTAAAAAAAATATACAAAAAAATTATAATCTTCAATCAATTTCAATTTATATAAGAATAATAAGGTGAATTGCTTTTTTTCTCTCATTTCCCTTTAAAAAGAACTGATGCCAAATAAGATAAATACTGATTTCCCTTTCATAGTTGGAATGTAGGGAAGAGAAAGAGAGTATAAGTAATGGAAGGATATCCTTATACCCTTATTTAGAAAAAATTGAGGAAATTTTTTAGAGATGTAAATAGTGAAAAGGGAGAGTACATCTTACTATTTCCTACACTTCAAATAATAAATTTTGCTACACTCCAATTTGAGCAGTAGTAAGGAGTAGTTCAATATTAATCACATTTATATCTCATAATTAATTTATTTACCACCCATTATTTTTAGCTTTATATATATTAGCAATATATAAATATATGAATTATTTAAAAAAAGTACATGCATATAAATGTTTTTGACATGTTGAATGTATAAAATAATGTTATTATTTTTTAAATATGTGTATTTATTTTATATTATTTTTAAGTTATTAGATTATTTTGGTACTAAATTTATTCATATTTTATGCTTATATAAAAAAAAAGTAAAATATAAATATATGAATTATTCAAATTATATAAGTGTGAATGAATATTGATAAAATTTTTGATATATTGAATATATAAAATAATATTATTCTTTTATTTTAAATATATAAGTTATAAAATTTTAAAAATATATATAAATTATAAAGTTATTTTTATAATTTTAAAACTTATCTTTGCATTAATTATTCTCTCCCTCGTTCCCCTCTCAAATCTAATATATATATATATATATATATAAAGCATGCTTATAATATCTTAGGATTTGACATGTAGTATATATTCATCATGTATTTACTTTTTATTGGTCCATATGACAAGAATAAATTAATATTAAAATTGAAATGAATATGATTATGATCATTATAAATTAAGTTAATGTATAAAATATTAAATTAATGTATTTAAGATTATGAAAATAAAAATAAATTGTTTTATTAAAATCATATATATATATAAAGTAGATTTAAAATATCTTAAAATTTGATATGTAGTATATATTTGCTATGTGTTTGCTTTTCATTGGTCCACGTAGCAATAATGAATTAATTAATAATATTAATATTTACTAATAGTTAGTTTTTATTATGATAAAACTAAAATGAATATGATTATGGTAATTATAAATTGAGTTAATGTATGAAATATTAAATCAATGTATTTAAGGCTATGAAAATTAAAAAAAAAATTGCTTTACTAAAATCATATATATATATATATATATATATATATATATATATATATATATATATATATATATATTAATTATGATATTTTTTATTAATCAATATATAATCATATAGTTGTGTTATGAGTAATTATTATTAAAAAATTGTAACTCATAAATAATTTTAATAATCATTATGACTACTAAATATATTAAAAACATATATAATTATGAGTTGTAACCTACAAAATTTAAATTTTTATTTGTCAATTAATACAATTATTATTAATTAATGAGATTTCTAACCTAAATTAGGTGTATATATATATATATATATATATATATATATATATATATATATATATATATATATATATATATATATATATATATATAAAATGATTATATATATATATATATAAAATATTAATAGTAAAATGTGTACTTATATTAAAAGAAAATTAAAATATTATTACAAAATATATCATTAAAATAATATTTTTCAATTAAATATTTTGATATTTAGTTATATTTATTTATTTTTATATTTATGTAAATTTTCTTTTTAATACTTCTTAATTTTTTTAAATATATTAGTGAAATTGATAAAAAAATTATATTATACAGTATAATATTATAATATTCATCTCATATTTCATTTTGTTTATTTCATATTTCAAATTAGAATATTATTTTTTTTTGAATGGATTAATTAAAATATTATTAAGTATATCATTTTTTTAATTTTACTAAATAAGACTGTTAATTATTTTACTATATTTATAATTTTTTAATTATAGAATTAGAATATTTAAAATTAAAATTTATAATTAACTTAATAAAATAATATATTAAAAATATTAAATAACTCCGTACAAAATACCAGCATTATCCTAATAAGGACAAAATTATATTCCTTTCTCAAATAACATAAAATTACTACATACACCTTTCCTTCTTTACCTTTAAATTACATTCTCACCCTTACTCTTTCCTAGCCTCCCATTAATTACCCTTCGCTATCTCCCACCCAAACAGGCTGTCAGTGTTAATAACTTTTCCTCCTCTCCTTGTCTTGTTGAAATGCATATTGCTCTTACTCACACTAAACAGCTAATTTTCACTGACGGTCTCTAAATTATTGACTGAGTAACATTATGGTCATTGAATTTAATTTGTAATAGTAAATCTTTTGAATTTCAATTTCAGTAACATCATGGTCTTTAAACTTTAATTTGTAACAGTAAACCCCCTAAACTTTAATTTCAGTAATACTATAGTTCTTAAATTTCAAGTTTAGTAATTGAGAATCCTCTTACGTTATATTCAGTTAAACACTCAAATGAAATGCTGACGTGCGATGTCACGTATAAAATCAAAAAGAAAAAAAAAACTAATTCATCAAATGTACGCCTGGGATACCATGTCAGCAAATCTTGGTAATTAATTTTCAACGTTAAAATAAATTTTCGTTGGGATTTTAACTCATCTTTTTATCTTTCTCTCTCTGTCTTCTTCATCGAGCTGAACTTTTATTACAGGCTAAATCATTTTTTAAAATTTTTTTAAATTCCGCAACTAGCCAAATTTATTGATTTTTCAAGTTTAATAATTTAGCTTTTTTTTTTTTTTATTTTACACATGGTACACGATGTTAGTATTCTATTAAGATATTTCATGGGAAATAATATGAAGGAATTTTCTGTTACAAAAATTAAAATTTATAAGATTTACTGTTGAAATTGAAGTTCATAGGGTTTATTGTTAAAATTAAAGTTCAGAAACTATTGTATTACTGATATTAAAATTTATAGAATTTATTATTATAAATTAAAATTTAGTGATCATAATATTACTCAATTAATAATTTAGAGACTGTCCGTGAAAATTAGCTTTTACACTGTTAAAACATTTGTTCAATTTTTCTCAAACAAGAATATAAAGGTAGCCTTTAACTGTTTATCCTCCCTTCCTCTTCCTAGGCTCCATCCAAACAGGTTGTTAATTTCTAAACGATTTCAAAAGTGAATTCAAATATTTCTAACCGAGCTGTTTCAATACATTATCGTCGGAATCTACGGTGTCGCCGCCTCTGAGAGGGAGGTAATGCGAGCCTTGAGCGTCTTCTGGTGAGTTTTGATTCCGGTTTCCTTTTTAATAGCCTCAGAATTCCCAATTCCAATTAAAAATTCGGCAACGGGCAGTTCTTTTACAAACCCTAATTTATTCTGCGGTATTGATTGTTTCTGTCTATGTCTCTCTATCTCGGCTCGACCCGAATGCTATTGCCTACAGCAAATCAACCCGCTGCCGGTGGTAACTGAGCTCGAAATTAATGAACTTTTCTATTCCTTCCACTGAAAAGAAATGGCTTTTTGGCATAGAATTAACCCTTCTAAGCTTAAACTTTTATCACATCAATTCAAGAGATGCTATTATTCTTCTTTGCTTAATTACACTTCTAAGACATCAAATTCATGCACATTAGAGAACCCCATATGGGATATTTGTAAGAAACCCACCGATTTTTGCAACAGTGCCAGGTTTTTTGCTACTACATTTCAGGTAATTCATCAGGTTCGATTTTATGTATTTATTTATTTTTTCGATCTGGGTATTGAGTGGATTTTTGTTATTTGCATTGCATAGTCTGTAATTTATGCTATATTGTTGAATTTAGGCTAAGGACAATCGTGGGCCGCGTTTAAATCGAGAAATCACAGCTCAGTTTGTTAGGCTGGTAACTGATGAAGGTAAATCTCTTGGAATTTGTGCTATCAAGATAGCAATTTTGTTGTGCTTTGATAGAATGATTTAAATTTTCAGAAACAATATGCAAATACTTGATATATCTGAAAGGGACTGAGATTTATTCTTTTTTCTTTTAATGAACTAAAAAAAGAGAATCATTAAGTATTAGAAGAGCTCAAACAGACACGGAACATGTTTATCCAATTGAAAATGAAAGTAAATGGAATTATGTTTTCTAAAGTGGTGGTTTATAACGTAATGAAGATATGTCTGCAGTATTCTTAACCTTAACTACAGCATGAGATTTCAGTTTTAGGTTTTTCTGCTGCCAGTAGTTTTTCATTGCGGAATGTAATGTCCCTTGATACTCTGCATGTTACGCATATATCATATTCAATGACTTGTCATTTTTCATATCACACAAACAAGTTTTTCTACATGGGTCAGAAATTTAAATTATTATAATCCTCAATTCACTCTTTAAAAATTTTTATACATAAAAAAATCTTTGCTTTAATTTATTTTGTAATATCGTAAGTACCAAAAAAAAATGTTTTCTTTAGTTTATTGGTTAATACTGTAAAATAACAAACTAGTGAATTAAGCGAGACACATGCCCTTCGGTAGTGATAATTAAACAACAACACTGATCAGGATGAAATTGAAGTTAGTTTCAACAAGAAGATCTGCAATTTATGTAATAAATCTGTAATTTAAGAAAGCCAAGCCAATGCTTGGCAGAGGAATTTGTTTCAAAATTAAATGTATGTCATTTGGATTCTGCTGAATGAAGACGTTAGAATTTCCACTGAAAAAATATATATATTTCTGCATACTCTAATACTTTGAAGGAGCTAGCAAATCCTTTTCAAAATTTGCAAAATAATCCATAGAAAAAAAAAAGTTGCATGTATATATCAGGCCACAATGTCAGTTCTTTGAACGATCATGCAATATAATGTTCTTTTGGCGTGCTTTGTTAATAATTTAAAACGACGACTAGTCATTTACCCAAAGAAAAGTGAAAGTGAATAGGATTTCAATTCCTAAACAATTTGAATTAGCCTCCTCCTACAATAACCAATTTGTTTTAATTGGAATTGTAATTGTTTCTGAAGCAAACACCTGAGTAATCTATACTCTAATAATCAATTCTGACTGGGTTTGGGTTTGCATTTGTCTTCTGCCCAAAATACTATAAGTGTCTAACTTTGTTCTATAAAGGCGGTAAGTCATTAGTTTATGATAGAGGAATTGTTTGTTAAATAGGAATCCAACTCCAAAACGATCATTATGTCCTAGCTTCACTCAGATTTCCCACAGTCATTGTTAATTATACAATTATTCTATATTAAGAATTATTATTCTTATTTTCTTTAAGCTTCCTTTGATAAACATTACTGACAATGGAGTTTGCATTTGATATTCTTACAGACATACTCTGCCCTTTGATTTTTTTTTTTTTAACTATTTCTTTGATTTTTTAGCAAACTGCATACTGTCACTCATTACTGAATGGTTCCATTAAAAGGGAATAAGAGGCTTACTATTTTCAGGTTGCACTTGGTATTGATGCCATTTCATGTCCTTTTCTTTTTAGGAAAAAGATACGGAAGATGTTGGTCAAATTGAAAAATGAAAGTAATGATATAATGGAATTATGTTTTCTAAAGTGGTGTTTTATAATATAATGAAGATTTGTCTGTAGTATTCTTAACCTTAACTATGTGATAAGTTTATATTTGCATTGTGGTATTTTTTGGACTGCGACAATAAAATATATAAATAATGTTAAAACACATTTTGTATGTTATTAGAGAACATCTATAATTAATAAGCTATGAATATTGAAATATAAATCTTAGTAAAGTTGTTGATAACATTTAAATAACGATAGTAATACTATGCAAATAATAATTACGCTTAATGCATAAAATCATAACTCTTATTAAATTTTATTATAACCATGAATGTATGCAGGCCATGAGATTGTTCCACTACGTGAAGCACTGAAACAAGCAAGTAATCATAAACTTGATTTAGTTGAGGTAAGCTTTAGTAATTAGTGGTTATTTTTCCTATGTGTGGATCCTTGTTCAAAATTGTTATTTAATGTTTAATGTTTGTTTCTATTGATATCTGCTGGAAAACAGGTTATGCGTATCGATATATTCCCTTGACACCTTAATTTTCTCTGGCTTATAATTCATTTGCCAAGTATAATCTCTAGTGAATTTCTTAGTTATTCATTTCCTCAGCTGTAATTTCATTTAACTTTACCAGTTATTTTGTTGGTCTAAGTGCATTATGATTGCTTAACAAGCGACCATAGTGGGCGGTGCGCTATATGAGCTTAGCATGGTTTTACATTTTGTAGTGTAATGTGACATGCCTGGATGTATTAATTACGTGAAGTATATTGAAGATACTGGCCATATTATCACCTTTACCCTTGAGTGCTATCTCATATGTTATGTGCTTCTGTTATCATTTTGTAAAATTTTCCATGCCTTTTGTGGAATAAATGTGCTAAAGGTTTTATCAAACACAGTTAGAAGTGGCTAATACTTTTAGTTCAGATATGAAATGAGCACTAGTTGGGAATTATAGCCATAGCCTGCATACATAGTAAACATTTTTCCTTTTCTTGTGGAGATTTACATTTCATTTTGCAATAGAGTTATTTTTACATTCTTTAAGATGCCAAATATATTGAACAACTTTAGTGGTGCATGTATTTAGTTTAGTATTATAAGGGGACTCAACTTCCTTTATTTGTTTTAATCTCGTACAGGTTCAGGGAAATGCAGATCCACCTGTCTGTAAACTCATGGACTTTCACAAGGAGAAGTACAAACAACATGTGAAGGAAAAGGACCGTGCTAAAAGCAAGGTAGGGTGCATTTTGAAAGTAGGTCTTTCTGTTTGTTTTGTTAGAATGAAGTCGATAAAAATGGCTTCATATTTAATTTACATGTGCCTGTTTTCTGAAGAGCTTGATTCCTGATGCTTTTTATTGAATAAAATGATTTTTGACTGGTAATTTGTTAAGCTTTCTATTTCATGGTGTCATTCTATTGTGCTTTCTTGTTTCTACCAATGGTCTGTAGCGTATGTATGCCAGTGTTTTCTTTCCTATTTATTTTTAGTGAGCTTTATTTTATTCTTATTAGGATTTGATTGATCTAATTGTTCAAAAGCTGTATTTTAGTATACCAACAGATATATATATACATGTACACATTTACACCTTTGGTTGCTCTGAAAATAGTGAAATAGAATCCATTTTAGTCATTCTACAAATCTGTTGATCCCATAATTATACTGACTGTGTGGTCATCTTATGGTGACCTTGTGGATTCCTGATTCTGAGAAATGATTGTTCAAAAATTGTAGTTTTTTTTCAACAAAATAGTTTCCCCCCTCTGTTCATAGTCTTGTTGTTTATACTTATCTTTTTGAGCGTCGGGGAGGGGGAATTTTTCATAGGTGAGACTTGAATCTTAGTGCCTACTCCTACTAGATGAGGCACCAGTGAGTTTTAGTTGCTTTCAAGATAGAGAAATAGATCTCATTTAGTTATTCTGCAAACTTGTTGATCCTACAGTTCTGATTATGTTGTCAACTTGTTTCTATCCTGCGGATACCTCATTCCGAATATGATTTGGACTATATAGTGACATCATAGGATTGCACAACTCTATAATCAAGACATGGATTTTATGTACAACTATGAGGACAACACTTATTTAGGACATAGTCTTATTTGTCAAATTCATATGACATGTCACTGTGTATAGAAAGGGGAATACACAAGTGCAATTAAGTTTTTAACTAGGCCTAGTTCTTCAAATCAAAGTGAAGTCTCTGGTGCGCACACTTGTGTGCATCTCTCTCTCTCTCTCTACCCTGGTTTTTCTTATTTAAATGTTTGCTACCTTTAATACTAATAAATGAGAGCTTATGCCCCATGTTAATTTCGTTTTGTACATGGTTCAATTGAATTTTCTTTTCTCCTTGATTTTTTAGCTCTCCTTCTTATTCTAGTCCTGTTCATTTTGCTGTCTATTGCTATTATTTTTTAAAGAAAATATGCTTTTTATGCTATTGTCACTGCAAAAATTAATCTTGTCATTGCTTTCAATGCTGTTTAAGTAGCTTGGCGAAGTACTATTATCAGTTTAGGATTGTGAGATTAATGTGCAAAAAGAAAAATATACATTGATGATTGAAGTGAATTAGAATTTGCTTCCCCTTTTATGAATCTCTCTCTACCCTGGTTTTTCTTATTTAAATGTTTGCTACCTTTAATACTAATAAATGAGAGCTTATGCCCCATGTTAATTTCGTTTTGTACATGGTTCAATTGAATTTTCTTTTCTCCTTGATTTTTTAGCTCTCCTTCTTATTCTAGTCCTGTTCATTTTGCTGTCCATTGCTATTATTTTTTAAAGAAAATATGCTTTTTATGCTATTGTCACTGCAAAAATTAATCTTGTCATTGCTTTCAATGCTGTTTAAGTAGCTTGGCGAAGTACTATTATCAGTTTAGGATTGTGAGATTAATGTGCAAAAAGAAAAATATACATTGATGATTGAAGTGAATTAGGACAGCAGTAAATTTTTTTCTGGATCTTTCTAGAATTTGCTTCCCCTTTTATGAATCTGTGGAATTTGCTTTCCGTTTTATAAATCTATGAAATATGTATTTATAACTTGCTAGTTACTTTTTCCATTTTGATGATCCCTAGCAGTAAGGTTGAAGTTTTGGCATATAATGGTACATAATAATTTTTTTAATCAATTTTACCCTTTTTCTGTCAAAGGTGACATTAAGAAAAGGAGATTTCAAAGAAGTGAGATTCTCTGATAAAACTGTAAGTTCAAGAAATCCTGTTCTCACGTTCATTGTTGGCTCTGTCTTGTTAGTTTTTAAATTTTTGGCTATTTTGAAAGCAAAAGGTGAAGAAAAATATTTGGTTAAATATCAAAAGGCAATAATTTTAAGTAAAAAAGTTTGTTTCTATAAAAATTAATAAGGTAATTCTGTTGTAATTGCCATTTACTTTTCTAATATGAAGTGAAATTCATGCATTTACCAAGCATACTTTCTTATCATGACATTTGCTTTGCATAAAAATCAAATTTTTATAGAAATTCCTTCTTCTAAAGCAAAAGGCCAAAAACAAAATGGAAAAGTTCAACCAAATTGTGCCTTAGAATGTATGAGATAAGCCTTCTTCCCCCTTAATATGATTTACTTGACATTCTCCCTCTGGCCTCTACACATGTTTTAATGATCCTTTATAGTTATTCAGCACAAATTTTTTCCCTCTACACACGTTTGATCCTTCGTATTTATTTGGTACAATTTTCATGATCATTAATTTTTGATGAAAATAGAAGTTCAACAGTTCACGTGCTTCAGCGCAACCTTGTGGAATCTTGTCAACTTCCTGGCCAACCTTCAGACAGTATTCTGCAATTAAATTGCTACTTAATTTATAGTGAATATTTCTATCATTTTATTTTGTCTTACACATGAATAGTAGTTCAAATGATACACAACCTGTGCAGAAAAAAGGAAAGATTAATGTTTTACATGTCCTGTGCTGGGTGTTGACATGTTCTTCTTAGTGCATGTCCAATGATCTTTTGAACTTAAGCTATGCTGCCTGATAGGAAAGTGAAAGTTTGATTTTAAACGAGACCATTCTACTGCTGTTCTCAGGAACAAAAAGACTTAAAGATGAAAGCAGATACAGTAATAAGGTTGATGCAGCGTGGTTATCGAGTGAAGGTATTTTCTCCTTTTTTCCCTAGGGGTTTATTTATTACTGATCTTTTATGATTAAATATTTTTTCTTTGATCAACAAATGCCTTAATGTTGATGATCAAATTATATCAGGAGAAAAATAAATGCTTCTTTTGTTGTTTTATTCATTATATAAATAAAAGGAAAAAGGATAAAAGCTCAAATTAACCTGCAACTTTTTTCAGTTAGTTGAATCAGACCTAACATTAAGTTTGGGACTTTGTGGCCTGTTTAGCCAAGTACTTCCATTTTGGGGTCAGCTTGCCCCAATTTTTTTGGCCAAAAAGGTATTAAAAAATTAATTTTATATTTCTATCCATAAAAATTATTTAAGAACTGAAAAAAACACTCCATAGTTACCATCTCCACTCTCTTCCTCCTGAGATTTCCTTAGTTACCATCTCCACTCTCTTCCTCATGAGATTTCCTTTTGGCAATATCTTGAATCTTCATTACCTGTTTCTAAATGATTTTTAAATCTCCTCTCTATTTCTCTCTCGATTGAACAAATCACTAAAACCATCCTTACATTCAACCCACAACAGATCCAAAATAAATTCTCAAATACCCAATCACTATCTCCTGCCCAGTGTTTTAAATAACGGTTTCAGAATTGGAAATCAGGTATCGAAATTGGATTGAATTGGTCCAGAATCGCCAACTGCTACTGTGATATTTTTGTTTTTTTTTTTTTTTTCAAACCACTAGCAAATTACTCGAATCAAAGAGAACTATGAAATTCATTAATTTTTACAAGATCCTATATCAATAAATTATGAAATTTTTATAAAAACATTAAATTTTGTTAAATTTGTACAACCTATAATATTTTACCAAGCAAATATTTACATTAGTATTCCAAAGAATTAACATGTGCAGTACTTTTTCTAAAAAAATATTTATAGTAATTTAACAAATTAAAATTGATAAAAAAAAAATACAGATCTAATATCTACATCAATATTCCTAAAAATATTTGCTGCACTTTTTTTTTTTAAAAAATATTTATAGCAATTCAATAAATTAAGATATATATATATATATATATATATATATATATATATATATATATATATATATATATATATATATATATATATATATATATATATATATATATATATATATATATATAATGTTTCTTGTAGAAAATCCACCAAATCCAGTGGGTGGACTTTGTCATTTTATTCCTACCTTTTTATTTTATTTTTAGATAGTATTTATTATATGAAAATAAAATACTATATATATCTATATATATAAAATATGGAATTAAATTATATGAATCATAATATTATAATCTCTACATGAACCCATATGCATGCGCAATTGAAAAACAAAGCTAAAATACTATATATATATATATATAAAACAAAAATTACAAGTCCTCTCTACACCTCCTGCTATACACTGTTTATAGGGCATGAATGGCAGTGGCAAACAATTTTTTTTTTTTTTTTCTTTTCTGCACACCGTATCAACCTACTTCTCCAACAATTCAAATCAGCAGCTTGTAGTGAATCGGCCATTTCAGTTCCGTTTCAAGGTGAGATTTGAATTACATCCTCAATCTCAGTCAAAATCAGATCAGCTACCCCAAAATCCAATAATTATCAGGCAATATAGCTCTCTTTCTTCAGCTCGCCTATGCTGGACATGCTTTTCTTTTTTTCTGGAATCATGCTGGACTTGCTTTCCTTTTTCTGGAATCATGTTGGACATGTTTTTGGACATGGAGTTCATGGTGGTTTCGATAACTATGCTGATTCGGACAAGGGATGAGAAGCTGAACACGCATGCGAGGCTTTGGATTTGTGGATATGCGCTGCAGCGCCGGTGCATATGGTGTTGGTGTGTCTTGTATATAACAGGAGCATAAGGAAAGCGAGATGATGATAGGCAGCAATGGTTAGTGATAACACGAGGGAATGCTGATAGTGAAGATGAAGAGTTTAGTGGTAGGGGGTTGCCTGAGTCATAGGCAATCAATGCAAGTTTTTTTGACCAATGAATTTGCTTCCTTTTATTTTTTTGGGGTTTTTTATTTTTTTTACAATTTTGAAAATTTTATATTTTTACTATTTAAAAATATAAAATTATTATTTTATTATTTTTCAATAAAAATTGGATTTAATTGACCCGAAAATAAGAGTAGAGTAAATTAATACAATATCAGCAAGGTTTGTCATAATAGACACTTTAGTCCCTGTTGTTTCAAAATTAACATATTTTTTCTCCTTACAATAATTTTAATGAAAAATGAAAGATTTTGTGGGACTAAAGCATTCTGTAATATAGTAAGTAATGGACTAAACTACATTATATTTTAAAATTTTGGGGATGAAAGTGTATAATCTAAAATATTAATGGCTAAAATGTAGTAAAAGATTCATAATTTAATAAATAAGCTCTAAAGTGTTGATAGTTAATAAATATCAAGGACAAAATCCTAATTTTGAAATAGTAGGGAGTAAAATGTTAATTTTGTCCAATCTCAAGGGTGTTAAGTAAATAGGCCACAAACTTAATTTTAGTATGATTGGACTAATTGGAAAAACTTAGGGGGCCAATTTGAGCTTTTATTGAAGGTGGGAAAAACTAGTTTTTTCTCTTGTTTTGTTTAGTTTGACATATTAAAGTCCTTTTTCTCTGTGTGTGTGTTGAGATCCTTTTTTTGGCATGCTAAAGTCCCTTGCATCTATGCTGGCCTCAATTGCATGATGATTTTATGTGCCCCATTCTCTCTCCCTAGCAGGAATAGAATCTCAATAATCAGCATTGAGAATTTTTTTTCCCCTAATAGCATTAGGGAATTTTAAACTTTGTACAACGTTACAATGTTTTTTGTTCGGTAACTATATTCTATATCTACATGTGCTAGAGAAATTGTGTGTTTTAAGTGGGTTAATAATTAACACATCATGAGGTTTTCACAATATACACTTCATCCTTATTGTTTCAATAGTAGCAATTTTGATCCTTGTGGTCTACATCATCTTGTGGTGCCCTCGTGGGCATTCCTCTCTGGGTCTGTTCAGTCTAATTGAATTGCACTGACTCACATGGAGTACGGGGTGAGTTTTCACCAAGCTGATCACTTGTTATTGACGCTACACTTTGATTCTTGATCATATAAAATTATGAAATTTTTGTTAACTTTAGTCCTTGATGTTTTAAATTAGACTACATTGTGGTCCCTCAGATTGAACGCCTTCAGTTGTATTGTAGTTCTTCAATTGTTATATTTAACGAAAGACTTTAGTTCCTCAAGATATTGTAATTTTTTTAGTGATGGTAGACTAAAATTTCTAATTTTGAAACAAAGGAACCAAAGCATACTGAAGGCTGAAGCAATCTGAGGGAATTTCCATAACCTTAATTAAGTATCAAGCAAAAGATTTGGAAAATGAATCTTTTATTGGCAATTGAATTGTTTCTTTTAACAGATTAAAAAAAGTAATTTTTGGAACGACTTCATGATGTTCTGCTTGACTGGCAAAACTATATACTATTGAACCAATAGGCCCTGTAATTACTGTTCTAGTTGTTTGTATTAGAGTTTTGCAAGATATGTCATCTCATATCCATGCATTCATCAAATTATTCATTTATTAAATTTCATATTATTCATTTATTGAATTTCGTATGGGCATACAAAAACACTCCAAGCCCTCCAATTAATAGATATACTTGAAGTGTTATTTTGCGAGACTAAGGAATCATTTATGTTGGTTTGCAGTAGGCATAAATTCTGCTACACAATGCTGGAATTCATGTTGCTCAGTATTATTATTTTATGTACTAATTATTCATTTATGTTTGTGGTTCAGTGTATGGTCACAGGTTCACGAAAAAAGGGTTCTGGCAGAGCCTCATTGAAAAAGGGTTATAGTGATGAAGATCTAACTGAAGAAGAAATAGCAGAGAGGAGAAGACAAGAAGAAGAAGAAGAGAAGGAGGAATTGAAAGCATATCTATCTGGTCTCATTGCTTTGGTACTTCTGGTCTTCCTTTCATTTTTCTCTTGTTTTCACTTACTGAGAGTTGTTATCAGTTGTTAATACTTTTTTTGCCAAAGAGTTGTTAATACTTGTGTGTTACTCATTATTTTTCATTAACAACATTATGCAGATTGAAGACGAATGTTTTGTGGAGACTGGACCAAGGGCGGAGAAAAAACAGGCATATGTGATTGTTAGGCACGTCAAGTTCGGGCCATCAAAGAAAGGTAGTGCAAAAAAGTTGAACGATATTGAAAAGGCTGCCAGTGCACAATCAACAGCCAACCATTCTGGTCCTATGGGAAGTGCATTGATGGTAGAAGAAGATCCTGCAGAATCTGACACGGAAACTGAAGATCAGATTCTTTCTGATGAGGATGACCTACCAGATAAAGAACTTAAAGATGATAAACCTGCTTGGTCAGTTGTTCATTCAACTGATGATTTTGACAGAGTATTTGATCTTGGTAATGATGCAAAGGAACTTAGTATAAATCCTACAAAGGATATGAATGGTCTGCCGGAAGCAGTTTCCCGTCAGATGAACTTAAAGATACCGAACTTATCGTATCCTAGACCAGCATTGCCAGGAGCAGATTCCTCTCAGATGAACTGTGAGATTCCAAACTTATCATATCCTGGACCAGCGCATGATGCTAAGCAAACATACAGACCTCCATCTTCACCACAGCCTTCCTCTGCAGCTGAAAATAGGTACAGAAGAGATGGACCAATGGGGCATAGGGGGCCAGATAAGACGGGCTCATTCAGGTCTGAACAACAGTTATCACGGCAAAGTGGGAACACACAGTCACAGATAAATGTCACTCCCCCAACTGGAGAAAGGAATCCAATTCGTACTGATTCTTCTGCTTTTAGAAACATAAAGCCGCCTCCTGCTGCTGGTACCCAGGCATCTAGTTATGGAATATTTAGCTCTCCAAAAGCAACTACTCCTGGAAATCAAGGTGCAGCTGCAGAAGTAAACAAGAACAGGGAAGGAAACCCTTGTAATTCTGGGAAAAATTCTAGTGCCGGAGGGTTTAGAGCAGATCCCAGGTTCTCAAATTCAAAACCTGATGATGACAGCAGACGAGGAAAATGGGGAATATTCAGTAGTGATAGCCCAAATGCGAATACAAATAGGATATCCAAGTGAGGAAGTGCAGAGGGAGTATATTAGCTAATTATATTTTTTGTTAGATATGTATTACAGTGCAACCTGTGCTCTTTAGGCCTGCTGAATTTGTTTTGATGTGTCTGGTAGAACCATCATTTATTAGTTTGCTTAACAGCAAATTATCTCCATAATGCCTGTCAACTTAACGGGCAGCTGTATTTTTTTGGGTGCATCGGAAATCTTTACTGCAAGGGGTCTCGACCCTCGAATGCCTCAGCCTCTTGCATTATGAGACAGGTGTTTGAATCGATGAATTTTGTTGTTTAAATAAAATAATTTAAGAACTGAATTTAAATTCAGAAGTTTTTATTAAAGCCATGATTTGATTTAAATTTCAAGCATCCGCTATTCTGAAATAAAAAAAAAAAAAAAAATTTCAGGCAAGTAGTTTCAATATACATTTGGAATTTGCTGTGCATACTGCACATGAATATGTTTTGGTTCTTTAATATAAAAGTATTCATGTCCATAATAAATATGATGTATAAATGTTCTTCAAATATATTTGAAGGTATTAGATAGCAATAGATTGATCTATGAGATGTAAACTCCAAGTTGGAGCTAAATCAACCAAAAGGAAATATTTTTAGTATTTATTAATTTAAAAATAATTTGATAACATAAAAAGATTTCAACTTAAAAATTATTAATTTATAGTACTTATTAATTATTGAGTTTTTGAATTTTGTTATTATTCCAATCCAAAAAGTTTTAATTAAACATTAAAATTATTAATAAAACTGGGTGATATTTTTCATCATATATTTTATTTTTTTGTTATTTATTAAAACTAATAATTTTAATTTTAAAAATTTATTAATAACTTTATAATTTTTATTTTTATTATTTAAAATCAACAATATTTTAACTTGTTAAAACTAATTATTAAATTTTAAAATATTTTAATTTCAATGTTTCTAAATAATTACATAAAATTAAAATTATTAATTTTGAAAAAATAACATGAAAAAGTTGTATCATGCTGTGGGTACCAAAACAGCCACTAGTTTTTATAATCTGTGTATTTGACAATTTGGGTTTTCCAATCCTCTTCGAAAGAAACGAACTTCCCTCGCTCTCTCTCTCTCTTTCTCTCTCTCTCTGTCTCTCCTCTAAGATCTGCTCTTTCACTTCTACATCCTTCAGGTAAATTCCTTACTCCATTCACGCACTCCTTCACTTCCTTCTTCTTTTTCTTCTTCTTCTTCTTCTTTTTTTTTTTCTTTCTTTTCAGTGACAATTTGGTTTTTTGGGTTTGTTTTTACTAGTATTTGGTAGCCTCTGCCTGATTTTCTAGGTTTTTCTACTTGGGGAATTACCTAATTCAATTATATAAAGTTTGGTTTATAGTTCATGCAAAAAATACTGCTTTGAATTTTCTATTTTGAGATTTTAGACGAATTCTTGATTCTTTAAGGTTTTATATTTAGATAACGACTTGAATTCATGTGTAATGTAGGTAATTTCAATTTATGATCCACATTCCGCATTCTTGCTATGCTGTCTGAGGTCATGCCTGCTACGAAAAAGGTTATTCAAGATTCTTCCAAAGTTGGTATTTTTGGAATGAATTTGTTTATGTAGTTCAAATTCTACCATTTCTACTTTCTTCGTGGTGATTCTTGGTATTTGTTTTTGCTAGTTTGCTATAAGTTGTGTTGCTTGAAATATTTTAAATCTACAAATGGGAACACTATTTGCAATTGGTGGAATTCTATATTTGTTATTAATATTATAATTAGACTTGTACATAGAAATTAGCCTGCTATAACACTGCCTATAGGTGATTAAAATTGTCCCAATCTTTGGCAATGTTTGTTTTTAGTACTCTTTATCAACTACACACGTAATCTTTTAATGTATTATTTTTGTAGGGATTTTTTATGAACTATTATCTTCTTCTTATTCTTCGTTACTTGCATTAACATCGCTGAACATGTTATCTTTGTTTATACTTCTATTGGGATCATTAACAGTGAATTCAAGGTGTTTCTTTTTGGCCTTTTGTCTCTGCAATATCTAATAATTACAAGTATGACATTGACAAGCATGCAGAGGTTGGAAAAGATATCCCATTCCGTACCACTTTATTTGTAGTCTGTATTGATAGTTATGCCTTTTTTCTAAGTTCATTTGCACTATTTATTGTATTTGATTTTTCAAGATGAAGTGATAGATTGGATTAATCTAAATGTGGGTTATCATGTTGTGTTCAATATTTATGAATCTATCATGTTTGTATCAAATAAGAGAAAAATATCTAATGCTAATGTTATTGAGATATTGTTCTTGGCCTTTCTTCTGTTCATCAGAATTTTGATGGTGATCAGAGTCACATTGACCTTGCATTCAATAAGTTGCTGAAGCAGATAGGCAATCCTGTTGAGTTTGAACTTCCAGAGTGGTTTAAATGGAAGCCTACACCCTACACCACTATAAAACGCAGTATCCTCTCAAAATATAACAGTTTTCTTTTGCAATTTTATAGTAATTATTATATTAGTCTTTATTGCCTGTTGCAATTTCATAGTTCTTTATCAACTTGTCGCTTTTTCATTGGTTCAATGTATCTTTTTTCTGATTGTATATCTCTACATTCTTTAAAGAATCTTTCTCTTCATCATTCTGTTTGTTGATATTGACAATTTTAGATATATATCTCACCAAGAAAATTAAAAGGCGTCTCGAGGATGATGGCATATTCTGTTCCTGCAGTCCATCACCAGGTTCTTCTGGCGTGTGTGATAGAGATTGCCATTGTGGGTAAGAGGGGTCTTGGTTTATTATGATTGGTATGACCTGAATATGATAAATTTAAGTGCAATAAAAAGTTTGCGATGAGCTTTCTTTTTTATATATTCTTTTGATCCAGTCTATTGGATTTTAAGTTAATTTTTCAAGTTTTGCATGATCAGTTTCAACTTTAATGCCATATATGATAGGTTATCTTTGGTTATAGAAGACTGGTAGAATGCTTGGATTTTTAAGAGTCGAGCCATTTTCTTGGCTTGGTTTTGGCATTCTGGTTTTGTAAGTTCCTAGTGGTGTCTGTGACTTTTGTGGACATTCAATTAGTCTACTAATTCTATCTTTTCTTGTTCAATTTTTTTATTGACAGGAGTATGATTTTTTTTTGTCCTTAATTATTCTCTCTTTTCCTTTCAAAAAAAATTCTGTTGTTAAGAGAGAAAAAGATACATTGTCCTGTGTTCTGATAATCTTATAATTTGAAAGTTGTCCTATTCTCGGTAACTTGGGCTTAATGTATCATCTGTTTTCAAGTGCATTTTCCTTGTTCGCAACATACTATGTTTGATGCATTTGGGGTTCCCTTCCTTTGCATAGGATAGCCTAACCCTTGTGAATTCCTGGTCTGAAGCCTTCAGTTACATGAGTCAGGACTCTTAGTCCATTATTTCTTCCTAGCCGTGGTGATGTTCTTGTTGAATAGCGAGAATATTTTTATGGTTTAGAACCATTACTGATAAGGGAAGGCTACAATGAAATGATCTCCAGGGTTTCTGGTTTAGAACCATTACTGATAAGGGAAGGCTACAATGAAAATGATCTCCAGGGTATAAGTTTTGGATTATGTGTTCCTGTATGTTAAGTGCTATACATCCATTTGTGCATCTATATGCATACATAAAGCAATGTGTATACTCATATATTTCTTTAAATCTATATTTTATTATTGAGTGAGACTCTGGGTTTGTCTTCCTGATTCAAGGAAAACTTAATTTAAAACACTTTGCATAAAAACTTAATTTAAAGATCTAAATTTAGGATGAAACAGTAGTATATGGAATAAATTGAAAGATAGGCTTTTAAAGGTTAAAAAGTTTGGGGCTAACTGTTTGAGAGTTATCTGTAAAGATAAAGACAAGAAAAGCAAGAGATGTGGTTGAAAAAGGGATAAAAAGAACGAAGAATGTGGAATATAAAGTTATGAGGGAACAAAGGAGGGAAGAGGGCAGGGAAAGGAGCAAAACCAAGTAGGGAAATGAACAATAAACAAGTAAAAAAAAAAAAAGAAATAAAGGGAAAATATAAAAAAAATAGATTTTATATATATATATATATATATATATATATACACACACGAAACAAAAAGCTGGCCAAGACATTTGAAGCTCATCCTCGACAACTTCTCTATTGGCACAGCAAATGTATCTATATCTAGATATTTTATGACATCTTTTTCTATTGTTAATCATCCAATCTGAGAGGAATGGTCTAATTGGTTTAACTGGATTTCATAGTTGCAAATAACATATGGATGTAATTTAACCGATTCACAAGCTCCTATTGCCTTTACTGTCTATATGTAATTGGCTCTTTCTTTTGCATAACAGCCATTCATGTATGAAAAGCTTCTTCTTCTTTTGTTTTGCCTGAAGATTTTGTTTTCCCAGTATTCCCCAACTCTCCAATCACATTTTCATGTTTCTTTGTCCTTCTTCAACTTAAAAAACTTTACTGCTTCAAATTTTATCTTGAATTTGAATCATGGCAGGCTGTGACCATTACATAATGATATGGTGGCCCTGTTTCCTTTAATATTGTGGCTATAGCTGCAATTTAAATCTATGCTGGAATATGCTAAAGTTCGGTTTTCTGCAACCAAATATGTCAGATTCTAACCAATCTAAAGTTGATAACAATTTTGGGTGTTACCACTTGAATCTGAGGTGGATTATTTATTTATTTTTATTGACAAGCTGAAAAAAACTGTTTTGGGTTCATGGTGACTGATTATTGCAAGAAAATCATGTTAAACTGTAAAACATCTATGTGATCATGTTTTTTGTCATCCATGACTGTCTCCAATGATTGAGGTTGGTTATAGGACTTGAAGCATTTAGTGTGGCCTTATGTGCATGTACTATGTATAGTTATTATCGTAAATGGTCTTCATTTATTTGCAAGATTTTTATAATTTAATTGCACTTATTCCCTCCAGGATGCTACTGTCTAGCTGTTCCATAGGATGCAAATGTGGGAGTTCATGCCTCAACAAACCATTCCAACACCGACCTGTGAAGAAGATGAAATTAGTACAGGTATGTGATTCAAATGTTCAGAAACAAAGATAAATAAATGCTTTGGTAGTTCTTGAGTGAATGTCGAGAGGGAAAGACTTAGCAAAGAGATAAAAGTGATGCTCCACATGAGGACAGAAGAAACTGCAGAGTGGCACACAAAAATTAACTTTTGGCTAATGGTCAATTAATGCCAAAATTAACTTTTGTATCGACTTAGGATATGACTTTTTATTTTGGGTTGCATTTATTTTCAAATATATATGTATGTGTGTGTATGTAATTTTCATTTTAATTAACATTTCAGAACAAAAATTTGAAAAATGAAATAAATTATGAGGATTGCAAATCAAAAGGTCACATAGCAAACACGTTTCAGTTCCTTCTCCTGCATTCACCCTTATATCCATTCTCCAAACATGTATTTAGTTTCGAACCCTAGCTTTTGAATTTCAAAATTGTCTCCAATTCTCTCAATCCACACACAAGCATGGCCTCAAATCCTCTAGGAAGACCCTGCAACACTGAGACTGAGGAGGAAACCATCAATCTCAGGAAGAAGTAAACCAAAGAAGTGTTTGGATGCTGATCAGGAAACCCTAGCTTTGGCAGATCATGAGATCACCTCCATGCACATCTTCAACTGGGATGCAGTCTACGTTACCTGACCCCTGCCAACTCCCCTAGGAAATCCAAGCTCCAATAATGGCTTGAAGGCAGAGAATGAGGTGCTAGGGTTTTTCAAGGACCTTGCATAGTGATGATTCCAAAGAAGTGTTTCAAAATGGAGAAGCAGATGATGATGATGCATTGTCAATGTTACGAAGTTGTTTTTGAAGCCAATTGAGTTGTCCTCTCCTGGAAGTAGTATTGTTAGGACAGCTACTTCAAATGATGGTGTGCTTTATTTTATTTATGCTACTTCATATGTTGTCTCCAATTTTATTTTACTAGCTTTTTAACTCGTGGCATCCTCAATTCAACAACAGTGTAATATGCAACTTTCTTCAGTTGCTGTCCCGGTATATATAATTTTCATAATTTTTTTGTTCCATTTTATTTACTTATTTATCTAATTTTCCATATTTGAAAAAATTTGAATCTTATTTTTTTTCTGAAGGAAATTGAGCTAAATGAATCCCAAAATAGAAGTGTCCTAATTTCACCAAAAAGTTAATTTTAGCCTTACTTGGACATTGGTAAAATTAGTGGCCAAACTGAGCTTTTATCCTTATGTTGTTGCCTTAGAGCCACCTCGCCCATTCTTCTCCTCCCTTCTCTCTCCTGCGCACACTGTTTTCAGTCTGTGGACTGGAAAAATAGTTCCTTATTTCTTTTTAAGTAATTTTATGCACAATGTTGGCTTACTGTTCTTGTCTGCATGTTCTAATGCTTTGCATTTTTTTTTTTATGTAATTTTCTTTACTTGAATTTGTTGTTTCCTGTATCTACACGTACACTCAAAATGTGAAGTTAAATAAGATCTTGCTTGTAGACCGACAAATGTGGAGCTGGGATCGTGACAGATGAAGATATTAAAAGGGGAGAGTTTGTAATAGAGTATGTTGGAGAAGGTAATATTTCCAATCATCACATGTTATTGCTATTGATATATGGTCTAGACATTTCATATTGTATCGGGTTTGCAACTTATTGCTTAGTGCTTATCTTTATTAATGCAGTTATAGATGATAAGACCTGTGAAGAAAGGCTTTGGAATATGAAACACCGCGGAGAAACAAATTTTTACTTGTGTGAAATTAATCGAGATATGGTAATTGATGCCACATACAAGGGAAACAAGTCAAGATACATAAACCACAGTTGTTCTCCTAATACTGAGATGCAGAAATGGTTCTACACTGACCTTATTCTAATCTCAATCTTACTACTGTGGGGAATGTCTTGTGTACTTACCCATTTTTTTTATTCTTCTTTTGCTTTTTTCCCATTGATTTACTGAAGGATAATTGATGGAGAGACAAGAATTGGCATATTTGCGACTCGTGACATAAAAAAGGGCGAGCATCTGACCTATGATTATCAGTATGAATACTTGCATCACCTCTTCTGCATTATATAGTTGATGGGTGGTCTATGCTTTGCTTATGCAGTGAACATGGATATTTAAATTTGTTTTCTGCCTGATGGGCTTTTGGTTGAGAAATTTCTGGGAGGATAGGGGCATGCTCCATCCTACTCACATTGAGGTGGGACCCATTGTGGAGCCCACATTTTTAAGTATGGAGTACACTCCTGACCTACCGAATAATTTTTTATTTTTGTATCCCTAATTACAATCACTGGTAAATTTTCAGGTCTCTGTCTCCTAGTCCAATCTAATAAATTTTGCAGGTTTGTTCAATTTGGTGCAGATCAAGACTGCCATTGTGGTGCTGCTGACTGCAGGAGAAAGCTAGGGGTTAAACCCAGCAAGCCTAAGATGTCTTCAGATGCTGCATTAAAATTAGTAGCATGCCAGGTGGCAGTGTCGTCTCCCAAATTGAAAGCAATTTTATCTGGAAAAGATGTATGTACTGGAGGCTGTTTATGCATTCTATATAATGACATTGCCGCTTCTTTTTTGTTCATTTATTATTCATATATTCACATGAAGCTAGACTGAATGTGGAAATTTATTTTTGTGAAGGTTTATCAGAATGGAGGTTTGCATGTAGGTAAGCTCCTTAAGTGCCTGCTTTTTCTGTTTGACAAGTGGAACTATGCAAAATTGCTGAAAAGTACTCCTACTTCTTTTGTTATGCATTACCCTCTGTTTCAGGGTGTTCACAACATGTTCATTGTCATCAACGGGCAGGCTTTCGTAATTGCATTGGTGAAGTGGTTAAAATATTTCGTCCATACAACAAGAGGTATTTTTAGATGCTAACTCTCTCGTTTTGGCAATCAGTCAGATTTTTTTTTCTTTAGGTGAAGACTTTTGAAAGAAAACTTGTAGATTTTGCAGTAACTATGCATTTGCTATAGGTAAGTGAATTGTTTTCTTTAGAGACAGAACTATAACTTCAAGATTTTGGGAGCTGGTAACAGTGATTACAGTGGAAAAACTTAAAGATTTGAAGGTGTGAATGAAAAATTTTGAATTTTTTGGGGCCCAAATGAATGCTTCTAAAAATAGTTGTTTTTGGTTGATGTTCCTCCAAAAAACATTAACAGTTCTACCCTGGTTTTGTGCATCCTTTCAGTCATTTTTTATTTCTCCTAATATAAAAGAATAATGTCATATTCAGGGGAAATATTACTTGCAAGTTCAAAATCTACAAAATTTTCACTTTTTATTCAGGCATCTCATCAATGGTTCTAAAACTGCAGTGGAATTTAATTGTCATCTTTCTGATTTGTAATCCCACTTAACTATCATCAAGACTTTGCAAGTTCATTTCTAAATCATGCTTTTGTTGTCTTGAACCTTAAGATTCCTGATTTTAGCCAGAAGATAGAATTTTTTAGCGATTGAGGCTGGTTTGATAAATGCATTTTCTTTTCAGAACTGCAAATACTTTTTATATTTGTGGTTGTACTTTTGTGCTACTTCAGTTATCTCATTTATAGAAATTTGATTAAAAAGTGCCTAGTTCTGAACTTTTGCATTTGCAGTTATTCGGCTAATTCTTTTCTTTTCTTTCCTTCGTTATTCCAGATCTTTTGGAATGATTAAACGATTTGATAAGCATTCAAGAAAACATGCTGTAAGAATTAGTTTGTTCTCTGTTAGTGTGGTGTGAACGACCATCATGAAAAATCTAAGTGCATTTATTTCCTTGCAGATACTGTTTGAAGACGGTGCCATTGAATTTTTAGACATGACAAAAGAAGAGTGGGAATTCGTAACTTTGTGATCTAGTTCCAGGGTAATCATTATGATTTATGGTGCTCACAATTTTTTTTTCTTTGGTGCTTACACCAGTTTTTTTTTTTTTTTTTTTTTATGTGTGTGTGTCTGTGGTAAATGATTAAGTAGTTGCTATATGTATAAGAATTGATCCAGTTACTGTTGATGATGAATTTTTTTTTTTTGAATAGTCTAGATTTTTGTTGGTTGTATTTGGCTTGCAGCCAACCTAATTCGATTTGAATGCATTATTTTATTGGTTTTTGAAATAAATGCCACTATCAAATTTTAGGTGCTTTGATGTTATGAATTTTGACTTTATTGGTGGGAATGGAGAGAGATTGATTTTAGTTACTTTTTTTTTTTTTTCTTTCCTTATTAAATGTATTGGGTCAGTTAGAGCCCCAATGCAAACCAAAGAGAACATTTTGAGAGACCAAAAGACTAGGCCAAAGTGGTGAAAACTTTCAAAGGATTGCTGATGTTGTTGAATTCCTATTTCTGGACTGAAGAAAAAGGTGTCCAGATGCCTAGATGGAGTTTCTGGGCCTAAGCAAGTAAAATGGACGTGCATAAAAGCTCTATCTGAGCATGTAGAAAATCCATTCTCAGATCAGTGTAGGTGATTGAACCTTTGCTCAAGTAGACCAAAGATCGGCCCCATGTGAGGTTGGTTACAGCTTAGGTAGTCTGAATTTGAATTACTACACCTGGGATGCTGAATTTATTAGTGGATGTGAAATTGATGGTCTCTGTTTAAGCTGGGAAAAAGTTTTGGCTCTCAAGTTGCTTGGTGATGACTTCTCAGACTGTAGGCCCCAGTATGGCTGGATAAAGCGCATATTGATTTTTCAGGATGATCCTTTTCAAATTATTTCCGGTGTTCTATCTGTTGGAAGTTTAGGGACAAGGTTTCATCATTATTTATGTTTATAGGAGGGAAAGAATGTGGAATGCATCTGTATTCTATGGTTTATTTCATTGGTTTGAGGAAGGAGTTGATTGCTGCAATGAGTAACAACATGGTACAGAAGTAGGACATCCTGTGTTTAGATCATTTTACTTGATGCTTGAAATACAAACTTCGATTTTGTGTTCTCTTATTGCCAGATCAGGATATCTGCTGTACTATTCAATTGTTTTTGGCTGTCCGTTAGTTAGCATATACAAGTGCAAACTGGTATGCATAAATTTCCAAGTACTGGCAAATAACTGTTGTGACCTTTTTCTTTATTCTTAATTTCATTGTATTTCTTGTTGTTGTTTTGCAGGTGGTAAAGGACTTATCATTGATAAGTGTTTTCTGGAAGTAGTTGTATTCATTTTACGATCTTGCAAAGCGTTTGCAAGGATGTTGTATCACATACGCATATTTTTTTTTCCCTTGATAGAATAAGGAACTGTGAACTATACTTACAGTCAGGGGAAACAGCTCTAGGGAGCCATAGATTTCTTATGGGAGGGAAGATTTGAAAGGCCAATGGAAATACAGCAAGCCTAACAGCCCGTGATACAATCAGCTTGTGGTCTCAAGGGACAGATATCAAAAGAACCTGTAGCATCATTGGAACAACATGCTCTCAGATCAAAATCAACCTGGGATCAATACTTCCCTATTCTTGTTGTAATTGCATTTTGGTTAGCAACACTTTGTACACAGAAGATTTTTCTTTTTTCTTTTTTTTTTTTTTTTTTTTTTTTAAATTATTTTGATAAGGTTTAAATCAGTTTCTTGGAATAATATTTTTGGTCTCATGTCATCTTTAATATAATATTTTAGAACGAGCTTTTTACGTAAGAGTTTTAATATTTGATCTTTGCAGTTAGTAGTAGGAGTTGAATATGCGCAAATTGCCTAGGAATTGGCGACTTTGGCGAGGAATTGGATGGGGTTGGTGTGGTAGGCCCTACCCACCAACCCAAACCAACCACCCATCTCTTCTGGCTACGGTAATTGGTGCAGCTAGTGGAGGGTGTGTTTAGTATATGTCTATTAAAATAGGAAAGGATGGTGACAAATGGCTGCGCTTGCACACCATAATTCATAAATTAAGGGGCTATCCAATATCACAATTTTTTTTTCTTTTTATTTTAAAATTACTTTTAAGGAATATTGAACCATATAAAAAAAGTTTTGGGTGAAATTATTTTTTTTTAAGACAAATTGATAAATAAGAGTTAATCTTTAAAAATTATATTAAATCACTGTTTAGTGTAAATTCATCAAATTAAAAATTAGAGAATTTATAAATATATTTATTTATTAATTTATTTACTCTTAATAAATTCAAACAAATAATCTTATAATTAAGAAAATAAGTAATTATTTGGTCCAATCCAAATAGCCAAAAATATAAATAAAAATGATTAAATTAAACAACAGAAAATTGTGGTTTGGGAGTTGGAGGCGATTAAAGATGAATTCCTCGGTTCCAGGAATCGTGGTTGTTGGTGAAAGCCACCAACTTTTTGGTTCCAAATCCAAGTGTTATATATATTTTAAAAAAACCATTCCTACAACCACAGTCTTATTCACGGTGAATCCACTCTCTGCCATGAGATCTCTTTGAACATCTCAGTAATCGCTAATCACCGGCTTTGTCGGTGCCATTTTGTTCTTATATAATAGTTTATCTCTAGCAGTCTCTGCTCTCTGTTTCTCTTGCTGGGTTTCCGAAAATGAAGGTCATTGACAAGATAAATGCCGCCATCGGAGGAGGTAATGTTCAAGCAAATGGAGGAGAACCCAATAACAGAGTCGTTTTCTCCTTCGAATTTTTCCCTCCCAAGACTGAAGATGGTGTTGATAACTTGTTTGAGAGAATGGACCGTATGGTCGCTCATAACCCATCTTTTTGTGATATCACTTGGGGTGCTGGTGGTTCCACCGCAGATCTGACTCTTGATATCGCTAATAAGATGCAGAATATGATCTGTGTTGAAACTATGATGCATCTCACTTGTACTAACATGCCTGTTGAGAAGATCGACCATGCTCTTCAAACTATCAAATCTAATGGAATTCAGAATGTTCTTGCTCTTCGTGGTGATCCTCCTCATGGTCAGGATAAGTTTGTTCAGGTCGAAGGTGGATTCGCTTGTGCACTCGATCTGGTAATCTGAATTCTGTGTTTTGATGGATTTGGCTTTTTCTGAATTGGGTTTTGGTTTTTTAATTGATTTGAATGTTCTCTGTAGGTGAAACATATCAGATCCAAATATGGTGACTACTTTGGCATTACTGTTGCTGGTTATCCAGGTTTTTTAGCTACTACCCTCTCTTGTTACTTTCTATATACTGCTATATTACCCATAAAAAGATAGTTTTGTTTACGCTCTTGTGTTCATTTTCTGCTCAGAGGCACATCCGGATATGATTGGAAGCGATGGGGTTGCTACACCGGAGAACTATCAGAAAGATCTTGAGTATTTGAAGAGAAAGGTGTGTTATTACTCTAATTTTGGGAAGTCAATGCTTTTATGGTTTTTATTCAACAGATTTGATTTTCTTTTTTTTTTTTTTTTTTGGTTGTTGGTTATTCTTTTACAGGTTGATGCTGGTGCTGATCTAATTGTCACACAACTCTTTTATGATACTGATATTTTTCTCAAATTTGTCAATGACTGCCGTCAAATTGGAATAAATTGTCCAATTGTTCCTGGAATTATGCCCATAAATAACTATAAGGGCTTCTTAAGAATGACTGGCTTTTGCAAAACAAAGGTATCCATTCCTCCAAACAGGTCTTTTCTGCTTGTTTAATCTTAAATGATGCATATATAATGTCAATTGTTGGCTTAAGTAACACCAAGCGTAGATTTTCCACCATAAATAATTGTTGGATAATGCATCAAACGCATAGTTGAATACTTTGTTTCCTTTGGTAATCTCTCTTCTTCTTATAGATTAAATATTGTATATTTTGCTATCAAGTCAGATGCATCTTGATGGGAATGATACAAAATAGTTTGTAAAGTTCACAGCAGAATTACATTGTTGATTTTGCTTGTCTGCTGATTCGCAATTTCTTTAAGTTGCTTAAATGTGAATTTTATGAAATATGGATTTGTAACATATATTTACTTTCCTACTGTAGATACCAACCGAGGTTACTGCTGCATTGGAGCCTATCAAGGACAATGAAGAAGCTGTCAGAGCCTATGGAATTCACCTTGGAACAGAAATGTGCAAGAAGATTTTAGCTCATGGCATTAAGACACTGCATATTTATACACTAAACATGGAGAAATCAGCATTGGCTATATTAATGGTTTCTTACCACATCAAATTCATTATTTTGGCTCAAAATGTTCTTGATATTGTTTATGGACAACTACCTTTGATTATATCTAACTAAGGACTTCCATTGGCAGAATCTTGGTTTGATCGAGGAGTCAAAGGTTAAAAGGCCATTACCATGGAGACCCCCTACAAATGTTTTCCGTGTAAAGGAAGATGTTCGTCCAATATTTTGGTATGTAATCCCATGGAATGCTGCTGTTTTTTTGGCCAGGATTTAACAGTTAATAAAAGCACTAATTTGAAAGCACGTTTATTTGATGATATCTAATATTTCTAGCCAATGATCATAGGGCTAATCGTCCCAAGAGCTACATATCAAGAACCTTGGGCTGGGAGCAGTATCCACATGGTCGATGGGGTGATTCTAATAATCCATCCTATGGTGCTCTAACTGACTATCAGGTGCGTAGGATCACTGTACTTTATTCTTTGGTTTTTTGATCTTTTGATGAATTTTGAACATCATTAATTTTATCTTATTAGTGTCTTTGATGCATCTAATGCAACTCATGCAATCTATTTGTTCTGGTCACAACTAACAATCTAGTTGCTTTGACATCATTTCTGACAGAAATTGGGATTGCAAATGTTGATGCATTTATTTCATCTGAACTTCATTCTTCTATCTTCTAAATTTTAAATGAAAGCAGACTCATTGTAGGACTACAAAGTTCTGCAAGCAATTATCCCTAAAGAAAAATAAAAAACCAATACAAAAAGTAAAATGTTCCAATCCTAGTAGATCTAAAATAATGCCAATTAATATGTCTCTTTTAAACTCCTGATATGACATTCCTCCTAAACTAGCCAAAATATACGAAAGGGATTTTCTTGTGTGTACAAGATTATATACCTCTGTACTGATCTGCAATCTAAGAAATTTCTGCCATTTGATTATTTGAGCCTCTGCAAAATCCTAGTCTGAAAACACAAATGTTGAGCCAGTATTTTAAAAAAATTAAATTGATCTTTTTTTTTTTTTTTAGTTCATCCATTGGAGGGCAAACAAAGAATCCATATAGCCGACCTCAAATAATAGGATTGATGTTGTGTTGATAGTCAATATTCCCTCTCCAGTCACCTCCCAAGCCTAAAGCTAACCTGTCTTACAGTTACCTATGGCTTTCCAAGGAAAATTAGTCCTATGCATAACTCTTCCATTTCTAGTTCCTGGCAATAGGATTTAACATAGTTGTGTAGTGTCAAGCAGAGTTGATTTATGCTATGCATTGCCCAAACTAGGTTTGACCCAAAGATGCTAGTTCAAAACTTGACTTTATGGGGTATGCAAGATACTTGAACTCAAAACATAATCACTATTGAAAACTTACACAAAGCTGTTAGGATCAAGGGAGTTGTTCTGTATGTAGGATTTGTCATTTGGTCTATTTCGCCTGTTGATAAATAGGAGAAAAGAATTGTGTAACTTATGCTCAATTAATAACGGAATTTCTACTTCTCTTTCTAAATTCTCTTTCTCTTCTATGCTTCTTGCTCTCTATTTTCCTCCCTCTCTCAGTTTCTCTCCCTCCAATCACTATTGTTAGATTTGGTCCTAGCAAAAGTTTTTGACAAAACTTGAATTCAAGCTAAAATAAAATTGAACGGGTTCTAGTTCAAGCTCAAATTTGTAGTCTTCTTTCTATATAGTAGGTGTAGTAGGTAAATTGGTTAAATATAATAAATTGTTATTTACATACTATATATAATATTAAATGTATTACAAAAGAAGATGCTTGGTTTGGCTTGCTGACTACTTCACTTGCTGATTGAGTTTTAATTTAATTTGAGTTGAATTTGAATAATTTGCAACAAAGTATGAGTATCTTGACTCATTTCACCCCCTAATTTCACATCAAACATTCTCTGTCAGACATCTTCCATTGAATTCGATTTTTTTTTTTTAATGGCTTGGCCCTTGGGAATAATGTTATTGGTTAGGACAAATAGAATTTAACAGATCGATCTCTTTACCTGTGGTGTGTTGTAGACAGGAGTTTCTTTGATTACTTGCACTAGCCATGTTTCTTGAGTTTGGGCTCTGTAACTTTTCCTTCATTACTATTTAGTTATATGTAACTCAAGCCATAATTTTCTGTACAGTTCATGCGACCACGCTCACGTGGCAAGAAACTTCACGATGAGTGGGTTGTTCCCTTGAATGGTGTTGAAGATATTTTTGAGGTAGAGTTTCCACTTAGAATTAAGTTGTGATCCTTTATCATTTTAGCACAGTCAATTGTAATTATATGTGCTTATTTGATCTGTAATTCTAATGTCAGAAATTCCAAAGATACTGCCTTGGGAAGATGAAAAGCAGTCCTTGGTCAGAACTAGATGGCCTTCAACCAGAGACAAAGATAATTAATGAACAGCTGGGCAAGATCAACTTGAAGGGATTCATGACTATCAATAGTCAACCAGCAGTCAACGGTGAAAAATCTGATTCCCCATCTGTTGGTAAGTAAAATGTGAGAAAGTTAATGCTTTTATTTCCCTAATATACCAGTAGCATCATGGTTAGAAATTTACAAGTTACATGAAAAGCTCCAGAAATTCAAAGTACGTCACAATCCGTAGGCCATTTTTGATTACTAATCTCTTTTGATGCAAAGGTGTTCAATTGAAAACTGGAACTGGTGTTAATATTGTTTTATTTCTGACATTTAGTTATATGTGTGTGTGTGGGTGGGTGTGGTTGTGGGTGTGTGTTTGTGTGTGTATTGGAGGCATAAAAACCACTTGGGACATCTCTCACTTTTCCACCTTGCTTCACGTGTCTGCAGGTTGGGGAGGGCCAGGAGGATACGTTTATCAGAAAGCTTATTTAGAGTTTTTCTGCTCCCCACTCAAGCTACAAGCTATTGTTGATAAGTGCAAGGGTTTCCCTCAATTGACTTACTTGGCCGTGGACAAAGAAGGAACTTTGGTGTCTAATGTTGGTCCAACTGATGTGAATGCGGTAACTTGGGGAGTCTTCCCAGCAAAGCAGATTATCCAACCAACTGTTGTTGATCCTGCCAGCTTCAAAGTGTGGAAGGATGAGGCATTTGAAATCTGGACTAGAGGATGGGCTTCATTGTATCCAGAGGGCGATCCATCTAGAAAATTGCTTGAAGAGGTATCACGCCTTCTTAATTTTCGTCAAAAACTTGCATGCCATGTGCACTTTATCTTTTGGCTAGGATTCAATTTTCAGTAACAATACAATGTTAATTTTTGCAGGTGCAGAGCAGCCACTTTTTGGTCAGCTTGGTAGATAATGACTACATCCACAGTGATATTTTTGCAATTTTTGCAGATCTATGAGGCCGTGGACAGCTCTAAAATTTTTAATAACCCATTCAAAGCAAGCTCAAAATAGTGATTTTATATGTAATAATATAATTCATTGGGATTTTGATACCTCCCTTTCAGTTTATGGTGCAAAGTCCATTTGGATTGGCAACAAATTTACTTGCTTCAAGCTGAGCCATATATGATATGTATCATTGCTATTCTTTATAAGTTGCCACGTTGTAGTTGTCATGAAGTTGAAATGTTAATTTGCTGTCTTTTATTTACTATTAGGTATCAACTCTCCCAACTCCTTGGGAACTGGGATACACAATTTAGAACTTTATATTGCATTTGATAAGGCGTAATAAAATGTAATGTAATATAATTAAATATATTTTTAATATAAATTTATATTAAAAATATATTTGATTATATTATATTACATATTATTATAGTTTATTAAACGATATCTTAGAATATATTTAGTAGATTTTTGTAATATAATATAATTAAATGAATTTTTAATGAAAATTTATATTAGAAATTCATTTGATTATATTATATTACATATTATTAAGACTCAGTGCATCATATGATTAGTTAGGAATGATTACAAATTAATTATTACCTTTGAGCTCTCTCCCTTCTATCAACTCGTTGTCCCCTCGTACCCCAGACTTATTGCATCATACACAACTTAGAGTTTGCTCCCAAATTGAATAAGAGATGATATGACGATTGAATTAGAGAGAAAATTGCATGATATTGTGGAAAAAAAAGAGAATGAATTTAGTGGATGAATTGCATAAAAAGAAAATAGATGATTTTATCCAAATTATAGAAAAAGACCTATTTTCAAAAAATAGACGATTTTACCTTAATTATACTTTTTTTAATGAGGCTTAGTTTGAGAACACTTCATTATATATTAGTCAATTACTTAATCTAATTAAAATCTTAAATTTGATTTACCGTTAATTTATAACACATTCTTTTATAGTTATAATAAAATCTATTCAATTTGAATGGTATAAACGTCATTTACCTTGTATCAAAATTTAATTATGAGTGGAGATAGAGATACCATACATGAATAATTTTGAATGGGAATGAATTTTGTTATTTCTGATTTCCCACACAACCAAACAAATTAAATGATGTTAATAGATTAATTATTGAATTATATTTTAATAATAATAAATATTTTTATTTAATGATAAATAAAAATGAATATATCTAAAATAAGTGTGAGAAATTTAAATTCCACTAAATTTTTGCTGATAGATGTGGTAAAATAGTCTATTTAAGGAGACCGTTTTAGCTTTCCTTTGTTTGTTGATTCTTATATCCGCTAAAAATCATAGTCTATTGTTTTTACAGGGAGCATAATTATAAAAAGACAAAAAAATTTTGACATAGATTTATTTAATAGGCTTTATTTTTTCAATTTTGACTTTTAAAGTATAATTGTAACTAAGGTTGAGCACCATGTTCAAAAATATTGTATCATACCAAAAATTCGAATAAAAAATCTTTAAAATTGAAAAATATCGGTTGGTATTTTGACTTTCTCCGAACCAAATCATTCCCTTTTTTTTTTTTAATATAGTTTTAGATATTAGTAACTATCCATACAAAAAACCGTACCCAATTATATCAAAAATTATTTCAGATAAAAGAGTTGATATTAGAACTGATTTATATATATATATATATATATATATATATATATATATATATATATATATATATATATATATATATATATATATATATATATATATATACATTCTCTCGCACTATGATTTTGAATCAGCAACACATTTAAATAAATTTAATAATGTATAAGTAAAATTTAATTTTTATTAATTATAAGATTTTATTTTCAAATTAGTAGTTGCAACAGCACACATATATATATACACACATATTTTTTGTGCTATTAAAAATAAAATTCATAATTTTGCAGATATGCTTTATTAAAATTATAGAATGATAATATTATTAATTTAAAATTATTTTTATTTTAACTTAACGCAAATATTTACCTTTAAATAACAATAACTATCGCATGGGGTGTGTGTGTCTATATATATATATATATATCACCTTTAAGATCACACTATATGACATGTCTTAGTAATCAACAGGCGAATCTTTGTGCAATATAATCATTCAAATTTTGTGGAAATTAATTATAAAAATTATTATTACTGTGACTATGTTTAATCAAATGAAGTATTGGTGGAAACTAAAATTTTATTTCCACAAATTGACATAATGAATTTTTAATTCGAGATTTTGACAATTTTCTTACAAATATCTTTAATATTTTTAAGCACAATAATGATATCCCATTATTTAATATTATTTTTCTTTTCAAATATGGATACAAATAAGGTGATGATCAATGGGATGGATTATACAATTTTGGGGTACATTTATTTTTGAAATAAATGAATTTAACTTATCACATCAATTATAAAATACATCCCACCAATTTTGGAGGGAATATATCAGACAAGTTATTTTAAAGTACATGCAAATAGTGTCAAAGTAATTAAAACAAAACTCTTTATTCAATTATTATTGAGTTAATTTCACCTCTGCTTTTCAAACTTTAGACTATGATACTCAAACTTTAAAACATTACTTAAATATCATTTTTTAACAAAATGATATTCACCCAACCAAATTATTCCTCGGTATCTTCTTCCTCTATCAAAATCCCAAATTTATCCATAAATAATTAATCAAAATTCAAAACTCTTTATTATTTCAAGAACCCTTTAAATTATTTGTTCTTCTTCTATTATTCTATTTCTATCGCTTTGGCCTATTTGCAATACGGAGCAGCAAGATAAGAGGATGACGTTTGTATTTGGAACATCATAGTGAAGGGTGCTTGATAATATTCCATTCCTTGAAAGCCAGTGAATACTAGAGCCAGTGAAACGGTAGCTACTAAAGCATAAACTGCTCGTTTTTCCTTCCCCGCGAGTATAGCATGATGAGCCCAAGTTACGGCAGCTCCGGATGAAAGGAGAATAGGGGTATTAAGAGAAGGGATTTCCCAAGGATCTAAAACCCCAATCCCTTTTGGGGGCCAAATACCTCCGATCTCTACCGTAGGTGCCAAAGAAGAATGAAAAGAAGCCCAAAAAAAAGCAAAAAGGAACATAACTCCGTTTCCATCGAGAATTGAATGGAGTTTTCCCGTATTTCGATGACGTTTGTATTTGGATCATCAACGTCACTCTTTGATTCTTCTTCCGTTTTTTGGCCAAAAATGTCTCTCTCCAACACCTTAATCAACACCATTTGGGATCAATTTTTACGTAAAATCCTTATCAATCTCTGTTTTCTGATGGAATATGTTTATTGGTTCAATTCTATATTGTTCATTAGCAGATAATCAGCCATTTTATGTTCAAGACATGGAAACAATGTTATGCCAATGGGTTTCCAAGATTATGCGAGTTATTCGGATATTTCTGACTCTAATATTGATGACTGTGATAGTTTTAAATCTGGTTCATTCTTAATCCCCAAACATTAATGGACTCTCATGAGCCAATCCAAGAGGATTTCCAAACCCTTCAATGTCAAAACCCCATAGTTCTCTTAGGCCTAGTTTATATTTGGGATCACAGAATTCCTAATTACGCGATTGTAATGCTGAGTTGTGAAACCACATCAGTGAAATTAGAGCATATTTAAGTAACGTATAATATGACTGTATAAGCAAAAGTGTAGAGTAACAATAAAAATGAATTCTATATCATATATCATATGCATATGAGCGACAAATGTATTTATATTAATTATTATCTTGTGAATTTATGTTTTAATTTTTTTATTTAATCTATTATTTGGAAATCTTTTTATTAACAAAAATATTTTTTTTTCCAAGATTTTATGTTATACACTGCATTTTTAAGAGCACTAATATGTATCATGGAAAAAAATTATATAAAGGGTTAATTATTATTTTATTTCTCGAATTTTTCATAATTTTTAAATTAGGAAATTATTATATTTGTTTTATAAGCCAAGATCATTCATTAAGAAAAGAGGAACACTCAAATGAACAAAACAAAGGCAATATGAGAGCAAAATAGACCAACCAAAACCAGGCCCAAAACACAACCAAGGCCGAGAGCATCCAAACCATCAAAATTACAGCACCTCAACACCTTATGTATAATTTTATATTTTTATTTTCAAATTAAAATGTATTTTTATCAATATAAATAAATAAAAGATTTATGTTTTTCCTTGCATGTATATATATATACACGAATTATTATTCAGTCCTTATGGTATAACATTAAGACTTATATTTTGAAAAATTTAAAAGCACCTCTAATTTCATTTTTTTTTAAGACAAAAAAAATAGTCAAACCCAAAAATATTATTAATTTCAAAACTATCCTACTAGCACTGAATGACGTCCGAACCCTTCTTCTGAAGTTTCAAAGCAATACCTAAAAGATATATATATATATATATATGTAGGAAGAAATACATTATCAAAACAAAAGAAGATTCTCACTGTCTAAATTAGCGTATGGCAAAGATAATCCAAGACAATCATGTTATAAGAATGTATAAAACAACTGACAAAGCCTTAACCCTCAGAAACAGTAGTAGTACAATATAATTATGCCAATATCAACATTAATTTTAACATGTTAGATTGATGAGAAAAATAAGATGGCAGCTAGGAAAAAATCAGCACCAAATAATAGAAGAAGACCAAGCAGCATGAAGTTCCAAGTTTATTCAAGAGATATTTGCATTCTTCAGAGTTCTACACACCACAGCACCAGCAGAAGTCCACATTAGATGCTCACCAAGCATAGCCACACAGTAATCATCTGTCTTGAGATGAGGCTGCACTGATTCCCAAATCTTTTTCTTTTGAATCTGCAGATATTAAATGGAAGAGGATCAATTAACTATGTTGATACATAAACTAATGCGTTTTGAATGAGTAATGATTGATCTCCTAACAAGATAACAATTTACTGTCTTTACTTGTCTTTATAATAACTCTGGTCAGTGGTCATAGAAGGGGATATTTTGCTTTGGAAGCTTAGTAGAAGAGAAGTTTTGAGACCAAGTTTTCTCATAGAACTTGAAAGGTAAACAAATATTAGCACTCCTGTGAAGAAGAGCTTGGAAAGTTAGGATCTCTCTAAAAGTTGTTCACCAACTATTAACTTCCAAAAATTGAGAGAAAAGAAAAACGATGAAAATATAGGTTTTGAATGAATTTCAGGATATGTATTACATGAAAATTATTGAAGGGCTTTTTTACTAGATGGACTCCACTGAAAAATTATTGAAAAAACTGAAGTCAATTTTGTACTATGACCTAAAATAGGTAAAAAAGATTCTAATTTGAACACTTTGTTGCCTTAGGCAGTAAGCTTCTTGATTTTTGATTAATTATTCTCTTATTCATAGTTCCAACTGTGATTAAAAGTTCAAAAGTATAATGATTTATTTGTATCTTTAAGTTTATTGCCATTGGAAATTGATAAGCATTTTTTTTCCCCATATTTGCAAATTACAATTGTAAATTGATTCATAGGATTTTTGGAACGAGTGAAGCATTTGGTTTATGACATTGAAACAGGATCTCTATAGTTATTTTATTCCTTTTGATTTAGTTTCGTGGGTTCCTTCTTGCACTTTATTGGTTTTCTTTTTTTTTTTTTTTTTTTTTTTTTTTTTTTTTTAAAGTTTTAGTTTCCTATTCTTGTAGGAATTTGAGCCTATAATACAAAACCAAAGTAATAATGCAGCAGAAGTTATTCTATTGGAACCTACAGAGAACAATGAAGCATGGTCCATGTTAACCAGGGAAAGTCCAAGTTTATAGTTCTAAAATTTCAAACTATTTCATTAGAAAAATATAATTGAAGTAAAAGTAAAATAGCCCAAACAGCATTTCTGCTGCATCCTACATAATAACAAACTCTAATGATATACCAACTGTTTGATTCTTAAAACCTATAGAGTACTTCTGATAAACAGAGAAATTTGTTCGTCAAAGATTATTATTCTGCTAAATATATTGCATGCAGAATGAACTTCCTAGTTGCATACAGATATTCTGATATGGAGAGCAAAGGTTTGAAACTAAGAACTTCAGGAAGGAATTTGAATTTTAAATCAAGAGGGAAAATGGAGTGTAGAAGTCAGATTTCCTTGAGTGGAGAAATAGACAGAAGAAAAATATAGATTATGTATTTTTTAACATAGTCCAATGTTTTTGTTTCCCAAATTAGAGCAAAAGGAATTAGACATTGTTGGAGTATTTGGCATGGATTTTGTCATGGTGCTAGCAGCAAGGTATAAGATTTGAATCCCACATTAAAGCATGGGATTTTAACGTGGGGTTTATATGGGTTTTGGGCTCTCCAACCTGTAGTGCTTGCTTTTGAGATTGGTTGATCTTCCAAGGTTCATAACAATTGGTTTCAAAGTCTTATCACTATTTTTCCCAGTTGCAATTGTGCAACATGGGTGGTACGCTGGCACTGCAGCGTTGCATGTGTTATGGGACTCCAAAGGATCATAACAAATTTACAGTTGTTCATTTTAGCATAATGGCATTTTTCACATATAAGGGTATGAAGCATTGTCACAAATAATGTATGATGATAAACTAATAAATATGTTCGTTCCATCCTCTCAAGCCCATTGATGGAAAAGTTATTTCCTTTCTTTATTCCCACTTCTTTATCCATTATTCATTTGCCTACTTTCCAAGTTTTTTATAAGTATTACCCAGAGAAAGCATAATGTTAATAGAGTACAATTTAATGTTTATTGCATTCAAATAAGGTGCATGAGAGAGAGAAACTATGAGATGATTCACTCAAAATCAATTTGTGAGAGTTTTTTTTATTTTGAATTGAGTTGAGAGGTTGAATTGAATTGAATTGAGAACTTAGGAAAGAAGGTGGGAGAAGAGAGATTTGGGTCAAAACAATACCAAAATGACTAGCATTAGTCACTTGGATGGTTGGCCCTTTATTATTTATATAGTTGTTGATTATTTTGTAATTTTTAGATGTGAGACCATTTTTTGTAGTTTATAACTTTTTCTAATACTCTCCCTCAAGTGCAACAGAGATTTGACTTTGAAGGCTAGTTGTCATTTAAAATTGAAATCCTCCCTTGAAACGTAGACCAGATTTTCTAGAATTGAAATTCTCCCCCGAAACACAATCTGGATCTGTCGGATGCTCTGGTATTATGTGAGAATTTTTTATTGTGAATCGAATTGAGAGGTAAAATTGAATTGGGTCCTAAAATGACTAGCACTAGTCACTTGGATATTTTGCCCTTTATTACTTATATGGTTTTTGATTATTTTGTAATTTTTAGATGTGAGACTGTTTTTTGTAGTTTATAGCTTTTTCTAACACAATTTATGATTAAATTTGTGCAAGAGCTTTTGTATTATTCTTCCCCATACAGAAGTCAGAATGCGATCTAAATATAAATATTCTAATGAATCAATACCAACCGTATTAGACAGCATATAAATGCTTCTATTTCTAGTTAAATATGCAGATATAGAACATGCACAGAGTATCCAATCCCAAACAGATTTAAGAAATTCAAGCTTTAATATTGCATAAGAAACAATGTTATAAGGTTTAACACAAGAACTCAAGAATAGCATTGACATATATTTGAAGAAAGTAATAATGGAACCTGGTTAGGAGAGGCAGGATCAGGTTGATTTTGTTTGTCATCTTCAGATCCAAACCAAATCCTTTCCCCTGGAATTGAACCCTCAGGAGGCTCAAGAAGCTCAACATTTTCATGAGAAGCATCAGAAGCAGCCATAAGCATTCCACTTGACTTAACGCCACGCATATTTCTGGGTTTCAGGTTAGCAAGCACCACCACTTTCCTATCCTGCAAAAATTCTATGAAATATACATAAGAAAGAAATCTTGAAAATGGGAAATGAGAGACAATGGTATGTACAAAATTCAGACCTGGAGATTGTGGAGAGGGATGTACTTAACAAGACCACTGCAAATGATACGCGGCTCAGCCTCACCCACATCTACTTCCTCCACATAGAGAGAATCCGCCTCCTCGTGCCTCCATGCTTTGATGATTCGGCCAACCCTTATGTCGAGCATCTTAGCTGCATCTCTTATACTAGCAGCACCATCCCCATCAGAACCTGATTCAGATGGTGTGGTAGTGGCGGTAGAGGTGGAAACTGTATTCGGCGGCTCTTCCGCATTTACATTAACATTTGCGGTGGTGCAAAAGCAAGGGAAGCGATGGTACCTTGGCGAAAATGGTGTTGCTGTCTTGATAATAAATTGACGGTTGCGAACAATTCCAATATCAGTGAGACTGCGGAAAGCTACACTCACTCTGCCGCATTTAATAATCTTTGCCGCAGCAGCCGCCACTGCCACCACTGAGGTCGCCGTCGCCATAAGCTACCAGTTTCTAACTAGTTTGTGCTGGATTGAAGGCAAAGTGCAGTGACCTTAGCTTGGACTTTAGAATCAGGCCTTACGCTTCAGACTTTAGATAAGCCCGTCAAGGCTTTCCTCCTTTTTTTTTCTTTTTTTTTTTTTCTTTAGAGAAGATACGCCCACCTAGAACTGAACACGCTATTCGAAAATACTGGATAAAACTAAAATACCGAACCATTTTACCGAACCGAGTTTTAAAATATATATATATATATATATATATATATATATATATATATATATGAGCTTTCAGTAGTTGCAATTACATGATTAACCATAGTAAAAATTAGTATAAGTATTAAAAATTATAAATATTAGTGTGGATGGCATCAGGTGGGATATGAGATTCATTTTGATATATCTATATCCTACCCGTCTTATATTATGCTAGAGTGAAGCTGATCATAAAAAGAGACAAATCGGATTGTTGATACTTGTTATTTTTTTAAAATAAAAATATATACATATATTTATATAAAAATTACATTTTATAAGAAAATATATAATATATTTACAAAAGTATAGATATATAATGCATCATTATATATATATTATTTAAAAAATATAATTATAATATCAATAAATATATGTAAAATAGAATTCTAAAAAACTAATATGTATTTATGTGTATTAAATAATGTATATATAATATAAAATATATAAGCAAGTATACGAGGCGGATATGCCAATATGCACCCTCTCCATTTATAAACAGAGTGCATTTTTTTTGCTTTATTAAAATCAAGTTAAGCATATATCCAAGGGGTAGAGTCAAAATTATCATCCCAAATGTATAAGTGTTAATTATTAATTATGTAAGGATTAACAAGTTCGATAGATTACTATCAATATATTAAGAATTTTGAATTAAAACTTGAACAAATTCAAATTTAAATAATATAATAAAATATATATTTAAAATTCAAATAATTTATATCAAATATTATAATATTGAAATTCCTAATTAACTAACTGATCCTTATTTCTAAGAAACTAATTAATTAGCACATCAATTTTGATTTCGTTAGAGTATTTAATCTTTCTATTCAGTTTTTGTACTTTTTCTGTTAAATTTATAAAAAATGACTAAAATATCATTATATATATATAATAATTATAATTATAATTTTATTATTTAAAAATAAAAAATAAAAAATTCAAACTAATAAAATTAAATTATAATTATATAATAATCATTTTGTACAATAATTATTTACTTTTATTAATACATATTTTTTAATTTTTTATTATATATAATAATTATATAATTAAATATAATTATTATTTAATTACATAAATATTATTTTTTTTAAATAATAAAATCAAAATTATATTTATTTTATATACAATAACATTTTAGTCATCTTGTATAAATTTAACCGAAAAAATAGAAAAATTGAACAGAATGACTAAATAATTTCACGGAACCTAAACTAAATAACTAATTAGTTAGTTTCTAAAAAAATATGTACCAATTAGTTAATTAGATTAAATTTTAAGAACTAAATAATAATTTGCCAAAAAAAATTAAAGAAAAGCTTCAGAAGTAGTTCTATTGCTTTGACTCTTTGCATGCATTAGCAATTAGGAAAATACTAATACAGCATTTGATGAAAAAGAACAATGGCAGTTACCGATTACAAGTGTAACAAACATAACAAACCTAAGACTCTCTTAGTATCTCAGCTTTAGTCTTACCACTTAGACCAAAACCGCATTGGCAAATTATTCACAAAATTGAATTAAAAATAGAGAGACCATTGATCTTTTATTGTCTCCAAAAATTTGTGCATAAGTCCAACGGCATCACTCTTGTTCAGAAGGCACAACATTCTGCAATTACAAAGCACAAAATTTGTTGCAAGTGACAATATGCAAATTTCTATTCAAGAATAAAGGAAATGATTATCAGTTTAGCAAAATTTTATATTCAATTTCATATAACCTGTAAAAATCACACCTATTCAATCATTATAACCCTTCATTACCTTCCATTACAAATAAATCCTATTTTGATATGTATACTTGAGTTTCATATCGAAAGTCCCCTTTCTTGCTATATCAGTAATTAGTAGTATTGGAATTTCTCGAAACAACTAAGTTCTTCATTACTATCACTGATAAAAGGAAAAATTTGTGAATTGAATACGTACCATTTCTTGATACAAATGTTGTATCGTGGTGTTAAGATCTTTCACCCAACGCCATTTATCTCTTTCTTGAGTTAGATATACTTTGTTTAGCTTTGGTGTACTTGCGACCCCCTGGGCAAAAACCCTCATACTGGGGCACTGTATTAAGATCACTTCTTCCAACGATGGAAAGTTGCAACTTGTTGAGCACATGTTACCGAGACTTTCTAATTGATGAAGCATTAGACTTTCTAATTTCCTAAAGACAATCTCACTTTGTGCTTCATCTTCATCATTTGCTATGATTTCTGTCACCATACCGCATTCTTTGACAATCATTTTAGTGAGATTCACCATCCCTTTGGCAATGGAGGGTGTTATTATGTTTACTAATCCTGCACATTTCCACACATATAGAGTTGTAAGATTTTGGAAAGATGTGGAGGAAGGCACCAAAGCAATCAAACTGTCGCAAGCCCATATTTCAAGAGTTTCAAGATTTTGAAGAAGTTGGTCTTGTAGAGATCTTTGACTCCACATATGCCTCATTTCAAGAAGGAATTCCAGTTTCAAGTAGCGTAACTTTGCAAGAGTACTTGCACCATATGGAAATAGCTCTTTAAAACAACAACATGCCACATGAAGTTTTTCCATATTTGGAAAATTTTGGAGGGTATGAAGTGGAAAATCTGCTGAGGCATCATGAAAGCATTGCACATGATGAAATTTTAGTTTATGAAACAAGTCCGTTGAAAATTGGCCTTGCCTTAGTTCTGTGAAGTTCTTGCTAATTGATGTTAACTCTTCCAAGTTGAAAAAAACCTGCCAACCAAACAAAAGTAACCAAATTCAAATTGACTAACAAATCTTCTTAAATTGGAATATTTCCTAGTGAAAATAAATGAATGAAACTAATGAAATAATAGCTTCATATTCAAATAATTTGAATTAATATCAATTATATTGGTAATCATTAACAAAGGGAGGAGGGGCCAGGTGAGGCCATTGCCACACCACCACGCTCGCCGCCTCTCCCTTCCACCCCCCAAAACCCCCCCACACCACACCACCCCCCCCCCACCCACCCCCCCCCCCCCCCCCCCCACCAAACAAGCGAAGTCAGGGCAGGCAGATCCTGATTCTTGGAAAAGGAAAAGCGTGTGACCCGAGGCAAGCAAGTAGTTCGCCTAAGCTTCATGGCAGCTAGATATATAGCTTTGTAGCCAGAATAGAAAGAAGAAAGGGGGAAGGCACGAACTCACAGCAAGTCAAAGGGCAGGTCTCAGAGTTGGGGAAGGGTAAGAAGAAGGAGCAACGACTTTTTCTTAGCCTCTATGGTATGGAATTCCTGCTCCAAGTTCAAATCCCAGCAAAAGGGTTTACTATGCTTAGAAAGCAGTTAATTGCTATCTCTTGTTTGCGCCTTATCTGGGCTTAGCGGAATATCCACGGTGAGGGGTGCTCTTTTCAAGATAATTTCATGCCTCTTTTAGTATAGGGTCTGAGGAAGGGAAACCCTCGTTGACTAAACGATACAGTATGTGTTAAGCGGAGATATAAGAATACCAATATAAAGCGTATAGAAAGCTTATTAAAAAAAAAAAAAAAACCTCCAAAATGTGAATTTTACAAAAAAACCAATCGTATATTGAATACGGTCTCTCTTATTTTAAATAAAAATTTTCCACAAACATATTGAAGTTGCCTAATTATATATAGAACTTAAGATAAATCATGATATAAAAAATTTGATCCCTCTTAAAAAAAAAGTTCAAACACAGTCATTGTTGGTAATATACTATTAGAAAACCAATTTGAAACTCATAATGAGTTCATATAATCATAATTACCTTTCTTAAAGAGAAAAGTGGTTGTTGAACTTGAATGACTTCAAATTGGCTCTTCACATCTTGAGGTGGAATCAAAGCAAAAATATTCTCCAAGTATAATTATAATTACCTTTCTTAAAGAGAAACTCTTTAATTTTTGTGATCTCCAAAGTTTCAAGAACTTTAGTCAATGAAACACAAATTTACGAGTTGCTTCTAATAATCCTCTGTCTTTTGAAAAAATTTCCTCTAACCCACAACCATCAATATGTAGTTTTTCAAGTCGCGAAAGATTTACGGCAATTGAGGCTGGGAAGAGAGTACTTAGCCTAGGACAATTCCAAACCAACACTGAATTTACATTATCAAACATGAGAATTCCTTAGGGATTCTCATTTCACACATGCTTTAAATTTGGGAGGTTTCGTATGTCCAAAGTTCTCAATTTAGTTGCTGCTTCATCATCGCATGTTTCTTCTACTTCTATCAAGACTTGGATATCAAACACCTCTTCCAATAAATCACAATCCTTAACAATGAATACTTCTAGATTCTGTATCAATCCTTTCAGCATTTTTGATGGAAAAAATTTCAACAACTTACTGGTATGCTCTACTCGTAGTAACCTTAATTTGGAGAATGAAGCTTCTTAGATTTCATCATGCCATATCATCTTCAACTCAGGCATATACATGATACCCAATGCACCTAAATTTGGAAATGCTACCTATAGTAACACAAAGTTCACAGAAGAAAATTATTGAATTAATGGCAAAATTAAAGAGAAACTACAAGAGAGAAGAAGAAAGTGAAATAAATTACCTTTTCATCAAATAGAATTGAGTGAGTTTGTCCAAATTGGCTGTTAGATGCCACATTTGTACTCGCTAGATCAGAAATAAATGTTTTCAATTGACTGCAACTTTCTATCCACAATCCTTTCAAAGAGGGGAATTCAATCGAGTCACCAGTGGAAAATCTTATTAGATTTGGAAGCCCTTTAAGCTTTAGGATGTTTAGTTTTGAAAATACAAATTTGGTCTTCATATCCCCTTCTCCTAGTCCTTCAGCAGCTATTACTTCTTTCATTAACTTTCAATTACATATTTTTAGCCTTTTGATTTGTGCAAGATTTTCAACCATAAAACATGTGAATAAACGGTTTAAATTCCCACAACCATCAACGACTAAAGTTGTTAATATGGATGGAGATAATTCTGTAAGTTGGTTGCTCCATATCTTCTACACACCAACTGAAGTGAGTTTTAGATATGCCAAATTGGGGACCATAATCTACATGCGCAATTGCGATACATGAACATACTCTTTTAGGTCTTCAATTTCAAAAGATTAGGAAAGGAAAAAACATAATACATATACTCTCTAAGCAAAAGAAAAGGGAATTCTTTTTCCTCTTTCCACTGGGTGATAAAAGTGAAACTTTCTTTTAGAGGAGAAAAATTGAAATTATCATGGACTAAATTGAACTTTGACTAATAAAATTTAAGTAACTTTTATTTATAATTATCATATACTAAATTTACTTAAATACTAATTGTTTAGTTAAATTTTGTGCAACACCGATAGATTATTTAGTTAAATTTCAAACCAATTAAGTTATACATCCTTCTGTACTAGAACAAAAATTCTTTAAACTCTTCATTGGAAATTCAAAACTTACAAAAATTTAATTTTATTAATTCTTATGTTTTGGAAGGGTATATAATTGATAGAATTAAATTAAACTATTATTCCTTTTGCCATATATTCAAAATGAGTAAGAAACAAAATAGAAGTTCTCCAAAAAAAGAAACAAAATAGAAACAAGATAAAATAACTATCAAGCTATTAAGCATACCTTTTTGTTGAAAAGAGACAGAGGATTTCCTTTGGAGGACACCTTCAATTGAGAGTTAAAAGATATGAAATGAGGCAGATATTCTAATGTTAACATGCATAGTTTTGTCAACATAATTGTTTCATCATTGTCAAAATCATCTCCAGCTTCCTCTGCAATAATTTCTTTCATAATTTTACAACTATTACATGGATTTCTTCAAGCTATGCAAGTGCTCTAGCCATGGAGAAGGAAAATAGATACTTCAATCTATTACAGTTTCTCACATTCAACTTCCTTAAACAGCTAAAAGTCTCTAATTTGAGTGGGCCATGATAGATCTTCTCTAAGCTAATCAAATAGTCAAGAAACAAGGACTCCAACTTAGGGAAAGCAACACGAGAACCCATCCTAATTGAGTCAATGACATACAAAATCTCAATACTGTTTTTTACTTTGAGATGCTTTAAATGAGGGAAACCTTCCTTATCTAAATCGCAGAGGATATTTTTTTGCTCCCACTAATCCATGTAAAGATAGATCTTCGATTTTTTTTAGCAACATTTTAACTTGCTTCAAGTGAATGTTTGTATTGAGCTCCATCAGTTTCAGTGTTCTTAAGGTTTCATCGTGATCAAACCAGTCCCATTCATCTGCTATGAATATTTTAAACCTCTCCAGCTTTGCAAAGAATATATCTCTAGGCAGGATGTTTGCATCAATGATATGTACATCTAAAGTGACCAAGTTTGATAAAAGCTTCAATTCATCCAGGTTAGCATTGTTTCTTAAACCTTTGTGTCCATCACCCTCCCATTGGACAAAGCCACTTCCCATATACAAGTCCTCTAAGTTAGTCAAGCATGATAAGACATTTGGCTGTATCACTTTAAGTCTTGAACATCCTGTCAAATCTAAAAGTCGCAAACTAGTTAATTTCCCCATTTCTCTTAGCAACTAAACAATAGTAGAACTAATAAAAGCTAAGAACTTGCAACTTTTGTAACTCTCTAATTATAGATATTTCGTCCAAAACACAACAATCCAAACACAAGGTTTAAAGGTTCTGAAGAAATTGAAGCGACAAAGGCAGTGCAGAAAGATTCAGTCCTGTCATATCTAGGACCTTGAGTTCTTTCACTCCACTAAAAAAATTATCCTGGATTACCAGCAAGGGTTCCACATGTAACATTAGAAATGACTCAAGTTTTAGGCATTCAAGTGATATAAGAAGTTCAGGGATCTTGCTATAAGACAAAGAGATTGCAGTGTAGTGTTTGAATTATCCATTGCTGGCCATTTGTTCAATACAGTCTTATATGGTACAATGAAGGCATGATGATCCCTACAAGCATGAGAGACAGCAAAACTGTAAACAACATCATGCATGTATACACTTCCATCATTTTTACCTTCCACTTCCAGCAGCAAACAAGAGGCCTTAAGGTCTTTGAGCAACTTAAGCAGCCTATTTCTTACATCTTCTAATGAATTGCTTTGTTTGAACATACCTAAGCCCGTACTATATTTCAACAAGTTGGTGATTGAAATACCATTAGGGTAAAGTTGTCCGCAAATTAAAAACAATGATTTGATTTCATCACCTTTTAACAAGGTGTAACTCAACTCGAGACCCAACTTCACTTACTCATCCATTTCATCCTCATTAAACCATTGGAGCCGTTGCAAGGCATTTTGCCATTCATATAATTCCTTATTTTTCAATGCAGTTGCTACTGCAGCAATTAAAACGGGCAAGCTTGCACATCTGTTTGCAACTTCAGTAGCTATAGGTTGTATATTAGGATCCTTTAGAACGCCAGCCTTCTTCTTAAATAGATGCGATGCCTCTTCCTTCTGTAAGACTTAAAGCCAGAAATGTTTCTGTACATCCATCTCAGATAATACATTTCGATTTCTGGATATCATCAATATCTTGCCTTCTTTATGATCACCGCCATAAGGAATACCAATCTCCTCTAGTTTGATTTTTGCTCAAATATCATCCCAAATTACAAGAATTTTTTCCTCTCGTTTGAGCCGCTCCATCAGCCAAGCTGCTCTCACATCAACAAATTCCACATCAATTTTGAAATCTAACCAATATGCAATTTTTCGTTGAATTCTCTTTAAATCTAGTATGTGTGTTACTGTGGCTAGGACCACTGTTTTGAAAATCCCATCTCGCTTGACTTGGGAAGTATCCTCTTTGACTAGCGTGGTCTTACCCACGCCACCCATGCCAAAAACTCCAATAAGGTTGACATCAACATCCTTTAAAATCTCTACAATATCCTTCAAAACTGACAATCTTGAATCAAAGGCCTCATAATCTTTAGCAGGCCCTATCCACTATGGAGCCATTCGGTAGGAAATTTTATCAAAATTTCCATCTCCTTGAACATCAAGGAGAATTGGTATCTCCTTGTTTGCTTTTCAACTGAGCTGGTGGCGAGTCTTCAAATTAGGATGGCATTCCATAAAGAAGCAACTCTGATTGGCACTTTCATTATCTTGTAGGATTTTCTCCGCTGCTTTGATGGCCTCATCCACACTTGTCAACCAGTTGTTTACCATGTCTTCAATTTCTTCCCCATTTCTTATAGCTTCATCCACGCGATGCTGTAAGCTCACTCATTTATCTTTCAACTTCTTCACTTGATCTTTTAGGGTCTTAATGTTGTCTTTGTAGTTCCATATATAACCAATTTGGCGCCACAAGGAATCAACCACTTGGGATGCAATGGGATCAATTGTCACAAATTCCATTTCCCCTTACCTTGATTTTTTTTTTTTCATTTTCACTTTTTTTAAGTTTTCATTTTAGATGGGAATAGAGGATAACAGAACAACTTGAGGTACAAACGAGAATAATATCAAACAATAATCAATTAAAAGAAGGAAATAGAATACATATCAAAATCTACAATGGCATACTAGTTTCCTTATGCTTTTTTTTTTTCATTTTTTTAATTGTTTTTAGTAGTAAGGTAGTGTATCATGCCCGTTTTTGCAAACCGAAATAAGTTTGTTAGAGAATGAGAAATTTTGCTGATTTGAATGTTTGATGTAATAGTTTAAAGTATGTGGCTTACCCTATTTTAGCAAGTAGGAGGAAGGAATGGATGTAGTAGTGGTTGCTGTGGAAGTAGATGATTGTTTAGAGATTTAAGCTACTTTTTGTACTATTATAAATAGATTGTGTGCTGGAACAATGAAGTAGATGGAAGAAAATTAATGTAATGAATTTGTGTGTTGAAAATAAAAAAGAAATAAAAAAAAGAGAAAAAAATGTTAATTTAAATGTTTAGCTTTTGTTTTTTTTTATTTGCTCTGTTTTCAATATCTATTTTTCTTTCTTTATTTTGTTTTGAATGTGTGTTTGTGAGTGAATATTTTCAATAAATGGTATTAGAGCCTAATGATCTTAGAGAGCCTTTGATGAGTTCTTTTAAGATGAAGAATGAGTTTCTTTTTTGAGAAAACAAGAGGAGTATTTTGAAGAAAGAATATTTTCATTGTGTTTTTGAGAAAAAAATTTCTGTTTTTTACTTTGATTTCTTTGATGTTGTGTGTTTGAAGTTTATGTCATTGGATGATGATGAAAGAACCCTCAAGTTCTTAAACTGAAATTTCCTTTGAAGGGACTATCAAGTCCTTAAACTGAAATCTTCTTTGAAGATCAATATGTCATAAAATTGCAGAATTTGTTGTTGGAGGATCGACATGTCCATAAACTGTAGAAAATACTTGTTGAATTGGCATGTCTATAAACTGCAGAAAAACTTGTTTGAAGGAACCTTAGCATGTCCAAAAACTGCAAATTGAAGAATAATTTGTTGTCTTGTTGTTGTTGAAGAAGAAGAAGAATGAAACAGAAATATTTGTTTGTTATTGTTGTTGTTCTTATTAAAGAATAAGCTGGAAAGTTGTTATTATTGTGGTGATGGTTAAATGTTGTTGTTTTTGTTGAAAAAGAAAATCTAGTCTTAAGGAGGAGACTAATTGATTTGAAGCCCTTCAAAAGAAATTTATTGCAAAATATCTCGAGGAGGAATGTTAGAGAACGAGATATTTTATTGCTTTAAGTGTTTGATATAATTATTTAAAGTGCGCCACTTACCTTATTTTAGGACAGCAAGTAGGAGGAAGAAATGGTTGCATTAATGGTTGTTGGGGAAGTAGGTGGCTATTTAGAGATTTAAGTTACCTTTTGTAGTAGTATAAATAGATTGTGTGGTGGAACATAGAAGTAGAGAGAAGAAAACTAATGCAATGAATTTGTGTGTTGAAAATGAAAAAGGAAAGAAAGAAAAAAGAAGTTAGTTAATATTAAAATTTTGTTTTTACCTTTGCTCTGTTTTTCTTTTTTTATTTTGTTTTGAATGTGTGTTTGTGAGTGAATATTTCCAACAAAGTTCACCTCTCTCAGTCTACCAAGCCAAGATTAGGGAATTCATAAATGATGAAAAATTCTCATTTATAATTTGACTTCCAAGAATTGAATACAAGCAATAAAAAGAGGAACACACTCCATTATCAATTAGGCCAACCCTTATAGCATGTTTGATATACCATAGGATTGGGAAAAAAAATCTCATTCTTGGAATAGAATTCCAATTTTAATTGATACACAATATAATTATTTTTCTACCCTTTTTTTTTTACATTTGAATAAACTCTAATTGCTATTGATATAATATATATTTCTAAGTATAATTATTAATTTAATGAATAAATTATATTTAATTATTTAAAGAAATAAACTGAAAATGGATATTTAAGATTTTAGAATCCTATTTGGCTTGAAGTCCATTTTTAAGGTGTACCAAACAAGCTTTGCAAAGTTTAAACAAATAAAAATGATATAAATTAATAAACGGAAAGCAAATTGAAAGGAAGAGGAATATTAATAAACAGAGAGATAGTGGAAATGAAAAGTTAGATTGAGATTGAAGGCGCACCTCTTCTATTTAATTAGCCATCAACATCGGAATATCCTTAATTAGCATTTTTGGGAATGCCGTGATTATGATATAATAGCTGATCTAAAAACGCTTAATATTGAATGCTTAGTCAACGGAAAGTAAACAATGGAGTTGAGACTTTGGACCAGAGATAGGTGAAATAAGCACTTGCGATCAAACTATCGCTACAGTTGCTTGTTGATACCAAACATGAAAGCCATTTTATCCTCCATTTGTTAAAATTGAAGGGGAATTTAGGAATTTCACTTGTAAAACTTAACGCAATTTTAAAATTTTCAAATTTAACCATGAAAGAAATTACAAAAATTGAAAAAAAAAAAAAAAAAGTCAGTTTTAAACCTTTTCTTAAAACGTAAAATGAAATCTTAAAATCTAAACTTATTATCAGAGCATAAATTATTAGAGGAAAAGTGAAGATTGTTTAATGCTCTTGACATATCTTTTGTAAATTTTAAATAAAATATTTTTTTATAAACATAATGTAATAATTTAAATATAGTATTTATTATTTTCGTCATATTAATTAATAATAAAATTTTACAAATTAGATTAAAAAATTAATAAAAGTATTGAATAATGTATCAAACTGAAAATTTTAATGTTTCACATATATTTTAAAAAAATTACTGTGTTATTCTTTTCCATATTTATATTACTTATTTTTATTAAAAAAATCAAGATGTCTAATTTTATGTCTCTTAAAAAAATTAGTTGACATAAATAATATCTATAATTATTGTAAAAACTACGTATTTAACTATTTTTACAAAAATTATAGAAAAATAAAAAAATATTTTTTTTTTATTTATATGTATTAACTAGAGTATGTACATATACATACAATATGATGAAATTTTTTAATACAATTGATTTAATTTTGTTTTTGTACAAATAACTTATTTTATTTTTGAATTCAATTTTTCAAAAAAATATAATTTTCTAAAAATTATAATTTATAGTTTTTAAATTATAGTCTTTTCTTCAGATGGAGAATGGAGGGCAAACTAACCTCTGCATACTTTGCACTGCACGCCCTGCTGGTTATAGTTAAATATAAAATATCATTTCCTCTTTTTTTTTCCCCCAACTATTACAGAGATTTCATCAAGAAGAAAAATCAACAGTTACAGAACAGACATTAAACATAAATTATAGATTCAAACAACTCTATTGCATTCACTTAAACAGACATTATTAACTAGTCATCTAATAGTCATCTCCTCTTGATATCACTTCCTTGCAGGTTGGCCGTAGCAAGATAGTATGCTCGAATTGGGACACATAGCTTCCCTTAATATCGCATAAAGGAGGATAAGGCTGCCAAATAATAAGAGAAGAATAAATTAATCATAGGCAAAAATCAAAACATGTCAAAGTTTAAGTAAATGGATTAATCATTGCAAGTCCATCATTACAGTTAGAGCTAATTATTACGGAATACCTGAACAATTCCAGCATCGCATAAATTCTTTAATGCCATCAAATATTTAGTCTCCCCTAGACGGTCTAAATACCGTCTACAGAATGCCAATGTGGAGAAGTTCTTGTTAATTGTTGCTAGCAGTTGCTTCGCTCTTGGCAACCTCAGTGGAATATGGCCAGCATCAAAATTTTTCATATAATGGCTGCACTCTAGATCTTCTCTTACATAGCCTTTCCCTGCACACAGCAACAACAAACTTGATTAATCTTATATGGATCATGGTGCTAACTGCTATCTCCCCCAAAAGATACATTAAATTCCCTGGCATATGAAACTATCATTACCTGTTGATGCAAATGTTTCAATTGCAAAGAATTCACCTTCTTCCATTTTTGTTTGCTCCCCTCCCTTAACAATTGGAACAGATTTTCCAGCATGGATCTGGTAGCGCCCAATGCTATGTCCATTCAAGTTTCGGATACTTTTAACTGTTAATTGAGACATGCATGCATCAGTGATTTAATAATAAATTCATTATAGGTAAGTGCTATCACAAGCAGATTCCCAGCCGAATGAGAAAATACAACCTTGAACTGCCAAAAGAGTACTAATGTTTTCAAAGTGACAGCATATACAAGAAATCCCCTTCCCCCAATGATCAATGTCGCATAAGTGATATAATAACACAAATTATGTTACTGCTGAAGCATGAAGCAAAGTAAAATGTGCAAAAAAAAAAAAAAAATTGCCTCTTTCAAGTGACGGACAAAATAAACAATGAGATCCTGATCGAACCAAAAACAAAGGGTCCATCAATCAGTCCATGATTCTGATTGAGAAACTGAAACATAATCATCTTGTCAAACATAGGTAAAAGCAAGTTTTCAGATACTTATATATTCGTAACAATTGTTAAAAATTCAGATAAATACTGTACCTTGAAACACCTTCCCATTGATTTCAACCTCGTATGATTCCATGACCTCTTGGATGGCAGCACCAACATCACAAAGACGCACATCAATCCCCGATTCCTAAACAATCAAATGATAGTCAGCATATGGTAACACAATCCAATTAAATGAGTAGAAATAACGAGGTCTTCAGAGTGGTATAAGTTTTATCAACATTCATTTTGGAACAAGGCTATATATATATATATATATATATATATATATATATATATATATATTGAACTTGTTAAAATTCAATGCAGGGACTTATAACTCACATCGGGTTTAGAAACATGTGGACAGATAAAGAGGTAAGAATTTTCTAAACTGCAATGCTTCTATGTATTAGGAGTTGATTGATAAGATGGGTTGAAGTAGTGCATAGCTAAAAAGAAAATGATGTGTTTGAAAGACTAGGAAGGAGACGAGGAAATTAATGCAGGAAAGAGCAAGGTAAAAGAGGTAAGATAACTGTCTTCCCCTCTGATTTTGGGTGATAGAAGTGACATGAGGTACTGAAAAATGAAAATAGTGGGCTAATCCTTTTGGCTTTTGCTTTTATCCACTAGAGTTCAGATGCACTTTGCTAGGCAGAAGACAAGAAGGAACTCAACAATTTGAATGCAGAGAAAATAAATCCAAGACTCCTAAACTCCTTGAGAACTCTAGACTCAGTTAATTAACAAAAAGCTTTCCTCTGTTGAACATCCCCGATAGTTTTGTTTTCTAACAGAAGAAAGTCCCTAATAATTCAAAAGTAATAATAAGATGAAAACAGTACCTTTTTTTTTTTTTTTTTTTTGGTAATGATTGCATGGTACCCAAAAGATGGAATTAAACTAGGTATAAATGTTGCACCTTGATACCCGTGTTGGTTGCCTCACGTGAAGCTTCAAGTAGCGGATCATACATAGGATTAAATGCTACTGTAAATGCACAGTCCACGATATGCCCTGCAAATTCAACAACCATCCATTTTCAATAACGGATCCAGCCATAAGAAAATTAGCTGCATCTTAATCCACAGTTCAATTCTAACAACATCACAGGTATTAGAACACACTGGAAAGTAGGACTACCATCAATATGGGTTCCAAAATCTAATTTCATCACATCATCATACTGAAGCACAGTCTTATCCCCAGTATTTGGGGTCCAATGAGCAGCAACCCTATCAATAAAGAAGAATTTCAAATAAGGATACAACCAAGAAAGCATAATATTTAATTCAATAACATATCCTCCGAAGATACTCACCAGTTCAGAGAACATCCAGTAGGAAATGCAATGCCAGCTTGCAGACCATTTTCTGATATTAGCTTGCGCACTGTATTCTCCAAAGTCTCACATAAGTCAGTCATTAACATTCCAGGTTTCAAAATGCCTTTCATGTACTTCCGAACCTAAAACCAATTATAAACAAAATGTCAAGAAAATTGCACAAAAAGTTGAGCAGCAATGCAACACATAAGGGTTAATAGCAACCTGACGATGAACTTCAGCTGCTTGGCGAACAGAATTATATATGGGCTTTTCAAGGCGCTCCAACTCTCTCTTCTCTTCAGATGTAGTCCTCCATAAATTACTGAAAGATAAGTTCCCAACAATTAATTTACCGCAGAAAGCAGACAAATGATGCAAAAATTCACTTAAAATGCAAATAATGATACTAATTCAGAGTTAAGGATGCAATGAGAGAAGACACTTCATTGACAGTAGTTAGTTTGGTTCTCAGATATTTGAAAATAAGGGAGACAATCATTTCTCATTCATTAGAAAGTTCAATCAGTTCATTTCATGCCGCAGTGAGAAATGACCAGTGAAAGTGTCGACTATTAAGAATTATGTGTATGAAACTTTGATGTAAATGGCAAAGATTTGTGCTATTTCCAAATACATTTGAGCCAATACAGTTGTAAAATTTATATAGGACAGACGACACAAGCAATAGCATAGCATATACTATCTTGTACACATAGTGAACTTGATTAGATTGTATTCAAAGGAAAACAACATATACTCACTCGTCTTTATATTGTTGAATTTCACCCTCAGGAAATTCCCCAGATGGAAAAAGCTCCATAACTGGAACAGAGGGTGGATCAGTCTGCTGTGGCAATTCCTTCCTTTTCCTGTGAAATACCAGATGAGACATTATTAACTATCAAATCCAAAAATTAGCGTGCATGATGTATCAATGAAAGTAAAAGGTTCTCACTTGCTTTTATTTTTCTTCTTTTTCTTCTTAGCAACTTCTGCAAGAAAACAGTTTCCAAATGCATATAGGTTCATATATTAGAAACATTTGGCAAGTTTTGATGACGAAATAATTAAATCAATGCTTTTATAATAATAAATGCCACCTGCATTACTAATGTTACAAAAAAATCCTAAACCTCAATCAGAAAATTAATAAAAACAAATTAGTACCAATAAGAACCATTAGAAAAAGAATTGGCCATCCAGAGTAATCATGTTTTATTTCCTCTGCCATATCTGTATAAGACACTGAAACTTTCTCAACTATGCATCATACACCTCATGCTCTAAAGCAACATGTATTCCTCGTTTCTCAATAACCTGCCTATATCCACACACACGCGCTGCACGCGCACGCGCGCGCACACACACACACACACGTGTGTGTGTGTGTGTGTGTGTGTGTGTATCTTTAACAATTATTTCTCATGTAAGAAATGTAGTATACATAATTCCATAAAAACTAATTATTAACCAGAAATAAAAGAAGTGGCAACATAAAGAGAATCAATAAAGAAACTCGATAATACTAATCACCTTTCCCCTCATCTTCATTTTTTTGCATTGCAGAAGAAAGGTCAGAAGACTCATCATTGTCGTTGATTACTGAAGGCTCTGAAGTCCCATTCTCTTCTTTAGTCCCATTTTCTTCAACAGGGATTTGTTTGTCCACAGCGACCTTTTCGTCTGCCATTGACAAAGACCTATTTGCATAAAAAAAAAAAAAAAAATTGAGATGGCTTTACATAAATGCACACAACTGATTGAATGCCTATATTAACAGATTTCAACAAAAAGAAATAAATTCACCAAATGGATAAACTCATATGTGGTAAGCTATTACCAGTAGACTACCCATGAAAAAAAGAAATTAACCCAAATTCCCTAAACTCAAATACAAGAAGAATGAGTTTTAAGTTTATTCAATCATAAACTAAGCTGCATACGATTTTTGCTTCCTGCAATGCTATTAAAGTAACAATCTTTATGAATACAAATCATTAAAACTTAATTCTAAAGAAAGTTCACAGGCAATCATATAAAATTAAACCCACCCCAAAAAAAGGGAGAGAGAACAAAAAAATAATCGTAATAAAGATAAAAAATTCGATTAGCAAAGATAATATCTGAGAAAATGAAAGAGAAATCAATCAAAAACGAAGTAAAGGAAAGAAATTTATTACTTTTAGGGGCTAAAGATCAAAACTTTTTGGGTTGAGAAAGGCAACGCAGCAACAGCAAGCAGACAGAAGGAAACTCTTCTTCTCTGTTTCTATTTCCACACTGACCCTAATTAATGTGTTATGGTAGCGAAGACTAACAAAAGCCCACTGAATGCAAGCCTAGAGGCTTTGAAATCAAACCCCGGTTGCTGTTGGGCTTTTCATCAAGATGTGTATATACATATGCATGGATTTGTTACATTTATTTTTATGCCATTCTAATTATTTGAAATATATATATATATATATATATATATATATATATATATATATTAATAATATTTTTAATACCTAAAAATTAGATCATTAATAGTATAGTTAAAAATTAATTTTACATTAAAAAAAGTATATTAAAGTATGAATTATTGATTATGAAATTTTTATGGTTTGTGATGGTAAAATATATATATCACAAAAAAAAAAAAGAATATTTTACAATTGAATGTTATTTAATTTATATCTATCCATGAAAGGCATAATATTTGAGAGTTATTAGGCAATATTTGATTATACCATTCAACATTTAAAATTAAAATTTTCAGCATATTTAATTATTTTGAGTTTGTTTGATAACTATATCTTAAAATTTTAAATTAAGTTAAAAATTATGTAAAATAATAAGTCAATCAAAATTTTTAACTTAAAATTTATACTGAATATAATAAATGATTAAATTTTTAAATATTATTACTATTTAAAAATTATATCACTTATTTTATTATAGTACTTAAATTTTCAACACTTAATTTTTAATTTTACTAAATACTTCCTTAATATAAATATATAAGTGATACGCACATGTAGAAAGACTAATGGCCAATACTGATTAAAGAAGAGATTACGAAGCTACTGGACCACAACTTCATCGAGCCCATCAGCTACCCCTCATGGCTTACCAACATTGTGCCGATTCCTAAGAAAGATGGCAAAGTTAGAATGTGTGTGGAGTATAGAGATCTGAACAAGGCTTGTCTAAAAGATGACTTTCCTTTGCTTCACATTGACCTTCTAGTGGACCGAATGGCAGGATCTGAAATAGTTTCTTTAACCGATCTAGCCGCGGAATACAATCAAATAATGGTTCACCCCCCTAACAAGGAAAAAACAGCCTTCATCACTGAGTGGGGAACCTATTGTTACAGAGTTATGCCATTTGGACTTAAAAATGCTGGGGCAACATACCAAAGGATGGCAACCACAATCTTTCATGGCATGATGCACAAAGAAATAGAAGTATATGTCGATGATATGGTGGTTAAGGGCAGTACTGTCGAAGAACACTTGGAAGCTTTAAAGTAATTCTTCCTTAGACTTCGCCAATATAATCTCAAACTCAATCCTGCCAAGTGTATTTTGGCGCTTCATCTGGGGTATTCCTAGGCCATATGGTTAGTAAGAAAGGTATAGAGGTCGACCTTGCAAAATCAAAGGCAATTTTAGAAATGCCATCTCCTACAACAGAAAAGGAGATCAGAGGTTTCCTCGGATGACTCCAATACATTAGTTGATTCATCAATCAATTGGCGAAGGAATTTCCTAGGCTCCATGGTTTAACTTATAACACATATTATTTATAAAGTATGAGCTAGACCTAAACTTTTGCTCTAATACCATCTCTGTCACTGGTAGAATGGCAACAAAGGGTACCTATCATAGCACTTATGAGCAGGACTATACCACTGTCCCCATTCTTGGGTGGGACTATACCACTATCCCCATAAGCCCCTAGGCGGATAGTCATGCTTTGCCATTGTTCATGCGCGAGATTTCCTAGGGATCAGAATACACAAGCGAGACTTGGGCCTGACCTCATAATTCCTCTGCTCTGATACCACCTCTGTCACGACCAACCTTTTTAGCCGTAACAGTCCTAGAGTTTAGGGAGATGTAAGGTCACCTAAACCCATAGAACTCATTTCACTCATAATCAATTATTATTCATCACATTAAACCATATTCAAAGATCGTAACCTAATTACTTTTCTCATTACCCATTACTTGTTTACCATTTCCTTGTTAACTTATAACATCATTATGAACACAATATAAATAACTTCTTAACTTGAATCTCGTATTAATAATCAAATATTCAATATCTCATACATTACTACAATAGGAATTATAATATCATTCATATTACATATACATCCTATAATAAATTAGTACTAAACCCTTCAATAACCATAGAGCTCTAACAATAACCTTCATAATCAACGGTTACAATGTTGGAACTTGGCAAAGCAACTTCCAAGTGGATGGGGCTTGGAGTTTTAATTTGCTAACTCATTGACTTTAGCTAAAAAATTTATACCATTAAAATATGAGATACAATTCAGTGAGTATATAATAATATAATATATATGGTGAGTACAAAGATAAATTTCAGGAAGGGCTCTTTATAACAATGGAATGTTTTCAATCAATATCAACATTATGGTTCAATTTCTCATTTAAAATGAGGATCTAATCTTTAGCTCACTAGTCAACTTCTCACGGGTGGAATCTCATCCATGTCCCAACCTATGTGAAACTACTGGATAAATTTCTCATATGTCTTTATCACACGGCTGAAATCCCAGTCGTGTGACCACCCGTGGTCGAGTCTTTTTTCTTCTATCAATGATACAACTTGTCTCTAGACATCCCACATCTTAAATATCATACATACCATAGTATACAAGGACAATAATTATGTCACACATGTGACATAATGCTTAAATTTAGGCAAACAATTCAATTGGCGGCACAACAATACTAACCAATTTCTTTTCACTATTTCTTTAGCATTGTTCAAGTAAGCATATCCTGTAAACCCATTGGGTCAAACTAAGTTTGACTTTCGTTATACCATTGTAATTCTTATTGATATCAAATTTTCATGTCACTATCATCATTTCCCAACATCATAAAAGATGTCAACACCTAATCACTAGCATTTCATATTCATATCTCAATTAAGTTACTAGCATAGTTTATTAAATCCAATTCGATCCAACATTCACTTATCATAAGATACTTATTAAAATTGATTACATTCCTCATTCATGTCTCGTTATTCATTTAGTATTCACTTCATTTGATCCTCTTGTGATTCTTAAGGCCCTACTTGGCACAGTATATAAACACTGTAACATCATCGTTACTGTTAAGAAACCTCGGGTATTACATTATAAGTCAAGGTTCTGTAATCAATAAAAATTTATATATTCTCATGTTAAGTCAATAGAAATGAGATAATAAAGTTTGGGATTATAAGTTAATTCTGTGATATTTGGTAGTATTTTTTTGAGTGAGAAAAAATGAAGAAAAATTTTTGTATGGTCTACATTAAGTATGGGGGAACAAGCATTAATGTGTTAAATTGTATTAAATATAGTTGTGCAAATAATATCTTTATGTGATCAATGGATGGTTGAACTCAAATACTTAGTATTCTATCTATGAATTTTTTGTATTCAAAATTTGATTTCAATCTCTTGAAACTTTTTTAATATATCTAGTCAATGAAGCATTGTTGATAAGTTAGTCATTCACCATTGAAATTGAAATTATTGCATTTGAGAATAAGCAAATATATAAGTTTGGGAAAGTTTGATGTGCTAAGTATTTAACTAAATAATTTTATGATTTTACCCCTAACTTAAGAGTATTTTACTTGATTCTTGAATAAGACCCTCAAAATTCCATTTATTTACTTACATGATGATTTTAATGTATTTTTGTAAAAGTTTCATATTTTGGATTATAACTAAAGCAAAAATTGGCAATTTTAGAGAGCACAAGGCTACGTAGTTCCAGAACGCACAAGATTGTGTATTTCAATTTGCTTCTGCTAAAAAAATGAAGAAAAACTCACAAACTGTACAAACTTATATAGTTCAAAAGTGCACAAGCTTGTGCATATGCGACGACTATACTACCTATTTAATTTTGGAAAATGACATAAAGAGAAAATGAAGGTTTAAAAGTGTAGAGATATGGGGACTAATAAAAAGAATGACTTTTTACAACAGAAAATGGGCAGATTTTGAAAAAGAAAAATATTAGATTAGGGTATTATTTTTAATTTTTAGATTTAGAACCTCATTCATAATTATATTATTAGAAGATTTTTCAATTTTTGGAAAAATCAATGAGAGCATCATCAGTCTTGGATTCCCATGTTATGGATTCTTCTAGAGCTCTATTCGAGCTCCATTCTAAACCTTTCTCTTTTATTTTGTATTGAAAAATGTTATTTAATTTAATTAATTGAATTATTTGTTTTATTGATTTAAATATGAGTAGCTGAATTTTTATGATGGTAAACTTGTAAGTCATAGTTCTGTAATAAACAAAAACTTACATTTGTCAAATTTCAGTACTTTGTTATCTATTTTTTTATTTGATAAAATTTTGATTGGATTTGCATTTTTGTGTAATAAGTGCTAGATGGTATGATTGGTTTGGTAACATTAAACAAGTGACAAGGCTATGTTATTATTATTATTTTTAATATTATTTAATTGTGTACTTTGGTTACGTAATTTTTTTATTCACATACTTAATATAACTTAATATTATAATAAATTATGTAGAACATATAATCAACAATAAGTTTTTTTTTTGTGTAAAAATTGATATCATTACAAATAATAGTTTAATTACACCAAAAAAAATAGTAATCTTGCATTTTATTTTATAAATTGGTTGTATTTATAAAATATTTTTTCTTATATTTATCTGAAGCACCTTGGTCAAAATATGGTCAATTTTTAAGTAATAAAGGCACTGTAGTATAAAATTATAAATTACCTAAAAATGCACAAAATTGTGCTTTCCAAAAGTACACAATCCTGTGCACTTTAAAATTTGCTAATACCATTTTTTTTTTTTAAAAAAAATGCACAAAGTGCACAATCTTGTGCATTTTAAAATACTTATGCCATTTTTTGATGAAATTTCGAAAAAATGCACAAGGTTGTGCATTTCAAATGAACAATCTCATGGCATCTTAAGTATAAATAAATTTATGGAGGGACCTAGTTTGTTTTCTCATGACATCATTAGTTTATTTAATCTTTCATTTATTTGCATTTCTTTGTTTTAGCTATGCAGTATAATTTGTTTTCTTATGTTTGGCTAAATGTTCAAATTGATGATTAAGTTTGTCAAGATTCAGTACTTTGTTTATTTATTTATTTTTATTTGAATAATTTTTATCAAATTTGCATTTTGTGGTAACGTTCAATTATAAATTTGCGAAAATTACATAAGTCTATGCAATTCAAAATACACAATCCTGTACGCTTTGAAAAAGAGTCATCCAAGGTGTTGCAAAATTTAAAAAAAATGCAAAAGTTTATGCAATTCAAAAAGATACATTGGATAATTTTTGAAAAACTGCACAGGCTTGTGCAAATTCAAGTTCAGTTTATAATCTCATGACATATTGGGTATAAATACACAAATGGAAAGGTCAATTTTTTACAATCCTATAAAATATGGTCATTTTTTATGAAATTTTAAAGAAATTTAATAAATATCTCTTATTTTAGTTATTATTTTTTAAATTTTAATGATTTACAAAATATGATCTTTTTTTTACAAAATTTTTATGAAATATACAAAATATCTTTGATTTTAATCATTATAACCTTAATATTTATAAAATATGGTTATTTTTTACAAAATTCTCAAGAAATTTATAAAATAGTCATTATTTTGTTATTTTTAGGAATTACAAAATAAGATAGTTTTTCACAAAATTCACATGATTTTTACAAAATATCGCTGATTTTGGTAATTTTTTTTTTACCTTATGATTTAAAAAATATGTCACTCTTTTATAAAATTATCAACATATCTACAAGATTTTTCTATTTTTAGCCATTATTTTATAATTTTAATTATTTTGTAATTTTAAGGAATTACAAAATATAACTATTTTTTACAAAATTCTCAAGAAATATAAAAAAATATCACTAATTTTGATAATTATTCTATAATCTTAAAATTTACAAAATATGGCTCTTTTTTATAAAATTATAAATATATTTACAAAATATTTTAGCTTTTTTTTGTAATCGCAATGAATTACAAAATATTACTATTTTTTACAAAATTCTTGAAAAAATTATAAAATATTCATAATTTTAATCATTATTTTGTAATCTTAAAAAATTACAAAATAAGATTTTTTTTATAAAATTCTCATGATTTTTACAAAATATCGCTAATTTTAACAATTCTTTTGTAACCTTAAAATTTATAAAATATGTCAATTTTTTACAAAATTATCAACATATTTATAAAATTTTTATATTTTTAGCTATTATTTTGTAATTTTAAGGAATTACAAAATATAGCTATTTTTTACAAAATTCTCAAGAAATTTACAAAATATCACTAATTTTAATAATTATTTTGTAATATTAAGATTTATAAAATATAACACTTTTTTACAAAATTATGAATATATTTACAAAATATTTTAGCCTTTTTTGTAATATTAATGAATTACAAAACATTGATCTTTTTTACAAAATCTCGTGAAATTTACAAAATATTCATGATTTTGACCATTATTTTGTAATATCAAGTAATTACAAAATAAGATCATTTTTTACAAAATTCTCATGATTTTTACAAAATATCACCGATTTTGACAATTCTTTTGTAACATTGAGATTTACAAAATATGTCACTTTTTTACAAAATTATCAATATATTTACAAAATTTTTCAATTTTTAGCCATTATTTTGCAATTTTAAGGAATTACAAAATATAGCTATTTTTTATAAAATTTCCAAAAAATCTACAAAATGTCACTGATTTTGATAATTATTTTAAAATATCAAAATTTACAAAATATGACACTTTTTTACAAAATTATCAATATATTTACAAAATATTTTAGCTATTATTTTGTAATTTCAAGGAATTACAAAATATTGCTATTTTTTACAAAATTCTTAAAAAATTTATCAAATATTCATGATTTTGGTCATTATTTTGTAATTTTAAGAAATTATAAAATAAGATTATTTTTTACAAAATTCTCATGATTTTTACAAAATATCGCTGATTTTGTTAATTCTTTTGTAATCTTAAGATTTACAAAATATATCACTTTTTTACAAAATTATCAATATATTTACAAAATTTTTCTATTTTTAGCCCTTATTTTGTAATTTTAATGAATTATAAAATATAGCTATTTTTTATAAAATTCTCAAGAAATTTACAAAATATCATTGATTTTGATAATTATTTTGTAACATTAAGATTTACAAAATAAGGCACTTTTGTTCAAAATTATCAATATATTTGCAAAATATTTTAGCCATTATTTTGTAATTTTAAGAAATTGTAAAATATTATTCTTTTTTACAAAATTCTTAAGAAATTTATAAAATATTAATGATTTTGGTCATTATTTTGTAACACTAGAGAATCACAAAATAAGATCATTTTTTACAAAGTATCACTAATTTTGACAATTCTTTTGTAACCTTAAGATTTATAAAATATGTCACTCTTTTACAAAATTGTTAACATAAAAATTTTTAACCATTATTTTGTAATTTTAGAGAATTACAAAATATAGCTTTTTTTACAAAATTTTCAAGAAATTTACAAAATATCACTAATTTTGACAATTATTTTGTAATCTTAAATTTTACAAAATATGATCCTTTTTTATAAAATTATCAATATATTTGTAAAATATTTTAGCCTTTTTTGTAATCTCAATAAATTACAAAATATTGCTATTTTTTATAAATTTCTTGAGAAATTTACAAAATATTCATCATTTTGGCAATTATTTTGTAACTTTAAGTCATTACAAAATAAGATCATTTTTTACAAAATTCTCATGAGTTTTATAAAATATCGCTAATTTTAGCAATTCTTTTGTATCATTAAAATTTACAAAATATGTCACTTTTTTACAAAATTATCAACATATTTACAAAAAAATTTTATTTTTAGCTATTAGTTTGTAATTTTAAGGAATTATAAAATATAGCTATTTTTTATAAAATTCCCAAGAAATTTACAAAATATCACTAATTTTGATAATTATTTTGTAACATTAAAATTTATAAAATATAGCACTTTTTTACAAAATTATCAATACATTTGCAAAATATTTTAGCCTTTTTTTTTTGTAATCTTAATTAATTACAAACTATTGCTCTTTTTTACAAAATTCTCTAGAAATTTATAAAATATTCATGATTTTAGTCATTATTTTGTAATTTTAAGAAATTACAAAATAAGAGCATTTTTTACAAAATTCTTATGATTTTTACAAAATATTGTTGATTTTGTCCCTTTTTTTGTAATATTAAGATTTACAAAATGAGTTACTTTTTATAAAATTATTAAAATATTTATAAATTTTTATATTTTTAGCCATTATTTTGTAATTTTAAAGAATCATAAAATATGGTTATCATTTACAAAATTATCATTATATTTATAAAATATTTCTAATTTTAGCCATTGTTTGGTAATTTTAAGGAAGAACAAAATATATCTATTTTTTATAAAATTCTCAAGAAATTCATAAAATATCCCTGATTTTAATAGTATTTTGTAACCTTGAGAAATTACAAAATATGACCATTATTTACAAAATTCTTATAATGTTTGTAAAATATCATTGATTTTGACAATTATCTTGTAACTTTAAAATTTATAAAATATGATTTTTTTTACAAAATTATCAATATATGTATAAAATATTTCAAAATTTTCTTATTATTTTGCAATATTAATAATTACAAAATATGGCTATTTTTTATAAATTTCATAAGAAATTTATAAAATATCATTGATTTTAACCATTATTTTGTAACATTTATATTTAAAAAATACATCAATTTTTTATAAAATTCTTTATAAATTTTTGAATATCGGGTAACCTAAAAAATTTATAAAAATATGACTTTTTACAATATTCTCCACAAATTTATAAAATATTGGTGATTTTTAGCCATTATTTTATAATTTTAGAATTTACAAAATATAGTTTTTTTTATGAAAATATCTATAAATTTACAAAATGCATTTATTTTAATCATTATTTTTTAACTTAAGGACTTATAAAATATAGCTTTTTTATAAAATCCTTTAATAACTTATCATATAATTACTGATAAAAAATTTGTTATTTTAATTTCTTTATTTTAAAAAATGACTTAATACTTACTATAAAAGTAACTTTTTTCTTACGAAATCATATAATTATCATAAATTTTTAAAATATTTTAATAATAGTTGGATTAGAAAATCTTATGGCAAACAAAAATTTAATATTTTTTATTTATTTTTAATATTAATGTTTATGATTTTAAAATTCAATAATTAAAAAAATAAATTTAAAAAATCAACATTTTGCTAATAATAAACCATTAGGGGAAAAAAAAAAACCCTTAATTTTTGCTTGCACAGTTGCACCAGGCTGGAAGCTTTTTCCCTAAATGAATTCAAAAAGAAAGATAAAAAAAAAAAAAAAAGAAGAAAGAGGAACCGGCAAACAAGTTGCTATTTTATAATAAATGATTTTTTTTTTTACAAAATTTTTCTTCATTTTAGAAAATTATGATTTCATAAATTATTTTGTAAATTGAAGCCATTTATAAAAATTGATATTATTATAAAATAAGTTACAAAAATATAAGCAACTCTTCGCATTATTATATAAATTATACACTTTTATAAAAAAAAAGAAAGTGTCATTAGCAAAATCATTTTAAAGCTTACTTTTTCATATCATTGTGTAAATGATATTTATTTTACACAAAATATTATTTTTATAAAATTTAAAAAATAAAAAAAAAGATATTTCATATTTTTATTTTTTAACTAAATACTTCTTATAAAAAATAACTTTTTCTTTACAAAATTATATTATTGTCATAAATTTTTAAAATGTTTCAATAATAGTGGGATTGGAAAATCTCAAAGCAAATAAAAATTTAATATTTTTTTATTTATTTTTAATATTCATATTCATGATATTAAATAATTTAGTAATTAAACAAATAAATCTAAAAAAATCAGTTATTTTATCATTATTTTGTAATCTTAAAACATATAAAAGAAATGACAATTTTTTACAATATTCACCATAAATTTTCAAAACAATGCTGATTTTATCCATTATTTTATAACCTTAAGGCATTAACAAAAAATATTATTTTTTATAATATTCTCCAAAAATTTACAAAATAATGTTTATTTTATCTATTATTTTATAAGTTGAAGTCATTTACAATAAATGAAATTTGTTTTGCAAAATGCTCCGGAAATTTGTAAAAGAGTTTAAATTAAAAACCTTTTTTTAATTTAAATTTACAAATATAAATGCAAATAAATTTTAAATTTGAGGAAAATAGTATAATTATAAAAAATTATTGGAAATAAATTTTTTTAATTTTTTGTAAAATTTTTTATTTTTTTTTCTTTGATAATATTTTTTAAAATTTATATTATTGAGATTATTAATGATAAAAAAAATTTTAAAAATAAATAAAATATGACTTTTGTGATCACCATGTTAAAGAAAAATTGCAGCAGCTTGGGTGGGAAGTGTGTCTTCAAATGGCGGGAAATCACAATTTCAATTAAAAAGGTTATTCTGTAATTTTTTCTAGTTCTTTGGCCAAAAAAAAAAATAAAATTAAACGTTGTCCTATTATCAAGGGGTAAACAGGTTGCTAATTTTTGTGCTATTTTTTTAGAGGACACGTGTCAATATATTGTGCAATAGAGATCTCAAGTTACCGTGACTTGAAGTCATGGTAGAAAATACCGCTACATTGGACTTGACGTTAAAACCAGATAAAGTGCAAAAATCTTTAAATACATTTTTCTATATTAAAAAAGTATGGGTAATAGTAGTTTATTCTCCTATTTAATAAGGGTGCAATGTTGATCTCAATAAAAGTACATTGATTCAGTGTTGTCAAATTAAACATATGTGTCCCTCTCACAACTCTCGGGTATTCCTCTTGTCTCTGACCTGGGCATGTATCTTGGGGCTCCTACGATAAATGGCAAAGTTTCCAGGGAAGTATATCAATATATTCTTGACAATCTAAATAATAAATTGCCCAATTAGAAACAAACAAACCTTTTTGCAGGTAGAATCATTTTGGTGAAGTCTGTGCTTGCAGCAATGCCTTCATATATTATGCAAATAGCTGACCTTCCAAAAAGAGAGTGTGACGAATTTGAACGTATTTGCTAAAGATTTTTATGGAGTAAAGGAAAGGATCATAAGGGCATACATCTTGTTAATTGGGAAATTGTTTCTAGCTCTATTAAAAGAGGAGGTTTGGGCATTAGAAACATGAAGACACTCAATTCTGCATTTATGAGCAAAATGACATGGCAGCTTGTTAATGGCTCATACTCGATTTGGGCTAATGTGATTCAGAGCAAATATTTAAGAGGCACCAATGGTCTTAACAATGTTTGCAGAAACACCCATGCCATTCATTTGCTTCGAGGTCTGATTAATGAATATAATTTTATTCTTAATAATTCTATGCAAAGGGTTAGGAATGGGAAAGGGACTAAGTTTTGGAAAGATACTTGGCTTATTGATGTGCCACTTGTTGAGGTTGCTACTTCACCCATATCAAATTTGGAAAAAGATTGCACTGTTAATGACATGTGAATCAAAGGTAAAGGTTGGAGTTGGGAAAGATTTGAACAAAAATTACCAAATAAGGTGATTAAGCACCTGGCAGCTTTTTTAGTAAGGGATGATGAAAATGCATATGATGATACAATTTGGAAGCACAATATATCAGGCAATTTTGATATCAAATATGCCTATGAGATTAAAAGAGAAAGAAAAATCCTTGACAAGAATCATTTTTGGAATAAGCTTTGGAAGCTTAAAGTTCCACAGAGAATCAAAGCTTTTGTGTGGTTGGTGATACACAACAAAATTTTGACTAATGCGAAACGTTGTAAAAGAGGTTTGTCTAATGTTTCTTTGTGTACTGTGTATGGTAAGGAGCCTGAAACAATTTCTCATCTGCTTAGAAATTGCCATCATTTTTCCAAAATTTGGATTGACTTTGTTGGTCCTTCACAATATAGAGAGTTTCAACAATTGGAAGGTGATGAGCGAATAAAAACTAATATTTGCAGGGATAATAATGGTAGTTTTGAAGGCAATTGGGCTAGCCTCTTTGCTATCACGATATGGTGGTGTTGGAAGTGGAGAAATGAGGTGGTTTTCAACCAACATTTGGTTAGTCCAAATTACAAATCTCATTTTGTTAAATCATATGCAGGTCAAATTGCAAAAGCTATGGAGAACTTAAGGAATGTTGCTCAACGTAGTGATCGTATGGTTCAAATGATTGGGTGGCATCCCCTTGATGGTGGCTGGATAAAATTGAACTCATACGGAAGCTCCAAAGGCAACCCTGGAGTGGCGGGCGGTGCCGAATTTTTCAGGGACAACAATCGCAACTAGTTATGTGGCTACATGATTAATATTGGGCATTGTACAGTTGCTGAAGCTAAACTTTGGGCACTTATTCATGGACTTATCATAGCAAAAGACAAAGGTTTTAACAAGCTAGAAGCTAAAGTCGACTCCTCCCTATTGGTCCATTGGCTTGCTGGAAAATCAAGAGAAGATGGCCAGCCTTTTAACTTGATCTTTACATGTCGTAATTTAGCTAAACAAATTTCGAAATTTCTAATCAAGCATACATTCCATGAAGGAAATGCAACGGTTGACCATCTTGCTACTATGACTTTAAGTATGCATAGAGGAGTGACTTTTTTGAGAAGGTCAATGTCACGACCCATCTTTGAGCCGCGACTGTCCTAGGGCATAGGGAGACATAAGGTCACCTAAACCCGTAGAACAACCTATAACTCATAAACTATTACCATTACATTACCCTTAACCCAAGATCGTAGCCATAATTCCCATGTAATAGTCATTCAACATCTAAATTCATTTTCAAATTTATCGCTTTTGAACTCCATTTTCTAGTATTTTAATTGCAACTTAAGCGAGTGTTAATCATACATCTGGATATAGTAAGATAGTGCCCAACCACACATATTAATGATACTCTAAGTTATACCATTATTACAGACTTTTAACAAAACATGGAGCTCTAGAGTGAAACCTCCAAAATTTATAACAAAATATATACATGATGATACCCAAAATCAGCAACGCAATTTCCAAGCGGAGATGCAGAACTTGGAATTTACCTTGCCAAACCGTCAACTGATCCTGAAATAAATAACAACTATGGGGTGAGACAAAGCTCAGTGAGTACATAGTAAAACTGTATAAAGTAAGCAAGTGATAGGTGGTTTAGTGATAATTTCTTATAGCAATGAAGTGAAACGAATAAAAATCATTCTTATGGAATAGTTTTCCATATACAGTAATTATTGCATTTTTAGCAGAATATTTCCTTTATGGAAACGGTGTGTTTCCCACATTATCATTATCACTTGAGTGGCGGCTTACGCCTTGCTCACTCCCATTTCAGTCACACGTACAACTGATCGGGTCGCACGTACTGGGGGCCATAAACCCTTCCCAGCTAGGGTTCGGATACTCTTTACCCTATCCGCAGGTTCATTACCATTGTGCACAATGTCTGATGTATTGCCCCACATCAGAGGGGTATTCTGCTTGCCACGATATCATTAAAACATTTTTCCTTTCCATCCATGAAATACTTCAATGGATAGTATATCAATTAAATAATCAAAATTTCCATCATTGATCATATTGGGAAAAGAAGCAACAAGGTTCATGTGACCAAGTGCCATAAGGGATATTTAATTCAATAATTGGTAAAGCATATCATGCATGCCAAAGAATTGCAATGCATTTTAATTAGAAAAGTGATCCAATATTTAGACTTATATTTAAAGCACAAGAAATATAATATTACAATGGATAATATATAATATCAATTGGGTTGTCATTATTGATCATACTATAAGATCAAACAATATAGACTCATTTGGCCAAGTGCCATAAAGAAATGTTTGGTTCACTTTGGCTCAATAATCAAGGAAGTATTATATCAACGGTTCAATATTCAATAAGCAGATTAAGCTTATCAAGAAATCAAGATTGTGGAATATCAATGAGCCATTCAACTTTTCAAGGGATAGAAACAATTCAACCATTAAGGTTGGAACAATAAAGGTTCAAGTATATGAAACAAGGAATATTATATTATTAAGTACTCACCTCTTGCTCCTTTGCTCCTATACTGATAGTTCTAATGCAGAGTATAACAAGGCTCCTCGGTATCCCGAGCAATGCCTTTACTTTTCGATTCTACAAATACACCCAAATAATCATACATTAATTCCTACTCCTTAAACTTGCTAATCTCATTCTAACTCAACTTAATATTAACTTCCTACTACTAATCACCAAACACATTCCAATACATTAAACAATAACATACATAAACACATTAATTATTTAATCATTTTATTTCAAAATCCCATGTTGTCCAAATCCTTTCATTAAAACAATTAGGTTCCTTTTCCTTCCTAATTCCTTAATTAAATTTTATGTTTATCAAACTAATGCTTAAACAATCAACATTCATTCACCCATTAAAACTAATCTCTTCCAATTCTCATAAACCCTAACTTTACCAAATTGGGATGATTTGGGGAAAACCCAAAATTACTCAATCAAATCTCAAATTGACCTTGCCAAGATAAAATTAATGTTATGCAAAGCCTACCATAACAATCAAACATCAAACTACACTTCACATTACATACTTTCCTTATATCATGCATTATGCCTTCAAGAATTTCAATTTTTGAATAAAATCTCTAAATTCAAATTTTACATTTTTAAACCACTTTTCAACATCCCAATTAACCTTAGATACTGTTAAAAAAAATTTTGGACACTTCCCCTAAAATTCCTAGTTTGGCCGAACCTTATGCAAATTTTCTCTTCATTGACCTTTCATGCTTCCCTTGTTATTATTCACCTATTAAACTCCAAATCCTTAACCCCAATTCTCATATTTCATCACTTAACATGCCAAACTAACTCCTCTTCAAATCATTCCACCAAAATCCAATTATATAAATCAAAAGAAAAGGAATAATTGCTAACAATTTATCATACTTAGGCTAAGGAAAGAAAGGAATCACTTAAGCAATAAATCTCACCTTGAAATGCTCCAAATTTAGCTCTAAGTTGAAGAACAAGTTGGGAGGTTTTTAGTCCTTGGTGAGGGTGAAATTTTTGGTGTAGGTTACAAATGAAATGGTTTAACACAATTTCATTTTATATACAAATAAATTCAATGGTGGTGATTTAATCACACAAAATCAATGGTCACATTTTTACTTGAAATGGAGGGCTAAGATTGATCAAGATGGATGGTTGAGATGGCCCTTAGGTGTATGGTGACTAAGCATCAAAATAATGAACACCATCATCACCAAAGTGAACCTAATCATGGTGATGGAAAAGTAGAAAGCTTAGGTGTAAAGTTGGCATAAGTCAACAAATATGGCTAACCTAATTCCTTTCTCATCCTAACCCCTAATTAACTTGTTCTAACCATTCTTTAGTCATACTCCACCAACATTTGAGGCCTTAGGGCCGGCCACTCTATGGGCTTGGGCTTTGAGTCCAAAAGCCCATTAACAAGCTCACCCGAAAACGTTTCCCGAACTTAAAATTTTTTCGTAATTTTTTTCCTTTCCCTTTCACTTGGCATTTTAAATCTTACCTTCCCATATCATATTAAGCCTAAAATAAGCCATATTGCCTAAAATTAATTCAATAAAACATACAATAAATATTCCTATCTCATAAATGTACACACTCAAGCATTTAGCATCAACAAGAGTTTCTGTCATCCTATCATTATGTCATTGATACTATACCCAAAATTTATATTTTATGGTATTATTATAACTCTGATGAGCTATGGAGACCTTGGGTATTACATTCTACCCCCCTTAAAAAAAAAATTCGTCCACGAATTTTAAAACTTACCCATTATTGAACAAATGCGGGTACCGTTGTAGCATATCATTCTCGCTTTCCCATGTGCATTCCTCTACATCGTGGTTACGCCATTGGACTTTTACTGTTGGTACTTCTTTGTTTCTCAGCTTCTTTATTTGTCGATCCAGGATGGCAATTGGAACTTTTTCATAAGAAAGGTCTTTGTCAATCTCAATATGTTGGGGTTGCAATATGTGCGATGGATCAGATACATACTTTCTCAACATCGACACATGAAACACTGGATGTACATGTTCCAATGCAGGTGGTAGTGCTAACTTATATGAAACTTCTCCGACTCTACCGAGAATCTCGAAAGGTCCAACAAATCGAGGAGATAGTTTTTCCCTTCTTGCCAAATCTTATTACTCCCTTCATTGGTGAAACTTTCAAGAATACATGGTCCCCTACGGCAAACTGAATATCCTTCCTCTGAAGATCGGCATAGCTCTTGTGACGACTAAAAGCAGTTCTTAATCTCTCCCGAATAACCTTCACCTTTTTCGTGGCTTCCTTGACCATATCAGGGCTTCCAAATATTTATCTCCAACTTCTGCCCAACAGATTAGAGATTGACACTTCCTCCCGTACAATGCTTCATAAGGTGCCATTCCTATAGAAGAATGATAACTATTATTGTATGCAAATTCAACAAGCGAAAGGTGCTTATCCCAGCCACCTCCAAAGTCCATAACACACATGCGAAGCATATCCTCCAATGTCTGAATTGTCCTCTCAGACTGCCCATCAGTCTGCGGATGGAAAGCGGTGCTGAAGTCGAGTTGTGTTCCCAATGCCTCTTGTAGTCGTTGCCAAAATCCCGAAGTAAATTGAGTACCTCGATCCGAAATAATTGAAAATGGAACTCCATGCAATCTTACTATGTTATCCACATAAATACGAGCATAATCGACTGTTGTATACGTGGTCTTTACTTCAATAAGGTGTGCCGACTTTGTCAATCGGTCCACAATGACCCAGATGGAGTCATAACCTTTCATCGTCTTGGATAATCCCACTACAAAATCCATGGTAACACGTTCCCATTTCCATTCTGGCAATTTTATCTCCTGAAGTAATCCAGAAGGTCGTTGATGTTCGAACTTCACCTGCTGACAGGTAAGACAAGAGGCAACAAAATTCGCTACGTCCTTCTTTAATCCTGGCCACCAATATGAACCTTTTACGTCGTGATACATTTTGGTGGCACCCGGGTGTACACTATAAAGGGTCTGGTGTGCTTCCTTCAAAATTTTCTCTCTCAGACCTTCTACATTCGGCACACAAAGCCGATTGCCACATTTCAGAATGTTTTCTTCCACCCCGAACTCTGGAGCTTGCCCCTTTTCTAAATCTTCCTTGATCTTTACCAAATGAGGATCTTGACTTTGAAAAGTCTTGATTTCATCAATAAGCTTCGGCTTTACTTGGAAGTAAGCTAACAATACTTGTGAGTCACTTACCTCCATTGCAAGCCTTCATCAAACATCCGCTTCACCTCTCTCACCACCGGTCTCCTTCGTCCCTCTATGTGAGAAAGGCTACCCATAGATTTTCTACTAAGAGCATCTGCAACAACATTGGCTTTACCAGGGTGATAAAAGATTTGACAATCATAATCCTTAAATAATTCTACCCATCGCCGCTGTCTCAAATTTAAATCCCTTTGCTTTAAAATATACTGAAGGCTCTTATGATCAGTATAGATCTCACACTTCTCCCCATATAAATAATGTCTCCATATTTTTAAAGCAAAGATTACCGCTGCCATTTCTAGATCATGAGTAGGGTAGTTCACCTCATGTCTCCTCAATTGCCTAGATGCATAGGCAATAACCTTCCCATTCTGCATTAATACACACCCTAAGCCAACTCTTGAGGCATCACAGTATATAGCAAAACCTTCATTCCCATCAGGTAAGGCTAATACTGGAGCTGAAATCAAGAAATCCTTAAGCTTTTGGAAACCGTCTTCGCAAGCTTCATCCCACTTATACTTAACTTGCTTCCTAGTAAGCTTTGTTAACAGTGCCGCTATCTTGGAGAAGTCTTTTATAAATCGGCAGTAGTAACCTGCTAATCCCAAGAAACTCCTCACCTCCGTAACTGTTGTGGGTCGAGGCCAATTTGTTATCGCTTCCACCTTCTTAGGGTCTACCTTAATTCCTTCCTTACTCACCACATGTCCAAGGAAACATACTTGTTCCAGCCAAAAGTCACACTTTGACAACTTGGCATAAAGCTTATGTTCCCTTAGAGTCTGTAACACCATTCTTAACTGTTTTTCGTGATCCTCCTTACTCTTTGAGTAGATCAAGATATCGTCAATAAACACGATTACAAACTTATCCAAGAAAGGTTTGAATACTCGATTCATCAGGTCCATGAAAGCTGCTGGGGCATTGGTCAATCCAAACGACAACACAGTGAATTCATAATGACCATATCTTGTTCTGAATGCAGTCTTACAAACATCCTCGCCTTGAATCTTTAGCTGATGATATCCTGATCGTAAATCAATTTTCGAGAAGTACTTAGCCCCTTGTAACTGGTCAAATAAATCATCAATCCTTGGTAAAGGATATTTATTCTTCACAGTCACCCTATTCAACTGCCTATAGTCAATACACAATCTAAGAGATCCATCTTTCTTTTTGACAAACAAGACTGGAGCGCCCCACGGAGAACTACTCGGTCTAATGAAGCCCTTATCAAGTAAATCTTGCAACTGAACTTTCAATTCCTTTAACTCTAAAGGTGCCATCCGGTAGGGCGGTATTGATATCGGTTGAATTCCAGGTAGAAGCTCAATCGAAAATTCAATTTCTCTATCTGGGGGTATCCCTGGCAACTCCTTAGGAAAGACATCGGAAAAAATCTTCTACGACAGGTATCTTCTTAAGATCACTATTTTCCTTATTAACATCCACTACCTGTGCTAGATATGCTTGACATCCCTTCCTTAACATCCTTTTTACTCCCATAGCCGAAATAAGACTTATAGGCGAATCACTCCGATTCCCTGAAATCTAAACTTCTGCCCATATTCTCCCTTAAAATCAATTCCTTTACCCCGAAAATCTATTCTAGCATTATGCTGGGATAACCAATCCATACCTAATATAACATCAAATCCTAACATCTCTAGCTCAATTAAATTCACAGGAAGTTTTCTACCTTCAATTTCAACCACACAATCTGCATACATTCGATCTACTGTCACCTTATCTTCTAATGGAGTGCTTATGATCAAAGGTTCATGCATAACTTCCTTATCTCTTCCTAACCTTCTAGCAAAATATGGTGAAACAAAAGAGTGAGTCGCACCCGAATCAAATAAATAATTAGCACCTATTGACTGGGTCAGGGGCTTCCTTTGTCAAGGCTTCCTCTCCTTCTTCCCCTGAAAATTCTGGCGGTTTGAATTTCTTCAGATCATGCACCGTAACTCCTTCCTCTGGTAGCATTCGTCTCCTCACTCTACGTGGTACTCGTGGTAAAATGGGAGGTGCATCCTCCTCTTGTGGTGCAGGTGGCACTATAGGTAGTGGTGGAACTTCCTGACGTTGTCGCCTCAAGTTCAAAAGTTCCTGCCTCATCGCTTCACATTCTTGTCGTAATGCTTCCATATTCTCTGGTGGTCTTGGTCTTCCACTACTCGCGATACTCTGCCTCGATCGGGAAGATTCCTGATCAATATTCTGAACAGACGCAGCATCAGATGCTGCATCTGGGACGAGGCTATCAGCTTCCTGGGATCCTTGTCCCTCTGGCTGAGCGATCCTGTAGGGCAACATCTATGCCAAAATAATATGCATAGCGTCATTTGCCCTTCAAAATCTTGATATTCAAGATACACAAAAATTATACATACACATTAATCATCAATTCACTTTACTCACATTATCCCATATTCATACATATACCATTTGGCCATTGTACATAATTCACAGAGCAAAATCATTATCACATAATAACCATTTTCATATAAACATTGCAACACCTTCATTATTATTTCTTTGTTCTATAAACATACACACATATGTACAAGTACTACATAGCTGTAGCATTCTTTTAGTTATCCTAAGTTTAGATCATTCCTAACATATTTTTTTTTATACATATAAAGCATACTATGCCCAAAATGTGATCATGGTCTACCTACCCATAATCTATCCCCTACTCCTCATATTCCCTCTGATCATTAGAGGCCTCTTCCTCTCCTGGTCCTACTTGCCTACGGGCCGTAGACATCATAGATGAGGACAGCAAACGTCTCCTCACCGGACATCTCTCCTCAGAGTGGTCGAATCTTCCACATGCAGCACACAGATGCTCGGGAAATCCCAGCATCAAATCTCTAAGAGGTAAAATCGGTCTTGCCCCTGGGTTCCTACACCTATTGCTAATCCTTGCCAGCTCCCACTTCAAACTCCTCACTGTCCTCCTCAGGCTAAATACTTCATTCCACAACATATGAAGCTCTCTCATAATCTCTTCATTCTTAGTCTTCATCCTAACTACCCAAACAGGATTAGGATCCTCCTCTGGATCATTCTCCTCTGAATCAGGATAAGTAACTGAGGCTGCATCAGATATATCTCTCTCCTCAACAGAGTTGCGGACCCCCGACATCTACACATTACCAAGTATAAGCAATATTTCACGACTTATGAATATCATATAACAACATATAAAATTCCACAGATATCACAAAAAGAGGATAACTTAATATATAATGTTGACGCGGATCTAACGTAACGGGATACTTTACTGACGACAATGAATCCTATGCTCCATGTTTTAACTTATACCTAAAAATAGGCAAAAGACTCAAATCTTCGCTCTGATACCACCTTTGTCACGACCCATCTTTGAGCCGCGACTGTCCTAGGGCATAGGGAAACATAAGGTCACCTAAACCCGTAGAACAACCTATAACTCATAAACTATTACCATTACATTACCCTTAACCCAAGATCGTAGCCATAATTCCCATGTAATAGTCATTCAACATCTAAATTCATTTTCAAATTTATCGCTTTTGAACTCCATTTTCTAGTATTTTAATTGCAACTTAAGCGAGTGTTAATCATACATCTGGATATAGTAAGATAGTGCCCAACCACACATATTAATGATACTCTAAGTTATACCATTATTACAGACTTTTAACAAAACATGGAGCTCTAGAGTGAAACCTCCAAAATTTATAACAAAATATATACATGATGATACCCAAAATCAGCAACGCAATTTCCAAGCGGAGATGCAGAACTTGGAATTTACCTTGCCAAACCGTCAACTGATCCTGAAATAAATAACAACTATGGGGTGAGACAAAGCTCAGTGAGTACATAGTAAAACTGTATAAAGTAAGCAAGTGATAGGTGGTTTAGTGATAATTTCTTATAGCAATGAAGTGAAACGAATAAAAATCATTCTTATGGAATAGTTTTCCATATACAGTAATTATTGCATTTTTAGCAGAATATTTCCTTTATGGAAACGGTGTGTTTCCCACATTATCATTATCACTTGAGTGGCGGCTTACGCCTTGCTCACTCCCATTTCAGTCACACGTACAACTGATCGGGTCGCACGTACTGGGGGCCATAAACCCTTCCCAGCTAGGGTTCGGATACTCTTTACCCTATCCGCAGGTTCATTACCATTGTGCACAATGTCTGATGTATTGCCCCACATCAGAGGGGTATTCTGCTTGCCACGATATCATTAAAACATTTTTCCTTTCCATCCATGAAATACTTCAATGGATAGTATATCAATTAAATAATCAAAATTTCCATCATTGATCATATTGGGAAAAGAAGCAACAAGGTTCATGTGGCCAAGTGCCATAAGGGATATTTAATTCAATAATTGGTAAAGCATATCATGCATGCCAAAGAATTGCAATGCATTTTAATTAGAAAAGTGATCCAATATTTAGACTTATATTTAAAGCACAAGAAATATAATATTACAATGGATAATATATAATATCAATTGGGTTGTCATTATTGATCATACTATAAGATCAAACAATATAGACTCATTTGGCCAAGTGCCATAAAGAAATGTTTGGTTCACTTTGGCTCAATAATCAAGGAAGTATTATATCAACGGTTCAATATTCAATAAGCAGATTAAGCTTATCAAGAAATCAAGATTGTGGAATATCAATGAGCCATTCAACTTTTCAAGGGATAGAAACAATTCAACCATTAAGGTTGGAACAATAAAGGTTCAAGTATATGAAACAAGGAATATTATATTATTAAGTACTCACCTCTTGCTCCTTTGCTCCTATACTGATAGTTCTAATGCAGAGTATAACAAGGCTCCTCGGTATCCCGAGCAATGCCTTTACTTTTCGATTCTACAAATACACCCAAATAATCATACATTAATTCCTACTCCTTAAACTTGCTAATCTCATTCTAACTCAACTTAATATTAACTTCCTACTACTAATCACCAAACACATTCCAATACATTAAACAATAACATACATAAACACATTAATTATTTAATCATTTTATTTCAAAATCCCATGTTGTCCAAATCCTTTCATTAAAACAATTAGGTTCCTTTTCCTTCCTAATTCCTTAATTAAATTTTATGTTTATCAAACTAATGCTTAAACAATCAACATTCATTCACCCATTAAAACTAATCTCTTCCAATTCTCATAAACCCTAACTTTACCAAATTGGGATGATTTGGGGAAAACCCAAAATTACTCAATCAAATCTCAAATTGACCTTGCCAAGATAAAATTAATGTTATGCAAAGCCTACCATAACAATCAAACATCAAACTACACTTCACATTACATACTTTCCTTATATCATGCATTATGCCTTCAAGAATTTCAATTTTTGAATAAAATCTCTAAATTCAAATTTTACATTTTTAAACCACTTTTCAACATCCCAATTAACCTTAGATACTGTTAAAAAAAATTTTGGACACTTCCCCTAAAATTCCTAGTTTGGCCGAACCTTATGCAAATTTTCTCTTCATTGACCTTTCATGCTTCCCTTGTTATTATTCACCTATTAAACTCCAAATCCTTAACCCCAATTCTCATATTTCATCACTTAACATGCCAAACTAACTCCTCTTCAAATCATTCCACCAAAATCCAATTATATAAATCAAAAGAAAAGGAATAATTGCTAACAATTTATCATACTTAGGCTAAGGAAAGAAAGGAATCACTTAAGCAATAAATCTCACCTTGAAATGCTCCAAATTTAGCTCTAAGTTGAAGAACAAGTTGGGAGGTTTTTAGTCCTTGGTGAGGGTGAAATTTTTGGTGTAGGTTACAAATGAAATGGTTTAACACAATTTCATTTTATATACAAATAAAATCAATGGTGGTGATTTAATCACACAAAATCAATGGTCACATTTTTACTTGAAATGGAGGGCTAAGATTGATCAAGATGGATGGTTGAGATGGCCCTTAGGTGTATGGTGACTAAGCATCAAAATAATGAACACCATCATCACCAAAGTGAACCTAATCATGGTGATGGAAAAGTAGAAAGCTTAGGTGTAAAGTTGGCATAAGTCAACAAATATGGCTAACCTAATTCCTTTCTCATCCTAACCCCTAATTAACTTGTTCTAACCATTCTTTAGTCATACTCCACCAACATTTGAGGCCTTAGGGCCGGCCACTCTATGGGCTTGGGCTTTGAGTCCAAAAGCCCATTAACAAGCTCACCCGAAAACGTTTCCCGAACTTAAAATTTTTTCGTAATTTTTTTCCTTTCCCTTTCACTTGGCATTTTAAATCTTACCTTCCCATATCATATTAAGCCTAAAATAAGCCATATTGCCTAAAATTAATTCAATAAAACATACAATAAATATTCCTATCTCATAAATGTACACACTCAAGCATTTAGCATCAACAAGAGTTTCTGTCATCCTATCATTATGTCATTGATACTATACCCAAAATTTATATTTTATGGTATTATTATAACTCTGATGAGCTATGGAGACCTTGGGTATTACAGTCAACTAGAGATCTTAATAGTTTTTTGATAGCAGAAAAAATTGGTGTTTCATGGTTAAGAACTGTTATTAGTTAATTTTTTTTGTGTTTTCCTAGACATGAGCCCTCCAATGTAATAAAAAAAAAAATTAAACATACGTGTTTAATGTAAAAAACAAAGTACAAGAGTTTTAAGATGCATTTTCCCTTTTTATTTAGATTAATATTAAAGTACTATTAATTGATAATTTTTAAAGGACTTATGGCATATTAGCACGGCTTAGGTAATGTAGCACTTGGTTAAATCAAGCTTGCCATACTAATTGATGATTATTAGTCTTTCTATATGTGTGTGCCACTTATATATTTATATTAAGGAAGTATTTAGTAAAATTGAAAAATAAGTGTTGAAAATTTAAATTCTATAATGAAATAAGTGATATAATTTTTAAATAGTAATAATATTTAAAAATATAATTATTTATTATATTCAGTATAAATTTTAAATTAAAAATTTTGATTGACTTATTATTTTATATGATTTTTAACTTAATTTAAAATTTTGAGATATAGTTATCCAATAAACTGAAAATGATTAAATATGCGGAAAATTTTAATTTTAAATGTTGAATGGTGTTATCAAATACTACTTAACTCTAAAATATTATGCCTTTCATGGATAGATATAAATTAAATAACATTCAAGTGTAATTTTTTTTTTTGGGTGATATATATATTTTACCATCACAAACCATAAAAATTTCATAATCAATAATTCATATTTTAATATACTTTTTTAATTTAAAATTAATTTTTAACTATACTATTAATGATGATCTAATTTTTAGGTATTAAAAATATTATTAATATATATATATATATATATATACAACCGGGGTTTGATTCCAAAGCCTCTAGGCTTGCATTCAGTGGGCTTTTGTTAGTCTTCGGCGACCACAAGACATTAATTAGTGTCAGTCTGGAAATAGAAACAGAGAAGAAGAGTTTCCTTCTGTTTGCTTGCTGTTGCTGCGTTGTCTTTCTCAACCCAGAAAGTTTTGATCTTTAGCCCCTAAAAGTAATAAATTTATTTCCTTTACTTCGTTTTTTATTGATTTCTCTTTCTTTTTCTCAGATATTATCTTTGCTAATCGATTTTTTAATCTTTATTAGGATTATTTTTTTGTTCTCTCCCCCCTTTTTTTTTGGGGTGGGTTAAATTTTATATGATTGCCTGTGAACTTTCTTTAGAATTAAGTTTTGATGATTTGTATTCATAAAGATTGTTACTTTAATAGTATTGCAGGAAGCAAAAATCGTATGCAGCATAGTTTATGATTGAATAAACTTGAAACTCATTCTTCTTGTATTTGGGTTTAGGGAAGTAGGGTTAATTTCTTTTTTTCATGGGTAGTCTACTGGTATAGCTTACCACATATGAGTTTATCCATTTGGTGAATTTATTTCTTTTTGTTGAAATCTGTTAGTATAGGCATTCAATCAGTTGTGTGCATTTATGTAAAGCCATCTCAATTTTTTTTTTTTATGCAAATAGGTCTTTGTCAATGGTCGACGAAAAGGTGGACAAACAAGTCCCTGTTGAAGAAAATGGGACTAAAGAAGAGAATGGGACTTCAGAGCCTTCAGTAATCAATGACAATGATGAATCTTCTGACCTTTCTTCTGCAATGCAAAAAGATGAAGATGAGGGGAAAGGTGATTAGTATTATCGAGTTTCTTTATTGATTCTCTTTATGTTGCCACTTCTTTTATTTCTGGTTAATAATTAGTTTTTATGGAATTATGTATACTACATTTCTTACATGAGAAATAATTGTTAAAGATACACACACACACACACACACGTGTGTGTGTGTGTGTGTGCGCGCGCGCGCATGCGCGTGTGTGAATATAGGCAGGTTATTGAGAAACGAGGAATACATGTTGCTTTAGAGCATGAGGTGTATGATGCATAGTTGAGAAAGTTTCAGTGTCTTATACAGATATGGCAGAGGAAATAAAACATGATTAGTCTGGATGGCCAATTCTTTTTCTAATGGTTCTTATTGGTACTAATTTGTTTTTATTAATTTTCTGATTGAGGTTTAGGATTTTTTTGTGACATTAGTAATGCAGATGGCAGTTATTATTATAAAAGCATTGATTTAATTATTTCGTCATCAAAACTTGCCAAATGTTTCTAATATATGAACCTATATGCATTTGGAAACTGTTTTCTTGCAGTAGTTGCTAAGAAGAAAAAGAAGAAAAATAAAAGCAAGTGAGAACCTTTTACTTTCATTGATACATCATGCACGCTAATTTTTGGATTTGATAGTTAATAATGTCTCATCTGGTATTTCACAGGAAAAGGAAGGAATTGCCACAGCAGACTGATCCACCCTCTGTTCCAGTTATGGAGCTTTTTCCATCTGGGGAATTTCCTGAGGGTGAAATTCAACAATATAAAGACGAGTGAGTATATGCTGTTTTCCTTTGAATACAATCTAATCAAGTTCACTATGTGTACAAGATAGTATATGCTATGCTATTGCTTGTGTTGTCTGTCCTATATAAATTTTACAACTGTATTGGCTCAAATGTATTTGGAAATAGCACAAATCTTTGCCATTTACATCAAAGTTTCACACACATAATTCTTAATAGTCGACACTTTCACTGGTCATTTCTCACTGCAGCATGAAATGAACTATTGAACTTTCTAATGAATGAGAAATTATTGTCTCCCTTATTTTCAAATATCTGAGAACCAAACTAACTACTGTCAATGAAGTGTCTTCTCCCATTGCATCCCTAACTCTGAATTAGTATCATTATTTGCATTTTAAGTGCATTTTTGCATCATTTGTCTGCTTTCTGCGGTAAATTAATTGTTGGGAACTTATCTTTCAGTAATTTATGGAGGACTACATCTGAAGAGAAGAGAGAGTTGGAGCGCCTTGAAAAGCCCATATATAATTCTGTTCGCCAAGCAGCTGAAGTTCATCGTCAGGTTACTATTAGCCCTTATGTGTTGCATTGCTGCTCAACTTTTTGTGCAATTTTCTTGACATTTTGTTTATAATTGGTTTTAGGTTCGGAAGTACATGAAAGGCATTTTGAAACCTGGAATGTTAATGACTGACTTATGTGAGACTTTGGAGAATACAGTCCGCAAGCTAATATCAGAAAATGGTCTGCAAGCTGGCATTGCATTTCCTACTGGATGTTCTCTGAACTGGTGAGTGTCTTCTGAGGATAGGTTATTGAATTAAATATTATGCTTTCTTGGTTGTATCCTTATTTGAAATTCTTCTTTATTGATAGGGTTGCTGCTCATTGGACCCCAAACACTGGGGATAAGACTGTGCTTCAGTATGATGATGTGATGAAATTAGATTTTGGAACCCATATTGATGGTAGTCCTGCTTTCCAGTGTGTTCTAATACTTGTGATGTTGTTAGAATTGAACTGTGGATTAACATGCTGCTAATTTTCTTATGGTTGGATCCGTTATTGAAAATGGATGGTTGTTGAATTTGCAGGGCATATCGTGGACTGTGCATTTACAGTAGCATTTAATCCTATGTATGATCCGCTACTTGAAGCTTCATGTGAGGCAACCAACACGGGTATCAAGGTGCAACATTTATACCTAGTTTAATTCCATCTTTTGGGTACCATGCAACCATTAAAAAAAAAAAGGTACTGTTTTCATCTGATTATTACTTTTGAATTATTAGGGACTTTCTTCTGTTAGAAAACAAAACTATCGGGGATGTTCAACAGAGGAAAGCTTTTTGTTAATTAACTGAGTCTAGAGTTCTCAAGGAGTTTAGGAGTCTTGGATTTATTTTCTCTGTGTTCAAATTGTTGAATTCCTTCTTGTCTTCTGCACTAACAAAGTGCATCTGAACTCTAGTGGATAAAAGCAAAAGCCAAAAGGATTAGCCCACTATTTTTATTTTTCAGTACCTCATGTCACTTCTATCACCCAAAATTGGAGGGGAAGACAGTTATCTTACCTCTTTTACCTTGCTCTTTCCTGCATTAATTTCCTCATCTCCTTCCTAGTCTTTCAAACACATCAGTCTTTTTAGCTATGGACTACTTCAACCCATCTTATCAATCAACTCCTAATACATAGAAGCTTTGCGGTTTAAAAAATTCCTACCTCTCTATCTGTCCACATGTTTCTAAACCCAATGTGATTTATAAGTCCCTGCAAGATTTTTTACAAGTTTAATATATATATATATGTGTGTGTGTGTGTGTGTGTGTTTGTGCGCGCGGCGCGCGCGCGTGCATGTGGCCTTGTTCCAAAATGAAAGTTGACGAAACTTATACCACTCCGAAGACCTCGTTATGTTACTCATTTAATTGGATTGTGTTACCATATGCTGACTATCATTTGATTGTTTAGGAATCAGGGATTGATGTGCGTCTTTGTGATGTTGGTGCTGCCATCCAAGAGGTCATGGAATCATACGAGGTTGAAATCAATGGGAAGGTGTTTCAAAGTATTTATCTGAATTTTTAACAATTGTTACGAATATATATCTGAAAACTTGCTTTTACCCATGCTTGACAAGATGATTATGCTTCAGTTTCTCAATCAGAATCATGGACTGATTGATGGACCCTTTGTTTTTGGTTCAATCAGGATCTCATTGTTTATTTTGTCCGTCACTTGAAAGAGGCATTTTTTTTTTTTTTTTTGCGCACATTTTACTTTGCTTCATGCTTCAGCAATAACATAATTTGTGTTATTGTATCACTTATGCGACATTGATCATTGGGGGAGGGGGATTTCTTGTATATGCTGTCACTTTGAAAACATTAGTACTGTTTTGGCAGTTCAAGGTTGTATTTTCTCATTTGGCAGGGAATCTGCTTGTGATACCACTTACATATAAAGAATTTATTATTAAATCACTGATGCATGCATGTCTCAATTAACAGTTAAAAGTATCCGAAACTTGAATGGACATAGCATTGGGCGCTACCAGATCCATGCTGGAAAATCTGTTCCAATTGTTAAGGGAGTGGAGCAAACAAAAATGGAAGAAGGTGAATTCTTTGCAATTGAAACATTTGCATCAACAGGTAATGGTAGTTTCATATGCCAGGGAATTTAATGTATCTTTTGGGGGAGATAGCAGTTAGCACCATCATCCATATAAGATTAATCAAGTTTGTTGTTGCTGTGTGCAGGAAAAGGCTATGTGAGAGAAGATCTAGAGTGCAGCCATTATATGAAAAATTTTGATGCTGGCCATATCCCACTGAGGTTGCCAAGAGCAAAGCAACTGCTGGCAACAATTAACAAGAACTTCTCCACATTGGCATTCTGTAGACGGTATTTAGACCGTCTAGGGGAGACTAAATATTTGATGGCATTAAGGAATTTATGTGATGCTGGAATTGTTCTGGTATTCCGTAATAATTAGCTCTAACTGTAATGATGGACTTGCAATGATTAATCCATTTACTTAAACTTTGACCTGTTTTGATTTTTGCCTATGATTAAGTTATTCTTCTCTTGTTATTTGGCAGCCTTGTCCTCCTTTATGCGATATTAAGGGAAGCTATGTGTCCCAGTTCGAGCATACTATCTTGCTACGGCCAACCTGCAAGGAAGTGATATCAAGAGGAGATGACTATTAGATGACTAGTTAATAATGTCTGTTTAAGTGAATGTAATAGAGTTGTTTGAATCTATAATTTATGTTTAATGTCTGTTCTGTAACTGTTGATTTTTCTTCTTGATGAAATCTCTGTAATAGTTGGGGGAAAAAAAATGAGGAAATGATATTTTATATTTAACTATAACCAGCAGGGCGTGCAGTCCAAAGTATGCAGAGGTTAGTTTGCCCTCCATTCTCCATCCGAAGAAAAGACTATAATTTAAAACTATAAATTATAATTTTTAGAAAATTATAATTTTTTGAAAAATTGAATTCAAAAATAAAAATAAGTTATTTGTACAAAAGCAAAATTAAATTAATTGTATAAAAAAATTTCATCATATTGTATGTATATATAGATGCTCTAATTAGTACTTATAAATGAAAAAAATATATTTTTTTATTTTCTTATAATTTTTGTAAAAATAGTTAAATACATAGTTTTTCCAATAATTATAGATATTATTTATGTCAACTAATTTTTTTTAAGAGCCACAAATAAAATTAGACATCTTAATTTTTTAATAAAAATAAGTAATATAAATATGGAAAAGAATGAGACAGTAATTTTTTTAAAATATTTGTGAAACATTAGAATTTTCTATTTGATACATTATTCAATACTTTTATTAATTTTTAATCTAATTTAAAAATTTTATTATTAATTAATATGATGAAAATAATAAATACTGTATTTAAATTATTACATTATTTTTATAAAAAATATTTTATTTAAAATTTACATATAAAAAAAAAGAAAAAAAATAATTGAAATTAATAAAAATATTTTTAAAGGTATAAAAGATATGTTAAGAGCATTAGACAATCTTCACTTTTCCTTTGTGCTTTGACCATTTGGTATCACTGTAGTTTTTTGTTTTTTGTTTTTTTTTTTTGAATTTAAACTAATAAATATAAAAAAATTATTTTTTTTTATTTCTTTCATATTTATCTAGAAATATTGTAAAAACAGAAAATAGAAAACCAAAAACACAAGGTTCTGGTTTTCAAAATCTTGCTTTTATTTTAAAAAACAGGAAATAGAAAACTGAAAATGATAATGAACAGGGTTAAAACTGACTTTTTTTTTCAATTTTTTAAATTTCTTTCATGGTTAAATTTAAAATTTTCAAAATTGCGTTAAGTTTTATAAGTGAAATTCCTAAATCTCCCTTCAATTTTAACAAATGGAGGATAAAATATTAAAATGGCTTTCATGCTTGGTATCAACAAGCAGTTGTAGTGATAGTTTGATCGCAAGTGCTTATTTCACCAATTTCTAGTCCAAAATCTCGACTCTGTCATTTACTTGCCGTTGACTGAGCATTCAATATTAAGTGTTTCTGGATCAGCTATCATATCATAGTCACGGCGTTCTCAGAAGTGCTAATTAAAGATTTTCCGATGTTGATGGCTGATTAAAAGGAGGAGGTGTGCTTTCAATCTCAATCTAACTTTTAATTTCCACCATCTCTCTCTCTGTTTATTAATATTCCTCTTTCATTCAGATTGCTTCCCGTTTATTTATTTATATCATTTTTATTTGTTTAAACTTTGGAAAGCTTGTTTGGTACACCTTAAAAATGGACTCCAAGCCAATGGGATTCGAAAATTTTATTTTTTTAAATAATTAAATAGAATTTATTCATTAAATTAATAATTATACTAAGAAATATATATTATATCAATAGCAATTAGAGTTTATTCAAATGTAAAAAAAATAAAATAAAAATAATTATATTGTGTATGAAATTAAAAAATTGGAATTCTATTCCAAGAATGGAATTTTTTTTTCCCAATCCTATGGTATATCAAACATGCTATAAGGGTTAGCCTAATTGATAATTGAGTGTGTTCCTCTTTTTATTGACTTGTGTTCAATTCTTGGAAGTCAAATTATAAATGAGGATTTTTCATTATTTATGAATTCCCTAATCCTGGCCTGGCAGACTAGGAGAGGTGAACTTTGTTGGAAATATTCTCTCACAAACACGGATTAAGATCTTTTCATATTTGGATGAATATGATAAATAATGTTCATATAATTTTAATTATTAAATACAAAATAAACGGTTGAGATTTATTTTTATAAATTAAAATTTAAAATTTTAATTTATAAAAATAAATCTCAACCGTTTATTTTGTATTTAATAATTGAAATTGTGTAAACATGATCTATCATGTTTATGCTAATATGAGAGGATCTTAATCCAACACACACATTCAAAACAAAATAAAGAAAGAAAAACAAAGTAAAGATAAAAACAAAATCTTTTTCAACAACAACAAATTCTTCAATTTGTAGTTTTTGGACATGCAAAGGTCCCTTCAAACAAGTTTTTCTACAGTTCATAGACATGCCAGTTCAATTTATGGACATGTCAATCTCTCAAACAATAAATTTTGCAATTTTATGACATATTAATCTTCAAAGAATATTTCAGTTTAGGGACTTAATGGTCTCTTCAAAGGGAATTTCAGTTTAAGAACATGAGGGTCCTTTCATCATCATCCAATGATATAAACTTTAAACACACAACATCAAATAAATCAAAGTAAAAAACAAAAATTCCTTTCGCAAAAACACAATGAAAATATTCTTTCTTAAAAATACTCCTCTTGTTTTCTCAAAAAAGATACTCATTTTTAATCTTAAAAGAACTCATCACAGACCCTCTAAGATCATTAGGCTCTGATACCATTTGTTGAAAATATTCACTCACAAACACACATTTAAAACAAAATAAGGAAAGAAAAACAGAGATTGAAAACTATAAAAAAAACAAAAGCTAAACATTTAAATTAACATTTTTTTTCTCTTTTTTTCTTTATTTTCAACGCACAAATTCATTACATTAATTTTCTTCCATCTACTTCATTGTTCTAGAACACAATCTATTTATAATAGTACAAAAAGTAGCTTAGATCTCTAAACAATCACCTACTTCCACAATAACCATTACTACAACCATTCCTTCCTCTTACCTGCTAAAATAGGGTAAGCCACACGCTTTAAACAATTACATCAAATACTTAAATCAGCAAAATTTCTCATTCTCTAACAAACTTATTTCGGTTCGCAAAAATGGGCATGATACACCACCTTACTGCAAAACCCAAAAAAAAAAAAAAAATTGCATAAGGAAACTAGTTTCCTGTTGTAGATTTTGATATATATTCTATTTCTTTCTTTTAATTGATTATTTTTTGATATTATTCTCATTTGTATCTCAGGTTGTTTTGTTATCCTCTATTCCCATCTAAATGAAAACTTAAAAAAAGTGAAAATTGAAAAAAAAAATCAAGGGAAGGGGAAATGGAATCTATGACAATCGATCCCATTGTATCCCAAGTGGTTAATTCCTTGTGGCGCCAAATTGGTTATATATGGAACTACAAAGACAACATTAAGACCCTGAAATATCAAATGAAGAAGCTGAAAGATAAACGAGTGAGCTTACAACATTGCGTAGATGAGGTTATAAGAAAGGGGAAGAAATTGAAGACATGGTAAACAACTGGTTGACAAATGTGGATGAGGCCATCAAAGCAGTAAAGATAATCCTACAAGATAATGAAAGTGCCAATCAGAGTTGCTCCTTTATGGGATCCCATTCTAATTTGAAGACTCACCACCAGCTCAGTAGAAAAGCAAACAAGGAGATACCAGTTCTCCTTGATGTTTAAGGAGAAGGAAATTTTGATAAAACTTCCTACCGAATGGCTTCACAGTGGATAGGGCCTACTAAAGATTATGAGGCCTTTGAATCAAGATTGTCAGTTTTGAAGGATATTGTAGGGATTTTAAAGGATGTTGATGTCAACCTTATTGGAGTTTTTGGCATGGGTGGCGTGGGTAAGACCACACTAGTCAAAGAGGTTGCTTCTCAAGTCAAACGAGATGGGATTTTCAAAACAGTGGTCCTAGCCACAGTACCTCACATACTAGATTTGAAGAGAATTCAACAACAAATTGTAGATTGGCTAGATTTCAAAATTGACATAGAGTCTGTTGATGTGAGAGCAGCTTTGCTGATGGAGTGACTTAAATGAGAGGAAAAAATTCTTGTAATTTTGGATGACATTTAGGCAAAAATCAAACTAGAGGAGATTGGTATTCCTTATGGCAGTGATCATAAAGAATGCAAGATATTGATGACATCTAAAAATCAAAATGTACTATTTGAGATGGGTGTATAGAAACATTTCTGGCTTCAAGTCTTACAACAGGAAGAGGCATGGCATCTATTTGAGAAGAAGGCTAGCATTCTAAAGGATCCCAATATACAACCTATATCTATTAAAGTTGCAAACAGATGTGCAGGCTTGCCCGTTTTAATTGCTACAGTAGCAACTGCATTGAAAAATAAGGAATTATACGAATGGCAAGATGCCTTGCAACGGCTACAACAGTTTGATGAGGATGAAATGGATAAGCAAGTGAAGTTGGGTCTCAAATTGAGTTACACCTTGTTAAAAGGTGATGAAATCAAATCATTGTTTTTACTTTGCGAACAACTTTACCCTAATGGTATTTCAATCACCAACTTGTTGAAATATAGTGTGGGCTTAGGTATGTTCAAACAAAGCAATTCATTAGAAGATGCAAGAAATAGGCTGTTTAAGTTGCTCAAAGACCTTAAGGCCTCTTGTTTGTTACTGGAAGTGGAAGGTAAAAATGATGGAAGTGTATACATGTATGATGTTTACAGTTTTGTTGTCTCTCATGCTTATAGGGATCATCATGCCTTCATTGTACCATATAATATTGTATTGAACAAATGGCCAGCAATTGATAAACTCAAAAACTACAGTGCAATCTCTTTGTCTTATAGCAAGATCCCTGAACTTCCTGTATCACTTGAATGACTAAAACTTGAGTCATTTCTAATGTTACATATGGAACCCTTCCCAGTAATCCAGGATAACTTTTTTAGTGGAGTGAAAGAACTCAAGGTCCTGAATATGACAGGATTGAATCTTTCTCCATTACCTTTGTCACTTCAATTTCTTCAGAACCTTTAAACCTTGTGTTTGGATGGTTGTGTTTTGGAAGACATATCTATAATTGGAGAGCTATATAAGTTGCAAGTTCTCAGCTTTATTAGTTATACTATTGTTCAGTTGCCAAGAGAAATAGGAAAATTAACTAGTTTGCGGCTTTTAGATTTGATAGGATGTTCAAGACTTAAAGTGATACAGCCAAATGTCTTATTGTGCTTGACTAACTTAGAGGACTTGTATATGGGAAGTGGCTTTATCCAATGGGAGGGTGATGGACACAGAGGTTTAAGAAACAATGCTAACCTGGATGAATTGAAGCTTTTATTGAACTTAGTCACTCTAAATGTACATATCATTAATGCAAACATCTTGCCTAGAGATCTGTTCTTTGCAAAGTTGGAGAGATTTAAAATATTCATAGGAGATGAATGGGACTGGTCTGATCACTATGAAACCTCAAGAACATTGAAACTGATGGAGCTCAATACAAGCATTCACTTGGAGCAAGTTAAAATATTGCTGAAAAAAACTGAAGATTTATCTTTACATGGATTAGTGGGAGCAAAAAATATCCTCTGCGATTTAGATCAGGAAGGTTTCCCTCACTTAAAGCATCTCAAAGTAAAAATAGTATTGATATTCAGTATGTCATTGACTCAATCAGGATGGGTTCTCGTGTTGCTTTCCCCAAGTTGGAGTGCTTGTTTCTTGACTATTTGATTAGCTTAGAGAAGATCTATCATGGCCCACTCAAATTAGAGACTTTTAGTTGTTTAAGGAAGTTGAATGTGAGAAACTATAATAGATTGAAGTATCTATTCTCCTTCTCCATGGCTAGATATCACGACCCATCTTTGAGCCGCGACTGTCCTAGGGCATAGGGAGACGTAAGGTCACCTAAACCCGTAGAACAACCTATAACTCATAAACTATTACCATTACGTTACCCTTAACCCAAGATCGTAGCCATAATTCCCATGTAATAGTCATTCAACGTCTAAATTCATTTTCATACTTATCGCTTTTGAACTCCATTTTCTAGTACTCTAATTGCGACTCAAGTGAATATTAATTATGTATCTGAACTGTATTAAGATAATACCCAATCACACATACTAATAATAATCTAAGTTATATCATTATTACAGACTTTAACAAAACATAGAGCTCTAGAGTGAAACCCCCAAAATTTACAACATAATATGTACATGATGATACCAACACCAGCAACGCAATTTCCAAGCGAAGATGTAGAACTTGGAATTTACCTTGCCGAACCGTCAACTGATCCTGAAAATAAATAACAACTATGGGGTGAGACAAAATTCAGTGAGTATAAAATAATACTGTATAAAATAAACAAATGGTGGGTGGTTTAATGATAATTTCTTATAGCAAAGAAGTAAAACAGGTCAAGAGTTACTCTTATAGAATAGTTTTCCATACACAGTAAATATTGCATTTTTAGCAGAATATTTCCCTTATTAGAAATGGCGTGTTTCCCCCATAATCATTCGAGTGGCGGCTTACGCCTTGCTCACTCCCCATATCAGTCACACGTATAACTGATCAGATCGTACGTACTGGGGACCATAAACCCTTCCCAGCTAGGGTTCGGATACTCTTTACCCTATCCGTGGGTTCATTACCATTGTGCACAAGGCTGATGTATTGCCCCACATCAAAGGGGTATTCTGCTTATCACAATATCATTAAAACATTTTTCCTTTCCATCCATGAAATAATTCAATGGATAATATATCAATAAATAATCAAAATTCCCATCATTGATCATATTATGAGATGAAGCAATAGGGCTCATTTGGCCAAGTGTCATAAGGGATATTTAATTCAATAATTGGTAAAGCATATCATGCATGCCAAAGAATTGCAATGCATTTTAATTAGGAAAGTGATCCAACATTTAGGCTTATATTTAAAGCACAAGAAATATAATATTATTAGGTACTCACCTTTTGCTCCTTAGCTCTTATACCGATAGTTCTAGTGTAGATTATAACGAGGCTCCTCGGTATCCCGAGCAATGCCTTTGCCTTTGGATTCTACAAATACACCCAAATAATCATACATTAATTCCTACTCCTTTAACTTGCTAATCTCATTCTAACTCAACTTAACCTTAACTTCCTACTACTAATCACCAAAACACATTCCAATACATTAAACAATAACATACATAAACACATTAATTATTTAATCACTTTATTTCAAAATCCCATATTGTCCAAATCCTTTCATTAAAACAATTAGGTTCCTTTTTCCTTCCTAATTCCTTAATTAAATTCTATGTTTATCAAACTAATACTCAAACAATCAACATTCATTTACTAATTAAAATTAATCTCTTTCAATTCCCATAAACCCTAACTTTACCAAATTGGGATGATTTGGGAAAAATCCAAAATTACTCAATCAAATCTCAAATTGATCTTGCCAAGATAAAATTAATGTCATGCAAAGCCTACCATAACAATCAAATATCAAACTACACTTCACATTACACACTTTCCTTATATCATGCATTATGCCTTCAAGAATTTCAATTTTTGAATAAAATCTCTAAATTCAAATTTTATATTTTTAAACCACTTTTCAACATTCCAAATAACCTTAGATATTGTTAAAAAAAATTTTGGACATTTCCCCTAAAAACCCTAGTTTGGCCGAACCTTATATAACTTCCTCTTCATTGATTTTTCATGCTTCCTTTGTTATTATTCACCTATTAAACCCCAAATCCTTAACCCCAATTCTCATATTTCATTACTTAACATGCCAAACTAACTCTTCTTCAAATCATTCCACCAAAATCCAATTATAGAAATCAAAAGAAAAGGAATAATTGCTAACAATTTATCACACTTAGGCTAAGGAAATAAAAGAATTACTTAAGCAATAAATCTCACTTTGAAATGCTCCAAATTTAGCTCTAAGTTGAAGAATAATTTGGGAGGTTTTTAGTCTTTGGTGAGGGTGAAATTTTTGGTGTAGGTTACAAATGAAATGGTTTAACACAATTTCATTTTATATACAAATAAAATCAATGGTGGTGATTTAATCACACAAAATCAATGGTCACATTTTTACTTGAAATGGAGGGATAAGATTGATCAAGATGGATGGTTGAGATGGCCCTTAGGTGTATGGTAACTAAGCATCAAAATAATGAATACCATCATCACCAAAGTGAGCATAATCATGGTGATGGAAAAGTAGGAGGCTTAGGTGTAAAGTTGACATAAGTCAACAAATATGGCTAACCTAATTCCTTTCTTATCCTAACCCCTAATTAACTTGTTCTAACCTTAGGGCTGGCCACTTCATGGGCTTGGGCTTTGAGTCTAAAAGCCCATCAACAAGCCCACCCGAAACGTTGCCCGAACTTAAAATTTTTTCGTAACTTTTTCCTTTCCCTTTCACTTGGCATTTTAAATCTTACCTTCCCATATCATAATAAGCTTAAATTAAGCCATATTGCCTAAAATTAATTTAATAAAACATACAATAAATATTCCTATCTCATAAAAGTACACACTCAAGCACTTAGCACCAACAAGAGTTTCTGTCACCCTATCACTATGTCATTGATACTATACCCATAAAATTTATATTTTATGGTATTATTATAACTCTGATGAGCTATGGAGACCTTGGGTATTACACTAGAACACTCGCACAGCTTGAATAAATCCATGTAAATAATTGTAAAATTATGAAAGAAATTGTTGCAGGAAGCTGGAGATGATTTTGACAATGATGAAACAATTATGTTGACAAAACTACACGTGTTGACATTAGAATATCTACCTCATTTCGTATCTTTTAGCTCTCAATTGAAGGTGTCCTCCAAAGAAAATCCTCTGCCACTTTTCAAGAAAAAGGTATGCTTGATAGCTTGATAGTTATTTTATCTTGTTTCTATTTTGTTTTTTTTTTTTTTTTGGGGACTTCTATTTTGTTTCTTACTCATTATGAATATATGGCAAAAGGAATAATAGAGTAATTTAATTCTATCAATTATATACCCTTCCAAAACATGAGAATTAACAAAATTAAATTTTTTTAAGTTTCGAATTTCCAATGAAGAGTTTAAAGAATTTTCGGTCTAACACAGAAGGATGTATAACTTCATTGATCTGAAATTTAACTAAATAATTTATCAGTGTTGCACAAAATTTAACTAAACAATTAGTATTTATGTAAATTTAGCATATGATAATTATAAATAAAAGTTATTTACATTTTATTAGTCAAAGTTCAATTTAGTCCTTGATAATTTTAATTTTTCTCCTCTAAAAGAAAGTTTCACTTTTATCACCCAGTGGAAAGAGGAAAAAGAATTCCCTTTTCTTTTGCTTAGAGAGTATATGTATTATGTATTTTTCTTTCCTAATCTTTTGAAATTGAAGACCTAAACGAATATGTTCATGTATTGCATTTGCGCATGTAGATTATGGTCCCCAATTTGGTAGATCTAAAACTCACTTCAATTAGTGTGGAGAAGATATGGAGCAACCAACTTATAGAGTTATCTCCATCCACATTAACAACTTTGGTAGTTGATGGTTGTGGGAATTTGAACCATTTATTCACATGTTTTATGGTTGAAAATCTTGTACAACTCAAAAGGCTAAAAATATGTAATGGCAAGTCAATGAAAGAAGTAATAGTCGCAGCAGGATTAGGAGAACGGGATATGGAGACCAAATTTGTATTTTCAAAACTAAACATCCTAAAGCTTAAAGGTCTTCCAAATCTAATAAGGTTTTGCACTAGTGACTTGATTGAATTCCCTTCTTTGAAAGGATTGTGGATAGAAAGTTGCAGTCAATTGAAGACATTTATTTCTAATCTGGTGAGTACAAATGTGGCATCTAACAACTAATTTGGACAAACTCACTCAATTCTGTTTGATGAAAAGGTAATTTATTTCACTTTCTTCTTCTCTCTCATAATTTCTCTTTAATTTTGCCATTAATTCAACAATTTTCTTCTGTGAACTTTGTATTACTATAGGTAGCATTTCCAAATTTAGGGGCATAGGGTATCATGTACATGTTTGAGTTGCAAATGATATGGCATGATGAAATCCAAGTAGCTTCATTCTCCAAATTAAGGCTACTACGAGTAGAGCATACCAATAAGTTACTGAAAATTCTTCCATCAAAAATGCTGAAAGGATTGATACAGAATCTAGAAGTATTGATTGTAGAGGATTGTGATTTACTGGAAGAGGTGTTTTATATCCAAGTCCTGATAAAAGGAGGAGAAACATGCAATGATGAAGCAGCAACTAAATTGAGAACTTTGGACATACGAAACCTCCCAAATTTAAAGCATGTGTGGAATGAGAATCCTCGAGGAATTCTAATGTTTGATAACCTTAATTCAGTGTTGGTTTGGAATTGTCCTAGGCTGAGTACTCTCTTCCCTGCCTTAATTGCTGTAAATCTTTCACAACTTGAAAAGCTACATATTAATGGTTGTGGGTTAGAGGAAATTGTTTCAAAAGACAAAGGATTATTAGAATCAACTCCTAAATTTGTGTTTCATCGACTAAAGTTCTTGAAACTTTGGAGATCACAAAAATTAAAGAGTTTCTATCAAGGAACACATGTTTTAGAATGCCCCATGCTAAAAAAATTGAACGTGTATCACTATGACAATTTGGAGAATATTTTTGCTTCGATTCCACCTTAAGATGTGAAGAGCCAATTTGAAATCATTCAAGTTCAACAACCACTTTTCTCTTTAAGAAATGTAATTATAATTATATGAACTCATTATGAGTTTCAAATTGGTTTTCTAATAGCATATTACCAACAATGACTGAGTCTGAATTTTTTTTTTTAAGAGGGATCAAATTTTTTATATCATAATTTATCTTAAGTTCTATATATAATTAGGCAACTTCAATATTTTTATGGAAAATTTTCATTTAAAATAAGAGAAACCGTATTCAATATATGGTTGGTTTTTTATGAAAATCACATTTTGTCTTGTCTGCTATTGTTTTATCTGCTATTAAATTTATTTAGAATTTATACAAAACCATTATTTATATTTTTGAAAATAAATATATAAAGACAAAATATAGTTAAATTGTAAAATTCAAGCAAGAATTTACAATCACAAATAAAAAATTTATACAAAAAAAATGAATTTTGTAAAAAATTATCAATAATATTCTAAATATATTGAAATATAAATAATGTAAAAAACAAAATCCCAATAATTTATATTAATAAACTAGAACAAATATAAAATAATTTCTTTTAAATAATATAGTTATAATTTACATTAATAAAATAAAAAACAAAAAATATAATAATAATATTTTTTATTGATACGCCACATCCATATCGTTAAATAACGGTCGTGTCAATATGTATCGGATGATTTAGTATTGATTCAGTGTTAATTTTTATTAGCAATACCCGTAACAAATAAATAACATATCAAACCCTTCAAAAACCTCTACGAATTGGTTGAATCAAGCTTGCCATACTAATTGATGATAATAGAAATTAAAACAAGTACGAATGCATTTAATATGTATTTCAATTCCACAAAAAGAAAAATCATATAAATAAATAATAATCACAAAAGGAATGGAACAAATGGAGGAACATGATCCATTTGGCCATCTCTAACAGGTTTGGGATTAAGGCTTGAGCTTTATCAGTAATGATGTATTCAATAATACAGAAATCATGGCAGCACTTACCAATGCGATAGGAAAAAAAAATCAATACCTAGATTTCTGCAACCACTGGCCAAAGCCTCCAATTGAAACCATTTAAGATGCAAGTCAGCAAGAATATGATCACAAAAAATAACAGCTAAACCAAATGAAAGGAAATAATTAGCAAGATCCCATAGCTTAATGAACTCATGGCAATGAATAGAAGGCCCTTGTCTAGTCCAAAACTTGAGAATTAATTAAAAGGACATGGAAAATTATACATTAAAGAGACCAAAATTTATAGATGTTCTCTTCCAAGAAGCAAGGAAAAATATAAGCTCCAAACAAAAGGGTTCAAAAGGTAACTTTATGTGTAACAATATGATATAAATAAAGTTGTGAGACATAATAATACTACTTTAGAATTACCTCAACGATCAAAGATTTGAGATCTATCTCGTGAGCTGTTAGAACTTGATTCCTGCCAATTGTCAATTTCCTAATCTAGCTTCCTAAATTTTTTAGCAATAAATGCTCTTCTGAACTCAACTTGATAAGCACCGAACCTAAGAGAACCTCAAATAGCATGAGGACATTAAATATTAGTTCCTCTTTTTTTTCTAAAGAGGTTATTGCTTCACCAAGTCCATTGCACAGGTAGGATATTAAGTAATGATGCAAACCTTGCAGTTCTCATAACTGGCTTAGACAATCTCCTTATCAAGTCCTTTGAATTAACTTTGTCAAGAAACTTCAAGTACAACTCATGAAAGTGTTTAAGTGAAAATTCCAAAAAATAAACAACCTTTAAGTTCCATAAAAGTACATGATTCCTTGCTATTGATTGAAACACTTTGCCTTTTCCTTGAATGCTAGTACAAATTTCTAGAAGTCCATTAATTTCTTGCCTTCACATGATTCCTATAAAAAGAACTACTAAAAAAAATTTTCAAATATGAATCCTAAATATGAATAAAGGAAAATAAAAGATAACTATTTGGTGCTAATCAATGAAACTAATAGAAATGAATGGCTTCAGAATAAAAAGTAAATGGCTTAACTAAAAAGTAAAATTTTTACTCAAACGCCTGAGGGTTTGGAATTGGAGGTGGTTGATGATGGCTAGGCTTTTCCAAGTTTAATCAAATTCAATTGTAGTTGAGAAGCCAAATCTGGTTGATTTTGCAAAATTGATGCCGAAGTCCTTCACCTTAAGTTTTTATTCCCTCTTTAACAATTGAGTAGTTTGGTAAGAATTTCTTCACCTTTACATCAATTGGAAGCTTTTAGGTTTTCAATTTTTATGGGTTGAGTAACAATGGAAGAAAGAAAAGGTTTAATTGAAAAATGGAAGCAAAAGGGAGTAATTAAATAATTTCAATCTAAAGAAGTGTTTCTAGAGTAGATAAATTTTCAACTGAAAATTTCTAATGTAATCAACTGAAACCTAAAACCTAACATTGATCGTAAAAATTCAAAAATTTGGTTTTGGTCTCTCTTGTCATCTTTACTTTCTGAAATCTCAAAATTTTTTTTGTCACCCTTCTTGCTTTCTCCTCTGTGTCTGGTTAAATTTTGATCTGAATAAATGAAGAAGAGAAATGGAATATGGAAACAAAGTTAATAGTTACTGATTTACTGGGTAACTGATTACAAAATGCTATCTTCAATTAAAAAAATGCTATTTCAAATTCAAGTAAAACTTATTTGAGAAATTCTCAAGTAATGGTAGCACGCACAGTCCATGTATATTGATTTGGCAATATCAAACACTTATACTTTTATTAAATTAATATTGTACTCTTATTTTATAAAAAAGTAAAAGTTAACTGTTAATTATTTATTTTTAATATTAAAAATACAAAATAAATCTATAATAAATTAAAAATAAATTATTCATAAACATCAACTTCAAAATCAAAATTAAAATCAATATTGTGAAAATCAAGATTTAAAAAAACAAAGAGAAATAAAAAAAATTAGAAATATGATGCATTATTCTAATTTTTAATACATAAAAGCACTCGATTCCTCCAATATTCCGATGAGATTATCGAAAACAAAGAAATAATGATGGTTTTCGTTTTGTTTATGAATGGTTGAAAGCAGAGCGGCTGTGCTCTCTTTCTCCATTAGCTTATACACTCAAACTATTTTTTTATTTTCATATATTTTTTTCATTTTAATTCTTTTTTGTATAAATTATAATTTAGCTCATGAAATTTCACCTAATTAACTAATTTGTCATTTTTTTTAGAAACTAACTAATTAGTCATTCAGTTTTAGTTTCATCAAGCTATTTAATATTTTCATCCAATTTTTATATTTTTTTTATTAAATTTCATGAAAAAATGAATAAAATGACTTTGTATATATAATAAATATAATTTTTATTTTATTATTTAAAAATAAAAAATTAAAATTAATAAAAGTAAATAATATTTATATAATTATATAATAATTATATTTAATATCATAAAATTATTTTTTATTATATAATTATATAATTATTATATATAATAAAAAATTATATTAATAAAATTAAATGATTATTATATGATTATATAATTATTATATAATTTATTAATTTGAATTTTTATTTTTTATTTTTAAATAACAAAATAAAAATTATATTTATTATATATATAAGAACATTTTAGTCATTTTTTTTACAAAATTTAACAGAAAAAATATAAAAACTGGATGGAATGACCAAATAGTCTAATTGAATCAAAACTAAAGAACTGATTAGTTAATTTCTGAAAAAGCAGAGACAAATATTGGAAAATTGTGATATTTAGCTCATTAAGTGCCTATTTTGAGGTCCAAATTCGGGTAGGTCTCATTATTTGGTTATGGAAAGTTGATCCTAATTTATATTCTCTAATATAAAATATAAAGACTATGAATTTAAGTATTCATATGCTCAAATGGTGAATGAATAAATGAAAATTTGAAATTCAAAGTGAGTTCTTTGCTAAAAAAAGAAGAAGAAAATATGGGTTATCCTATATTGGAAAATTACAAGAGTGCAAAGGATTTTATATTGAAAGACTTATCCTTTCAATGATAAGTAAATAGCCACTCTTTCTCGCACACACAGGTATAGAGGGGTGCAAATCCATGATACGAACCAAGAGTTAACGTGTGAGAATCAAGAGAGTGGACTACTGAAAGATGAGTTTGAATTTCTCATGGCCAATTCCCTTGTGGATTATTATATGCTTGAATTAGAGTTCTATAGTCAAATTCAAAAATACTATAGGAATATCCCTGATTAGCTGCCACTTTGAAAGCCATGATCAATGCTTCTGCTTGAACTACTAAAGTATATCTAACCAACTTCCTCATGGCCACACCTTCCATTGGATTAGCAGGATCATCCTTGCCTATCATTGTAATACTTGCCATATAATTGCAAAAATTAAAACTTGCATCTACATTAAACCTCATTATGAATGCAAGAGGTGGTGCCCATTTCAATAGGACATTAGAATGTTGTGGCCTTGTGGAAGTTGCATGCATGAGTAAATTTTCTACATAATCAGCTGATCTCTTTGGGTCTAGTACTCTTCTTTTAAAAATAAAATCATTGCAACTGAACCAAATTGACCAACATATAGATGCTGCAAGTTCAGGCAAGAAGGAGTCATTATTATAAGCAGAAGAAAGGATGATATATAACCACCATCATACAAAATTCTATGACAAACATTGATCAGGGCAAAAATTGAGTTTGGAAACAAACCAGATTACACTAGCATGGGCACAGAAGAAGAGTAGATGCTTAAGAGTCTCATCTTGCATACCACACAGGTAAGGGTGAGCATGATTCGATCAAAATGGAAAATCGAATTGAATCAAATTGATTAAGCAATTCGGCTCAATTCAATTTCAATAAAAAACTAAATAGACTAAACCAAACTAAATAGAGTATTTTTATTACAATTATACACACACACACACACAAAAGAGAAGATGGGAGTATAAGCATATTTACGAAAGAGTCACTTACTAAATTCCTTTTAATTATGCATTTATGATAGGCAAGATGGTTATTTATTAATTAAATAATATAATTATTTTAATTTAAATAACAAATGATGAATTCAATTAGAATAAGAAAGAATAAAATAATTATTATTTAACATATAATTAATTATATTTAATATCTAACTATATTTAATTTAAATAAGAAATAATGAATTCAATTAGAATAAGAAAAGAATAAAATAATTAATTATTTAATATATAATTAATTATATTACAAATTTATAATTATATAATTATTATAATTTAATAATGTAATTATCTAATTTAATTTAATTTCAATAAAGAAAGAACAAATTCAATTAGAATAAGAAAAAAATAAAATAATTATTATTTTATATGTAGTTAGTTATATTTAATTTAAATAAAAAAGAATGGTTGATCAAAAAATTACAATAAAAAATTAAAAAGTATTATAGCATAATATTGTAAAATAAATTGATTCAATATTCGATACTAATTTGCCATAATATTTTTTAATTTTATTTTATTAATTTTACCAATACCTAATATTTGAAAAAAAGATTATGAATGTTATAATAATAGAGATTAATAGATAATTATACAGTAAATTAATGTGTTTTTTTACTATTATTATTATATAAATATAAAACATTTAACCACCATTATTTAACAAACCCATTAAAAGAATAAGGAATATAGAAAAGGCAAAATTACATTTACTATATTTGAAAAATTATTTCCATATAGCCAAATAAAAATTATTTTTGATATTAATTATGCTACAATATTTTTCAATTTTATTTTATTAAATTTGACTAATGCCTGAAATTTGAAAAGAGATGAGGCTATAGTTATGGAGATTAATAGCTAATTATATGGTAAATTGATTTGTTGTTGTTATTATTATTATTATTATTATTATTATTATTATTATATAAATATAAAACATTTAATTGCCATATTTAACAAACTCATTAAAAGAACAATGAATGTAAAAAAAGGCAATATGACATTTATCATATTTGAAAAATTATGATTCGCTTCTATTTGATTTTATATATAATTCAGTCAATACGATTTTTAATATTAAAAAAATTTAGTCTGTTCGATTTTACTAATTCTGCTCACCCCCTACACAAAGGTCACATAATATGCTATCCTCCGATTTCCATTTATGGAGTTGTTCCTTGGTTGGCAAAGATTTAAAACAACTCTCCAGATAAAAAGTGCAATCTTAGGTAAGACTTTCATCTTCCACAAGCTTGTCCACACCTGTTTTGAGACTATCTCTGAAGAGGATGGTTGATCAGTGCTATTAATACATTTATACATCTCCAGAAATTTGTGATATGCTGACCGAACAGCAAAGATCCCAATAAGGGTGCAATATTGACATTTATAAGGATGCAATGTTAACTTTTATAAAAGTATAGGATGTTAACTTTTATAAAAGTAAAGGGTTCAATATTACCAAATTATGCTGGCTATGGAAGTGGAGGTGTAGGAGGGTGTTTCATAATACTGATATGTAGGTTAGTGAGAAGATCAATTGGATTAGGTGTTATCTCAAAGAAATTAAATCAACCTCTTTAGTTTCTAAGCAACCTGCGGTTCTTAGAATGATTAAGGAGATGAGACTTATTGGCTGGTTTAAGCTAAATTCTGATGGTTGTTGCAAGAGTGTAAGAGGGATAGCTAGTAGTGTGGGATTATTCGAGATAGTAATGAGAGGTGGCAGGTTGGGTTTATGCTCAATATTGGATCTTGTAATGCAGTTGGACTAGAATTTTAGACTGTGTTTCAAGGGATGTCCTCAGCTTGGAGGCACGAATTTCATAAATTGTTTGTTGAGATGGATTTCTTAGTTGCAGATTGGTTGAACAAGCATTCTCTTTGTGAAAGTATCCACGAAAATTTGGTGAGTATGTGTTTGGGTCTCATGAGCAAGGATTGAAGTGTTGAAGTTTCATATATTTATAGAGAGGCCAATTGTGTTGCAGATTGGTTGGCTAATATGGCTTTGAGCATGGCTATGAGTTGCCATGAAATAGATAAACCTCCTAATGATGTGCTCCGACTTCTCCAGGCGGATGCTTTTAGAGTTTCTTGGCCAAGAGCTATGTAAGGTCTTGTTTTGGGTTGACTAGGTGTGATTTCTTTTGTGTATTTTGGCTGAGTTTTCCTTTGCCCGCCCATGTTTCTAAAAAAATTAATTTACATAAATTTAATGTCAAAATAGGACAAAATAACAAGACTTTAGGATGCCTTTTTCCAATAAAAAATTTTATTTTTAATTATCTCTCACCAATCCAATTAAAATATTGATTTTTTAATACTAAAATAAAAAAAAAAATACCCACATCCATGTGAAGATTGTGAAATTTAAGTTCAAGCATGTAGCTAAATTTACCAAAAATAAAAATGAAAGTTTAGAGATCAGGGATATATATATATTCATATATGTGTGTATATATATATATATGTGTGTGTACGCGCGCATACACACACACACATATATATATATGTATATAAATATATGTGTGTGTGTGTCTATATATATTTATACATATATATATATATGTGTGTGTGTGTGTGTGTATATATATACACACATATCTGTGTATATATATATAGACACACACACACACATATATATAAGTGTGTGTCTATATGTATGTGTGTGTGTATATATATATATAAATAGAAAATTAGCAGGATGGATTCTCTTTATCTATACCCCCATTTAATTAGTTCTTGAAAAACTAATTAAATAAATAAATAAAATTCCTGAAAAATTAGTATCTTAAGTTCTTGAAAAGCTAAATATCCTAAATTATTGAGAAATTAGTATCTTTGTTAAAAAATGGATATACTATGTTTCTGAAGAACTAAATAAATTATCTATAAGTTTTTGGAAGACTGATTTAATTATAATCATATTTAATATATTATTTTTTTTTTATATAGATAATGTTGAATATGATGAAACTCGAATTTGTGGTTATTGACATCACAGGAAAGAATTATTTATCATGAATACCTTGATACTGAAATACATCCAAATGCTATGGATCATGGAAATACAATCAAAGATGGAAATCAAGAATCTCTACAAAATCGAGCCAAGGTAATGATTTTCCTCCATCATGAAGAACTAAAACTTGAGTACTTGATGGTTAAAGATCTATTAATTCTTTGGAATAATTTGAAAGAAACGTATGACCATCATAAATTTGTAATACTTCCAAAGGCTCATTTTGAATGGTTTCATTTATAATTGTAAGATTTTAAAATTGTAAATGATTATAACTCTAAAGTTTTTAGAATTAGTTCTAAACTAAAATTATGTTGAGAGAATATTACTGACCATGATATGTTAGACAAGATATTTACTACTTTTCATGTCAATAATATGCTCTTATTGTAGCAATATCAAGAAAGAGGTTTTAAAAAATACTTTAAATTAATTTCATGTCTTCTTATTGTTGAGCAAATAATGAACTCTAAATGAAAATCATAAGGCTCGTACAACTGGTTCTTCTCCATTCCCCAAAGTGAATGCAATAATATATAATAATATTGGATGTGGATAGGGAAGAAGACGAAAATATAATCGTGGTCGAGGATGTGGTTGAGGTCATGGTCAAAATTATAATAATAGCAATCGTAGTGGTCATAGAAATAATAATGCATCTTACCACCAGAAATGGAAGAATTATAAAGAAAAAGAGAATAATGGATCAAAGTAACATTCAAAAAATCAATGTTATCAGTGTAGCATGAAAGGGCATTTGGTCTCATACATGTCATAACCAAAACATCTTGTTGAACTCTATCAAGATCAAGATTCCTTGAAAAAGAAAGGCAAGAATATAGAAGCCAATTTCACAAACAACAAAGATGTTTTTAATGAAAACACTATTGATGTCATACATTTAGATATTTCCAATTTCTTTGAGGATCCTGAAGAAAAAAAATTGATCATTTGATTGGTGATGGCAATATAAATGCCTATTATTTATTCATTAGTTTGCTTTATTTTCCCAAATTTAAACATTTAGTTTAGAGTTTTAGTCTTAGTTTGCTTTACTTTTCTCAAATTAAACATTTAGTTTGAAGTATTAATGACTTATTTGTTTGTATTTACTTTGGTATTTGTATTTAGTTTTCATCTACGACTTCTTGGCTCAAGAATCGAATTCTTACAATTTTTAGGTTTCTTACAAATATATTTTATCTTTGTGAAGAAATTATGAATCCTACTCAATCATTAATCAGATAAGGATGCAAATTTGTGTATTTCAGATAGTGCAACCATACACCATACTAAGAGATAAGAAATATTTTCCTTATTTAAAAATGGGAGAAATTTATGTTAATATGACATCTAGTAGTAAAAGGATAATTGAAGACTCTAGAAGAGCAAATATATTACTACTTGGAGGGATACATTTCATTATTTTCTTTGAATGCATTATTTTCTTCCAAATCTCGCAGAAATTTATTGAGTTTTAAAGATATTCATTGAAATGAATATCACATTGAGACAACTTGTGGGCAATATAGAATATCTCTATATTACAACATTCATAATGGATAAGAAATATGTGTTGGAAAAATTATCAGTTTTTTCTTCTGACTTATATTACACATATATGAACATAATTGAAACAAATATGGCAATAAACTACAAATTCATAGATCCAAATACTTTTCTTATTTGGCATGATCGGCTAGGCCATCTTGGATCAATAATGATACGGAGAATCTTTGAGAGCTCATATGGCCATCCATTGAAGAACCATAAGATTCTTCAATCTAATGAATTTTCATGTTCAGCTTCCTCTCAAGGAAAGTTAATTATTAGGCCATCACCAAACATAATTCAAAGTGAGTCACTTACATTCCTAGAATATGATAAGGTGATATTAGTAGACTAATTCATCTGTCATATGGACCATTTAAATATTTTATGGTTTTAATAGATGCATCAACAAGATAATTACATGTATATTTTTTATCAACTTGAAACCTGGCATTTGCAATATTACTTGCTCAAATAATTTGATTAAGAGTACAAGTTCCAAATTATGTCATTAAAAAAATTTATCTTGATCATATTGGTAAATTTACATTTAAGGCCTTTAATAATCGTTGCATATCAATTGGAATAACTATAGAGCAATTTGTTGCTTATGTTTATACTCAAAATAGTCTAATGGAATCTTTTATTAAATATCTCCAATTACTAGCTAGATTATTACTTATGAAAATAAGTCTCCCCACTGATATTTGGAGACATGCAATTTTACATGCAACAACTCTTATAAGCATCAGGCCAACTACCTATTATAAATTTTCACATTTATAGTTAGTTTATGGCTGGAAGCCAAATTTTTCCCATTTGAAAATTTTTGAATGTGTTGTTTATATTCTTATTGTCCCTCCACATCGCACAAAAGTGAGTCCTCAGAGAAGACTGAGAATATATGTTGGATATGAATCCCCTTCTATAATTAAATATCTTGAACTATTAATAGAGGATGTTTTTACTAGAAGATTTAATGATTGTCATTTTAATGAGGCTACGTTTCCTAAATCAGGGAAGCAAACAAGCAATTAGAGAAACAAATTATATGGATGATCCATCATTAAATCACCTTAATCCTTATACAAAACAATGTGAATTAAAAGGTGAAAGGATCATTCATTTGCAAAGTATAGCAAACCAATTGCCAAATGCATTTCCTAATCCAAAATGAGTTACCAAATCCCATATATTAGCTAAAAATGCTCCAATTAGAATTGATGTTCTGTTAGGACAACATATTAGCAAATGAGTCCATGGTATGCCAGAAATGTGGTAGGCCACTGGGTTCCAAGGATAAGAATCCAAGAAAGAAAAAGGAATAAAATATGCAAATTGACTCTTTCAAAACTATTGATACTCTTAAAGAGCACATAATAGACATAGTTGACATAAATGAGCAAATAACACTATAAGAGGTTTAGGTACTTGAAACGATGATAACAAGGAGATCTCAATAAATTGCGTCACTTCAAGAAAGAGATGGGACCGAAATAAAATGATTGTTGATAATATATTTGGACATACAGTAGCACTTGATATTGCAAAAGAAAGTGAGGATATTGAACCAAAATTCACTTATGAATATCGATATAGAAATGATTGGCCAAAATGAAAATACGTAATCTAGGCAGAATTAAATTCACTGAAAAAATGCCAAGTCTTTGGGCCCATTGTTCGAACACCTAAAAGTGTAAAGACAATAGGCTATAAATGGGTATTTGTGCTTAAATGTAATGAGAAAAATGAAATTGTGAGATACATAGCACAGCTTGTAGCATAATGTTTCTCTCAAAGACCTAACATTAATTATGAAGAGACTTATTCTCCAGTTTTAGATGCATTACATTTAGATTTTTAATTAGCCTAATAATTTCAAAAGGACTTTATATGCATCTCATGGATGTTGTTATAGCTTATTTGTATGGATTACTTGATAATGACATTTACATGAAAGTCCCTTAAGGACTAAAAATGCCCGAAGCATACAACTCAAAATCCCAGGAAATGTATTCAATTAAATTACAAAGATCCATGTACAGATTAAAACAATTTGGACAGATGTGGTATAATCATCTTAATGAATATCATCTTTTAAGGGAAGGATATACTAATAATTCAATTTGTCAATGTGTTTTAATTAAGAAAACAAAGTTTGGTTTTGCTATTATTGCAATGTATTTGATGATTTGAATATCATTGGGACTCTTGAAAAGCTAACAGAAATAAAAAAAAAATTTAAATGAAAGATTTAGGACAAAAAAAAAATTATCTCAGTCTGCATATCAAGCATTTATTTGGGGGACTTTTTGTGCAGCAGTAACCTTATATTGAAAAGATATTAAAATATTTTAATATGGATAAATTCCACCTAATTAGTTCTCCTATGGTTATTCAATTCCTTGATGTGAAAAAGGATCCTTTCCGTCCTCGAGATGATAATAAAGAATTTCTAAGTCCGGAGGTACCATTTGGTGTAGAGGTACCATATCTTAGTATTATTGGTGCATTAATGTGTCTTGCCAATTGTACAAGACCTGATATAGCATTCTCTGTTAGTCTACTAGCAAGATATAGTTTTTCACCAACTCGAAGATATTGGAATGGTGTTAAACAAGTACTTTGTTATTTACGTAGCGCATCAGATATGGGTTTATTTTATCTACGAGACTTAAAGTCAAAATTAATTGGATATGTAAATGTTGGATATTTATTTGATCCACATAAAGCTCGATCACAAATAGGTTACTTGTTTATATATGGTGACACTGCTATATCTTGGCACTCTACAAAACAAACACTTACTTCCATATCTTCTAATCATGCTGAAATATTAGCCATTCATGAGGGAAGTTGAGAATGAATATGGTTGAGATCTTTGACCCAACATATCAAAGAAACATATGATCTTCCATTTGATAAAAAAAAAAAAAAGGGTCCAATAGTGCTATATGAACATAATGCGAAATGTTTTACACAACTCAAAGAAGGATATATTAAATGGGAAAGAACCAAACATATTTTACCAAAGTTCTTTTTCACACATGAACTTCAGAAGTAATAAATTTTAGATGTTCATCAAATTCGATCCATTGACAACTTATCATATTTGTTTATAAAAGCACTCCTTACAACAACAACATTTGAGAAGTTGGTGAACAAAATTAGTATGCATCAGTTAAGAGATCTTTGTTAGAAATAATGTTTTCATGAGGAAGAGATTTTTGTGCACTTACACTTTTTTCCTTAACTTAGGTTTTGTCCTATTGGATTTTTCTAGTAAGTTTTTTAAGAGACAGTTTTGTACGCAAATTCTACGAGAATAATGTACTCTTTTTCTTTTACTGAAATTTTTTTCCTACAGAATTTTTTCTTGGTAAGATTTTAACAAGACATATTCTTTGTAAAATAAATATTCAAGGGAAAGTATTATGAAATATATGGATGTCTTTATCCTTATCTCTATAAATATAAATCCTCATAAAAATAGTACTCTATCTCTATTCCTATCTCTATAAGACTCTACCTCTATCCTTATTTCTATAAACATTGGCATCTATAAATAGGTGTTACTTTTAATAAAGTTATATATAAATTATTCTCTTCTATTCTTTATTTACTCTCTTTATTCTCTCTCCATAATTCTCTCTTTTATTTTAATAGAGGGAGGAAAATGATAGAAAACTTGTTTAGTTAGAAAATTAAAAATAATGTTTGATGATTAGGATGATTGATGATGAAGGATAAAAGTGACTCTGAAGATAAGTTTGGACCCTCCTGTAGCTCAGGCCCATTACGAGGCCTCCAGAGACTATGATAAAAGGAAAAAAGGCCCATTGGCCGGACCCTCGAACGACCTAAGTCCAAAGGCTTTCGGACTAGATGCCACTCCCCTCCTTCGTCCGCCGGATAACTTGTTGAACAAGTAAGGGCCGAAGCCCTCTGATGACATGTCCAGTCATCCAGCATGAGGACCAGTCCTTAGACAATCTGCACCATGCCCTGACACCCCATTTACCAGACATCCCTAGGGACGGGACAGGGGACATGTGCCTGCTACCAACTCTCACCAACCAGCATGGTCGAATGACAGAGGACGTCATTTCTCAAAAGAAAGGTGTCAAACGTACCTAACCCAAAAATCATAAAAAAGGGAAAGGAAAGTCTAAGCACAGGTAGTTGGAACTCTGCACTCTCTCACCCCCTTTCTATCACTAAAATACTCTGAAGTGAGAACTGACTTAATCGTCGGAGGGTTCTAGCCAAGCTAAGGGCCTGGCTCCTCCTTGCTCCTCCTTGATTTTTTTTCTTCTCCTTCGCAGGTATTAGACTCAAGTCCAAGAAGAGAAGATCTAGTCCATCCTTTTATATATTGATTAAGCCTGATCAATTGAGAAATAAGGGGTTGCAAAATTTTTGTAATTCTTAAAACATAAAAATAGTTTTCTTCTTTCCTAAAAGTACTTTATTATTTAAAATGTAAAAATCAATTTTGCATTATTTTTTACAAAAATAAATAAATAAATCCAATCTACTAAAAAAAATAAAAGGTTAAGAATCAATTTATACAATTTAACTATAGTTGAATCTAATTAAATTAAAGTTAAAATAACTTGGATAAACTACTATTTAATTTCTAAGATTTGCCTTAATTACTGAATATATCACTATATTTTGTGAAACTAACTAATTAATCCCTTATGTTTAATTCCATATGATTTAATAGTGAACATAAAACATAAATTTTTTATTATGTAATATATGTTGTAAATCCTAAAATGCCCTTTATTTCCCATCTAAACTTATTCTCTAAATTACAAAATTGCCTCATCTTTTTTCTTCTACCAACCAAACAACCACCTCGGTTATTGTCGCCAACCCAAATTTTTGCTACGGGGTCTATTAGGAGTGACCAAAACCAAATCAAAATCATTGAACTGGACTAAAAACTAATCAAATAAAACCAAAACCAAAACTCTTTTTTGGATATGATTTTGGTTTGTGACCGCAATAATGAGGAATTTGGTTTTGATTTTGGTTTCTATCAAAAATTGAATTAAAAACCAAAACCAACAGTTTTATATCTAAACCAACGGTTTAGTGCAACCAGTTATGCACTTGTATCTTAATAAATTAATACAAAAATTAAGTACAAGCCTTTTTAATATACAATATCTTAAAAAATTAATGTAAAAATTAAGTACAAGCATTTTTAATATACAATTCTATTTTAATAAATTTTATTGTTGATTAAAATTTTATTTTAAATTATTTCATTATGTTATATTAATTTCTTAATCAAAATTAATTTAATAAAATAATCGGTTCGAAACTAATTTTAAACCATAATAAAAAAAGAGTCCAAACTAAAAACCGATTGGTTCTAGCCAAAATCAAAACAATTAAAATCGATTATAATTTCAGTTTCAATATTTTATTAAATCAAAACCATCACTTTCAAACTGAAACCAACGGTTCAATTAAACTAGTCATGCCTAGCGTAACTTGCTTGAAATGCTTTATATTTTTTGGGCAAGGCATTTTTAACTTTTTTTTTTTCAAAAAAAAAAAATCAAGAACAAGCAAAATTGATTCAAGAAACGCACTGCGAAGCACAAGCAAGCAAAATGCTTTTTAGAGAGAAGCAGAACAATGGGTATTATCTGTAGAAAGAAACAAAGAAAGAAAGAAGAGGTTCTTTGAATGATAGCAAGTAGTAAACAATGAGAAAGAGTAGAGTTTTGAATTTGATTATTAATAATAATTAGTTTTAGTAATTAACAAAGAGTTTATGATTATTAACATAAACTCTTTTGTTAATAATCATAAACTCTTTGTATATATATATACACACCCTTTTATTTGTCCCTTGCTTTTTAAAGCGAACCGAATCGAATTTTTTGGATTTTTTGTAGATATAGCGGTGTCCCCTCTAAACCATTCACGGCATTGCTACTTCAGTTGTCTCCTTCAAAGCGCAGACCCCGCACTTTTTTTTTTTTTTCTTTCTGGCTTTTTTTTTTTTCATATTTTATTTCTTTGACAAGAGGGAAAAAATTAAAAAAATATATATATATATATTTTAATCTTTTTTATAGGCATTTAACGATAAAAATAGACAAAAGTACTATTATATCCGACGAAATCAAATATGAGAGACTAATTAGTTAATTTTTCAAAATAGAAAGATGTATTTATTAATTAAGAGCAAATCTAGAAATTAAATAGTAATTTACTCTAATTAATTTTACAAATTACCTCCTTAGAAATGTATCACTCTGAGGAACGAGGCAATTACAGGGACCATAATTACCACTAAAAAACCTTTCATTGGCTCTCAGAAATTAAATGAACCGTTACGTATCTTTTCCCTGCTTGCACACTACAATACATGCTTTCCAAAGAAATGTTTCTAAGCTGCTGGCCATGCAACAACTGACTCAAAAGATTCAGAAGCCTTTTCATGGAGAAGCAAAGATGCTCTTCCCCGAAAGAGCTATCCATCTTTCTTCAAATTCCAAGCTCAATTTGATTGTATTTTCTTTCCTGCATAAGCACAAAATGAATTAGGTCCTAGTTCAAAAGGAAAAAACAAAAGAATCAGAAAGATTTGTCTTTTTCCACGAAACATGCAACTCAAATGCATCACTGACATCCAGTAGAACATACAAAATTATACGGACCACGAGGACTTGGGAGTCAACAATGAAAACTATTTTTATGCATAGAATAGGGGAAAGTTCACTTCCATAAAGTCTGTTGAGAAACAGCACCATATTGAAAGTATTGACTTAGAGGTTATTAGAGTTAGCTTTTAAGGTGAATTTCGCATGTTCATCTCAAAAGCAACACTCCAAAACTGCCGTTTCAAACATCTAAACTGGTGCTTTTTCACAAATGCAGTTGGAACTGGATATATATTCAGTTAGGTAAGGTATTTACTTTTGCCTTGACTAAAAGAAACGTCAAGCTTAGATTAATAAATAAAAAAATATGGCTGGCTTTATTTGTACTGACCAGTAGTGTTGTTAAACAGGAACTAATTCTTAAATTGATGATGCAGCATTCCATGTTAGACAATCTTTTAATCCTTGGCAGGAGTCAGACAGTTTAAATGATGAGATTTATTTCTGATCAGAATTGGCATATCAATATACATGGTTGAGAAGGGCCTACCTGACTTTTTCTTAGAGATCTTTCTAGATTTCTTGAGGCCTGCTTTATCGATCTTGATGAAAAGATCATTATACTTTTGCAGTACACGATCTCTCTCTTCAAGCATTCCTAAGATCTCATATGCATTTGCCACTTTCAAAATAATTGATTTTTCTGGAGGTTTCCGATCAAAAGCTTCCAGGCCCTTGAAAAGCTATGAAATCCAAGTGATGAGACTACAAAAGTTAGTCGAATGCAATGGAATGTTAAATTATCATCGTACAAGGAAAAGAATAAGTAAATCAGTAATAAATATCATTGTACGAGGAAAAAAATAAGTAAATCAGTAATAAATAAGGGAAAAGTAAAATGCGAACATCTTTGTTCTATATCAATGAAATTGTAGATATGTTTCAGTTATTTCAGCAAGAATATTCCATTTCATTCCAGCCACTGTGCCATATATATATATATATATATATATATATATATATATATATATAAGTCAATGCATATGAACATCTAGGAGAAACAGGGATGTAAGAGGGATGTAAGGACGAGAGGAGAAAGAAGGGGTGGGGACTAGAGAAAGAGAGAGGGGAGGGGCTAAGGGAAAAGAAATAAATATAGAAAATTTATGTTTATTCTAATGAACAATAAAAATATTATTTTTTTCCAATTAAAATTGCAACCGATTTATTAAATCAGGATAAAATTAACAAACCTAAAATGATTGGCCAAAATTACAAATGCAAAAGTGTTTTACACCATTTGGCCTTTTTTTAAATATAAAATTCTAATATTATGGAATAATAATTGGGGATTTTGAATTTATTCATAATCCCCTACTGAGGGTTCCTTGTACAACTAGTAGGGGAAGCCAGAGCCTCTAATATATAAATACCCATGTGAGGCACCCTTTTATTCATAGAACTGCTAGCTTGTGGTGGGAAATATTCCATAGAAAATAAAATTTGAGAAAATGAATTATTTTCTATTATTTGGCTGTATGTATCATCAGCAGATTAGGAAAAAAAAAAAGGAACTTCGAAGATGAAGACCCAAAAAAATTTTAAATCTATAAACTTCATTTTGTCTGCTTGACTACAAGATTGAAAAAAAGGGGGTTAATGCATAAACTCTAAACATTTGCTCAAATTTGCAATTATGCCAATATTTTCAATTTTATCAATTATATACACAACAGTTCACTTTCGTGTCAATTTTATCCTAACTGCTGCTCATGGTATTGTTCACAGAGCCCAAACCACGATGCAAGCAACCCTTTGCTCCTGAACCCCTTTGTATAGCTATACAGCCAGTGTAAGTTCATATCCTTTCAGCTTTTAACTGATCCCAATACTGGCTGCGCTGCATAACTCTCTTCCTATTTCTCAAATTTTCACCAGTTTTCTGTCATTTCATCATTGTTTTAAACCAGATAACTAGATATAGTGATATTTGTTCAAAATCGACAATGCTGATGTAAAAGGGAGTTGAACAGCCTTGGTGCACAGCTCAAAATCAGCATTGCCCCTCTCATCTATTTCATCATTCTCTTCTTTTTATTTCCTACCCTAACATATTCATATCCTATAATCATACCCAACCTAACACCCATACCCAAGTCTAGGCACCATAGTTTCTACCGCTTCCCTATGAATTGTATAGCTTGACTGCCAAATTTCGTAGCTTCATACCATTAAAAAGAAAAAATCTTGAATATATTATTATGATAGAGACAAGTGCAAATGGACAAGTATCCAATCAAACAACTACATCATAGACATTGCATAGCTTGACTGCCAAATTTCGTAGCTTCATACCATTAAAAAAAAAATCTTGAATATATCATGATAGGGACAAGGGCAAATGGACAAGTATCTAATCAAACAACTACATCATAGACATTAAAACAGCTTCAGCTTCTCTCTCAAAGCATGAGTCGAGCATACCTTTATGAGGCTTTCTAGCATGTTGTTTCTATAGTATATAGATATCATGAGCTTGCATAACTGCCAAGGCACTGAGTGAAGATCTGTACCAATTTTCTTCAACCAAAACAAGTGTGCTTCTTCTGCTCTATGGTCCATGTCTAAAGCTTGAATTAACTGTCCATACGTTCCAAATGTATTTCCCTGCCCTTTGCTTAGCATCCATTTAATTACCTAGAGGATATTAATCAACAGCCAAAAACAAATTAGAAAACAATAAGGGCAGCATCCATTTAATTACCTAGAGGACCGTGTGGCATTATCTTAACCCATGCCGAAAAGGTTTTATATGACAAGGCAAACTTTATTTCTGTACTTATTGTTCTTATTATGTTATGTTTATATTGCTATGTCACTCATTATATCACCACCATTTTTTTTATTCCTCATGTCGCTTAGATTGTTGCTTTCTCATTAATTTTTCATTATTATTCTTATGTCACCAACACCATAACCACCATTTTAATTTCCTCAAGTCATTGAGATTCTACACAATATTCTCCTGGGGGAATGTTCAGATGATATGATGAGCCCTTGTTAGCATAAGCTACACAAGCAATTAGCATGTAAGAAACATGAATTTTGGAATTTCATGCAGAAATGCGAATGTAGGAGTCGTCACCAAGGGAAGTGCTTTGAGAGTAGAAAATAACAAAAGTCATAATAAAACTTCTTGAACAAAACCACCAAAAAACCTAATCTCAGTTGACTCAATTTTTGTTCCTTTTTCTGTAATTCTGCCACTATAGCAATACAGTGCCATTCACAACCCGTCTACACACTAAAATTTCTTTTCCATCTGAATTTCTGCAAGCACTAAATTTCTTTTCCATCTGACTATCCGCAAGCACTCTTCATTTTCAGAACTGATTGCCTATACTCAGCTTTTTTCTTCTCTCTTTTGCCATGCCAACTCTGTCACACATCAATTACGACTTTGAAAGTTATCCTATGATTTACCATGTCAATTTAATTAGATAAAGATTAACCCCAGCTTGCAGTTCTCTCATGGTTATCAGAACATTTCATGCTCCTATCCATCTTGACAACAATTCTTTAAATTTTACAATAAAGCATAAGCAGATGCTAAAATCTAGGAGAATATGTCTGATCTTTTGTCAGTTTAAAAATGGAGAGAGTTTGATGGAAGAAAAAGATGCTGAAGTTTTGAAGATTTCTGCTTTTTTGTAGATGATGGGGAGGGATATAGATATTTTCAAAAAAGAAAAAAACAAAAACACAACGTGCCTTCCATGGGTTTTCTGTCATATTGTGCTTTTGAAGCTTTCAGAGGTTAGACTTTTGTGTGAGTGTTGGTTGTAGCTTTGTGCTGGATGGATTAGAAGTATGCCTTTTCCAATGTACGATATCCTTCCTTTACTAAAATTTCCATTTTCATCAGAAAAAGAAGAAGGAAAGCTCCCACAGAATGCCTGTTCACATACATCAAACACAAAAGGGGGAGCGAGAGAGAGAGAGAGAGAGAGAGAGAGAAAGAGAGAGACCTGAACAACTCTGTGCCACTGCTGTTCCTTTTCGAGAGTAAGCAATGCCCTCTTAAGCGACACAAAAGGAAACTGGTGCTCCCATGCAACCCAGGCATCAAGAGCACCATAAACGGTTTCTTTATTGTCCTTGAGATCAAGAAGCTGCAGAGATGAAGTTTTCATCAGCTTGCCAATTAGCCATAGCGTTGTATGAAAATTAAGGAAAAAATAAAAAAAAGACCAATCTTTTACTTTCCATTGTAGGAAAGAAATACCAAATTGAAGATAACTATTAGCTTAGTAAGTTCTAATTTAAAAATGCCCTCACAACTTAACTAGTCAATGCCTTATAATACAAATGTAAGAGGGCCTTTGCAGCTCATTGAATCCAGATACCTAGTATAAATCCAATCATTACTTAAAATATCTTCTGGAGAGTGCACGCTGCACGAACAGCCACACACACACACACACACACACACACATATATATACACACACATACACATATATACATATGACAGTCAAATTGACTGTGCTAAGGAATTGACTGAGATAAGAAGATTGCTGAAACAGTTACTAGCACTCTGGTCACACAAAATTATATTCCACATAAAACTTCATCAGTAGATAAGGACACTTCAAACTTTGCATATGCATACCGTGTTTATAAGAACATTGATCTTATCATTCCTGGAAACATTTTCCCCAATCTGGTATTTCTGCACTCCTCCAGCATTCTGGTCTAAATTTCCACCAATAGCTTTCTGATCAAAATGATCCTAGAACGTCATAACCAAATCAACCACATTGAATTCATTAGGTTTCATAGTAGAAATTACAGTCATATCTCATCCTTGTAAGTTGTAAATAACAATCTAAAAAATAATATAAGACAACTACAACTTAACTGAGAGAGAGGGAGAAAGAGAGGGGGAGAGAGATCAACCTTAACTGTCACAACTTAGGATTAATTAAAGGACTACAAAATTATCAGCTCCTTATAACCTCATATTTATGTGAAATATCAAACTAATGAATTTTTCTTCTATCTATTTCCTTTTGGTCAAACCATTTTTCTCTTCTTAGCCAACTTCAGCTGCCTCCAATCTTTATTTTCCAGAAAAGTATGCAACACCATAATTGTTAAATCAAGATTTGAATCAAAATCTCCATTTTGTGAATCAAGAATTAAATTGAATTGTACGCAAAACAACAAAATACTTCGACAAAAAGGAACTCCACTAAAACTAGGTCAAACAGTATAAATATAACAATGTAAAGTGATGGTGAGCCCATTGAAATAAAATAATATGACACCAGATGGGCAATTTGAGATGGCCAGCTAGCATAAAAATGTTGTTAATTCCTAATATAAAACGTCAAACTTAATATCATACCATAAGATAAGTTCTTTTTGATGGTAAGGAAAACCCAAAGCTAGAGAAAGAAAGCTAACAGGGAAAATGGAACGAAGGAAAGAATCAATGAGGAAGGAATAGCTAGAAAACAACAAAGAAAAAAGATCAAATACAAAGAGGAGGAATGCAGAGCAAAAACAATGTCAATGCAAGGAGGTACCTTTTGGACTCTTTCATTGTTGTCACAAGTCCACTAGGAGATTGGGAGAACACTGAAATATTATGGAAATACTAGACTAGGAGTATAAATTGAAGAACCATATATAAAAGTATTGCTAAGAGGGGAAGAAAGAATGATCCACCAAACAAAAGGAATTCTCTTCATGGCTTACAAGAAGTTCGGCAAACTCTTGCCAAGAAGTGGCCAATTCCTACAGTCTAGGTCTCTGTTAATTAATCTCACTACGAATGTTCTCCCATCTATTTGTCAAGACACAAAAATCAAGTCATCAACTACGTTTAACTTCTTGATCTTCATTTCTTTAGCAATATACACTATATTAATTTTTTAAGAATTAGGCATTTGTATTAGTCCGGAAAGACACCCACATGAGTAAGATTGGCTTCACTGACTGTAGACATTTACTTTGTCACTCAAGACTTATAAAGAACCCTAAAAAGTTATTTTCTGGCTATTCCTTAAAAACAAAAACATGATAAGGAGTCAAAGAAACAGTCAACTTATAAAAACCAGGCCTTCCTACTCAATAGTCAACATAATATTGGAATTTATTTTGATTAAATAAGGAGTAATTCAGTCAGTTCAATATTTAAAAAAAAAAATCCTTCTATGGCCCAACAAAATAAATTTTAACAGCCAACAACCACATGAATCTGCAGGATTGAACTAAATAAATATCAAACTTGAGAAACAAATTTCATTATCGAAATAGGTAGCAAGTACCTCAACATAATGATTTAGTTCATCACATTACGGCAATGGGTTTATTATCGTCTATATGGATTTAAGTGATAACTTTTAAATTCTGAACCAAATGCTATTGACTCTTCATCAAGCTTTTTTTTCAACCTTCTCCAAGTTCTCAACATATCAGACTGTATTAGTCCACTGTAGAGCATTTCAAAAGTAACCTTTTGAGGTAGCAACCCTTTCTCTATCATCTCCACAAAAAAATGGCATGCCTCTTTCCATTTCTGTTTCTCACATAGCCCATGAATCAACATTGTATAGGAATCCAAATCTGGCCCTAGTCCACTTGTGCATAAATCATTCCAAATCTCTCTCACAATCTCCATGCGATTCAACTGTATAAACATCCCCAACAATATGTTATATGTGTGCATACTCAGAGCACACAGATCACCCTCCCTCATTTTCTTATACAACTTCAAAGCACTTTCAACATCCTTCCTTCCCCTGTACTCTTTAAAGAAACAATTATAAGTTGATGCATTAGGGCTAACCCCATTTCTGATCATCTCACCAAGCAACTGCTCTGCGTCGTCAACCCTCCCACAAGAGCAAAGACACTTCACGACTGAAGTATAAGTGGCAACAGTTGGGCAAATCCCTTTCTCCTCCATCAGCTTCAACTTATCAAGTGTTAGTTGAGGCTTATGAGCCCTACTATAAACGTGAAGCAATATAGAAAAACTCGTGACATCAGGTTCAATCCCTCTGTGGTGCATTTCGTTGAACACATTCTCAGCCAATGTTATTGTCCTCTCAAACCTACCATCAGGCTGTAATTTAGCCCTCCTACAAATCCCATTTAACAACACATTGTAGGTAACAACATTGAGCCCAATTCCCCTCTCATCCATCTCCCTTAAAAACCTCTCCGCCATATCAATCCTACCAATCTTGCACCAACCATAGATCAAAACAGTATACATTTTCATATTAGGATAAAACCTAAACTTTCTTTTATTGAAAATCTCAACGGCCACTTTAACGTAGCCATACTTACATAAGGTATCAAGCAAAAAAGAGAAATGGGTCTCATCCACAGTTTCCACAATGAAAGATTCCATATCATCAAAAGCACGTATGGCCTGGCGAGTGAGGCCAGCAGCAATCAATCTACGAATGAGTATAAAGAAAGTATGGGAAGTGGGTTGGATATTTCTCTGGTCCATGTGGATGATGAGTTGCCAAGATACGTCAAACTGGTGGACCTTGGAGAGAATGTCAATGATGACATCGTAAGAGGTGGAGGTAACAGTGGAAGGGGAAGAAGGAAGAGAGAGAGCATAGTGGAAAAGGGAGAGGGCAATTTTGGAGTGGTGGCGGAGACGGAGGAGGGTCTGGTGGAGGAGAGGAGAAGTAAGAGAAATGCCATGAAGCTGGAGAGATGATTCCATGGCATGATATGGGTTGTGGTGATGGAGCAGGATTTGGGAGAGCAATTCCGCATCGTTAGATGGCTCAAGCTGAGGGAGAGAACACGAGGGCTGAAGCTGAGGGAGAGAAGACAAAGACGAGAAGAAGAGACGCTGAATATGGAGAGGAATGAAAGTGACCAGGGGGTGAGTCTGGAATAATTTGGTTGCCATTGTCAATGAAAAGTTTTCAACTCTAGAAATTGGATTTATGAGTAGGAAAATGTGGTGTTTAGTGATATATCTTTCAGAGTACCTCTAACAGTGAAGTGGATCTAGTAGTGCTTCTTTTATAGATTTGATCTTGCACCATTGTATTATAGCTGCAATTAGGACTTTGTACCCTAGCAAGTCCCACCCGAGTTAGTCGGCCAATCTGCAAAATCATCATGTAGCTCAAAATCAGCATAATTGGGATAAAATTCCAACAATCACAATAAAGCATACAGAGAGAGAGAGAGAGAGAGAGAGAGAGAGACTCACAAGAGAGGACATTGCTTGCGATCTCCTCAAGAACCCAAATCAAATCAAACCAATTATGTAACCAAACCTCTACCCAAAAAAATAAATAAATAAATAGTAAGCAAAAGTGTAGTTTAGCACCAAAAATAATTATTCTACACATACAAGTATATATGTACAAGCACTTTATTCATGCTATAGGGATTTAATGAACTACTATATCACTTTGTTTGCTAACAATAAAAATACAAGATAAAGAAAAGTAAACTAAAGATTTGAAATTCAAAGACTTGCAAAGTAGAAAATTAACGTGAATTCCATCTGAACCTACAACACTGTTCAATAATTGAAGTGGCAACTGGACATGAATAAGAGAATTGAAAATGTAAAATAATCATGAATTAGTTCCACTTAAAACCAAAGCACTCATTCAACAGCAATTACAACTGCGAACTGCAATCAATAACAACAAAAAATTGAAAGCAAACCCATTAAAAGTTATTATTATAATTTATAAATCCTTAAACATCTGTATTACTCTCTTCACATTTGTTGATTAAAGATAAATACTTTCTAAGTTTTATTTCCTAAATAAATCTGAAAACTAAAGAAAGAAATTTGTTAATATAAAGAAAGCATAAACACCTAAATTCAATAGATAAAAATATAATTACATCAGAACTCCCCAAAAGAAATCCATGAAAGCATTAAAAAAAATTAGCAAAAACGATAATTTAGAATTTCTCTGACCTGAGATTTTATGGAGCGCGAGTAGAAATGATTCTTTTTTTTCTCTGGTGTTGTTTTTGGGCTGAGTTGAAATCTGGGGAGAAGAAAATTAGGGTTTCTGCAAGAGCAAATTGAAACAGATAAGCAAATTGAGAATTGAGAGAGCAGGAGGCTAATAGAAAATAGGAAAATAAACGCAAAACGCTGGGTAATAGGCATATAACGTAGCCATATTATTTCAATCCAGTCACTGAACTTTAAATTTTTTCAATAAGGTCGGTCGGTAACCTTTAATATCAATTTCAATAAAATATTTTTATTTAAAAAATACCTCGAAATTTTTAGTAATTTTAATTTTCCTCGCTAAAATTTTTAAAAAATTAATATTATAGTCTATATTTTAATTTATGGCTGAAATTTTTAGAGGAAAAATATTAATCTCTAGAAGAGTATAAAATAATACTAAACACTTTTTGATTTAAGAAAAAAGAGACCATCCAAAAAACGAACATCCTTTAGAAAATTAATATTATAGTCTATATTTTAATTTATAGCTGAAATTTTTAGAGGAAAAATATTAATCTCTAAAAGAGTATAAAATAATACTAAACACTTTTTTATTAAAGAAAGAAGAGACCATCCAAAGATATAGTGGGAACATACTTTAAAAAATTAATATTATAGTCCATATTTTAATTTATGGTTGAAAATTGTTAGAGGAAAAATATTAATCTCTAGAAGAGTATAAAATAATACTAAACTCTTTTTTATTAAAGAAAGAAGAGACCATCCAAATATATAGTAAAAACATACTTAGACTTGTAGGCAGAGCTTGAAAAAGTGAAGTGAGCAAAAATTAGAAACTTAAAATAGAATATATTTTTTAAATTATCTAAATAATCCTAAAACTTCTAAGTATGCAGTATAGTTGAAATAATAAATCAGTTATAAGAAAAATACTCTTTCTTTAAAGAACTACTAATCATAGAACAAGATATATCTTTAGTAGACTCTTCATGAAGCGCAAAACATGCAAAAGATTATTTAATATAGAAAAATCATACTTCAAGAAAATCAACTTCTTTCTAACTTACTAAAAAAATTTCTTAGGACTTAGGATGAATATGTTTAGCTAGAGAAAGATGCTAGCCCTTATAGAAAATGGGAAAATCTAGAATAAAAAAAGAAGAAAGTTTCAACTCAACCACTCTTAATTGACTTCATTAGCACATTTACATAATGAAATGAGTCGTCTCCTAAACCAACTACATGCAAAAAAAGAATTAGACGATTTACTATAATAAATGAAAGTTTTGATTGATGAAGTAGGTAAATTGGTGAATGAAAGGCTTGATGCAGTCGAGTGAGAGAATGCTTTAAATAAACCTATAGGATTTTCAAAACTTATCTCTGAAGGCAAGGTCTTAAAATTATGGAAAGAAAAAATAGTTCTTTTTTTATTTTAAACTCAAATAAAAGTGCTGCTAATCAAAGCACTAACAATTTAGCTCAAGACAGAAAGTCACTAGAGCTGATAGAAGAAGGTCCATTGCATATAGATGATAGAACTTTTAACAAACTTCTTACTAGGAAAAGGGTTGTATATAAATTTAATTATCTCCATATGACAAACAAAATTTATACCAAAGGATAATCCTTTAATATTAGTACTCAACCGGATAGCTTTTCTCAATTTAGATTGTGAACCACATGCTTTTGAAAGAATAGATGAATGGATCACCATGATTAGATTTATCACCAAATAAGGTAGTTATTCACCTAAGTCTATCTATGAATTATGCAAAGCTACCATGGTTGGCAACGTTAAAAAATTTTGGGATCAGTTAGTAATACTAATATTCATCAAATATGAAATAATAAAAACAATATTAACTGATGAGGTGCTAGCTCTTATTGCAGACACCCTAAAAAGAGAATTTTATAGATTCTCAATATTAACAAAATCTCTAGAAATAAAACAATCTTTAATGGCTTTAATGAAACTACAAATATGTGACATGTGTTATTTTAACAATTATGTATGTGAATTTCATAAATATTATTATAATTTGGATATAAATGTTTAAAATTACATTACTTTATTCTTTTTACTTTATTCTTTGCTAAATTGCCAGAACTATGGCCAGAAATAACAAAGATGACCTATCAACACCTTTTAAATGAAGACAAAATTGTCAATATGGATTAAGAAGAAAGATTCAAGCGGTTAGGTATGCCATGAGAAAGGCACGTATTAAACTCTAAATAAGATAAGATGCAAAACATCTTTCTTATCTTGACAAAAGTCGTTGTTCTCAGATAAAATTTGTTCTAGATAGGTATGTTTGCCTTACAAGAAATGGACCAATATCTATGATAGAGTATCCTTCTGAAAGAAAAAGATTTAAAGGATATAGAAGAAGGAGGATATAGAGGAGAGAAAGAAATGACAAAAAGAAGTCTAAGAACCCACTAGGCTTATTAGGAGGATAACCAATCTTAGGGATAAAGAAAGAATATAAGCTTTTAAAAAAACAAAATAGAGCCCCTAAGTATCCAAGGAAAGCCTCCTCCTGCTGCTGGATTGGTGGATCAAAAGACCACAAAGCAAATGCTTGCCCTTACAAAAATAAACGAAAAGAAAATCTGTGAAATTTTTTCTTTATAGATGAAAGTCTAGAATATGAACTATAGAAGAAGATGAATATTCAGATATAGACTATAAAAATAGATTTTATTTAAGAAGTAGTTTTTGAATATGAAATTGACACTAATGAATTTGATTTATAGACGGCCCAGTTATTCATAATGAATACAACAAAAGGCGCCATAAATGAAGAGTTGACATTGGATACATATCTGGTACAAGAAGAATCATTCCAGTACAATGACCCATCTAGAAGTTACCTAGAATGGAAACTCCTGAAGGTAGACATCAATGTTATTTATAGTAAGTCAAAATTCAATTCCAGGTCAATAGTAAATGTCTCCCAGTCTGAGTCGATTGCTCAGGTCTCGTGCTAGAAACTAAAAATGTTGGACGTACTCTTGATTAATTTGCCAAAAATCAGAGAAATGGTAAACAAGTTAAAGGGAACATATTAATACATTCATATTAGTCTTGTCCAAAGTAGGATTGATACAGTTATTTAACATACCACCAGATAGTCCTATGATAGCAACTATTAGATAAAAGATGTAATCTATTTCAAGATTAGCTAATATAAGGTGTACAATCTAATCTAGCCTATGGTCTAGTATGGTTTCAATCCTATCCCAATTACATAATGTCTTTGGATGATAGTGCTTGATTAATTCATTAGCCTTAAGAATTAATCTAGGATATTATTTTACCTTCATATGTTCGTTTGTTATTGGTAAAGTTAGATAAGATAACAAAATTGTTTATACCAAGCACAGTCAAGGCTCCCTCTTTACTGAATATCCTTATGATAAAATAGTGACTCTCTGTCCAAAAGCCTTCCCGTACGTCACTAACACGTGACCAAGACAACCTAGACCAAATACTCCATGTTGATTCATCCCATAAACCATTATTATAGCAAAAACTAGAGGTCCTACTATAGATGAAGGGTGATGGCAAATTTTTTAAGTTAGTACCTATAGATTCAACATCTAAACTAAGATGTTAGATTGCTTTTAATGTTTAATCCATTAAAAAAATTATATGTAAATACTACCTTTGTTATCATACAATTTCATCACATTATTAAGCATAAATTAATGCACTTCATCATAATGCAAGGAACCATAGAGTCTGATACTTCAACTACAACTTTACTAGAGTGGCAAAATGATATCCTGATATACTTGGAGTTTAATCCCTATTGCAACCAATCATCCAATTGTCTAAAAAAATTGCAATACATCAATTAAATATAATAAAATGGACAACAATCAAATTGCAGACCTAGATAGATTTTCAAATTATAATTTTTCGTGAAAAAAAAAAACTTTTCACTGCAATAAATATGTCTTAACCTACTAAGTGTGTGAAGTTGCATCACTAAATATTTAAATATTCAATAATCTTTACATGTCAAAAACTATAAGAATCACTAATTATTAGAACCGTATATCAATGGTTCATCAATCACAAAATATGAGATGAAAATTAAATTATAAAAGGCTATAAACAGAAGATCAAGGACAGTGTTTATTTTCAAAGGATTGTACTAAAAAATAATTTCGTGTAAAAATTCATCCTTTGAGAAAATTAGAAGAAAATATTTTACCTCATAGGATATCTAACACCTTTAACTTTGCCAAAAAACTAAGAAAACAAAAAACAAAGAAAATGGAAAAGTGTTTGGGATTTCTTTAAGTTTTTTTTTTATTTGACAAAAGTAAATTCTTATGAATGATAAACAAAACTTAAAGAAAACAAGGCTCAAAACAAACCAACAATGGTTTGGTCAATCAAAGTGAGGGATTGATAATATTAGGGATTTAATCCATGGATTTTTCAATTTTATTGAAATAGACTTTTTGTCTAGAAGAAGAAGAGGAAAGAAGAAAAGAAGAACAAGAAGATTTGGAGAAATAAAAAGAATAATAAATATAAACTTGCTATTATTTGATACTGATGGGAAATTGATAATGATAGGAGATTTCAAGGAAGAAGAAGAAGAAAAATACTTGTAAACTGTAAACTAGATAACAAGCGAAGAAACTAAAATTTAATTATAGGTATATCAGATAACTAGTTACTTCGATTAAAGTTAAGATTTAGATTTAATGATTATAATGATCATAAATCATATGGTTATCTGTAAATTAGGTTTGTACTAGAAACCCTCATACTTTAAATTTAACTAATAAAGAGTTTATTAGAATCTTATTTTATTGTATTATGCATGTAAAGAACCTCTTTGAGATGCTCTAAGAATATAAGTATCATAATGTAATATGTACATGCAATACCACAATGTATATACTTGTATCGCGATGTATAAGTATAACTTTCTTGATATGTGCTGTTATAGCATATAACTTTCTTGACATATGTTATATTTTTATAGTAAAATGTATTATTTTCAATATATAAATAAAGAGTTGTGATATTTTTTAAATAAAGTATTTTTAGGATAATAATTCCCAACATAATTTCAAATACTCCCTATTGTTTTAAGAACTTTCTATGCATAAAAATTAAATGTATAATGTATATCAAAACTCTTTTCATTATTATAGTTTGAATTGCTTAAAAAAAATATTTCATTAAAAAAATAGATGATTAAATTTATTTTTAAAATAATTCATAAAGGCTCAAATACAACTAAATATCACTCTATAAGGGATATAAAAGAATTAAATTATGCTGCTTAAATTTAAATTATAAAATAATTAAATTTAATCTCATTCTAATAATGTCGAGTTTAAAATTGAGTAGCTTGAATAATGAATCAATCAAATTTAAAAATTATAACATTCAATTTAAGTGGCTTATAAATCTAATTGAGCATTAAATTTTATATAATTTTAAATAAATTGTATAAAATTTATTAATTTGATGTCAAATTCAAGCTTTTTAGTTCATATGAATTTTATTTCGTCATTAATAAATAACTATTTTTTTTAATGACAATTGAGTGGAACATAAATTATGAATATGTGATGGTAAAAATGAATCCCACATTAATTAAAAACAAAATATATAAAAGATTCATTATTGAATGGATGTTAGATCTAACACAAGTCAACTAATTTTATGCAAATAAATTTTAACACTTGATCTTAGGACTCATGTACTGTTTAAAGTTAAAGAACAAGATGCCAATTGATTTATTTACGAACGAGTATCAACCAGCTTGTTGATATTGGCCGTGAGCTAAGCCTAGTTGCACTGGTATATTGGGAAATAAATCTTACATCAAATAATAACAAAATAGGAGAGTCAATTCTATATTAACTAGTTATTTAATATATTTGTATTTAATCAATGTGAGACTTTTTTCTCATATCATATTCTTTATAGTTCAAATCAAACTTAAATTCAAAACTATTTTGACTTTAATGGTGCTGATTAATTGTGAGTAGGTAAGTAAGAGGCATAAATTAAAATTAAATTATTAAATCACGAATTAAAATATTGTTTTATATCTTATGATGAATTTTATTATATGCAATTAATAATTTAACATTACACAAAAATATATTGATAAAAATAACTACATATTTTAATTAATTTATATTTAGTTACATGAATGTATATGGATATTAAAATATTTAAAAATCAAAATAATAATGTATATATATATATATATATATTGGTTTAGTAGTAAATATTTTTATAATTATTTTAAATTTTAATATTATTTTTAATAAAATATAGCTTTTAAGTTTAGAAATTACAAATTATAACTTTAGATCTAAGTTATAATTTCAAAAATCAAATGTTGGAAATATTTTTTTTTTGCCTAAAATGTTGGAAATATGATCACTAGCTTTTATTTTTTTTATTAAATAATCTTTATAAGTAATTAGATATTGAATTGCTGACCGCTTACTTATAAAAGTTATAAACTAAAAAAAATACTTTAATTTTAAAATTATTTTTTTAATTATATCTAAAATGTTTTTTTTTTTTTTTTGAAAAAACAATTCCAACTTCAATGCGAAGCACGCTAAAAAGTTTTTGGGCTGTGGTAATAAAACCATTGGGTTATGAAAGTATTCACATGAGAACAAGTGGGCTGCAAGCCTGCAGACGGTGCCGTTGCACGTGCTGCCATTCACTACTTTGCGGTTCTTCCTCGTGGGAAACTAAAACAAAGAAAAATAATATAAAAGATTTGACTCTTTAGAATTTGTGACATTTTTTTACAAAAAATCGTAATTTTAGGCGTAATAAATTATAATGTAATATAATATAATATAATTAAATATATTTTTAATATAAATATTATATTAAAAATGTATATAATTATATTATATTATATTACGGTTTATCATAGTGTATTTGGTAAGTCGTGATATAATGTAATATAATATAATTAAATATATTTTTAATATAAATTTACACTAAAAAAATATTTAATTATATTACATTACATGTTATTATGACTTATCAAATGATACCTTAGTATCTATTGAAGTGGTACTCATGTGGCAACAGTGAATTTATGTTACGTAAACGTCACGTTATATATATATATATATATATATATAAATACTCTGTTTTTTAGTTACATATTGTAATAAATATAACATTTTAATGAATTTAAATATTTATTATATTATAATTTAATAATTAAAATTTCAAAAAATATTAATGTAGTCGTCATAAATGCCTTACATAGTAATTCTTAAATAGATAGACCAAATATGTTTAATTAGTAATAGTCATTATTTTTTGAAATTTTTTTATTTAAAAATTTTCTTTAAAAGTTTTTTAGCCAACAATTGATAGCAATTGTAGATATTTTAGTTATTGGAGGAAATTCATACCTACTATCAATCACAAAATTACCTTTTTTTTTTTTTTTTTTTTTTTTAAGTATTTGAAAAAAGTGAATTTAAATATAAATTTATTATTCAAATAGTATAAAATTTATTATTAAATAATGTTACAATGTGCAAACTTACTTTTCATTTTGAATAAATACATACATGATTAAATGATATAAAATTGATCATAATGATAAAATATTTTTAACATATTATATACCTTAATATTGAAGTCGTTTTTAGAGTTTTAAAAGTACTTTCATTAACAATCACAATTCCATTTTCAAGCAAATTTATAAAAAATCAACTTTAAATTTATTAACTCCATAATCTTTTTTCTCAATTAATTAATGCATACAAGTAAAGTAAAGAAAATAAATATCATTGAATAATTCACTACATTCTAACTATATTTATCTTTAATGATTATTTAATATATCAAAAATTTCAACTTAAGAACTATTTATTAGCAGATAAAATTAAATTAAATGGGTTGGAAAGTATTTCATTATATTAAAAATGAAAATATAATAAAAATTTACAAATTTTCAAAATTAAGATAAGTTATTATAAAACTTAATCTTAATTTTAAAATTAATTGAAATTAATTATATGAAATTTTTTATTTTCATTTTAAATAATTTTAAATTATAATATATATAATAATAAATTATGAGCAATAATTTTTTGTAGAAATCTACTTATCAAGGAAGCTTCGTCTAATGGTCCCAAAGGAAAGTGTGTATGCACATGATTTTTTTTTTTTTATTTTATAAGAAATTGTATCTTTTAAAATTGAATAATAATAATAGTTGTATAAAAAGATTAATAATGAAAACAACATACTACCAGAATCACGAGCCGCGTCATGCCTCTCCTATTTATCATTTTTGTCTGTTTTTTTACCGACTCTGTTGGCCGCGGCTTCCTTGTTGCTCCCGTTATTGCCATGTCATTCATGCCACTTCAAACTCTTTCTTTTTCAGGGGGATTCAACATGGAAATTAAATGTATGATATAGATCGTATATATATTTATTATTAAATTATATTTTAATATATATATTTTAAATTTTTTATTAATTATTAGTATTTTTTTTATCTTAATTAACTTTATTTATTTATTATTCACAAGCATTTTGATTATACATTTTTATTTAATTTATATTTTATTACCATATTTTAATATACCTGAATTATTATCACTATTAATTTTTTATTAAAAATAAATATTATTTTGATAATTTTAAATATTAATATAAAAATGTATATAGATCAAATTTATTATATGTGGCCTAAGATGGTGTTTAATAAAACTAAAAACTTAAGTGCTGAATAAAATAAATTATATGATTTTAAATAATAAAAATATTTAAAAATTTAATATTTTTTGTATTCAGTATAAATTTTAAGTTATAAATTTTGACTTATCATTTTAAATGGTTTTTTACTAAATTTAGATTTTTAAAATGTAGTTGTTAAATACATTTAAAACGATTATATACTGAAAATTTTAATTTTAAGTGTTGAATGGTGTTATTATCAAACAACATTAACTTAAAAAATAATAAAAAAGTAGTAATATAGTGATCTATATATATTTTAATTGAAATCTATAAAAATATAATGATGTAAAAAAAAATTGGTAACTTTATATAAACTTACGATGAATTTTTTTTTTAAATAACTTTTAAATATAGTATTTTTTTCTTATTATGAGAGGTCAAATTCATTGAAACAACTTTATGTATTACATAACAAAAATAACTATTTCATTTAATAATAATGTCATCAAATGAGAAAAACTTTCATCATAAAATGAGAATAGAAGACTAATTAGTGTATTTTATTATTATTAGCATGTACAATAATACAAGAAGAGGCGAGAGAGAAGAATGGCAAAAGGGTAAAAAAATAGAGTTAGCCTTACTCTACCATGGCATGATGAGAACCAATCCATAGTTTCATTCATAAAATGTTATCTTTTGTAAAGATAACACTTTTGCAAAATTCTTTAAGTAGAATTTAAGAGAAAAATAATTGTTTCTGATAGAGACTGAATTATAAAAAAGTCAAATAATTAGAATATGAGTTTAATTAATAATAATAAAATTTAAATTTTCTTCCTTCAATATAAATAAAAAAAATAATGAATAAAATCTAAGATCTCTTAATTTGATTAAATTAAATATTAACATATTATAATTTTTTACAAAATAGAGATCAAATCAACTTAAATATTATAGGTTACTAACACAATAATTAATATTGATGTGACATTAATACTGAAATTGAAATATTCTCCCATTTATTGTTATGATAGAATAATTTATTATTAGAAAATATTATCTTTTTATATCATAGAAAGAAATATACAATAGAAATATATTATGCTACATAATAGTGATAATATATTTTTTTTAATATTTTTTATTAAATTAATAATAATTATTTATGATACGAGAGATTCAAACTTAAAATCTCTTATTTTGCGCATACGTATTAGAAAAAAATATTATTTCTATATCTTATTGTCTAATATATAAATATGACCTGTGTTTTTGGGATCAAATTATAAATAAAAATTTCTTTTTATTCATAAAATTTTTAATTCGGCTGTAAATTATTTATCTTCAACCGAATTATATTAATGGATTTAATATGACATCTAAAAATTTATTCATGATAAAAAATATAATTTTGATATATATATGCATTTAATTTAACTTTAGTTGGCAATTCCATGCCATCAAAACACCAACAATTGTGGCAAAAAAAAAAAAAAAAAAAAAAAGATAGCAATTATATACATTATAATAATAGCTCTTTACCAAATTTCTGTCTAGTGAGTTGTGCCTTTGTGGTCTCCTTCCCTTCTTTCTCATTGTCTCTCTATGTATGTGTCTTGCTGGGTGTTTACTAAGGTTTGTTTGTGACATGGTAAAAGCTAAAAGGGTACTGTTGTTTTTATGTTATTGATCTTTAATTCTTTATCCCAAGTTGCTTTGTGGGATGTTGAATAAATAGTCAATACATCTGCTTATCTCCTTGATCCCTGTGTTTTCAATGGACCCAGATGGATTTCTAGGCTTTTTCAGCTTATATTCTTTGTGTTTGCTTATTATCTTTTGACCCAAACGAGAACCAACACAGAGAGTGTGGGGGATGGAGGAGAAAATCTTTCATTTTCATATTTGGGTAGCGTTTTTGGGGTTTTTAATTGGACTTTGATTTGGCATTTTTGGCACTGGAAAAGAAGTTGTGGAGGAAAGAAATTTGGTTTTGTTAAATGGGTTCTTGCTATTCAGTCATAAGGAAGAGGGGACGGGATGAGAGCGGTTCAGCAGAGGAAACTGCTGCTGTATCAGGAGGTTCTCCTAAAAGGCATAAATGGAAGAAGAAATCAACAGGTGGTGGGGGTGATGAAAGTGTGCTAAATCACATTCCTGGCAGGATGTCCATGAATGGTGCCTCCAAGATTGCTTGCTTGTATACCCAACAAGGAAAGAAAGGCACCAATCAAGATGCTATGCTCGTTTGGGAGGTTAGTAACTGCCCTTTTTTTTTTTTTTTGGAAAAAAAAAAATCTTTATTCTCCATTTTCATTAGTTCATTTTAACTCTTCTTTTATCATCTGAATTGGTTTACTAGTTTATCATATTGCTATATCTGAATAGTGCTTAAGAATTTGTTCTATAGTTTTTAAAATAAGTAAAAATTCAGAAATAGATATTATTTAGCTAAGTCCCAAGTAACTAGGCTAACATTTTTTTTATTTAGTTTAGGTATATGAACTTTTCATAAGCTTAAAAGATTTTCTATCTATTTTAGTCCCTTTCATCGGTTATATCCTTATATTACAAGTCATACATATAATGTATTCAAAACTCATTTATAGTTTGAGATATAACCAATTTCCGGAGTGGAACCCATGCGGCTAATGAAAACAACGTTTATAAATTCAAAGAGTGAAAGTGCAGAGTTCATGATTTTGGATTATGATTGTACAACGGATAAAACAAAAGATAGTGAGAAAAAAATGAAGAGGAGAAAAGAGAAGACAACAAAATTGAGGGAAAAGCCTGGATAAAAATAGCCGAAGCTTGGGATAGCAGTTCTATTTGCTCAAGTAATAAGAGGTGCTTTAGTTACCCAATCAATTCAAAGAAGTTTTATAAATTGTCTCTATTAGTAATAGCTACAAATAGGGTGTAGTTCACAGGTGAGCTATGCACCATGTCTGTCGTTCTGCACATTTAGGAACTAAATTCAGCAATAGTTAATCTGGCAGTATTAGTAGAATTGAAGATACTAGGCACATATATGCTTACAATGCTGCAAATTTCATCTTTTCTAGTCAGGACTCTTATTTGATCTTGTGATTATTTATTTATTTATTTATTTTTTGAAATCCCTCTTCATCTAACTTCTGAGTTTTTCCCCAACTTTTTCAGCAAAAGTGGTGTTTATATTGCTTTGCTTTCTAAATCATCCTAACATAAATTATCAGCTTGAAAATTCTGTTACGATCATCAATTATTGTTTTTATCCCTTTTTTGCGGCATTGATGTGATGATTGGGTTGACTGTTTCTGCAATAGAATTTCAGCTCAAGAAGTGACACAGTTTTTTGCGGGGTATTTGATGGTCATGGTCCTTTTGGTCATATGGTTGCCAAGAAAGTGCGAGATTCCCTACCACTTATATTGGGTACTCAGTGGAAAAATGGTTCCAACGATGAACGGGCCAGCATTCATAAAGATGGAATTGGAAGCACAAATTCTGAGGAAACTGCATCTGCAAGCATGGATGAAGAGTCACATGATTCTTTGGAGGTTGAGCAAAATGAAAAATTCCCGGAGATGTTTTTGCCACTTAAAAAGTCTTTGCTGAAGGCCTTTAAGTTAATGGACAAGGAACTAAAATTGCATCCAACAATTGATTGCTTCTGCAGTGGAACGACGTCCGTAACTTTGATAAAGCAGGTAACTTGTTCTTGCAGCATCCTTTTACTGATTTCTTACCAGACTTGTTGCATCAATGTAAACTGTTTGCACTTTTCTTTTATGGTTTTCTAGTGTGGTGACGAAAAATAATCAGATTGTCAGACTTTTTGCTATTTCAATTTAGTTGAATTGATTTTTCTCAGATCATTCAAAATATCTTTCCAGATTGAGATTGATACTGTCGTCCTAGGTTTCTAACAGCTACAAGTGACGTTGTCGTCTAATTTATTACTTACCACACCTTACATTTTTCCAGATAAAAGATGGAGGCCAATTTGCAGCCTTTATCTGTCTGTAAAGGAACTACATATTGTGATGATGTTAACTTATCATGCAAAGATATCTTAGCGAACTATTCGGAGAAACTACTTTACAATGAATAGATAGAATTTTTTCATCCCTGCACAAGAAGATTTTATTTGCATGTTAAGTTTGAGAAGGGAGCCACCAATTGCCACTTTTGGCTAGCCAACTTGCAAAACAGTCCTGCTTCCATTGAAAAAAAAAACGTTCTCTCTTATCCACATGATTGTGGTTGGAATGAGATATTTAGGGTTTAAAGAAAACCTCTATTAAAATTCTGAACTCAAATAATAATAAGAATACATGGGTATCATTTGGTATACTTCTTACTAAGAAATATACTTCCTGAGAAGAATACTTTCCGGGAAGTTATTTCCTAAGAAGTAAATTTCGCGGGAAGTAATTGTGTGTTTGCTTTGCATATAACTTCTTGGGAAATAACTTTTTTTTTTTTTTTTTTTTTTTATTAGACTTAATAATAAAAAGGACCTTACCCCATTTATTCAATTCTATTTAATGGAAGGTAGATACCAATTTATATCTATTTCAACTAAGAAAGTCCAACTCCCTTAGCTTCCCCTAAGGAAGTGTACTTTTCCCAAATTCAGGAATTAGACATCCTACTTTTTGGGAACTTTTTTCAATAATGGCTACTAAACAAGCTAAAATTTTCTACTTCCCAGAAAGTTGTACTTCCATAGTTTACTTGCCCCATACCAAACAATACCATAATATTGTATGATAGCAGTCTTATTTATGCTAATTAGGATAAGATCCTAATCCTAGACTAAAAAGAAGTAATCTTAACCAAAATAAAAGACTTATTAATAATCCTAAATAAAGATGTAAAAGAAAACTAAAACAAACTGAAATAATAAAACTAAACAAATAAGGAAAACTGATCCAAAACCAAATTGAAGTAGGAAAAAACTTAATTCTGTTTTCTGGATGCTCCTGCATCACCACATTTTTGGTTTGGTTCTCTGGATGGATTCTATTGTCAAATTAACATAATCCACTCTATCCTGAAGTTATGAATGTCTTAGGAATACCATTGTGATGTTTGATATTAACTGGCCTATTCTAGCCACTGCAACCTCTGTGCTGTCTGTCTAACTTAGATATTGAGTCAATTAAGTTTTCCCTTTTCTGGCCTTGAGGAGAAATAGGAATGAATTAGTTCAGGATGATTCTAAGAGCTGTTCAACAGCAGTGTGACAATGGTTATTAACCTGGAAGTGACCAAGGTTTGAAATATAATATATGGTACAGTTAACTAGGGAAGCTGACTGCTTATTACATCTTGAAGTTATTAGAAGACATTAAAAATCAATATTAATATGCAATGTGCAGCCTTTTTATGGTCCGTTTGGGCTTTGTCGGATTTAGACTCAAGTCTCTTAGAATGTTGGATTCTAGTGAAGTCAACCAAGTTTCAGGATAAACCACCTAATTCGAAATGCTTAGGTTGTCGTATCTGGTGGATTCAGGTCAAACTTTCTACGTGAATTTCAAGGATGCATTTCTGGTACTAATGCAAATTATGTGCTTGTCAATTAGAAAGTAGCACATATGTGCATATTTAATAAGTCATCATGCCATGTACATGCATCATGCATATCTTAATCTTTTTACTTAGATTAGCTCATAGGGATTCTTTGCTGTTTTCGCTTTCTTTATTAAGTTTCAAATGTTGCATATTTGTAACGAATTTCTCTCTCATCTTTCTTTTCCTTCTAACTAAGGCTATGTCCCCTTCTTTTGTCTTTCACTTTCTAACCCAAAAAAAAAAAAAAAAAAAAAAAAAAGAAAAACAGAAAAAAGAAAAAGGAGAATAACTAGCCTTCCCTCTTTCCTCTTCCCTCATCGCTTTCCCTTCTAAACTTACAAATATATTATGAGGAAATAAATTAGCAGCTTTCAAACCTTAAAGTAAACTAAAAGTAACCAAACGTAAAGACTATGATTCTTTTCAAGAGTTTATCATTCAAGGTTAGGGGGTCAGCTTCATTTGGGGCCAGCTATTCCACACCTTTGTTACACTGTGCATGGTGTGTTGATCTTCATCTTCCCCTTGTCATATCCAAAAGTGACTTGGCAGTCTTACTTTCATATGTGAGATGACCTTTTTGATAGAGTTATTGCTTGCCTTGCTTAATAGCTCTATAAATTTTTAGTGCTGCGCAACCAACTGTAGAGACTTTTCCAGCAGCAAACCTGGTACAACACTTGCTGCCATCATTTGACCTTGGTGCTTTCCCAATGATGTTAATAGTGTGCCTAAAGTTTGTGCAACAAGAATGAAGTGGTTTTTATCCCTATGGTAGCACATTCACTTTGGTGCGCTTGAGGTGCCCAAGGCACATGCCTAAACTTATAAAACAATAGATTTTATGATATTTGTGTGTTTTTTATTTTTATGCTGTGCTGCATTTCACCTGATTGTATTCTCACAATGTTACAAAGCATGAAAAGTCTAGAAGATCAAAGAGCACGCAAAGACTAACATCGAGGGGAAGGAATAAGTAAAATAAATCTTCAAGGGTATGATGATGCCTCATGCCTATTATTTCTGTGTAAGAATATGCCCAATGACGTAGAAATAATTTTGGTTTATCTGATTTGATGATTGTTTTACTTAATGCTTTGCATGCTACTAGATAGATGTTTTAAACAACTGAACTCTTTTGTGATAACGTGTAGTCTAAATAAATAAACATTAGAATTTAGTCAGCATTTTCTTAATATGCATTTATAAATCTTATATATAGTTTGTTAGATATTTAATTTCAAAGATGTGCCTAACATTGCTTTGGTGTTGCTTGTGCTTTGTGCCTTGGGCCTTGCCCTTTGCCTCCAAGGATCCTTAAGATTTAAGTATGTCTAGCACTTTTGACGATGCTGTGAAAGATTTCTTACTCTTAATCTTGCATTATCTGACCATAACTGCCTTGTTCTATCCCTTGAATAAAGTCCATTATGTTCATTTCTCAGCTAAAACCATGTCTTTACTGCCATGCTTGTCATTTCTGAATTTTCCTCATTGAACTCTCATTGTTGACCACTGAACCTTGATTTGACATCTATACCATTTTTTGGCCAATGTACATTCGTACACTGTTATTTTCTTATTATTAATAAATATGACTTTTTATATTGTTTGTGTAGATTTCCTCAAATGATGTGTCTTTTCAGGGCCAGGATCTTGTAATCGGAAATCTTGGCGACTCCAGAGCAGTTCTTGCAACCAGAGATGAAGAAAACTCTTTGCTGGCCTTGCAATTGACTGTCGACTTGAAGCCTGATCTTCCAAGTTTCTCTCTCCCTCTCCCTCCCCTACCTCTCTTTCACACACACAGAGAAGAGACATGAGCACATACTTTCACACCAAACAAGATGAAAGTGCACATACGTTCATATGTTGCATCTGGTTGCATTGTAAATAGTGTCTTTTATATATATATATATATATATTGGTAGGATTTAAATTTCTTGTTCTTTTAATATTTAGGGGAAGCTGCAAGGATCCAGCAATGTAAAGGAAGGGTCTTTGCATTGAAGGATGAGCCAGAGGTTGCACGTGTATGGTTGCCTAATAATGACTCTCCTGGTCTTGCAATGGCTAGAGCTTTTGGGGACTTCTGTCTGAAGGATTTTGGTTTAATTTCTGTCCCAGATGTTTATTATCGCCATCTTACCAAGAAGGATGAATTTATTATTCTTGCTACTGATGGGGTATTATTATTTTATTTCACTTGAAACTGAATTGAATGTTGTTTTAATAAAAAACAGAACTCAAAAGAATCTAGTTTGTAATGCAGGCCACATCCTTTAAGGAGATAATTATTTTGCGACGTGCCCTGCTTTGTTGCCACGTTATTCATACTATGCTGCTACTATGCATACTGCCAGCTCCGTTAAATGTCTATACATAAACGATAGATCCATGTGCTTGTTTAAGTCTGTTGGATAGGAGAAGACCAGATCTGCATGAAATATTTTTGTTCTCTTTGGTCTTTATGCATGAACTGCATTTCTACTTCAAGAGTCATTAATGTTGAATTCTTAATGACGCAGGTTTGGGATGTCCTTTCAAATAAGGAGGCTGTTGACATTGTGGCCTCAGCCCCTAGTCGCGCAACAGCAGCCAGAGCTCTTGTAGACTGTGCAGTTCGAGCATGGAGGCTTAAGTATCCTACTTCCAAGAATGATGATTGTGCTGTTGTGTGCCTCTTTCTTGAACATCTATCTGAAGCTAATGGAGAGGTGGAAGAGTCAGATGTGAACAGGATTCCAAATGGGCGAGTGGAGAGTGCGGTGAAAACCAATGAAAATGCTGAAGAATTGGAAACACATGCTGATTCTCATGCTTATGTTCTTTGTCATTCAGATACAATACGAAGCTCTGATGAGATTGTACTTGTCTCTGAGTTGACAGAGGAAAAACATTCTTTGAAGAGCCAGAGCCAGTCAAAGAAGAGCCTAGCTGAGTGCATTTCAACAGCAGAGGATGAGGAGTGGTCAGCCTTAGAAGGTATTACGAGGGTTAATAGCCTACTAAGCCTTCCTAGGCTATTATCTGGTGACAGACGAACTCTCAGTTGGAGGAAGTGGTTATGAAATGTCTGAGGCCTATGGTCCGTTTTACTTGCAACGAAATGTGACTTGAATGAATCTCTTTTGCAATCAAATCAAAGCTTTCTCAAGGAATTGAGAACTGATCAAATTCACTGGCCTTGAGAATGTATGAAGCTGCTGGCTGCAAATCGAAAAGTATAGTGTGCCAGCATACCTGAGGCTGAATAGTTTTGATTAGGCTAGGTGTATATCCTACCCTAAAAGGTGGCTCCACTGTTTTTATTGGTGATATTATTTGTTGGAAAGTGGATTGTAAAATCATGTTGTTTGTTACCCAGAGATCAAATTCTTTCCAAGTCCATTTTTCCTTCTCTTTTCTATGTTTGTCTTAAAATAAAATTTTGCCTTAAATAGTCTTAGGGATCATTGGACTAAACATTTTACTTGTATATTTGTTTGTTTTGCTTTTTCAAATAAGATAAAACTGATTGTTTGGCATATGACATGGAGGAGAGCAAGTGTGATGCGTTTCATGCCTTATGAGAGGCTTTTTGCAATGTTGTGTTTCTTCGCCGGTGGAAGGAACCTTTGGTTTACATGTTTTCAGACTCATGTGTTCTACTCTTGCATTAAGTCAATGGCATGGAAATGTGGACGAGTTGAAGCTAATTAAGCAATTGCACTTGGCCTGGGGGAGGCACATTCCATTTTACTGAACACTTTTAACAGCATCAGCCATAGCCACTGGCTCTGCTGCCCAAGTGTGATCGGAGAAAGGCACCAATGATTTTTTTTTGGGCCAAATGAAAGGCACCAATGATTAGTGAATGACAATTTGCGTTGCTCCTGGCAATATGTCATGCAGTGTTTGAAGGGTATGAAACTGGCAATTGCCTGGTGGGTAGTCTTGCTGATTAGCATATGGCTGTGACAACCGGATAGAGGGCAGAGAGGGCTGATTAAGGCATATTATAGTAGAGAATAGTGATCCATCGAATGAGGAATATTATTATTGCAATTGCAGGTTAACTGGCCATGCACACAGCTGCATGATGCTCCCTCAGAGTTTTGGTCTCTTCCCCAAGCCACCATCACTTCGTCACTGGCATTACTGTTGCAACTGTGATGACAGAGTACTTGTTTTTGTAGTATAGCCTCCCACAATTCAAAACCTGGCCACATATTCCCTTCAAGTGCTTTCTATTGATCCACCTCCAACACTATTTGTTGTGTTATGTGCAGTAAGTAAATCATTTAATCTTTTAGGTATAACCATTGGCCAGTTAAATTCAAATAATTAACCATCATATTCATTATTAAATATAACTCAAATTATTAGATTTTTATATAGTTGTTAAGGAAGAATTGTATCTGATTGTTAATTTCTAAATATATCTTAAATTAAGATAGTGTTTGATAAAATAGAATGTTGAAATTTTCAGAAATCTAATATAATATTAATTCAAATTTCATAAAAAATAATAATATTAATTCAATTCATTGAAGCACTTTTTTTTTTTTTTTTTTTTTTTTTTTTTTTTTTTTTATGAAACAAAATATATAATCCCTACAAATATCTTTCAACATTCTCTTATGTATAAAACACTACTTAAAGAATTCAAACTCATTTTTGTAAAGGGGGAGAAATTCTAAAATTAACAACAATGTGCTCAAAACGTATTCTGATCTTAAGCATACAGACAGACGATTGATCTGACCTAAGAGAAGTATCTGAGGGCTACTCTGATGCTTAAGTCAGTATAAGTGTGGTTTTAAAGAATTAAAATCTTTAGAGAGTTTTAAAAACTGTGTTATTTTAATTGTGAAGGAAAGAAAACTTATTTATAGGAATACCTTGTGATACGAATCTTAGTTGAAATCTTACCATACATTGCAATATTAGATATAGAGAAGGATTTTTAATCATAGAAATCGAGTGGGACATGAATTTTCTGTTGCCAAATAGTACTAGGATCATGAAGAGATTGACGCTCGGTTAAACTCGTATGGGTGAACTCATAACTCGTGTGAGGTAGACTATTCATATTGATAAAATGAAAAAAGTTAAAATGAGATTAATCTTGAGATTGGATTTGGATTTTGTATACAAGAGAAATTATGAGAAGGGGGACAGATTCCCGGAAGGAGAAGCAAATTATTTGTCTCAAAAAGGCAAAAGATTCTCCACAGATTAGTAGGCTTGGTAAAAGTTTTATATATACCAGCCAAATTTGGGATGTCAAATCTCAAAATAATCAAATGAAAATGGGGTAAAATTTAAAAATAAAATAAAAAGGAGCAGCTTTTTAATGCTTACACTCCACACTGTAAGAGGAAATGTCATCCATACATAGGAGCTCATCAGAGAGAAATAAATAATGGTAGAAACAGTGAAAGTAATAGTTATAGTATATCAGTAGCTACTTCTACTACTACTACATAGATTATAATAAGATTACTTCCTTCTTCTCTCCCTCTCTCTTTTTCCCTTTCTTGGCCTTTTCTTGAACCCTTATTGAAGCTACCTGAAGTACCTTTCTTTTTCTTGCTGTCATCTTCCTTTTTTTCTTTCTTTCTTTATCATTGTTTGCTGCTGTGCAAGAAAAAGAAAATTAAATTGAGGATAAGAATTATAGAGGAGATTCCTCTGCAGTTTTTTGTTGCCCCTATTTATCCAAACATAATACATTTTATTCATTAAATTATCATATAATTCAATATTCCAACAACTGAGTGCATGCGTTATTATTATTTTTGTTTTTGCAATTCTAACACTTATTCAAGGAAAAAGCTAAATATCCTGAGGTGATAAGTATAATCTGTCCCACCTCATAAAAAATCATAACCATAATTTTTCAAAATGTATAAATACACATATGAATAGATAAGGGACACATTTTAAAATTATAATAATTTTGGAGAAACCTACTAACCATTATTCTCATGTACACTATACTACTGATATAAAAAGTCAAAACCTCAACCTATTCTCTGTTAGCTAACGAAAAGTCAAAACCTCAACCTATTCTCTGTTAGCTAACGAACTCTCGTGAATGAAATGCACACACCACATATAAAATTAAAATTAAAAAATGCACATATAAAAAAAATATAGAAAGTGAATAAGAAAGTACAGAAAATGAATTAAATACAAAAACGGAATGTATAAATATAAAAATGAATGTATATTTATCAAAAATTTTCTAATCTGATTAAACACAAATTATTCATGTTGACATTTTAGAAAAGTTGTAAAAGAAATAAATACTACCCTTTTTGTGATTTGGTGTATTGGATTCGGATCTTGGTATATTGTGATATTTATGTGGGGACAGAAGAGGGTCTGCAAAGTAAGATTTGTGCACTGGAGTGCTTTCCATATCTAGGAATGGAAGTTGAAGAAGGAAAATTGCCAAATTGAAAAGAAAATTCCCTTTTGTTGTGTATGCAGACAAGGGATCTTCATAACCTTATAGATCTCTTTAGTAAAGAGAGATGCTCCACGCCCCCCAAATATAAATATATATATTCCCATGATGATGATGATGATCAGCCATGCACACCTCCCTCTCTTTAATTTATTTGTTCTGAAGAACTGTAACATTCTACTTGTTTTTTAGTGATTTGCATGTAAAAAAGGAAAGATGCTTCTTTTTCATATGTGATGCATGTGAATATATTTCACCAACGTATAATCAATATGTATGTATATATATATGTACTGAGTTTTAATTTAGTGATACTAAAGTCTTTTTTTTTTTAATAAATTAAAAATTTATTAAAAAAGATTGAAGTTGTCAAAATTTGTACATATTTGATTTCCTGCACTACGAGATAAATACTAAATTATTAGACTATAAAGTACTAACCTAGCCACGTTAAAGTTATTTTCGAAATTAAAAGATTATAAATTTTAACTTTAGTCGAAATTCAATTCATATATATTGTAAGTTCTTTTAAAAAAGAAACATGGGTGTTCTAGAAAATTTTAATAGCTAAGCATGTTACTTGTTAATTTTGGTTCCCATAGGTTGGTTTGGTTTTGGGAAGATGCTCTAATATCTCCAAAATACTAGTTGGTGATTATTTTGTGCTTAGCAAAGAAAAGAAATTAAGCAGCTATCTAGGAGTGCACTTTGCGTGAGGGCATGGGGACAAAAAGAATTGAAGAGGGGGACAGGTTGCTTGTTTGTGTGAAATCTTTTCTCTGTGTGGTCCTGTACCACGTTAGTGAAGTGGTTGCCTGCAAGTAAGATCATCATCACTCTTTGCCTCACCTTAACCAAACCCAAACCCCATTCTTCCAAAAATTTTCTCCATCCCAACCATGGGCTATAGCTTGAGTTTCCTTATTGTATAATTATTTGCTTGTTGTATATATTTCACACCCATTCATTGCATATATTCAAATGTTATAGATTAATTAGATTTTGATTTGGTTTTTACATTTGCAAGTCATGTTTGAAAGACCGTAATCAAGCATGTAATGTAATAAATGATTACATTACATGCTTGATTACTATATTTGGTTATATAAGAAATTTTAAATATACACTGTTAATCCTCTGTACCTTAAAAAATATAATGATAACATTATACTTGAAAAGGCATATATTACCTATTATATTTGTTATTTCTTTTGTTTTTTTTAATAATTTTCTTTCGCATGACTTTTTTTTAACTAAAAATTTTTTGACATTATTTAATCAATTTTTTGAATAACTTTTTTCTTTACAAAAAAAAATTTCAATGATTCTTTTACAGCAAATTTTTCTGTAAAGACCTGTATTCTTTTTTTAATTATTTTTACATTAATTTTTTTGAATGACCTTTTTTTTTACAACAAAATCTTTTTAATGATAATTTTACTTATAGTTATATGTAATTTTTTTTTTATATAGACGTATATAAATCTTTAATTTAAAATTAATAAAATTCAATAAATCCAAAAATAATATTTTATTTTGATAATCACTAAACAATTAATTATTTCAATCATTATATTATATAATTATTCCATCCATACTTCCAAACAAAAGAATGTAATGCTGATTACATTACATTCTCATTTCATTATATATATTTTTCATTTCATTAAATAGTTCATTCCATTACATCATACTCAATGTAACCTAAAATTTCTAGTGTTGATTTCATAATTATAATAAGCATTTGATTCAATAGTATATATTAGAATAATTTTTAAGACTAAAAAATTTCGAGTTTAAATTTTAGTTGGTGTCAAATTTTACTAAAAAAATCAAAATTATTTTTGTCTTTTATACTTTTATCATTTTATGAATTTGAATACTTAAGTTTTTATTTTGACGAAATTACTCACAAGACCTATCATATTTAAAATGATAAAATTAAATTATTCGCTTACATCATTAATGATCGAGATAAATTTAACCAAATAAAAATAATTGAAAATAATTAAATCAAAGTTGAATGTGTAATTAATTAAAGGATAAAGATGATCTGTAATTGATGATCTAAAAATGATCATCCTTAGATTTGTAATTGATTTGTAATTGATGATCTCAGAATGATCTAAAGATGATCTGTCTCTTGTAGGTTTATATGCGAGGTATTTATAAGTAGCATTTCTATATATAAATCGAATAAGAATTCCTGAATCAAGTTGGGTATAGATTACTTATGTACGTATTCGTTTAGAAATTGGATAGCAAACTATAGGCTGGGCTAGTAATTTGAATCCTTTATAATCATGCACTTTTAAACACTTTTCCTTTCAATATAGGAAAAAATAAAAACCCCTATGTGGTCATTTTTTTATCCCTCATCAGAAGCCCCTCGCTCCTTAGTTCAATCGAGTCTTCAGTAGAATGAGCTCAGGGAGTAGATGATCTACAATCTGAAGTGCTTCTTGACTGGGCGATTTGCTTTGCTATATGAAGTCTTCACTTGATTTTTTTGTCAATTGGGTGGTTCGCCATGCTCTTCGCTTGATTCACTTTGTTGTGCGCTTCATCGTTTGTGCTTAAATAATTAGTGAAGCCCCCCATTACGAGAGCTTTGAAGGTTACTTTGCCAACATATCTTGAAAAATCTTGTTTCATATACAGAATTTAGATAAAGTAATAATTAGCCTTGCTTGGAGGTCTTCAATAAAATATGCCTCATCAATTAAGGACTTTTAAGAATTTACCTCGCATAGAGGTCTTTGATGGGTTAATCAAAGATTTTTTCCTAGCCGAACTAGGTCTGTAGTACCTTTTGGACTTTCGCCTTCATTTGCTAGGCCTTTTATCTTGTGGTCTTTTGCCTAGCCTTTCCTAATTCTTTTTCCTATTGGACTTTTGCCTAGACTCAGTTTGGCATTTTCACTTTCTTTTAGCAACCTTGTTAGTCTTTTAAGCTAGTCTCAATAAGGCTATTTTGCCTCATTCAAATGACTCTTATTTATTTAATTGCATTTTATTTCAACAAATAATATCTTAAAATTTAAATTAAAGCACAAAAAATATAAAACTTATATGGAATGACGCGATTGGCCTCAGAAATTACTCCAAATAATTTTCAGATTTGTAAAATCTACTGTAGAGCTTAATAAATTGCTTTTATGCAGTCCAGTTAATTAATTTATTGATTCAAATGCGAATTTGAGATGGATTTTCAACAAATGGGCTTCAGATTTGCGATGGACATGTAAAATGTAGAATTCTATTCATTTAGAGCCTTGTTGGCACTTGGGGCCTACTCGTCTAACAGTTAGCCGAGGACTTACAAGAGCGACCTTTTGCTACGAGGAAGGTACCGTTGGAAGTGTCTTGATGTCAAGAATGCAGATCTATACTTTCCTCATTGGTATCCGCTACCATTTAAATGGAATATGCTTCAAAAGTTTTAGTGCGTGATTTACTGATCTCCTTCTCATGTGATCTTCAGGGGGTGAATATAGTATCAATGGAAAGCCTTTTGGATGGGGAGTCCAAAGGTGCTAAAATGGAGGAAAAATGGCTGCTGAATTGGCCTGAAAAGCGACCAGAAGGTTGTGGTGCTGGCGATGCTTCACCTAGAGTGTTCTTTGCCGTTTGGAGGCGGTTTGCGCCATCGCTTCTTCTCCTAAGGTCGCCAGCAGCTTATCTTCAGGGTGGGTTGGGTCGTGTAGACCACCAAAGGCTAAAAGGATGCAGATTAGGCTTAGCAATCATGATCTAGCTCTCTCCTCTCACTTTTCTCTCTCTTCGATTTTTAGTTACTTTTCGTGTTTTGCTTCCTTTTTTTTTTTTTTTTGTTTTGTTTAACAATTTTCTGATGATTTTTTTTCTTGGTTTGATGTTGATGATTTTCTAGTGAAAAAATATTTGAATTTTTGCTTGATGATCAAAGAAAAATTTTGTTGATCGAGATGGTTGAATATGATAAAAATACTAAGCTAAGGACACGACTTTTCCGTGTCGTATCTCACATATGATGTTAATTTGATCAAGATAAATTAAACCAAATAGAACTAATTGAATCAAAATTGAATGTGTAATTGATGAAATGATAATCTCTTTATTGATTTATAATTGATGATCTAAGAATGACCTAATGATGACCTAAAAATGATCTGCTTCTTGTAGACTTACATGTGAGATATTTGAAAGTAATATTTCTATATGTAAATTGGATAATAATTTCTAAATCGAGTTGGGTATATATTACTTATGTACGTATTTATTTTGAAATTGGATAGCAAACTATAGGCTGGACTAATAATTTGAATTCTTTATAATCATACATTTGTAAGCACATTTCCTTTTAATATAGAGAAAAATAAGAACCTCTATGTGGTCATAGATCTCAGCTCTCCAATCATGTCATTTTTTAGTAGGATTACATGTCAGTTTAATAGAATTATTTTTAAAAATTTTAATATAATCACTAACTAAAAATACATATATAAATTAATGAGTTTTTAAAAATTTCAATGATAGAATAAAAAGTAAATTACATGTAAATGAATTTATTTTTAAATATAAGGGTGTGAAGTTGCCACATTCAAAGCAAAAATTAGCCATATACTAATCGATTGAATTGTGACCGAATTGACTGGTTAATTAATTGATTTAGAATTTTCCATTGATTTGAAGGGTTTATGCATGTTTTATACTAAAATGGATAAAATGTCTAAACTAGCTGATTGACTTCATACTATTTCCTCCATTTCAAAATATTTATCACAATTTTTTTTTAATTTCAATTTATCTATCATTTTAATATTTTAAAAAGGTAATTATTATTTTTTTAACTTTATCCTCTATTTATTCATCTACTAAACATTTACATTAATTATTTTCATTTCTCTGTATCAAAATAAAAAAAGATATTTTAATGTTTTTACGTTAAAATTATGACAATGTAATAACTTTCTTAATTTATATGCTAAAATTTTAAATAACTAATATTTTAAAATAGAGGTAGTATTATATGATCCTAGGTGAGGCCATCTTCAAGCCATAAAGTCAAATATTCAAAATGAAAATACAAGTTTCACGAACTTGATTAAATTATGTGCAAAATGATGACAAGAGCTGGAATTGACAGAACAAGGCATGGAAACCAAGAATCAAGGGAGGCATGAAACTTAGAAGAATAAAAAATGGGCAGAATGGAATTGGTTTAAGGCCATGAAAACTATCATTCACACAACCATGTAATAGATTTTGGGGTTGTCCGAATTTTGTAACTTTTGTTTTTTCTAAGTTTAATTGTTTTATTCTTATTTCTGATTTTTGTGGGCCCTAAACTTACTATATTAAGTGGTCTAAATAAGATTTATTTTAATTACTTAATTTTAGAAGTTATTTTCAATTAGGATTCTTCTTTCCTTATAGAGATAAGATTTCATATGTCTTATTTGATTTTAGGGTTAGGACTTTGAGTGTGTATATATATATATATATATATATATATATATATATATATATATATATATATATATATATATATATATATATATATATATATATATATATATATATATATATATATATATATATATATGTACTCAAAAAAAATTATAATCATATTATTATGAGAATATATCAGTTCATTATTGATTAATAAAATGTGAGATTTTATTCTCTTTTTTGTTTATGATGTTTAAGAATCCTATAACTTATTAAGGCCTGCTAAACCTTATGGCATTCGTCAACTTAGCATCATCCTTTTCATGATGGCTTCCTTATCATAGCGTTATAGCTTATGTGCTCTGCCACATATGTTGGCTTTGGATGGGAGTTCCATTTCTATGACCTAAGATTGGACTTTATCGGGTTGTTGATCTCGATTTGTTTGTGGGTTCGCTGGTCTTTACAATCCAAGTTCCCATTAGTTGGTATCAAACTTAGGCTTTCAATTCAGGTTGGTTATCCTTGCATTTTAAGTTAAAAAAAATAAAGAGAAAAAAATATTTTAGTTCACAATCTGGTTCGTGTATGGATTTTCTTGATTCTAGTATTATTATTGTTAGGTCTCAAAATTCTATGTTGATCAGATGGTGTCAATTAATTTCACTTTTGGTGTTTTTGATTTCTATATTATTGTTAGATCTCAAGGCAGGTCGCTTGAGATTCTCATCAAATGGTGTCAATTAATTCCATTATTGGTGTTCTTGATTTCTATATTGTTGTTCATCTCAAAATTCTATTTTGGGGTTTACATCATCTATCATCAATTAATTCTATTCTCTAGGTCATATTGTTATGTTTTTGTTCTAAATTTTATTATCTTGGTCTGATTATTAAATAAAAAAAAAAAGAATAATTCTCATAAATTAGGTTTAAATTCTAGGTTTCTCTTTGTGGAAGTCAGTTTTTTTTTTTTGGTCTTTCATTCTATTCTTTTTCTTCCTCATGTCAATCCTATTGTATGTCTTTGGGTTATTTAGTTCTATTTCGAGTGAAAATTTAAAAAAAAATAAAAATCTAAACAATAATAAAGGTAGGGCACTTACACATTGAGCCAAGGGAGATGCAAGATTCGAGGACGAATCTTTTCGAAGGAAGAGGGAATTATATGATCCTAGGTGAGGCCATAATCAAACCATAAAATCAAATATTCAAAATGAGCTTGTTGAACTTGATTAAATTATGTGCAAGATGATGAAAAGGGCTGGAATTGAAAGAATAAGGCATGGAAATCGAGAATCAAGCAAAGGGAAGCACGAAGCTTGGAAGAATAAAAAATGGGCAGAATGGAATTGGTTTACAAGGCCATGTAAACCATCATTCACATGGTGTGTGATAGAGTTTGGGGTTATCCGAATTTTGTAACTTTTGTTTTTCCAAGTGTAATTATTTTTATTCTTGTTTCTGATATTTGTGGGCCTCAAACTTATTATATTAAGTGGTCCAAATTAGAATTATTTTAATTGCTTAATTTTAGGAGTTATTTTCAATTAAGATTCTTCTTTCTTTGTAGAGATAAGATTTCCTATTTGTTGTCTGATTCTAGGGTTAGGGTTTTGAGTCTATATATACATGTACTCAACAAATCTTGTATTCAGATTATGATGAGAATATTTTAGTTCATTATTGAGAACCTTAAAACTTATAAAGGTTTGCAAAACCTTATGGCGTTTATCCGCTTAACACCACCCTTTTGGAGTGACGGTGTAATATCTCAATGTTTTATAGCTTTCTAACTATAAACAATACTAAGAGACTAGATTTTAGCATGATGAAATGATATGTGATTGTTAAAGAAATAAGTAGTAATCTAATGATACAATGTGTGATGCTTGCTTAATATATGATTTTACGATGATTAATCTTATTCTAATGACTTAGTTAGAGCCTATATGATAGCTAAGAGTGTAAGGAAGTTAGGAGGGGTAGTTTGGAAAGTTACAATGAGAAATAGAGGAAGAAATCAAAAAGGGAAGACTTCTAAGTTTTAAATAGGCCTATGTGCTTGTTAATGGATCTTGATATAATAGGGGCCCAAATTGAACATAGGGAGGCCAACCCATTGGGCCTAAAACTGATATAGCATCAAAAAAAAAAATTTGTGTAGGAAAATGGTGGGCCAAAACAATAGGCAAAGTATGTGTAGAGAATAAATCTTTGATATTTAGCTCCTTAGTCACCAAGATTGACTAAGTCAAATTCTAAGCAAATAGAGCTCTTACCTTTACTTCACAAGAGTCAAGATTTAATTGGGACACCCTAACCCCCCTTATGATGACCCTCACCTTTGTAGAGAAAATCCTAGCCATCCATCTTGATGCCATCTCAACCCTTCATTCAAGTTAAATCTTAGCCCTTAGATGTAGCTTGATGAATCTTCACCATCCAATTCTATATCTATATAAATAAAAATGATGTAGAGAAATTCTATTTAGTTCTCTTTACACCAAAAATTCTACACCTAAAAGAAGAAACATTCTCTACCCCACTCAAACAAGAATTTTAGCAAGCTAAGCTAATCAAGGTGAGAAATTATATCTACCCTTTCTTTTCATGCTTTAAGGTTGATTGTGGTAGCTAAGTTACTTAAAAATATTTTTCTTTGGCATCATGCATGAAGGGTTCAGCCAACCTGGAGGGATTATGTCTAGGGTGTGTTTGATTGATCTTAGATGAAGGAAATCAATTTAGAAAGGTCGAATTAAACTTTGGGAACATGATTTAAACTTGGAGAAGCTTTGAGACATAAATATGGCTAAAAGAAGGACTTGATATTTTAACATGATACTGTGATGATTGAGTGAATATATGTGATTGAGTGAATATATATGTTATGTATTAGCTTAATTTTACATCCTTACAATTAATTTGGAGGTTTGATAAAGAATTGAGAGTTTTCCTCAAATTGGTATAGATGAGACAAGTTAGGGTTTATGGAGCAATTGAAAGGTTTTGATACCTAGAATTGAAATCCTAAAATTTGATGGAAAATCTAGCATACAATTGATTACGAATAAGATTAAGTATGTATATGATACAATTAGAATGTTTCTGTCATAAGTTAAAGTATTGCACAAGCAAAATATATAGTTAATAATATCATTAGTTACTAATTGCTACGTGATTGAAATGTGATGTGTAGAATCTCAAGGAAAAGGCAAAGGGATTGTTCAAGTTCGAGAAGGACCTTGAACTAGCCAAGAATGAGTGACCATTAGAAGCATAGGCATTAAGGTGAGTACTCAATAATGTAATGTAATACCAGCATATTCTTTACAACTATTGATTGAAATGCTATTATTAATGCATGCCTAAAGGGGACATTGAAAATGTGATGCCCATAGAATATAAATCTTTGAATGTCACATCTTTTTCATATGATAAGTTAAACATAAATAGTTTTTTTCATTGATACCATTCCGTGCCCAATGATTGACAACCCAACTTCTTGCTATTGAATACTTGCTATTGATTTTGAATATGCCTTCATGAATATCATGAAATGTAGAAACCCCTTTGGTGTGGGGAAAGACATCAAACCATGTGCACTTAGTATAAGTCTGCAGGTAGGGCGAGAGTACCTAATCTCTATTAGGAGAGAACACCTAACCGTGAGATCTGATCAATCTCGCGTAATGTGATATATGTGAATGAGCAAAGTTTAGGCTGCCACTCTCCAACTTTTATGTATGGGAAGCCTTCCGCTTCCAAGACCCTCTTGTTGCTGCTAAAATGCATCCTAAAGTCTCCCATGACCACTTTTGAATTGATATCATTCTATTGCCATTTTAGATTAACCCAATTGAAAACATCTTACATTGCTTCTATGTTGCATTATATTATTTTGTATTCACTGAGTTAGACTCATTCTGTAGTTTTAAAAATTTTTCAAGTCTAGGTGATTAGTAGCAAGGTAATCCCAAGTCATGCATTTCCCACCTAAGACTTATTGTAGATTTTGTGAAGATACTTCTCGTATCATTTTGAGGACGTATAATCTAGAGCTCCATGGTGACTGAAGGCATTATGTAGATATTCTATTTTGGCTAAAACATCTTGAGTGAATGATAACTTGTATTAAATATGTGTATAACTATGATATTAGTTAAGAATGAATAGAAAATGTTTGTATGTAATTAAAGTTTGATATTATAATCATATGCATTACATAGTAAAATAATTATTGAGAATTGGTAGTGAATGGCATGGTTGCAATATAGGGAGAAATGGTAGAATAAGATTTGTAGAACGATAATAGGATCAATGGTGTTCTACGAGTTTAGGTAACCTTACGTCTCCCTGAACTCTGGGACAGTCACAACCCAGAAATCGGGTCATGACAGACTATTTCCTTATCATGGCATTATAGCTTTTGTTCCTTGCTACATAGGTTGGCTTTGGGTGGGGTTCCGTTTCTATGACTTGAGTTTGGACTTTCCCGAGTTATTGATCTCGATTTGCTCATGGGTTCGCTAGTCTTTACCATCCGAATTCGCATCAGTTGGTATCAGAACTTAGGCCTCATGATATGATCCTAGGTGAGGCCATCTTCAAGCTATAAAATCAAATATTCAAAACGAAAATACAAGTTTGGCGACCTTGATTAAATTATGTGTAAGATGATGACAATGGCTGGAATTGGAAGAACAATGCATGGAAACCAAGAATCAAGCAAAGGGAAGCATGAAACTTGGAAGAATAAAAAATGTGCAGAATGAAATTGGTTTACACAAGTGTATAACCCATCATTCACACGATCATGTGATAGCTTTTGGGGCTATTTGAATTTTGTAACTTTTGTTTTTTTGAGTTTAATTATTTAATCTTGTTTCTAATATTTATAGGCCCTAAACTTGCTATATTAGGTGGTCGAAATCAAGTTTATTTTAGTTGCTTAATTTTAGGAGTTATTTTCAATTAGGATTCTTTTTTCCTTGTAAAGATAAGATTTCCTATATTTTATTTGATTCTAGGGTTAGGGTTTCAAGTGTATATCAACAAAGCTTGTATTCAAATTATGATGAGAATATATCAGTTTATCAATAAAATGTGAGATTTTATTCTCTTTTTTGTTTCTCATGTTTGAGAATCCTAGAACTTATCAAAGCCTGCCAAACCTTGTGGCATTCTTCTGCTTAGCACCACCTTTTTGATGCGACGGCTTCCTTATCATGGCATTATACCTTCCGTTCTTTGCCACATATGTTAGTTTTGGGTGGGATTCCATTTCTATAACCTAAGTTTGGACTTTCTCGGGTTATTGATCTCGATTTGTTTGTGGGTTCGATGGTCTCTACCATGGAGGTTCACATCATAGGATTAAATATATATATTTAATATAATTTTCCATACACATAAAATGTTAATTATTATTAAAATGTTATTCAATTATTTATTTATTTAACAAAAAAAAGACAAACTAGCCATTGCAAATGTATATTTTAAAAAAAAATTAAAATTGTCATATTGTATAAATTTAATTGAAACTCTTTTCCGACATTTTGTAAAATAAACTTTAAAAAAGATAAAAGATTTATATTAACACACTTTGAAGTTATTTTTAATAATGTAATTGATGTTTTTACAAGTTGATAATGTTATCAAATATTAGCATATATTAATAGTATGTTAATTATGCTACTAAATACTGATAATAGTGTTATTGAAAAATTTTTATAATGATAATTTATATATATATATCGAATAATCTTATTAATTTTTGCTAATTTTTATTTACATCAAATTTTTAACATTTAACTACATATAAATTTTGTTGTTAACTGGATTATTTATTGTAGTAAATAAGTTACTTTCCACGAAAAAAATTGTGGCAAAATATATAAATAAGGTTAGATTTGGGTGGATATAAAATTACTTGCTATTCAGACAAGTCATTTTGAGCCAATTAAAATTAAAAATAAATTATTATTTAATCCTTTAAATTTAGTCTAATTAATGATTTTTTTTTAAGAAATCAATTTAATAATCTATGAATTTTATTTTTGTCAATGGATTAGTCCTTTCATATAATTTTTGTTTTCGTTGAATTTCGTTAAGAAATAAATAAAAAATAGAAAAAAAAAAAAAAAAAGATTTTGATACTCAAAATAGCCCTCCCTCTTCTCTCTTTCTCACCTCTCTCATCTCTTTCTCACCTCTCTTTCCCATTAAACCAATGACAAAAAACAGCTTAAAGAAGTCCTTAGATTTCATCCTCTGCGCACAGTCGACTAAGGTCTCATTCTTTAATGGAAGAGTCTTTTAGTAGCCACTAAAAGGGTATATGTCTACAACTAGGTTCATGGTGGTGGTTTTTGTTTACAACTGTTTTATCACGCATCTTCAGTTGCCAAGAAAATTAACAGTGAACTCGAAAATGAAAGAGAGCAGAAGAAGAAGATTAAGAAGAGAGTAGTGCGTTAGACTTTTGCTACAGTGCTCGAGCGGTGCGTTAGACTACAAACATGGCTGCTCCAAGGAGAAGTGGATACTGGGGCATTCCAGTAAATTTATCAGATTTATTAAGGTTTCTTTTAATCCTATGAAAAGTCTAAATTGCCCTTAATAAATTGCTTATGTTCTCGAATTGTTTGGGGGACAAAATTGTAAACCTAATAAAATTAAGATGAGAGCAAATGAATATTTTTTTTTAAAAAGAAATAGAGAAAAACAAATTAATTTCTGTTTTTTTTTTTAAAAAAAGAAAATTAATAGAATTGAGGTTTAATTTTAGTAAATTATAAAAATTGAAAAATACTTTTAAGAGAAAAAGGAACATAATTCTAAAAAATAAAAAATTTCAAATCTCATTCGTACAAAATTTTCACTTTTTTTTTAAAAATCAAATAAATTTATAATCCCATAAAATCTTTAATTTAATGGTTATATACCATTATTATTATTGTTTGTTTGATCAAATTTTAATTGGAGTATATATGGCATATACCCGTTAAATTTGGGTTTTCTTGTTATGATTTTTTTTTTTATTTTCTAAAAGGCATAAGAAAATTTTATATATGGATGAGATTTGAGATTTTTAAAATTTATTCCATTTTTTCTAAAAAAATATTTTTTTAATTAATTAAAATTTAATTTTAATTCATAAGTCGATCTCATAGCCTTGCATAAAATTTTATGTTAAAGGAAAATATTTTCTCAATTGATATTGTATGCCAAATGATTGAATATTAACAATATTAGTAATTTGATGTACTGAATAATAGATCAAACCACAAAAATTTAACAAAATATTATTCAATACACTAAATGTATGCACCTTCACTCATATAAATATTAGATCCATCTTCTATAAATTTCGATGAATCTTATATTTTTATGAGTGTATGATACAGTAAATAATTTATCAAATTTAAGTGTTTAAAAACAAAATTTAGACACCTTTTCAAAAGAAAAAAAATTAAAACAAATGATAACTTTTTGTATTTTTCCCCAAAAAAATCTCTTTTTTTTTTCTTTTTATTCTAAGCTAGGCCATTTTTTGGTATCAAGTGGAAAATAAGATAAGAAGCCTTTCCTTTATACCGAAGTGACCTTGATTCTAGAAAAATCAAATCAAATATGCAAGTCAAAATTTTTTGAGAGAGCTACTATAATTTGGTTTCACCTGTTGATAACTTGATGTGTCATTTTCTTTCTCATCCTCTTTTCTTGTTTCTCAATTCTTTCCTTATTTGTGGAGTTCACAATTAATTTCACCTCTTGATGTCTTTTTTTTTTTTCAATAAAAGTCTAATAGATTGAAATAGGCTATATAATAAGAATAGTTCTTCCATTTAGTATTTCTTATCAAATTGGTGATAATTATTTGTAATCTAAAAGATTTGAACATGAAATTTACTACTTTTTATATTTTTAAAGGGGTTAAAACAACCCTTAACATCTTTATATATATATATATATATATATATATATATATATATATATATATATATATATATATATATATATATATATATATATATATATTGATTGAGCTAAACTCGATCAAACAAGAATCAATTGAGTAAATAGAATGGAATTGGATTGAATGATGTTGAATGAAATTGAGTTGAACAACTTGAATATTAAGAGAATTTTATTGAGCTTGCTAAACATTCTACTGTGCTTCAAACATGTATAATTTTTCATTCTTGAATTGTTATCTAGTTGAACCCTTCCTATCACTTCACTGATTTAACTCGCTTTTCCCTTTTTTATTTTAGAAGCTGTAAATGTAGCTCCTGCTACTCCCTCTAAGCTGCCATTATAGTAAGTATCCATGAAAGACTTTATAGAGCAGATGGAGCATATTAGTACCTTCATCCCAATTTTTACTATTCCTATCTTTGATCCAGACTTTCTACTGGATTAGAATTTAAATGACGAGCAGCCTTCTTCTAAAGATGCTGAAGCTAAAGCTGAGAAGGTGGTGCCAAAGCAAAATAAAGACAATGAAGTTGAATTGTCTATCGAGAACCTTGGCGCCACTATCCTTGCTAGATATGCTGAAGTGGGAGATCTAGCTCATTCAAATGAAGTGGGTGGGATTGTAATTTAAGGCGAGGTGGCAGAGTCTGAGAACCCACCCCTTCTGGTGAAGTGGTCACTGTCACTTATCAGGGTAAGGCTGCACAAATCGAACTCCCAGCCCTTTCTGTGTCACCAAACTATGAAGTCCCTTTACTCATTGAATCAATTTTTCCTAAGCAATTGTTGTCAGATATAAACACTACCTTGGATGAGGTAAATCAATTTTTACTCTATCTTCTTTCTTTTACTTTCTTTTTGTTCTATCTAACTCTTCATTCTGTATTCTCACAAATCAATAAAGCGTTAGGGGAGAAATTGAATGAGTTTGCTTTGTACCGGTCAGTGATGTGTCAAACTATCTCCTCAAATCATGACACAATAATCAGACAATAAGAGGCCTTTACCGACCTGCAAACCTCTTCTTAGAAGACCATTGATGGTCTAAATAACTACCCTGGAGGAGGAGAAGAAAAAGCAAATAAATATGACTAAGCTGGAGGGGCTACAAAGTGAGGCGAAGAGGCTTGCAATGGAGAGAGATCAATTTAAAGGCCTAGAGAGATCAATTTAAAGGCCTTCTCACTAAGAAATCTGAGGAATTGGAGCATGTCACTGTAAATTTCAACCCCCAAGCAGCAAACTTTGAAACTAAAGTGAAGGCCAAAGATACTGAGCTTCAAGATTGCTAAAGGCTAATGGGGGTGTTACAAGCTGAGGCTGAGAAAATGCAGGTCGGATTTGTTGATTTCAAAGAGCAAGCTCAGGATTATGCCGTATTGGTGAGAAACTTTCAAATGGTTGAGAAGCAAGTAGAGGAGCTTCAGACAAGTTCTAAAGCTCAGAGTGCCATTGTAAAAAGAAAAAAGAGGATAAGGCTAACATACTGAATGACTACTTAAGTTCCCTTAAGTACAAATGTCAGCTTGCCCTTGATTTTGGAGCTTGAGCCATAAATTTTTATAAGTAGGAGATTGATGCTTGTGCTGTGAAGTTCCTTGAGGTTTTGACTCATGTGCCAAAAAGGGTGTTCGTTCCAAGCTCCACTTCATCTCTTGCTTCTTCTAGTTTGATTCACCCAAGTCCAAGCACTCAGCTAGTTAGACTCCTTCAGCAAATCAAACTCCTCCAGCTTAAAGTTCTTTTTTTTTTTTTTAATGTAACTTCCATTTTTTGAGAATAATTGTAAATAATTTTCACAATTGAAATAGAATTTTAATTTTTCCTTCAATCTTGTCTTGATTGCTAACACTTGATATTAGTTTTGCTTGATTGCTTGACTTTATCTAATTGATGAGAGATTCATTTGGATTCTTCTTTTCAACTTTGTCTTTATTCATTTCTTCAATACTTTGCTTATAAGAGAGTATGTGACTATATTAAGATTGCTAAGGCAGGAGCAACTTAAATAAATAATCTCAATTCTCTTTGAAGTTTGTTAATTTTTTCTCATGTGAGTGACTTTTCTTCTTGAAAAATTCCTTTTCCCAACAAAGGCTTGTATTTTTTTACTTGTTTTCCAAACTCTTTGCTTTCTTAATAAAGAGTGATTTTCTATATTATTTTGTTAGGCACTTTGCTCCCTCAACAGAGAGTGATCTCCCAGATCATTTTGTTGGACACTTTGCTCCCTCAACAGAGAGCAATCTCCCATATCGTTTTGTTGGGCACTTTGCTCCCTCAACAAAGAGTGATTTCTCATATTGTTTTGTTGGGCATTTTGTTTTCTCAACAGAGAGCGATCTCCTATATTGTTTTTTATTTTTTGGAAAGGAACCATTAATGGAATTTTGAATAACAAGGAGCCTTTTTTATTTCTTTATTGATAGTACATCTTTAGGTGTTGGATGTTCCAAGTATGAGAAACTTCTACTACTTGCATAGTTACAAGTTTGTTAATAGTTGTCCCTATGACTTTTTGTAGTTTGAATGGTCCTTTCCAGTTTGGTCCGAGTTTACCCATTCCCTCTCTTTTACCTGTAGCTTCAAGGTATTTCATAACTAAGTCTTTTTCATTGAATACTCGGGCTTTTACTTTTTTATTGAAATAATTACTCGCTTGATGTTTAAATGTTGTTAGTAACAGTTGCAATACAGATGCAGCTTCTAGTGTCAGGATCACAGATTGATTAATACTCATTCTAAGAATGGTAGAGTTGAGTTGTTGTAATGCTGCATTGATGTCAGTAAATTTTATGCAACTTGTGGTGGGAGTACGAGTCTTATCCTGGTTGTTCGCGAGTGGCTCAGTATTTGATTCAATAAAAATTCATTCGCATTTAGTTCAACTATAAATAAGCCAAATTTGAATCTTAATTCAAAGCTCGATTAATAAACTTTGCTCAAGTTTGACTCGATTAACCTTATGAACAATTCAATTAATAGGCTTGTGAAAAGTTTATTAATAGGCTCGCAAATAAATTCATTTATATACTTGTTTATAATGTATTAATATATACATTTATGATTTATGTTGTACAATTATGAAATTAATAATGATAGATACATATAATTAGTTTCACTAATATTATGTTTTATAATTTTATCAAATAACTGAGAAATTTAATTTTCAAAACAATAATAATAATAATAATAATTATTATTATTATTATTATTAGCTTAATAATATTGGCACTCTAAAAAATATATTTTAATGCTCTTATAATTTTTTTGGTAATTCAATTTGACTAAAATACACATACTCTTAATTTTTTAGAATATTTAATGTCAAAATGAGTTAGGTTTGAACATAATTTTTAAATTTGAATCCAAATTCAAGTTCAAAAAAAAAATACGAGTTGAGTTCAAGCAAATTAAAACTCGATTCGATTTAAAACTCGACTCGGTTCGGCTTGACTCATTTATAGTCCAACAACCCTACTCTAATTAAAAAAGATAATAATAATATTTTTCATATCACCAACGTGTTGCATTGCGCTTATCACAAAACCTTGTCACTAAAACTATCCAATATTATTATTTTTGTATTCACCAAAATTTATCAAATAACCTTGTTTGGTGAAATTAAATAAAATAAAAAATACACAAAATTACATCCTAGGCTTATTTTTAATTGGAACATGAAATTCTTAATAAAAGATGAAGATAGGTTTTTTAGCCGTATCGATATTTGTGTGGGTCCACACTCATGTAGAGGTTAATATTTTTCTGTACATTTTCCATTTTTAATGCTTACCAATGGCTGAGGTCATCTCCAACCTAAAACAACATATTTGATGTAATTTTTACACCACCACGCTAAATATTACACTAAAAAAAAAATATTCCTTAGAAAATTTTGTCTTTCTTCTATTTTAATTCTATAAATTTAAATTAGTTTCCTACTTATTTTTTAAATAGTAATTAATATTAAAAAATAATATTTAATCTCATAATTAATATTTAAAAAATTAATTATTTTATAAAAAATATTTTTATTATATAAAAATTAGATATTATAAGTAATATAAAATACCATAAAAATTCTTATTTAGTATATAAAACCATTACAGTTAATAAAAGATATCTTTGTATTGTATTTTTTTAAGCTTTATTTCAATGTTTTTTTTTTTAACCTTTATGTTGTATTTTTTAAGTTTTATGTCAGTGTTTTTTTTTTTAATCTATGATGTATTTTTAATTTTAATGTTTGAATTTTTTTTAAGAAATTATTTAATCAATTTTTATCTCATATATTTGACATTTTATTTTATTTTAATCCTTTAACATTTTATTGTTAAAATACATAAATAACTTAGATTTAAAACAAATTATAGAAAAAATTTTAATTTAAATTTTAATATATTGTAAATTTAAATTAAAAAATTATATATATATATATATATATATATATATATATATATATATATATATATATATATATATATATATATATATATATATATATATATATATATTGCATAAATCTTGCATTTCATATATATTTCATTTAATAATTTAAAACAAAAAAAAAAAATCTGTAGTTAGTATCTTTATGTTAATTAGCCATTCCTTCTTATAAACTTTTTATTAATTAAATTTTAAGAAATTTTATGAGTGCATAAGCACTCTTTACTCTCAAAGCATTCTCTACTCGAGACATCATTTTTTTGCGAAAAATAATTTATTTTTTAAAAATATTTTTCAAAGAATTAATTTTTTATTATTTGATTACAATATTAAAAATTATTTAAAAATATTAAAAATTTCAATTTATTAAACTATAAACATATTTAAACTTATAATAATTTCATATTTTTGAAATTTGATTATTAAGTATGAAAAGAATATAAAAATGATAAATTTAGTTGTCGCCATTGACCGGTGATTATAATTAATGGTTGTCGATAATAAGTATCAATAATCAGCTTTTGTATTTATATACTTTTCTTTAATTATAATTAGTTTGTCAAAATTTGAAAAATAACTTTCTGTTTTAAAAAGAAGAAGCCTTTTTTTTTTTTTTAAAGACTTAATTTTCCATTGACTAGTAAAATAATTTCAGTTGAGTAATCTTTTAAAACATTCCAAAAGTCAAAAAATATGAAAAATATTTATCAGAAAAATATTTCCGCAAAACAAATAAAGTCTCAAACTCAAAATTTTTCGACTCTAAGGATGATTCTAGTACAACTATACATTTTTAGATTTTTGTTTATTTGCACTTTAGGACTATCTTCAACCTATAATATTAAAATACATTAACTTTTATAATAAAATGAAATAACTACAGTAAATTCATTTCCAAACCATCGACTCTAGTTCTAATGCCAAAAAGAAAATTCTATTTATATTCATTTTTATCTATAATTTTATATTTTGTTATAATTTAAAACAAAAACACATAGAAAATAGAAGTGACGTTGTATAGTGCAACCAATTTTAGCTTGCAATTGTGCAAATGCTGAGAATTAGTGTGTTGCATGGCAGAAAAAAAACAGCTGCAAAATAGCATTCAAAGCTAAAATGAAGTGGGTTGCAGACGCTCTAAGTTGAATTAGATTTGGCGTTACAAATATAAATTATTTTGATTCCTCACATAAATGCTTGATATTTTAGGCTGAGTATTTCTTGACAAGAGAAACAAGAGCATGAAAGTTACAGTGAAAGGACAGAAAAGGAGCTAAGCTATCAACTTTCATCGGTAGGACAAATAAGGTAAGAACAGAAGGGCAGCAGGTTCGTGAAGACAATTCATGCCTTGTGCTTTTTATTTTTTTAAAATAAAGAAATTTAATTGCTTTTATTATTTGTCCAAAATTGAGTTAAATTAATTCCAAATCAAAGTTTAAATATTAATAAATCTAAAAGTTAATTTTGGATTTATTTATACATTTTGAAAAAATTAAAGGACTATCAAGAGTAAAATGCATGTGATCCAAAAAAATATATATATATATTTTTTTCTAAGGTGTTATTGAGAAAATTTATTATTTTTCTAAAGTTTTTTTCCTTTCTCTTTATTTTCTAGGGTAACTTCATTTTTGCCCATGATGGACTATTCTTTTCTAATTTTCATTCTATTTAATTTTATTATTTAATAATATTGATATTTGTTTTTGTTTCAAATAAATCTTTTTTTTTTTATATATTTATATTCCTTTTGGTGGTTTTCTTTTTTATTTCTTTACCCTCTTTATTGTGAATCTTCTTTTTATTTTCTTTTATCTCATTTATGATGGATTTTTCTTTTTCTTTTTTTATAAGTTTGTTATTTAGTCAATGTTTCAATTAAAATTAAACATTTTATTTTTGACATCAAATCTATTTTTCTTAATATATAAATCAAACTCGCAGAAAGATATTATAATTTCATATTATTTTATTCTACCAATTAATGAAATATTTAGTTTCATTTTAAAAAAATAAAAGAATAAATTTTAGTATTTATCTACTTATAAATTTACTCTTTAATTTAAAATTACACATCAAATTTTTGAATTACGTTTTTCAGTAAACAAGATTTAGATTGTTAATTTCTTTATACAAACAAATTTACATAATAGAAAATTAGAGATTATAATAGTTTTCATTTAAATTAATACAAATGATATTTATATCTATACTGTATATAAATATACGGAAGGGTGAAAAGCAAATTTACTTTAGAGTTTCTCGCTAAATTCTTTTTAATTATATATTTATGATAGATAATATAATCATTTATTAATTAAATAATATAATTAGTTAACATAACAATAACAAAATAAATTATAAAATTACAATAAAATATATCTATCAATTCATTTATTTTCTTTTCTCTAACATATTATTGAATATAAAAATATTATTTAAAATTATAAAAAATTATTTATTTAAATATGCTTAAGTCTTTTTTTAATATTATATATATATTTTAAAATATATTCATATATTTATATAAAATCTAAAATTATTTTATGTCATCATTCTAATTGTATTAAACATATATAATTATATAACTTAGAGTCTTAGATAATATTTATTGTGTATAATTATATTTTTATATTTTTCATATGAAAATTTAATTTAATTTGAAATCAACAACTAAAGTTAATTTAATAATCAAGTTATATAAATATTATTTCATGATAATCTTAAAAGTCAATTAATAAAATTTTATATTTTATATTTATTTAAGAAATTTTATATTATTTTACACTTAAATAATAAAAAATTAATCATTAAAATTTTAATAAAAAAAATAAATATTTAAAATAAATATTTATATTTTCAACAAATTTTAATAAATTGTAATAGAAATTAACGTGCTAATCACATTAATATTAAGAAAAAAGAGAGAATCGAACCGATAATTCTGTAGCACTTCAGTTTTTAGGCTATCGCAGGACAAAAACTCATTGGCTGTCACAATAGAATAAAGTAGAAAAGCTCTTTAAAGGGATCGAAATTTTGATCGATAGTCCACGTGGCGCAGGACGTAAGTAAGTAATAATTGTGTTAGGTGAAAGTGAAGTGAAGTTTGTGAAATTGTCAAAAATCAATCCAATCTTTGTGAAATGTGAAATGAAAAGCCACACAAACACACACACGCCCTATTAGATCAGTGAGGCAGCGAATCCAACAATAGGACAAGCAAACCCCAAAAACAGGTGTCAGCCTTCATCCAAATTTGGGGATTAAGTCTTTTCTTGCGCACCATTGATTATGTATTTTCCTTTTCTACATTTATGGATGTATTTTCCTTTTCTACATTTATGGCTTTGCGTGTGCTTGTTCAATACTCGCAAACATTTCAATCTTTAATTTAATTCAACCTATGCTTCTCCCTCGTTTTCTCTATTAAATTACCATTTAATCCATCAATTTTATCTTAATTAACGAACACATCTTTATATTTTAAAAAATTAATTAACTAATCTTTCAATTTTAGTACCGTCAATCTATTTAGTTATTTCATCTTATTTTTTCTTCACTTTTCCATTAAAAGATTAAAAAAAAAAAAAGAACATACAATTTTATTCCTATAATATCCTCCATCTCTCTTTACTCCTCTCAATCCCCTATCTCTCTTTATCCCTCCATTCATTCAAACAACAAAGCCATCATTGTTCACACCTAACAAAAAAATCATCATTATTCACACTAGTGTGAACCTTCAAATTTGCACATTTTGATTTGGCTACAACTTGACACCTATTAAGAATAGGGCGCTACGCATACGGCGGTCTCGCTAGCCGATTAACAGGCAGAGGTCAAGGGAGCAGTGCCCCTTGCGGGGTCAAGGGAGCAGTGCTCCTTACGGGGTGCGGGGCAGCGCCCCATTAAAAAAATAAATTTTCTGAATCTTTCACCTTCAGTCAACCGTCTTTCAGTTACGAACCCACAGGACAAATCGAGCTCGAATCGAAACTGAAAAGGATCCGAAACGGACGAAAAAAGCAGGAAGCAGGTCAGACTGCATGAGAGGCACGCTTGCCGTGCCGCCTTCCGCGCCACCGTCGGGGCGGCACTCTTGCCGTGCAGCCATAGGCGGCACTAAATTGGTGCTGGCATCCAGGCGGCATGCCTGCCATACAGCCCGGACAGCCGGCGCGTCACTGGTGCTGCCCGTGCAGCCGACGATGCGCCGACGCCGTCGTCCATATCGCCGAAACTCCCTCTGGCAGCTCTATAAATAGAGCCTCCTTCAAGCTCATTGGGACACGGATTACACGCACTCTAACACATTCTAAGACATTCCAAAGCAGTTAACACACATTCCAAGGGCTAGAGGAATGTGTGCTTTTCCTAGTATTCATAAGGGCTAGAGGAAAGATCCCCTCTATTTCAATTATTTTGATATTGTAATAATTAAGAAGGATTTATCTTGCTTATTTATTGTCATTCTATCTCATAATATATAAATATATATCTGTTTCATTCATCATCATATTCATGTTCATGCATACATAAAAATTCCTTTTTTTAAGAGTTATTTTGCATTTTTAGCCAAACTAAAGAAAATAATATTTTCTTAATTGTGTACTTACCAAAACCTGATCCCCGAGCCCTCCTTGGTCACTCGCAGATTAGTGTATTTTTCTATTGGGATAAATCAAATTATTTTTGGAGTCAATCATGTTGGGTTTTCTTTAATTTTCTCAATTAAAACAAGTAAATTAAAGTGACGACTCTCTTTCACAATAACAAATCGCATAAATCAATTTTCTGAACTCATAGCGAGTTTCAATTGTGGAGTTTCTCCCGAAGAGCATTTCGATTCCTCGGCAGATCGGACCAGTGTTTAGGCAAGGCCTCACAACTAGCAATTCTCACAGTGGTCGATGCAAGTTCAAATCATTTCAGTTTTCATCATTTGCCGTTGTTTGTACCCAGCTCTCACCGTCGATTGCTGTTGCTGTCTCTTCGCCTATCATCTCCTTTATTGGTCTAGAAAGAGCAATTTTGGTTTATCAAAATCAAGTGGAGATAATATAAGGTATCTTTGAAGCTACTGCAACCAAAGCCACACTAAACATTGCTAATCTATCACCTCTCTTTTCTCTACCTTTGATTTTGGTGATTACTTTTGTTTGGAGTTTGAATTTTTTATTGAAAAAATGGCGGCATCAACCCGCCTTAGTTAGTATGTTTTTGCAACAATATTTAACTTCTTTGTTATAGGATTATCCTTATCTCTCCAATCCTAGTTGTCCTGCTATTTTTTCTTTCCCATTTTTGAATCCTTAAATCGTTGTCTCCACCTTCTTCCTCACTCAAAACTTTTCAAGCCTGAGCTTTCACAAGGTGGAGGCAAAGGAAGCAATGGTGTAGGTCATGGACATGGCAGCGGCAACAGTGATAGTGATGGGTGGAGTAGTGATTCCAATTTTGAGAATTTATCATCTTCAAGAGGATTTGGGATTCTAGATCTTTTCCTAAATGGATGGAGATCTATGTTGGAATAACTCTTACAAATTGTGAGATGTTATGGACTCATTTGAAGAAAATAATTTTCTATTATACTAAATAGAATTTTTACAAGTCAATTATACACATCAAATACATACATAGAGCATGCTCACTCACTTTGTTCACTTGTGTACTCTTACACACAAGCACACTATCTCACAACAATTTACATCTCTTCACTCACTCTCTCACTAACTGACTTACATATCTCAGCACTTACACAAAGAGCCAAACTCTTTATTTATAATCAACAAAAGTATGAAATAATAACTTCTAAGCCAATTTGTAGGTGAGGAAGGGACCAAAAACCTTCTAATAATTAATTTATCAATTTTAACTATTTAACTAGATGCTTATTGTGAATGGCAGTGATGGAGCCTTCTAGAGCAAGTGAAGTTGGTGATGATTTTTCAATTCTCCCCCTCATCACTGACTCTCAACATCTTCATTCTCCTGGCATTAGAACTTCACGTTCATCTTGATCATAGTATTTTTCTCCTTGTATATAATCTTTATTTTCCTTCAATATTAGTGATGAAGCTTACTTTTTTCCTTTGATTTTTCAAGCTGCAACCCTCCGTTCATTTTGATCAATTATTTATATGATGCTTCAAGGACTTCTTTGCGTTTGATATCTCTACCAAGTAAGATTTCATTCACTTGCACTTCCGTTTGTTTAAGTTGATGCTTTTCTTCATGCCTTGGAGATTGATCATCTTTTACAGGTGACCTTGCTTTATTTTGTATATGATCTCTTCATTTATTGGCTTTTCTTCCAGTTGCTCTCTCATTTCTTCTATTTGTATTTCCTTTAGGTCTTCCCAATAAGTTCTTTCAACTGGTGGTCTTATAAATAAGGATTCCTTTTCTTTATCTATTACCAAGCTTAGAAATACTTTATTCTCTAAGCGTGGATTGGGTTGATCTTGATGTATTCCTTCAAAATCAATTTCTTCTTCTTCTAAGGGAGCTTCTTCAAAGCACTCTGATCTTGCCAGTTCTACTTTTCTTCACTTTCCTAAAATTTTTAATTAAAACCACATTTCACTAGTTTTGCAATGGCACAGGCTATTAGAATATCCCATACCTCTTCACTTTCATATTGCGGCCGTGCTGATGTCATAAAATTTCCTTTGACTCTTTTATATTGAAAGTCTCGAGCATATTTAGCTCTTCTATGTTAATAGTCTTAAGCATAATGACCTCATTTTCCATGATTATAACACCAAATATTCTTGCGATGACATGATTCATCCTCTAAGCCATCTTCTGAGTGGTAAACTCCCCTTTTGTGTCACGACCTACCTTTTGAGCCGTGACAGTCCTTGAGTTCAGGGAGACATAAAGTCACCTAAACCCGTAGAACCCTTTTTTCACTTATAATCTCTTTACCATATATCATGTATTACTTATCCCAAGATCGGAACCTACTTACTTTCCTCATTACCCATTACTTGTCTACCATTTCCTCATGAACTTATAACATCATTATAAACATAATTTGTATAAAACTTTATTTCATATCAATAGTCAAATGTACCTTACTTTATACATTATTACAATAGCAATTACAATACCATTCATATCACATATACACCCTATAACATATTAGTGCTAAACCCTTTAATAACCATGGAGCTCTAACTTACAACACTGGAACTTAGTAAAACGGTTTCCAAGCAAAAGATGGGGCTTGAAACTTTTACCTTGCTAACTCATTGACTTTACCTAAAAAATTTAAACTACTACAATATGAGACATAGTTCAGTGAGTACATAATAATATAATACTAATGGTGAGTACAAGAATTGAATTTCAGAGAGGGCTCTTTATAACAATGAAATGTTTTCAACCAATATCATCAATAGGATTCAAGTTCTCATTTAAAATGGAGGTAATATTTTTAGCAAAAATATCACATTCTTGGGATCAAGATACTTCCCACACATATCAATCTAAGAGTGGCGGTTTAAGCCTTGCTCACTCACCTATATTACATTACATAAGACTGATCGCGTCTTACGATTAGACTTTTCTCCCTAACAGAGGTTAGGTATTCTTAGCTTACCCATAGGCATAACAAAGTGCACAAGGTCTGATGTATTTTTCTATATCAAAAAGGGGATTTCTGCTTATCAATAGGTATTCAACAAGAAAGTTCATATAAGGTTCACAATAGTCAATGATCATCAAGAAGTATCATATCAACGGTTCAATATTCAATAAGTAATTCAAGCTTATTAGGGAATCAAGAATGTTCAATGAGCAATTCAAGCTTATCAATGAATCAAGAAGCATCATATTAAATAGTTCAATAGTCAATGGGCCGTTCAAGCTTGTCAAGGCATTGGAATGCTTTAACGATTATGGTTTGAACAATCAAGGTTCAAAGCATATAATACAAGACATATTATATTATTAAGTACTCACATTGAACTCCTTTGCTCCTATTTACATTTGATTCTAATACAAATAGTGCTCCTTACGCTCTTAGACATTATCCTTATTCTTGTCATTAGACTCTACACATTGCATTTCAATCACATATCAATCACTTCCTCATTATCACATTACTTAATTTAACTTAACTTACTAACACTTCTATCTTATTCACAACTTATCACTTTTAAGTCAAGTTTTACTATACATATACTTGTTACTTGTCACGACCCACCTTTTTAAGCCGCGACGGTCCTAGGGCATAGGTAGCCATAAGGACACCTAAAACCCGTAGAACCCATTTCACTCATAATCAATTGACATTCATCACATTGAACCATATCCCAAGACCATAACCTAATCACATTTCCTTGTTACCCATTACCTGCTATCATTTCCATTTATAATATCATTTATACGCATAACTTGTAAAACCTTTAAAATTTCATTTAATGTCATTAACTCAATGTTCAATAGTTCATACATCATTACCATAACGATTATGATACAAATCATATTATAGAAACATCTTATAACATATTAATGCTAAACCCTTTAATAACCATTCATGTTACATATAGACCTTATAACTTTCAATAACCATGGAGCTCTAACTTACAACATAAAACTTAACAGAACAGTTTCCAAGCGAAAGATGGGCTTGGCACTTTTACTTTGCTAACTCAATGACTGTACCTGAAAAGTTTAAACCACTATAATATGAGACAAAGCTCAGTGAGTACATAATAATACAATACAGGTTAAATAACTGATGTGAAATTTAATGGTGATTCCTTATAGTAATAAAGTAAAGTTGGTCAGAGAATATTCTTATGGAACAATTTTCCCATATATATATATATATATATATATATATATATATATATATATATATATATATATATATATATATATATATATATATATATATATATATATATATATATATATATATATATATATATATATATATATATATATATATATATATATCACAGATATTATATCTTTTGCAGAATAATTCCTTTTATGGAAACGATGTGTTTCCCTCATAATCAATCGAGTGGCGGCATACGCCTTGCTCACTCTTATATACCTCATCACACGTACAACTGATCAGGTCATATGTACTGGGGATCTTAAACCCTTCCCAACTAAGGTTTGGATAATCTTTACCCTATCCACGGGTCCATTACCATTGTGCACAATGTCTGATGTATTGCCCCACATCAAAGGGGTATTCTACTTATCACGATATCATTATAATATTTTTCCTTTCCATCCATGAAATAATTCAATGGATAATATATCAATATCAATTAGGTTCTCATCATTGATCATATTATAAGATCACAACAATAAAGACTCATTTGGCCAAGTGCCATGAAGAAATATTTGATTCACTTAGGCTTAATAATCAAGAAAGTATCATATCAAAGGTTCAATATTCAATAAGCAAATTAAGCTTATCAAGAAATCAAGAATGTTCAATATACAATTCCATAAAGAAATGTTTGATTCACTTGGGTTTAATAATCAAGAAAGTATCATATCAAAGGTTCAATATTCAATAAGCAAATTAAGCTTATCAAGAAATCAAGAATGTTCAATATACAATTCAAGCTTATCTATGAATCAAGAAGCATTATAACAGATGGTTCAATATCAATGAGTAATTCAACTTATCAAAGAGTTGGCATACTTTTAACAATAAGGTTTTCAAGCAAATTACACGAAACATGTTATATTATTAAGTACTCACCTTGAACTTCTTTACTCCTATGTACGTTTGACACTGATACGAATAGTGCTCCTCACACTTTGCCCAATATCCTTGCCCTTGTTATTAGACTCTACACATTGCATTTCAATCATATATCAATCACTTCCTCATTATCACATTACTTAATTTAGTTTAAGTTATTAACACTTTTATCTTATTCACAACTTAGCATTCTTAAAGTTAAGATATTCTATACGTATACTTACTACTAAACTTAACATTTTTCTAATTGTTTTCCAATAACTCACTTAAAAAATAATTCTCTTTTCTTCCAATTTCACATTTCAATCTTCATATTATTAAGTAAAATCGATTAAGCAATTTCCACCAACATTTCCATAAATTCAAATTATCCACAATATCACAATCAAATGGTCCAACCCGGACCTTCAATACACTAATCCCATCCGCCCATTTCATTCCTCATTATCAAGCTAATAACCACTAATACGATTCAATCAATACCAATATCTACTTCTCACTTCATTCTTCCAAATAATTTAATTTAATTAAATCAATTCTAATCTCAACATTTCACTTCAATCTTTCAATTTAATTACCAACAATACTCAATAATCATATAAATAACAATTAATTCAATTCAATTATCTTATTTAATCACTTGATTCCAGTAAACTATTTACATAAATTCTTACAAATAAAATAATAGTTCACTATCTATGCACCATTAGAAGTCGGGATTTATACCATATGGCTCGGTTTAATGAGCCAGAGATTCTGTTCGAATTTGTTGGTTTCGGAGGTCGCCGAAATCCGGTCGCCGAAAAATTCGTACGACGATCAAATCATGATCCGAAGATATCATCAGTTAGCTTATGATGTGAGGAGTCCGAATATAACTTTCATTTCCCGTAGTTCACTGGAAAACAGGCAGAAACAGCGTCGACAGCCGTTGATATCGCTGGATTTCGATCAATAAAAAGATTATCTAAAATTAGTAAACCATATACCAAATCGAAGCTGGAAACACAAGGAATTTAACCATACCAATTTCATAAAAAATGCAGATCGAAAAATCATAGGAAAATGGCCTTGAAATTTCGGCCGGCGAAACTTTGGAGGGGGCGTGCGCCTTCGTCGGAAGGCGGCTGGCAGCCGGCAGGTGGCGTTCAACTGGGCGACAGGCGCTCTTCCTCCCTGGCTGGCGCATGTCAGTCGGCGATGGTCGGATGGCGGCGGTCCGGCGTGCAGTCCCTTGTGCGCTCTCTTTCTCTCTCTCTCTCTCTCTCTCTCCCCTCTGTCCATTTTCTCTGCTGACTCTCTCTATTTCTATTTCCTTCCATTGCCCGTTTTCAAAGGCTGTACCGACTTTAGTTTAATTTCTTTTCTTTTTTTTTTCATATATATATATATATATACTAACTTTAATAACTTTAATAATAATAATAATAATAATAATAATAATAATAATAATAATAATAATAATAATAATAATAATAATAATAATAATAATAATAATAATATTTGTCATATAAATTCTAAAATAATAATTTTAACCAAAATATTAATTTCATCATATTATCCAATAATTATAATATAAAAATCATAATATATAACTTCAAATATTAATTACATAAATTTCTATATTTTATAATAAAATTCCAATTTCTTTAATTTAAAATTTTATCAATTTGGTAAATAATAAATCAATAATTCATTTAATAAAATATTCTCTTAAAAATATTAACATAATAATATAATAAATCAATATCCTTTCAAATATTAATTTTTAATTTGAAATAATTTTCTACTATTTCGAATACTCGTATAACAATATTTTTAAATCATATATATAATATCAAATATCATTATGAGTTTAGTTTATCAATATCAATATAATAATGATATAAATAAATATCAATATCAATATCAATATTCAAATAGAAATTTATAAATATCGATAATTTTGAATATCCATATAAATATAACAATAAAGGAAAATTTTTTCCATATGAAATTATTACTTTAAAATGTTTATCTTCAAATCATTTGAATATTTAAAAAAAATTCATTTTTAATTTGGCCACGCATTATGATGCTAAACGGGTATTTTCACTCGTATACTGTACATATATTTTATATCGGGTTGGGATATTACATTACTACACTTAACATTTTCCTCTCAACGCTATTTTAGGAGGGACAATTTCTTTCCTCTCAATTCTACATTTTAATTTACATAATAGTCATTAATGCCAATTAAGCAAATTTTTTAATATTCAAGGGAGCTAATTCTATTTCGATCATCAATTCTATAATTGAATCTAGTTCATTAATCTTAGGAAAAGTCATTTCTATTAATTGAATTTCAACATTCACATTGTACAAATCATATAACACCATTCTCAAGTTTGATTTTCTCTTTAATTTATTAAGTCCAAATTCAATTCCCAAAATCCTCAATTTTCCATAAACCCTAGAATTTGGAGAAATCATCAATTCTCCATTCAATCTCTGAATTACTCATAAATTTCTCAAATTAACATAATATAAAACTCATTCAACCCTTCAATCATCAATATCTAATATTAGAACATCAAATTTCTTTTTAATCATATTTATGCCTCTAAGGCTTTCCAACTTAAAATCATGTTCTTAAAATCATTCTAACACTTCTAATTTACTTTTCTTTATCTAACATAATCATAAGTGTACTTAATTGAAATTTAGATCTTTTCTTTAATCAATTTCTAGCTTTGGTCGAAGCTTATATATATATAATATATAAGAGGTATCTAAACAGCCAAAACATTAAAATTCAATCTCAAGGTGTAGAAAAGAGTAGGTAAATAGAGTTCCTCACCTTGATTAACTTTATTTTGCCAAAGTTCTTATTGCAAGTAGGATGGAAAGAGTTTCCTTCTTTGGTGGAGAATTTTTGGTGTAGAGAGAAGCCAAATGAAGCTTTCCAACATAATTTCTATATATATATCTATTGGATTCAATGGTGAGGATTAATCAAGTTAAATCCAATGGCTAAAATTTGATCAAAATGGATGGCTATGATTAATCAAGATAGATGGCTATGGTTGCTTCTACAAAGGTGATGATTATCATTAGGTGGTGAGGTGTCCTAAAGAAGGATCTAGATTCACATATAGGATAAATAAGAATTCAACTTGATTTAGGACCTTGATTTAGTCCACTTTGGTGGCAAGTTAATCACAAGCCTACAATTCATTCTCTATAACATCTTTTACCTTTTATCTTGGCCAATCACTTTTGCTCATAAATTCTACACATTTCATAACTCTCAAGCTCATTAGTAGACTTCCCACAGGTGAAACCTCCACCGTGTCTCCACCCGTGTGAAGCTACTGGATGAATTTCTAATTCACCCTTATTACACAGCTGGAATTCCAGTCGTGTGGCCACCCGTGGCCCAAAGTTTCTTACCCTTTTTCAATGATACAACTTGCTTTTGGATGCCCCACACACATGACATAAATGCTTACATTTAGACAACCACTTCAATTGGTCGCACAACGATACTAACCGATTTCCTTTCACTATTCTATTAACGTTATTTAACCCCTTTGGGTCAAACTAAGTTTGACTCTCATTATACCCTTGTAACTTTGACTAAAATCAAATTTTCATTTCATTATCATCATCTCCCAATATTTTAGGAGATGTCAACACCCTTTCACTGACACTTTAAATTCATATCTCAATTAATTTACTAGCATAGTCACATTAAGTCCAACTCAATTTAACTTTCACTTATCATAAGGTACTTATCAAAATTGATTACGTCACTCACTCCTTGTCACGTCATTCATTTATAATTCACTTCTTTGGTGCTCTTATGGTTCTTAAGGCCCTAAATGGTACAGTATATAAATATTGTAATGTCATCGTTACTGTTAAGAAACATCAGATATTACATTTTGTTGAGCTCCTTCGGTTTATAGCTTCTCGAACTTTCTTTTAAAGATCTATTTTCATCTGCAGTTTTAGGTTTGGAGTCTCTCCACCCTTTAGGCTAGCATCTTCCTTTGTCGCTAAAGAGTTAGTGAGAAAACTACCATCTATTTAGCCAAGCTTTCTTAATTGGATAACATATTTTGTAACTCCTCCAATGATAGCTATTTTGGTCATTCTAGGATAGTGATAAATCCACGGTACTTGGGTCTCAACCCATGAACAATAATTCTTCTTTTTCAAGAGTCATTGATTGCAGAATCAAAATCTAATTCTACAATCTCGTTATAGAGAAAGTTCACTTTTGTGAAATATTGATTAATTGACATGGCACCTTACTTAGTTTCCATTAATTCATTCTTAAGGTATTGAAGCTGCATGTCATTTTTCTTTAAATAACTAGATGTAAGAATATCTTATGCCTCTTTTAGCATTCTTGCATCTTTTATTTATTTAAGAGTATCATCTTCAACTGAAATTTTAATGGCATATAGAGCCTACTAGCATTTGCTTTTCATTTTTGTGCTAGAGTTATGAATACCTCTATCCTAGTGTCCTGAGGTATTGAAGTGTCACTTCTACCAAAGATGTCCCACAATTCTTGTCCCTCTAAGTAGGACTTCATAATAGTTTGCCAAAAACTATAATTGTGACCATTGAGCCTTCTAATTATACCCATCATTGAAAATTTGCCATCATGACTTGATAAATTCCTTCTTATTATCAAGTAAACATGGTCTTGACTAATTTTCTTTGTCCTAGCCTGTGCATGAACATGCAATCCATGATCCTTGGTCGCTTTTCTTTTAAGCTCTTGACCACCATCGTTGGTCCTAAACCAACCACGCTTTAATACCAAATTGTTGGATTAAACTCTCACAAATTATGAGATATTATTAGCTCACTTAAAGAAAATAATTTTCTATTATACTAAATAGAATTTTTACAAGTCAATTATACAAAATACATACACACACATAGCACCCTCACTTACTTTGTTCACTTGCGTACTCTTATACACAAGCACACTATCTCAACACACTTTAACTCACTTCACTCACTCTCACACTAATTTGCTTACATATCTCAGTACTTACACATTGAGCCAAATCCTTATTTATAATCAACTAAAGTCAGTGATGATAACTTTTAAGCTGACTTTCAATGTTGATGAGGAAGGGACCAATAAAAACCTTCTTAAAATTTATTTATCAATTTTAACTATTTTATCTAGATGCCTCTTATAAATGGAGCCTTCTAGAGCAGGTGAAGTTAGTGATCATTTTTCAATCTAGAGTAGCTATTTATCCATAGTTTCCTTTCAAAATTTTAATTAATACAAGAAAGTTGCAAATAGGTGACAAATAGTAATGATTACGTGGTATTCATCGCTACCAAGCATCTAAATAGTGACTGCTTAGTGATTATATATAGGTAATTGGTAAAATGTATCAATTTAGGGACTAAATAGAGACTAATGTAGTTGCTAAAGGTGCTGCAAAAGAATAGCGCGATGCTTAGCTAAAAAACAAAAATAATATGTAGTCATTACATGGCAATTAGAGCATAAATATTCGCTAAATTAAGACGACATGTCGACGGGAGAATGAAAGATGATGACATGAATTGTTTAAAGACTTAATATTGTAGTCACTAAATTAGCTACTCTACGTCTATAGTCGATCAACAATTAATTTAAAAGGCATTTTTGTTGTTTACGATAACAACTATGAGACTAGTCACTAATTAGCGAGTACATTACCAACAAAGGTGTAGTCGCAGAATATTAATTAGCTACATGGCAATAATTAATGTCATTTTGCATTAGCGATTAATCCATATAGTTGCTAATCTTGAAAACAAAACCTTAAATCATTTTCTTCATCTCTTATCCTCTTAATCCATAAAAATCTATTCACCTTCTCTTCCCCTCTCTTAAGCTTCGGCCCTTCCCTATAAAACCACACTAGTCGCCATAGACCAGGGTTTTGGGCCAGATTCCCCTTGTCGTTGTAGCACCATTGCCATTTCTGACGCTGCCAATCTCTCTTTGTTTTTGTTTCTCTATCTCTTTATGATAAAATAACCTAGATTATATATATATATATATATATATATATATATATATATATATATATATATATATATATATATATATATATATATATATATATATATATATATATATATATATGACTCAAAAGTTTTATCAATAGTAAATCTATAAAGACATAAACTTATAAGTAAATAAATGTTAAAATTATCTTATACAAAACTAATTGGTTTTTATTAGATTTAACATATACTCGCTTATAAGTCCTTGTATTAGCAAGCACATTACCAACTAAGGTGCAGTCGCAGAATATTAATTAGCTACATGGCAATAATTAATGTTGTTTTGCATTAGCAATTGATCCATATAGTTGCTAATCTTGAAAACAAAACTTTAAATCATTTTCTTCATCTCTTATCCTTTTGATATATAAAAGTCTATTCACCTTCTCTTCCCCTCTCTTAAGCTTTGGCCCTTTCCTAGAAAACCACACCAGTCGCCATAGACCAAGGTTTCGGGTCAAATTCCCCTTGCTACTGCAGCACCATCGCCATTTCTGGTGCTTTTGGTCTCTCTTTGTTTTTGTTTCTCTATCTCTCTATGATAAAATAACCTAGATTTGATATATATATATATACATACACACACACACATACACACACTACTCAAAAGTTTTATCAATGGTAAAAAACTTATAAGTAAATAAATGCTAAAATTATCTTACACAAAACTAATTGGTTTTTATTAGATTTAATATATACTCACTTATAAGTCCTTGAATTATTTGTCGTTAATCATTGTGAGATTTATTTTCTGATAGAGATTATTATTTGTGACATTTGAATTTAACTAAATAAGTTAATATAGCTAAAAAAAAAAAAAAGGAAAAGAAATGGTTAGCCCTTTTCTTCTCGTGAGAGTATCTCCAACAATACTTTTTATTTTAAAGAATATATTTTACATAAATAAAGAATATTTTAATCAATTTTTAAATATAAAGTATGTAATTTTTTAAGGTACTTTTTAAATTATAAATCATAAATTTGCTTTTTTTTTTTTTTTTCATAAAGGATTAATGATTTTAATTTTCCTCTTGTCTTAGCAATATATGAGAGAATAATAAATAAATAGTATATATAGAAAGTTGTAAGATTTAAAATCTCTAGATGCCTAGAGTCAAATTTATTTTCTATTTTAAATTTAAATAATAAATAGTCAATTAAAATCATATTTTCTTATATTGATTATTTATTACGAAGAATTTGAGACATATAAAATGAGCCCATAGAAATGCTATAAGATCCCTGTATTTGCTGATGCTCTACCTCTCTATATGTTTTTTGCTTTTCTCTGTTTTTGCTGTTCTACTTTAAATGAGATGCCATTTCTACTTCCCATTTACTGCAAAACAATGAAGAAACCCCTAAAGAACCTAAGCAAATAGTGAATTTAAGAAAATTTGGACAATCCTAGCCTAGCATTTAGCCCATCCATTAATAATTATTAATATTAAATAAATAAATAAAGAACTTCTCTTAGAAAGATTCCCTGCACGGGACTTAATCATTCTTGAATAGTTCTGGAACTCTCTTTCTTAGGTTTTTTATTTAATATTTGGTTAATTAATAAGTAATCTAATTTGTTAAAGGGGTTGCCTCTAATCCCAAGTATGGTCTGCTTAAACAATAGCTAATAAATAGTGTTATCTGCTTCTCCAAAAGATTGTCTTTTTTTTTTATATAATTTAAAAAAATATATTATTAATATTTATTTATTTATAAATTTTATTATAATTTTATTATATTCATATATTATTATATTTTTTATTAATTTTGAGAATATATAAGTAATATATCTTTTTTAATAAATAATGGTAAAATAAATAAATATTTATATTTATTTCAAAAGTAGATAAATATTTTAAAAAGAAATAATAAATAATTCTTATGGGATGAAGGAGTATTTAACATACCAATGTTCATATATGTATTTTATATTATTATTATTATTATTAATAATAAGACCAAGATGACTTGTCATGTACGTAGGATATGTTTGAGCCATGAAGATTCGCTCAGCTTATGCCATTTACATATTATTTATTCATTTATATTATGTTTCCATGTTTTAAAAGTACACATAGAAAGATTACCAAAATTAAAATGGCAGTCATATATATTAAAGTTTGCTAGCCAATCTATATAGCAAATTAAATTTTATGAAAACTAATATTATTTGATGACATTTAATTATATATTCATGTCAGGTGTTAGGAAAAAGGATTTATTCTTTTTTAATAAAGTACAAATGCATACATATGTATTGTACAAAGAGTGATAAGATTGAAATGATGAGGTCCAATTATTTTTTTTCTTTCAAAAAAAAAAAAGATTAAATAAGAAAATAAAGAAATTAAAGGCTAACTCATGAAATGAATTGGAGAATGCATGTTAACTATAGTTGGGTTTGACTTTGATGGACTATTTATTTACATCCACATCAATATATATATATATCATCCCTTTTTATATAAACCTTCATAAAAAATAAAAATAAAATTTAATTTTAGTGGGTGGGGAGTATGTAAGAACTATTTACTAAACCACTACTAGTATAGCATAGTTTTTGATCAGTTTGATCCCTGTATTTGCCAGATAATGTTTCTTCCATAAAAAATATATATATATAAAAAAAAACTGTGTATCCTCATCATCACCATTAATTACTATCATTATCATATATCATATGATCATATCATATCATATATTTAGGGTTTAAGCCCTTTTAACCCAATGCCAACCCCTCTTTCTGCTCCTCCTCCACCACCACCACCTCCTCATGTTTCACTTCTTAAACAACATCACCAAGAACAAGGTATAAAAATATACTATGTTGGGTTCTTTAAATTCTTCATCTTCTAATCATGATCGAGAAGAAGATCAGGAACCTTTAGATCTACATCATATCCCACAACCACCAATATCTGGCAGCAGTTTTACATCTTCAGCTATCCACATGCGTCAATTGCTTATAAGCTGCGCTGAGCTTATCTCCCAGTCTGACTTCTCCGCCGCCCACCGCCTTATCTCCATTTTGTCCTCCACTTCTTCTTCTTATGGTGATTCAAGAGAAAGGTTAGTTCACCAATTTGTTAAAGCACTCTCTCTTCGTCTAAATCGCCACGCAACAGTAACAACTGTTGCTGGTGTTGGTAGCAGCAGCAGTGTTAGCAGTAGCATTATTAGTATGACCAGTGCCGCCATTAATGAAGAAGCTCTTCAATCTTGTTATTTATCACTAAACCAAATTACCCCATTTATAAGATTTAGCCATTTGACCGCAAATCAAGCAATTTTAGAAGCTATTGAAGTTGGACAAGAAGCTATTCATATTATTGACTTTGATATTATGCATGGAGTGCAATGGCCACCATTTATGCAAGCTTTAGCTGAGCGTTCTAACAATACCATTTACCCTCCTCCTATGCTCCGAATCACCGGAACTGGTCATGATTTAAACATTCTTCACCGGACTGGTGACCGACTTTTTAAGTTTGCTCAATCTTTAGGCCTTAAATTTCAATTCCATCCACTTCTTTTACTCAATAATGATCTTTCTACTCTTACCCTTCATCTTCCTTCTGCTATTACCCTTCTTCCAAACGAAGCATTAGCAGTCAATTGTATTCTTTATCTGCATCGTTTATTGAGAGATGACTCACGAGATCTTCGCATATTCCTGCACAAAATTAAGTCCTTAAATCCAAAAGTAGTGACGATAGCAGAAAGAGAAGCGAACCACAATCATCCATTTTTCTTCCAGAGATTCCTAGAAGCTTTAGAACACTACACGGCGATTTTCGACTCATTGGAAGCAACTCTTCCGCCTAATAGCAGAGAAAGAATGGCAGTAGAGCAAATATGGTTTGGAAAAGAAATAATGGACATATTAGCAGCTGAAGGGGAAGAAAGAAAAGAAAGACATGAAAGATTTGAATCATGGGAAATGATGTTAAGAAGCACAGGTTTTACAAATGTTCCTTTAAGCCCTTTTGCACTTTCACAAGCTAAGCTTCTATTAAGACTCCATTATCCTTCTGAAGGTTACCATCTTCAACTTCTTAACAATTCTTTCTTCTTAGGTTGGCAAGATCGTGCCCTTTTCTCAGTCTCTTCTTGGCACTAATTATCAGCTAATTATTAATATAAATTAAACTAAATTAACCCCTAGCTTTAAAAAGTCCCAAAACCACTATCATCAATCAATATATTTATTATTTATTTTATAAATATATATAATTGGGTACGTTGACATATATTGTTTATTTTTGTTCTTATATTACTTTAATTAATTATCATTTGTAACCCTTTTTCTTTTTATTTTTAGTTAATCAATTCTGTTATTATTATATGGAACAAGTTCCTCTCTTGGGCATCTCAAAAGGGCAACAATTGTTATGTGGAGCATTTCATCATCCCTTTAATGCATAAATATTCCAATATGATCTCTTATTTTTTTATAATTAATATTTAATTATTATTCATTCCTTTAATTTTTGCTTTTTTTTTTAATACTAACAATGCTTCACTATTGCTTATTGATTTAATATTGTTCTTGCACTTATCATGCTTGCTGTTGTTGTCTTACCTTAATATTCCTTTTTTTTTATTATTAAATTATTAATAATAAGTAGAAAATAGTGTCTGTGTGTGTGTTTGCTAAGGAGCCACTCTTGTTCCCCGAAATTCCTTTGTCTCCTCCAATGCAATATTGTGTTTTTTTGTGTGTTTATGTGGTTTCAAGAGAGGGATGCATGTTCTTGTTTTCTGCACTAAATACCCTCCCTTATATCTCCTCCCTCCTCCGTATATACCTATTGCTGTCTTTCTTATTTAGCAAACTCCCCCTAATTAATTACCCTAATTTCTGCCCTTTGTCCCCTCAACAAAACCATCGAACTTCTCAAAATAGTGAGCTTTTTCATACCCACTTTGCCTCCTCTACAACCATGCATGTTATCAACAACAATCCTCCTTCATGTTATAGGGATCTTCTCGTGTCCTGTATAGTTAATTTCTTCTTAATAGGACCACATCACTACTTTCTTGCATGTCTTGCTCTCTTGTCAATAGCTAGATTCTCATCAAACTGAAAGACAATGCTAGAAATATGATCGTCTTGCCACTGAGTTGTTAATGGCTAAATGATCAAGTGTCTTGTCTCGTCTCGTAAAATAGGATATTAGAAATTTAGACTTGGCATGCTTTTCTGTTTGCAATGGGAAGCAGTATATCAGTGGTTGAGTATTTGTCCTGCGACACCGAATAAAATTAGATGTTTTTCTAAGAATATGCCAGTCAAGACTCGAGATCAAATAACTTTACTATAGTGCAAATTATATAATAAGGTAGGTTTTTGGTAAACATGACTTGACACATTAATGGTATTTATCATATTATTAGCAGTTTAATGATAGAGTATCTTGTTTTATAGCTCGGAATTCTACTAGAAGTTTAAACCTTAACCGCACATTAATGGAGTATTTATCATATTATTAGTAGTTTAATGATGGAGTGTCTTGTTTTATAGCTCACAATTCTACTAGAAGTTTAAACCTTAACCATCTTTATCCTCCAAAAGAAAAAAATAGTTCTCTTCAATGGGTTTTTGACAATATATGATTCAAGGGGGGTGTTTATATGTGTGTGTCTGTGGGGGAGAGAGAGAGAGAGAGAGACAGATAGTGATACTACTACCATAGTAAGATAATATGTTCCCACTTTGGCAGCTGACAATGATAAGATGGTCACAGGAAAGGGAGATCATCAGGGTGTGGGGGTTGATGATGTCCATGCATTCACACAAAGTTTTTAGATATAGCTATAGAGCTTGCGTGTTGGAGTTAAGACTTGAAAGACTGATAGAGAGAGAGAGAGAGAGAGATATAGGCTACATGATATAGCTAAACTAGGGTTGGTGCACACAGGCATGGCAAGGCATGTCATTACATATACAGAATCAATATTCTAATTTCCATCCATCCATCTTTCTTTCTTTCTTTCTACATATGATTCAGACGTAACCTCTTGTTTTATGTTTGTTTGGATGAGTAGCTAGTCAAGGTCGCACTTCGGCACCCTTATATACCGCTACGTTAAGCCTATTTCATGTTGCAAGTGTATGGGCTACCTGTTAAAATTTATGACAGATTTTTCACTTTTTTTTTTTTTAATTTTAAATTTTACATATATATATATATACACACACATTAAAAAAATACAATATTAGTATTCAAATTCGTAACTTTTAGGTTCTAAATCTAGTTTAATCAATGTACTAGTTGAATAATGTTGTCAAATTATGTTAAAATATATTTATATTATAAAATATTTAATTAAAATTTGAATTTATTATGTTAAATTTTTCTTTTTAATTTGCTATTTTTCTTCATTTAAAGAACAAAATTTATCTAAATTGTGGGTTGAGTTGGGCCAGATTTGGAAATACATATTTTACAAAAGAATTTCCGTCATGTATTATTTTTTATATTTTTAATATTTATAAACTCCCAATTTTCTTTTTTCATATTTATACTTTTCTAATTAACTTTTTAGGTTTATTTTATAATGGATCATTAATTTAATAGAATTTGTAATGGTTTTGAGTTAGTCCATTAAATGTTTTATGATTTTTCTTTTGGAAACTTATCTCATTTTTTTAACATTTATTTTTTTATTTTTATTGAAAAATAAAATTAAATATTAAACAAGTATATTAGATACTAATTATTTACTAGAAATATATTATTTTTTATTTAATATATATTATTTATTGTAACTTTTTATTTTGTTCAAAATCTATAATTTGTATAGACATTAATATATACTAATTGCATTGTAAAAATATACTAGATTTATATTAGATACTAATTATTTGTTAAAAGTATACCATTATTTAATATGTATTGTTTGCTGTTACTTTTTATTTTATTTGAAATCCATACCTTTTAAAACAGTAAATATTTATTATATTAGAAATATACTGAATAATCAGTATTAGATACTAATTATTTGTTAAAAATATATTACTTTTTGTTTAATATAATACTGTTTATTGTCATTTTTTATATAGTTGAAATTTCAAGCGTAAGTGCTGCATAGTTTGCTATTGAGGGAATTGCATCACCAAATAATAGTGAGTTGTAGGTTTTGGTGGTTTTTGCTTGAAGTTTGATATTATAGAATTTATGTTTGTTATTGGTTTGAAATGCCATGAGTCATTCAAAATATTATATTCACTAATTTTGTTTATTTTGATAATTTTTTAAAATCTTAAGTAAAATGAAAATTTAAAAGTATTTGATTTTATAAATATAAATTTATTTTTTATACGAAATAAATGATATTGTATAAATTTATGGAAAACATAATACATAAATTTAGATAAATTATATAGTTTTTAATCTAAATACAAATTAGTAGTTAATTTTCATAAATAAAATTTAATGTGATTAAACTAATTTTTTTTTAAAAGGAAGTGGAATCAATACATGATAAGTAAAGAGAAAAAAATTTTGATTTTGATAGGCAAAGTGAAGAAGAGAAGGTAAATTTATAAATGAGAAGAAAAGTTTATGAGAAGGTAAATTTATAAATGAGAAGAAAAATTTATGTTATTTTTGCAAAATAAAAATCTAGACATAAAAAAGTTATTATTTTTTTAATTTTTGAGTTTTTTGCGTAAAATTCTTATTTTAAATGAATTCTGGCCTAGACAAAGGTTTAAACCTGATCAATTAGATTGAGTTTTTTGCGTAAAATTCTCATTTTAAATGAATTCTGGCCTAGACAAAGATTTAGACTTGATCAATTAGATTGAGTTAGGCTTAGATTTAATATAAAAATATTTTACCTAATAAGGCTCGACCCGAATCTATCTTGGTTAGTAGGATCTAGTGCACTTATTGTTAAGCAAAAAAAAAAAAAAAGGCTAATGAAATAAGCAATTAATTTTTAATATTTGTAACTCATATATGTAAAGAAATTCTTAAGTAGACTTGGTCTATCATGTCATCTGTAGACTTAGTCTAATATGTAATCTGTAAACTAAATTAATTACATATTATATGACGTTATTTATTATATGTATTATTTATATTAGCTGGTGTTTAATCACATATGGTTAATAGTAATAAAGAACACAACTAATGTAAGTACTATATCTAATAAATAATGCTATATATCAACGTAGTTTTGGTTTAGTCCATAGATAATATGGTAGATTAAGTCTGCTTAAAAATTTTTCCGTATATGTATAGTTGTGTTAGCGTTATTTATAGTAAAATTTATAGAATTTAAATATATAAAATTTAAATAAAAAAAAATATAAATATAAATAGATATATAAATATTTAGTTCCGAAATAAAATAAATTGTTTGTTTTTAATTTTTTAATATTAATTTTATCTATAATTAATATGGATCTTTTATTGATTAAATTTAACAATGATTTAAGGAATTATAAAAAATTAATGAGATCCACATGAATAGCGGTGGGTGGTGAGTGTGACATTATGGATGAGTTCTCGTTTTCAAACCGGTACCTATGGGTAGCATAGAGCGAGCCTATACATATAATTATAAGCTATACGACCATTTGTCATTTTGATACACATATCTGGAGGGAGAGAGAGAGGAATTGATGCTGTTGTTGTTGTGTATTGGCATACCCCACATACAATTATTACAATGAAATGTGGGATCTTTAGGATCTATTAAGGCTTTTGGATCATTTGCTGCCACAAACAATATATAATTCTTTTTTTGCAAAACTTTAATCATTCAATGATATGCTTAGAAAGCCCAAAAAAAGGAGGCCTTGCTGCTGCTTATTATTTGGTTTGTGGTAAGGATATTCCTTAGTAAATTAAAGTTTGTTGATGAGATAGTGGGTATCTTCCACCCATTGAGTATTAATTAAATACTACTTCACTTTCCTTTTCACCTAGTCCATTCTTTCTTCCTCAAATAATTCTGATTCTATTTATTATGAATTTAATTATTCCCTATTATTAAACTATCTATGATAGATTGATTTGCTATATAGACCACTCTACTCCATTTCTTTCTATCTCTTAAAAAAACACACACATATATATATGTATGTTTTTTTTATTTTATGTAGTACAAGTATTTTTTTATTTAAAAATAATCTAGTGGGATTTTGAACTTTTGATTCACGAATATAAAATAATTATTTTTTTATAAATTTTTATATTTTATAAATTTAAAAAATATTTACTATATATAATAAATTATTATATATTAATTAAAATCCGTAATTATAAATTTTCTATTTTATGAAATAATTATTCATCATGTAATTTTGAGCCAAATTTGAGAATAATTATTTACTTTCATTCTACTCTGTGTTATTTCATGGAACAAGCTCTTGAGAAGTGCTTTAGCTTTAATTTAGTGGAAGAATTAATGGTTTTACTCACAATGAAATTAAATGAGAATTGGCTCAAGTCTACAAAAAGGAAGTTTGTTGCCAATTGTGGAGAGGGTTTTGAATTATTGATATATTTATATGATTTGATATTTGAAAATAGAAGTTCATAAGCATGGCTGATTTAGTAGAAAGTGAATAGCATAAATATTAATCATTATTATTTATTTATTTTTTTAATTTGTAGTTTTGACACTTCTGCAAAGGAACAAAAGTAGTTTTTGATTCTTCTTGTTGTTGTTTGTAGGAAGTCAATTTCAACCTACAATAAATAATATTTGGAGAGTAAAAATTAAGATGGATTTTTTAATACAAAAAGTTAAGCAAATTTGATAAGTAAAAATAGTTTTAAAAAAAAATAAAAAAAGGATATTAATTAAGGTTGACCCAATACTTGCATATTATATAATGACGACTAGCAAATAGAACATTTATCTCTCTACCCTAGATATAATTAATCGACTTCTCATTTTCAATTTCGTATTATTTGGTAAAATTAAAAATTAAGTATTAAAAAATAACTATTTAATAAAATAAGTAATATAATTTTTAAATTTTAAAAATATTTAAAAATTTAATCATTTATTATATGCAGTGTAAATTTTAAATTAAATCCGTTGATTTACCATTTTACATTATTTTTTACTTAATTAAAATTTTGAAAACAAACGTTATTAAATAATTTAAAATAATTAAGTCCTAAAAATTTTAATTTTAAGTGTTGAATTCTAACATTTCTGCTCTATAAGGTCAAATAAAATAATAAAACAAATAAAGTTTTAGATGAAAAAAGAAAGATATAAAATAAAATGCATGTTATAAAATTAGAGATGAGCAAAACCAAACTGAACTTTATAGTATTTATATTTTGTAAAACCAAATTAAATTTCGATTTGGTTATGTTATAGCAAAAATATTTTAGTTATAACCGAATCGATTGAAATGCGTGTTTGTGTATATATATGTCAAATACTCTATTATCATTATTATAGGAAATTAAGTTTTTTCTTGAATAAAATATATTAGTATTAATTATTTTTTGATTTATATATATATCATGAAAATGGAGAAGATAATAAGAAAAGATAAAAAAGATAAAGTATTTAGCACTCCTCATATATATATATATATATGAGGAGTGCTAAATACTTTATCTTTTTTATCTTTTCTTATTATCTTCTCCCTTTTTATGATAACACATAATCTGTATTAAATCTTATAGATATATATTATTTATAAATTTAGTTTATGTATCATCATAAGAAGGAAGAAGGAATAAGAAAAAGTAAAAAAGAAAAGATAATTAGCACTTCTCATATATATATATATATATATATATATATATATATATATATATATATATATATATATATATATATATATATATATATGGAAATAAACAAACTTAAATGCTCTATTATCATTGTTATAAGAAATTGAGCTTTTTCTTAAATAAAATGAATTTGCATTAATTATTTTTTTTTGACTTGCATTTTTATGCTCTATTATCATTATTATATGAAATTGAGTTGTTTCTTAAATAAAATATATTAGTATTAATTAAAATAAGCTTTTTATTTTTGATAATTACAAATATAAAATTTATTTGTTAATTATCGATAGATTATTTTCATTGATAATTAAAAAATAATAATTTTTTATTCTTTTTGGATGAAATTATTTTGTTGGTAAATTAATAAATATAATTCATCGAGTCCTAGAAGAAGATAAGGAACCGATGCATGCTTTGGGGGAATTCAATCGAGAACAAATAAAAGCCAAAAATAGAGTGGGACAAGGAAAACCATAAAGCGACTAATGCAAAAATAAACAGTTTAGCCATACTAATAAAGACTTGAGCATACAATTTCTTCCGACTTTCTCAAGAAGGGAAGAAGAACATCACCAGTTGAGGAGATTTGAACACAGGCAATAACTCTCACTCTTTCCAGGACGGAGAAGATTTGGACACAGGCAATAACTCTTCATTCACTGAGAAAGGGAGCGAAGTCACTTTCGGATTAAATTTAATGATTGGGAGGTCATAGCTGGAGAAATGTTTACTAAGCCGAATTCTTCATTGCCAATCTTGTCAGGAATCGATTGAATCACAAAGCAAAGAGATATTATATTATCTGATATGGAAAAAGATCAAACTAGGGCTATTTGAACTAAGCCGAGTCTCTGGATATTCCATTAGCATTACTTCCACCACCTCAAGGCACCGATCTTATTGCTGAAGAAAGAACTCCACTGAACAAATCCCACTTTCTCCAATCGAAATCAGACTTGCGTAGTAAATTAATAAATGAATTTTTTTAATTTATCAATCGGTTGATAAATTAATAAATAATTTTTTTTTTAATTTACAGACGGAATGATTATATCAGTAAATTAATAATTGAAATTGTATTTACTAATGAAATAAATAAACAAATTTTTTATTAAATTTACCAAAGAAAAAATTTTATCGGTAAATTAATAAATAAAAATTTTATTTATTAATTTACTGAAGGGGTATTTTCATTAGTAAATAAAAATAATTACTAATGAAATCTATCTGTAAATAAAAATTTTAGAGAAAATTTATTGGTAAATAAAAAATTTGGAGGATAATTTCCTTCCAAATTTTCACTAAATTTTTTTTTTAAATTAATTATTGACGAAATTTTTGTAATCTCTCAGTAAATAAAAATTTGGAATGAGAATTTACTTTTGAATTTTTTGCATAAAAAAAAAAAGGCATGAAAAGCCCTATCTTTCTCATCATTTTCCTTCACATTCTAATTTTTTCTCACTTATTATTTTTTTTTTCTCACACTTTTTCTCTGCTTTTCTTACAATGAAATTTCTTTCTCTTTCTTTCTCATTTGATTACTTCTTCATTTTTTTCATCACTTATTTTATTTCTTTTTCATTTTATTATTTAATGCTCTCATATTCTTTACTTATTCTCTTTTTTTTTTTTTCCTATTTTACTTCTCAAATTTCAAACCTTTTAATAGAAAAATGCATTAAATTTATTCCAATTTCTTAAATTTTCTTTATTGTTTCTTTAGTTTTTGTACTTTGCTATTTTTATTTCTTACATTTTTAGCATAAAAAATATATTAGTGTGGTTTTCGAAAAATATTCAATAAATTTGTATCTTGAATTTAATTTTTAATTAAATTTTTATGCTTACTAAATTTATCTTATAATTTAGTAAACTATAAAATAAATTTAGTAAATTATTTATCTTACTATTTTTTTTTTCTCTCTTTCGTTTAGGTTCATTTTAGTTTTGAAATATAATTTTAATTTTTTAAAATTTTAACTCATTTTGAATATTTTTAAGCTTCCTAATTTATTTTATAATTTATCTATTTTTTTAATTTTCATGTTCATCCTAAAATTTTAATTTTTAAAGAACACAAATATTTTTTAAAAAATAATTTTTCTAAAAGATTACTGACGGATATTACCGATGGAATATTTTATTTTTTAAAAAATTATTTATAAAATTACCAATGGAATATTTTTTTTCAAAAATTAATTATTTAAAATCTACTAATGGATTACGATAGATTTTATTTTAAAAATATTAATAATTTACTAATGAAATTTTTGTCTATAAATTCTCTCCCTTATAAAAATTCCAATAACCTAAATTGTTTTACCAACAATTGAATGACTTTTATCGCTGGAAATTTTGTCATTAACTTACTGATGATTTATTTTTCTATTAGTAAATATTTTACCAACAATCAGATTACCTACTATTTGTAGTTCTCAGTAAACCATCAGTAAACTATTAAAATTTTGTAGTGTTTATATATATATATATATATATATTTTAATTTTATTTGGAATGAGTAGAAATTTATGTTGATCTTTTGAGTATTCTGAAAATATTAATCTTGATTATCTATTTATATTTGTACAAGTGATTGTTAGTGGATATATGAGATTTATATTGGAATTTAATTTTCGAGAAGAAAAAAAACATGAATTATTGTGTTAAAGTTGTAACTTTAGGAATTCCAATAAAAAATGAGATTTGATATATTTCGAGATATATATATATATATATATATATATATATATATATATATATATATATATATATATATATATATATATATATATATGAGTAATTCTCAATACCTCTCAAATTTTCTTTGCAATTTCATAAGCTGAAACTCAGTTGGATTCAATTTTGTCTAGTACACAAAAGGTCCATGACTTTGTCGATCAAGGCCAACTTCTTATCATTGAATTTTCCTCTATTGGAACAAAAGGCATTTCTCATCCACCTTTCAAAGGTCATAAGTTTTGGCCCTTATGTGGAACCTTATCCTCACTTTCCATTGATTATAGTTAAAACCACAAAACAATATAAGTCTTTTGCTACAGTTCCCTCTTCAAATAGGGTCTTTGAGCAATCTATTATAGATGATTGTTCACTCTTAATATCATTAGGTTTTACATAAGTAAGAGTACAAACTCTGATACCAATTTTTAAATCCTATATGACAATGCACTTAAAGGGAGAGGAGGGTGAATTTGAGAATAAAAATTCTAATGCAATTAACACCCTAAATGCACTATAGTAATAAATATAATCATATTAGATAACAGAGAAAGGGAATGAGAAATCTTAGCCTATTTTTATAGTGGTTTGGAGCAAACAATTATTCTACATCCACTTCTCCTAAGTTCACAACTTAGGATTTCACTAGTTCTCTGAGATTATGCCCAATGCTTACAATAGTTGAATCGGAATTTTACTTTAACTCTTTAAAATTTTATCCACTATAGTAGTTATATGGGATTTCGTCTTTACAATAGTTTAATTGAGATTTTGCCACACTCAAGTGATTACAAATAAGCTTTTAGGTCCTCAAGAAATAGGACAAAGATAATATGGGGCAAATATGTTTAAAATAGAATATTTATTTGGAGCTTATTAATTGAAGTTGGAACCACAATCTTTTTTCAATGTATTTGTCTTCAAATGTAGTCTTCTCCTATTTATAATGCTTAGCTTTATATTAAAAAATAAAGCTGTTGTGAAGTAAAAATGACATTTTTTGCACTTACATCATCAGACAATAACTCATTGATATTCAGCAGATTTTACTGATTAAAACAAGTAACAGCCGTGAATTTTTGTGTAACGGCTGTTATTTTATAATGTAATAATGGTGAATTTCAAGTACCAAATATGAGTTTTGTTGTTGTTTGAAATTCTCAATTTGATCTTTTGACGAGTAACGAGCATTACAAAATGGTAACAATGGTGAAGAATTGGTGACTAGCACTATTAATTATTAAGATGAATTTTGCCTGTGTCTAAATTCAATCAATTTAACAATTAAACTTTACCAAATAGTACTAGCCATTACTTTCTGCATAAAGATAAAACACTTGAAACAAAAGGATTAAGTGAAAGAGTAAATATAAGCCAAATTTTGGCAACATCAAAGCACACACGAGAACAACATACGTTTATATAAAACTAATTTTATAAAAAGCATGTAGAATTAATAAGAGGAGAAAAAGAATATATAATTTTATTTGTGGCTTTATATATACTTACTAATTTGTATCTATTCTTTTTCTGAAATATATCCAAAAATATTAAATCATTTTAATAGACTTGTATGAAAGGTTTTTTTCTTTTTTGGGACAAAAGACTTGTTATAGGTTAATGGTCATAAAAGAATTTTTTTTCAAAAATATAATATTATTTATCTTTTCTTTTTACAATAAAGAATAGTTTTATTTATAAAAAGTCATTTGGTAATTACAAAAAATATATTTGGTACTTACAAAAAATATCTCTGAAATCTAACAAAAAAAAATACTAAATAACGACACGCTTGAGAGTATAAATAAAAATATAATTTTATTTGTGCCTTTTGCCTTCTGTGCTGACTTGTGTCTATTTTTCCTTCTAACATATGTGTAAAAGTAATAAAATTATAATATAATATTATTAGAGTTATAAAGAATTTAATAAAAATATTTACATTTGCGGCAAAACCACTTACTTTTATGAGTAAGAGCTATTAAATTCAAATCTTTTTTTTTGAATTAGACAAGATTTTATATTTATGACAAATGTAAAAAGATAATTATTTTTATTGTGTAACTCACAGTTCAATGAATTTTCATAAATAAAAATAAAATAAAATATGAAATAAAAATTTCAATGAAAATAATGAATAAAAAAATAAGAAGTGAAATAAAAATTCCAGCGAAGATAAAACACGAGCTAAAATGGGTTATTAGTATTATTATTATCATTATTATTAAAACATGTATTTTATAACCTGCTGCCTGATTAGTCTCAAAAGGGGGACCAATTAGATTTTTGTTTTGGGAAGGGGGAACGCATAAGCATGAGAGGGAGAGAGTGTGAGGGAGTCAGTTGGGAAGAGGCCAATTAAGCCACCTATGATTGATGGTGATCAACTCAGCGGAGGCAGACGGGTAGCTCACCTTCCGCGAGCTTGGAGGGATCAACGGCAACGGAAAGCACTAGCGAATGGCGATACACGTGTGAGGTAAAGCTCCACTAGAGACAAAAGCTTCCGGCCTCGATTTCAAGCGATTCTAATGTCGAACAGCTATGAATTTGGTGTCAATCTTCTCCTCTTATCAAGAGCTTCAGATTGGTGGTACCTATTTTATCGCCAATCGGTCATCAGAATTTCATATCAAAATTTGGGACCTCTAAACTTTTGAGGCTAGGTTTTCAATCACTAGATGCGAGTGACAGAGAGTGGTGATCAAATCAAAGTCAACGACATCAATATGCACTAAAAGATATGGTTTTCGCCCCAATCTGCTACCGGCAACGGCGTCGCATGGTAGTGATGTATGGACCCAATTTCAATAGTTTCATTTCATTATTTTGATGTAATTTTTGACATTTGTTTGATCGAATTTCACGTGGATAATTCTAAAACTCTTGAATTTCAATTACTGTTAATGTTCAATCTAGCTGTTCGGAAGATGCATATTAATTGATTTAATTTTGTATTATTTAAATTTAATATAATTTCATTTTTATTTGATTTTAATTTTATGAATTTAATTACATGACTTTATACTATTTTAATTAAAGTATTAAATGTGAAACCTTATTAAATAATTTTAAATTATAATTTATAAATACTTTCTTTGCATAAGAGAGTTAATTTTGTTAATTTATTAGCTAAATTAATTATATTGAAACGAAAGTTTATTTCTGTTTAAATTATTTTTCTCAAGTTGTAAAATCAACTCGTGAAAATTTTCAAATTAAATTAAATTGTCTTTTATTCTTCTGCAATAATATATAAATTAATATTTAATTATATAATTAAATTACTATTATACCGTATTATAAATTTTAGAACTTCACAGTATTATTTTTATTGAGGAATGAGTCACGACAGTATAAGTTTATACAAATAATCATTAAAGACAATGATTAGTGTTATTCATATTAGTAGTCTTTTCTCATTTTCAGCATGGATAATTGTGAAATTAGTGTCACCATCTTTTTTTTTTTTTTTTTAATACAGGATAATGATAAAAAATTTAAAAATTTCATCTCACTCCTACACTTTTTCTTTATATTGTTTGTTTAATTATTTTTAATTTCTAATAAGTATTTAACAAATATCTATCCGTTAAGCTGAATTTTATTTAACAATTAATATTTTAATTAAAATGAAAATAAAAAGACACTATAGATTAAATATTTTTTGTTCTTCATTATGCAATGTTTTTTAATATTTAGAGTTTTTCTTTTTATTATTGAGACTTGTAATGTGATTTCTACATGTTGAATTCTTCATCTAATTTGTTTATTATATAAATTACTTTATTGGAATTTAAAACTAAATTGTTTAGTTTATTACTATGTTATTATTTTTTTAATATTAATAGAAATATTTGTTAATTAAAAAGTAAATAATGTATAAAATAAATTCGCACAATCCGATTCATTCTAATCTGCATTTGTATATTATATTTGATATATATTTTTTTTATTTTCATGGATTAGATTGGATTGATAAATTCTTAATTCACAATACGAGGGTCAAAAAATCAAACCGAATCAAAATTTGATTCAAATTTCAATTTTTATTTTGAAAAATTTTAAGAAACTTAATTCGGTTTGATTATTGTATGAGTGAAATTAAAAAAATTGAACCGAATCCAATTATATATATATATATATATATGTGTGTGTATACATATATGTGTATATATACACACACGCATATACATACATACACATATAGATATATACATATATATACACGTCATGAAATATAAATTATTCTTTCTTAATTTGGTTGTCGTCACAATTACGGGATATCGTATTCACGCCTCGTGCATTAGCTAGCAACACATTATTCACTAGGGCATATTAATATCATGTCTGAAATTAAAAATAAAAATTATATAAACAGTTATCGATTTATCAAATTAAATTGAATTAAATATAAAATTTTTATTTTAGTTTGATTTCAATTTAAGGTTTGGAAATTGAACCGAATGCACCCTAGCCGCGACTACAAGCAATGGAAAAAAATCTTCGTAAAAAGGAAAGAGAAAAAAGTTATAACTTTTCCGGGTAAACACAGGAAATAATGATTACAAGAATGGAAATAAATCTTTCCCAAAAGATTTTCTTAATTTCTTCTCCTTGAGAGATATTGCAATCGGTGGGCAATGCAACCCTCTTATATTTGTACTCCTCAGTTCTATCTCTTTGCCTCTGCCTCCTTTGCTATTGTAACTTGCTTCTAATCCAATGGCTCCTCCTCGAAAGGCCAATTTCATGAAGAAAATTTTTAATGATGATAATCAAACCAAATTATCATCTTTCTCGAAGAGAAAACCGACTCTGAAAAAGAAAGCTTTTGAGCTTCAGACTTTATGTGATGTCTCTGTTGCTTTTGTTTGTTATGGACCTGATGGCTCTGTTAATTTTTGGCCAGAAGAACAAACAGAGCTAACAGCTGCAATTTTGTCTTATAAAAAAACTAACAAGACGCAGAAACAAGAAATCGATGCGTTGAAATTCTTGGAGGCCAAGAAGGAGAAACTTATGAAGAAGAAAACCCAGATGAGGAAAAAGAAAATTGATCAAGTTATTGAAAATTGTTCCAAGATTGTTGATGAGTTATCTGGAGATAGTTTAAAGAAGATGATGAACTTTCTTGAGAACAAATTGATGAGTTTTAAGGAGAAATTGAAATGTTTAGAGATTAATGGAGAAGAAGCTGGCCATGTTTCTTTGGATTTAACTGATTCTTGTGATAGAAATAATAATAATCTTCTTGAAGCTATGGTATATGAATCTGGCAAAAACCCATTAGTCTCTGTTGATAGTTCTTTCAATTCAGTTGTGGAAATTGAAGATCAAAACATGGAAAAAAAAATTGATAGTCTTGAATTTGGAGCTATGGAGAGTAACAATTGTGGCCTTGATTTTGGTGTACTAGAGAATTTTGATCTAATTTCAGGAGATTTCAATGCGGATGGTGCTGAGATTACCAAGAATACCAATTCTGCAGGAGATAACTCTTGGCCATTGGATGCGCATACTAATTTCATCGAAAGTAATTCTTGGGCATTTGATATGCAGACTTCTTCTGATCCCGCGGATTCTATTTACAATAATATTGTTATGGATGAGAATTGGCTTCAAAATAATTCAGAAAATTGCACAATGACTCAGTTTAACTCCAACCTCTTAAATGGGATTTCAGAAACTAGTAACAGTAGTGATAAGGTTGAGGTCAACAATAATTCGTGGTTAGGGTTTTTGGAAGAAAATAATATTATGATGTTTAATAAAAACCCTAACCCACAAGAAAATTTTGGTATGATGGGATTGGGAGAGATTAGTGGTGATGATCAAGAAATGCTGCTTTATGATGTTTTGCCAATCTCAATATGGAATGACGATTCTATTATTGAATTTTAAATGTGATAAATAAATATTATTATTACTACCTCGTTACGTAATATTTATTTTTTTAGAAAATTTTTTTGTTTTAATTTATATATAATTTAAAAAAAATATTTATTATTATTTTTTTAATTTTATCTTTTATTTATTTTTCACTAAACATTTCATATTAATTGCTTTTATTTTTCTACATCAAAATTAATAAAAAATATTTTAGTCTTGTTATATTAAAATTATGACAATTTAATAATTTTATTAATTTATGTATCTAAATTTTAAACAAATATTATGAAACGGATGAAGTGAAATCACTCCGTACTTCTATTGGGACAAATTTAATCTCGAGATTTTATTTATTAGTTTAGTTCATGGCTTAAAAAGAATAAAATAAATAAGTAAGAGCCGGTCATGCAGTTGTCTAGTAGTATTAATTAACTTCCTATGTTGTAGTCTTGTTTGCAACAGATCAAAATTAGTGATGTACTTACTAAATATTGCTCTCAATTCACGTCATTATATTTTTATAGATTCTAATTAAATTTTATATAGACTATTTTTTTTTTTTTTTTATCATTCTTTTAGTAGAGCTATACATAATAAATATGACCTCTATGTATTTTATTTATTAATATTCAAAATTATCAAAAAATAATATTTAAATTTAATAAAATTATAACAATAATTTACATATATTAAAATATTTAAAAAAAAAATCAAAACGCATGCAAAGTACAGACTCATCGATAGCAAAATATTAAAAAAGGGCATGAACTTTTTCATTTTCTCCATTATTAATCCAAAAGAATTCCTAAATTTTGAAATCACCAAATAATTAAATTTATAGCATTTTATCCATGTTTTTCACGTTATTATTTCAGTAAATTCTAACATCTGTTGACCAATACATTATTAATATCTTTTTATTATTTTTTTTTTCAGCTTTAGACAGTGGTAGATAAAATAGTTTCTATAATCCTTTGCAATGCTAAAAAAAATAAAATAAAATAAAATAGTTTCAATAACGTCTTTTTAGCAGCTTATGATGTAAATTTTGTTAATAGAGCAGCCAATGAAGCTGCTCAATGGTTGCTGAAGCTTTTCTAATAATTCTTGTCCTTTGGATTGGGTTCTGTTTCTATTTTGTGATCAGATTCTTAGCCCTAAATTTGAATGAAATCCTATTCAAAAAACAAATTCAAAAAATAAAGAGAGAAAAATAGGTCAATTTTTTTTATATTAATATTTAAAATTATCAAAATTTAATATTTAAATTTAATAAAAATTAATAATAATAATTCCCCTGTGCCGAAATATTTCAAAAAAAAAAAATAGAAATTAAATGTGAGCCTACACTACACTAGTACATAAATAACAAAATTTACTTTGATTCAAGCCACCTGAGGTCCATAGTTCAACAGCCAGGTAAAAATCTCAAGAAAATAAAGAGAAATACAAAAATTGATAGCAGCCGTTTGCCAGCTTACCATAGCATCAAAACCGATGATACCTTATTGGAATCGGCAAAAAAAAAAAAAATCAGCCAAGCAAAGAGATAAACCAAATGTTCACAAGCAACTTCATTTCTCTCAATAGCAATGGCATGGCTAATTCCATTATATTATAATGTCAATGCTTATTATAAGTTCACAATAAAATTGACGTTTCTTATTTCCGTGTCTAAGAATAATGACACATTCTGCTATTACTATAGCATCTGAAACTACATTCAATTGTTTGTTTTCAGTCAGCTCTAATATCTGCGTCTCGTTTTCTTTCTAAGATCTCAATGCAGCATAACATGGAGCCATATTCTACAATGGGCTTTAGAATGTGTAGCCCCCACTTTCAGCAAAACGGAATCTATCAATCATCACTTTATACCAACATAAATCTTACAGCGGAAACTCCTTTTGTAGAACATCAATGTTCCGGGAATCACAAGCTTCTAACATGTCATTTCTAGAAGCACAACTGTAAAGAGGAAGGAAAAAAAGGGATGTAGGATATTATTAAATATACATTGCAAAAAAGAATAAACATATATCAAGAACATACCTTAATGAAATTCTCAAATATTGCCAAGCATTATCTGCCTTGGGATTCATAGCAAGTGCCCGCACATAGTAACGAATGGACTGCTCATACATACCCTGGAGGCACAAGGAAACACTCATCTTAGTTCACTTCAATATAATATGCTTATTTTTAAAGGTTCAAGTCCCATTAAAAATGCCTTAATTCACTACATGTAGGTTCGGAAATTAGTTGGATGTCTAATTTATAACACTAAAGCTATAAAAATAATTGAATTGGAACCAAGATTAACATATTCACTCTGCATACTCAGCAGCCCATATACACATCTTCAGAAATGAGTGTCAACTCTCCATTTTTGATGGTCTGAACTAAGCTTATTGGCTTAGGACTGCGACAGCTTCCAACTGAGAGTCCATTAACTGTGACTAGTTTATCCTCTCCTCCCCTTCTTTCTCCCTTCCTTCCAAAGGTTGGTTTATACCTCCTCCCAGCAGATATTAGCAGGACCCTATATTAGGTCTAATTGACTGATGCTAGGTGACTTGAATAATTAACATAACCGGTTCCCACTCTCTAATACAATCATCCATAAGATTTCTCAAGTGCACATTTCTTTCCCTTTCCATTGGCTAAACGGTGCATTATCACAAGTATATATAACAATTTCTTGTATTCTACCCACCCTAATACAATCATCCATAAGATTTCTCAAGTGCACATTTCTTTCCCTTTCCATTGGTTAAACGGTGCATTATTACAAGTATATATAACAATTTCTTGTATTCTACACCAAGACTAAATGCCATATCATGGTTTACAATCTTTTAGATGGCATTTCTTCAAGTATAACAGAGTTTTGATCATCATGTTTATCCTTTTCCCTTTATTTTCTCATTAATCATATGTATACTGCCACAAATGAGTGGTCAAAACTTAAACGGCGACAGTTCACCTAAAGACAGATGAAAGACTCTGATAAGATTTTTAGACCAATTTCCTATCTGAAGACAACAACATGAGTGGACAATCACGCAGGGATAATAACCTGGTTGGCATAACTGATTCCCATGTTTGCCCATGCACGAACATAGTTAGGCTTCAAATCAAGGGCCTGGAGAACCAGAAAGAGATTATCAGATAAATGAACAAGAAATAATAATATAAAAAAAGGAAGTTAATGCCAAGTACTCAAACATGTTAGCAAACAGCAAGCCAAATCACTATGCTGATAGAATATACAGTTGTGAGTTGTGACATGCTTGTCACCTATTGAGACAACCATGTGAAAAGCCATGAAACAAAAAGAGAAAGCACTCCTCCCTCAAACCAAAGAAGTACAAAAAGGGGAAGAAGAATGTGAAAATGTCTGCAAAGCTATTCAAAGGTTCCCTAATACAAATAAGATCATTACTATTCAAATAGTGCTAGCTCAGTAGGATTTAAGAACAAAGGACCCACAGCCTCAGGTATTTTGCCAAGCAGAAAATCACCCACTGCTTAACGGCTGAGCACAGCACCTCCTATGTCTGGCAACTAGAGTGGGGGAAAGCAAAAGAAAAATACTAAATTGTAAAGAAAGATGTAAGAGGAGAACAAGGCTGAATAAAATTAAACAAGAACAAGAGCAAAGAATCACAAATATACAAGTAATGGCTCTTGCGCTATTATACTTTGACTGGACCAAGGAGATGAATGGATATGGTTCGCAAAAACTATAGCGCAGTACAACTAACTGAAATACCAAAATAAAGTGTAAATGGCTTTTGAGCCAACAGCTTAACCGTGTTCACATCTCCATAAACCAAACTATGAAACTGTCTTTATTATATCCATTCTCAACCACATAGAACTCATTATCTGGCATCATAATTACCGGTTCCATTATAAAATGCAAAAGATGGACTTTAACAATCTAGAACATCCCAAGATTTTGTTTGAGGAAAAAGTGCAAGAAGAGAAGGGGTAAACCTAATAAACAGTCATATCTAGCTAATTTTAGAAAACCTAAGGGAACTTTCGGACAATGGGAAGAAATATGAAGTGCAGAAAATGTGTTTGAAATAGCAACTGTATATTTCCTATCTAAATCAAACTGCATATATCATGTAAGATATGGCGAGGCTAAACCAAACTGATCCGAAAAGAACAACTTGACTGTATTTAAGCAGACATATACCTGTTGATAAGCCAATATTGCATCAGCACTCTGAACACTGTTGGCTTGTGTTGCACCCAGCTTGTTCCACAGGGAGTAATCCTGTGGCTTGAGTTTCAAAGCTGTTTGGAAGGAAGCAATAGCTTTGTCATACTCCCTAGACAAATTATACAGCACACCTAGGACAATATGCACATCAGCATCCTCAGGTGATATCTGAGCAGCTTCATTGAATAATCTAGCCACCTGCATATCATAGAATTTTGATAAGCACTATTAAAGTGAACAACAAAGTTACATACACCAGATCATCTAAAAGAAAAGCAGAAAATCAATGGAAGTCCCCAGCTTCAAAAAATAAATTAAATTAGCCAACAAATACAAATTTAATTTCTTAGCAACAAATAATCATCAGCTCCACTGGCCCATGTAAACAAAACCCAACACAGACCACCTGTTACATTTTTAAAAATTTGTGCACTTTTATAAATATTCTTTTATTATTTGTATTGCAACAGAAACAATCTCTTGTGCTACATTCATCTGTTTGTTGAAATAGGTACAGATGCATTAACCTTTGCGTTCCAACATGTTTGTTCGTGCAGCATGCCTAATAAAATTCAGAATGCTAGCATGTTTATTCCGTCAATGCATAACATATGTGTCTTTAGCATGTAGCATTGTGTCTTTAGCATGTAGCATTGCACGAGCTCATCATGCCATAATCTTTGGCATTGTTTATAGGCAAAATCATCTTACTTGGGTTTTGAGGTCAAATACCTCCCTGGAGCAATATATCTACCACAAATATTTCAATACATTGTCAAACAGTTTCATCATAAATGTTTCAAATTTCAGCACATATTTTCTACAGAAAACATTTTAAGCACCATATAGAACATCTACTCATACCAGTATCTTACAACTGGTGCTAAAATAAGATGATCGTCCTGGGAACCAAGCAGCAAGTTCAAAACTTGAAAAAGAACTATTTTGAGATCACCAGTTTACAACTGCATAAAATGGAAGCTACAAGGACAAGGAAAGAAAGATGCACCCAAAAATGGCACTTACGTCAGCATAATACAATGATTCTGCAAGCTCTGGAGTGGCAAGTGTTCCATACTTTGGGTGATTACGTAGCCATCCATATAAGTATTTCAAGGCAGCTGCCTGCTCCAACTCTGCAATTTTGAAGTCAAGTAATTTTTTGTTTCTGTACTAAATTCAATACTTCAAAAACTATTAAATTCACATAAGAATTTTTCAAGAATTTTGATACCAAATTATATTCAGGTAAAAAAATCTCATCCAGGACATTAACACAACACAGTCGTAGTAAAAGTATCATGACCAAATACAGAGAACTTTAAGCTTAAATGTTGGTTCTAAACAAGTAAAGGAGCATTGGCTGACCATTTGTATGACTCACGCCAAGAGCAAGAAGCACTTCAAGATTGGTAGGATCAGCCTCTTGTGCACGCATCATTGCTGCAATAGCCTGTACAGAATCAATGCAGTTTGTCATAACTATATCTCATCAAAATCTCACTAGTTTCTCATAAACCAAACAGAACCAAACCTTTGAATGCAAAATACAGGAGCAAACAAAATAAAATTTGTGCAAAATGTTCTCATTTGTAAATCACTTAGTCAAGACGTGACCACAAGCTACAAAGATCAGCCAAATTAATTAATTGTCTATTGCATTCAGAGAAAAATACTCATGAAATTAAACATATATGTTCTAATTCTTTGAACATTCAAATTTAAAGCATTTAAAACTAAATCCCCAGAAAAATTAAGCAAGTTATGAAGTCAATGGCTCAACATAAGATTTGTTACACATACATCCAAATAACTAGATTAGAGTTCTTCAAAATTCGATGCTGATTCAGAAGTATTTATGAAAGTTCAGAGTGGAAAAACAGATAAGGTAGAGAACAGCTGTATCAAAATATGCAATAAAACTTTAAATCCTCATCAAGCAGCTGTGAGGCCACATGGTCATGGTCATATTTCCAAGACTTTTATGTGACTCCAGAGATAAAAATGAAACAAATTTTGTAGGTTTTCTAGCAAGCTCTGCTTCTTGTTATAGAACTTCCCATGAATGCAACATTAAATCATTGGATTTATTGGAAATTGGAACAGCTCTAAAGCAAAGATTGTCTACATCAAATAAAGGATTGGAGGGGTCAGAAAATGGGCGAGTATGTAGTTAACTCTCTAATATTGCTGTGGGAGAGATTCCTGGAAATGTTCCTCTCTCTAGTTCAGAATAATGATCGATATATCCCAAGCAATATAATATAGAAGTCTCAATACCATCAATGGATACTTCCACATGAAGGCCTTGATAGCCTAAGTCTAGGAGATCGTGTGATATGACAACTATGAATAAGAAAAAAAAATTATAAAATAAAGGAAATGATAGAAGCAAGCCTGTTGTAACTATTTCTCCAATAAATTATTGTAAAGTAAAAGAAAACAACTATGTTGCTGGATTATAGAGTATATATAGAAACTATCCTAGTCTAATAACTTGGATCATCATAAGTTAAATAACCTGTTGATCATCATCATTCTCTGCATGTGCTATTCCAAGTAGTCTCCAACCTTCAGCATTATCAGGATTTTTCAAGACTTCAGCCTCTAAAGCAAGCACTGCTTCACTCAAAAGCCCTTTGCGGAATAAATCCTGGCCTTCTTTTAAAGGATTGGGATGACCAACATAAGGATTCATATCAGAGAACACATAGACTCCCCTCGAAGCATCTGAATGCTGCTTGGCAGCTACTTGTTCATTTAGATACCTGTATATTATCATAATACATTGATTTCCATAAATATATAGGAAAAGAAGTTCACTCTAACAATTGGCTCTACACCAAAAGATAGACAAAATTATCTATACCACTATTAGACAATTAAGCAAAGCTTAAGTAAGGATGTGGTCAAAAAAAAGAAAAAAAAGAAAAAGAAAAAGACAGATTCAGGTCACAGGAGGGTGGACAATGCTCTGAAATATTCATTATCCATATATATAAGTTGACCTTCGAAAGTAAAATGGCAAATGAAAAAAAAAAATAACTGTGCATAAGTTAGCAAATGATGCAAGTAATTACTTAAAAACAGCAATGAACAAGTAAAGAAAACAATACAATCAGCACAAATTGAGAACTAATCTAGAGGTTTTCCACCAGCAGCATGAAGCTTCACCCAAACTGATAAGAACTATAAGGAAACAGACCATGATAAGGAAAACCAATATGGAAATGGAGAAAAATTGTACACTTGTGGGGACACTAGTTGAAATGCTTTTAAACAGTTGTTCAATGCACATGCTAAATATGAGATAAAAAGGGATATTCATTGAGGAATACTACAACATCAAAAGCACAACTGCCCTTGACCTATCATACTAGGTGCAGAACCATAAACTGTTGGCCTAATGACAAAATAAATGCTTGAACTTTAGTGCTTTTTACAATTCAATCACAAACTTTCACTTTGGGCAATTTTATAATTTTTGCAGTTCTATCACCAATTTAATCTTAGGCAAATCAAATTTCTTAATGTGGCAGTCAAGACAGACAAAATGCACCAAATAGAAAAATAAACAAAATATTTCTAGCACAGAAAAGTCAAAAACCTGCATTTTGAGCTTGAGAGAACTTAAAATACCAGTCATTAGACCTAAAATCAACTTCTCTCAAGGTCCAAATGCAGTGTTTTGAGCTGGAACTTTATCTTCTATATTTCCATGTGGCCTATTATGTCTATCTCACCTGCCATGTCAATGAAATCTTGAATTGAATGCTTTTGCTTAAGATTTGAGATAGAGATAAAATTGCAAAAATAAAAAAGTTGCTTCATGAAATTACCAAAATTAAAATTCCATGATAGATTTCCATAAGTACTAAAGTTCAAGCATTTTTTTTTCTCACTAGGCCATTACCATCAGATTGATCATTAATTATACCATTCATTCTAGAATTTGCTTCAGAAAGTCTTATGATTGACAAACATCATAACAAAGAAGATAGAAAATGCTAGTCAAGGGGATTGAGGCACTTCAACAAGTCAAGGGGCTTGAGGCACTTCAACAACCTATGATACCTAATATAGAATAATTGAAAACAATTCAGCATGCACCATGTTTGTGCGTAACTCGTGTAAAAAAAATAATTCTCACAAGTGCGTTCTACTCACTCATCATATGCATTAGCCCAGGAATCAGCTGAACTGTCCCCTAGCCCAAATTCTTCTCCCCAGTCATTAACATGCAACTTCGAAAATTCATTTACCCACTGATCATCAGCCGGCCCATTTTGCTCTCTTTCAGTAGCAAATTCATTCACCCATCCTTCAGGTCCACGAGAAACCTAAAAGGCAATAAAATTAGATGCTAGAAATTATAAACAGAGGATAACTAATAAATAGACAAACAGATCATGGAACATGGATAGAACTTTAGCTGCCCCATAAAGTGTAGAAAAAAGGAATGAATATTTACTAGCAAATCATGTCAGGTTTATAACAAATCTGCTCTGCTAGAGAAAGCCAAGTCCCAGATACTTAAATGGGAGAGAAAATAAAGATAAGCAAGTTCCTTTCCCCCTTTAGTTTGGAAGACAAGAAAAGGAAAAGGAAACAAAATATAGGAAAGTTTATAACATAAAATTTAGACCTTTGCCTTGCTGAGAACAAAATTTTTTAAGGGAAAATAAGCAATTTTGGAAATTGCCCCCAACCCCAATCCTCTTCATCTCTCTCAAATTCAATGAGGCTAGAGAAAGTTTTTGAGTTATTTTCCCTCAATTTTTCATCCAAGGTAAAATTAACTTTTCTCTCTCGCTTTCCATCCTCCAGCTTTCCTCTCCCAAACAGAGTAAAGAGTATATCACAGGAAAACCACATGCTGTAGCTTTACTTATTATTGATGATGCCTAGTTAACTCTATGTGAAGCATGTGAAGCAAAACCAAAAGACAAGAGATCACCTCTATCCGCCAAAAAAGAGAGAAATGAAAGGGGAATGAGAAAAGGGGAAGCATTTAAGCATTTTATATGCATAAAAATCTTATCTTTTTATGAACTTCCAAAAGGTGCAATAAGAAAATTTTTGGAAAACAAATAAGTCAGTTGATAAGTTTTATATATATATATATATATATATATATATATATATATGAGATTTCAAATTTTAAAGTGTGTGCATGTTAAGTGCGTACCATTTGGCAATCAAAAAGCATAAAATAAATTCAGTTTTTTTTTTTCATGCTTTCATTAAACCTTTACTTGCCTCATCACGCGCATATTCGTCAGCCCAAGAAGTCCCCCCAGTATACTGTTGTTGATATTCTGTTGCCCAGTCACCAGGTGCAGACAATGAGGCTGGCTTGACTTGATTGTCATCAATAATAAGTTCACCACGACTCATTTTTGACACAAACTGAAGAAACTTTGAATTCTGCATTCCCATGGCATTTGTTGAACATTCAAGCATAAATAGCAATAAACAGAAGAGAAGAAGATAAACAAAATAATAACTAATAAAGTCAGTCGATGCATATTTTGCGAGCTGATGACTCGCGCTTACTAGGAATTCCTCGTTGAAGACCAACAATTGCAATGATCTATCCCCATCACGATGAAATTTAGAACATGTATCTCTTTGATTGGTTCAGTCAAATACTCTATCAACTTTTTCAATTTTAGTAATCCGATTTGACCTATAACTTAATACAAGTTTATTTAACTATGCAATATCTTACATGTTTATTTTGAACTATCTTTTCATTTAATGAAATATCTTATTTTCTTAAAAAAAAAAGAATTAAAATATTAATATAATTTTAAATATTAAAATATTAACATAATATTTAATTATATAATTCAATTCTAGTTATATAATTTTATATATGCTAGATTTTTTTATAACGTGATTCGCATGTTGATCTCCATTACAACTCGTTAAAAATATAATTGATTTATCATGTGATATCATATTATATTATAAGCCCAAAAAAAATCTATTTAATTGTTATATCATATGAGTACTTGTGATAATAGTAGTAACATATAATTATTAAATTAAAAATTTTATAATTTTGATTTCCTATTTAATTAATTTTTAAAAATGATTAATTAATTTCTTCTGTAATATAAGTAAATTTAAATATCTATAAAATTACAAACAAATTGATTTTTTTAGAAGAATATACCATTACGACTTTCACGTTCGGTTCAGAAAGCACTTTTTTCGTTGAAAATTCCTTGTTCTTTAAGCCTTTTGTTCTCAAACATTGGTGTCAATCACTTGTCGTTGGATCATTTCAAATTTACCACTAATCTGTCATTAGCCTTCTTAAGACAAAAAGTCTAATAATCCAAAGTGCACTCGCACCCATCATTCAGTTCCAGTACAATCTTCAGGATAATACAATTGCTCAAAGAAAAATAAATAAGATCTCCTTCAGGTTTCATACAGTATGATCCTATCACCAGTGTGCAGACATCTAATAGAGTAAGGATTGGGGGCACATGAATGCTCTTGACTCATAATCATTTGAAGAAAACCTATTAAGCCACTATCAGTAACAACCCAAAAAAGCATAAGCTACTTTTATACAAAGATAGAGGGTAATTTTCTGTGCTTACCAGCGCTAAAATTATTAACACTTGAAAGTGGCCCAGAATTGAAAAAAACTGAAAATACTCGCTGTTTGCATTCCAAAATAATAGCATCAAAAACATTTTCCCAACAAAAAAGCTAAAGATTCCAAATCCTTCTGCAATCTCAATTTAGGTGCTATTAGGCTAATTGGAGGAAGTCTTTTGCTTAAATTGATTCCACCAAAAATGAACAAGAAGGTATCATTTATCATATATGTCATAGACTCTCCACAACACAAAAATATTAAAAAAAAAAAAAAATCCAAAACCATGAAAGAACATCTACGCTAAAATGGAAAATTCATATCATAATAGAGCATACAAACCTGAAATTTAGGGTCATTATTTTGAGCTAGTGTGTGCGCAAGCATACGAGTCTGCTCCATAGCAGCTAAGTTTGAGACATTTGCTCCTCTCGTTTGATCTAAGGATGCCAACCGTTGTTCCTATAACCAGATATAAAAAATAGAACATATTATCAATACTACATCAACAATGGTTCTATCATCATGAACCTACAATTTCTAGTCTGTCTTTGAGCAACGTAAGAGTTGGAAAATGCCAAGATCAACCATGTGATGATAAAATCAACAAATGTGATCCATTGACAAGTAAAAGATTTATGCCAAATACAAGTACCTGGTCAAATTCAGAGACCCAACCATTAGCACCGTGTTGATGTTCAAACGCATTAGCCCAGGCATCAGGATCATTATGGTTTAATCGGTGCTGGTTAAATTCTGCAATCCATCCATCAGCAGCAGGAGGACCTGGTCTAAAAGCACCTTGTGATTCATTCCAATAATCCTCCAGCTCTCGAAATCTCCCAGGTAAAGGCCCTTTCACCCTGACATCGCTGTCAATTTCTAATGAAGATAATAATGCATTCACCTGGAAATAAAAAACTAGTCAGGCCAAAATTATAATTTTGCTCACAGAATAAGATTTGAGTTAAAGATAAATCAAAATTAAAATTAAGAGAAAATAAATAGCTCGCAGATTTCCTAAAATAAAGATAGGCCAAAGGACCTGCGCATTAATAAAATCTTCACTCTTATCAGCAAAAAGGTGTCGGGCCATTATGCTGCTGCGATCGCATATGCATTGTTTGTCACTTTCAGATAATCCTAACATTGGCAATGGAGCAGGACGAAAAGGAATTCCACCACGACCACTATCAACAAATGAGTGCAAGAAGCTCGACAAAACCCTTTGGGGTGGTCCTGCAATAAAACGTACAGAAAATGTAAGCCTAAAAGAAAAAAAAAAAAAAAAAAAAAAAAAAAAAGGTGCACATGAGAACACTTTCCTCCATCCAGTGTGCTACAGTGCTTCCATGACAATAGACAGCAAAATACTGAAAGCTGCTAAGTAATATAATACAAATATAATGTCATGCAAGATTCTGTTACTGTTTCAACAAATACTGGGGTGATATGTGTAACTGCTATAACTGCATCTCAAAACATTTGTAAATCTTGGGCGAGTTTCTTACAAAATGGCACAAAAATGAATTGTTTATGCATGCTTCTGAAACCAATTATCTATATTAAGTCATGAGTTTTATTTCATAATAATCTATGCAACTCTGACAACGTCATTTCAAGGTGTATGCAGACAAAGGGTAGCAATAACATATTGCCATTCAACAAGAATTCTCTTTGGCTTCAAACTCACAATTGCATAGGGCAATCAGCTACCATACTTCCATCCTCTCACAGCATTTCCATCAATGCCATGGAATCTACTATTTTAACATGTTACCAGTTTAGAGAAACTTCTAATATCCTCTTATGGATCACGTTGTCTTACTGTACCATCTGTTGCTTTCAACTCTTTATTAACAAAGTTAATGGAATGAATTTTATTATTTTAAAAAATCGTCCTTTATGATTAAAAATTGGATCACCCATCAATCCTTTCTTAATCACTCACTAATTTATTGGCTATGAGCAAAGTTTTACACACACTCCAACAACTTCAAATAGCATTGGTGTCAGAAATGAGCTTATAAAAGGCAAAGTTGTAGTAGTAGCATTAGTAATACCATCCAAAGTCGGTTGAAGCTGAGGTGGGATGTTAGCCTGAGGTGGAAGAGGTCCATGAGACCGCGTTATCTCATCCCAAGCATCTGTAAATCCATTCTGATTCGCAGAACGAAACCCACTAAGAAATTCCGAACCCTAACAATATAAACAAAGCAGATATCACTCTAAAACAGAAACAACACCAACAATTACAACATAACCTTTTACTAAATGCCGTTCAAAATAATATACCTGAGGAGCAGGGTGAGAAAATGGCTGTTGTTCAAACTCAGCCCCTGGAAGTGCTCTCAAAGGATCTTCATCCTGAAAAAAACGATTCTCGGAACTTGTCGCAGTCGATGTAGGGATTTCCTTTAGCCTCTCCTGTTAAAAGAAACACACACACAAACACACAATTGATTTACTTCAATTTTCAGAATTTAACAGATGGAAATTAAAGAGAGAAAAGCCCAACCTGAGTCTTAGAAGAGGAACCAAGAAGAGTATTAGCGAGAGCACCAAAAGGATTAGAAGATGAAGAAGAGCCAGGAACCGCACAAGCAGCTCCTCCAGTAACTAAGTCGCGCATCGCCATAGCTATTATCTACTAAAGGTTTTTTTTTTTTTCTTTTTTCCTGTAAGACTTGAAATTTGAGATATCGAAATTGAAATTGAAGAATTGGGGTATATGATGATGGAGATAAAAGTAGGACCTCTAATTTTTTAATTTTGATTTTGATTTCAATTCCAATTCCTCTGTTTGTTTCCAGAGGCGAATTGCTGAGAGAAGACTACCCCCATACATATTTATGCAATAAATATATCTATGTATAAAGTGATCCGAAAATAATATATTAAAAAATAATAATAATAATAATAATATTTTTTCTGTCGTTTTATTTGTGATGTCCAATCGTTTAGAGAGTTAGATGGTGTGTAATTGCCGCTGGTGCACACGTTTCGAGGCAACTGATTTATTTATGTAGTAATAATATTTATTGAATTTAACAACTTTTTTCTCCCTTCATAAATTGAAATTATCAGCATCGTAAGGAAAAAAAAGAAAAAACAGTTGAGAAAGTAGGAGGAAATAAAAATTATAAATCTCTTTTGGATTAAGAGCAGTCATCGGTCGGTTCAATTTAACTCAGTTCAGAAAATATTGAAATCAACCAATTAAATTATTTATAAATTGAGAATTAAACTAAATCAAATTAAGTCATATTTCAAAATTTTGAATTACCATAATTATCAATTAGTTCAGTTTAGTAAATTAGTTTGGGCATGTTTACTCAACCTTTGAATTTATGAACTCAAATTATGTGAATTTATTTTCTTTTTTTGGTTTGGGTGTGTTTACTCGACGTTTGAATTTATGAGCCCAAATTATGTAAATTTATTTTCTTTTTTTTAACTAATAGCAGTTAATATTGTTATGTTCATTTTTATAATCTAACGATTTACTATTTATATTTTGCACTAATAGTGCTATAGATAAAGTTTTACATTTACAAAGTAAAAGTCACTTAATTAAAGCAGTAGTTTAGAGTCTAGACTGTCCAATAATCCAAAATCAAAACTTCCACAAAATATATAACCACTTGCAGAACACAAAAATAACTTAGAGTAATTAAATCAAACAAAGAGAGTTAGATAAACAATTTATTATGAAGGGCATTGGATTCAGATTCAGTTTTCATTTCATATAAGAATACTAGTGTTTAAAGTAATTAAGCTGCATTGTTAAACTGACCCATAAAATATTGTCTCGCCAATAATTAGTTTTGAGACAATAAGTATTCAGAAATTTAAGAAAGATGGAAATGTCATCATTGTGCAATCAAAATATCAAATAAAATAAAAAAAGCCTGATAGTTTAGTTTTCTTAATGTGATAAAATGAGGTCAAATAAAATGCCTACAAAAAAAAGTTATGCCTCCATAATTTAATTCAACACATTCATTCAATCATAGCAAGAAAATAAAAATATCATCATCATTGCCGCAATAAGAAAAATAGAAGTAAAGAAGTGAATGCTTAGCTATTTCTGCAAATGCAAATGCAAGACTACTACTACCATAAAAATAGAACTGTCATTGCCAAAAACATAATTAATGGTTGCAACAACTAGTGCCTCCCAATTAAATAAGGCATTGCATATTCAATGACTTGATCATCAATTACAAAATTACAGACTTGTAGTATTGCTAACAAGATAAATAAAATAAAAGTATAAAATTAAAAGATATAAATAGCAAAAGAATATAGAGAATTTTATAAATGAAGCATATAACTAGGGACTATGGACATAGCAGAAGCTGCATAATCAAAAGGAAAGCAACAACTACCAATCTATTATCATTAGAGGTTTAATCAGTTAACTGCATAGCAAAGATCACTTATCAGATAATTGATAAACTTAGCAAAGAGCAAAACATAGAAAAATAAAATAAGGAAGTTAGATAAACAAAAAACTTTACAAAAATACAAAAAATATTAGGCCAGCTACTGTATAACAAAAAGACTAGCAACTCAGTGCAAAAAAAAAAAAGTTTGTTTGATCCAGCAATAAAATGTCCCAACCCCATGTTTGGCAATTCTGAATAAACAACATTAATTTAAAATTAATAAACATAAGAATGAAAAAAGAATAGAAAAAATTAATAAAACAATGAAAAAGAAAACACCTTTTCAAAGTTTTCAAGTTCATCAAGGGACTCTTCAACTATTATTGGCTTATTAGAAGGCTTAATCCAATCCTTATATATATCAAGGCTTCCACAATTCTTAGAGTTAATAAACTCTTAAAACAATGAACTACTCTACCACTAGTGCTGAAAGCACTTTCAAAAGCCACTGTGGAAATAAAAACAGTCAGTACATCCCTTGCTAATTTAGAGAGGATATGTAATCTTTTTGAATTTAGTTTCCACTATCTTAACAAATCAAAATTATCCTCATCCTCTAATATTGACTTACTCAAATAAAGATCTATTTCATTTTGCTTGCCCCCACCACTGCCCATTTCCATTTCATGTTGCCTAAATTTGGACTTTAAAATAGATTTCTTTGACTAATAAGAGAAATTAGATTGGGTTTGGGGAAAAGATTGTGTATTTTATGACTGTGAATCTGATTGATAGGGAGATTGTGTGGAATACAGAATCTTATACTTATTAAACAACATATAAAATTCATGCTTAGCATTAGCAAAAAGGCTCCCACCCAGTACTTGACCATGCATTTGTCAAATGTGTAATATCATGAATTTTTATAAATTATAAATTTTGGAATATTGTGATATTGACAGAAAATATTTATTTTAATATAGCAAATTCTTCCAATTTATTATTATGATATTGAATTTAAATTTAGTCAATTATTTTTAGTAAAATTCTTTTGGTAAACCATATTATTATTATTATTATTATTATTATTATTATTATTATTATTATTATTATTATTATTATTATTATAACTGTTATATATATATATATAGAGAGAGAGAGAGGGCAGCGAGAGGAAGCAGAAGCAAGAAAGAAGCAGAGAGAGAGAGAGAGAGAGAAGGAGACACTGTCAGCTGTCCAACCACCTTCCGATTGCCGGAGTCCGACATGCACCAGCTATAATGGTTCCTAGGGTGTTGACCAAGCTATCCACCAAAGATCGCCGCCATCCGCCATCTCCAGCCGCTGCACTATCCGCCGGCAGAAAGTTTCGAGTTAAATTTTGGCCAGTTCTGTCATCCGTTCAAGGTGATTTTGGTACCATCAGACTCCTCTTCCTCTAAGCTTTAATTTGGTATATAAATTTCTAATTTTGGATATTGTTGAAATTGGTCGAATTTCGGTGATCGACCGGACTGCAGACGTGGATTCCGGTGAACCAGAAGAAACAGATCATATTTTCAGATTCTACGTGTTGAGGCGAGTCCGTTGGTAGTAAGTTTGTGATGATCGGTCGACGTTCGCATTTTTTGGTGAGTTTGCAGTGAGCATCATTTTTCGTAATTTGTGCGAGCTTGTGGCATATTATTACGTTCTGTTTAGCAGTTAGTAGGTGTGAGGTGTGTTAGAAAGAATTGAGCCTTTGGGGAAGATTAGACGGTCTAAATAGGAAATAGGTATTTTTTTGGTTATGATATTCGTATTTTGATAATCTTGTTCATTTCTCTGTATAGATCGTTCTAGTGTGCCTCCAGCCGCCCCCAACCACAGTCTGTGAATATTCAGTTCTGTCCTTCTGTACTGTGAGTGATACTTCTAATATACTTCCCTGTAAATCATGCATTGCATTGAGTATATTTGTGAACATAATTAAATCCTGGTGCTTATATCATGAAATGAATATATGTGCACGCTTATTTGGCATTTGTTTGTGTTGGATACTTAGATATTGTGCTGCATATTTCTCTGTGTATGTTGGATGGAAACAGAATGATACAAAGACCATCTAGGACTTGGAATATGATATGGTTATGATGAGTTTGAGAAGATGAGCTATTGACTGGTGGATGCTGGCCGGACCTGCTCATCGCCAAGGCCGCTATCAGTCGGGTCAGGGCTGCGTGGTACAAACCAGTGATAGCCAGGCCCTTGGATTGGATATAAGAGACAAATTATTGGATTAAGAGAGCCATTATATGAGGATCGGCTCCCTCAGTTTGATTTTAGTGTGGTTTCTGTGAACTGAATTCCATCCCTGTATGTTTTATTGTGATTAGATGTTGGGTGACATAATTGCATATCACGTATACATGTTAATATCTAGCTCACCAGGACTGTATATTAGTAGTATCATTCACTGAGTTGAAACGCTCACCCCTGTCTCCTTATTATTTTTCAGGTTACAGGTTGAGCCTCCTGTTGTAACTTTATCAAGTTGGTCTCTGTCTCCTTCTTCAACAGAGTATATGCAATATGTTGTTATTGTAATATTATAGTAGAATTCTGCAATTACAGTATTGGGGTTGGATTATGGTATTACTGGAACTATTGGCTTATATTGTGGATAAACTCTCTGCCGATAATGTTTATGATATTGATTACTATTATTGTAAAAAATTATGGCACTGTTATGGAAATCTTTTATTGTGATATGATGATTATTGAATAAACTATCGGCAGATGGAGTAGCAAGGGAATTCATTTGAGATATTTTATAATTATATGTTATACATCATTTTTTTTATTGGGAGTTTATTGTTTAGGCTGACTGTGGACACTTGTAATCTTACGCTTTCCCGTGCCCCAGTGCCGGTCACGTGCCTCGAATTTGGGTCGTGACAAAATGAATACTCTGTGTATTCAAATTTTTTCCCAAGATCCAAAACACTAGCAAAAAAATAATTTTATTCATCTTTTTTGGGTCCCCCAATACATATCATATTTGGCTTTCATGCTTTGGCTTAAAAAAGCAAGTTCAATATCCTTATTAGTTGACATATCTTTTAACATGAGATATAAGTCAAAAATTTCAGAGAAAAAAGTATTGGCAGTGTGTGAGCTCTCGCCCAAGCATCAGTCCGATTCATTGAAATGGAATCAAAATGCTCATTTGGATTTGAACTTATGATAGAACCCTCAAATTCAGATTGGTCAATTTTAAAAATTGACTTAGAGTCGCCATCTTAATTTTATTTTTTATTTGAAAAAAGATAAGGGAAAAACCTAATTAAATGACTCTAATTTTATCCCAATAGAAAAAGTGCACTAGTACTCAATTACCGAAGAGGATTTAGGGACTAGATTTTTAGTTTATTTAGAAAAAAAAATTAGTTTGGCAAGTTTAATAAAAAAACATTAAAATAAATTTCATGAACAATTATAATATGCATAATCATTCATTCATTCAATAGTACAATAATTAAAAGAACATAAAAGTAAAAGGCAAATATTAAATTTAAAATAAAAATTCAAAATGGAAGATACTTTCTCTAGCCCTTACAGATTCTAAGGAAGTCACACATTCCCCAAACTAAACCTAAAATAAAAAAAAAATAAGATAAAGGAAATCCTAACTATGTGAAAAAGGTGATGAGAGAGAAGTTTGTTTATTTTAATTGGATTCGCTGTTTGAAGCAAGCATGCCTGCGTATCCCTGGAAATCAAAACCTACGCAGTTTTCCCTTCTTGCAAAGGATTTTGTTTAGTCTAGTCTTTTTATCATGTTTCGATTGATTGATTAAAAGAGGGTTAAGTTGATTGGTTTTAATTGATTACGAAGTAGAGTTAATAAAGTCATATTTTAATTAACTAGCTTAATAAACCAATAATTAGGCAAGAAGCCTTGGAACACAAATCCCCAAAAGGAAAAAATGATAACTAAATAAATAAAAAGAAAAGGAAACTTACCTCGGATGGTGGGCGACGACTAATCTAGGACGGTGAACAACGGCTTGCCTTGGAAGTGAAAAGCTTTTAACTTGAGGGTCAGCTTGAAAAGTCGCAACCTAACTTGTTTTGCAATGTAAGGAGCAATAGTAAAGCAAAAATGAAAAAAAAATAAAAGAAAAACTTTAAGTTAGAAAGCTTACTCCTTGACGAGTCAAACTTATGGAGATGGTTCACTTGATGCAAAGGCTAATCAAGCAAACCAAGAGGTGAAGAAAATTGAGTGAGAAGACCCTTATATATAGGGAAAAGGCTAGGGGAAAGTTTCATACACTTTTGATGTAAGATTGTTACAAAAAAGTGAAGAAAAATCGGAATAAAGGGGAAAAATTGCCTATTGCCATGTAGTAGCCTGCGACAACTAGCTTAAGGCAATTGTAAGTTAGCTTGCGGCAACTGCAAGCCACTCTGCGACAATGGGCATTTTTTTTTGCCCATTTTGCCCATTTTCGCTCATTTTTCATCCTTTTTTGTAATTCCAATTGCATTGTATTTATTATTCAATTCTGGATGACATGAAGATGGTTCAAAGGCCAAAATGATGGGTCCCAAATCTCAGGGCTTCGTTTCTCGATTTTTAGAGTTTTGGTATTTTTGGTGGTTCGACTTCTAAAGGTCTATTTATTAAGTTTAAGCACCTTTAAGGTTTAAATGCAACATGAAATATGCAAAATTGAGGGTTCACAGTTACCCCATCATCATAATTGACTTGATTGAAAGGCAATTCTGATGATAATGAGCCTAGGATGAGGGATGGAAAAAAAAGAACTAAAAGAATGTCTAAGTCAGGATTTAGAAATGTGTGGGTGAAAAGCGTGGTTGATTTTTAGGGTAAAGGGCGAGTGGCAAAAGGAACCTTAATGATATTTAAGACATTGTTCCTAAACATTTATGGGTGAAAAATACGATGAATAACAGATAGAAAAATGGACCATATGGATGTCTAGGTGACAATTGTTAGTCATATAAGGGTGGAAATGGTGGACTTTGAATAAAAGAGGCAGAAAAAGAAACCATAAGGATGCAACATTTATGGGTAAAATTTCAAAAAGATTTTGATAAAGGGATGAAAAAGGGAACTATAGGGATGCCTAGGTGATCATTACTAGATATTTATGAGTGAAGTTTTGAAAGACTTGATAAAAGGGCAAAAATAGGAACCACAGGGATGCCTTGGTGGTCATTATTAGATATTTATAGGTGAAGTTTCTAAATGATTTTGATATAGGGGTGAAAATATGAACCACAATGATGCCTAGGTTATTGTTACTAGACATTTATAAGTGAAGTTTCAAAAGGATTTTAATAAAAGAGTAGAAATAAGAACCACAATAAAGCTTAGGTGATCACTACTATACATTTATGGGTGAAGTTTCGAAAGAATTTTAATAAAGGAGCATAAATAGGAGCCACAGGAATGCCTAAGTGATAATTACTAGACATTTATGTGATGATTTGATTTTAAAAAGAAAATTTAACCCTATGTTAAGTTGATGATCCTAAGGTTGTCCTGGGATTGTCTAATTGTAAAGAAGATATTTAGTTCTTATTTAAGGTATGTATCCTAAGGTTATCCTGAGATAGGTCTAATTCTAAAAGAGATACCTAATTCAAATTTAAGGTATGCATCCTAAGGCTATCCTAGTATAGGTCTAATTCTAAAAGAGATACCTAATTATGATTTAAGGTACGCATCCTAAAGCTATCTTAGGATGAGTCTAATGTTGGAAGAGAAACCTAACCCTATGATAAGTTAATGATCTTGAGGTTAAGATTGATTCTTAAAAAGAGATTGATTGATCGGGGGGAGGAGGGGAGGACTTTTAGAGTAATTGGTTAATGAAGAGATTAACTGTTAAAAAGAGATTGATTGATCGAGGGGAGGACTCTTAGACTGATTGGTCGATGAAGTCAATGGTCCTAGCCTTAGTTTAAGAACTCTGGTTGATGATTTGTTGGATTGATGATCTGCCTTACTTTGAGAATTTGGATTTGATGATCTATCTTAATGTAAAATGCACTTGATTATATACCTTAAACATGTGAATGGTCATCTTGGTATAAAGGTATTGATTTTTTGGAAGAAAGGTACCCCCATTTTAAAAAGGTGAATATTTTGAAGAGAGGTACCCCCACTTTAAACTGATAAAGGAAAGTGGTTTGGTCATTTTTTTCAAATATACTAGCTTTGGGATGGTAGGGTAGCACTCGATTTAGACAGGGTATGAGGTTAGTTAAAAAGGCAATTAATGGCTATCAATTCAGCCTTGAAAGAAAGCTAGGTCAAATGGGGAAAAGATTGAGCTAGTCAGCTTGGAAGGCTTAACCAGATCTAGCCTTAGATAACATTTGGTTTAGGATCAGGTTCAGTTTTAAAGAAGATTGTGACTATGGTCATCTTAGAAGGCTAGGTCGAGTTTGGCCTTGCCTGAGGTTATTTTGGAAGGCTCGGTCTAGTTTTTCATATTAGAGGTCTTGGTTAGGTTCGGCTACAGGGGAAGATGAAATTGGTTTCGTAAGGTTTTGGCTTTTAGAGAGCTCATCTGAAAGGTCAAGTTTAAAGCTATGTCAGATTTTACCTCAAGACTTGGCTGGGATGCTAAATTTTTTATGAAGGTCAAACTGAGAGGTTAAGTCTAGCTTAGAGGAAAGGTCAGGCTAAAAAACCAGCTTGGGAAGGCTTAGTCAGGTTTTTTTGTTGGAGGAGATCATAAGCTTTATGGTCAAGGCCTTTTAGTTTGGACTCTCAGGCTTTGAGGATAGTTTGTTAACTTGGGTTTTTCTACAAGGGTGCTTTGGATGGTTGGCTTTAGCTCAGGTATAGTGTTAAAGGTTTTGGTCATAGGCTCATGGATGAGGGTTTGTCCTTTTGATATGGTTGCATCAATCTAATGGTTTGCAAGCCTTAAGAGACTTTAATCTAAAAGATTATGTATTTTGCCAAGGAGGCTTAACCTTTTAAGGATAATGAGATGTTTGCTAAAGAGTCATGGAATGGGCTTCAATTGGTTTGAGTCTTTCTTAGGTTTTTCCAAAATTGTTAAGGAAATGGACTTCGATAATGATGATAAATCCTAAGAGACTTGGAATTTTTAATTCTGCCCGTGGTGAGATTTTGCTAAGGAAATAGTGGTATGAGGCTTTAGCTTAAGAGGACGGTATGATTTCCCAAGAGGCTTGGGATGTAATAGTATGATTTCATGAAGTTTGAAAATGGTTTAAAGGTAGGTTAGAACTTTTGAAAAGGATTAGGGAGGTTGTATGGTTTTGATATTTATAGCATGATTCATGGAAAAGAGCAAATCAAGCTTTCTTGCTTTTTGAGATTAAAGGGACACTTGGAATGACACGTTTATTGGTTTGGCTCAGCACAAGTGACACACTAGCTGAAGGGAAGTGTTATAAGGAGTGGCTAAAAGACTAATGAGAAAAGACAACTTAGAGATCATGCCCCAAATAAGAGATAGGGATGTGACAGTCTGGAGATCTTGCATAAGCTCTTTGAGCTAAGCGACGGGACAGATTGATAAGAGATGACAACATTCTAGGAAGACATGTTCTCATTGTAGGATAAGGGTATAAAGAATAATATAACTTTAGAAAATGAGCCTCTAATGAAGAAAGATGACTTTAGAAGACATGAGATGAGACAGATTGATTGAAAATGATTTTGACAATTTTGGATGATGCGCCTTTGGACATTAAGGAAGATGGCTAAGATGAGCTTTCTCTCTCTCTCTCTCTCTCTCTCTCTCTCTCCCCCCCCCTCCCTTTTTTCTATCTCTTTCTCTTACCTCTAACTTTTGCCTAAATCGCCCTTTCACATTTTCAACTTAGTGAGCTTGAATTAATTAAATTTTGGTATAAAAAACATTCTACAATGACTTAGGTTGCTACTTTTCTTCATGTTAAAGGGCTTTGATCTCTGAATTCTGGTCTTCTTTTAACTTGTTGCCCCTTGTTATGGTGTATTATTTGATTACCCAAAACAAAATGGATGATTCCATTTGATTTACTTTTCATGCTTCAACTATTTGATCACTTGACTTTCTTTGGTTAGGAGCTAACAAAGTGATTGTTGATGGCACCTCAAATTCTAAATGTGCTAACTATTCTCGATTTAATTAATTGTTCATTTATTTCGCTTTTCTTCTTCTCTCTCTTTTTTCTTCTTCTTCTTTTTTTTTTTTCTCTCTTTTTTTCTCGTTTCCTTTTTAAGCTCATCTATGTTGGACTAAATAAGAAAGATATGAACAAGAAAGATATGAAAATTAAGGTACAATTATGGATATTTTATTATAAAAAGAAATTGTATTACAAGACAATGAAAAGAGACTAATATGATCGACAAAAATACATGAAAAAAATAAAAGGACAGACTCAAACTTAGATTTAGAATCAAACTTTGAGATTTGGACTCAGACTCAGACTTAGAATTCAATCTCAAACAAGTTAAATTAGCTAAACTTGAACTCCTCCATGTCACACCACCTATGGTTGAGGCAAAGTGGGGTCGAGTCGAGTTTAAGCTCTTCATCACTGTTCGGGTTAGTAATGGGGAATTCAGGTTGCAATGATGTAGGATGCATTCTTCAATTCTCAATGTAGTTGCAACCAAAACTTTGAATGTGGATAGGTATTGCATTAGCAAGTGAGACCAATAGGTCGGGAATAAATTCTTAATAAAGAAATCTACTTGTTCTTATTCAATCGGCCTATTTACTATTTGAGTAACTTTAGCCCTCCATCTAGTACCAAACATGGAAAAGGACTCATTTGAAAGTTGCTAGGTGGTTTCTAAATCATACCTAGTGACATCAAATTCGATATTGTAGTGATATTACTTAACAAAGGCATGACAGATAGCATCTCATGTCCTTTTCTAGCTCTTATCTACTAAAAGAAACCATCTCATAGTAGCACCAGTTAGGGATTGTTGGAATAACTAAGAATCTCATTCCTAAGCACTAAAGGTTTCATTACCACTATATATATCTTTAAACAGCTCTTAGGGCAATTAGTTCCATCAAATTTATCCAATTCAGGCATTCTAAATTTGGGAGAAAGCTTGGCATCATAGAACAAGGTCAAGCTATCCACATCAATTAAGTCATTGCAGTATTTCAAGAATTTGATGGTTTTCTTCATATCTTTAAGTTTATCCATGAGCAATTTAGTGTCTAGGTGGGAAAAAATTTCCCCGTCTTGGAAGGATCTAGAAAAGAGGAACAGCTATAGTGGGTAGTGGTGTTTGGGGCTTGAGTATTGGTAGGTTTAGGGTCAGTGTTAATTTGACTCATCATGGTTTTTACCTTCTCAAGGATAGACTATCTCTAATTCTTCATGTTTTCTTCAAATTAGATCTGTTGAGTAGTTAGGACAGTTTGGAAATACTCTTTTTGCTTCTTAATAAAGTTAGTCGTAAGTGTGTTCAAGGTATCTATGTTGATTTAGTTGGTCATTGGTACCTTGAAGGAAAGCAAAAGAAACCCAACAAGTGAATGGGTAGGGACAGAAAAGTTGGTGAAAATATGAACAAACAAACTCTGAATGGAAAGGATTCCTTATGAATTAGTAGGTCGACTATTTTTGGGTTTAAGATATTGTGTTTGGCCAAAGGTATTAGGGTGGTGTCTTGAATTTCAATGGTTTGGGGTATATTGGGCCAAGGTGGTTAGGCTTAAGGGTAATGAGTTACGTCAGGCAAGTTGTTGGGCTTAAGGGTAAAGGGTTGGTTTCGAAAGTAACGAGCTACATATGTTGGGCCTAAGGGTAGTGGATTTAATTTTAAACGATGGATAATATTAATATAATAGTTTTAGTATTAAGGATTTAAGGTGTCTAGGTTTTTATTTTATTTTTTTGGAAAAGTGTAAGGGTGTGGGTGTGAGGCATCGCCCGAGCACCAGCCCGATCCACTAGAGGAAATCGTGATACTCATTCGAGTTTAAACTCACAATAGAACCCTTGGGTTCAGATTTTGTTGATTTTGAAAATGATTTTGGAAATCGTCACCCTAATTAATTTTTAAATGGGAAAATTAAGGAAAAACCCAATTGACTCCAATTCATTAATTTTCAATTAATTTACCCATTGATAAAATTATTAGCCTCGAATGAGATTGAGTCTAGAGATTAGGTTTTTTACTTTTAAATAATCTAAATTTGACTCTTAAATTTAATTTCACTTAAAAATTAATTTCATGGATGACAAATATTATATGACAATTATAATTTCATGATTAATGCATGAGCATGGTATGAGTGCAATGAAAAAATTAAAATGGAACATCCACAAATTAAATTTATTAAAAAGGGAAAAGGAGATTGATTGGGATTTGGATTTGAGATTTGGATTTTGATTCCAAACATGCCTACGTAGTTCATTACACAATTAAGTGGAGGGGTCTACGATTTGATAGAATTGATTGGTTTGATTTGGGTTTAAGAAGAAAAGGTTGATATATTGACTTTTGGAGGGCAGAGAGTTTTACCGGACTGAAATTTCGTTTTATCGGGACTGGGTGATTGAACTGATTGGGAGATTAACTAATTAATTCAAAAAATTAATTAAATAATTAATATGATGAAAAAGATTAATGGATTAATTAATTAAATATATTAATTAATTAATTAATTGAGTAATTAATTTTAATTTAAAAAAAGAGTTTTAGTTAATTAAAAAGATTAATTAACTTGGTTAGGGTGAGATAATTCATTAATTAAAAAGATTAATTAATTAATTAGAGAGTGGTTGGAGGGAGAAGAAAAGAGGAATTAGTAGATAACCATCAATGCTAATTCTAGAGGTGTGTGTTGGAATGAAGGATAAATGGAGATATTTATAGGAAAATGAGGTAAGGGTGCTTAGTAATTGGAAAAGTGAAATGACCAAAAGGATAAGGCTAAAAAAAATGCTAAAAAATCATATTAAGGGCATTATGGGAACTACAAAAAGGATAGTGGCCACCAGGCCTCCGGGCGGTGCTACTAGTATGCCACCCAAACAGCCGGCTACTTCATCGGCTGTAGCTGACGTGGCTCTTTTTCCTTTTTTTTTTTTTTTAGAGATTGGTTGGTATGGAGTTTAAAAAATTTTGATGTCTGGTAGCAATATAATTGAAGGCTAAAAAATTTCTTTCAAGGGCAGACGACTTTGCGTAGCACATTAAACTTAACAGGTGCTAAGGTGTGGCTGGATAATGAGAGTGTAAAGTTAAGAGTTCATAGTTGCCCCCCTTATCATAATTGACTTTGAACTAAAGGTAATTTTGATGATGGTAAACATTGAGAAGAGGTGTCATGTCAGTTTATGGGTTTGCGTATTCTTGTTAGGTCCTTTGGGAGGATGCTCCTAGGATAAATGTGGTTTTGTCAATAGCTATTGGTTTGGCCTTGACGTTAAATGCAATAATGATCTTGATAAATTTCAAATAAGGCTATCTATTTAGCCCTGATATTAGAAGACAAAAAAAGTTTGGTGAATTTCAATCAAGGCTATTTGTTTGGCCTTAATATTGGAGATGAAGATGGTTTATTGAATTTCAATCAAGACTATCTGTTCAGTCTTAATATTGGAGATAAAGAAGGTTTAGTGATTTGAATCAAGGCTATCTGTTTGGCCTTAATGTTGGAGATAAAAAAGGTTTAATAAATTTCAATCAAGGCTATTTGTCCGGTCTTAATGTTAGACAGAAAGATGGTATGGGGTAATGTGAACCCTTAATTTTACACCTCATCATTCGGCCGCAGTTTGACACCTGCTAAGTTTAGTGTGCTACGCAGAGCTAGCATGGCAGTCCCGCTAGCCAATTAACGTGCAGGTGTCAAGGTGGCAACGCCCTCAAAGGTAAAAATGAACTTGCAGTCACTTTAGTACGAGAATACTTAATTTTTCAAATGCTAGTACTTTTTCTATCATGACCGGACCTTCTATATCAGACAGTATTTTTTCAAAATTGACTGAATTTTCTCTCTAACTGACTGCTCAAATATTTTAAAATTAATTTTGAACCTATCGACACTGACCGATTAATTTTCTGAGCTATGTAACTCCCAAAAACTGCTCCAGAAATTTAAAAACCTTATCGAGCGAAAAAGTAAAAATCCAGTAAGCATGCCTATCGAGGAGCCGGTTGCCCGCCTACAGTCCCAAAAATACCCCCCAATGTGATTTTTCTGCTTTTTTCTAGCTCTACCCTTTTGGTCTTTTCACTTTTCCACTCTCCAAACTACCCTCACTCACTTTTTTTATAAATACCCTCCTCCACTTGTCATTTCGAGAGACCCCTTGAATTTAAGTAGATTGTTATCCTCAAATTTCTCTCTTTTTCTTCCTCCAATCACTCTCCAATTAATTAATTAATCTTTTTAATTGATTAATTATCTCATCCTAACTAAATTAATTAATCTTTTTAATTAAATAAAACTCTTTTTTAATTAATCACTCAATTAATTAATTAATACTCTTTTTTTCAAAAATCATTCCTTTTTCCAAAATCAAATTAATCATTTTTCTCAATCCACTTTTCATCCAAATTAATTAATTAATCTTTTTAATTAATTAATCCATCTATCCCTTTCATCATATTAATTAATTAATCCTTTTAATTAATTAATTAATCTTCTAATCTATCCAATCACCGGGTCCCGATAAAACGGAACTTCGGTCCGGTAAAATCCTTCACCCACTAAAAGTCAAGATATCAGCCTTTTTCCTCACTTTCAACACATCCAAACCAAAATCAATCTAATCAACTCCTAAACCCTTCCACTTAACCGTGGAATGAACTACATGGGTTTTGATCCCCATTTAATGGAGTACGTAGACACGTTTAGAATCTAAATCCAAACCTCAAATTCAAATCTCTATCAATCTTTTTTCCCTTTTTAATTTGTGGGTATTTTATTTTTCTCCTTGCACTCATGTCATATTCATGCATCTTATTTATGATTATCATCTTATAATATTTGTCATTTATGAAATCAATTTTTTAAAGTCAAATTAAACTTAAAAGCCAAATTTAAATTGTTTAAAACCAAAAACCTAATCCCCAAACTCAACCTGGTTCGAAAGCTACTGATTTTTATCCTTAGGCAAATTAATTAAAAAATTAATGAATTGGAGTCAATTTGACTTTTTTCCTTAATATTTTCCCAACTAAATAAAATTAAGGTGGCGACTCCTAAAAATCATTTTCAAAATCAACCAATTCGAACCCGAGAGTTTCATCGTGAGTGTAAACTCAAATGAGCATCCTGGTTCCCTTTAGCAAACTGGGCTAATGCTCGGACGAGACCTCATAGGTAAATCTCAATCAAGGCTATTTGTCCGGCCTTAATATTAGAGGTAAAGAAGATTTGGATAAATATCAATCAAGGCTACCTGTTCGGCCTTAATGTTAGAGGTAAAGAAGATTTGGGTAAATATCAATCAAGGCTATCTGTCCGGCCTTAATGTTAGAGGTAAAGAAGATTTGGATAAATCTCAATCAAGGTTATCTGTTTGGCCTTAATGCTAGAGGTAAAGATGATTTAGGTAAAAAAAGGTGGAAAATGAAACTATATAGATGTTTAGGTAATCGTTTCTATACATTTTATGGGTGAAATTGATAGATTTGGATAAAAGATATGGAAAAAGAAACCATATGGCTGTCTAGGTGACCATCTCTAGACATTTATGGGTAGAAAAGAATTTTGGATAAGATATTTTAGTGAAAGGAGAGCCTTGACCTATGGTGAGTCGACTCGAGAGATTCTGAAAAGATTTTGGTGAAGGAAGAGTCTTGGCCTATAGCAAGTCAACTCGAGAAATTCTGAAAAAATTTTGATCAGAGAAGAGCCTCGACCTATGACGAGTCAGCTTAATAGATTCTGATAAGATATTGGTAAAGAGAGAGCCTCGACTTATGGTGAGTCGACTCAAGAGATTTTGACAATATTTTGGTTGTGCCAAAAAAACTTGGGCTTCTAAATATGAAGGGTTAGGCCTTTCAGAAGGCTGAAAGGAACTTTTTTAAGGGTAAAGGACTCTAGAAGTAATGCTTCATTAATTAGATCTGAAAAGGTATCATTTAGCTTCAAAGAGGCTTTGGTCAGCTTTAAGAGGTATTGGTTAGCTTTGAGGAAGTATTAGTTAGCTTTAGGAGAGGCTAATGAGGCTATTGGCTAGGCTTATGCATGATGGTGCATGATTGCATAGATGTTAGTACACAGATGATGCATGCATGTTTCAGAATTCATAAACCTTTTATTTGACTTCTATGCCATGCATGATTTGTGATGATATCTGTAATGGATGATTGCATGGATGCATAAGGGTGGATTCATGTGTTTGCATTATGAATGCAATTTTTTCATATGACTTTTGTGTCCTGCCGAGACATACATTTGTGGATTGAAAAACTCGATAATGTTGAGGAACTCAATTTGGGTTGGTATGGAATAGTTGCCATGGTGGCATTACGAGGAGATTGAGATTTTTTTGAGGGCTTGCTTTAAGTTTTGGGATTTTATGGCCTGTGGTTTCTGTTTTGGTGCTACTAAAGAGGAGTTGTATCCCACCTTTAGGAAGTTCAATGTTATGGCTTGACTATAACTCCAAGGCAACTCTGGTGGTGCTAGAGTTCAAAGTTTGGCATTTTCTATATTTTTCAAAAGTTTTTGGGACTTATCTTAGGATGTAGTAAGCCAGATGATGGTTGGTGATGGTTAAGTGAATTTGACCACTATGATTGAGAAATTTCATGATCCTTGTGACCAAGGAGATATGAAGGGCAGAAACTCAAAATGAGGGCCTTAGTTTTCTATTTAAGAGTCAGATACATGCTTCATAAGTTTGTTGATTGGTGTGATGCCAGAGTGGCAAATGAAGTAGAGAAATTTTATGGCTAGAGTCATACTAGTGAAGACACTGATGATTCTCAATTACTTTTTTCAAGATTTAGGAAGATGAACTATCTTGCTAGTTATTCACCAAGTGAGAAAATTTTGTCTATTCTTTACCCTTTATGTTACAGGTGCTTTATGGGTGTCTGTTTTAGGTTTTGGGTTATCTTAAAAGCATGGTTGATGGATCATTTTTGGGTGATAGCCCTTGCTTTTCAGTCTTCATATGCTTTATTGAGACTCAATCAGATATTAGGTAAGATGGTTACTTGCAGTTTGCCCTCAGAAGACACATTTTTAGCACTACCAAGGATTAGATCTCTCATGACTAGGGGCCATGGGTGTCAAGTGGTTTGCCTATTGGGTTTAGTTTGAATGACTTTTAACTAAGGGATGAGGGTCTTGAGGCAGATGAGGTAGACTCATGATATGCCCCCAGTTTTTCTTTCTTAGAGTCTGTGCAGATCATAGCTTCCATTGCCATAACTATCAGGTGGTGGCTAGCTGAGGAGTTATCATACTATTTATTTTTTGATTTCACTTGAGACCACAGAGAGGTATGACAGGTGGTTGATAAAGGTAGTTTAGCCTATTGAGAAAGAGTACTAAATTGCCTTGCTGAGGGGAATAGAGGATGATGCAGCTGAGGAAGGAAAGACTGTATGAAGAGCCTTTGGCAGCAAGAGGGTTGCAACACAAACAAAAGGGGTGACTCATTCTTTGAGGGAGACTCGGGAATCTACTGAAAGTTTGACACCACAAGTTGTAGTAGTGACTCAAACTGCAGTGGCAGTGACAAAGGACACTGTGACTGTAGTGAGACAGGATGACACTACAATGGTGGTTCAGATAAGGACTACTATAGTTAGGGAAAAAAAAGGGTATTACAATTTCTGAACTGTAGAGGAGGATTTTTAGAGCAGTTTCAGAACTACTGGTACTCAAGAAAGGGTTTTCAATACTGTTATGTTAAATAGTTCTAATTCTATTGGTATTTCTACTATTGCAGCGGAAAGAGCTACAGAGACCTGGAGGAGGGATGTGCCTACTTAAGGAGATTATGGCAAACTCTGATTTTGATGAGGACACGAGAGATATGCACCTCAGGAGGTAGAGGAGGACTGACTAGACCATGATTTCAGACATGACCTTTTTTGCTTTTTTGTTCAAAATACTTATAGGTTGACAAGACTACATAATACAGGATAAGCTATAGAAGATATTAAAAGGGCTATCCTTTTTGTCATGATGATAGGCTTGTATTTTGCAAAATTTGATCACCATTAAATGAGACATCTTTTATTTTTGCTCTATTTCTACCTAAGCCGCCCTTTCGGATTTTCAGCTTAGCGAGCATTCTTGTCTTCTTCTTCTTTTTGTTTTTGTTTTTGTTTAGGTAAAAGAATTAAATGAATGATGTACTAGGCACAAAGAAAATGAGAATGCGATATAAACAAAATATTTTATATTATGATTTGGACTACACCCAAGATGAGCTGCCTACGTATCCCTTACAGTTATCTTCATCATCATCATTTTTTATCACTTTTTTAAGAGAGAATCAGGTCCACATAGTTCTAATTACATATGCATGAGAAACATAAATGAAATGCAAATGTTATCTTCAAATGATGTATTGTTTTAGCTAATCCAGGTTGCTAGGATAGGAGAATTCGCTTCCATCCACATCTGTGAAGATGGTGCTTCTGTTGGATAAGATCTTCTTGAGCATGTACTGTCTAGCCTAATTCAGTTTGAACTTCCTCTTAGATGATAAATAAGGGCTTGTATTTCTCCCAGAACTAGATTTCCCTCTTGTGAACCCTTGTCTCTCACCTTCTAGTTGAAGTGCTTGGCTAGTCTCCATTGATAACCTTGAATTTTGTATACAGCATCAATTCTCTTTTCCTCGATGGCATCCAGCTGGTCATGATACCTTTTGATCTATTCTGTCTTCATTTTCTATGGCTTCTCTTTGACAAGTTTCTTATGTATGTAGGTAGGGATCTCGTGAATTGCGATACTTAGATCATCCCTATCTTATCTTATATAGAATAGTCTATGAGCTTTTCCACTACTGCCATGCAAATGCAATATATGGGATTTTGGATTTTTTTGTGCCATAATTAATTAATCCTTTTGCCTTTTTCATTAATTTTTTTGTATTTTTTGTATTTTTCTTTTTTTTTGTTCTTTTTTTTTAAAGATGTCCCATTTAAGGATGAATTGAAAAAAAAATTAAAGTAAATTAGAAAGTTCAAACTTTTTATTACTGATAAAAGTCTCATCATAAGTACATTAATGGATAAGCCATGAAGGCAAAATATAGACTCCAAAAGGTAAGACCTGACAAACTCAAATTCAAAGAAAGATTTAATAGAAAAAGACTTGAAAGGCTTTGACATAGACTCTGACTTAGGTGACTTAAATATGAACTCAAATTACTCGAACATAGACTTGGAAGACTTGAATAGGGGCACAACAATGTTAGCACTCTTCTTAAAATACCGGTTATTGGATGAAGTTTGAGATGGTTGATTGAGCTTGGTGGTTCAGAAAGGATTGATGGTGGTGCTAGACTTTGGGTCTAGGAGCAATGATGTCTTCGCTATCAATGAGGTCTTGAATTTTGTTCTTAGAGCCTTACACGCATTAGCTTTGTGCCCTAGCCCTTGATGATAATCACAGTACTCATTAGCATTATAGCCATTGGGCAAGGGGTTGGGAGGAGGTCATGGTTCTAAGGGCTTAACTAGATTAGCCTCTAAGGCTTTCTTATAAACGACACTGAGTAGCATGCCTAGCTTAGAAAAAAGTCCTCATTTCCAACCTCATTGGTTGGTGATAAGAGACAGCATTTATCTCCTTTTCTTTTTGGATGGTAGAATTAGTGGTGTAGTTAGTGTTCTTATGATACCTCGAACCAGAGGACTGATCATTGACTTGTCTTGATTGCATCAAATATTCGATTTTAGTGGTAGTGACAATGAGAGCTTTAAAGCTAGGGAGGCATTACATTTGCATATGAGCCTGATATTAGGGGAAGAAGTTCTTAATAATGATATCAATTTGCTCTACTTTAGATGAACGATTCACTATTTAAGCCGCTTTTGTCCTCCACCTTATAAGGAACATGGTGAAGGATTCTCTTAGCCCTTGTTTGGTGGTTTTCAAATCTCGATGGATGGCATCCACCTCAATATTATAGTGGTATTGCTTAACAAATGCATTACATATGTCATCCCAAGTTTTCTTATGATTCTAGTCGAGATTTAGTAACCACTTAATAACTGCTCCAGTTAAGGACTATTGGAATAACTTAGCAAGGAGCTCGTCGTTCATACTAAAAGGTCTCATGGCACCCACATACATCTTGAGATGAGTTTTGGGACACGCAGTGCCATTAAACTTATCCATGACCAGCATTTTAAATTTTTGGTGGAACCTGTGCATTTGGGAAGAGAACTAAGGAGTTGACATCTATCATGTCTTTATGCCTTTTGACATTTTTGAGTGTTCTCTTTATGGTCTCAATTTTGTCCATCAATTTCTTAGCTTCAAGAAAGCTAGAGAAATTTTCACTTTGAAAAGGATTCGCAGTAGGACAAGGAGTGGTTGCGTTCAAGTCCATGATAGGAGAAATTAGAGTTTCAGGTGCTTTCCCATTATCGGTGATATCGATAATAGGGAGAGTAGAAGTGGGGGCATGTCTAGTCTCGGCTTGGGTAGATGTATGCTCAACATAAGCAGGAGGGGGAGTAATAGTGGCATTGGACATTTCCTTGATCTCATTGATAATGGACTGGTATTGGGAGTTGAGGGCATTAGTAAAGGTGGCAGACTGGGCGTTAAAAGTATCGGTGAAAGTGTTGACTTGGGTCTTAAGGGCGGTGGTGAGTGCAGCTTGAAAAGTTTCCTCTTGTTTATTGAGAAGATTGGTGAAAAAGGTGCTCATTATGTCTTGGTCAAATGGGCTAGAGGTGTTAGCCATTAGTACCTTGAAATAGAAAACAGATAAAAAAGTGGATAAAAAAACAAAATTGTGAAGGAAAAATGGCATGAATGTGAAGGTGTATCAGAAAAAGGATTCCTTCCACATGGTTGGTCACTGAGTTTACATGTTTACAAGGTGAGTGTGTGAAGTGTTTTGGGGTAGCAGACTACCAGTTTGGGTCTTTGAGGTATTTAAGGGTTGACCTTATTGAGCTTCTCATGTTATATATGCATGATCATGACGTGATGCGTGTTGAAAAAGGTTTCATGAACATGCAAGATTATCGATTATTATGGTACATGGAACCTAAGATCAAAGGCTAGGGCAACTATATGCACAAGGGTGAAAGTTGGTTTGATTTAAGGGTTCCCGTCCTACTAGATCATTGATATACCTAACAACATGTGAGGCAAGGAGCCTCACGTAGGTTCAACAATATTGATTGTTCATTACACCACTAAAATGATCGGATATTCGTCGTAGGGTGGAATACTTTCGCTATCTCCCAACATACTCAAAGAGAGTTGTCGAGCCAATGCTACTCGCCATCCAAAAGTTTTCCTAAAGCTAATGTTTAAGCAATGAGCTTTTATTATGCAAAGTGATGCATGAAAGTCAAATTATACTTAATAAGCCAAATGGAGATTATTTTGGAAAATTTTTTCCTTAACCAAATAATAATCCTCTTATTTTCCTTTTTATTAAAAAAAAGGTGGCAACTAGTCTCCAGTTGTGAGGCCTTGCCCGAGCACCGGCCCGATCCATTAAAGAGAATTGGGATGCTCATTTAGGTTTAAACTCACAATGGAATCCTCAGGTTCAAATTTAGTTGATTTTGAAAATGATTTTGGGAGTCAGCACCCTAATTTATTTTTAAATGGAAAAATTAAGGAAAAACCCAATTGACTCCAATTCATTAATTTTCAATTAATTTACCAATGGATAAAATCACTAATCTTGAACTAGGTGTGAACTCTTAATTTTACATCTTATCATTCGGCTGCAGCTTGACATCTAATAACACTAGTGCGTTGTGCAAAGCCAGTATGGCAGACACTGACTGATTAATTTTCTTAGCTCAGTAACTTCTGAAAACTGATCCGGAAGTTCAAAAATCTAGTTGAGCAAAAAAATAAAAATCTAGCCAGCACGCCCACCGAGACGCTAGCGGTGCCGTCGCCCCTCCAGGCAGTGGGCCGCCCAGAGCGTCGACGGCCTCGCCGGGACCTCAGATGTCGCGGGCCCCAAAATACCCCCCAATATAATTTTTTAGCTTTAACTTTACCTTTTTGGTCTTTTCACTTTTCCACTTCTTAAACTACCCTTACCCACTTTTCCTATAAATACCCCTCTCCACTTCTCATTTCTCTTCACCTCTTGAATTAGTATTGATAGTTATCTACTAATTCCTCTTTTCTTCTCCCTCCAACTACTCTTTCATTAATTAATTAATCTTTTTAATTAATTAATTACCTCACCCTAACCAAGTTAATTAATCTTTTTAATTAACTAAAACTCTTTTTTTTAATTAAAATTAATCACTCAATTAATTAATTAACCTTTTTAATTAATTAATTAATTACTTTTTTCCAAAACTAAATTAATCTTTTTTCTCAATCCACCTTTTATCCAAATTAATTAATTAATCTTTTTAATTAATTAATACATCCACCATTTTCATCATATTAATTAATTAATTAATCTTCCACAATTAACCATTTTCTTAACTCACCTTTCATCCAAATGAATTAATTAATCTTTTTAATTAATTAATCCATCCACCATTTTCATCATAATAATTACTTAATTAATTAATTAATCTCTCAATCAATCCAATCATCTGATCCGGATAAAATGAAATTTTGGTTCTGTAAAACCCTCCACCAGCCAAACATCAAGTTATCAGCATTTTCCTCTCAAATCCAAATCAAATCAATCAATCCAATCAACTCTTAAACCTCTCCACTTAATCGTGGAATGAACTACATGGGTTTTAATCCCCATTCAATAGGGTACGTAGACATGTTTAGAATCTAAATCCAAACCTCAAATCTAAATCCCAATCAATCTCCTTTTTCTTTTTTTAATTAATGTAATTTGTGAATGCCTCATTTTGGTTTTCTCATTACACTCATACCATGCTCATACATTTAATTAATTGTCATATAATATTTTTCATTCATGAAATCAATTTTTCTGAAGTCAAATTAAACTTAAGAGCCAAATTTAGATTATTTAAAACTAAAAATCTAGTCTCTGAAATCAACTTGGTTCAAAACTAGTGATTTTAACCTTGGGTAATTAAATGAAAATTAATGAATTGGAGTTAAAATTGGATTTTTCCTTAATTTTTCCATTTTAAAATAAATTAGGGTGGCAACTCCCAAAATCATTTTCAAAATCAACCAAATTTGAACCTGAGGATTCCATCGTGAGTCTAAATCTGAATGAGCATCCAAGTTTCCTCTAGCAAACCGAACCGGTGCTCGGGTGAGGCCTCACACCAGGTTGAGTATGGGGACTAGATTTTTTAGTTTTACATAATCTAAATTTGACTCTTAAGTTTAATTTGACTTAAAAATTGATTTCATGGATAACAAATGTTATATGACAATTATAATATCATGATTAATGCTTGAGCATAGTATGAGTGCAATGAGAAAATTAAAATAGAATATCCACAAATTAAATTAATTAAAAAGGAAAAAGGAGATTGATTGGGATTTGGATTTGAAGTTTAGATTTAGATTTCAAACATGCCTACGTACCCCATTGAATGGGGATCAAAACCCATATAGTTCATTTTATGATTAAGTGGAGAGGTTTAGGAGTTGATTGAATTAATTAGTTTGAATTGGATTTGAGAAGAAAAAGCTAATACCTTGACTTTTGGTGGGTAGAGGGTTATACCGGACCGAAATTCCGTTTTATCAAGAACGGGTGATTGAACTGATTAGGAGATTAATTAATTAATTAAAAAGATTAATTAACTAATTAATATGATGAAAAGGATTAATGGATTAATTAATTAAAAATATTAATTAATTAAGTGATTAATTTTAATTTAAAAAAAGAGTTTTAGTTAATTAAAAAGATTCATTAACTTAGTTAGAGTGAGATAATTAATTAATTAAAAAGATTAATTAATTAATTAGAGAGTGGTTGGATGGAGAAGAAGAGAGAAATTAGTAGATAAACATCAATGTTAATTCAAGAGGTGTATATTGGAATGAAGGATGAAGGGAGGTATTTATAGGAAAATGAGGTGAGAGTGATTTGGTAAGTGGGAAAGTGAAATGACCAAAAGGGTAAGGTTGAAAAAATGCTAAAAAATTATATTAGAGACATTTTGAAAACTGCAAAAAGAATAGTGGGGACCATGCCACTAGGCCTCTGGGTAGTGTGAGGCCTCGTCTGAGTACCGGCCCGGTGTGCTAGAGGGAACCGGGATGCTCATTCGAGTTTAGACTCATGATGGAACCTTCAGGTTCGAATTTGGTTGATTTTGAAAATGATTTTTGGGAGTCACCACCCTAATTTACTTTTAAATGGAAAAATTAAGGAAAAACCTAATTGACTCCAATTCATTAATTTTTAATTAATTTGCCCATGGATAAAATCACTAGTCTCGAACCAGGTTGAGCTCGGGGACTAGATTTTTGGTTTTAAATAATTAAAATTTGGCTCTTAAGTTTAATTTGACTTAAAAATTGGATTTCATGAATGACATTTATAAGATGATATTAAAGAAAATGCTTGAATATGGCAAAACATGAATGCATGGTGAAAATAAAATATTATCAAATTAATTAAAAAAAAGGGAAAAGAGATTGATAGAGATTTGGATTTGAGGTTTGGATTTAGATTCCAAACGTATCTACGTACCCTATTGAATGGGGATCAAAACCTACGTAGTTCATTCCATGATTAAGTGGAGGGGTTTAGGGGTTGATCAGATTGATTGATTTGATTTAGATTTTAGAGCAAAAGTCTGATACCTTGACTTTTAGTGGGTGGAGGGTTTTACTGGATCAAAATTCCGTTTTATCGAGTTCGGGTGATTAGATTGATTAGAAGATTAATTAATTAATTAAAAAGATTAATTAACTAATTAATATGATGAAAATGATAGAAGAATTAATTAATTAAAAATATTAATTAATTAATTTGGATGAAAAGTGAATTAAGAAAAAGGATTAGTTTGATTTTGGAAAAAAGTGATTAATTAATTAAAAGGATTAATTAATTAATTTGGATAAAAGGTGGATTAAGAAAAATGATTAATTTGATTTTGAAAAAAGTGATTAATTATTTAATTAAAAGAATTAATTAATTAATTAATTTTAATTTTTAAAAAGAGTTTTAGTTAATTAAAAAGATTAATTAAATTGATTAGGGTGAGATAATTAATTAATTAAAAAGATTAATTAATTAATTAGAGAGTGGTTGGAGGGAGAAGAAGAGAGGAATTAGTAGATAACCATCAATACTAATTTAAGAGATGTATGTTGGAATGAAGGATGAAGGGGGTAATTTATAGAAAGAGTGGGTGATGGTAGTTTAAGAAGTGGAAAAGTAAAAAGACCAAAAGGATAGAGCTAGAAAAAAGCTAAAAAATTAGATTGGGGGGTATTTTGGGGATTGTAAGCCAGCAGTCTGGGTGGCGCCACCGGAGGCCTGGGCTGCACCACCGAACCTCTGGGCGGCGCGTCACCCAAGAGGTTGGCATTGCTGCTGGCTGCTGACGCGGTGTCTTTTTTTTTTTTTTTTAGACATTGGTTGTTGGTATGAAGTTTGGAAATTTTGGATGTCTGGTAGCAATGTAATTGAAGGCTAAAAATTTTCTTTCAAGAGTGCTACCCCCGAACCCCCGCTCGCTAACAGGTTAGCAAGACCACCATAATAGCTCTACGCAATGCATTAAATTTAGCAAGTGCTAAGACTGCGGTTGAATGCTGAGGGTGTAAAATTGAGGGTTCACAATTGCCCCCTCATCAGAATTGGCTTTGAACAAAAGGTGATTATGATGATAGTGAATATTGGGAAGAGGTGCCATGTCAGACTCTGAGATTGTGTGTTCTTGTCATGCCTTTTGGGAGGAGGTCCTCTAACATAAATGAAACTTTATCAATGGCTATCTGTTTGGCGTTGACATTGGTTACAAAAATGGTCATGGTGAATTTCAATTAAGGCTGTTTGTTTGACCTTAATGCTGGAGATAAAGATTGCTTGGGGCGAATCTCAATGAAAACTATCTATCTGGCCTTAATATTGGAGATAGAGAAGGTTTGGTGAATTTCAATTAAGGCTATCAGTTCGGCCTTAATGTTGGAGATAGAGAAGGTTTGGTGAATTTCAATCAAGGCTATCTGTCCGGCCTTAATGTTAGAGATAAAGGTGATTTGGGGTAAATTTCAATTAAAGCTATCTGTTTGGCCTTAATGCTAGAGGTAACGATAATTTGGGTGAATCTTAATCAAGGCTATCTGTCCGGCCTTAATGTTGGAGGTAGAGAAGGTTCGATGAATTTCAATCAAGGCTATCTGTCTAGCCTTAATGTTAGAGATAAAGATGATCTAGGGTAAATCTCAATCAATACTATTTGTCCGGCCTTAATATTAAAGGCAAAGAAGATTTGTGTAAATCTCAATCAAGACTATCTGTCCGGCCTTAATGCTAGAGGTAAAGATGATTTTGGATAAGATAATTTAGTGAAAAGAAAGCCTCGACCTATGGCGAGTCGACTCGCGAGATTCTAAGGAAGAGCCTCTGCTTATGGCTAGTCGGCTTAAGATTTTGATTGTGTCAAAGAAACTTGGGCTTCTAAATGTGAAGGGTTGGGCCTTTCGGAAGGCTCAAAGGAACTTTGTCGGGAGTAGAGGATTTTGGAAGTCACGCTTTATTAATTAGATCCGAAAAGGTATCATTTATCTTCAAAGAGACACAGGTCAGCTTTAAGAGGTATCGGTTAGCTTTGAGAAAATACTAGTAAGCTTTTAGGAGATGTTGGTGAGGTTATTAGCTCAGCTTATGTGAAATGATGTATGATTGCATGGGTGCTGGTGCACAGATGATGCATGTACGTTTCAAAATTCATGGACCTTTTGCCTGACTTCTATACCATGCATGAGGGTGAATTCACACATTTGTAGACTGAGAAACAAGACAAAGCTAAGGAATCCAACTTGGGTTAGTATGAGATGGTTACCATGGTGATATTACGAGGAGTTCAAGTGGTTGCTTTAGATTTTGGAATCTAGTGGCCCGTGGTTTTTGTTTTGGTGCTGCTGAGAATGAGCTGTTCCTATTATAGAGAGATAGGGAATATGGCTTGGCTACGACTCAAAGGCAACTCTGGTGGTACTAGAGTTCAAAGTCCGGCATTTTTTGAATTTTTTAGAGTTTTTGACTTGCCACAAGATGTTGCAAGCCAGATGATGGTTGGTAATGGTTAAGTGAATTTGACCACTATGATTGAGAAGTTCTATGATTCCAGTGACCAGGGAGGTATGAGGGGTGCAGAGGCTCAACATAAGGGCCTTGATTTTCTATTTGAATGTCAGTTATGGGTTTATTGATTGGGGTGATGCCACAGTGGCAGATGGAATAGAGGCATTTTGTGGTTAGAGCTGTGCTAGCAAAGACATTGATGAGCCTCAATTGCTTTGTTAAGGATTTAGAGAGATGAACTGTCTTGCTAGTTTTTCTCCGGTGAGAAAAATTTATTTATTCTTATCCTTTCTACTTTGGGTGCTTTGTGGATGCCTGCTTCAGATTTTGGGTTATCTCGAAAGCGTGGCTGATGGATCATTTTCAGGTAGTGACCCTTGCTTTTTAGTCTGCACATGCCATACTGAGACTCAGTCAGAGGTCGGATAAGATGGTTGCTTGCAGCTTGCCCCCGGAGGACATTTTTAGCACTACCAATAGTAAAGGATTAAATCTTTCATGACTGGAGGCTATGGGTGTCGAGTGGTTTACTTGTTTGTCTTAACTTAATGCTTTCCACTAGAGATGAGTGTCTTGAGGCAGGTGAGGCAGACTCAAGGTATGCCCTAAATTTTTTTTTCTTGGAGTCTATGCAGATCACAGCTCTCATTGCTAGAGCTATCATGTGATGGCTGGCTGAGGGGTTATCATGCTGTTTATTTTGGGATTTCACTTGAGACCACATATAGGTATACCAAGTAGTTGATAAGGGTAGTTTGGCCAATTGAGAAAAAATACCAAGCTGTTCTGCTAAGAGGAATAGAGGATGAAGTAGTTGAGGAATGAGAGGCTATATGAGGAGCCATTGGTAGGAAGAGGACTGTAGCATAGACAGAGGAGTGACTCAATCTTTGAAGGAGACTCGGGGATCTATTATAAGTGCAACATCACAGATAGCAGTAGTGACTCGAAAAAAGAAGATTGCGATAGACTTTGACTCCAATGAGGACACGAGAGATTTGCATCTCAAGAGGTAAAGGAAGACTAGTTAGACCATGACTTCAGACATGACCTTTTTTTTTTCCTTTTTTTTCTTTTTTTTGAAGTAATTACAGGTTGACAAGACTACACGAAACAGGATAAGCTATAGACGATAATGAAAGGGCTATCCTTTGTGATGGGTTTGCATTTTGCAAGATTTGATCACCACTAAATAAGAAATATTTTATTTTTGCTCTAATTTCTGCCTAAGCCGCCCTTTCAGGTTTTCAGCTTAATGAGCATTCTCTCTCTCTCTCTCTTTGTTTTTAGGCAAAAGAATCAAGTGAATGATGTACTAGGCACAAAGAAAATGAGAATGCGATGCAAACAAAATATTTTGTATTATGATTTGGACTGCATCCGAGTTGGGCTGCCTACGTATCCCTTACATCACTTTTCCATTGATTTTTTTCTTTTATTTTTGATTACATATGCATGAGAAACAAAAATGAAATGTAGATATCATCTTCGGATGATGTATCTTTTTAACTGATCCGGGTTGCCAAGATGGAAGAATTCTCTTTCACCCACGTCCGTGAAGATAGTGCCTCTGTCGAATAGGATCTTCCTATTTTGTCTTCATTCTCCGCAGCTTCTTCTCGATAGACTTCTTGTAGGTCAAGATCTTATAAACTGTGATACTTGGAGTATCCCTATCATGTTCTTGTCTTTGTATATAATAGCTCATGGTCTTTTTCACTACTGTCATGCAGATGCAATATATGAGATTTTTTTTTTGCGCCATAATTTGTGGATCCTTTTGCCTTTTTATTATTATTTTTGTATTTTTTTTATTCTTTTTTTTTAAGATGTCCCATTTAAAGATGAATAAGAAAAAATTAATGTAAATCAAAAAGTTCAAACTTTTATTACTGAAAAAAGAGTTCCATCACGAGAACATTAAAGGATAAGCTGAAAAGGCAAAATATAGACTTTGATGGGTAAGACCTGATAGACTCAAATTCAAAGAAAGACTTAATAGAAGCATACTTAAAAGATTCTGACGCAAATTATTACTTAGACAAGGACTCAAATGACTCAGACATAGACTCGGAAGACTTGGATGGAGGGCACAGCATTAGTGGCACTCTTCTCTAAAATATTAGTTATTGGATGAAGCTTGAGATAGTTGAGTGAGCTCGACGGTTTAAAAAGGGTTGTGGTAGTGCTAGACTTTGGGTCTAGGAGCAATGATATCTCCACTGTCAATGAGGTCCTGAATTTTGTGCTTCAGAGGCTTACATGCATCAGTTTTATATGCTGGCCCTTGATAATTGTCGCAGTGCTCATTAGCATTATAACCCTTGGCCAAGGGGTTTAGAGGAGATTGTGGGTCTAAGGGCTTAATCAGATTAGCCTCTAAGGCTTTCTTGTAAATGATGCTAAGGGGCATGCTCAGTTCAGAGAAAGTCCTTATTGTTTCTAACTTCATCGGCTGGTGATAGGACATAACATTTACCTCTCCCTCTCTTTGGGTGGTGTTGGTGGTGTTCTTGTGATACCTAGAGGATTCATCCTTGATTCGTCCTGATTGAATCAAATCCTCGATCTTAATGGCAATGGCAATGAGAGCTTTGAAGCTGGGGAGGTACTTTGTTTGCAAATGAGCTTGATATTGGGGGAGGAGGTTCTTGATAATAATGTCAATTTGCTCTACTTTAGATGGACGGTTCACCATTTGAGTCGATTTTGTCCTCCACCTAGTAAGGAATGCGGTGAAGGATTCTCTTAACCCTTATTTAGTGGTTTCCAAATCTTAACGGGTGACATCCACCTTGATGTTGTAGTGGTATTGCTTGACAAATGCATTACATATGTCATCCCAAGTCTTCTTATGATTTTTGTCAAGATCTAGTAACCACTTAATAGCAGCTCCGGTCGAGGTTTGTTAGAATAACTGAGCAAAGAGCTTGTCATCCACACCAAAATGTCTCATGGCACCCACATACATCTTGAGATGAGTTTTGGGACATGTGGTACCATTAAACTTGTCCATGACTGGTATTTTAAATTTTGGTGGAACTTGTGCATTTGAGAAGAGAGCTAAAGAGTCGACATCTATCATGTCCTCGTGCTTTTTAACGTTCTTGAGCATTTTTTCCATGACCTTAACTTTTTCCATCAATTTCTTAGCTTCAGGAAAGTTAAAGAAATCTCCACTTTGAAAATAATTCGTAATAGGAGAGGGAGTGGTTGTGTTTAAGTCTATGGTAAGAGAGGTTTGAGCCTCAGGTGCTTTCCCTTTATCGATGAGATCGATAATGGAAGGAGTAAAAGTAGGGGCATGGCTAGTCCTGGCTTGGGCAGATGCAGGCTCAACACAAGCAAGAGAGGGAGTGACAGTGGCATTGGTCATTTCCTTGACCTCATTGATGATGGACTGGCATTGCAGTAAAGGTGGCAGACTGAGCATTGAGAGCATTGGTGAAAGTTTCAGCTTGGGTATGAAGAGCGATGGTGAGTACAGCTTGAAAAGTTTCCTTTTGTTTCTTGAGGAGGCTGGCGAAGAAAGCGCTCATGGCGTCTTGATCGAAGTTAAAGGTATTGGCCATTGGTAACTTGAAATAGAAAATAGATAGAAAAAATGGTTAAGAAAATAGAATTATGAAGGAAAAATGGCATAAATGTGAAGGTATGTCGGGAAAAGGATTCCCTCCACATGGTTGGTCACCGGGTTTATATGTAGACAAGGTAAGTGTGTGAGGTGTTTTAGGATAACGGACCACCGGTTTGGGTCTTTGAGGTTTTTGATGGTTGACCTTGTTGAGCTTCTCATATTATGTATGCATGATCATGACATGATGCATTTCAAAAAAGGTTTCATGAACATGCAAGAGTATCGATTATTATGATACATGGAACCTAGGGTCAACGCTAGGGCGACTACATGCATAAGGGTGAAGGGTGATTTGATTTAAAGGTCCCTGTCCCACTAGAGCATCGATATACCTAACCACATATGAGGCAAGGAGTCTCGCATGGGTCCAACAGTACTGATTGCTCATTACACCATCGAAATGATTGGGGATTCGTCGTGGGGTAGAATGCTTTCGCTATCTCCCAACATACTTAAAGAGAGTTGTCGAGCCAATGCTACTTGCCATCCAAAAATTTTCCTAAGGCTAAGGTTAGGCAAGGAGCCTTTATTATGCAAAGTGATGCATGAAAGTCAAATTATACTTAATGAGCCAAATGGAGATTATTTTGGAAAGATTTTTCCTTAACCAAATAGTAATCCTCTTATTTTCCTTTTTATTAAAAAAAGGTGGCAACCAGAGATTCTGGGTTCGATCTCCAATGGAGTCGCCAACTGTGAGGCCTCGCCCAAGCACCGGCTCGGTCAGCTAGAGGGAACCAGGATGCTCATTTGGGTTTAGACCCACGATGGAACCCTCGGATTCGAATTTGGTTGATTTTGAAAATGATTTTTGGAAGTCGCCACCCTAATTTATTTTTAAATGGAAAAATTAAGGAAAAATCCAGTTGACTCCAATTCATTAATTTTTAATTAATTTGCCCATGGATAAAATCACTAGTCTCAAACTAAGTTGAGCTCAGGACTAGGTTTTTGGTTTTAAATAATCAAAATTTGGCTCTTAAGTTTAATTTGACTTGAAAATTGGATTTCATGAATGACATTTATAAGATGATATTAAAGAAAATGCATGAATATGGCAAAATATGAATACATTGTGAAAATAAAACATTCTCAAATTAATTAAAAAAAATGGAAAAGAGATTGATAGAGATTTAGATTTGAGGTTTGGATTTAGATTCCAAACGTGCCTACGTACCCCATTGAATAGGGATCAAAACACACGTAGTTCATTCCACGATTAAGTGGAAGGGTTTAGGGGTTGATCAGATTAATTGATTTGATTTGGGTTTTAGAGCAAAAGGCTGATACCTTGACTTTTGGTGGGTGGAGGGTTTTACCAGGCCGAAATTTCGTTTTATCGAGATCGGGTGATTGGATTGATTTAAAGATTAATTAATTAATTAAAAGGATTAATTAACTAATTAATATGATAAAAATGATAGAAGGATTAATTAATTAATTTAGATGAAAAGTGAATTAAGAAAAATGATTAGTTTGATTTTGGAAAAAAGTGATTAATTAATTAAAAGGATTAATTAATTAATTTGGATGAAAGGTGGATTAAGAAAAATGATTAATTTGATTTTGGAAAAAAGTGATTAATTAATTAATTAAAAAGATTAATTAATTAATTTTAATTTTAAAAAAGAGTTTTAGTTAATTAAAAAGATTAATTAAATTGGTTAGAGTGAGATAATTAATTAATCAATTAATTAGAGAGTGGTTAGAGGGAGAAGAAGAGAGAAATTAATAGATAACCATTAATACTAATTCAAGAGATGTGTGTTGGAATGAAAGATGAAGGAGGTATTTACAGGAAGAGTAGGTGAGGATAGTTTAAGAAGTAGAAAAGTGAAAAGACCAAAAGGGTAAAGTTAAAAAAAAGCTAAAAAATCATATTGGGCGGTATTTTGGGGACTATAGGTGGACAGTTTGGGCGGCGCGTTGCCCAGATAGTCGGCGGCGCGCCGGCTGTTGACGTGGCACCCTTTTTTTTTTTTTTAGACATTGGTTGTTGGTATGAAGTTTGAAAATTTTGGATGTCTGATAACAATGTAATTGAAAGCTAAAAATTTTCTTTCGGGGCTGCTACCCTCGAACTCCTGCTCGCTAACTGGTTAGTGAGACCACCGTAATAGGTCTGCGCAATGCATTAAATTTAGTAAGTGCTAAGGCTACGGTTGGATGCTGAGAGTATAAAATTGAGGGTTCACATGTGGCGCAACCAGTCTACCGGGCGGCATGCCGCTTAGGAGGGTGGCGGTGGTGCCACCAGCTTCTTCGGCGGCAGTTGACATGACTTTTTTTTTTGAGAGATTAATTGGTATGGATTTTAGAAAATTTTAATGTATGATAGCAATTTAATTGAAGGCTAAAAAAATTTCTTTTAGAGGCAGATGGCTCCGCATGGCACATTAAACTTAGTAGGTGTTAAGGTGCGGCTGGATGATGAGGGTGCAAAATTAAGGCTTCACACTGGGTTAGGCTTATGGTCAGGTAATGGGGTTTGAGTAAGGGAACTTGAGTTTTAAGGGTGAATGTAGGTTTTAGGGTTGCGGATTTATGGTTTAAGATCCAAAGGTTATAGGTGGTTGAGGTTCACATCTAAAAGGAAGGCTTGACGTGTGAGGTTTGGGTGTTTGGTGTTTAGGATAAGGCTAGGAGAAGTGTTTTTAGGTTAAAGTTTAGCTGCTTTTATGGGGCAAAAGTGTTTGGATGGAGGTGAGAGGGTTTAGAGTGAAGGTGAGGGAATTTGGGATAGAGGTGAGAGTTTGACCCTTCTTCGGTTCAAGGTATGATCTAAACTTAAAATGAATGCATGTTTTGTTGTGTAGTATGGATGCATGATATACATAAGAAAAATATTTCATGAGGATGCAAAGATACAAGGTTTTGATTATGGTACATACAATATAGGTCAGGATCTATGTTCATTACTGAAAAGGGTAAGGGTGGCATATACGGGTACCTGTCATTCTAGAGCAGTAATATACCTAATAACATGTGAATCAAGAAGCCTCGCATGTGTCTAACTGTACATGCATGCTCATTACACCTTTGAAAGGATCAAATGATTCATCATGCAGTGGATGATTTCGCTATCGGCAAATAGACTCAAGGAGAGTTACCCACTCGATGCTACTCACTATCCATTTATTTTCCTATAACTAGATTTGAAAGCAAAGAGCCTATGTACATGATGCATGAAAGTAATTTTTGCATTAAAAGTGCCAAACTTTGATTTAAACTAATTGGTAGTCCTCTTATTTTTTTTGTTAAAAAAAAAGGTGGTCCCAAGTTGAGTCGCTAGCTATGAGGCCTCACTCGAGCACCAGTCTGATTTGCTGAAAGGGAATATTCACAATGAAACCTTTGTGTTTAGATTGGTTGATTTTGAAAATTATTTTCACCTTAATTTTATTTTTTATTTGAAAAAAAAGTTAAGGGAAAAACCTAATTAAATGACTCCAATTTTATTCTATATACAGTGCACTAGTTTTTTATTACAAAAGAAGATTTGGGGACTAAATTTTTTGTTTATTTATAAAAAATATTAGTTTGGCAAGTTTAATATAAAATGACATTAAAATAAATTTCATGAACAATTATAATATGCATGATCATTCATTCATTCAACAGTACAATAATCAAGAGAACATGAAGGTAAAAGGAAAATATTAAATTTACAATAAAAACTCAAAATAGGAGATATTTCCTTTGGCCCTTACAAGTTCTAAAGAAGTCACACATTCTCCAAATTAAACCTAAAATAAAAAACAAGATAAAGAAAATCCTAACTATGTGAAGAAGGTGATAGGGGAGAAGTTGGTTCATTTTAATTATATTTGCTGCTTGAACCAAGCATGCCTACATATTCCTTTGAATAAGAATCAGAACCCACGAAGTTCTCCCTTCTTACAAATGGGTTTGTTTAGTTTAGCCTTTTTATCATATTTTGATTGATTGATTAAAAGAGGGTTAAGTTGATTGATTTTAATTGATTACCAAGTGGAGTTAATTAAGTCAGATTTTAATTAACTAGCTTAATGAACCAATAATTAGGCAAGAAGCCTTAGAACACAAGTATCAAAGAGGGAAAATAATAAATAAATAAAAGGACAAGAAAAGGAAAGGAAAGAAAACTTACCTCGGATGATGGGCAACGATTAGCCTTGGATGATGGATAGCGGCTTGCCTCGGATGGCGGGAAGCTTTTGACTTAATAGGTCTGTTCAGAAAGTCGCAACCCAACTTGCTTTGTAAAGTAAAAAGCAATAGAAAACAAAAATAAAAAAAAATGAAATAAAAACTTTAAACTAGTGAGCTTGCTCCTTAGTGGATCAAGCTTGTAAAGATGGTTCACTTAATGCAAAAGCTAATCAAGCAAGCCAAAAGATAAAGAAGATTAAGTGGGAGGACTCCTATTTATAAGAGAAATTTTGGGGAAAAGTTTCATATATTTTTGATGTGGGATTGTTGTAAAAATGTAAAGAAATATGAGAATAAAGGGGGAAAAATGTCTATTGCTGTGCAACAGCTTGTGGTGATCGCAGGCTAGCCTGAGACAGCCATAGGTTAGCATGCTGCAATGGGCCTTTTTTCGCCCATTCTAGCCCCTTTCTCATCCTTTTTTGTGATTCTAGTTGCGCTGTGTTCATTATTCAATCTCCGATGATATGAGGATGGTTCAGAGGCTAAAGGGGTGGGTTTTAAATCCTAAGCCTCTGTTTCCTAATTTTCAGGGTTTTGATGTTTTTTAGCATTTCAGCTTCTAGAGGTCTAATTACCGAGCCTAAGCACCTCCAAGGTCCAAATGCAATCTAGAAGGTATAAAATTAAGGGTTTACATAGTGACATAGAGAGAATATGAAATCCTCAATGTCACTTCATAAAATTACTATAAATAATTGGACAATTTTCTACAACAAGACTAATCCATATAATCAGGTAAGTTCCCTACCCCTAAATTTGAACTCACACTAGATTCTTGTTTCTTAATCCTTTTAAATGGCTTTTCAAATTCACAGGCTATTTTAAGCATCAAATGGGTGGAATTCCATCTAGTTGGGATATCTAAGACTACAATCAAGCAAGCAAGTTTCAATGGCTTCACCAATATATTCACCCCTATAACTAGACAAAAAAATGAAAGAAAGAATTTTCTTATTAAGCTTTCACTCATCATCAATGAAATGGGCACTCAAACACATGTAATTAATTTTTTGGATGTTTGTCCAAATATCAATTTTAAGACTGACTCTTTGACTATGATTTTTCAAAGAAGATTTTAATTTAGCCCTTTTATTTTTGTAAAAACTAAAACAGTCCCTAGTAAATGTTCTTTTAGAAGGAATTTTAAATCCAGGACAAGCAACCATCGTGAATTTTTTTAAAACCCCCTTCTATAAAATTAAAAGACAACTCATCTACAATTATCATGTATCCAAATGCCTCCTTAAAGGAATCTTGGTCAAACTTCCAAGGTCCTAGTGAACCCAAACCTTAATTACCCTTAATCACATTCACAAACAATGAGATTAGCTATATTTTCATTGTCAATGCCAATCCCATATGCACTTAGACTAGACATCTTAATTTCTAGAACTGCAGTATCCAAACAAAATAAAACACAAATGAAATCATTTAGGAAATTACTTATAAATTATACTTAATTTATAAGTAAAAAAAAATCAAAGAATTAGCAACATTCAAACATAAATAAAATTAATATCAAAGCACCTTTAGTAAGGAAGCAACTGCTTACTGCTCAACTTGCCCTGCTTCAAAAAATGAAATAGAAATTTCAAACTTGCAAAAAACAAACCACCAACAAAGAAACAAGGAAACTAAAAATAAAAATTATATTGAAATCAAATTGCAATTTATAAAATACACAATAAAATAATATAAATTACAAAAAAAAATGTTATTTACCTTTCAATATCTAGCCTCTAAATCCAGAAGAAATAGAACTATTAATCCACTAAAATAATTCAAAGTGTCCAATAATAATCAACAGATCTTATGTGCATGTAAAAAAATCATCAAATCAGACATGCATGTAAAATATTTTAACAGTTTTAAAAATTTAAATATAAAATTTCTAATTTTCAAAAACAAATACAAAGTAACAGAAGGAAAAATGTTAGAGTTTTACCTTTAATCCTTTAACAGACAAAGAATCTCATATCGTATATGGATCTGTCCAATATATGAAGGAAATCAAAATTTCAGAGGGGATTCCATTAAGCTTCCACTATTAAAGCTTCTACCATCTATATTTTGAAGGTTTGAGATAGACTAGAGGCAAAAAGAGAAATGAAATACAAAGTTAGGATTACTAGGTTAGGGTTTCTTTAAAGAAGAAGGACAGTCAATTAAAAAATACAAAGTAACAGAGGGGGAAATATTAGGGTTTTTACCTTTAGGCATTTAACAGACAGAGAAATGCATATGCGATATAGATCTATTGAATATTAGCAAGAAATCAAAATTTCAGAGAGGCTCCCACCATCAGAGCTTTCAAAATTGAGACATTGAAGGTCTGAGTTAGACCTAAGGCAGAAAGAGAGAGGAAATGAGAGATTAGGGTTATTGTTTCTTTAGAGAAGAAAGAGAATCTTTTTTTTTCCCAAATGAGTGAAGAGATAACAGAAGGAAGGGTTGAGATAGACTAGAACTCTAGAACCATAACTAGAAGGAATGTTTAAAATAATAACAAAGTACAGGAAAGGTTTGACATAGACTAGAGGCGGAAGGAGAAAGTAGATAAGAGGTAAAAGGTGAAGGACTTAGGGTTTCTTAAAAGTTGAGAGAAAAAGGAGATCAGAGACAATTGAGAGAAAAAATGAGTGAAGAATGAAAAAAGAAAGGGATGCGCTACTGAAATGAAAGGGTGTATAAGGTTAAGGTTAATAAGATGTATATTATACTAGAGATAAATGATGAAGTATTAGGAGATATAAAATGACATCATTTGGTAATTTCAGTTATTCAGTTAGTTTTATTTTAAAATCAACAGAATCACACTAAAAATCGAACACTAATCTTATCCATCATACAACATCGAACCTAGTCATTTTACTGAACTAACCATACCATATTGCAAAATCGATTCGATTCAGTTCAAAAAACCATTTTGTTTGGTTTTTGCCTAATCCTAGTTAACATAGTTGAGTTTAACAAAATTTAGTCCACAATGTTACTACATACCATAGTTTCGAGCCAACTGTCTTTTTCCATGAAATAATACAAAAATCTTTTATCAACAATGTAGTATAAAATTTTCAATTTTATAGATTTGGATCAGTGAGCCAAATGTCCACGTCTGACTCCCATAATTCATAAGCTTGGTCTAAGGTGAAATTATGTAAAATATTTTCTTCCTAGATAGAATATTTTGCCTTTTTTTAGTTGAAAGAAGATACATTTGTTGGCAACTGCGATGGTGTGGCAACCAATGTGAGGTTAAAACCAGATGGAGGCATTAAAGAAATTGAATTTGCTTGTATTCCATGCTCAACTTCATATACTATGTCATCAGCTTCCTATTCTTTATCATATTTTGTAGTAATATTGTCCACTGACTTAGCTTATCATCTTCTTTATCACTTGGCTTATTAGCTTATTTATCAACAGGCTAAATAGCTTCTTCATTCTCAAGCTTCTTTTTTTCTTCATCTTATGCATTCAAATCATGTTCATTATTTTTGTTGTCCTTAATATTATTGGCTAACTTATCTGTGTGACCTTGAGGATTTACAAGATGGTCTTGATTAAATGCCCCATCTGCTTTATTATCCTGCTTCTTTGGCTTTTGGATATATTGGTGCACATCCTCCGCCAGTTTACTCACCACAACCTTTAAGTTAGCCAACTTCTAATCCATTTTATTGCAATAAGAATTTAACTTATCATTAATTTTTTAATAATGATCATTTAAATTCTTCATTACCATCTTCACAAAATCATTTACTTTATTATGAAACTTCTCTCAAAATCTTTAATTTTATTCTTTACCCTCTCCTTAAAATCCTTAATATTATCATTTAAATTTTCTTTATTATCATCCTCATCTTTCACTTCTTCATCCTTAGAAGCTTTTGTTACTGCTAATTCTTTTTCTTTTCCTTCTCCCTCCACTTCTTCTTCTTCTTTTTCATCCATCCTCTATGTAAATAGTCCATTTTTTTTATTTCTTCTTCTATTGTATCCATTTCCATAGGACTGATATTGTTTTTATTTTTAAAAAATTTCTTATTTTCTAGAGTGGCTTGTTTGATATTATTAAACTCAAGTTGCCATTTAAACATCCTTGATCTATCTGGTTGGAGATCTAAACACCTTTTAACTAGTTTGCTTTTTTTTTTTTTTTTTTTTTTTTCAATTCAGGTTTAACCTCGCAAGCAAGCACTTGCAATAACATAATCAAAACAATATTTCATTCAGTATAACCAATTTAATTTATACTAATGTCGAATTCAATCTTACGAATATTGAATACAACCTAACTAATGTTGAATCCAACTCTTATAATGATAGAGTCTTAATTGGAATACAATCAGGAAACCTCCGATCATATATGTCCTAGTATCACTTTCCTTAGATTTGGATTTGGTGGTCTGCTTCATTGTGTTCTCCATGTATGACCTTGCAAGTTGGATAGTTGTTTTGAATGCTTAGTCTCCCCAAGAAAACTGGTTCTACTCACTCAAGTTTCTTACTAATTCTAACAGTCTCAAATCAATCTTTGTCGATGACTGCCTAGATATAATTTAATTAAATAGTAATAGTAATGCAATAGCCATCACTTCCTCATCAGGTTTGTCACTATTCATCTTTTCAAACACATTGTCTATATCACCATATGTCAGCTCATGATCCCCAATCAACCCATTAATGTATTTCTTCATATGAGATCCCGCCTCGCCTAATACAGCCTTACAAAGGGCAGCTCCACTATCCCCTAGTTTCAAACTTGCTATCAAAACAAACTCTTCCTTCCCAAATTTCACTATTTTTCCTTAAATATTGAAGTACATTGAATCATTATCATCAACTTTCTCCAACTGCCTAAAAAACAAGCTATGGACAAGCTGTTTACTCTATTTTCTTATTTGAGGGTTAATAAGATGGCCAAATAGCAAATCCATCTATGATTCAATAAGTTTCTCATTAATTACCTAGACCTTTTCTTCTAAATGACAATAGCTTGAAACCTTAACCCTGAAGTGTTTCCTCTTGGGGCAAACCATAACTATGTTATCCTGTATGATAAAATCATATATATAATTGAAATTAAATGCAATATATTTGAACAAATGAAGTCAGATGATATCAAATTGAGTCCAAGTTATTAAGGTTTAATTAAACTTTAATAAGGTTGAATTCAACTTATCAAAGTTGAATTCAACGTTAATAATATTGAGTTCAACTTTATTACGATCAAATTCGACTTTATAAATTTGAATTCAACCTTAATAAACTTTAGTTCAATGTTGTTCGGGTTGAGTTCAATGTTGTTCAGGTTGAACAATCATGCTATTAAGGTTGAATTAAACGTTAATAAAATTGAACTCGACGTCAGTAAAACTCAATGTTACTTAAACTCTAATATGTAAAACTGGGAAGTTGCAGACATTCTATTTAGGAAAAAAACACAATGTAACAAAAAAGCCATGAAAAAACTTAGGTAGATAAGACTTACTTTGTTTTTTGTTGGGGTTAAAGTCTTTTTTCCTCGGACATCAATTGCTTTTGATTTTGTTTGTACAATCTTGCATGACCCAGCCATTTGTGAGAGAAGAATGCAATAATATGATTACGAACAACAAAAATGAAGGAAAAGATAACTGAAGGAGAAAAAACTCATAGAAGAAAACTAAAAGAGAGAACTGGAAAAAAATGGTAGAGAAGTTGAATTGCATACATGGGGAGAAAATAAAACTAAAAGGTCGTAAATTGAATTGATATCATATTGCCACCAACTTTGCCATGCAACACACAAAATAGGTGGAAAAAGAAATACGATGTTGTTTCATAATTAATTTTAACATATGTAATATGATGTATTCGGTTTGGATTTCAATTTTGTTGGTTCGGTTCAGATCTAACACGGTTTGAATCGATGTTGGATGTGAGCATACATCAATATCCGGTATCGTATTGTAACAATATAAATGGTCCAATTCAATTAGGGGATCGGGAATTTTCCATTTCAATTATTTTTTCTGTTCTGGTATTTGGGTCGGTTTGGAATTTGCAGATCCGTGCACTCCCCTAATATAAACTAATAAACATAAATTTAATAATTAGTTTTTACGACAATTTGATTTTCAAAAATTAATTTACTTAATATTAATTACATTTATGATGAATAGAAATGCACATATATACATGTTAACATACATGATAAAAAAAAAAAAAGAAAGAAATAGGAAAACAAAATCCAATTATTAATAATATATTTCATGCACACTATTACTATTTAATATTTTTTATTATATAACAAATAAAAACATATGCCCATGTTTCTATTATATAATTTTTTAAATTTTATTAACACCAGCCAAAAGCAGCGAAGTCTGGGAAAAATCCTTCCTTGGAGAACCTGTAAAGAGGCTTATTGAAAAACAAAGAAAAAAATTAAACAAAAAACAAAAAAGAAGGCCAAAAAGGCTCAAGCCCCAAAATCATCAATCTTTTAATTTCGCCGGACTCTGCCGCTGGCCGTGCCTCTGATTGGATAGTAGAGAGGAAGAAATTAAAAGAAAGGAAGCGAACAATGGCGTCGTCGTCGAGCAGCGGCTTAACGTTCAAGCTACACCCACTCGTTATTGTTAACATATCGGATCACTATACTCGGGTCAAGTCTCAGATGAACCCACCCGTTACTGCAACAACCAGTAACAACAGCAACGGCGGCGGCGATGGTGGAGTCACTGCAGCAGTAGCACCGCCACCGAGAGCTTACGGATGCGTTCTAGGAGTGCAAAGAGGACGTACTGTTGAGATCTTTAACAGTTTTGAGCTTCTATATGATCCCATCACTCACTCTCTCGACCGCGCTTTTCTTGAGAAGAAGCAAGAGCTCTGTAATTTTACTTTCCTCTATACTCTTTTTTTTGTAATATGTTTTTATTGTGGTTTAGGAGTTTTTAGGGTTCAATATTTTGTGAATAGAAAATTTGTGGTTTGATTACAGATAAGAAAGTTTTCCCTCACTTCTATATATTGGGATGGTATTCAACTGGGAGTGATGCTGAGGAATCCGATATGCATATTCACAAGGCTGTATGTTCCCTTTCTTTACTCTTCCTGGTTTTTACGTTGTTAATTAGAACTCAGTATTTGATAATTTGCACGAATTAGATGGTATTTATGATGGCAAGCTGCCTTATTTTGCCACTCACCTCCTTAAGAGGGGTGATTTGAATTTGTTTTGTGCTATGTGTACATATGTGTGGATGTAGCAATGCATTACCTCGTTATGCCTTATGCAAGTCAATGGGAAAATACAGAATTAACTTTTTCTTCTTTTTCTTCTTCTTTTTCAATTGGGATTGGGAGCAATTGATGTTATTTAGGATGCTGCTTAGGAGGATATATCCACATAAACATGTGCTTTTTTTTATTGGCATCTTGATGCATTCATTTGCTGTTGATTGTGTTGCAACTGTTGCATTTTATTTATTAATAAACTCTAATCTTTTTCTGTAACAGTTGATGGATATTAATGAAAGTCCTGTTTATGTTCTACTAAATCCTTCAATCAATCCGGCCCAGAAAGATCTGCCTGTGGCTATTTATGAAAGTGGTAGGTGATCTTTGTTTCTGCTTTTTTTAATATAATAATCATAATTATAATATTTATGTCGGCAATGCTATGCAACTGTTAAGCCATCCAAATTCTGATTAAATGTTTTTGCTATTGATGGTGGGGGTGATGTTGTTTAAGTGACAATCAGTGTTAGCATTATTTAACGAGTCAATGGCACAAATCATGTCTTGCCACTGCCGTAGCCATTTGGGCTTGTTATCTCAAGCACAAGTATGAAGTTTCATCTAAACAATCCATATGCCCTTCCTCCTTTAACTTTTGTAGTTCTTCATATCTTTTATCTGTTGTGCTAGTACCATCTGTCTTTAATTATACCAAAGAACTACTTAATCCAAAAATCAAGGACTCAAAGTTTGTACATGAGGCCAAAAATGAGTTTGAAATTGTAAAATAGCTGTTTGCCCTTCAAGTTTGAAAGCACAAGACATAGGATCACTACTTCCTGCTAGAAAATGAGGCCAAAAGATTTGAATATGGACCAGTAGGTCAGGAAGAGTATCAGGAAGAGTCTAATACAATATTAAGAATCCACTCAACCTTAAAATTGAACTGTTAGGTAAGGGCCTACGATAGGTTTTGAATGTATGACATATGACAACCAGTTTTCTGAATGCCTTATGGTAGGAAAATCTCAATTAGTTGATCAGTTCTAGGGGAATTTGGTAGCTGATTGGGTGAAAAGGTGAGAAAAGGAAAGAATTTTAGTAGCTGTGCATGTGGGAGATGTGAACAGTAGTCAAATTGCTGTAGTAGGCAGACTTTGGAAGAAGAGGAGGAGGAGGAGGAGGAGGAGGAGGAAGAGGGGGTGGGGGGGGGGGGTTTGGGTGGGAGGGGAAGGAGGAGGAGGAGGAGGATCGAAAGCTTAAACTCTAAATTTCAGAAATAGAAAATTTACAAGGAAAAAAAAAAGAATTTCATATGTAACTATGTAAGAACTAAATCAAAGTAATTCCTAATTCTAATTTCAAAATTTCATCACTTATAATCTCTAGCAATGTCTTTTGAAGATGGCAAGTAAATATACTGATTTTAAGATTTAGCTGGCATAGTTGGACACTATGGTATACAATTTGTTACGAACAAACTAGGCCATTTTCAAAGCTATGAATACAAAATAGTGTGTAATATGCCATGTGTAATTATAGAATATAATATGTTTATCACTGTTTCAGCAGGCTGGGGATTATCATTCATAATATTTTACGGGAAGCATTACTTGATCTATTTGCTTAGAATATCTTTAAATCTACTGTTAGCTCTTATGGTCTTTTTTACCTGTGAATTGTACTGAGGTGATGATATTCCTATTTTTTTTGGGTGTTTGATTATTACAACTCTAGAGCTGCATGTTATAGATGGCATCCCACAGCTTATCTTTGTTCGCTCAAGTTACACAATTGAGGTTAGATATCTTTATTCTTGTTTACCCTGTTTCGCTTTCTACTAGCAGCTTGATTTATTGATTGCTTTATTTTGGATTTGAAGACAGTGGAAGCTGAACGTATCTCAGTTGATCATGTGGCACATCTTAAGCCATCTGATGGAGGCTCTGCAGCAACTCAATGTAACTCCCTCACCCCTTATTAGATCTCGTTTGGCATTGCGTTTGAAAAAAGCGCTTTTTAACAATTTTTTGTTTTTTTTTAAAACTGCTTTTAAGCAGAAAAAGATAAATTGATGCTTTTTCTAGAAGTAGGTAAATTGATGCTTTTTCTAGAAGCAAGTTTGAAAAAAACGGTTTCTAAAAAATAATAAAAATCAAACAATAAAATCAAAAAAATTCTAAAAGCGTTTTTTTAACCTCTAACAGTAATCCCAAACACACCCTTGGTTTCATGTATCTAGTATATCTATTTATTTAATAAAACATTATTCTGCTTGTTTGTTGAGAAGAGAAGAAAATGAAGAAATAGTACTGCAGAGATAATTTTTCCTCTCTTTTGTTTTTATTTTTATTTTTATTTATTTATTTATTTTCGTTCTTTGTGCAAAGTTTGGCTTTTGAAGCCATTGGCCCAACCTAAGATTTTCTTAGGTGTATCAACCAAGCTAAAGCCTGTGTGTTATTTCTTCTTTGATACATATTAATTTGGCTTGGTTTTCCTCTGTAGTGGCTGCCCACCTTACTGGCATACATAGTGCCATCAAGATGTTGAATAGCAGAATTAGGGTGCTTCATCACTATCTTACTGCAATGCAGAAAGGTAAATGCTTTTCTTTTTTATGGGACGTGCAATTGATTCAATATATATATATATATAAGGATTCTGGTTTTCCTCTTATGCAAAGAAAACTACTGAATGTAAATGGTATGAAAAGCTGCAAGATATTGATATATCCGATTTCTAAATTTAAAAATCCCAAAAGTTACAGCTCTCATCCTTAAAGGTTACAACTTAAAAGAAGAATTTAATAATCTGGAGGCATCTACTTTAAATATATTTCAATCGGTCTTATATCGCTACTTTGCATCTTCTTGATGTCACTAGATCTGTTATTCACGCTGATATAATGGTAATGGATTGTCATCTACTATTTAGCGTTTGGGCAAAATCACTGAACCTGATTCAAGGGGGCATCTGGTTTTGTTCTTCAGAAAAATGGGAGGGGTTGGCTGATTGGCCATGGTGATCAAACGAAAAGGGGGGAAAAGTATTATTATTATTATCTTGGAGGATGATGTCTTTGCTTTCGAAAAGTCGGCAGTGAAGGTCTTAGAGTCAACAATAATTGCACTTTTATTATATATAAATGCAGGTGAAATTCCTTGTGAGAACTCATTACTGAGACAAGTATCAAGCCTTTTAAGAAGACTGCCGGCCATTGAATCAGAAAAATTTCAAGATGATTTCTTGATGGTGAGTACTATGTATTGCATATTTGGTAGATTTTTCATCACTTGCGATGTTTTTGGGATATAAATCACAAATTTTAAACATATGCTAAATTGGGCATTTGCATTTTTTTTCTGTTCAACATTTGACTTATAAACTGCAGAACCAATTTCTTAAGGGAGTGGTTCTATGCCTCTTGACAAATATGTAGATTGTGATGATAAAATATGTCTCTTAAAAGAATAATTAGTTCATGAAAGTGAAGGAAATGAGAGTATCTGTCCATGTCTAGGCAATTATTTTTGTTGATTAGAGTAAGAGAGGGATGATAAATGGGAATGGAAAGTGTAAGTTATGCTGACAAAACTCATGCCTGTGCCATTTCTCTTTTTCTCTCATGGTATTAACTGTCAGCCAAGCTATACATTCCAACTTCACGACCAAACCCCGCTACAACTCTTTAGGTCTTTCTGCTACTTGTTGACAGTTAAACCTGTAGGAGGTGGCAACTGGTTTCAGCAGCATGCATTATTGATAATGAGAAATAATGGCTGTGAATTATGTTAATGTGAAAAGATAGGCAGTGAATTGATGATGGCATCCCTGTATTCATTGCAGTTTCTGAGTATGCTTGATAAACTGTTCTTGTCTATATGATAAGTGTGTCTTATGATATTTGATTTGTCATTGGATTTAAAATTTCTGCTTTTGAGATCCATATGACTGCATTTTATCTGGAAATGCTATAATATTCAGATGTCATCTTTGTACTATGGATGGATATAATACTTATATTTTTCACTTATTTTGTACAGGAATACAATGATACATTATTGATCACTTATCTGGCGATGTTTACTAACTGTTCAAGGTATGATATATGGGCATCCTTGTGCTTAATTTGTTTTTTTTTTCATGTGTTATGATTTTTTAAAAATGCATTTGGCATGATTACTCGTTGAAAATGAATAAACAAACAAATTGGTGTGATTAAGGAAAATTAAAAATGTCATGCAAGGAGTAAAATAGTTTATCTTAACATGAAGCACTCCTGATCATGGGAACGCCTAACCTGATAATACACCTTTATTATTAGAACTTGCTGAAGACAAGTATTATAGTATGATTTTTTTCTATTGAAATGTGACATTTTTGTGTTTAAAGATAACCAGTTCCCACTACTTCATCATTATCCTTTAGGGCTATATGGGTCACATTTGTGTATGTATATTTATATATGGGGCATGTCTTTAGTTCAAGTTATTAACCCTGCAAGACACTCGTGTTCGTTCCTATTGTACGTCAAAATTGATGCTGCATATTGCATAAGCAGGGAAAATCGAGTCTCATGGACTTTATATAATTATTTTGACACCATTGTCTGTCATCCATGATATAAGCTAACTATGAGCCCTTGTTCTTTCTCCAGCACAATGAATGAGCTAGTCGATAAATTCAACACTGCCTATGACAGGCATAGTCGAAGGGGTGGACGAACTGCTTTTATCTGAAAAGTTGCTAGCTCTTATACGACAATTAATGCCTGATGATTTGATAACTATTTGAGGATTGAGTGTGTTTTTTTTTTGCTTTTTTAACAAAGCAGCCATGCATGTAGATTTTGGTGTTTCTTTTAGGCATAGTTGAAAGACATGCCTCAGGTGCAATGTGCACTGGATGGTAACTGGTAAACCCTAGTGCCTTTATAGAAGTGGCAATTTCTGGCAGGCGGGCACCCTCTTCAAGAATTTTTTGTAAATTAGTCTTTGATACAACAATATATCTGTCAAGCCTGGTTTTTGAAGTCATGAAAATTTCATTGAAAAGCATAAGCTAACATCACTAGAAACAACCATTGCTTCCATTTGATACCAACTATTGTTTTCAAATTTAGTTTTGTCACTTCGCACTGAGTAATCCAATCTCCTGAACAACTATATTTATAAGATCGATCAGTGGAAACCAAAAAGCCCTTTTAACCATCTTTTTCTCACCAGCTTCCTAAGATCTTCACTAAAACTTTCCGAATATCCATTCAATTTCTTTTCTTCCGCGCCTTCAAGCTTTTATTATTATTATATTTTTTTTGGCCAAATTCGAACTTTTATTATTTGATGATTCAAGACACTTGGGAATTATTTACAAGCTCATAGCAGCCATAAAAAAATCCGTGATTTCTCAAAATGACAAGCTCAGCCTGTATTTGAAGAAATAGTGACAATCAATCATAGAAAAGTTCCATTACTTCACCTTGCAAAACACAAAAAGAACAAACAGATTCTAGTTGAATCTTACATTTTGAAGATTAGTTCAAGCAGGGAGGATATTTTGACCAAACTTTCCAACAAAGAAATATATGATTTTCAGTGGCACATCCAATTTCCAAATCATATTCCAAAATCAAAATATAACGTTGAATTTGTTAGAACCTGAAGCTGATGAGTAATGAGTTCCTACTTTCTACCCAAATGTTGCAGACTTAGTAGCATTACAATGGAATAAATATACCTCCCATTATTTTCAGATTCCAAACTCCCACTTTGTTATGAGAACTTTGAGTAGTAGAAGTGGAAGAACATATCAATTTCACAGCAGCAAAAACAAACAAGCTAGCACATCAAGTTTCCAAATTCCGACATCTCTATTCTTGATTAATAAGATCACAGTAGAACGAATTAATTAATGCCTGGGGTGGATAACTGTCAAAAATGATGGAATTACAAGCCACGAATCATCCCAAATTTAGATGTCAGTGCCTATGCCAACCTGCCATCTAATCCCCAGCTTAAGAATATTCCTTCTGACCAAAATACTAAGCCAAGTATATGAAGAACGCCATCCCAACTGTACCTCGATGAAGCAAGAACAGAGAAAGGAGTATATATCTGGCTTTGAGAACTTGTTGAAACAAAGAATCTCAATTAGTACAGCTGCCATCCCTGCTTGGTGAGGACAGAAAAATTGAAAGTGTGCAAAGCTCGAAAATTAGGCGTCTGCACAATTGCGCATTCTCTCTTATGAAAGCCAACACAGTTTGTGATCTGCCCCACAACTTCTGTTGTAAAGTAGTTATTTTAAAATGTTGTTATCCCACATCTTTTGTTTATAAGGTTTTTATTTACTTTATAAATAAATACTTGTTATGAGTTTAGCAAAGAAATTATTGTAAGAGTGGGCTCATGCGCATATAAGCTTGGCCCAGCCAAGGCAAAATGGTGGATTCCCCCCCTCTCCCTGTGCGCGAGTTACACGTGTGGCTTAGAGCAAGGTTAGTTTTGCAATTGACTTTTTTTTTTTTTTTTTCAATTTTAAATTATTTTTAAACGTTACAAAAATGAAAAAAAAATATGTTATATATAAACCCTATTATTTTGCTAACAAATTTTAACGTTATCCATGATAACAGATTTTAATGTTGCTGCTATCCCTGATTTTTCTCTGCCTTATTGTCATAATTTGGCTATAAATACATGGCTTATTAGTGAGTTTAGATACAACTCTTCTTCTTGCCTTCCTATATTCTGCTGGGTTATAAATTCTGTGCTTTGGTGTTCCTATTGCCTACTCTTTGTGGTAGAAGAGCTTGATTTATCCTGGAGGAAATAATTTCCTTAAGGGCAGTGTTTATTACACGACTCAAGCTTTCTTCTTTTCACCTTACTTAACAATCTTGAGGAAATTATTATGGCTTCAAACGTTAACAATAACATTTCCCCTACCACTGAAAATACTATTCCTCCTATTGTCGTCGAAGGTGCTGGCGTTGTAGAAGTTGTTCTGCCTAATGCTACTTCAACCCAAACGCTTGCTGCTGCTCCTACTGCTCAATTCGCCAAACCATTCCCGTATGTGTCTAGAGTTGAGCTTTTCAATGGAAACAACTTCAAAAGATGGCAAGAAAGAACCTTCTCCATTCTTGATGTTCATGGAGTTGCATTTGCCCTGACTGATCCTAAACCTGTTCCAACTGAAACTCAAAAATTTCATAATTGGACTCACGCAAATAAGGTATGTAGACATACAATTATTAGTACTTTGGCTAATGACTTATTTGATATCTACTATCCTTATAAAGAAGCAAAAGAAATATGGGATTCCTTAATATCGAAATACACTACTGAAGATGTGGGCAAACAAAAATTCACAATTGGCAAATTCTATTGATAGGAAATGTCTGATGACAAAGAAATCAAAGGACAAATCAATGAGTATCAAAAGCTGTTAGAAGACTTAAAAGGTGAAAATATCAACCTACAAGAGGAGTTTGTTGCTGGTCTGTTGATTGAGAAGCAGCCGCCTTCATGGAATGACTACAAACAACAATTGAAACACAAAAACAAACAAATGTCCTTGGCTAACCTTACCATTCACATTATTTTAGAAGAAACTAACAGGAAAGAAGCCCAAATTGCCAAAGGGAAACAAATTGTTACCAATGCAAACCTGGTGCAAGACAAGCCTCAGCAAAAAAGGTACACTAACAATAATAATTACAAGCATGATTACAAGCCTAAAGCCACTAGCTCCACTTTCAAAAAGAAAGGTACTTGTTTTGTTTGTGGAAAGCCAGGTCATCATGCGCCTCAATGCAGGTATAGGAAGAGAAATGACAATCCTCCCAAACCAAAAGCGAATTTGGTTGAAGGAGAAGACATTATAGCTGCAGTCATTTCTCAAGTCAATATGGTTGCTAATGTGAAAGAATGGGTGGTAGATTCAGGTGCCACTAGGCACATTTGTGCAAATAAAAATGTGTTTGCCTCCTACACTCCTGTAGGGGATGAAGATGAAGTTATCTACCTTAGTGATTCACGAACAACTTGTGTTTTGGGAAAAGGCAAAGTCCTTTTAAAACTCATATCTGGAAAGACCTTGGCTTTAAATGATGTATTACATGTTCTTACCATTAGAGCAAATTTGATTTATGTTGCTTTGCTGGGAAAAGTGGGGTTTAAAGTTTCTTTTGAATCTGATAAAATTGTCATGACTAAGAATAATGTTTTTGTGGGCAAATGATATTGTAACGGTGGACTCTTTGTACTTAATATTTCTAAAATAATCAATGAGAATGCATCCTCTTCTACTTACTTGATTGATTCCCATGATTTATGGCATGCTAGACTAGGTCATCTTAGTACTTCTTATATTAAGAAAATGCAATCTCTTGGCTTAATTTCTAGCTTGAATTTTGCAAACATAAATAAATGTGGAGTTTGTGCTGAGATTAAATCAACTAAGAAAACTTGTGCATCTGTCGAAAGGGAAACTGAGTTGTTAAATCTAATTCACACAGATTTAGGTGATCTAAAACAAACTATGACTAGAGGTGGCAAAAAATATTATGTAACTTTCATAGATGATTTTTTTAAATATACAAAAGTGTATTTGCTTAGAAATAAAGATGAAGCTTTTAATATGTTTTTATTATATAAAGCTGAAGTTGAAAATCAGTTAAACAAGAAAATTAAAAGAGTTAGATCAGATAGAAGTGGTGAATATGTTCTTTTTAATGATTACTATGAAAAAGAAGGAATAATTCATGAAATTACTCCTCCCTACTCACCTGAATCTAATGGAGTAGCAGAAAGAAAAAATAGAACACTTCAAGAAATGATGAATGCCATGCTTGTTAGTAGTAATGCACCTAATAACTTATAGGGTAAAGCCATTCTCTCTGTATGTCATTTACAAAATAGGATTCCTTATAAGAAAACTGGTAAAACACCATATGAGTTATGGAAAGGTTATAAACCTAACCTAAAATATCTAAAAGTGTGGGGGTGTCTTGCTAAGGTAATGTTACCTGATTCAAAGAAAAGAAAAATAAGATCTAAAACTTCTGATTGCATGTTCATTGGTTATGCTCAAAATAGTGCAGCATGTAGATTTCTAGTATTGAAAAGTGAAATATTAGATTGCAATACTACTATAGAAACAAAGAACGCATAATTTTTTGAACACATCTATCCATTAATTGAAAAAATTTCTCATGCTTCTACTACTTATGATAATTTTGATACCTCTAATGAGGAGGAATTGAGAAGGAGTAAGAGACAAAGAAAATAATTTTCTTTTGGAAGTGATTTTTACACTTATTTAATAGATAATGACCCTTTGACTTATAATGATGCTATAACTTCTTTTGATGCATTTTTTTGGAAAAAAGTTATTAAAGATGAAATTGATTCAATTTTGCAAAATCAAACTTGGGATTTAGTTGATTTGCCTCCAGAAGCAAAAGCAATTGGTTGTAAATGGATTTTTAAAAGAAAATTTAAACCTGATGGATCAATTGACAAATATAAAGCTAGACTAGTTGCAAAAGGTTTTACTCAAAAGAGAATATTGACTATTTTGATACTTTTGCTCTTGTAACTAGAATTTCTTCAATACATACTTTGATTGCCTTAGCTTCAATTCATAAACTATTTATACATCAAATAGATGTAAAAACTGCTTTTTTAAATGGAGAATTAGAAGAAGAAATTTACATAGTTCAACCTGAAGATTATTTTACTCCTAATCAAGAAAACAAAGTTTGTAAGTTGCGAAAATCCTTGTATGTATTAAAGTAAGCTCCTAAGCAGTGGCATGAAAAGTTTGATAAAACCATATTATGTGATGGATTCTCTTCAAATGAAGTGGATAAATGTGTATATTCTAAAGTTGTTGACAATGAATATGTAATCATTTGTTTGTATGTGGATGACATGCTGATTTTTGGCACCAGCATTGAGATAGTGCAAAGCACTAAGAATTTCCTAGCTTCAAAATTTGACATGAAAGATTTGGGTGAAGCTACTGTTATATTGGGTGTTAAAATCATAAGGAATGATAATGGCGTCATGTTATCTCAAGAACATTATGTTGAGAAACTTCTTAGAAAGTTTGAAAATTTTGATGTGACACCTATGACTAATCCTTATGATGCTAACATACATTTAAAGAAAAATCGTGATGATCTTGTTGGTTAAACTGAGTATGCACAGATAATTAGGAGTCTGTTGCATTTAATGAATTTTCACGACCAGACATAGCATATGCTATGTGTAGATTGAGCAGATATACACAAAATCCCAATCATGATCATTGGATTGCATTAGTTAGGATTATGAGATATTTGAGAGGTACCATAAACTATGGTATTCAATTTAGTGGATATCCCGCTGTGTTAGAAGGTTACAACGATGCTAACTAGATCTCTGATTCAGATGAGATAAAATCTACTAGTGGTTATATATTTACCCTTGATGGTGGTGCTATTACTTGGAAATCAACTAAACAAACCATTACTGCAAGATCTACTATGGAAGCTGAGTTTATAGCCCTAGAGTTGGCTGGAAATGAGGCAGAATGGTTAAAGAACTTCTTAGCAGAAATTCCATTAGGAATGAAGCCAATTCCTTCAGTATCATTGCATTGTGATTGTCAAGCAGCAATAGCAATATCAAAAAATAAAGATTATAATGGCAATAATAGACATATCCGTTTAAGACATAAAGTGATTAAGCAGCTGCTGAAAAATGGAAGTATATCCATTGATTATGTGAAGTCAAAAGTGAATTTGGCCGATCCTTTGACTAAACCATTGGGACGGAAACAAGTATTTGAAACATCGAGGGGAATGGGATTAAAGCCAACTTGAAAATCATTAGTAATGGTAACCCAACCTATGTGATTGGAGATCCCATGAATTAGGTTCATATGGGTAATAATAAATTATCTAGTGATTCTGAAAAGTACTATGTTAAAATCCCGCCTATAATGTGAGACTAGTACTTAACTGCAAATAAAGCGAGGATGAGTAAAACTCTTAATGCATACTATATCTCTTATGGCTGGTGTCTTGAATGCAGTATACACTTGATGATATCACCTATGTAAGTGTGAAGTGAAGTCGCTTCTATGAGATTATGGCAAAATCTCTAAAGCACTTATGAATGAACTAGGCATGCGCATGGCCTAATAGCACAAAATCGCATTGAACACTAAATGAATTGTAAGGATATTATGTGATTGATGAGAATTTTAGCTTACAAGAAGAGTCTTTAGTTCATAAGAAGCTAAAAGTTTCACTAAATTACTTAGTAAGTTATATCTCATCTTTCTAGGTCTAGTTCATAATCCATGAAGACACTAGACACGATGCACTTATATTCATGTTAGTAACCCAGCTAAATATTTCTTTCGTATAAACCTTTTGAAATAAGTGGGGGATTGTTGTAAAGTAGTTATTTCAAAAAGTTGCTATCCCACATCTTTCTAGGTCTAGTTCATAGTCCATAAAGACACTAGACACGATGCACTTATATTCATGTTAGTAACCCAGCTAAATATTTCTTTCATATAAACCTTTTGAAATAAGTGGGGGATTGTTGTAAAGTAGTTATTTCAAAAAGTTGTTATCCCACATCTTTTGTTTACAAGGTTTTTATTCACTTTATAAATAGATACTTGTTATGGGCTTAGTAAAGAAGCTAATAAAGGAGTGGGCTCATGCGCATATGAGCTTGGCCCAGCCAAGGCAAAATGGTGGATTCCCACCCCCCCACCATTCCCACCTCTCCCCCCCCCCCCCCCCCCCCCCCCCCCAACCCCTTGCGCGCAAGTTACACGTGTGGCCCAGAGCAAGGTTAGTTTTGCAACTGACTTTTTTTTTTTTTCAATTTTAAATTATTTTTAAACGTTATAAAAACAAAAAAAAAATTGTTACATGTAAACCCCATTATTTTGTTAACAAATTTTAACGTTACCCATGATAACAGATTTTAATGTTGCTGCTATCCCTGATTTTTCTCTACCTTACTGTCATAATTTGGCTATAAATATATGGCTTATTAGTGAGTTTAGATACAACTCTTCTTCTTGCCTTCCTATCTTCTGCTGGGTTATTAATTCTGTGCTTTGGTGTTCCTGTTGCCCACTCTTTGTGGTAGAAGAGCTTAATTTATCCTAGGGGAAATAATTTCCTTAAGGGCAGTGTCTATCACACGACTCAAGCTTTCTTCTTTTCACCTTACTTAACAACTACAAGAAATTAGACATTAACATTTGCATTTCATCACATAGACAACTCGTCAACACATTTCATCACATAGACAACTCGTCAACACAAAAAAGCAAGTGTGGACAGGGATTGTTTGGAGAGCAGCCTCAAACAGGAACTCTTTACCAGCAAATGATAGCAAATGCCCCTTCAAACCCTAAATACACATTCCATCTCTAATACCAGGGACTAACTTCATTCCCATTCCATTAGCCATGGACCTTGTTTCATTATTGGCAAACTCTTACAAGTAATACAGGAGTTATCCAAATCGACATTCTGTTCAGATGCTTCTTCATAATAACATAAAAATAGCTCGTACTTTTTTCAATTACACATCATTAACCTTCACAAACAAAATCCTGTCATCAACAAACAAAAAGTGAGAAACAGAAGGTGCACCGCCACAAAAACTTGGACCCAACGAGATCGGTTCCAGTCCCAGGTTGGGTGGATATGACCCGGTCGTTCCCTCCGCCACCACCAAGCCAAAAACGGTGAACCACAAAAAATTACCGAATTCTGACTGGCTGGAAATTAATAAAAAAAAAATCCAGCCAGAACTGGCCTGAACCAGGGGACCAGTTCAAATCCCAGGCCAATTATTTTTGGATCTGGGACCAATAGGTCAGACCTGGCCCCAGCCCAACGTAGACCCAGGTACACGTCTATCTTCTGCATTTCTAAGCAATGTTGAAAACCCTTCAATACAGTGTAAGATATGCATGCGCGCAGAGTTCTTTTTAAATAGTAGTGAAATTATTGATATATAGATAATCAGTTCTATTGCCAATACTGAAATATATCACTTCAATGGGAATTTAAAGTCAACTTTGCCCTGGAAAAAGCAAATATTGCCTGATCAAATCACAATCCTTGATAAATGAAGAAGATTCTAGCACTCATTTTCCAACACTCATTTTGAAGTGGAATCTGACTATGCTAATGCTGTTTCATGGGTCCATGGCAATAGAAATGTTTGTCCTTGGAAGCTTTGGATAACCCTTCACAGGATTAAAAGCCTCTTGAATCATTTTGCTTCAATCAAAATAATTCACACTCTTCGTGAAGCCAATAATACTGCTGATGCTCTAGCCAAATTGGGTATTTCCAGAAATTCTGATCTAATAGCTTGGTTCTAATTTGGAAATTTGAGTGTTGGTTTTAATTCTCTCCCTATTATACTACTTTGGTTCTTTTCTTCACAAAACAAATTCCTAGCTGTGTTTTTTTATAGTGATATTCTGACAGCAAAAACTAGTGTTTTTTTGGGGCTTCATCTCTTCCTAATTGCTAGTCATGTTACTATATTCAACACTACAGTTATATGTATTTATGGTGGCTTCACTGATTTCAGTCATTACAACATTTTGTCAAATTATGGAGGCTCCTTACTTCTCTAGCTCAAGACCTGCAGCTTTATGGCTCCTTTGCCTTATTTTCCTCTACTTTCTTAGTTTTTTGTATTGTTTTTTGGTATCTAAGGGGTTTTTTCACATATCATTATGGAGCTTATTTTAGTTCTTTTCGGATGTATCTGGGTACCCAATTAGCTTGGGTAGTTGCTCCGCAATGTTATGTTTTTCCCTTCATAAAAAATTTCTTAATAAAATTGACTCTTATTATAAAAAATAATAAATAAATAAATAAATGAAGAAGATTCTAATTTTATGGCCAAAAGAATATTTCTAATTTAAATTCCATATCTTTGCTATATAATGTTAAAAAATAACTGTCACTTCATATATTGCATTAAGTGGTATTTTGTTGTTATATTTGAAAAACTAACTGCAACTTTCAATTTTCTTTTTAGGGTGAAGTGACTTTAACTTAATTACATACACGGTTCATGCAAAGACTGGATGAAATGGCCAATTTTCAGTTCTGAAATGAGGGCTGACAACATTCACTCACTTCTTTGGCAAAAGAAACATTTACTCACTTAAAATGACATTAGAAGGCAAAAGTTTTACATGGAACTCCGTATTTTCTCAGAAATGAGAACTTAGGTCAAGCAGATAGTCTTCTCACTATCTTTCATGTCCTCGTGTCCATGTGCCCACACACTAAAGAAACAACCTCAGCCTTTCATTTAGTACTCTAGCTTACATAAAATGCATTTATGCAAGAATGTAGTTGAATCTAAATCAATAACTTTCAGATCTGTGGAACTGCCATCCATCATGACATCCCATTTCACAGCCATCAACGCACAGAGTGAGCCACGGTCGCTCATTACGAACTTCAGTTATGACAGCACCTCCTTTACTAGCTAAACGTGTTTGTCCAATACCAACCCAATGCAGTCCACTGAATAAAGGGCTCTTTAACAAGATTAATGCATCAGCAGATAATCCAATGCAGTTGCAAAGATCAAGTCGCTGAAGTTGCTTATTTCCATCTCGGAACCTTCTCTTTGTAGCCAATGCTTGCAATGAAGAATCAGTCACATAGAAGCAATACCTAATAGACAATTCAGTAATCTCCTTGCCCGCTGCAACAATTGCAAAAATGCCATTGTCTGATATTCCTGGCATGTAACCTAAATCCAGTGCTGCCAATGTTCGCACAATTGCCCCAGACAGCAAAAGAGAAATTCCATTGTCAGTTATCCTCTTACAGCCTCTAAGACTCAAATATGAGATGGGGGGACTCCTCTCACCAAGAACAGATAAACCAAAGTCAGTAATATCAGCTCCAGAAAGATTCAAAGATGTTAATCTTTGGAGACATGAAATAGAGCTGAAGCAAGAATCAGCTATGCTCTTGCAGCCACACAGGTCTAACACCTCTAAACTCCTAGAAGAACCTAATTTCTTCACAGTTTCACCGGTTATCAGATTGCATGACAATAATCTCACCTCAACAAGGGCACATGGGGTACCAATTAGATTGTGAAAGGCCAAGTCTGACAAACACAAGGCATTACGAGCTTCAAATTTCTTTAAATTTTGGCAGGATTGTAGCAATGATGCAAAGCCAGCATCACTAACTTTAGAGAAGCCACAAAGTCTCACTGACTGTAAACCTTTGCAACTCTCAGAAAGGAGAAACATGCCCATATCATTTATTTGTTTAAATGATACTTGGAAGTTCTGTCTACTACGTATAAGAGAAAGACCAGTCAGATGACGGCAAGAGCCCAAGGCCTGCAGTCCAATATTGGTCAAGTCAAGTTGAGGAGACGGTTCCTTGTTTGGTCTATCTTCGAGATCAAGCTCTACCAGAAAAGGAACAGAACTGGTGATAGTCATAACGAGCCTGTTAGATATCACATCTAAGACAAGCGACAAACACTGTAATACGAAACCGTATGATGTTGGAGAGACAGGGACACTGAAATCATCAGTTGCAGAAAAGTTTCCATCAATTCCTAGTTTGTTGACTAGAAAGGTTGCATCTTCCTCAATCACTGGTTTTAACTTTAAAATTTTAATAGATTTGGGCAGAAAGCTTTCAATCGAGTGGAAAGCTGTTGCATCGACTTCTATCCCTCGAATTTTAATACAGAGACACTACACAATTAGGAAAGATACATGCTTCAGCTTATAAAGGCCTCCTTTGATGTGTAATACAGTATAGAGAAACTTAAAAGAGTACTAGAAAATCAATGAAATCAAAATAAAACCAAAGGGGGTGGGCAAAATTAGCTTACCTCTAGAAAATGGCACCTGCTAAGCATGTAAACAAGATCCTTTTTGAACAGTTGCGGTGATCCCTCATCTACCAATTCTAGCATTAGCACCCTGTCATTAGAAACAAACAAACAAACAAACAAATTACTTGCAGCAATATCAACTGAACAACTGAAACTCCGACGATAGTAGCAAAATTATAAGAGGATGGTAATGTCGGACATTGAAGTGAAGTAAGTAATTGCACGGATGAATTAGGAATTTTCACTTGCAAAAAGCAAGTAAATTACTTTCACTTGGTATTGCAGAAAACTAGAAATGAATTGGAAAGGGTAATAAAAAGTAAAGGAAAAAACCTGAGAAAAGCGCAATTTTTTCCAATGGAAACAAGAAACTGAGAGGAGAGCAAGGAGCAGCAAGAGAAATTGAGTTGCTCAACTTGTTCGCCTAAGAAAAGGGTGAGGCAGGACTCATGAAGACGTTGGCAATTGAGGGTTAAGGCTTTAAAGTTAAGGGGTCTTCTTCTTCCTCCTCTGGTGCAGCAGCGATCAAAGACAGAATAGAGAGTGTTGGCATCTGGAATGAGAGAAGCGGGGAGATGGAGGGAGGAGAGAAAGGGAAGGACTTGTGTCTCGACGGAGAAGCGTAGGGGTTTGCTAACGCAGGCCACCGTGCACAGCGTCTCCAAATCCAACCTCGACAGAATTTCTTCGTTGATCAAGCTGCTCGGCAGTGTCTGCATCACCAATCCAGTGTTTTACTGAGCGGCGTGTGGTGTCTATTCTTATACTCTTGTTGTATTTTATTACTATATGTTTTCAATAGTAATTATATTTTTTATTTCTTTGTCGTGAAATTCATCTGCTAACAGTGCTCTTTAATTATGAAAAGAGGGAGTGTGAATTTGGAGTAGGTCGTGTTTCGTCGACAATATAACGAGGAAATTACATGCTGCACTGTGTTTTTTCTTTTAAATTATCTTTTTCATTGCGATTTTATTTTTAATACATTTTAACGTTACGTTGATGTCTTCGACAGTGTTATTTATTTATTTATTTTTTATTTTTACTATCAGTAACTTATTTTTTTGTCTACAAAACAATCAATAAGAGACGACCTTCAACACATTAAATAGCAGTGGAGTGTTAATTTGTCTCCTTTATATTATTGTGCAAGTGTAAGAGTACAATTCTCTTTTTTCTTTATGAAAAATTTGTCTTTTTTTTTTATTATTTATTTTTAAATGATAATTAATTTTTTATATGTAGTGTCATATTTATCTCATTTATCTTATTAAATATTTTTATAGAATTTTAAACAATCCTTTTACAAAATTATATTCATAAAATTTATTCATGAATTTTAAATTTAATAAAAACATATATTATTTAAACATCGTTTGGTATGAGATATTTCAAATGAGAAATTTTATAAAATTTATGAATTTTCAACAATTCAAAAGATAATCAAAATTTATAAATTTTGAAAACAATTCAAAAGATAATCAAAATTTATAAATTTTGAAAAATCTCTTGATTTCAAAATTTTTTATTTTTAAAAGTTCTAATTTCCTACCTCCAAAATTGGAAAATTCAAAATACATCATTTTTTATGTACGAAGAATTGTGATAATTTTTTTTTATTCTAAAATTATTCCCAATAATCCATTGATTTTAAAATCCAAACGGTGAAATTCTTAAAATTTATGGATTTTACAATCCATGGATTTAATAAAATCTATGGATTTAATAATCCTTTGACCCAAACGAAGCCCTAAATTAATAAATTTTAAGTATAAATTACTAAAATTATATATTTATAAAGATTTAATTTAAAATTGAAAATTTCAACAAAATTTACTTTTATATTAAATGAATTTTAGTTTGATTCTTTCAACGTATATGATATAAAAGATAATAATTGACACTACTTTTTAAAATATTAAATCATTAAATTATCTTTTCAATATAATCAATAATAAATAATTTTATTAAAAAAAGCCCCATCATTATGATGCATATAACTGAAATATTTAAATATTAATTAATAAATTAGAAAGCAATTATCTCGCACATCAATACGAATTGTAATGACAAATATATTAAGATCGAGTTTGTTATAATGATTATAAAGTACAAGAGGGATAAATTACCGACTATGATTCTTATTTTGGTTATTTTGATGCTCTCTTTTGATGGTTGTAATCTAATTTATAAGACCTAAAATTAGCTGTCATTTGTGCTTGTGGGTTGAGTTTGAACTTTATTTTGGTATATGTATACCATGAATTGAGAAACAAGATGCATGCACAACGCGAAAATGGTGAAGATTGGCCTACCATTGCTCATATACCTAAAATTTATGATCATGACATCAAAATTCAATCAACGGATTATTAGATATTTCTAACATTAACAATGCACTTATCTTTGAATCACAGTAGCATCTAAAACAATACATCTTCATAACAGGTAAAAGCTTATTACAAAAGTGAAAACAGAATTTGCATTGATTAATTCAAGAATTGTTTGACCATTATTGAAATATGAACATAGCTTGTTCTAGGGGAAAAAAAATTATTTATCATTCTGAGAGATGAAAGTCATATTTATTTAAAGTTCATTATTTGATGTAAACAATGCTGACATATCCTAGAGAACAACATGTTTCTATCATGGGCGTCCAAGATACTTGAAATGGTATGGCCCCTGGATCCTATTCTTTTTTCAGCTAGGCAACATGACCTTTGAGGAGTAATTAGTACCTGTTCAAATAGAGAGCTCACATTTTGAGATAAGAATGCCATCACTATCTGCATATAGCCATTCCCCATCACGAATCAGAGTTCCGGCAATGTGGACTGGTACATGCTTCTCACCAATGCCTTTCTTGTTGGATTTCATGGGATGTGATGCCAATGCTCGTACCCCAATATCACAACCATTAATCTCATCTACATCTCTGATGCAGCCATTCACTATAACACCAGCCCACCCCATATTTTGAGCCAGTTGTCCCAGATTCCCACCTACCAAAGCACATCTCATGCTTCCCCCACCATCTATAACCAAAACTCTTCCTTCGCCTCTAGTTTCGAGAAGCTCTCTAATCAACACATTGTCTTCAAACACCTTAAGAGTGACAATTGGGCCTGCAAATGCTCGACTCTGGCCATATATCTTGAAAATTGGCTGTAAAGCCCGCAAGTCACCACTTGCTAAAAGAACTGTATTTGAATCACAAGCTTCAGCAGTTGCTATGGAAGCCATCTTTTACCTTGAAAGGCTACAAAAATGGTTTCAAGTGAAGGATATATTAGCATTCCTTGTAAATGACAAGGGGAAAGAAATATAAATTTGTGAACTATAATGCATCTCTCTGCAGCCTCTCATCAAAGTCCCTCACACTACACTACCTGTACCACAAATCCACAAAGTATACCCCGGCTGTTACTCTACTCTGTCAATGTTGGGGATCTATTGCAGTTGTTAGAGCTCATGATTGGTCCTCACTAAACCGTTATTACATAAATGCACAAATTCAAATGGTAATCCCATAGATATGCATTAGTATGATAAAGAAACTACAAATGGAGAATTATATTCGTTATGCAAATGTGTGTAATGCATTACCACTCATTTCCTTTCTAAGCAATATCTAGTCCTAATCCCAGAATCAACCCCATCTCAGCCTAGCTACTGCCAGGGGTTATTACTGCTCCTCAGTACACAAGAACAAATGTCATGAAACAACTATCATACAAAGATAAGAGAGAGGAGTTCATCCTCCCTGGGGGCACTTAATCCCCTTCAATCACAAGAGGAGTTTTGAAATAGAAAGCCTTAGAGGACCTGGAGCATTGCGGCACCAGCAAAAGCATAAATAGACAACATGCTTATGCCAAAACTTGGCAAGTTTACCAGCAGTACAATTTGTACTTGATAGAATCAACACCATAGTTGAAATTTTATGAGACTTGTTATTTTAACTTACATGGAGCAGAGAAATTTCTTGACTCAAGTTCGTGAAATTTTAGAAAAAAAATAAAGGAATATATTATATTAAGAGATAGAGAGATGAAGACTGAAGAGATTACAAGAGGATAAGAAATGCATTTCAAAGAAAATAACAAGAAAGCCATGACCAATGAAAAGTGTTATCCTATCCTTGTATATTCTCATGAAGAAAATACTCAAAAAAAAAAAAAAAAATTGGCGGAGCTGTGGAGTACCATAATGAGTCTAAAAGAAAATGTTATGCAAGAATAAATTCGTTGATAATGATGTTCCTCGAAAATTCTAGTGTTATGCTCCAACTACACTCAAAAATTACAAGAGCCAAATTAGAAATCCTCTAAGGTATATTCATAAACCCATATCTCACTAACACAATAGTTAGTTCCACAACTTACCTGACATAAAGCAATCGAAAAATAAATGCACATGCTTCTCATATCTGGGAATCAAAGCTTTATGAGGCTTTGTAGCAAATAATTATGGTTGATTCTATAACGTGGAATCAATCAAGCAAACGCCTTTACCTTAGGCTTGCATATTAAATCAGTGATAGGAAAATGAATAAAATCAAGAATAAAAGAATTTACATGAAAATGTCCTTAAATTTTAAAGGAACCCTTTATCAGGACCCAGAGTTAGAAAATCTTAAAACAAAAATACATGAATATACATTGTGATTTGGCAATTAGCATCAAATCCTAAAACAGATTTCTTAAGAAAAACCAAGAAAATTGATTATTGTTATCTTATGCTTAGCAAAGATTATTCTTAGAACACCACACAAAAACAAAATCATTACATGAAAATAATTTGATAACTATCAAACCATTCATTAATAAGAAGAAAATCCAAGAAAACCCATTGAGGAAAAAAGAAAAATGATCCAACCCATTACAAAAGGGGACAAGAAAAACCCATCAAATTACCTCTAAATTCAATCAGCTAAGCCTGTATGTTTTTTGCGTTGATTTTCTTTTTTTCCCCTGTAGTCTTTGAATTGAAAGCAGGAAAAAAACAAACCATTGGTTAGTGTGCCCATTTTCAATTCGCTACTGCCACTTATACGTAATCCTTTTCCATCTGTCAAGTTCGTTACTCTCATTTTTTTTTTTTTTTATTTCGAAACCCGATTTTGTCCTTTCTTTTGGCAAATTACTATTTAATCCTTACGTAATTTATGAATACGTCTCTACTTTTTAAGAAATATATTAAAATGTCATTTGTAAGTTCAACCGGCATTCTATTTCGTCTTTTGAAAAAAAGAAAGAAAATAACATTTTCCGTTAAATAAAGGTATGAAAAAGATAAATTTATTCTCTAGCCACTCTTTTTCCACAAAAATTAAAATAAAAAATATTTTAAAAAATTACAATACAAAGAAAGAAAATGTCATTAAATCACACACCATATCATGATTAAAATTATAATACTCCTTTTAAATTTTTATGGAAATAGGGCTGACAAGGAAAAATGGTGGATAAAAAGTAAATTTGTCTTTTATGTCCTTATTTAGAAAATATTTATTTTTTGAAAGGATGAAATAATAAATAAATTAAAATTACAAAGATATCTTAATGTATTTATAATAAAAAATAAGGATGCATTAAAGAAAATGTCATTAATCACACACCATATCATGATTAAAATTATAATACTCCTCTTTAAATTTTTATGGAAATAGGGCTGACAAGGAAAAATGGTGGATAAAAGGTAAATTTGTTTTTTATGTCCTTATTTAGAAAATATTCATTTTTTGAAAGGACGAAATAATAAATAAATTAAAATTACAAAGATATCTTAATGTATTTGTAAAAAAAATAAGGATGCATTAAAGAAAATGTCATTAAATCACACACCATATCATGATTAAGATTATAATACTCCTCTTTAAATTTTTATGGAAATAGGACTGACGATGGATAAAAGGTAAATTTGTCTTTTATGTCCTTATTTAGAAAATATTCATTTTTTGAATGACAAAATAATAAATAAATTAAAATTACAAAGATATCTTAATGTATTTATAAAAAAAATAAGGATGCATTAAAGAAAATGTCATTAAATCACACACCATATCATGATTAAAATTATAATACTCCTCTTTAAATTTTTATGGAAATAGGACTGACAAAGAAAAATGATAAATAAAAGGTAAATTTGTCTTTTATGTCATTCTTTAGAAAATATTCATTTTTTGAAAGGACAAAATAATAATTTAATTAAAATTACAAAGATATCTTAATGTATTTATAAAAAAAATAAGGATTCATTCATAAATTATATCATAGTTTCGGAACTAGATATTGTATTTTTATTTTCTCATAGAATTTTGTTTAGTTATATTTTGATTTATTAGAATCGAATTCAAATAATTGAAATGAATATTTCTTAATGTTTTAAATATAATTGTTTTTCCTTCAAAAAAAAATATATTTTTTAAATATAGAATTTAAAATAAAATTTTACAAAATTTTCTGCGATTCATTTGTTTCAAATAAAATATTAATTATATGGTTAAAAAAAATAAAATAACAATAACATTTCTTAATGTCACACCCATTCTATACAACCATTTATATATTTTATATCTTATGAATATTATATTAATATATATAAATATATATAATTTTTTAAAATTCATTTTTTAACTAATTATATTTATATTATAATTATATTTTTAAGTAAAATAGACATAACACCCTTTTATACGTAGATTTATAATATACTTTTGAAAAAAAAACATAATATTCATATAAATATATATATTTCTTTTCATTATATTAAACCGCGATTAATCAATTAATAGCCAATCCAAACTTACCACGAATTCGAACTCACCCTACGTCCACGGACGACTGAAAGGAAATGATCATATGAATATGATAAAATCCAATTCTTATTAAAATTCATAAAAATAATCAATTAAATATTCATAAACAATAAAATAAAATGAAAGCTTAGTTTTTACCCTAATCAGAGTTAGCACAAATAAAAAAGCCTCAAGTTTCAAATCCTCTAAAATTAGGGAAGAAAATTACAGGGAATGCAAAGGTTTTTTTTGTCTACCATACTAAAAAGTTATAACGTACATCATGGAGGGCATATCATGGGTTTAATGTCAATGATCAACCATGTTTAAGAAACAAATTTCACACAACTTCAGAATTTTGAGTTGAGCTATGAATGATTTGTTGAACATCATGCTTTCAAAATCGAGCAGTTCATAAATAAATTAAACAAAATTTTTGTGGAGAACCACGAGAGAACCATAGTACCACTAAATTACATGTTACTAAGGTAGCATTAGTGCGGATTCATGTGTTGCTAATGCCTTACAAATTGTCGTTTATCATCTCCATCCCTTTGCCTTCCATACGGGTTGCCCTCGCTGAAACCATTTCGGCTTCCTTTATGTGCTTTCTTTCTAAATTTGGAAGCATTGCTATCGATGTTCAGATTCACCTTTGGCGGAGAAGAAAAGCAAAATGAAGCTGCAACTGCCTGCCAAAATCCGACAAAATTAGCCATTTTCTTGGATATCATAGTAGATGATCTAATTATTCTTTTTATAAAGGCTAAGCCTAATTGGTTGCCACAGCCACTATTCTATATTCTGAATAAAAGGTTTTCTATTCAAATTTCCCTCGAGTAATTTGTTGCTATACAACTTCCTTTGAGGTTGCAAACAGGAAATTTAAGAAATATGCAGTTCATAGTGCACATGGCAGCGGTTCTGGAACCAGCAGTTGCAAGGGTAGAACCTGAACAGAACCAACCCCTCTATGGTTCCGTCCAGTTCTGAACTGGTGACGATTCCAGTTCTGTTTTGATTCCAATCCAGTTTTGGTTCCAGTTCTGAACCATCAGTTCTGTACATTTTCATCAATAATTTTTTTTAATTTAATTTTCTCTCTCATAAACATGTATAACAATATTTCTTTTAAATTTAGTTTCATACAAAATTAATACATAAAATTATAAATAAATTAAATTTCAAATTTTAAAGAAACAAATAAAATAAAATTTGATGCATTAAAAAATATCTAATTAAATAATTAAAAATTATTTAAAATAAAAATTCTAATAAATAAAACTTGTAAAGTTTATACAATATAATTCAAGTATTATTATATACAATATATATATATTTTTTCGATTCCAGTAACTGCTAAACTATGAACACGAACAAAACCATGGTGGCTGCAGTTCAGTTCTGATTCCGGACCAGTCTCACCGGTTCCGGTTTGGTTCTATCTGGTTCAAAACCGAACAGTGGCCATATCTAGTTCAAAGAAAAGTTTTCTTTTAAGAAAAACTTGAAGTCTCTGTTAGGTAAAAATGAATTCTACAATGAAATTCATTTGGATTTTTTATGTTTTCATGTTTGATATAAAAGCCACTATTCATTTCACTCTTATGAAATCAAATTTATGAAATTGAACATAACTGCATTCTATTATTCAAAAATGAATTCCATATTACAAGTATAAAATTTGGATTTGAACTTGATTACCACAAAAGCCAAATTCTCAGACACATTGAAATTATCAAATTCTCATGCTTATGAAGAAATTCATTATCAAACGTGATTGCTTTTGGGAAGTAAGAATTGAGTAAAATATACCTGCAGATCAAGCCGGTGGACATTAAATATGTCTTTCATAGAGTGCGAATTATAGGCCAATATATAGGATCTATAAGCATCTTTAGCAGACTTGTTCAAATAATAGTTGTTGGCCACCAACTTCTCCTGCACCAATCCCATAGTGCAATCTAAGCTTCTTTGTTCTCAGTTTTTAGGAAAATATAATGTAGCAAGGAAAGCAACAAAATACCAGATGAGATTGAACATTTGCCAGCTTCTTATCATCAAATTCATATTCTTTAACAGGGACTTTTGCAGCCTGAAGTACACATTAAGTTAGAATAGAGTACAAGCAATTATAATGATGAAGGTTTACTCTTTAGTTAGTTTTCTTTTTCCATGGAGAAAGCACCGTAGTCCTACTGATTTGAAAATAAGTTGCACATTGCAATTAAGAGGTCTCCACCAGATAAAAGGAATAGGAGATTTCCAAATCAGCACCCCTGGTAATATTTACTTACCTTCAGATAACGTAGAAATTGCAGCTCTTCTGGAATCAGAAAAAGCAAGGCATTTCCTTTTCCACCTTCGCCACGGGCTGTACGACCAACCCTATGAATGTACTCCTGAAAGCGGTAAAATTCAAACATATATACTAATGCATGTGCACATGGAAATGACGAGATAGAAAACACTTAGAAAAGTTAACCAGCAAAGCTTATGGAGGAACCTTTGGTTCATCAGGAGGATCATACTGCACTATCCAGTCCTACAAAAAAGAAGAGAAAAAAAAAATTCATTAACATCAACAAACTAATAAAGAAAAATTTTACAGTATGTTTCTAGTTTGTTAGTTCATTCAGACAGCTCATGATAATATGTTAGATTGATCGTCATAATCAATCTTTAAACTAGTTTGCTTGTTCTTCCTTAATTAGAGTAACACAAGATTAGATGTTTGCTTTTTGATAGAAGATGAGGAAGGCCTAGCCTCTATTCAAACTCTGTGTTCAAAATTTCAACCCACATAATTTTCCCAGCTTTCATAAAAGCTGCTGTAAATTTGCGTATATATCAATCTAACCATCAACAGTAATCTAACCACCTCTAACTGTTGATAACTTTGGTAACCAACAATCTTTCTTTTGTTTTCAAATCCCAATAAATATCAATCCATTACAAAGAATGGAAATACTAAGTGAACATTTGCTAGACAGTAATGCATTAATAGTAGAAATTTCTTCACCATGCTGTTGAATTTTTATTCCATCATATTGCATTGCGCTTCATTATATTCCCACCAAAAAAGCTAATAATTTAATTACTCCACATCACCATTCCTTGTGCTTTGAATAACTACTAATTATAAAATGTCTCCACTAATTAAGGAACACAATTTGCAGCAATTTTCCAGACATAAATTTTTGTTATTCCTTAAAAACTGAGCTTTCCATGAGAGGAAACAGTTTTGATTCTACAACAAGTGTAGGCATGTTGCATGAATGCAAATATGTAAAAATTCTTAACCCATAATAATGACTGCAAAAGAAATTCAATAACAATCACAGGGAAATTGTTCAAAAAGAAATCACAGGGGGTAAAAAAAGAAAAAAATACATCAAAGGTAACAAATGCAGTATACTGAGGTTATTGTTAAGTTGTTATAAACAACTACAAGAGAAAGCATTAAAACATAAGAATCATAACCAGATTAGCAAATCGCAATTCAATGGAAGAGGTATACATACCACGGCCGGAATATCTAGTCCACGAGCAGCAACATCAGTACATAACAGTATCCCCTTCTCTGCTTTGCAGAAATCAAAAAAGGTAGAGGTCCGTTTCTGCTGCTTCTGTTTTCCATGGATATCGAAACATTCGACCTGAATATATCTGAGAAGTTCAGAATGGAACTTAACTGAGTTACATGAGGAGAAGAAGACCATCACTTTCTTTGATAAGTTCCTCTTCAGAAAGGAGTACAGAAGAATAAATCTCTTGGAACTAGGCACTACACAATAGCCTTGCTGCAAACCTTCATTTGTGACCTACAATGCCCAACATCTGTTAGGTTAGAGGCAGAGGTTTTGCTCTGGCATGCATGCATATATAGGTCTGCATTCATTACAGACTCAACAAATGGCCAATAATATCTACCTTAGTTCTTCCATCATCCACATCAATATAGATAGGAGTCGTCTGAAATGACAAACGGGCAAGATCCTCAACCTGCAAGTTAATAGAAAAACCAATATCAGCACTTAGCAGAGTCAACAAGAATATTGACTTATTGAACTACATATATAAAAAATAAACTAGTTCACATATCTAACAGATAAACATGAATCAGTAAACAAATACAGAAAATAAATTTTGAATCCAATGAAAAGAATCTGAAAACACACCTTCTTGGTCTGAGTTGCTGAAAATAAAGCAGTTTGTCTACTCTGCACATTAATTAGAAACCCGTCAGCTGGAAAACATTAATATTACCAAACAGAAAACAGAAGTACTAAACGATCATTGCAAATACAAAGCAAATATTGTCAACCTAAGCATAGTGCTGAATCCAATAAAATCATCATCAACAAACCCAACCCGAGTTTCAGCTAGTGGAAAAAAATAAAGAATTTTGAAACAATCTCTAAACATCAGTTATCTTCGAATAAAACAAAGTCACAAATTGAGGCAATTTAGCTAATGAATAACAGTTTTTGATAAGCTTAGTTCAACACTGCTGTTATCATTAGTACAAAGACAGAAAACCTACACCAATTTGTCACAGTTATACCACTTTGAGAGGATGCATTACACACAAATAATGTACATATTGCTAATTTATTTACCTTTGGAAGAAGCTTGATAATTTGCTTCATTTCTTCCTCAAAGTTTGCCTCCAATATTCTATCTGCTTCGTCAATCATTAGGCACTACAAGTTGACATTTTTTTGGATAAATCAGAACATAGTTATATGCCTCAAACAACTATTTTAGATTCTGAGGAAAAAAAAAAAAGGTCTGAAACATCAGTACGAGCTTGTACAACAATTTTTTGTCATTATATATATATATATATATATATAAGGTTAAAGAAAATAGAGATATAACCTTCAAGTTCTTATATATAAATCCCTTCGTATTTTGAAGATGATCAAGAAGCCGACCGGGGGTTGCAACCAATAAATTTACCCCTTTAACAATACGTTCTGCTTCCCCTTTTCTAGCAGAACCCCCAATAACCAAGCCAAGAGTCTGTGAGTGATATTTGAGAAGGTCCTTTGCCACAGCATGAGTCTGAATCATTTGAATGTTGAAATAAGCAGATGAATAGATGAATTGAAACATCCAAGCCAATATATGAATCCATCATATTCAACAGTTATTGGCATTATAGGGAGAGACTAAGCTTCTATTCTCATACTGGCTTGTTACAAAATAAGTACATCTTGAAGGATGAAACATAGTAAAGGTAACTCAAAGACCAAAAGTTAAATGTCATTCCAGAATAGCAGTCAGTAGATAATATATTCATACAATTAACATTATTAGATACAATGGAAAATCTGATAGCAGCTGCAGCAGATATCCCCATAGAGTACAATAGTCAATATTTTTCTTTGAGGTTAAGCCCACCAAACAAATCCAACTTTCCTAACAACAAAAGATAGATCTGTCCAATAAAAATGGGGTTAATCAAAATGCCACAACTTATAAAGTAGATTTCAACTTTTTATTCCTGTTTTGAGCATTGGGGAATGGGGGACTTGAACCCACTTGAGATATTCATTACAAGTCTACCACTGGGCTATGCCTGCAAGTGCAACTAGATTTCAACTTTCAAAAGGGAAAGAGAAATTTCAAGTATCAAGAAGCAAGCTAGCTCAAGTCATTTCATCCTACTTTTACAAACAAAAATGAAGAAAAAGCAGCAAATATCATTCAATAAGAGCAATTATACTGCTTGTTTAAAGATTATATATATAGACATTGTAGTTGATAAGTTATAATTGGATTGAATGGAAGATAGCATTGGCTAAAACTATTGGATTGGGAGAAGTTAAAAGTTATAAAAAAAAAAAAAAAAAAAAAAAAAAAAAAAAAAAAACAACAATAAAGTCACCTGTATGGCAAGTTCCCTTGTAGGGCAAATAACAACAACGCCTGTTCCATTGCGGGGAGTAAAACGAACATTATATAACAATTCGACGGCCGGTATTAAGAAGGCAAGTGTTTTCCCAGAACCTGTCCTTGCAGCACCAAGAACATCTTTGCCAATTAGAAGAGGTGGAATAGCTCTGGCTTGAATCTGCATTAATCCGATGAAATTTCAATTGCAAGAAAAATAATAAACCACAACTAGAATAGAAAAGGAAAGAGAAAAAAACCTGAGTTAAATACTGAAATCCCATTTCCTGAATAGCCTTGAATGTAAGCTCAGATAATCCTAAAGATTCAAAGGATTCTGCACTCATAATCCCACTCCCGCTCTTCACCTTCTTCTTCTTTTTTTCCTTTTGCTCCTCTTCTTCTTCTTCTTCCTTGTTCATATCTTCTCCTTCTTCATCATCCAACTCTTTCTCGTCACTGTTCTTCACCTCCTCATTTTTCAATTTCTTATTTTTCTTTTTCTTCTCCTTCCTGCCTTTCATATCAACATCTTCAATTTCTCTCTCTTCCTCATCCTCACCTTCTTCTTCAATTTGATTACTAGGGTTTTGCTCTTCTTCTGCAATCTTAACTTTGTTCGCTCGGTTTCGCTTTCGCTTCCTCTTCTTCTTGGAGTCTTCATCAGGAGAAGGAGAAGTATATAGCTTCTTTTCCTCACCTGCTACGGCCATGGCCACGGCGGCGTCTAAACCGATTTGGAGAAAGATGAGTTAAACTCGTGTTTCAGTTCACTCTGCGACTATTTTCTAGGGTTTAGGGTTTGCAAACAAAACAAAAAAATTTAAATATATTAATATATTGCATTTAAAAAAAAATGGCTCCTGAAGCCAATAATGCCCTTGTAAGCATACCCGCGCTATGCTACAGATTAAACGTCACCTAGTTAAAATAATTTTATATGTAAGTTATTATTTTAAATTTATTAATAAAAAATATCTTCATACGTGGATATGAAATTGTATATTATATAATTTTATTTTATGTATCATTTTTAAATTTTTTATATTTTAAAATCTCACATATAATATAAAAAGAGATCGTATAATTTTAAAAAATAAAAATTTATCATAATCCAAAATACAGTTTTATTGCTTGGCTAGTTATAAATAATACGCTGCAGTTGAAAGTGAAACTAAAACAATGGGGCTAAATTCAAGATGACATATGTGTTTTTTGTAATAGAGAGAGGAAGACCATTGAGCATTTATTCTTTCAATGCTTTGTTGCTTCTAAAGTTTGGAGTAGGGTGATTGATGCTTGTTTGTACAACAAAATGGGTTTAAGTTGGATGAGAGAATGGAGTTGGTGTAGTAGAAGAGCAAAGGGTAGAAGTATTTTGAGTCAAGTAAGAAGAATTGCTTTTGTGGCTTCTATCTACTTCATTTAGCAAGCTAGGAATCTTTTTGTTTTTGAGAAGAAGTGCAGTTCTGCTAATGCTATCCTTAGGAATGTTAAGAATTCTATATTACTAAAGATGTATTCAAAAAGGAGCAATAGTAGTAAATTTTTAAATTTGTATAGGAAATGATAGATGATTTGTTAATGTAATTAGTTGTTTTCTTTGTTTTCAAAGTTATACTCCTTATTGAATTTGCAATAAGATTTCCTTTTGGTTTTGACCCAAAAAAAATAAAAATTTAAACTCTCATATATTCGCTTGTTGATTAATTATATCTTAAATTTGTTTACGCATAACTAATTTTTAGATTATAATTTATACTTGTTCTTTTTTTCTTCATTTTCTAAAGAATCATAAAACCACTACAATAATGATATAGGCTTTTTCATTTTTACAAAGAGAAGAAAAAAAATTAATTCTAGTTTCTCCCATAATATAATTATTTGAAATTCAAAAAATACTTTATAAAAAAATAAAAATAAAAAAAATTGAAGAATAAGAACATTAAAAGATAAATGAAAACTTATCAAACGAAAATGAAAAATGATGAAAACAAAGATAGAATTCTTGTCAAATTAAAGTGAAGAATGAGAAAATAAAAAATGAAGTTTCAATTTTATATCCCAAAAGTAAACTTTAAAATTAAATTGAAATAATTAAGATGAATATTATAATCAATTTGAACAATTTAAAATGACTACTCAAGGTGCATTTATGATCAATTTGAATATATTTAATATAATTAATTAAAATATATTATTATAATGTAAAATTTATAGCTCACTTGCCATATGTACTACAGAAAATAACATGTGGCAAATATATGCATATGGTAAAATCTAAAACATCCTAAGTTTAATTAGGTTAATATATCTCTTATAAGAATTAAACTAAAAGTATGATCACTTTTAAATATTTGTAATCGCAATCATAACAACAATATTATTTGTCATTATGAGTATCCAAATATTAAATCTAAATAGTATATATGCCACATAGACCAAAATCAATAGAAATAAAAAACATAAAGACCTATCACATAGATCAAAATCAAGGAAAATAAATAATATGTGAACTAATAGAATGCAAATACATTGTGAATATATGCCATATAGCAAAAGTTAAGATATTCCAAGACAAATAACATATAGAGCAATAAAATGTAAACACATGGCAAAAATTAAGATATTCTAAACTGTCACGACCCACTTTTTAAGCCGCGACGGTCCTAGGGCATGGGTAGCCATAAGGGCACCAAAACCCGTAGAACCCATTCCACTCATAATCAATTGACATTCATTACATTGAACCATATCCCAAGACCGTAGCCTAATCACATTTCCTTAATACCCATTACTTGCTATCATTCCCACTTATAATATTATTTACATATATAACTTGTAAAACCTTTAAAGTTTCATTTCATGTCATTAACTCAACGTTCAATAGTTCATATGTATTTACAATAACGGTTATGATACAAATCATATTATACAAACATCCTTTAACATATTAATGCTAACCCACTAATAACCATTCATGTTACATATAGACCTTATAACTTTCAATAACCATGGAGTTCTACTTACAACACCGAAACTTATCAAAACAGTTCCCAAGCGAATGATGAGCTTGGGACTTTTTACTTTGCTAACTCATTGACTGTACCTGAAAAGTTTAAACCACTAAAATATGAGACAGAGCTCAGTGAGTACATAATAAAACTGTATAAAATAAGCAAGTGATAGGTGGTTTAGTGATAATTTCTTATAGCAATGAAGTGAAACAAATCAAGAATCATTCTTATGGAATAGTTTTCCATATACAGTAATTATTGCATTTTTAGCAGAATATTTCCTTTATGGAAACGGTGTGTTTCCCACATTATCATTATCACTTGAGTGGCAGCTTACGCCTTGCTCACTCCCATTTCAGTCACACGTACAACTGATCGGGTCGCACGTACTGGGGGCCATAAACCCTTCCCAGCTAGGGTTCGGATACTCTTTACCCTATCCGCAGGTTCATTACCATTGTGCACAATGTCTGATGTATTGCCCCACATCAGAGGGGTATTCTGCTTGCCACGATATCATTAAAACATTTTTTTTTCCTTTCCATCCATGAAATACTTCAATGGATAGTATATCAATAAATAATCAAAATTTTCATCATTGATCATATTAGGAAATGAAGCAATAAGGCTCATGTGGTCAAGTGCCATAAGAGATATTTAATTCAATAATTGGTAAAACATATCATGCATGCCAAAGAATTGCAATGCATTTTAATTAGGAAAGTGATCCAACATTTAGGCTTATACTTAAAGCACAAGAAATGTAATATTATAATGGATAATATATAATCTCAATTGGGTTCTCATTATTAATCATATTATAAGATCAAACAATATAGACTTATTTGGCCAAGTGCCATAAAGAAATATTTGGTTCACTTTGGCTCAATAATCAAGGAAGTATTATATCAACGGTTCAATATTCAATAAGCAGATTAAGCTTATCAAGAAATCAAGATTTTGGAATATCAATGAGCCATTCAACTTTTCAAGGCATAGAAACAATTCAACCATTAAGGTTGGAACAATAAAGGTTCAAGTATATGGAACAAGAAATATTATATTATTAAGTACTCACCGTGGACTCCTTTGCTCCTATGTACATTTGACTCTGATACGATTAGTGCTTCTCGCACTTTACCCAATATCCTTGTCCTTGTTATTAGACTCTACACATGCATTTCAATCATATATTAATCACTTCATCATTTATCACATTACTTAACTTAGCATAAGTCATTAACATTTCTATCTTATTCACAACTTAGCATTCTAAAATTAAGATATTCTAAACTTATACTTACTACTAAACTTAACATTTCTCTAATTATTTTCCAATAACTCACTTAAAAGAATGATTCTCCTTTCTTTCAATTTTTACATTTCAATCTTCATACTATTCAAGTAAAATCGATTAAGCAATTTCCATAAGTTCAAATTATCCACAATATCATAATCAAATGGTCCAACCCGGACCTTCAATATACTAATCCCATCCGCCCATTTTATTCCTTATTATCAAGCTAATAATTACTAATTCAATTCAATCAATACAATATCCACATCTCACTTCATTCTTCCAAATAATTCAATTCAATCAAATCAATTCAAATCTCAATATTTCACTTCAATCTTTCCATTTAATCACCAATAATACTCCATAATCATATAAATAACAATTAATTCAATTTAATTATCTCATTTAATCACTTAATTCCATTAAACTATCTACCTAAATTCTTACAAATAAAATCATAATTCACTATCTATACATAATTGGAAATCAAGATTTATACCATATGGCTCGGTTTAATGAGCCGGAGCTTCTGTCCGAATTTGTCGATTTCAGAGGTCGCCGGAAAATTCCAACGACGACCAAATCACGATCCGAGGATATCATCAGTTAGCTTGTGATGAGAGGAGTCCAAATATCACTTTTGTTTACCATAATCCGCTGGAAAAACAGGTAGAAACGGCATCGGTAACCGTTGATGTCGCCGGATTTCGGTCAATAAAAAGATTATCTAAAATTAGCAAACAATATACCAAATCGAAGCTGGAATCACAAGGGATTCAACCATACCAATTTGGTTAAAAATGGAGATCGAAAAGTCGTCGGAAAATGGCCTAGAAGTTTCGGCCGGCGAAACTTTGGAGGGAGCGTGCGCCGCCGTCCGGTGGCTTCAGGCAACGGGCCTCTACCGGTCGACAGGGCGGCGGGCGTCCTTCCTCCTGGTGCGGCGCGTGTCGGTCGGCGGTGGCCGGAGGGCGGCGTTCTGGCGTGCAGTCCCTTGCGCGTCTCTCTCTCTCTCTCTCTCTCTCTCTGCCCTCTGTCCGTTTCCCTCTGCTTCCTCTCTGCTTCTATTTCTTCTTCTCTATTCTGTTTGGCTGCCGACTTTACTTACTTTTTTTTTTTTTAAATATACTAACTTTAATTATAATAACAATAATAATAATAATATTTATCATATAAATTCTAAAACAGTAATTTTAACCAAAATATTAATTTTATTAATTTCATCATATTATCCATTAACTTTAATATAAAAATTATAATATATAACTTCAAATATTAATTACAAAATTTTCTATATTTTATAATAAAATTTCAATTTCTTTAATTTAAAATTTTATCAATTTAGTAAATAATAACTCAATAATTCATTTAATAAAATATTCTCTTAAAAATATTAACATAATAATATAATAAACCAATACCCTTTTAAATATCAATTTTAAATTTGAAATAATTTTCTACTATTTTAAATATTCATATAACAATATTTATAAATCATATGTCAAATATCAATATAAGTTTAGCTTATTAATATCAATATAATAATAATAAAAATATCAATATCAATATCACTATTCAAATGGAAGTTTATAACTTTAGATAATTTTGAATATCAATATAAATATAACAATAAAGGAAAATATTTTCATATAAAATTATTATTTTAAAACGTTTATATTTAAATCATTTGAATATTGAAAATATTCATTTTCAATTTGGCAACGTATTCTGATGTTAAATGGGTATCTTCACTCGTATACTGTGTATATGTCCTATATCGGGTTGGGATATTACATAAACATACTTTATATATATATATATATATATATATATACACACACACACACACACACACACATGCATGCATACATACATATATATTTATATATGTATATATATGTATGTATGTATGTAACATATGGAGCAATAAAATGTAAACACATGGCAAAAACCAAGATATTCCAAACCTGCTTTATATATATATATATGTGTGTGTACATAAATATACATACATTTACATATAGATGTATATATGTCTATATATGTCCATATACGTGCGTGCACACACGCATGTATATATATATATATATATATATATATATATATATATATATATATATATATATATTTCTGCTTTTGTGTTAAGCTCTTTTAATAAATGATTTGCTATAAAAGGATTTTTTTTTTAGTGATCATGCCATAGTTAATTTCTGTTTTTTTTTATTTATTTTGAAAAGACGAAAAAACAAATTTTATTTTTTTTCCTATTTACTACAGTGATGAAGAATCAAATTATCACTATATTTATTCTTTTTTCTACTTCTTCCAAGTTCAGGATAACCCCAATGGGTTGTAGGTTTTTTTCTACCAATTATGGCCCTCCTTTCACCACCCCCATAGGAATAGTCTTCAGGGTTCACAACTACTCCTTTTACTACAAGACGCTTACCTATTGGATTTTCCATTATTTCAGTATTTCTATTTTATATTTATTTTTTTTCTTTTTCATTTCTAATCAAAATAAATACAAATATAGGAATTTTCATTTTTTTAACTAATATTGATTGGTAAAGACACATATGGATTAGTACAATTATGTGTATTATCATATTCATTATTCCAAAAGATACTATATTGAATTTGGATTTTTCGATTACTCCTGATAGTATAATAAAATTGAATCGAGTACTCATCTCCAGTATATACATATGCATATACAAACACACATGTATTTATATATATATGTGTGTGTATGTATATGTATGTATGTATGTATATATATATATATGTATACGTATGTATATATATATAAATTTATGTTTGTGTGTGCGTGTGCGTGTGTATATATATATATATATATATATATATATATATATATATATATATATATATATATATATATATATATATATATATATATATATATATATATATATATATATATATATATATATATATATTAGATGTATAAGTTTTAATGTTTTTTATTTTATCACATTATATTCAGACAATTCAAATATTTTTTAAGGAAGACAATATCAAACTATAGTTTTATATAAATTTAAATAATAATATTACATATATGCATAAAAAATAAATACAGTCAAAAATATATTTTTTTCACAAGCAATGTTTTCAATTATTTTTGATTTAGAAAGTCTATGGTTATATGAATGAGTATGCGAAACTAAAACGTTCAAATTCATATTTTAAAAAAAGGTTTGCAGATCCAATTAACCTTAACATAAAGTTAAATAACAAAAAACAAAAGTATATGAGTATGTTATTATCATCAAGATTAAAATAAATCCAAATAACATTAAGTTAAATAGCAATAAACGAATGTCTATGAGTATGTTATTAAAATAAATTAAATATTACTGGTTACATAGCAAAACAATTAAACAACTTAATCACTTTAACAGCATCCCATCCAGCCCTATCAAAGGTCCTAAACATTTAATTAAGGCGTAAGCTATCGAAACAAATAATGTATGAAATCAAATTAGAAAAGAGTCTCATATTTTCACCTCTAATGCTTATAAAATTTTATCAATTGATGAGAGACAAAAATGGCTCTCATAAGATATATAAGCTCCCTTAGGTTAAGGCCCACTATTATCTCATGTCTCCAAATACCATAGAAGGATGAGTGGAGCTCATTAGCCTAATCCATAATTGTTTTAAGCCCAGGAGCTCCCTAAATGAACTTATTTTGCTTCATCCTCAAGTAACTTACTGAACAAGCCAAAACTGAAGCTTACAACAGACACATCATATCAACTGACACAAAGACATCTCCTTAGGCAGTCCACGCCCTATCCTAACATGATCCTCACCAAACATCTCTGAGGACAGGATAGGAGATGTGCATCCGCCATCATCACACCTACCCTAATTAGTCAAAGAGGTTGAATGGTAGAAGACATCCCTTCTCAGGAAAAGATGTCAGCCTTACCTCATACGGAGCCACACAAAAGAGAAAGATCAACTCGAGCCCAGGTAGATGAAACTCTACACTCTCTCACCTCCTCTCTCTCACTAGAACGTACTCTGAAACCTAGGAAGGAATAATCTCTTCCTGGGAATTGATCTCATATCCATACTAACTTGATCGTCAGAGGGTCTTCGCCAAGTGAAGAGCCTAGCTCTCCCTTAATCATTCTTTTCTCATTTGTAGATATTCTCCTCAAAGCCCAGCATGGAAGGTCCTGCCCATACTTTCTCATTTTGATCTCGTACTGATCAAACTGGCACCGTTTGTGGGGAACATTGGTTGATCTTTTATTAACACCACATTTCACTCTGATCTACAAAGAAGACCCACCATTATGACAACCTCGACAATCATGAATCTTTAACCCCCTCAAATCCAAGACACACTCTTCCTCCACCTACTGATCCATCCACGGCAACTCCCGTTGACTTGAACACCTCACTCCAACTCCTTTCCCAACAAAATGCAGCTGGATCGAGTCAAACCCCTTTAAATCCTACAAACCCCGACCTAGCTCCTGTTTTACAATTCATTAATGTTATAGCTGCATTCATTAGGGGTTCTCAACAACAGACCCCCCTAGCACAGACTCTCGTTATTGTCCCTGAAACTATCCCTAGGAGGAATGTCATTCAAACGTTGGAATATGAAAGGCGATCCCAAGGACCCATAGAGGTTAATAAAGAGTAGTTGATGAACTTAAGAGTAAATCTAGAAGCGAGGTCGAAAGAAAGACATGGGAAAGAGAAAAGTTCAACCAAGGAAGAAGGGAGTACGGAAGCTTCACTCCCAGGCAATGAACGTAAGTGTTTACATGGAAAAAATTCGCATGCAAATGACGCAGAACGAAGCAGGGGGCAAAGTAGAGGAAGAAATGAACAGAAAGAAAGAAAATGCAGGAAACAAGAAAGCTTCAAAAAGTGTTCGAGGGAAAAAGAGCAGAGTAGAGGAGAACATTCTGTTGTTAGTCACCCTTTACGAACACGAGGTAGAAGATCACCCGGTATTAGCAACAGTCGTCAAAAGAAGGAAGAAGAAGTGAGATATACTGTAAACAAATTTTTAGAAAAAATGAACTAAGGTTCTGGTGGAAAGGCTATCGATAAAACCCTGAAGCTCACCCTGAAATCTCCTTTTACTAAATCCATTAGAGATTATATTATGCCTAGCAGTTCAAACCACCTACGTTGAAAAAGTATAATGGGGAAGCTGATCCTAGAGTCCACATTATGGACTACAAGCACGCGGTTGAACTTCAAATGATAGATGATGAGGCTCTGTGTAGAGAGTTCAGAGGATCCTTGGAAGGAGCTGCAACCAGATGGTTTGATGGCCTAGAAAAAGGAAGCGTCAACTCCTTCAGGGAGCTAGCCAAGTCCTTTATGCACCGATTTGCTTCTAGTATCCCAGTGGAGCAAAAGACCTAATATCTGAAGATGGTGGTGCAAAAAGAAAATGAATCCTTGAGGGATTACATGGCTCATTTCAACCGAGAAGCCTTGAAGGTTGCTCATTTAGATCAAGCACAAACGGTGGAAGCCTTGCAAAATGGAATCTCCCATACAGATTTTCTCAAAACTCTTTGTCACCATGCTCCTCGCACTCTAGAAGATGCAATGGCACTAGCTCAAAAATATATACAATAGGATAATGCTCTGGCCTTCAATCAGATGACGAAGCGAGAGAGACTGAAGATCACTCCTAAGGAAGAGCCAAAAACAAAGTGAGAAAAGAAAGTTGAAGAGAAACAAGAGGAAAAGCCTTCCAGCAGATGGAGGAGAGGGAGAGGACAAAACAATCAACCACGCTCTAGCTTCGATCCAAGTAAATTCACTCCTCTCAATGCCAGTCCAGCCGAGGTATCCTCAATCTTCAAGGATCAAAACATATGGGCTCATCCCAAGCCCATAGCAGCTCCCCTAGAAAAGAGAGATCAAAGCAAATATTGCCTCTTCCATAACACTCATAGTCATAATACCAATGATTGTAGGTAGTTAATGGAAGAGATTGAGAGATTGATTAAGCAAGGCTACTTGGGAAAGTTTGTAAAGAGAGAAGAGCCGAACAGGGCTAGCCCCAGCGGAGATAGAGGGAGATACCTAGAAAGAGTTAATGATGGTTCAACAGGGACTATCCACTATATCACTGGAGGACCAGACGAAGCCCATGGAGGTAGATATATATATATATATATATATATATATATATATATATATATATATATATATATATATATATATATATATATATATATATATATATATATATATATATATATATATATATATATATATATATATATATATATATATATATATATATATATATATATATATATATATATATATATATATATATATATATATATATATATATATATCTGTGTGTGTGTGTGTGTGTGTGTGTGTGTGTGTGTGTATGTATGTATGTATATATGTATATCTACTGTAAAGGGGCAAGGAGTCGATTGGAGAGACCATATAGAGGTATCTTTCGCACTTACCATGCGGACCCGTTAATAATTCAAGCAATCATAGCCAATTATGTGGTAAAGAGAATCTTGGTAGATGAAGAGAGTTTGGTCAACCTACTAACAGAGGAAGCATATCTAAAGATGGATCTCAAGGAAGAGAGCTTGGAGGAAGTAGGATGCCCAGTTCGTACCTTAGACGATATAGAGGTCCCATCAATAAGAGTAGCTAAACTACCCTTCACCATCGGCACAACTCCCGAAAGTGTGACGACCATAGCCACTTTTGTTGTTGTCAAGACACAATTGACTTACAATGTCTTGCTTGGCCGATCATTGGTATATGATGTAAATGCCTCGACAAACATAAAAAATCTGAGGATAATTGTTCCAAAACTGGATAGAGGGGTATTCTATGTCTATGGCACTCAAGATGGATAGGATGAAAGATAGCGAAACAAAAAAAATAAAGAATTGCGAAGCTACAGTCGAAACTACTATTCCTAAAAAGAGAATTGAATCCATTGACAAGTTGGAAAAATTGATGGTCGGAGAAGGACCCGAAGAGTTTCTAATGGTGAACTCTTCCTTGGAAAGTGAACAAAAGTTGCTTGTGCATCAGTTCCTGAAGGGCCATATTCATAACTTTGCCTGTCTTTGGCAGAGATGGGGGGAGTAAAACTTGAGGTAATAACGCATCAATTAAACATAGATCCTACCTACAGACCTATCAAATAGAAGAAGAAATGTTTTGGCCTAGAGCGGCAAGCAATAATAAACCAGAAAGTAGATAAGCTCTTGAGAGCGGGATTCATCAAGGAGGTGCAATATCCGGAATGGCTAGCGAATGTGGTACTAGTCAAAAAGGCCAATGGGACCTTTCGAATGTGTGTAGACTTCACAAACTTGAATAAATCCTGCTCGAAAGACTCCTTTCTATTTCCTATGATCGATAAATTAGTAGACTTAACAGCAAGATATCGATTTTTGTCATCCTTGGACGCAAATCAAGGATATCATCATAGCAAAATGCACCCAGAAGATGAAGAGAAGACCTCTTTTATAATGGAAAAAGGCATTTATTGTTATATATCAATGCCTTTCGGCTTAAAAAATGCCAGAGCCACATATCAGCGCCTGGTCAACAGAATGTTCAAGGATCAATTGGGTAGAAACTTAGAAGCGTATGTAGATGATATGATTATGAAAAGCAAAAGTTTTGAAGACCACATCCACGATCTAGCTAAAGTATTGGCAGTAATAGAAGAGTATGGGATGAAGCTTAATCTAGAAAAATGTGCGTTCTTCATTCAGGGAGGCAAGTTTCTAGGTTGCATGGTCAGTGAGAAGGGAATCGAGCCCAATCCCAACAAAGTGAAAGCCATCTTAGATATGAAACCCTCAGAGAATATGAAAGAGGTACAAAGATTGACAAGGAAAATCGCTGCACTAAATAGATTCATCTCTAAATCTGTTGAGAAGCACCTTTTTTTCTTCAAGAAACTGAGAAAGTTGCAGACGTTTGAATGGACAGAAGAATGCCAAGCAGCGTTCGAAGAGTTAAAAGCCTTCCTGAGTTCAGAGTAGATCTTGAGCAGACCCTTACCGGGCGAAGAAGTATTAATTTACTTGTCTGCCTCAGACCAAGTGATCAGCTTGGTGTTAATTAGAGAAGAAGGAATGGTCTAGAAGCTGATCTATTACTTTAGTAAAGTCCTGCAAAGAGCAGAGTTAAATTATTCCCTAATAGAAAAGTTGGCATACGCTCTGGTACTCTCTTCCCAAAAGTACAAAATATACTTACAAGCACACCAAGGAGTAGTGGTTACAAATCAGCTATTACAACGGGTGCTCCACAAGCCAGAAACTTTGGGATGAATGCTGTGTTGGTCTATAGAGTTAGGACAGCGTGGGTTGCAATACAAAGCAAGATCAGCAATTAAAGCCCAGGCATGAGCATATTTTATCTCCGAATGCTCCTTCAACTCTAAGGATGCAAAAGGGGACCAAAGTCCAGAAAAGGAATTGTCAACAGTCACTTTGGATCTTCAATGGGAGCTATTTATAGATGGTGCCAGTAGCAAGGAAGGAAACGGTGTGGGCATTGTACTCAGAAGTGCTCAAGGGTTCTCACTGGAATGTGTGCTGGGATTGGACTTTGAAGCTACCAACAACACTGCAGAGTATGAAGCCATGATTCAGGGATTGCTCTTTGTCGATTACCTCCATCTAGAGCAACTCATAATATATAGTGATTCCCAATTGGTAATTGGACAAATAGAGGGGGAATTCAAAGCGAAAGAGCTAAATATGACCAAGTACCTGCAGAAGGCGAAAGAGATCACACAGGGGATGAAGAATAAAGGAGTTAAGCTATTCTTTTAGAAGGTTCCCAGAGAGAAAAATTACAGAGCAGACAGTCTCAGCAAGCTGGCTGCCTCTCACCCAGTCGAACTTCCTCAAAGAATATACATGGGCGTCTTAACCTCCTCTAGTATTACGGAGGGGGAAGAGGTCATGAAAATCGAAGAAAAGCCATATTGGATAGTGTGAGGCCTCACCCGAGCTCCAGTCCGATCCATCGAGGAATTGAAATGCTCTTCGGGAGAAACTCCACAATTGAAACTTGTTGTGAGTTTAGAAAATTGATTTATGTAATTTGGAAGTTGTGAAAGTGAGCCACCACTTTAATTTATTTATTTTTAATTGGGAAAATTAAAGAAAATCCAAATTCATTGACTCTAAAAATGTTTTTTTTATCCTAACAAAAAAGCACTAATCCACAAGTGACCAAAAAGTGCTTGGAGATCAGGTTTTGGTAATTACACAATTGAGAAAATATAATTTTCTTCAGTTTGGCTAAAAATTACAAAATAACTCTTAAAAAAGAATTTTCGTATATGTATGAATAGGAATAAAATGATGCATGAAATAGATATATATGATGGAATGACAATTATAGATAAATAAGTAAAATAAATCATACTTAATTATTACAAAGCCAAAATGATTGAAATAAAAAAGATCTTTCCTCTAATCCTTATGGGTACTAAGGAAAGCACACATTCCTCAATTATATTAAAGAAATGAAAAGCATAGAATTGGAAATAAATAACAAATATACATGGGAAAATGTTATTAAAAATGATTTTGGGGTTGATGCCTTAGAGACGGTAGCTTGCGTATCCTATTGAATAGGAATCAAATCCCATGCAGTTCTTCCTTCTTTCGGATGAGGGGTTTAGGGAAAAATGTTGGTTTGGTTTGTTAATTTAATTATGATCTTTAAATTAATAAATTTTAGATCTTTTCTGTTCTAAACCTAAAGGGGATTTTGGATTTGATTTTAGAATCTTGAAAATGGGAAGAAGATTATACCTTTGTTTTCCTTAACTTTTTTATGAACGGAATGAGTTTTGCTCCGGATCTCAACTCCACCTTGGATTCAAAACCTTGAATTTGAACCTTAACAGCAAAAGGTTAGCAAAATAGCGTAATGAATGTAAATTGAAAAGAAATTGAAACAATAGCTTTTTGTATCAAATTTCAAGCAAAACTTAAGCATAACAAGTATAGCAATATAAGAGAGTTTTTACATTGGAATTCCCCCCCTAAATGAGCTGGAAAGCAGCTTAATTTATAGAGCTGGTGAAGGGTTACCGCCGGATGCCGGCAGTGCATCGGTTGGCCGGGCGACATGTTGGGCTTGCCACCCATGCCACTAGCACTCTAGGAGTGCCGCCCCATGGTCGGCAAGGTGGGTGTTGTCAAAGGAATTAATGCACAGATTCTATGTTTTGTATAGCTGTAATTATTATTGTAAATTCTCTATGTTTTCCTTATTTAGAATATACTAGCTGTAAGACAGATTTGTTTTCCTTATTAGAATATACTAGCTGTAGGACAGATCTATATATGGTAGTTTAGCTATATTTTAGAACTAAACTTCAGCTTGTATTCATGATATATAATGGGCATTCTTCTCCAAGAAGAACACACCAGTTTTGCTCAAAACTTTCTAAGATTGTCATGGTATCAGAGCTTCAGCTCTAAATTCTCCTCTGTGTCTCTTCTTCCAACACAATCCTAGTTCAGTTCCTTTCTCTTAGTTATTTTAATCAAGTTATCTTAGCCTCATGTCTTCAGATAAGCATGATGTCTTCTTGATTCGTTTCAATGGCAAAAACTACTCAGCCTGGGCATTTCACTTCAAGATATTTGTCAAAGGTAAAGATCTATGGGGTCATGTGGATAGCAGCAAACCTGCACCTAACAAAGACAAATACAAGGATGAGCACTCCAAATGGGAAGTCAAGGATGCTCAAATCATGGCATGGATTCTAGGATCTGTGGAATCCAACATCATCTTAAATCTTCGACCCTTCAAAACTGTAGCTGAAATGTGGAATTATTTGAGAAAACTCTACAGTCAACACAACACTGCTCGTCAATTTCAGCTTGAACATGAGCTAGCAAGTCTCCAACAGGGTAGTCTCTCTATCTCTGATTTTTATTCTAGCTTCATGAATTTTTGGACTGAATATACTGATATTATATATGCTGCCTTACCTCCCGAAGGTCTTAGTTCTGTTCAATCTGTACATGAAACTACTATGAGGGATTAATTTCTTATGAAACTGAGATCTGAATTTGAAAGCACCAGGTCTAATCTTATGAATCGAGAATCTGTCCCATCCTTGGATGCATGCCTTAATGATTTATTTCACGAGGAGCAAAGACTTCTTACTCAAGCTACCATGGAACAACTTAAATCCACTTCTGTTCCTATGGCTTATGCAGCTCAAGGCAAGCCAAAAGGTAGGGATATGAGTACTATTCAGTGTTTTTATTGCAAAGGATTTGGCCATTATGCTGCAAATTGTTCAAAAGAATTCTGCAACTATTGCAAAAAGGATGGACATATCATCAAGGAATGTCCTATTCGACCCCCCAAGAGATCTGGAACAGCATATACTGCGTCAGTTGTTTCTTCTAGTGCTGGTAGTTATGTGGATACAACACATCTGACACAAAGTGCTCCTGCTCCTGCTCCTGCTTAATCCGTGACACCTGAAATGATTCAACAAATGATCATTTCTGCATTTTCTGCATTAGGACTCTCAGGTAAACCCTTTTCTAAACCTTCTCCTTGGCACTTTGATTCCGGGGCTTCCCATCACATGACAAACAATGCTAAATTCCTCACCAATGTAAATAAATATACTGGAAATCTCAAGATTTATACAGCTAATGGCAACTCTTTGCCTATCACTGCCATTGGTGATGTTTCTTCATCCATAACCAATGTCTTTGTCTCTCCTCACCTTACCACTAATCTTGTTTCTGTCGGACAATTAGTTGAAAATGATTATAAAGTGGAATCTTCTAAATCTGGTTGTGTTGTGCAAGATCAGCAATCGGGGAAGATGATCGCAAGGGGGCCTAAAGTAGGACGTCTTTTTCCTCTTCAATTTCCTATGTCTCTATGTTCCTCCTTACCAGTCATCACTTGTAATTCTGCTTATGTTGATTACCAAGCATGGCATAAACATCTTGGACACCCAAACTCTAATGTACTTTATGCTTTGCTAAAATCTGGTTTACTTGGAAATAAAGAGTCACCATCTCTTAGTACTGTTCAATTTGATTGCAATTCTTGTAGACTTGGAAAAAGTAAAGTTCTGCCATTTCCCACTCACACACCTAAAGTAGTTCAGCCCTTTGATTTGATACATAGTGATGTGTGGGGAATGGCCCCAGTTACTTCCCATGCTAATTATAAGTACTTTGTCACTTTTATTGATGACTATAGTCGTTTCACATGGATTTATTTTCTACATTCTAAAGATGAATTTTTTTCTGTTTTTAAGCTTTTTCATGCACATATTCAGACCCAATTTTCTGCTAATATCAAAATTCTTCGTTCTGATAATGGGGGTGAGTATATGTCTCATGTATTTCAAGAATTTTTGCAAACCAATGGTATAATTTCTCAAAGATCATGTCCTTCAACCCCTCAACAAAATGGAGTGGCTGAAAGAAAGAACCGTCACCTTCTAGATGTTGTTCGCACCCTTCTATTAGAGTCATTTGTACCCTCTCATTTTTGGTGTGAAGCTCTTTCCACTGCTGTCCACCTCATCAATAGGTTGCCTTCTCCCTCATTGAACCATGTTTCTCCTTTCTTTCGAATATTTGGTAATACCCCAAATTACTCTAACCTTCGTACCTTTGGTTGTGTGTGCTATGTTCATCTCCCTTCACATGAACGAACAAAACTAACAGCTCAAGCTGTTCAATGTGCTTTTCTAGGATATTCAGTGCACCAAAAAGGTTTTCTTTGTTATGATCCTAACCTACGTCGCATTCAGATTTCTCAAAATGTGATTTTTTTTGAAAATCAGTATTTTTTTTCCACACATAAGGATGACTTTTCTCCTTCATTCTCTGTTTTGCCAATGTTTACTAACTCTTCTGCAGATTTTGTACCTTCTAAGCCTCTCATAATCTATCAACGACGCAAGAATTCAGCACCTCTTAGGCCCTCTCCAGCTGATTCCCTTAATACTGATCCTGTTCCAGCAATTGCACCAGCACCTCTTAGACAAAGTACTCAAGTTCGTAGACCACCAGATAGGTATGGTTTCACCTCTCCTTTATCTTTGATAGCCACTGTCTCTTCTATTCCTATTCCATCATCCGACAAACAGGCAATAGAGCATGAATGTTAGTAGAGAGCTATTGAAATAGAATTTCTTGCACTTGAAGAAAACCAGACCTGGGATGTTGTTCCATGTCCACCATCTGTGAAGCCTCTTGGTAGTAAGCTTGTGTTTTCTATCAAGCTCCGTTCTGATGGATCCATCGATCGTTACAAGGCTCGTTTGGTTGTTCTTGGTAACAAACAAGAATATGGCCTAGACTATGATGAGACATTTGCACCGGTAGCCAAAATGACCACTGTACGCACAATAGTCGCCCTTGCTGCCTTACAATCTTGGTCTTTACATCAAATGGATGTCAAGAATGCTTTCTTACATGGTGATCTCAAGGAGGAAGTTTACATGAAACTTCCCTATGGTATGCCTACTGCTTCACCTAATGATGTTTGCAAACTAAAACGCTCTTTGTATGGATTAAAGCAGGCACCACGAGTATGGTTTGAAAAGTTTCGATCGACTCTCCTTGGCTTTTCATTTACTCAAAGTCAGTATGACTCCTCACTTTTTCTCCAACAGACATCTAAGGGCATAGTTATTCTCCTTGTTTATGTGGATGACATTGTTATCACCGGTTCTGATATAGAGGCTATTTCTAAACTCCAAAATTTATTGCACTCTACTTTTCACATGAAAGATCTCGGCCCACTCACCTATTTTTTGGGTTTAGAGGTGCATCATCGGCCTCAAGGTATCTTCTTAAATCAGCACAAGTATATTATGAATTTGGTTTAGCTAGCTGGGCTCACAAATACTACTGCTATAAACACTCCAATGGAAATTAATGTGAAATATCGGCGTGATGAAGGGGAACTTCTTGAGGATCCTACTTTATATCGAAAGCTGGTAGGTAGTCTTATCTATCTAACTATCACCCGCCCAGACATCTCCTATGCTGTCCATATTGTTAGCAAGTTCATGCAAGCCCCTCGACATCTCCATCTATCAGCAGTCCGCCACATCATTAGATATATTCTTGGCACACCTAGCTGTGGCTTATTCTTCCCTACTGGTTCTTCCCTCAAACTATAAGCCTACAGTGATGCAGATTGGGCTGGCTGCTCGGACACAAGAAAATCAACTACAGGATGGTGTATGTTTCTCGGTGTTGCTCTTATCTCTTGGAAATGCAAGAAGCAAGACTCAGTCTCCAAATCATCTACTGAGGCAGAGTACCGCGCCATTTCTACTGCATGTTCCGAGATCATTTGGTTGCGTGGTCTTCTAACAGAGCTTGGTTTCTCCCAATATCAACCTACTCCCTTACATGCTGACAACACTAGTGCCATCCAAATAGTTGCCAATCCTGTATACCATAAACGCACAAAGCACATAGAGGTTGACTGCCACTCTATCCGGGAGGCCTATGATTGCCAAATTATCACTCTCCCACATATCTCCACCACTTTACAGCTTGCCGATATTTTCACCAAATCCATGACACGTCAGCGACATAATTTTCTTGTTAGCAAATTGATGCTTGTTGACTTACCAGCATCAATTTGAGGGGGGATGTTAAAGGAATTAATGCACAGATTCTATGCTTTGTATAGCTGTAATTATTATTGTAAATTCTCTATGTTTTCCTTATTTAGAATATACTAGCTGTAAGACAGATTTGTTTTCCTTATTTAGAATATACTAGCTGTAGGACAGATCTGTATATGGTAGTTTAGCTATATTTTAGAACTAAACTTCAGCTTGTATTCATGATATATAATGGGCATTCTTCTCCAAGAAGAACACACCAGTTTTGCTCAAAACTTTCTAAGATTGTCAGGTGTGCCACCCAACATGGTGGCAAGCCACAGAATCATCGGTCTAACCTAATTTCGCACATTTTTGGCCATTTTTAGTCTGTTTCAGATTTGATTTGGGTTCGGTTTGATTCTATATATTTGTAACTAAAAAGCAGTAGACTAGAGGTGAAAGATTTAGAAAATTATTTTCAACGGAGCGCTGCTCCCTTGACCCCTGCCCGCTTACCGGTTAGTAGGACCGCCACATACATAGCACACTATTTTTAGTAAGTGTCAAGCTGCAGCCGAATCATAAGGGTGCAAATTTGAGGATTCACAGATAGATCCCATTAAACTCTACCTAGAAAAGGGAGAGTTGCTTGAAGACGATAAGGAAGCCAGGAAAGTCAAGCGAAGGAGTGCTCATTTCTCCCTGCACAATGGAACCTTGTACAAAAGAGTCTACTCCTTGCCATGGTTAAGATCTTTGAGACCAAACGAAGTCGAATACATCCTTCGAGAAATACATGAAGGATCTTGCGGAATGCACATTGGTGGGAAGATGTTAGCAGCGAAAGCAATTAGACAAGGATATTACTGGCTAAAAATGAAAGATGAAGCCGTGGCATTCGTCAAAAGATGCCCCTCATGCTAGAGGTTCGACAATGGAAAACACATCCCAGCATCGGAACAAACCCCCATTCTTAGCCCTTGGCCTTTTGCTAAATGGGGGATGGATATAGTAAGAACCTTCCCAGCAGCATCAGGTCAAATGAAGTTTCTCTTAGTGGCAGTTGAATACTTCACCAAATGGGTAGAAGCTAAAGCCTTAGCCACCATCACGGCCGAAAAAGTGATCAACTTCTTATGGAGGAATATTGTGTGCAGATTTGATATCCCATACCAACTTGTTAGTGATAATGGCAAATAGTTTGATAATGTTAAAGTCAGGTCCTTTTGTTCGAGGGCTCCAGATCAAACAACATTTCTCATCTGTAGCTCATCCTCAAATAAACGGCCAAACAGAAGTAACAAACCAGACTATTTTATAAGGCATTAAGCGAAGGCTAAATGGGTATGGTCGAAATTAGGGAGACAAATTATATCATGTATTGTGGGCATACAGGACTACTCCCAAGCAACCCACAAGAAAGACTCTATTTAGCTTGACCTATGGCACAAAGGCAATAATCCCTATAGATATAGGCCTTCTTAGTGGAAGAATTAACTACTATGGAGACGAAGACAATGACCAAGCTAGAAGAATCGATTTGGATCTCCTAGAAGAACTCAGAGAATTAGCCAGCATTCGAATGGCTAATTACAAGCAACAAGCTGCTAATCATTTCAATAAAAAAAGTTAAGCATAGAGTATTTGGTGAAGGAGATCTCGTAATGAGATTCTTAGAGGCTATTGGAAATCGTGAAGGCATGGGCAAGCTTGCACCCATATAGGAAGGACCTTTCCAAGTAAAAAGAGTCATAGGTCGTAGTACCTACAAACTTGTAACCTTAGAAGGTGTTGAAATTCCTCATACTTAGAACATTCAACTTCTCAAGATGTACTATCAATAGCAATAACATATATGCAGATTATCTCAAATTATCTCCACTTGCATCCTTCGAAGAAGAAAAACCATGACAAAGCCCTAGCGAACCTAGGCACAAAGCCTCATCAAGAGTGAGAAGAACTTTCCTAAGGGAAAGCTCAAAGCTCTAGTGAACCTAGGCACGAAGCCTCACCAAGAGTGAGAAGAACTTTCATAAGGGAAAGCCCAAAGTCCTAGTAAACCTAGGCATAAAGCCTCACCAAGAGTGAGAAGAACTTTACTAAGGGAAAGCCCAAAGCCCTAATGAACCTAGGCATGAAGCCTCACCAAGAGTGAGAAGAACTTTCCTAAGAGAAAGCTTAAAGCCTTAGTGAACCTAGGCATGAAGCCTCACCAAGAGTGAGAAGAACTTTCCTAAGGGGAAGTCTAAAGCCCTAGTAAACCTAGGCATGACCCCTTGCCAAGAGCGAGAAGAATTCCTTAAAAAAGAAAAAAGAGAGAGGGGGCGAACAGTTTCAGACTTTAACTCGAAAGGCAGTTCAGCTAAGGTACTTCTCTCCTAAGTAAAGATGCCTCCTTATGGGGAGAAGGGTGGAAAGCAAATCTTATAATCGTTGCAGTATGTGGTTATCAGATTTCTATGTGTATTGGATCCTTATAGAAAAATTTCAGGCATGAAGAATAGGATTCGCAAAAAAATAAATAATATACACATTAGAAGTACAAAAAATGTATTACTTTATTTCAAAATGAATGTATTACATACAAGAGATTGTATACAAAAAGAATAAACGAATCAAAACAAAAAGAAGAAAAATTTTAGGGCGGAGGATCACTTAGAGAAACTGCTACATGTGAACCCTCATTTCAATACCTTCAAAATTAATTTTGAATTCTCAATACTGACAGAGATATTTTTGACGTAATCAGATGCCTTTTCCTATCTTAACCCGACCTTTTGTATTAGACAGTAAATTTCCATAACTGACCGAATTTTCTCCCTAACTGACTGCTCAAATATTCTAAAATTAATTTTGAATCTATCGATACTAACCAAACAATTTTTTGAGTTTTGAAACTCCCAAAAATTGATTTGGAAGCCCAAAAATCTGACCGAGAAAAAAGAAGAATTCAAGTTGGCATGCCTACCAAGGCGTTGGCGGCACCGGAACTGGCCTGGGCAGCACCGTCGCCTCCGCCGGCGGCGCGCCGCCCATATTAGAGCCGGCGTCGCCGGCTCCCTGGAGGCGTGGGCCCCACGGCCCACGCCTGTGCTCCCCAAAATACCCCCCTTAGCCTTTTTCTAGCCTTTTTTTAGCTCTATCCCTCATGGTCTTTTCACATTTTCATTACCTAAACTATCCTCAACCCCATTTGCCTATAAATAGGCTCCCCCATTTCCTCATTTCAACACACCAAGGTTGATATTGATAGTTATCTATCAACCTTCTTTCTTCTTCTCGCTCCATCCACTTTCCAATTAATTAATTAATCATTTTAATTAATTAATTTTCTCATCCAAGCCTAGTTAATTAATCATTTTAATTAACTAAAAGAAATCTTTTTTTACTTACAAGCTAATTAATTAATTAATCTTTTTAATTAATTAATTACTTTTTTAATTAAATAAAAAATCTCTATTTTAAGCTCATCCCTTATTTTAATTAATTAATCATTTTAATTAATTAATTACCTTTTTTAAATTAAATTAAAAATCTCTTTTTCAACTCAACCACTATTTTAATTAATTAATTAATTTACTCATCCATCACTTTTTTGATCATTAATCAACTCATTTTGTCCGGCCCGATAAAATGGAATTTCTGTCTGGCAAAAGATTTTTTCCATCTCATCCATCAAAATTCAAGGTATTTTAATCAAACTCGTTCTTCAAACACAAAAAATCATTTTTTAAACCCCTCTACTTAATTGTGAAACGAATTACGTGGGTTTTGATCCCTATTCAAACGAGATACATAGGTACATTTGGAATTTAAGTCCAAATCTCAAATCCAATTTTCTTTTAAATTAAGCTTATTTTCCTCATTTTTCTTAAATCAATTATCTTTTTATAACATTTGTAAGGGAATTTGTGATCTTTCTAGAATCCCATAAAAACTAGAGAAGGCATCCAATTTTTCTATCTATGTGATTATCTTAATTAAGGAGTGATCATGTGGTTCTCCCAAATATCTAAAGATTGGAGGGAACACTCTCCTTTATTTGTAAATGTTTATTGTTTAAATTAATTTTCATACATCCATCTTATGCCATATTCATACATTTTATTTGCAATTATTAATGCATTCATGAAATCAATTTTCAAGTCAAGTTAAACTTAAGAGCCAAATTTAGATTATTTAAACCAAAAACCTAGTCCTGGAATTTAACCTGGTTTGAAGGCTAGTAATTTTTATCTTTAGGCAAATTAATTTAAAAATTAATGAATTGGAGTTAAATTAGGTTTTTTCTTTAATATTTTCCCAATTAAATAAAATTAAGGTGGCGACTCCTAAAAATCATTTTTCAAAATCAACCAAATCCGAAGCCGATGATTCCATTGTGGGTCTAAACCCAAATGAGCATCCCGGTTTCCCCTAGCGGACCGAGCCGGTGCTCAGACGAGGCCTCACAACTGGCGACTCCACTGGGGACTGGTTGCCACCTTTTTTAACAAAAAGGAAAATAAGAGGATTACTATTTGGTTAAGGAAATTTTTTTCTAAAATAATCTCCTTTTGGCTCATTGAGTATAACTTGACTTTCATACATCACTTTGCATAATAAAGGCTCCTTGCCTAAACCTTAGCTTTAGGAAAACTTTTGGATGACGAGTAGCATTGGCTTGACAACTCTCTTTGAGTATGTTGGGAGATAGCAAAAGCATTCCACCCCGCGATGAATCCCCGATCAATTTGGTGGTGTAACGAGCAATCAGTACTGTTGGACCCACGTGAGGCTCCTTGCCTCACATGTGGTTAGATATATCGATGCTCTAGTGGGATGGGGATCTTTAAATCAAACCACCCTTCACCCTTGTGCATATAGTCACCTTAGCCTTTGACCTTAGGTTCCATATACCGTAATAATCAATATTCTTGCATATCCATGAAACCTTTTTCAGCATGCATCATGACATGATCATACACGCATAACATGACAAACTCGATAAGGTCAACCCTCAAAAATCTAAAACTGGTGGTCTGTTACCCCAAAAGCACCTCACACACTCACCCTATCAACCCAACCTTGTGAGGGAATCCTTTTCCCAATGCACCTATGCATTTATGCCTTTTTTTTTTTTTATAAATTCTATTGTCTTACCTGATTTTCTATTTTTTGTTTCAAGGTACCAATGGCCCACCCTTTTGACTAAGATGCGATGGGCGCCTTTTTCACCAATCTCCTCAAAAAGCAAGAGGAAGCCTTTCAAAATACACTAACCACCGCCCTTAAAACCCAAGCCGACAACTTCACCAACGCCCTCAACACCCAGTCTGCCACTTTCACCAATGCTCTCAATTCCCAGCATCAATCAATCATTAATGAAGTAAGGGAAATGACCAATGCTCCTATTGCTCCTCCCCCTCCTACTCAACATACCTCCACCCAAGTTGGGACTAGCCATGCCCCCACTTTCATTACTCTCATTATCGATCTCACTGATAAGGGGAAAGCTCCCGAGACATCTACCTCTCCTCCTTTGGATTTGAACACCACCACTCCTACTCCCACCACAAATCTTTTTCAAAGTGAGGATTTTTCCAACTTCCCCGAAGCCAAGACACTAATGGAGAAATTTGAAACCCTAGAACGATCCATCAAGAATATCAAAAAACATGAGGACATCATCGATGTCGACTCCTTTGCTCTTTTCCCAAACACTAGGGTTTCGCCTAAGTTCAAGATGCCTATGATGGACAAATTTAACTACACCACTTGCCTTAAGACCTACCTCAAAATGTACGTGGGTGCCATGAGACCCTTTAGTGTGGATGATGAGCTCATTGCTTAATTATTGCAGCAGTCATTAACCAAAACTGTCGTTAAGTGATTATTAGATCTGGACAAAAATCATAACAAAACTTGGGATGATATCTGCAATACTTTCGTCAAGCAATACCATTATAATATTGAGGTAGATGTCACTCAACGAGACCTAGAAACCACTAAACAAAGCCAAAGGGAATCCTTCACTGCGTTCCTTACAAAGTGGAGGGCAAAGGCGGTACAAATGGTGAACTGCCCATCCGAAGAGGAACAAATTGACATCATTGTGAAAAATCTCCTCCCACAATACCAAGTTCACTTGCAAACCCAGTATCTCTCGGACTTTAAAGCTCTCATTGCTACTGCCTCCAAAATCGAGGATTTGATTCAGAGTGGCCAAATCAAGGATGAATCCTCAAATTTGAGATATCGCAAGAACACCAATTTTACCTCCAACACTACTCATTCTGTACCTCAAAAGGGAGGAGAAATTAATGCTGTCTCTTACCACCAACCCATGAGATTAGATAGAATGAGCTTTTCTAAATTGGGAATGCCCCTAAGCACTGTCTATAAAAAGGCTCTGGAAGCCCACCTCGTCAAACCTTTCGAGCCAAGACCACTCCTAAATCCTTTGCCCAAGAACTATAATGCCAACAAATGATGTGATTATCACCAAGCATAGGGGAAAGTAACGAACAATGCAGGAACAGCTTAGCATAAAGACCAACGACCTTTGCTCTCATGCCTGCTCTCTCATTCTGGCCAATAGAATCCTGCTCACCATCTCTCACGAATAAACTCACCTAAAAACACATACACCTGTGAACCCTGAAATTTGCACTTTATGATCTAGCTGCAGCTTGAAACCTACTGAGAATAGGGCATTATGCATACGGCCGTCCTGATAGCCAGTTAGCGGGCAAGGGTCAAAGGGCAGCGCCCCTTGCAGGGTGCGGGGTAGCGCCCCATTGAAAAATAAATTTCCTGAATCTTTCACCTCCAGTCGACCGTCTTTCAGTTATGAACCCATAGAATCAAACCGAGCTTAAATCGAAAATGAAACGGATCTGAAATGGACGAAAAAGTAGGAAACAGGTCGAACCAGCTAGTCGGCGCACGAGAGGCGCGTCGCTGCCCTGGGTGGCACACTTGACTTGCCGCCATCTGGGCGGCACATCTGCCGTGCCGCCGTCAGGGTGGCACGCATTCCGTGCTGCCATATGGGCGGCACAAAATTTATGCTGGCAATCAAGCGGCACGATTAACGTGCTGCCTGGACGCCCGGCACGTCCCTAGTGTCGCCTATGCCATCGACGACATCTGACGCCGTCGTCCATACCGCTGGCACCCTCCCTTAGCAGCTCTATAAATGGAGCCTTCTTCCAGCTCATTTGGGGGAATTCCAAGGACAAAAATTCTCTATGATACATTTCATCATGCTATTTTGCTAATATTTTGTTATTAAGATTTAGATTTCCAAGGGTTTCAAATCCAATGTGGAGCTTAGATCTAGAGTTAAGCTCCCCCGTTCATTTGAAAATCAAGGAAAACAAAGGTATAATCTTCTTTCCATTTTCAAAATTCTAAATTCAGATATGGAATTCTCTTTAGGTCTAAAATAGAAAAGATCTAAAATTTATTAATTTAAGAATCAGAATTAAATTAATAAACAAACCAACACTCTTTTTCAAAACCCCTCTTCGCAAGAAGGAAGAACTGCGTGGGGTTTGATTCCTATTCAATAGGATACGCAAGTTGTCATTCTGAAAGGCATTAACTCCAAAATCTTTTTATTAATATTTTTCCCTTTACTTTAATTTATTTATATTAATCCTTTATTTTCTATTTATGTATTAACTTAGTTGAGAAATGTATGCTTTCCCTAGTACCTATAAGGGTTAGAGGAAATATCCTATTTATTTTAATCATTTTGGCTTTGTAATAATTAAGTAGGATTTATCTTGCTTATTTATCTATAATTGTCATTTCATCTTATCATATATATCTGTTTCATGCATCATTATATTCCTGTTCAGACATACATGAAAATTCCTTTTCAAGAGTTATTTTGTATTTTTAGCCAAACTAAAGAAAATCGTATTTTCTCAATTGTGTAATTACCAAAACCTGATTCCCGAGCCCTTTTTAGTCACTCGTGGATTAGTGCTTATCCGTTGAGATAAAATCAGAATATTTTTGGAATCAATCATGTTGAGTTTTTTTTTTTTAATTTTTTCAAAGATTAATTTTCTGAACTCACAGCGAGTTCCAATCGTAGAGTTTCTCCCAAACAGTATTTCGATTTCTTGGCGGATCGGACCGGTACTCGGGCGAGACCTCACAACATCTAAAACAATAGACACCCATCATCATCCTTCTCTCCGATACCTTCTTTAACTGACTTAACAACAGAACATGACCATCTCTCACAAAGACGAACCCATGCAGGCTCATTCCTTGTTTCTTACAAGCCATCTTTCCCATTCACTCTGTATTTTTTATTGGGATGGCACACAATAGCTCTCATCTTGGGTATGTTTTGTTTGGATTTCACTTGTGATTTTCTTGGTCTTTGGTTTTGCTTTCTGATTCTATAAGCAAATGGGTTTGGTCCTCTTTTGGGATATTTTGGGTAGTGTTCCTTTCCTCTAAACCTTCTGGTTTTGTTTATCTTTCCATGGGTTTTGATTATTTTAAGCTAATTCATATATTTACGTATATTTTTGCTAGTTTGTTTGGATTTTATTCTGTTGGATCAATCGAATATTATAAAACTATGTTTTGTTTTCGATTTGGGTGGTTGTTGCTTGAAGAAATCAGAATCTGGTGTTGTTTGAAGTTTTTCGATTGATTCTTGTCTATGGACTTGACGGTTTTCTCCATTGCATGAAAATCAAATTTTAGATCTGGCTTATTTGATTTTCATTGTTGATTTCTGTGTTGGCTTCATCCTGGATTCAAGCTTGGTTTATCTGGATTTTATCTGGAATTCTTCAGTGTTCAAGTTCGATTTCTAATTTTATAATTAATTGGGAAATCGGGTCTGGCCATTTGTGCTCCATTGGTCTTCGTAAATTTTCTCAGATTCTTATGTTTCTGTGGCTTATTTTGCTACTTTTGGGGTTTTTGGTTATTTGATGATTTGATAATTGGGTATAATTCGGTTGATGTGTATGGTGATCCTATATTTTGGTTCCTCTTTGAATCTGTCTCGAGATTGGTGGATTAATTGTAGTCCTTGGTTTTGTTTTTCATAGAGTTGTAATTGTTTTATGTTCGAATTTGGGTCTGGTTTCGTTAATGTTGCTCTGTTATGGATACGCTTTTAGTTTGTGGCTTGAAATTTGGTTCTTGTTCATCATCTATTGGACTTAATTGTTTGAGTCTAAATTCAAATTCAGAAAAATGCAAGAACATGGGTATGTTCCATGAATATTGAAATATGTCTGATTTTATTTCAACTCAATTTGGAATTTCAAGATTGTTATGTACATGTCTAATGTGATTTTATTGGGAGCTTAAATCCAGGTCATGAAATCTTGTTGAGACAAAGTGGGTTGTTTTTATTGATGCAAAGTAGGATTTTGTTTCATTTCATAGATTCGGGTCTTTATTTTGTTGAATCTTTGGTTGGCATATCTATAAGTTATTTCATTTGGATTTCTTTGAAACTGATATTTGGTGCTCAAAGTATGGTGAACATGGAACTACAATTCTGATATTCAATTTGGTGACATCGTCCTTCTCTAGTTGAATTTAATTTGCTTTCTCTAGTTATTTTTATTGATATTAATTTCTTTTATTAATGGCTAATTTCTTTATCATAGTTGATATTAATATGTTTTCTTTAGTTGACCAGATTGAAATTAGGAACTTTTAGATACTTTTATCATTAATTTTCACTTTTATTGCACTTTAATTTTCATCTTTATTGCTTTATAATGTAACAAAAAATATAATGGATTTTTAAATATTTATATTTTGAGTGTTTGTTCTTTTGGGTGAAGTCCATTGAATGGTAGGGGAATAGAGTGTCATGTCCTATTGTGAATTTCTCTCAACGGAATAAATTTCCCCTTTTTGGAATGGAGTGCCGTGCAAAAAGGGGAATAGCCTCATAAAATTATTTTTTCTAAAATAAAATTGAATTCAATTTGATGTTTAATTTAATAAATTGAAATTTTCTTTTTGATTTGGGCTTAAAATTAAACCACCATATTTCATTCCATTTTTTTAAAATACAAAATAAAATGTAATAAAATAAAAATGATATGTTAAATAAAAGGCTATGATGATAGATATATTAAACACATAATAAACTAAGTTGAAGCGATTTTTTAATTGTGGCCATTTTTTTTTTTTAAAATGGATGAAATAAAAAGATGAAAAATAGTTTTTTCTTTAAAAAGATTAACAATAGAATTAATCTTATTCCATAGTTTATATTCTGATAAAATTTAATTTCAATTTAATAATTATATTGCCACAATTGAAATTGCTTCTTAGTGATTTCTAAAAAAAATATCCTGAGCCTTCTTTCTTTTAAAAAAAAAGATAATAATAATAGTTTTTCGTATTTTTAATGAAATTTTTGTTGGTTTTTTGTTATATTTTCTTTTTTACGTTTTGGGCAATGATGAAACTAGCCCTGCCAAAATAGAATTTCTTAGGTTGAAGCAACGTACATTTAGGCGAGTCAAATTAAATACGAATAGTTTGATTCAGTTAGATTTGAAATATTTATCACTTATTTTTCGGTAAAATATTTAAAATTAAAATAATTTTTAAAATCTTTTTTTAGCTCAAATTATTCAATAGTTAATTTTGAACTTCGAATCATTTTATTTGTTTTCTAATTTGGATGTGTCAAAGATTCAAGTTGCTTCCTAAAAAATTTAATAACCTGAGCCTATTGTTTAATATATATATATATATATATATATATATATATATATATATATATATATATATATATATATATATATCATTCTTTTTAATACATATTTTTATTTTCTTATAAAAATTTACATTTTATATTAGGAAATTTCTTTGTTAGTTTGTTATTGCAGGATTTATTTTCAATTTGAAAACAATAAAGAAAAGATTCAAAGATTCAAGTTGCTTCCTAAAAAATTTAATAACCTGAGCCTATTGTTTTAATATATATATATATATATATATATATATATATATATATATATATATCATTCTTTTTAATACATATTTTTATTTTCTTATAAAAATTTACATTTTATATTAGGAAATTTCTTTGTTAGTTTGTTATTGCAGGATTTATTTTCAATTTGAAAACAATAAAGAAAAGATAAGTTTGAAGATCATTTTTGGAAAGTTTGTCATAAAATTTGTAGTTATCAATTTTGTATCTTTATATGTATTAATAAATTTTATGATCTTTTGCAATTACTAAACATGTAATAAATTCTTCAATACTTTGTATTCAATTGATATTATTAAATAAGAATTAATATTCTTTTCCAATTATCTTGTATTTATTTTAATTTATTAACACAAAAAATCATAATCACTTTGAGCCCAAATTAAAATTAAAATTTCATTTTCTAAAATTAAACTCATTTAGGATTCAATTTCTCAAAATAAATGAATAATTAACAATTATTATTTTTCATTAAATAATAATGTTTATGTGTTGAATAAATAATAAAGGATAAATATCTCAAGGCCAATTTAATATTTTAAAAATTAATGTGTAGGGTGCCTAACACCTTCTCTACGCATCTGTAACTCCCAACCCAAATTTTGGTTTAATAGACTAATCTTTTTCAAAGGTTTCCAATCGAGCTTTTTAAAATAATTCGATCGGTGGTGACTTCACTTTGAATAAATTTGATATTTTTTCTTTTGTCATGCGAGTTGCAGTGTCCAAAAAAATGTTGCTTCCTTTTTAATAATTTTTTCTTTCTCACCCATAATAGTTTTTCCTTTATCCTTTTCAAAAAGACTCTAATTTAAGTTGCTTCCTCTCCTCAACAATAGGACTAATATTTTTCAACTTTAACAGAGTTATAATTTAAAATCTAGCATACTAAGAAATGCCCAAAATATGTAAATAACTTTTGTTGTTGAACCAAAAGATTAGATTTGAGTTGCATAATAATATAAAAAAAGAAAGATGACTCCTAATTTTTATAAAAAAAAAAATCCTTAAACCTGATCTTGTACTCCCATTTCTACACAACAAAAAAAAAAAAAATTGAAAACACAAGATATTGTGTAAAAAAATAAAAACTTAAAAAACACTATACGACACTAAAAATCAACTTAACATTTAAACAAAATCAACAACACATATATCAAAAAACATAAAATAGGAAACCAATAATACTTAAAAAACGTATACCAGAGTACTTAAATATAAACAATATGATAACTAAACAAAATAAAAAAAAATTATAAAATCGAAAATATACAAAAATATACCTCACTGAGAGAGGTCTTTAGAGATCTGCCTCGTTTGAAGTCTTCGAATTTACCTCGTTGACTGAAAATTTAGAATTCCACCTTATTGATAGAAGTCTTTGAATAATTTGCCTCATTGACCGAGGACTTAGAAATCTACTTTGCTGATAGAGGTCCTCGAATAATCTGCCTCATTGATTGAGGACTTAAAAATTTACCTTACTAATAAGGGTTTTTAGATAATCTTCTTCGCTAATCAAGGACTTAGAAATTCACCTCACTAAAAGAATTATTTAGTTAATTTGTCTCGTTGATTAAGGACTTCAAAATCCACCTTACTAATAAAGGTCTTCAGATAATCTACCTCATTGAATGAAGACTTAGAAATCCACCTCAATGATAGAGGTCTTTGTATAATTTGCCTCACTAATCGAGGACTTAGAAATCTATCTCGCTAATTAAAGTTTTCAAATAATCTGCCTCGCTGACTGAGATCTTTAGAAATCTATATTGCTTGTCAGTAGAGTTTTTGTAAATCTGCTTCACTAATAAAGGACTTGAGAAATCCTGTTTCACATATAAAACTTAGATGATAATAATAATAATAATAATAATAATAATAATAATAATAATAATGTGCCTTGATTAAAGGTCTTTAATGAAATATGCCTCGTTAATTGAGAACTTTTAGAAATTTGTCTTGCGTAGAAGTCTCTGATGCCTCATCAATAGAGATCTTTTGCCTAGATGAACTAGGTTTTTGATGCATTTGGATTTTTTCCTGGACCTGTTAGGTCTTTAGTACTTTTTAGACTTTCACATGGACTCAATTTGGCTTTTTCTTTTTCTTTATGGAGTTGCCTCATTGGTCTTTTAATCTAGTCTCAATAGGCTATTATGCTTCGCTTAAAGGACTTTTATTTATTTATTTGCATTTTATTTCAACAAATAATATTATAAAATTAAACTCAAAGCATGAGAAATATTTACAACTTATCTAGAATGGCGTCAATGGCCTTAAAGATGTCTTGGAATACTTTCAGGCCTATGAGAATGCATTCTAAATTGAGGAAGGGGCTTTTTACAGCCGGTTTGATTAATTTACAATATTAACCTAGGATGGAATTTTGACCAAGTAGTTTCCAATTTGAGATGTATGCATGAAATACAAAATTATGTCCGAGTCTACTCGCCAATGATAGTTGACTAGCTGGAGATGCGCCAATACTGGAGCAAGCTTTTAAGGTAGGGATAATATTACCAAAATCATCTTGATATCCTTAAATTCGAGGTCTCACTCACTATTGTTCTTCACCATTTGGGCAAAATTGGCCTAGGAAGTTTTGGTGAAAAATTTTTGATCTTCTTCTTTGGTAACACATCGACATCATAATTGATACTAGAATGAAGCTAGAGAAAAGATCATTTTAATGACACTGAAATCACTTGAAATGGAGGCTAGAGACGGCGAAGAAAATTCTTGGTCATTGAAAAACTTCATGGCTCACGTGTGCCACCATTTGTCAACAGTTTGTGTAGTGATTTATTCATATGAGGTCCTCAGACTCTTAAGATCTTAGAGGTAGTGGCAGTGCAGGCCACCGCCTCACTTTCTCTCTCATCTCTTAAATTTTTTTTTCTCCCTAATATATTTCTCTTTTTCATTTTCTGCTGCTTTTTTTTTGTTTTTATCTAATTTGTTGAAGGTGGTGATGAAGGCTGATATGATGAATCAAAAATATTTGGTGGCCAAAAATATCAAATATGACAGACATGGAAAAGTAAGGATATAACTTTCTTGTGTTGATCCACATAAACAACACTAATTTGATGAATCTAAAATCACCTAGTACTATTGATGAGGATCCCTAGTGCAAAGTAGGACTTGTAGACAGAGAAATGAGGGTTGAGGTCTCAAGAGCCAACTCCTGGGAAATTTCTGACGCCTAAGTTAGTAAGCCAATATAAAGAGAGGATTGAGAGAGTGTGAGCTTAGAGAGAGTGAAAAGAAAGGAAGCCTCCCTTTTTACCTTTTCCCTTACATATAAACAGGGAAAAATAAGGATCCCCTATATGTGAGTATGGTTATTAGACAACAATTAATGTTAAATAGGAAGTAAAGTGTATTTGTATTAAATATTTTAAATATATAGAATGAGCAATAGGGCTAAGTTGAAGTGAATAAATAAATTTAATTATGTAAATATGATTATTAGTTAAGTGTGAATAGCTAATTAAATAAGGAAATAAGTGTCATTAACTTTGGAGTATTGCAATTGGACAAATTAAAAAGATTAGAACTTAATTGAAAGGAATGAGGATTCAATTGAAATGAAATATGAAAGTTAGGGAGGAAATTGTATTTGCCAATTAATGTAAATAATTTTAAGAATTGAAAGTGGAAAGAAGAAATGATAAATAATTTTAAGCTTGATGTGGGGGTTATTAGGTTGTTAAGAACATGCAATTGCCAGCAAGGATTTTCCAATATATATATATATATATATATATATATATATATATAAAGCTAGTTTAAGACGCCAATTGTGTCTTCGTTTCTTAAGCAAAATCAAAAGGAGAAGGGAGGGAAAAGAATATCATTTGGTCAATATTAAAAGAATCCTAATTGAATATCATTTATACTTAATTGAATTGTTAACTTATTATTCCAAGTGAATTGTTAATGGCCATGAACTTCAATTAGAAAAAAAAAATTTGAAAAAAAGTGAAAACCCTAAACTAGAGTTTACATGATTTTTTTTTTTTTTTTTTGCCAATGGAGTTTACACGAACGTTGAAATGATATAATGAAACTAGAGTTTATATGAACATTGAAATGAACTAATTAGACTAGAGCTTAAGAAAGTGTCTCAGGTATTAGGAGGAAAAAAAAATTAGTTGATTTATAATTAATAGAAAATAAGTCTAATTATATGTATTAATAATTATAGATAAGTTGAATTAATTTTAAATATAACACGTGAAATTTTAATTTATAAGTATTAGGATTATAAAAAGGATTCAAGTAATTAATAAATTAAATAATTGATTAAACTATTTATATATGTTTAATATTTATAGTACTTAAAGGTAAGTCAAGAACAGAGATGCTCAGGGTGAGTGTGACCACGTTTTGTTGCCATAAGGAAGAGCAAGCTGAGAGTTGAAGCATGTTTTATCGAAGGTAAGTGATTACTATCCTCTTATATATTACATATTTGAATTCAAAAACTCCATTTATTGTTAAACCACCTTATATGAATACTTCTATGAACCTAAAATTGATAATATTTTACTTGATTGAAAAGTCTTCTCAATATATCCAACGAATTTTATGTACGCATGTTTATTTGAAACCTTAAATATTAAGTTGGTAAAAAAAAAATTCCTCTTGTATGTTTATTGTGTGTGTGTATATATATATATAAATGTGTTCTGTTGAATTTCTTTAGTAAATTTATTGAAATTTATATATGTTTATTATCGTTTAAAAGTTCTAAAAATACCTTATATGATTTTTATTGTGATCCCCTAGGTGGGAATTTATAAATTAATATAGCATTATATGATATATGTTCTGTAAGTTACTTTCAATTGAATTTTAAATTTTTAAGTAGAGATCCCCTTTTTCTAGTGTGGGGAACATCATATAATGTGCACATTGGAACCTAATAGATAAGGTATAATATCTAGACTCTAGCTAAGAGGAGTTATTGTATTAGTCGCATGGTCTAGCCTACTTTGCGTAAAGGCATGGTATTGCTCTGCAAGAAGAACCCCCTACCACGAATGAGTTTAATATGAATAGAAGGACAAAACTCCTTTCTTATTGGACAATTTCTGCTAAATATATGATTTAATCATATTATCTCTATGTATAATATTTTATGAAAGAAGTATTTTATGAAAGAAGTTATAAAAAAATGGTACAAGAAGGGTGGTTGATGCTCCACAAGAAGAGCTAAAACTACGAAGTTCGATGAGGAAGTAAGGATAAAAATTCATTCTCATCTAATGAAGAAAGTTTTTAAAGATAATATGAGATGTTGACTGATTGATAGAAGTTCTAAAACATATTTATTAATTGTATTTGTATTTCAACTAAGAATTTTAAAGCAAATTAAGTTATGTGTTATATGAATTTTGTTTTCATATATTATAAATATTGTTAAGACTTGATTTGATCTTTATTTTTTAAAGTTTTATATATTTTTCATTGCCAAATTTTATCCTTATCAACTTAATATGTATAGATATGTTAGCTAAGTGTCTTCATTCTAAGAGAACGTTGAACACCAAGCTACATAATTTATGGTAGAATAGTTCTTGCTCATTGAGTCATAAACTCAAACCATATTCCTTTTTTTTTTCTCATAGGAGGTTAAAAGATAGCCAAACCAAACTTGACTATTTGTTCCCTTAAATTATGTTGTGAAATTTAGAGTAAAAAGATTTCCTTTATAATATTTATTATTATTGTTCGAACGTGTATAAATGCATATGTTGCTTAGTTGCTTCATAGTCATTGCAAGTTATAGTTGTAAATAGAAAAAAATATTATTATTGGTATGTGTTGCTGGACTTTTCCTCATATATCAAGGGTAATGGTTTATATGTGAAGATTGATCCTTAATAATGAAAATGAAATGCAATTTTACAAGTGAATATACTATACTGATGATGGATGGCCCATGACAATAGTTTATAATGTAATGATGAGAAATATGTATGAATTAATCGATAAATAAATATTATTGAAGACCATTATGAAAAGATAACAAGCAAGTTCTCATCTTGGGGCATTGATGATTAGCTTGTAATATTTATAATTGTCTGATAGTTGTGCATGATATATTAGATTTGATAGGAGGTTTTACAGGTTTTTGGTACCCTTATAGCTACTCATGCCCTAGGACCGTCCATTCCAATTGTGGGATGTGATAGTTTTTCTAGTAGAGGCACTGATGAAAAGCCTTATCTAGTTGATAATGATGTTTCTCCAACACTGGTGGAGGAAGCTAGCCATAAATGGCTCCCTGGAGCCCAATAAGACTATGGTCATGGAACTATCAGGTATGGGGAATCCCACGATAATTCACCATTTGACATGGCAGGAGTGGAACTAGAAAATCAAGAAAGCGGGGTGAAAAGAAAATTAAAACCAAACTCATAACCATATAAATTATTATAGTGTGATATTTAATTTTCATTAATCATTAATATATTAATTATGCATATATAATGTACAAATACATATAAAAAAATCCAATTTAATATTCAATATTTTCTAATGTATATACAAAAATCATAAATTTTAATTTTTTTCAAATATTAAGAGAAGGGGGTTATTTCTTATTTTAAGGGGGACAATATATATATATATAGTGTGTGTATGTGTGTGTGTGTGTGTGTGTGTGTGTGTATGTGTGTAAATGTTTTTAGGAGGGCCACTCTTAAGGTAGTTCTGCCCCTATAAATGAGATTTTAAAATCCCATTCCCTAGCGAAAACAAAAAATTCTAAAAAGACTATGAAAAAGGTGTTGGGTACACGTTGTTTTTTATTTGTTATATAGTGGATCTATAGGTCAAGCTAGAGGCTTAACAATGGCATGGAAGGATCATGTGAAAGTAATTAAAGCTACTAAGTAGTTTTTTATTCATGGCATTGTTACTAATAATTTAACTCACAAATCTTTGGACTTAATCTCGTTGTATGCTAGTTGTCATGATGGAGTATGAGAGGAACAATTTCAAGCATTAATTGATTATGCTTCCTAATGGAATATTGATTCTTTGATGATGGGAGATTTTAACGCATTGTTGAGGGTCTCTGAAAAGATGGGTGATGGGCTTTATAAGAGAAGAAAATTATTGAGATTCTGACGATTCGTCAATCTTTTGGTTCTCAATGAATTTGGTGTTCCATGGTCCTATGTTTATTTGGAATGATAATCAAGTTGGCCTTTTTAATATCTAAGAGAGGCTAGATAAATGTTTGGCTTCACCAATTTGGTGTACGATATACATTATTTTTAGCAAATACACACTTTAGGATACCCATCCAATTCTATAACCATCTCTACTGGTATGATAAGGCGAGTACCTAATTGGATGAATCATGATCTCCTTTAACCTGTAACTAATGATGAAATTTGAAAAGTCATATTCTTAATCCATCTGCGTAAAGCCCCTAGCGAGGATGGCATGACTAGCAAATTTTTCTAGGAGTTTTAGTATGTAATTGATCTTGACATTTATGATTAAGTCATGAGTTTTTTTTTTTTTTTTTTTTTTTTTGTCAGGGGAAGCTTTTGAAGAAAGTCAACCATAATGTTTTTTCACTTATTCCTAAGACAACTAATGTAAAATCTATGAAACAATTGCAGCCCATTAATTTATGTACTATTTTTTTGTAAACTAATATCTTAAAATACTTGCTATGCGATTGCCAAAAAAAAAATCCTTTTATAGTCATTGATAAGCAGAGTGCTTTTACTAAGAGCATATTAATATCAAATAATATTCACCAAGGGAGAAGGTTTTTGATATGTCAATTAAACTTGATATAAGCAAAGCTTATGAATGTGTTGAATAGGGCTGTTTGGAGCATATGATGCAGTGTTTTGGTTTCCATCTCACATGGATTCACTAGATTATGGAGTGCATAACTACTGATACATATTTTTTGAAAATCAATGGTGAATAACACAATTATATTTCTCCTTCTAGAGGCATTAGACAAGGGGATCCATTATCCCTTTGTCTTTTCTTAATATGTGTTGAAGGTTTATCTCATGCATTAATTTAAATTGAACAAATGGGACAATTCAAAGGGGTTAAAATTGCTTGATCTTGCCCCTTTATTTCCAATCTTTTTTCACTCACAATTCTATTTTCTTTTGCAGAGCTATAAACAAACAAGTACAGGTGCTTCAACAAATTCTCTTAAGTTATGCTAAGGCAAGAGGTCAGACTATTAATTTTTAAAATTATTAGTGTTTTTTAGCTGCTACACTCCCCATAGATGGTGTCATAAATTAACACAAATGTTAGGTATAAAAAACATTGATAGATAAGATAGATATCCTGGTTTACTATCTTTGGTGAATCAATCAAAAGAAGTTGCATTTGAGGAGATTAAGGATAAAATCCAAAAAATATTAAGTGGTTGGAAGGAAAAACTTCTTTCTTCAACAGGTAAGGAAGTGTTAATTAAAGTAGTTTTTATTGCTATTTTAATATATGCTCTTTGTTGCTTTAAACTTCCATCAAGTCTATGTAAGCTGTTTGTTGCAATAAAATCATTGCTCAATTTTGATGGGGGAAAAAGCATAGTGAGAGGAAGCAACATTGGTTATCTTGGAAGCATCTGTGTAAAAGAAAATTTGAAGAAGGCCTTGGGTTCCATGACTTGGAATGTTTTAATCTTGCTCTTTTGGCAATGTAAGGATGGCGCATTATATCCAAATATGATTCTTTACTAACTTAGGTGCTTAAGGAAGATATTTCCCATATTCAAATTTTCTTAATGCAACAGTGTGCTCAAATCCTTCTTGGGCATAGCATAGCCTACTTCAATGAAAAGAAGTTCTTTCTCAAGGAGTTCGCCAGAAGGTTAGCAATGGTAAATTTATTACATGTAAAAATGATGCATGGTTGCCAACAGAGTATCTTTAAACCAAGATGTAGAGATAATTTCAATTTGGGAGTCTATTTGGTGAATCAATTAATTAATCATATGTCTCACATATGGAACAAAAGGATAGTGAAGCAAATGTTTTATTGATGGAGATGCTGCAGCTATTTTATCTATCCCTCTCAGTTGTACAAGGCTACTTAATAAAATCATTTGGCATTATTCCTCTACTGGTACTTACATGGTGAAATCAAGTTACCAAATTGCCTGGGTTATAAAGTACCTTTCCTAATCTAATTCAATACAACAATTGTCTCCAACTTTTAGAGAGGCTACTCATGCTATATGAAAGCAACTCTAGGATCTTGATGTGCCTCATAAACTACATATATTTGTATGGAGACTTCTATTATACAGCCTACATGTAGGAGAAATCAGAGAATGCAAAAGGAATCTAGTGCCTATGTGGCACATGGAAAATTAGAAAGTGCAAGATGGATTTTTGCTCTCTTCAAATTCAATTGCTATTTGGTTTCTCTCACCTTTTAATTTGAGATCTAATATGATTTAAGGATAAAATATGGAATGCTAGAAAAACATGGTTGAAAGAGTATCCCATTCCTTGGATTCTATAGGGTTGTTAAGTTTATTAGTTTTTATACCATGACAATTATGGAAATGCAAAAATGCTTTACCCTTTGTTTGGGAATGAATGAAAATGGAGGGGAAGAAAGTGAGAGGGGAGAAAGTGGTGAGGGATGCTAAATTTTCACTTGATTGGAAAATGAGATGAAAATAGGGGGAGGAGAAATTAAGAATAAATTGAATCTCCTGGCCCACAATTTTTAATCACTTGAAAATGGGGAGAAAAGTAGGAGAAATCACTTTTTCTATCATCTAAAATTAACTTTTTAAAATTACCCTCATTTTTAACATATCACATCAACTTCTTTGTTCTCTCGTTTCAGTGCAACTCCACTTAAGGACAAAATTGTTATTTTATTAATTAACAACAATTTCCACTTTTACTTCATATTTCCTAAAAAATTACAAACTCGCTCCTCTTAATTTCACTCATTCTAAAACACAGCAAAAGAAAATAAATATTTTTTTTTTTTACTTTTTTCCACCTTACTTTCTCCCCAACTAACCTTTTTCTAAACAAAGGGTTAGTTTTTGACAATGCTCTTGTGTATTCCAATTTTAAACAAAGGCTTTCTAAAATTGGAATCCTCCTCCTTTTTGTATAAAACTCAACTTTGAAGCTGATGTTCAAAAAGCTTTACATATGGGGAGTTTATAGATCATAAATGCATGGTGCTAGATTGGATAATTAAATCCATTCCATGTATTGCTGATCCTCAAATTTGGAAGCCATGGCTTTGCGTGAAGCTAGGCTCTATTGGCAAAGAAGAAAGGATTTTTTGATATTATTATTGAATGTGACTCTAAAGGTGTCATTCAAGCTGCTAAAGAATTGACTGTACCTCCTGTATCAATGGCTCTTTGATTTCTGATACTTTTCACTCTAAAGTTTGTTTTAATTCTATTAACTTTTCTCATGTTAACCGAGAATGTAATTGGGTGGGTCATAGTTCAACCAAGAAAGCCCTTAATTCTTCTTTCTGTTCTCTCATTTTGTGGATTAAAGATGAGTTGTAAGCTGACTTTGTTTTAATGTAATTATAACATTTGTTCAATTCTCACGTGGATAAGCTAACAGAGAGTAGGTTGGAGTTTTGATCTATCATATCAGTAGTGTACAGTGTCTGTGGAGGGATATAAGAGTTAGTGTACATCTTTAAAATTATCATGGTTCGAGATGTATATGTACATCCCTTCCTTATTCATTGTGAGGCCTTGCCCAAGCACCGGCCGGTCCGTTAGAGGGAACCGGGATGCTCATTCGGGTTTAAACTCACAATGAAACTCTCGAGTTCGGATTGATTGATTTTGAAAATGATTTTTAATAGTCGACACCTTAATTTTATTTAGTTGGGAAAATATTAAGGAAAAAATTCAAATTGACTCTAATTCATTAATTTTTTAATTAATTTACCCAAGGATAAAAATCACTAGCCTTTGAACCAGGTTGAGTTTGGGAACTAGGTTTTTTGTTTTAAATAATTTAAACTTGGCTTTTCAGTTTAATTTGACTTGAAAATTGATTTCATGAATTACATTAATAATCGCAAATAAAATGTATGAATATGGCATAAGATGGATGTATGAAAATTAACAAAACAATAAACATTTACAAATAAAGAAGAGTGTTCCCTCTAATATTTAAAGATTTAGGGGAACCACATGTTCACTTCTTAATTAAGATAATCACATTGATAGAAAAATGGAATGCGTTCTCTAGCCCTTATGAGATTGTAGGAAGACCACAAATTTTCATACAAATATTATAAAAAGGTAATTAATTTAAAAAAAAAAAAGGAAAATAAGCTTAATTTAAAAGAAAATTGGATTTGAAATTTAGACTTAAATTTCAAATATGCATATGTACCCCATTTAAATAGGGATCAAAACCCACGTAATTCACTCCATGATTAAGTGGAGGGGTTTACAAATTGACAAATATGATTTTTTGGGTTTGAAGAACGAGTTTAATTAAAATATCTTGGATTTTTATGGATGAGATGGAAAAAAGTGTTTTGCCGGACCAAAATTCTATTTTATCGGACTGAACAAACGAGTTGATTAATGATCAAAGAAAATGATGGATGAGTAAATTAATTAATTAAAATGATTAATTAATTAATTAAAATAGTGGATGAGTTGAAAAAGAGATTTTTTATTTAAAAAAAAAGTAATTAATTAATTAAAATGATTAATTAATTAATTAAAATAGGGGGTGAGTTTAAAAAGAGATTTTTGATTTAATTAAAAAAAAGATAATTAATTAATTAAAGAGATTAATTAATTAATTAGCTTGTAAGTGATAAAAAAAGATTTTTAGTTAATTAAAAGGATTAATTAACTTGGGTTGGGTGAGAGAATTAATTAATTAAAATGATTAATTAATTAATTGGAGAGTAGATGGAGGGAGAAAAAGAAAGAATGTTGATAGATAGCTATCAAAATCAACCTTGGCGTAAAGAAATGAGGGAATGGGAAGCCTATTTATAGGCAAATGGGATTGAGGGTAGTTTAGATAATGAAAATGTGAAAAGACCATGAGGGGTAGGGTTAGAAATGGCTGAAAATTAAACTGAAAGGAGTAAAAAGATCATTTTCTATGCAGGTGCGGCCCACAGGGGTCAGAAGATTGGAGAACCTGGCGCGGCGCCGCACCAAGCCTGTGCGGCGCTGCATCAAACATTTGCGGCACACTGCAAACAAGGTGTGCAATGCCGCACATGTCTGATACGACGCCGCATTCTTGTTTTGCGGCAGCCTCGTGCCACTTGCACGTTTTTGAAGGTTTCTCTCTCTCTCTCTCTCTCTCTCTTTTTTTTTTTTTTTTAAGAGATTGGTTGTTGGTATAAAGTTTGAAAAATTTGGATGTCTGGTGGCAATGTAAATAAAGTCTAAAAAATTTTCTTTCGGGGGCGCTACCCCTAAACCCTTACCCGCTAACCGATTAGCGAGACTACTATAATAGCTCCACGTAATGTGTTAAATTTAGTAAGTGTTAAAGCTGCGGAAGGATACTAAGGGTGTAAAATTGAGGGTTCACATTCATATGTGTGTGTTTGTGTATATATACATTTTTGTTATATATATATATACACGTACACTTGTATATACATATAGATATATATACACACACATGTGTGTATATATATCTATATGTGTATATATATCTATATGTATATACATACATATATATATATATATGTGTGTGTGTGTGTGTGTGTGTGTGTGTGTATGTGTGTGTATACATATACATAGACATATATATGTATACACAGAGACACACACACACACACATATATATATATGTGTGTGTGTGTGATATATATATATATATATACACACACACACACACACACATATATATATATATGTATGTATACACACACACACACACACACATATATATATATATACACACACATATATATGTACACACATATATATATGTGTGTGTGTGCGCGCGAACTGTTAATATATATATATATATATATATGTGTGTGTGTGTGTGTGCGCTCGAACTGTCAAGATTTTTTAAAAATAAAAATATAAACAAATATAAAAATGTAAGACTTAGTAGATAAATTTATCTTGCATTTTATATTTTTCCAATTATATATTTTCTTATTTTTGTCAATTCTATTCTAAATTGAAAATTTAATTACAATTTCATTTTATATCATAATTGTAAGAAAAATTTTATTCAATTAAGAGACTAAAAAGTCAAATTGATCATTAAACTTATTATATTATATTATCCATCTAATTTTTAAATTTTTTGATTAATTAAGTCACTAATTTAATTATTTAGTAATTTATTAATATTGACCCAAATTATTTCAAAAATTTGTCAATCTCTATTTTGATCTTGTTGATCAAATTAAAGTTATTTAATATGTGTATTTAGTGTTTATTTTGTAGATAAAACATATTAAAAAGTTTGGAAATTCAAAAGATCTAAAATTCTCTTAAGTCATGAAATTGGCCTCTAAATCCCAACCGAGATAGAAGATTCACGACTGCAACTCTATATCATGATCGCTATCCATATCATCATGACTAAGACTAAATTAAAGGCCAAAGGACTAAAATTTACCTTGAGACACGGTCGAGTTTGTGACCTTAGTCGCGATAAGGGAATCACGACTGTGATTAAGAATTCTCAACTGCGACTTTCTTAAGACAATTCCCTCTCCAATGGATAGTTAAACTGCCAATGAAAAAGTGCCACGTGTCAAATAGCTGTTGGGATATTTGAAGATTGCGACTGCTAAATATCAATCTCGAGCATGAAAAGTAAGTCATGACTACTATCAAGGCATCGCGATCATAACAATGCTCTAATAGGGTATTTAATGTATGATTTTATGGTTGTTGTGGAAGATATCCTACACATACTCTTTGTAACAGATTTTTGGGGCATGAAAACTATAAATATTCTCTCTAAAGACCCTTATAATCATCTAACAACATTCCATTAAGCCAAACTCTTGCAAATTTATTTCTCAAAGCCTTAATTCTTTTACTTGTAATCTTTAGTTTTTGTAAAAGCATTGATTGCTCAAATTGGGTTGTGAGTGAGCTATTAAAACTCTAATTAGGTTATGAGTTGAGCTTTAGAAAAACTCTTGTATAGGTTGAGTATTAGTCTTTAGCAAAAATACTTGTAAAGGTTGTGTATGAGCCATTAAAACACATTGTAAGTATATAGCTATAGTGAAATACTTAATTGAGATTCGGGAGTGGATGAGGGTTTGTTAACCCCCGAACCACTATAAAATTGCTTGTGTCTATTTTCTTTCCCTATCTCTTTCGATCTAAATTTTTAATTTCCCATCAATTCAACCTTCCTTCTTGATGCACAAAGGCAAACAAGTGGTATCAGAATAAGGTCTCGCTTCTCAAGCTTCAACACATGAGGAAAAATCAAAATGACCAATAAAGAGATGCACCACCTTAAACCACACTTTGATGGTACCGATTATGCTTATTGGAAGTATAGAATGAAGGTATACCTTGATTGTGATCTCATAGACTTATGGGATAGTGTTTTTGAAGAATGGAAGCCTTCAACAAAAGTGATTGAGGGCATTGAAGAAGAAATTCCTAGAAAGGAATGGGTTGATGCTCAAAGAAAAAAGCTATGGCTATTCTATTTAGCTCTTTATCGAGAGAAGAATGTAGAATAATTGAACATTGCACAAGTGCTTATGGCATTTGGGAAGCTCTTAAAAACTATCATGAAGGGACTAAGCAAGTTAAGTCCAAGAAGATTCAATTAATTACAAATGAGTATTCATGCTCTTCAAGATGAAACCCATCGAAAGTATCACCAACATGACAAATAGACTCCTTCCCATAGTCAACAATCTAAAGAAACTTGGAAAAATTTACTCTTTAGTAAATATCAATCACAAAATCCTTAAAGTTCTTTTAAAGAAATATTATAAAACTAGAATGGCCAGTATTGAAGAGGCAAATGAAGACCTTGGCAAGCTTACTATCGATGTTCTCATTAGTAAATTTCTTACCCATAAGATGATAATAGAAAAAGGAAAAGCCACAAATGGAGAAGGAGAAAAAGAATTCACTTACTCTCAAATGTGCATCAAAGGATTCATATAGTAGTGAGAGCTCAAGTGAAATAGAAAAAAGTGAAGATGATGATGAAGAGCTAGCTATGCTCTCATGAAGGGTTAAGGAGATCATCAATAGAAAAAAGAAAAATAACAGACCCTTTAAAAATCATCGTCTAACTCCAACTCCAACTCAAGCAAGGAGAAGAAGCATGTGGAAGGCAAGTTCATATCAAATCGTAATGTCCCAAGAATAAGAAGAAGAAGAAATGGGATAAGGAAAAGAAGAAAAATTTCAAGGCTACATGGGATGATGGCTTCTCAAGTGATAAAGAAGAAGATGAGGTTGTCAATCTATGCTTTATGGGCTTCGAGGACTCTTCAAATGAGGTAAGCTCTACTTCTCAATCTTGTGATGATAATCATTATGATGATGATGATGAGGATGAGGTAATGAAAGCCATAACTTTAACGTGCAAAAAGTATAAGTCTAAAATAAAATTAAAAAAAAAAGCATTCAAAATTAGAGGAGAACTTTAAAGAATTAGAAAAACTTGTTTTTAAGTTTGAAAACCTCTAACATTAGTCTCAAAAACTCATTGGGGGAAATCACTTCTAAAACCTCCTTTCTTAATTCCTTATACAAAGAAAACAATACTTTAAAACTAGAAGTTAAGGAATTAAGATCCTATATTTCAAAATTTCACAAAGGGAAGGAAGCCTTGGACACTCTTATTGTGTCACAAAGGCTACCCCTTGTGAAACATGGCCTTGGTTTTGATAATTCATCTCCATCCACATCCTCTTCTACTTTGTTCATAAAGGCCACAGCTTCTCAAATCTCAAGCATTGAGGTAATTGATAAGGGAGTGCATATGCACATAAAACCCCTTAGTCCTAAAAGGACTCAAAAGGTTTCACAAGGCTCTAGAGCTAAGCCTCCTAGAGAAAACCACGTATTTATGTATCACAAGAGGCATGCTAAAAAATACACAAAACCACAACACCACACTTGTTCTTGTATGCATCTTGGAAATCTTGGAATTAAAAATGTTTTTTGGGAGAAATATTACGATTGGAACTCGCTATCAGTTTAGAAAATTGTATTTTGTAAATTGTAATTTGCAAAAGGAGTCACCACTTTAATTTTATTTATTTTAGTTGGAAAAATTAAAGGAAAAATCCAATTTGATTGACTCCAAAAGTACACCATTTATCCCAAGGAAAAGCACTAGTCCTAAAATGACCAAAAAGACTCGGGGACTAAGTTTTGGTTAAAATAATGCAAGAAATTAGTTTGGCTTAAATATAAAATAGCTTTTGTAGAAAAAGAGGATTTTATGTATGCATGAACAGATATAACGTGATGTATGAAACAAATACTACTCATGCAATGCATGGAAAATATGAGATAATGACAATTGTAAAAAGCAAAAAATAAAGAAAAATTACTTAAAATTATTACAATTCAAAATGTCAAAATTAGGGGATCTTTCTTCTAACCCTTATGGGTTTTAGAAAAAGCACACATTCTTCAAATATAATCTAAACAACTAAAGTAAGAAAAAATAATAAAATGATTGTAAGAGAACTAAAATTTCAACTTTCATTTAAGAAAAGCAATCTTGACCATAAACTATGTGAAGAAGGTGATAGAGAAGAAATTGTTGATTTTAGTGGAGTTGATGCCTTAGAGATGGCATACCTGCTTATCCCTTCGAATAAGAATCAAACACCATGCAGTTCTTTCTTCTTGCGAAAGAGGGTTTTTTAAGTCATTGCCTTTGTTATCATGTTTTGATTGATTTTAAAGGCTTACAGATTTGTTAATTAAGTTAGATTTTAATTAACAAAAATTAGATAATTTCAAATTTAGATCTTAAAATTAGAATTGAAAAGGAAACGGAAAGAATTTTTATCTTAGGCTTTCAGTGACGAGGAAGATAGGGCACGATCCTGGCACCATATCTAAGTTCTACCTTGGCTTGGAGATAGCACAAGCACTCATTTTAGAAGAAAGACTCTTGAATAGCACGAACTCTTCTTAAAGGGACTTGGATCACATCTTTGCTTGAGTACTAAGAATTCCTTTTGAAAGGAAAAACTTAAATCACACCTTTTCTTGATGAGAAGGCTTAGAGATAGGGTTTGAGATAATTAGGAAGCTTATAAATAGGGTTTTATGTGATGGAAGAGATTTTGGAATGGGATTTTTTGGATATTAGGAGATTTAGAAAGAGGATTTTGATGATTAGGAGGCTTAGAAATTAGGTTTAGAAAACTTTAGAGGGAGTATAGAAGTATGTCCTTATGTGTCTAAATTGTTAGGAGGTACAAGGTATTTATAGGGGGAGTCTAGGAGCTTAAAATAGTGAATTTTCAGTGTGGGATCAAGAAAAACATGTTGTCGGCAGCTACAGAGCCTTCTATAGCAGCTAATAAACCGCCACTGCTAGCTGTGAGTTGCAATAGCTAGCTCACGGGCTGTCACACCTCATTTTTTTAGCCCATTTTCATCTATTTTTTTATCCGATTTAGGCCCAGTTTGATTCTATGGGTTTGTAATCAAGTGCTAGTCATTTTAGGGTGTAATTTTGAGAAAATTTATTTTTTTCAATGGGGCACTACCCCTTTGACCCTTGCCCGCTAACCAGCTAGTGGGACTGTCGTACTAGCTATGCGTAGCGCACTAATCTTAGTAAGTATCAAGCTGCAGTCGGATCCTAAGGGTGCAAATTGAAAAGTTCACAGTAGGCCACAATTTTATGGCAAAATGGCAAAATCCAAGAAGACTTTCAAGTAAAAACTTAAATGTCATTATTGCATGAAAGATGGCCACATTAATGTGTTTTGTTATGCGAGGAAGGCTCATCTCAAGCTTAAGGATCCTTTCAAGGCTAACCCCCAAGGACCCAAATATATTTGGATACCTAAGATAAGATGATTTATTATTTCTTGTAGGTATATCTCAGATCCACTATCAAGGAGAACAAATGGCATGTAGATAATGGATGTTCAAGAAACATGACTGGTAATGTAAGCCTCTTCACCAATTTGAAGGAAAAGAGAGGTAGAAACATCACATTTGGTGACAATGCCAAAGGTAAGATAGTTAGCATCGATACCATTAATAAGAATAATCACTCTCTTATTGAAGATGTTCTTTTAGTTGATGGCTTGAAATTTAATTTACTTAGTGTTAGTCAATTGTGTGATAAAGGAAATAGAGTTACCTTTGACCCTTAACCATACATTATCACTACTTTGGTAAATGACAATGTGGTATTTAAGGGTCAAAGGAAAAGCAATACTTATATGATTACTTAAATTATTTGGCTAACCAAGATGTCAAGTGTTTCATATTTATTAGTAATGAGTCTTGACTTTAGCATAGAATGCTTGGGCATGCAAACATGGAGCTTCTACATAGTCGATGCAAGGGTGAGCTTGTTGATGGCCTCCCAAAGATCAAGTGCTCAAAGGACAAGACATGTAGACCTTACCAAATAGGAAAGCAATACAAATCATCTTTCAAATCTACGAATGTTGTAAGTACTTCTAGACCACTTCAATTATACATAAGGACTTATTTGGACCTAGCAGAATTACTAATTTAGGTGGAAAGTTATATGTCTACGTGTGTTGTTAACTACTCTAGATTTACTTGGGTTAGTTTCTTAACTCATAAGAGTGATGCCTTTAATGCATTCAAAAGTTTTGCAAGAATATTTCAAAATGAAAAAGGCTATTTCATTTCAAAAATTAGAAGTGATCATGGAAAAGAATTTGAAAATAAAATTTTTGAAAATTTTTGCATTGAGCATGGAATCTCACATAACTTTTTCTCTCCTAGAATAACACAATAAAATGGTGTTGTAGAAAATAGAACTTTGGTTGAAATGGCTATAACTATACTTAATGAGTATGGTTTACGTATTTATTTTTGAGCGGAAGCCGTTAGTACTTCATGCTATATTGCAAATAGAGTTTTCAAAATACCCATTTTGAACAAAACCTTCTATGAGTTATGGAACGGAAGAAAGCCCCAAAATTTCATATCTTAGAGTTTTTGGTTGCTACTGCTATATATTAAATACCAAGAATAACCTTGGAAAATTTGCTTCTACATTTAATGAAAGTATTTTTCTTAGCTATTCCACCACTGGCAAAGCTTATAGATTTTTTAACAAAAAATCTATGGTAGTTGAAGAGTCTATAAATGTTATGTTTGATGATTCTAGTAAGCTTGATCTTGGGAAAGGTAGTGTTCTTAATGATTTTGAAAAAGAGTTTGAGAAGCTTGGAATGGATCAAGATGGCAATCCAAAGGAAGAAGAAACCAAGGATGATAGCCAACAAGATAATGATACTCCTCTACAACCTCAAAAGGATGATGATCAAGGACTTCTAAAAGAGTGGAGCTACCCCAAAAATCACCCCAAAGACCAAATCATTGGTGATCCATCTAAGGGTGTAAGTGTTAGATCTCAATTTAAATCTTTAGATAATAATCTTGCTTTTGTTTCTCAAATTGAGCCAAGGACCATTGATGAGTCTATTATTGATGAATGTCGGGTGATTGCTATATAAAAGGAACTTAACCAATTTGAGAGAAACAAAGTATGAAAACTTATTCCTAGACCTAAGGTCCATTCCATTATTGGATGGAAATGAGTTTATAAGAAAAAATTAGATATGGAAATGAGTTTATAAGAAAAAATTAGATGAGCATGGTTCCATCACTAGGAATAAGGCTAGACTAGTTGCCAAAAGGTACAACCAAGAGGAAGCCATAAACTATGATAAAACTTATGCTCGGGTAGCAAGATTAGAGGCTATTAGGATTTTACTTGCATATACATGTCACATGGATTTCAAACTTTTCAAATGGATGTTAAAAGTGCTTTTTTAAATAGATTCATTTAGGAGGAATTTTGTGTTGAGCAACCCCCCGGTTTTGAATATCATGAACTCCCTAATCATGTTTTTAAATTAACTAATGCCTTATATTATTTGAAACAAGCTCCTAGAGCTTGGTATGAAAGGCTTAGCTCATTTCTTTTGAAAAATGATTTTACAAAAGGCAAGGTTGACACAACTTTATTTGTGAAAAAATACAAAAATGAATCTTTAATAGTTCAAATTTATGGTGATGATATTGTATTTAATGCTACTAATGAAAATCTTTGTAAAGAGTTTGCTAACTGTATGACTAGGGAATTTGAGATAATCATAATGGGTAGCTCAAGTTCTTCCTTAGACTACAAATCAAATAATGCAAGGATGGAAATTTTCATCAATCAATCTAAGTACACAAAGGAGCTTCTTAAGAAGTTTGCAATGGATGGTTGCATGAGTAGCAAGACACCAATGAGTACATCAACTAAACTTGAGAAAGATAAAAAGGGTAAGCCTATAAATGAGAAGAAGTATAGAGATATGACTGGCTCTTTTCTCTATCTTACGGCATCTAGACCTGATATAATGGATAACTTTTATTTGTGTGTTTATTTTCAATCTTATTCTAAGGAATCTCATTTGCATGTGGTTAAAAAAATTTTAAAGTGTTTACATGGCACATCACATTTAGGCTTATGGTATCCTAGAAATACATTGTTTAATGTTATTGATTTTTTGAATGCAATTATGCCAGTAGTTTACTTGATAGAAAGAGCACTTCTGAAACTTGTTGTTTTCTTGATGAATGCTTAGTTTCTTGGTTTAGCAAGGAACAAATTTTGGTTAACTTGCCTAGTGCTAAAGAGGAATATGTGGTAGCGGGTTGTTATTACACTCAAGTCCTTTAAATGAAACAATAACTCAATGATTATGGTCAAGTGGTTGATCACATTTTCATCAAATGTGACAACACAAGTGCCATAAATCTTTCAAAAAACCCCATCCAACATTCTAGGAGCAAGCATATAAACATTAGGCATCATTTTTTGAGAGACCATGTGCAAAATGGTGATGTTGTATTAGAATTTATTAATACAACAAACCAACTTACTGATATTTTTACAAAACCCCTAAATAAAGAAAGGTCAAATTTCATAAAAAGGGAGATTGGCATGCTTGATGGGAGTTCCTTGCAATAAATTTTCAAATTGCCAAAAAATTTTTCATTTGCATTCAAATTTGATGAATTTTATGTTTCTATGGTATTCATGTTTAATATTTTCTTCTCTTATTTAATCTTGAATTGAGGTGACTCTTAATTCAATTAAATTTGATTATTGGCATGTTATTTGGTTGCTTTTTGGTTGATTATGGTATCTATAGTGTGATTGTCTGAAATTTTATGATTGGATGATATTTTAATGCTTAATATGTATAAATAGCAGTCGCTACTTCCCTTTCGTAATCACTATATTTAAATTTCTAGCCATTGCTGCCCAGCATAGAAGTCTCGCTCGCAATTTCTAAGTCTCAAATGCGATAGCTCAATTGCAGTCGCAATGCAAGCAATAGCAGTTGCGAATCAATGATTGACAACAAAAATTTTATCCATTGGAATAACGGGTAGATTGGCATTTATTTCAAATTTTACCTTTTTCATCAGTTTTTGGGCTTATAAATACCCCATAAAGCTTTCCTAATCAATTTCTTTTATTAAAAACTAATCCTACTTCAATTCTAACTTATTTTCACACACAAAATCCTTTTCCTACTCATATTTAAATTACTTTTCTTATATAATAACCTATGTACCCTTTCTTTCTTTGCCTAATTTCTACAAATTTCATAATTCACATAATTTTCTCTACTCTTCTCTCAATTCTCTCTTGCTATTTTCAAATTCTCAACTCTCTCTTCATCTCTAACTCTTACTCTCTTCATCAATGGCATCAAGGTCAAGAAAGGGCAAACAAGTTGCATCTTCCTCTCAAAAACAAAATATCCTTGAACTTATGCAACAAATCACCCCCAAACAAAAACAATTATACAACCGTCTCCTAGACAAATAAATAATCCTTACCAAAGTGCCTACTGATTTAACCCTTGAAATCTTAGGAATCAAAGACTCAATCAAAACCTACATCCACAATCTCTAATGGGAGAATTTTCTTTATCTTGAGGAGGACGGATATGAGAAACTCACAAGAGAATTCTTGGCAACTCTCTTTGTCAACAGGCAAGATCAAACTCAAAATGGGCATTATGTCATCTAATTCAACTTTTTTAGAGAAAGGTGTGAGCTTACTAGAAACCAATTAGTCAAGATTTTGGGCTTCAAACCAAGGGCTACTATCACATGATTGATTCGGACATGAACATACAAACCTTTTGGTGGGGGAATTTCTTTGGAAACCAAATTTGATCCCAAATATTCCCTTGCCAAACACATCAAAGACCTTTTACATTAGGTACTCTATAGGATCATCATTCTATCCATCAATGCTCAGGGTGATGGCAATGGAAAAGTGTCTCAAAAGGATCTTTTCTTTCTTCATGTTTTAGTTAAGAGAAAGGGCATCCAAACCACCCAATTCCTAATTGATCACTTCATGCACCTTCAATCCACCAAAAGAGGTGTAATTCTTGTCTCTTCTCATATTACTAAAATTACCAAAAATTTTGGAGCCTTACCAAGCAAAACAAGGCCTTACTCAAACATAGAATCAAGAGAACCACTATTGACACTACTTATCTCATCAATAATAAGGCCATTAAAGAAAAAGGAGAAGGGTATGAATATGCTTTTGGTGAAAAAGGCCTTCAAGAAGCAAGGAGAAAAAGGCTTAAAATAATAGTGGGTGAGTCTAGCCAAGCCATGGAAGAAGAAACTCCTCATCCTCTACCTCAATTCCAACCTCAACCTCAAGCTCCATAAGACACCAATTTTCTTCTTAACCAAGTTTAATCAAGACTTAACTACCTTCACCATGATATCTTTGTCATGTAAGGACACTTCCAACTACCCTAATGCAACTTACAAACTTGGACTCATGGTAGACAACATGAAGAAGAAGGATAACAAGAGGGTGAACACCATAAAAAAGAAGAAGAGAAGCAAAGGGATGGAAGAGATGCTTCTTAAATCTTCCTTTATGATTTCTTCCTTCTTATGTTTTCATTTTTCATGCATTCATCCTTATTTTAGCACTTTAGAGTATTGATCTTTATATGAATGCAATTTATGTTTGATCTGTTATTTTTAATTAATGAAATGTTTCTTTTTTCTTTAAATTAATTTGCCTATTGTGTCTCTTTATTTTCATTTCTCTCTATGGTTATTTGCTTTTTGAACTTGCCAAAAGGGGAAAAGTAACTTAAATATAAAATTATCATTGGATAATTAACAAATGAGGAGATGTGTTTTAATTGACAAAGGGGGGATATGTATTAATTAACTTGTCATCTTTTGAATTAAATTTTACTTTGTTGTAATATGCACAAATTGAGGGGGTGTAAGCCTCAATTACAATATTAAGTTATTTCATATTTAAGTTCAATTTGATTGTCAAAATCAAAAAGGGAGATATTGTTGATCTAAGTTATTTCATAATTTAATCAATCTCTATTTTAATCTTGTTAATCAAATTAAAGTTATCTAATGTGTGTATTAAGTATTTATTTTGCAAATAAAACATATTAGAAAGTTTGAAAATTCAAAAGATCCAAAACTCTCTTAAGTCATGAAACTGGCCTCTAAACCGCAACCAATACAGAAGATTCGCAACCATAACTCTATATCGCATGCTACCAAGACTAAACTAAAGGTCAAAGGACTGAAATTTGCCTCAAGACACAGTTGAGTTCGTGACCTCAGTCACGATAGTGACCTAGGGTACGATAAGGGAATCGCGACTGCTTAAGGTAACTCCCGCTCCAATGGATAGTTGAACTGCCAACGAGAAAGTGCCATATGTCAAGTAGCCATTGGGATATTTGAAGATTGTGACCATTAAATATCAATCTCGAGCATGAAATGCAAGTCATAACCGCGACTAAGGCATTGCAACCACGAAAATGCTATGATAGAGCATTTAATGCATATTTTATGGTTGTTGTGGGAGATATCCTACCCCGTACTCTTTGTGGGAGATATCCTACCCCATACTCTTTGTAATGGATTTTCGAAGGGTGAAAATTATAAATACCCCCTCCCAAATCCCTTATAATCATCTAACAACGTTCCATTAAATCAAATTCTTGCAAATTTATTTCTTAAAGCCTTAATTGTTTTACTTGTAATCTTTCGTCATTGTAAGAGCATTGATTTCTCAAATTGGGTTGTGAGTGAGCCATTAAAACTCTAATTAAGTTGTGAGTTGAGCGTTAGAAAAATTATTGTATAGGTTATGTATGAGTTATTAAAACACATTGTAAGTATATAGCTATAGTGAAATACCTAATTGAAATTGTGGAATGGACATAAGATTTGTTAACACCCGAACTATTTTAAAATTGCTTATATCTATTTTCTTTCCCTATCTCTTTCTATCTAAATTTTTAATTTTTCACCAATTTAACTCCCTTTCTTATTGCACAAAGGCAAACAATCAAATTTATAAATTTGAAAAATTCAATTAATTCTTATCAAAATTTAAAAATTAATTGATTTGATGTATTGATCGTATGATATAATAACTTCTAATGTTAAATTCACTTTTCCATCTTAAATTAATTTGAAAAACATAATCGTTACTTTATTTTCAATTTAACTTCAAGATAGAATTGAAATTAAGTTTGTAAATATGAGTAGAATTGATAATAATAATAATTAAAAAAAAAAAAAAAAAAAAAAAAAAAAAAAAACGGAGAGAGAGAGAGAGAGAGAGAGAGTATAAAAACATACAAAATTGAGAATAAATTTATTTATTAAGCCAAAATCTAATAGGTACATAAAATATTAGGGATGCAATAATTTTTTTTCTAATTAATTCAAGCAAAAAAATGTATAGGAAAAATGAATTTGATATGCTGAACTTAATATTTCCATGACAAGACAAATCCTTAATTACAGATGGTCCACCACAATTTTGTAGCCCAATTTGGTTATATTTATTGGACTTTGTATTTATGAGCCCACCAAAAATCCCTATAATGTGGGAACAATTAAAAATCCAAAACATGATATAATTTTTTGAATAAATTTTTTTTTTCTCATGAATTGAATTAAACTATACCAACATTAGCATCAAATCGATAATAAAACCCTTTCCCTCAAAAAAAAAAAATTTAATAAAACTTGAACTTTTGAAAATATATACATTTTGCCATGATGGAAAATCCATTAAAGGGAATTTGATAGTTATATAGCAATTGCTTTCACTAATAATTCGGTCGGTTCTTAATGTCAAAGCAAAAAGCTTATAACAAAAAAGAAAAAAAGAAGAAGAAAAAGCAAAATAATAAAAATCAAATCCCTAAATTTTTGTTAGATCCACCCTAAAAAAAAGAGAAAATGGGTTCCCACTTCCCACTATAATAAAGTCCTTTTCTTTGATTAATACTACTTTCCCACTCCCATTATTACAAAGAGAGGTAATAAATCAAAACCATTTTATCCCCACAAGATATGGATTAGTAATAATAAAGTTCATCACTAATGACTAAAACAGTAGAAAAAAGGCAATGGGTAATTGAGTATGTAATCAACTAATCATATTTACTTTCTTTCATAATAATTAAATATTCAAATTAAAGAAATTATTATTCTCAAATTAATCAAGATTTGGTTATTAATTGAAAATTCCTTTTTTGTTAATTATATATTCTCAAAGTAATTTTCTTTGTGGTGAATATTCAATTCTCATATATGCATAACTCTATTTATTTTCATAACCCAAAAGATCTAAAAATCACAACCAAAAATATTCAATTTGTTTTGGAATCAATATTTTATTTCATTGGCAATCTCACTTCAATCACTTAAATTAAGAATTAGAGCAATTGAGTTAGTAATTAGTTGAATAATCACAAGTCAAAGAAAAAGTGTTGCTATGTATTTGGGGAAATAAACTTACGTTTATGTCTGAGAATATTAAACACAGTGACAGAGTCAAAATTTTTTTTAGGAGATCAAATTTTTAATATCATAATTTATATTAAGGTGTTATATATAAATAAACCAACTTTTATATATCTTAAAAGAATTTTCACATAAAATAAGAGGACTAAATATAATATATAACTAAATTTTTAAAATTTTACACTAAAAAATTTTAGTTCTTAAAGATTAAGGGGCCAACATCCTTTTGGTCCTCCTCCCTCCATCAATAATTAAACGAAAAGAAAATGAACATGAAAATAATATGTGAGAAATAAAATGAGAAAAAATATCTCTTATTTGGAAATTGAAAGGAATGTATAGACGAATTCTCTCCATTCTCTTCTTCTCTTTTTTTACTCTCAAATGAAGTAAAAAAATAAATGATATCAGTCAAGTCATAAATCTATTTATAAATCAAATTTGAATTTTAAAAATTATCAATCTTTTTAATAGTTTTTGTTGTATGAAGAGATCGAACATGAAATCAAAAGGTCTCAAGGTTTCATAGCTAATCGTTTAGATTAGGCAGCATCAACGAAGCTAATTACTGCTTTTATTTTCAAATTTTAGTCATTTAAAATTTCAGCATATAAATTAATCAAATTATTAAATTGTCATAATTTTAAAATAAAAAATTAAAATATAATTTATTAATTTTGATATAAAAAATTAAAACAATTAATATAAATATTTAGTAGAGAAATAAATAAATGATGAAATCGAAAAAAAAAATATTTATTTAAATCTTAAAATAACATATAAATTGAGATAAACTTTTTTTTTTAAATGATAGATTTTTTAAAGTGACAGAAATTTTTTTACAGGAGAGTATATATCAATTGATAATAAATGTAAATTTAATAAATTTAAATTTATTATCAATCTTAAAACAAATAAAAGCAATGAAAGAAGAAAATATTTAAAAGAGAAAAAGAAAAAGGAAAACGTCTATTTTAAGCTAACCAATCCCAACTAACATAGACAAAGATGGAGGACACGTTTCAATAAAATTTTCCACTTGTAAACGCAATTGTCCTACTAATTAAAGTCAAATATATCGGAAGGGTCCCACTCTATCACATCTCCATCTAGCTGGACCAGACCCTGAGCCGAAGAGACTTGAGTTGAGCCCAATATTTTTAAAATCAGACCGATTACTAAACAGATTAATTTGACTTTATAAAAAATATATAAGAAATGAGAAATTTTTAGATAGATTGAGTTTACTATATTATTCATAGAGTAAATTAATAAAAATATAATAAGTCAATTAGTGATATTAAATCACCTATAAATTAATCTAATAAAAATAAACCACAAAACTAATCCAATAAAAATAAATCATATCAATTAATTATATTACAATTTATGGATGATTTAGTATCATTAATTGACGTATTATATTTCTATTAATTTAATTTATGAGTGATGTGATAAACTCTCTGCCTAAGAATTTATCATGAGAAAAATATAAATAATTATAAATTTATTTTTAATGATTTTTTAGCTGAAAATTAAAAAAAAAAAATCAAATAGGATTAAGTGAATCATTGGTTTGATCCGTTAGTTCGATCTGATTTTTTAAAGTACCGGTTAAACCGCCCTCTTTTGCCTTGTCGTTTGGTACACTCTTCCATTGCCTTTCAAAAAATTTCAAATTTTCAAATTGCCTTTTACTTCAAATGAATCCCTACTACAATGGTTATCACATTCCTTTCAATTTTCAAACTTGAAAGCACAAGAAATAACTATGAAAAAATTGGAATATCCAAAAATTAATTAGAATGTTATTGAGAGAGAGAGACAGAAGTGCTACCTCATAAGATAAAAAAATTCTATTTTGAATTAATTATTTAGTGGTCAATTAACTGGTTTTAATTATAGAAATTTTAATTTATTTCAATTATTAAATAAATTATATTTTTTAAAATAAAATTATAGTTAAATGATAGAAGAGTTACTTGTATTTTTTTTTTTTGGTTGAAAAAAGGCGACTAATTTTTTTTTGTTTTTTAGCACTTACTTATCTTGTGATGTGTTCTATTAGATATTTAAATATTAAATTCATAAATACTATTAATAATTACTCATTTTACATACAATATAAATTATAAAAACATTTTTCTCTAATATGAAATTTCAACAAACATTATAGGACTCAGTTTTGAATTGATATTTAATTTTAATTAATTATAAAAATTTAAAATTATTTTTAAGATAAAAAAGAATAAAATTTTAAAAAATTACAAATTATAAATCTCAAATTTCACTTATAATTTTTGTTTTGACATCTTAGAAAATAAAAAAAAAAATCCATAAATCTCACAAAATCTTTAATTTAATGATCATATGCCATGAAATCAAATTTAGAATATTCATGAGCATTTGTAAAACACGGTTATCAAATTATAAATTTTGTAAGATTTATGAATTTGTTTGGTTTTCAAAGGTGTGTAAAAAAATTATCATAATTTAAAATATATATATATATATATATATATATATATATATATATATATATATATATATATATATATATATATATATATATATATATATATATATATATATATATATATATATATATATTTATCTTTTTCATGTCTCTATGTGTGTTTGTGTGAATGTACATTTTAAAAAAAAAAGTATGTAAAAAAAAATTGTATGAGCAAAATTTGAAATTTAAGATTTTTTAAATTTTATTTTTCTTCTTTCTCTTGAAAGTATTTTAAATTTCATAATTAATTACAATTAAATTTTAATTCAAAAGTTAATCCTAATTTATATCCTACACTATCCATTCGAATTCTATATTTTTTTTAATTTGTTTTATATGTCAAATGATCAATTATTAAAAATATTAATATATTTGGTACTTAAATTTCTAATAAAATAAATTATAGAGTATCTAATTATAAAAAAAATATCATAAAACCTTTTAAAAAAAAATCAAACAAGAGGAATTTTTTTTTTTTTAACTTTCCTTCCCCAAATCATTGAATCTTGCCTGACTTTTTTTTTTTTTTTTTAATTATACCATTTACAAGTTAGATAGATAACTTTTTTAATTTTTACCGCGAATTAGTCGCAAATTATTACATGGATCTGAGACCATATAATATAATGGTCTAGCTAGCATGATATAGGTGTAATAGCTGTTTAAAAAAAAAAAGAATATAGTTATACAGAAGACATGCGCATCACGTGATTTATTTAAATCATTGTTTTTTTTTCTTTTTTATTTATTTGCAACCTGCAATTAAATTATTATAATTAAATATATCAATTTATTTTTTCTCATTAAATAATCATTGTAATTATAATTAAATATATTTAAATCATTATAATTAAATATACAAATTTTACATCTCTCTTGTGCCAAATTTTATTAACAATTTTTTCATTTTTAACATTTTTAACATACAAAAAATCTTTTTTCATTGCTTAAAATAATTATTATAAAATATTTAATAACTCAAGTTATAATCTAATTTATTTATAAGAATAAAATTTTGTATTTTTCTTTGAGATATAAATAATTCATTTTCTTACATTTAAATAATTATAATATTTTTAAATTTTTGTGATATGATATTGTATATTTTTAAGCATAAGTATATTTTAATAGTAAGTATAAAATGTATATTCATATATTATTTGTATTAAGTTCATTAAACATAAATTTTAGGTTCATTACGCATAACATATATATTTATCTGTTATTAGTATCAGCTTCATTAAACATAAAGATTAACTTCAATACTTACAAAGTATATACTCATTTATTATTAGTGTAAAGTTCATTAAATGTAAATTTTAAGTTCATTATTCATAAAATATATATTTATCTGTTATTAATGTGAGATTCATTAAACATAAATTTTAGATTTATTAGTTATAAACTGTATATTCATCTGTTATTAGTGTGATATTCATTAAACATAAAATTTAGATTTTATTACTTATAAAGTGTATATTCATTTATTATTAATGATTAATTTATAGTTTATAAATAATGAAATATCATCATAAAAGTAGGATGTTTATTTTATATAACTTGTAGATTTATTTGAGAATAGTTAAAAGTTTATTGGAATACAATGACATATTAATTATTTTGTATAAGATACAAGTTAATTTATGAGAAGTTACAGCTTCATTTAACAATAGTAACAGATTCATTAAAAAGCAAGTCCTACAATTCACAAATGATAAAACCTATAACTTATGTTTAATGAATTTATAATAAATACTTAATGATCCCGTTATTTATAATTGGTGAATGTGATTCTTGTAGAAACTATAATTTAGTAGTGCTTAATTTATAGTTTATAAATGATGAAATATATAGTTATTATTAATGAATATGTTCTTAACATATAATTTTTTTTAATTTATGAATTTCTGGACGATAATTTATGAACCTATATTTTACATTTAATGAACTTACGGTTTATAACTAATGAACTTGTAGTATTTAACTTATAAACTTATAGTTTTATGATTGATTCCTGTAGTTTTTAGTGATGAAGTTGTTTGTTTATAACATATAATCTAATTATAGTTTATATATTATATGACTATGAATACGTGGTAATGTATAACTATATTTTATTAAAATTCTTACAGTTTTTAATATATAAATATGAATTTGAAGCAAATTGAAAGATAGAGAGCAGGAGAAATTAATGGAGATAGATTTAGAAGAGCTTTCATTGAACATTCAATTGTAGAAGCCATGTTTTGATTTACGTTTTTGTTGATTTCTACAATGGATTGAGTTTGAGTGGGGGGTTTGTAATTTTCGTGAAGTTATATTAAGATTTTAGGGTTTACGCACAGTAATTTCTTTGCTTTTTAGTTCTGTTTTTCTTATAAAAATATATATATATATATATATCGCATAGGTGTTGCATACCTGGTCTAGGATACACAGTGTAGACTCAAAGCCACATTATAACAACTCATGAATAGGAGGTCATTGTCTAGGAAAGTACCAATGGTATTTCCAATTGAGTCCTAAAATTTCAACTAAATGTGGTACTATTGTTTAGTGTATGTGAATGTTTGGCAAAAATTTTTAATGCTAATAGTTAGTTTTTTTCTTTTTCTTTTTTCCCCTAACAGCTATATTAAACTCGATTTTTTTTTTTTTTTGATAATTGTTAGTTATTAAGTAGTTAAATAGTTGTTGTTTATAAAAGTTTCAATTTATATTTTTTTAAAATAGCTCATATTTATTTAAATAAAAAGACTGAATTATTTTATTAAAAATATAATATTTAAATGAAAAGGTATATATTAATATTTATATTAACAATAACAACTAATAACAATTTTAACAAATACTTGATAATAATCAACTATCTGTTAATAGCTACCAGTTATCAGATATTAAGTTAATAGCTACTACGAATAGCTAAACCAAACAGGATTAATATTTTTATTTTAAGAAATTCTAAAAAATGGAACATTATCATTGCATTAACAAGTAAAAATTTTAAATTACGATAATGTGCAGTCAATCAATAGATTATTAAGTATTTGGATCTTCTCATTGGGAGTAGTTTCAACAAATCATGCTTACATAATTTACATCTTTTTTTTTATTTATCATTAAAGAGGAGAAATTTAATATCAGTGAAAGTTAAACTCTAACATCAATTCACAATTCACAATTTATATCATTAAATTAAAATATCAATTCATAATTTTTATCATTAAATACAAAAAAAAAAAAAATTTAAAAATTAAAATAAAAAATTTAAGAATTGATTACTTAAATTATAGTCCAAAAATAGATCTTAATTATTATTATTATTATTAAATGGAAAGGAAAAATTCCCATTCATGAAAAATATATTACACGGCTAATAGCAAATAAAATATAAAATCTTATATAATTTTTATAGATATTTTATAAAATCTTATATAATTTTTATAGATAGAAAAATAGTAATATTGATAAAATAATTAATGATTATATTACATTATATTTTAGATTTTATATTTGTAAATGAATCTAATCGATTCTACCATTATAGATATTTAATTTATCATTATTATTGAAATTTTTAATATCTATATGAAAGTGGAATAATAATAATAATAATAATAATAATAATTTCAATATTGAGAAATTAATATTTTTCACATGAAAGGACATAAAACTCGGGTTAGAATATACATCATTTATCACATCTTTCAAACAAAATGTTATATGTGACATTACACAATCCAATTTGGAGATATTGACAATAACACCCAAAAAAAAAAAAGTCAAGGAAATAGACTCACAACACGAATGGATATTAGTAATTCACACCCACGTGTGGCAGAAAAAAATAATAATAAAAAATGTTGGGACCCACTAAGAGAAGGGAGGAAGTCTCCTCTATCATGTTATAAATCAATCTTTGGCTTTACTAAAGGGTTGGTGGTGGGGCCAGTTACGCATAAATATTTTATTTTCATTTCATGGTATAAAAAATAAAATAAAAATTAAAAATAAAAGGACGGTCCACAAATTTGCCCGGTTTCTTTGCGATTATTCCGCTGTTTGCTACTTACAAAACATTATTTTATTACAATCATTGCACACAGGTGTGTGATAAAGTTTTATATATTACTTACAGTTTATGAAAGTGATATGCTACTTGTTTAGTTTTTGTCTCCATTTATTTATATGTACACATATGGCAAATAATTGATTTTCTTTTTCATTTGTAATTATATGTATTTCATATATATATATATATATTTTTATATTTGTTTGATAAATTGCTTTTAGACTTGTTTTTGTCTTTGAAGATTTTATATTGAAAATATCTTTTTAGAAATTATTTAATATAATAAATCGAAATATAATATAATAATAAGTGTATATTATTCTTACGTGTAAGCAAACTATTTTAAACTTCCAAATCATGAAAGTGAACAGCCAGTGCTATACAAGAGATTGTTATATCCCACTGTACAGGTGCAGTAAGAGATTTTGCTTCTCTAGCTAGTACATGTGCTAACTGATTCTCTAAATATATGAGTAAGTGATATAGAGCAATCAAATAAAGACTTAAAGAATTCAAGATAACGTTAGTTTGAGTGAAGCACTAAGAAGACTGCTGCCATTTCTGAATAAAATGGTCATCTCATGGTTATTGAAAATTAATGAAGCACTAAGAAAATTCGTTTATAACTCATTAAAATATTTAACTTTTTAAATATTTATTTTTAATAAAATAACTATAATAAAAATACTTAAAATTAACATAAAAGTAAAAACATCCAATTAGTAAAAAAATTCAATCATAAAATTTAACATTACATGTATTATAAAGATATTAATTAAAAAAATATTTTTAAAAACTAGAATAATATATTATATAATAAAAAAATATTAGATTATGTTAATTAGGAGTATATATATTTAAATTAAATTACCAAAAAGTTTATAGAAATATTAAAATATATTTTTACAATGCTAAAATTATTAAGTCAATAATAATAATAATAATAATAATAATCATCATCATCATCAAGTTGTTTACGAATCTATTAATTGAATTGTTCGCAAGTCTATTTACGAACATATTCACGAGCTTATAATCAAACTATTCACGAGCCAAATAATAGTATTAGCTATCACAATTATAATGAGTAAAGTCGTTTGTGAGCAGTTTGGTATTTGACTTAATAAAAGCTTATTTGAGTTTAGTTTTTTTTTTTTTTATAAATGAGTCAAAATTGAACTTGACTTTAAAATTTAATGAATAAATGAGCCGAATTTAAATAAAATTAAATTCGGCTCAATTAAATTTATAAATAGTTAAATTATAAATTCGTAAATATGCTTGTAAATATATTTTATTTTAGTTATAAGCTCATGAGCAAATTTATTACTTTTGAACAACTTGGTACTTAAACTTTTGATAGCTAATTAAGAGTATTTAATAAATTTAATTATTAAAATAATATTTCAAAATCTATCTATTAATGACTCAAAATTATACTAAAATGCTGAAAACAGAGATTTTAAATTAAATCAGAAATCTCTCTCTATAAGACTCACAAAATGTGAATTGCATGTGAACATTTTTTTTGTTTTTTTTTTTTAAGGGTGTCTAGAAAGGAACAAAGGGGGAATCTAGAGGAGGATTGGGTGTTTGAGAATAGGATGCGCTCGTGTGGAGTGCAAACTGACAAAATGCTTCCCCCCTCTCTCCCACTCGCTCTACCTCATAATTTATTTTTTACTTTTTTTACAAATTTAAAATTGCAAATACAACAAAAACCAAAAATTAGATCCACTGCCCCACGTCCCGCGCCCCGTGCCATTTTATCCTCTTTCAAAATTTGTGTTTTACATTCTTTGTTTTCTTTGGTTTTACTTTTATATTTTTTAGATTAATATTTTCTTGGGTTGAGATAAATACGATAAATAATATTTCCGTAATCTCAATTATTCAACATAAAATAAATAATAAATAGTTAAAATTTATTTTTACTCTATAATTATTAACGCTATTATTTTATATTTAATATGATGGTTGTACTAAATGATTTATCATCTTCGTCTCAATATGAGAAGATTTTAACCCGTATTTTTTTTATTGAATATGTCATTATGAGATTATTTTTATAACTGTAATTACTAACAATTAATATTAAAATAAAAGAGAAAATTCTTGTGAGATATCTAATTTATTTTTAATGGATCTCACACTTAATAAAAAAGAGATGACTCAAAATCGAAATTAAAAAAAATTTGGCTATTATTGCCCTCAAATTAGACCCTTGATAGTTAATTTTACTTTTATATACTTACTTGAAGGAAAATTCTTGAACATACATATTCTATCATTTCTTCGTATTCACTCAATTAATTAAAAAATATTATATCAAAAATTAATTATTAATTATTTTTTATTTATATTTTTTAAGTGTATACTCATCTAATTAGTTGAATATATGTATTCAGATTTAGATAAGATTAATTCATTCTCATAATTCACTAATTTTTTTATAATTACATATGTTATTGATTGTTATTTTTTAATATCAAAAATAGTTGTTTAATCTAGCAATAAAAGTGAATTCATATTATGTATAAGAGTTAGAATTTGAATTTCATTTATAATAAATTTCATATTTTCTTCTTCTTGCATTAGAAAAAAAAAAATCTAATCCGATGTCATTAAGCACAATTGATTAATAAAAAATTAATATTTTAATATATTATTATTTTATATTCGACTTGACAATTTTATGTTCACTTGTATTATGTTATGTAATATAATAAAAGGCAAGTTATCTATATATTAAGACTAAAAAATTCTAAAGATATATTTTTGGATTACCTCCAAAATTATAAAACTCTTATTAATAAAAATAAATAAATACACTTGTCAGTTAAATTCAATTCAACATTGCTCCACGAGTTTAATCCACCAATTTCTTTCCAATATATTCTATGTAAAAGATTCCTTCAATGTTCTCATCTTCTTTCAAAATTCAAATATGAGGTTTGATTTTTTAAAAAAATCAATTTTAAATTGTTATTTCAATATCATGATGTAAGATTGATGCGCATGCTTATATGCTGGCCATATTGTTTAATAGCATTGACTTAAACAAATGCATTTCCCTTGGCCTTTCATTTTTTGGGTCTATCCTACCTAACTACATACAAATTTGTGGTTAGGTCTTCCATTTCTTTCATTTAGCTATGAGCTTCTTCTATATGATTAAATAGTATTTTTATTTTTGAGAAATTTTAAGAAATTTCAAACTACATTGTGTTGTGCTGTATGTATATTTGAATTGGTTGTTCCATGCGAGCTATGAGTTCGCCTAGATAAGAATCAATCGAACTCTTAGATATTGTTAAGATATAACTTCACCATCATGTCTCCACTCTCAAATCCATAAGCCATTCGGAAACAAAGAATCCATAGAATACTTGATTATTACCACCAAGAATTCTTCTCAATGTCTAATATTGCTATAGATAATCTGACTCTGAAAAGGACTCGTACTTTGGAATATTCCTATAAATAGGTTTTTTCTTTTTTTCCATAAGATAGGTAACAAAATTCTTAAGAGAACTCAGACTCTACCTTTCTATTTCTTTGAAATTATATCTGTACTTACTTAAGCATTGGAGTGGTCACTAAATACATCACTTGGGTCCTCTAACTTTTGCTTTTCAAGTATTGAAAATCACCTAATAATGTTCTTAAGATCAAAATTCTTTTTGAACACATCAATTGATGCGATGAAGCATGAAACTCACTCCTAAACATTACTGAAAATATTTCATCCAATGATTAGTGAAAATAAGATCATATGAGGACTAATGACCAAAGGTCTACCACTTAATTATTTTTGTTTTAATTTTTCAATACTCAACTCTATACTAAGTTCTGTCCTTACATATTATAATGCTTTTAAATACAAATTGAGACATATAAAAATATTTATTACATGAAACGAGTTTACAAATATCTCTTTACGCCATATTTAGTGGCAAATTGAGTAAAGATATATACTAATAAAATTTTAGCTTTTTTCAGAAAAGATTAATTTTGTAGCAAAACCATATACCACTTGTTTAATTGTCTATAATGGAAGCTAAATCCACAATTTATTGAAATTCTCGAAGTTGAATGATGTAAAGAAGTGCAGGAATAATAATTCACTGCGACACCATTTTAATTCATTAAATTAAAGTCACATCCACTGGTTTAGTTGTTTGACATAATGCATGCCAATGGGATAGGTGAACTATAGGTTCACCCAATATTCCTTATAAAAATCACATCTCCATAGGATAGGTGAACTAAAGGTTCATTCAAGGTTCCATATAAAAGTTAAATCGCCATGGTATAGGTAAACTATAGGTTTACCCGAGATTTCTTAAAAATGTTTAGGAGTTATAAGTCACCATGAATAGGCAAACTACATGTTCGCTCAAGATTCCCTAAAAATGGATTAAAAAGTTACAACTTGCCATAAGATAGGCAAACTACAAATTCGCCCAAAATTTCTTAAAAATGTTTTAAAAAGTTAGGGCTTGCCATGGATAGGCGAACCACATGTTCACCTAAGATTCCATAAAATTTTTTAAAAATTTACAACTCGTTATGGGACAGACAAACCACATGTTCACTCAAGATTCCTTAAAAATATTTAAAAAATTTTAGCTCACTATGGGATAGGGGAACTGCATGTTTGCTTAAGATTCCCTAAAAACATTTAAAAAGTTACAGCTTGCCATGGTATAGGCAAACCACATGTTCGCCCAAAATTTCTTGGAAATAGTTAAAAAGTTATAACTACCTATGGGATAGGCGAACCACATGTTCATCCAAGATTCCCTATAAACTTGTCTCCATGAGATAGGCTCATCCAAAGATTCCCTACTAAAGTCAAATTGGTATTGACTCTTATGAATTGGGTGAACTAAATATTCGCCACAAGATCATGCAATTTTACTCATAAAGGCTAAACGGTTAGGTAGATCAAAAACTACCCAAGACCCCCAAGAATACCCTGTTCAGAGTAACATGTGATTGATGAAGTTCACTCTAAAGAAAATTTTTTTTATAAGGTAATGGCGAATAAAAAATTTGCCCAAAATCTTGAGAATATTCTAAAAATACACTTAATTAAATCTAAGCATACAAAAAAGTGAAAGATATTCAAAAATATATGTCCATTAACTTAAATAAATTATAAAAAAAATAAATGTTCATTTAGCAGTGGTTCTTCCTTTGGTATCTTTAATACCATAATCTGTTATAGTCAAGGAAGGATCGACTTTGAGAGACTGCTCGCCATCATCATCCACTACTGGTGGAAGGGGAGGCAAAGTACTTTCTTTTTCATTTGGGCAAATCTCCCCCATGAAGTCAAAGTCCTGCTTAGGATACTTCTTATGGATAGTAGCCAAAATCTTCTTCGGGTAAGAGAGAAATAGATGGCAATTGCCTCCTTAAACTTCTCCTTGGCAATGTTCTCCTTTTTCAGCTCTTCTTTTAGTTGGCAAACTTTTTGTTGGCTTAAATAAAGTTCGGAGTGCAGTGTTAAGATTCACCCTAGAAGTTCGCCCTCCAATTCTTTGCCCTTTGATTTTTCTGCTTCTAAGATAGATCTAAGCTTAGCAATCTTGATAGCATGCTCCTTTTCCATTGCTCCTTCAAGCAAGCCCATTCCACCTTCAAATCATTCTTTTGAGACTGCATTTGTTGGCGGAGCTCAAATATTACATTAGTAGCCTAAAATGAATTAGAAAGAGGGCTAGTAAAAAAAAAAAAGAGAAGAGAAAAAAAATAGATTGATCATATACCTGAAAAATGTATCTATAGGCATATTCAGCTAGCTGGGCGTTAGTGAGTTTGTTCCAATGGCTTTTGTCCACGGAGAAATGGATCGCCTATATAATACTAACGGCAATAGCAAGATCGCGAATAAAAGCCTTCTTGCATACTTCTCCCTTCTCCTTAATAGAATGGGCGAAATTTGTTAGATTATCCAAAGAAATTTCTTCTACAATTGGGTAAAGCCTTTTCATAGTTTGCCTCTTATAGAGGAGCAATTCTTTGAGAAGTCTCTTCATCAGCCTTGGGGGTCGAGGGTTCGATTATTATGGGCTCCTTTGGAAGGGGATGAGGAGGAGGAAGATCCTTGCTAGTTGAGGTAGACTTTGCCTTCTTTTCCTTCATGTTCTAAGCCAAGGATTTCATCTTTGCAAATAAAAAGTAAAGAAGTCAATCTATGTAGCATAAAAACAATAAGATCAGTTACAACAATAAAGATCGGTTGACAGTTAGTATCAGTAGATGTCTTAGTAGAAGACTTGGTTCAAGACTTCTTCTTCGGATCATAGATTTCTCTGAAAAAGTGCTCATGAAATAGTTATGAGCTAGAGATGGGCTCTAACTTCAAGATGATTTTTATGTGCTCTTTCTTCTCAGAGGTGAAATCCCTGAGATTGCCATCCATGGTTAGAATTTTTACCTAAGTGTTGGGGAGATCTCCCCAACCATTATCATGTGAAACAATAAAAAAATTTTGCTTTTGGTTTTTCAAGGAAGAATGCAAAGTGAAGATCTTCTTTTCACTTTGAAAGTTGAAGTGGTCGAATCCCTTCTTCACCACTAGGTGATATATTTCTCAAATTACCCTACTTGATATATTAAACCCATAGATCTCCTATAGTATCTTAAGCTTTATTAAAATTTTTCATGAGTTAGAGTGAATTTGGCAGATGGAGATGTTGTACTCCCAAAGTACATGATATACAAGTTAGGTAGCAGGAACCTAAGGCTAGACTCCAAATCCTCTAAGTAAACCATTTTATCTAAGTCGACTAGTTTTTAATTAACAAAGGTTCCATAATCAGGTAGGTGAAGTTTAAAAGCAGTAAGAATGTCATATAAGGCTCTAATCTCTCCTAAATGATTTATGGTCAGTTCACAAAAAAAGTGTTCCACCCCTTTTCTCGGTGTGGGATCTTTAGGGCATTTAATGAGGAGATCGGAAGGTACAAGAGAGTTTATGGGTCAGTTAGTGTCCTCAACATGATTACTTATAGCATGTTTTACATGCCCAGACTTATTTCTAGTTCAGATAACCTTGTCCACATATAAAGTTTTCAAAGAAGAGTTAGATCGGTTAAACATAGTGTCTTTGCTATCCTAGAAAAATGTCTGTTCTTACTATCTTTGAGATCGCTCATTTTAAATGTGCAAAAAGAAAAAAAAAACTGAATAGGTAAGGAAAAGGGTACTTACCAGTCAACTAGCAGAAAACAAGAATGGCACACCAAATTGATCAATGAATAAGCGATCGCTAGAAAAATTTGCAAAATCTATGAAAAGGAGAAAAATCAGGAGAGAAATTGTAAAGAGGAAAATATGAAATTAGTAGTAGACAAGGAGAGAGAAGAGGAAAACATGTTCGACAACAGCAAAGAAAATGTAAAAACCTTGATTAAGGAGTGAAGGCCTTACTTATAGGGTATTACACATCAATCAAAGAGTTTAGGGGACTTTTCTTTGTGACACATGGCATAAAAAGTGCCTGCAACCATTGTCTTTTCAAATTTCAACATAATTATAAGGTGATGGAAATGGCACCATAAATATTTTTAAAGATAGAACCATCGATAAGATCGCCCCATTGAAAGACCGCTTTATAATGAGATCTCCTGGAATAGAAGTGATTCCAAGCCTTTAACTTGGAACTAGTGAGGGATATGTATTGCATTCATATCTGAACAAGTCGCCAAGTTGTGAGCTAGCCCTTGTAAAAATCAACCGAACTCTTGGATATCGCCAAGAGATAACTTCATCATCACATCTTCACTCCCAAATCCATATGCAACTTAGCAACATAGAATCCATATAATACTTGACTATTACCACTTGGAATCTTTCTCCATGCACAATAATACTATAGGTAATCTGATTCCAAAAAGGACTTATACCTTGGGATACTCCTATAAATAGCGCTATCTCTTTTTTAACACGACAGGTAACAGAATTGTTGAGAAAACTCAGAATTTACCTTTCTATTTCTCCAAAATTATATCTTTACTGACTTAAGCATCAGAGGGCCCCCAAGCACATCCCCTACGTCCTTCAACCTTTGTCTTGCAGATGTCGTAGATCACCTAACAATATGCTTAAAATTAGAATTTATTTTGAGTACATTACTAGCATTTGGTAAATTTAAATCGAAAATTAAGTGCTGAAAGTTTAAATATTGAATTTTAAGTGCTGAATATAATAAATACTAAAATTTTTAAGTGTTGAACATAATAATTTATTTGATAACTGTTATTACTGAAAATTATTTAAATAAATATAAAAATAGAAAAGTTAATACAACTAAAAATCAAAGGTATAAAAGTCAATTTAAGAATATCCAAGGTTATGAAAGTCACTTAATAAAATAAATTTAAAAATTCAATAGCTAAGTGTATTCAGCAGAAATTTTAAATTAAATATTTTAAGTTATTATTTTAAATAGTTTTTGATTTATTTAAAAAACTTAAATTGAAATCATATTATGTTATCAAATTATCTTAAAACTAATAAATTGTGAAAATATTATTAAATATTAAATTGCGTTATCAAACAACCTTTAAGTTTTCTTGTTTTTGAGTTTTAATCTGCTGGTCATATCTCAAGGTATCATTTTTGAAAGTATTGTTTTAGGAATCCAAATTGTTTATGTTTAATTTCTAATTTTTTTTTTTTTTGGAAATTTTGATTTTAGAGGTTTTGATAAAATTTGATCCGATATGCAGACTCTCCTCGAATTTGTTAGTGTAATGACCTGTTTACTATGTATATTTACTGCGGTTAATTTTATAAGTTATACTATTGACTATTGACTATACACTTGTTTATGTATAATTATCTATAATAATACATTTATCTATCCATAAATATTTGTGTATATGTATACTTTTGCAGTGAACAACTAAACATCAAAGTTTAAATCTCACCCATAAAATAATCTATTTGAAATTTATATGAAATTTTAAATAATTCAAATATGTTCACTCGGTCTAAAAATGTGATTTCGATCTATTTAATCCAAAAATCTTATTTAAATTAAAAAACTTTCATTTTATTATTATTATATATTTTGAGATAAAGTTAAATATTCATTAATAGATAAAAGGAGAATGCTAGTAACATTCACACTCTCTTTTTTATTGGTCTAATTTTTAAAGACAAACCTATAATTTTTTTTTTCAAGAAAAGCATTTACATGGTTATTCAAAACATAAATTGGGAGAGAATTAACCCAAAGAGATAACTTATTGATAATAGGTAAAAGTAAATAATATCATATTTACTTTTATCCATTATAATAAGTTATAAGTTTCTCTTTAAAAAATTAGTCTAATAGGAAAGAAAGCATCTAAAGAAAGTATTTAAAATGAATGTTGCTACCATTCCTCTTGATAAAATAGGATAATACAAAACTAATAAATCTTACAATATTATAATTTTTTAAAACTAATATCAGAACAAACCATAAATATAAATAATAATAGCAATAATATCAGCATGAAAGATTGGATCATATTCGATAATAAATAATAACTATTTTTAGACTCTTTTGATCTTTTTTCTGCAAATTTAATATGGACATCATTAAATGTAGATTTGATACCAAAAATAACATTTACAATTCTAATTAAACTATTGACTAAATAATAAATCAAAAGAAAAAAATAATCCACCATAAAAGAGATTAAAAGTCAAATAAGCAAATCACTAAAAGGAAAATAAACATAAAAAAAATCTAAATTTGTTTAAAGAAAGAACAAATCAAAATATTATTGAATAATAAAATTAAAAATAAAATAAAAAATAGAAAAAAAATATTCACCATCAACTTAAAAAAGACAGACAGTTGTCTAAGAAATAAAGAAAAAAATTTGTTAGAAATAAGGATTAGCTTCTCACTCTAAAACCTAAGAAAAAAAATGTGGATTTGAATTTAAACATCTTATTATTCTTTTTAATTCAAAAATCATTTACAAAAGTCAATTGAATATATAATCCTACTCATTTATTAGCCAAAATAAACAACACCTAAATAACTTGGAGTCATTCAATCTAAACTCACCAAATCCTTTCCATCTCTAAGTGCCATTTCATTAGAGAGGTGATCTAACCGATAAGTGCCATTTCCATCTCTAAGTGCCATTTCATTTTATTGATTTTCAAAGATAAAAAAGATTATTTTAAAGGGTTTATACACAAATAATCTAAAAGCATTAAAAAAAAAAAACTTTTTTATCGTCTCTTTTTTTTTTTTTTTTTTTTTTTTTTTTGCAAAAATAACCTGTAAAGTTAAAAAAAAAAAAAAAACATTTATAGTTTTCAATTCATTCACTTCATCCATTCTCTATTCTTTTTCTTCAAATGTTTATTTAAGATAGTATTTATCTATGATAATATTTATTAATTACTACTAAATTAGGATTATCAATTTTTTAATATGATTTATTTGTATTTATATAAATTTGAGTGAAAATCAATTACTTGATAAATAATTATTCATTTTATAAAAACTTGAAATTAATTTTCAATAGAATTAATTAATAGAATATAAAAGTGGTTCTCAAAATTTCAAGTGGTATTTATATGTTTATAAATATATATTATTTATTATTTTAATTTTTTTATTTATTCTATTTTTAATTAATAGTTTCAATCATAATTATATCATTTTCGTCCATTAAGCAATTTTGTACATTTAGTCTAAAAAAAAAATTCTCTTATTTATTGATTGGATTGATAGAAAGAGTGTATGATAGTATACCTATTACTAAATTTGTGTTAATTTCGTTTCACATCTCACAAATCTGTATCTTTAATTTTCTTTATTTTTTTTTCAAATTAGCTAGGTTTTGACTTTTTTAAATAAAAAGTATATAATATCAATTTTGAATTTTAAAAATCAATATAAAATTAGAAATACTAATCTCTTATTAAAAAAAAAAAAAGAACAAATCACAATAAACAATATACATTATTATAAAATTTAGTATTTTTTTAATCTAATAGAAAATAATGTACACTACCATAAAATTTATTATAGTATGCAATTCACATATAAGATGAATTTAGTGTACTTCTAAAATATAATTAGTATTTATTACTATTTATACAAATTATGGATTTCAAACAAAATAAAAAGTTACAGCAAACAATATACATTATACAAAAAATAGTATACTTCTAGCAAATAATTAATATATAATATTATTTAATATTTAATTTATGAAATATATTAAATAAAATTCAGTATATTTTCACAATGAAATTTATATCTACTACTATTTATACAAGGCAAAGATTTCAAACTAGATAAAAAGTTACAACAAATAGTATATATTAAATAAAAAATAATATACCCTGAGCAAATAGTTAGTATATAATACTATTTAATATTTAAATTTATTTTTCAAGAAAATTGAAAAAAAATAAATATTAAAATGAGATAATTTCTAAGAGGAAAGTCATAACACATTTACTGAACTAACTCAAAATTATTACAAATTTTATTAAATTAACGATCAATTACAAAATAAACTTAAGAAGTTAAAAAATAAAAACAAAACAATAAAAGGTTGAAAAAATAATTAGAAAGGTATAAATATGAAAAAAGAAAATTGAGAGGTTATAAATATTCAAAATATAAAAAATAGGTCTTATGATATAAATTCCTCTAATTTAAAATTTAAAATTTGATGTTATTTTGAAGTAGTGTTAGTTTCAATTTAATTAAAAAAAGGCTATCAATCATATTTTTTCACACAAAAGTATAACTTAATAATAAATAATTATACGATCGGGCAATAAATTTAGATTTGATTTTTTTTATAAAAAGAAATTAAATTAAAAGATGGAGGTCACCTATTTTATATTTATTGACAGTAGAAGTAAATTATAATCATATTTTTCAAAAATTAGACTCCATATATGATGAAATACTTTTTATTTTTCACAATAGTATGAAAATTATACAATTTAAAATTTAATTACAAATTACAAAAAAGCAATTAAATCAAGCATGCAATAGACTTAAGTTATACTTGATTGTGTAAAAAAAAAAAAAACTTGAATTAATTAATAACATGTAAAGTTAATCCGAAACTCGTGATTGTTTAATTAAATAAAGAGAGATTTAATTTGAAGATGGGGTAGTTTTTTTTTTTTTTTTTTAACGGGATTTAAGCCTAGATTTTTTCACAAGTTATTATAGCTAAAATATTCTTTCAAAAATATCTTAAGGATAATGATGAAAAATATTTTAAAGAAGCACACTCTCCATGGGTATATATATATATATATTTAAGAAATAACAACAATTTCACTTTACAAAAATAAAAATTAAAACACTATTATACTTCTTAATATATTTAAATTTTGTTAGAAGTTTCTAGAAAATCAAGCATATATATATATATAATTTCATTTTTAAATTTTAATAGAATTTATTAATTATATTAAAAAATATTATTTTAATATAAATTAAAATTATTTAAATATATAAATTTTAATGTTATAGAAAAATTACATTTCATTTTCAATTCTAAAATTAACTAAATATTATAAATTATACGTCTAATATGAAATTTTTTTTATAAATTATAATTCGATGCACGGATAAGTCTATTCAGATGATAAGTGTCAAATTTATTGTGACAAATTGTGTTTTATATATATATATAATTTGAAAATGTGTCTAAAGTGAGAGCAATTTGTCAATACTATTTTTGTCTTGATGTGGAAAAATTACATTCCAATGAAGAAAGCAAGCCAGTGAGAAAAGTAAAGCTTAAGGAAAAAAAATGAAGCTTTTGTTATATTTATTTAATTATTAATTAAAAGATGCAGCTGATCATGGATTTGTCTCAAGAGAGAGCAATGACAATAAATACAGTGATAAGGAGAAAAAGTAAAAAAAATAAAGTATTTTTTTTTTTTTAAGTTTTTAAATTCAATTGCCTCTCCGGCACTTCACTCCACAGTTCAACAACCGCATTAAGAATACTCTTTTTGAGTTATTACTGTCTTCATGTATTTAGTATTTACTACATCCTCATTAATTTATGAGTAAATGTGTACACTTTGTTTGGTGCTACTCACTTGAAAATTTGTAAAAAGGGAAGATTATTGATCTTTTATATGAGTCATGTGCTGATGTTGTAATATATATCCTCTTTAAATAATCTTTATTAAATAACTTTCAGTTTGAAGTAATTAGATTTTAATTTTTTTTAAAACTAATTGTTTTATTAATTGGTGAAATAGAACAATACAAAATTATAATACTTTACAATATTATAATTTCTAAAATTAATATGAAAATAAATCAAAAATTTAAATAGTGATGGTAATAATTTATGCTTGAAATATTATTAGATTGTGCGCAACAACTAATAGTCACTTTTTGTCTCTTCTTATGGTCTTTTTATGGGTTCGACTTCGATATCAATAAAAATAAATATGATCTTAAAAATAAAATTTATAATTTTAATTGAATTAGTGACCATAATAAGAAAGTAAGATCCACCATAAAGCAGATAAAGGAATAAAAAGAAAAATATATTACAAAGGAGATAAAGAAATAAAAATTCAAACTACCCAAAGAGAAATAAATATAAAAGAAAATAAAATATGTTGAAAATAAGAGTAAATCTTAACATTATTAAATAATAAAATTAAGCAGAATGAATAGTGACCCAAGAAAATAAAGAAAAAGACAGAGATTTTTTAGACATAATTTATATTAAAATTTATATTAACTAGTTTTAGATCATATTTTATGTAATTTTTTATTTAATTTATATATTTTTTAAAAATATTTTAACATAATGACATGAGAATATATTAAATATATTAATTTGCATAAATATTAATTTGGATCTAAAAAACATAATAACGTGAAAATAAGTTAATGAGATGATTAATTTTTATTAAAAGAATTATTTAAAACATGATTAAAAAATTTCTAAACAACTTACTTTTGTATCAAGTGCAACATGTGATATAATAAAAAAAATATTGTAATTGAATATTGACTTCTACATTCAACAAATTTAATATATATATTTTTTTAAAATTTGCTAAAAAAACTGAAGAAAGAAAATTTTAGTTACATGTAGAAATATTCAATTACAATATTTTCTAACATAAAATATGATAAGAGGATTAAATATATATAGATGCACAAAATGTGACATAAAATTAGTTAATATAAATCTTAATATAAAGGAGAGAGAAATAACAAAATAGGTAAGTGATGATTCATTTTTATAATGTCATGATCATTTTTATTTTTTGAAAAATAAAAAAAGTGATGTGCTTTATGAAGTAAATAGCATGATCAAATTTATAATTTTTTTCTTTATATATATGAATATCCTAATGTTAGGGCAAATATATTTATTTAAATCAGAGGAGAAATTCTTAAATATATTGAATTTATCACGTAATTTATAAATTAAATCAATAGAAATATGACATATTAATTAATTTTGTCAAATTTAATATTATTTAATTAACGTGTTATATTTTTATTAATTTAATTTATAAGTGACGTGATAGATTTAGTTTATTTAAGAATTTTTGATAGACTAATAATAATGCTTTGGCAAAATCAGGAGGAAAAAAAAAAAAAAAGAAAAAAGAGAGAGAGAGAGAGAAGTGCAACGGTGCAAGTGTCGAGTAGGGAGCACATCCAGTCATAAAAAATATTGCACCAAATTTGGCTTGTAGGCGCAGTTAGTGTCTCGTGTAAATGTTGGGTTAAAGAGTTACAGTCCTATAGAAATGTGGCAGTGGCAGACGTAGAACAAGAATTATCTTATTCTATTTTTATAGTATTTCTATCACTAAAATTAAAATTTAAAAAAAAATAAAATAAAGTGACATAAGATAAGGGAGACGTACAAGCTGGGATTTCAAACAAGACAAAAAAAAAAAAAAAAAGCTCCCACAAAAGGCAGCAAAGGCAGCTTGTAGTAGAGAGAGAATCAAATCCAAACTTTGACTGGACCCGAAAAATAAAATAAAATAAAAAAGAAAAATAAAATAAAATAATTGTTTTTTCTGGGAGGCATCGCTCCCACATTTTCCTCTTCCTTGCCTCTCTCTCTCTCTTTCTCTCCACCAACAACTTGTCGTCTTTAGTATTCTAAAATTCTATTCTATTCCCTCTCTTGGATGTCACTTTACTTGGTCTACCACGACTTTGCCATCGTCTTCTCTTTCTTCTACACCTAAATCCAATATCACTTGCTATTCTGATAAACAATAAGAAGAAGATGAACTTGCAAGATAATTAATAAACTCTTCTTTTTCTCTTGATCTGGTGCTATCTGATTTGACTCTAATTGTTTCATCTTATTTATATATATATATATATATATGTAGATGTATATATAAATTTTTATTTTTTACTTCTATTTTGCTCTCTGTTCTGCTGCTGCTGTTGGATGTCACTCGTGGAATCCCCTGAGTACTAAGTTTTCTTGAGTGACAACCGACAGTTCTGCACCACCTCGTATAGCCTCTCGCTCTCTTTCTTTCTTTCTCTGTCTGCGTCTGCGTCTGTCTTTCTTTAACGGCCTTCTCTTATTGTTTCTTGGACTAGTACTCAACTTGTCACAACTACCTATTACATCACCTATTAACACCACACCAGGTATTTTCTTTCTTTTTCTTTTCTTTTTTTCATTTACCCATTATTGTCATTTCTTGATTTTGAATTTAATCCTTCATCTTTTACCTTTTCTATTTCAAATAATTGTTGGGTTTATTTTTATTTTTATTTTTTTTTGGTTGAAATTTCAGGTTTTGATGCAACAAGCTATTGTTAGATGTTCGAAGAAATGAAACCCAGAAGAGGTTAAACTGAGAACAGATCTAAAACTCTGATATGGACAAAAATATGCTGGTTCTGCTAAATGGAAAATACAGAGAAAAAAGCAGAGGAGGAGAAGAGAAGGATTTGATAGAGCTTTAAAAAGCTCAAATTGTGATCTAGTTGAAGAAAATCTTTTACAAGAAAATGAAGAAACAATGGAGGATTATGGGAATCTTTGGTTATCTACTTTCACTATTCCTAATCATACCATCGCAGGAGGCTAGAGAATTGGCTTCTTCGAAGCAAAGTAACAATAATGAAGTTGTGGGGTTACTATCCTTCAAAAGATCATCTGTTCAATCTGATCCAAATAATATAATACTCAACTGGACTGCTAATTCCCCTAGTCCATGTTCTTGGGTTGGTGTCTCTTGTTCTGTTGATGGCCGTGTCACCGCCCTCAACCTCACCAACGCCGGCCTCATTGGCAGCCTTTACCTCCCTGAACTTATCTCTGCTTTGCCATCTCTTAAACATCTTCATCTGCGAGGCAATCTGTTCTCTGCTGGTGATCTTTCTGCCTCTACCACCTGTTCTTTGGAGACTATTGACTTGTCCTCCAATAATATCTCCGACCCTCTTCCAGCAAAGTCATTTCTTGTGTCCTGTAATCGTATAGCTTATGTGAACCTCTCTCATAATTCAATTCCTGGCGGTACTCTCCAGTTCGGCCCTTCCTTATTGCAGCTTGATCTTTCTGTCAATCATATTGCTGATTCTATGTTCTTGTCTCGCTCTTTGTCTATCTGCCAGAACTTGAATTTTCTCAATTTCTCTGATAATAAATTTTCTGAAAAACTTGAAGCCACCCCTTTTTCTTGTAAGAGTCTCTCAGTTTTAGACCTCTCATATAATCTGTTTTCTGGGGAGATACCACACAGTTTTTTCGCAGATTCTCTGCCATCTCTCAAGCATTTTGATCTCTCTCATAATAATTTCTCTGGCAGCATTACAAGTCTGAATTTTGGGCACTGCAGCAACCTTACTTTGCTCAGTTTGTCACAGAACAGACTTTCTGGTAATGAGTTTCCGGTTGGTCTGAGTAACTGTGAGGTTTTGGAGACACTTGACCTTTCCCATAATGAGCTGCAATTCAAGATTCCTGGGGCCTTGTTAGGAGGGTTTAAGAATTTGAAGCAGCTATCTCTAGCTTATAATCAGCTTTTTGGGGATATTCCTCCTGAATTAGCTCAGGCCTGTGGGACTTTGCAGGAGCTGGATCTATCAGCAAACGAACTTACTGGTGGTTTGCCATTGAATTTTTTATCATGCTCTGCTTCTTTGCAGAGCCTAAACCTTGGTAACAATCTCCTTTCAGGAGATTTCCTCACTTCTGTTGTCAGTAAACTTCAAAATCTGAAATATCTTTATGTACCCTTCAACAATTTTACTGGTCCTGTGCCTCTGTCTCTGACAAATTGTACTCAGCTTCTAGTGCTTGACCTTAGTTCTAATGGCTTTACTGGGAATGTTCCTTCTGAGTTCTGCACATCCTCAAACCCCTCTACATTGCAGAAGTTACTTCTGGCTAATAATTATCTATCTGGGAAGGTGCCTTCTGAGCTTGGAAGCTGCAAAAACCTGAGGGGAATTGATCTGAGCTTCAACAATCTGAATGGTCCAATTCCTATAGAGATTTGGAACTTGCCAAATCTTTTAGACTTGGTTATGTGGGCAAACAACCTCACAGGATCAATTCCAGAAGGCATTTGCACGACTGGAGGAAACCTTGAGACTTTGATTCTCAACAACAATCTCATCAGTGGAAGTATTCCACAGTCCATTGGCAATTGCACCAATATGATTTGGATTTCGCTCGCCAGCAACCAGCTTACTGGAGATATCCCTCCTAGTATTGGGAATTTAGTTAACCTTGCAATACTCCAGATGGGTAACAATTCGCTCAGTGGACAAATACCACCAGAGCTTGGCAAGTGTCGGAGCCTCATCTGGCTCGACTTGAACAGCAATGATCTTACTGGTCCCCTCCCACATGAGCTTGCAGATCAAGCTGGTCTAATTGTTCCTGGCATTGTATCAGGAAAGCAGTTCGCATTTGTGAGAAATGAGGGTGGGACTTCTTGCAGAGGAGCTGGAGGACTTGTTGAATTTGAAGGGATTCGAGCAGAGAGGCTGCAAAATTTACCTATGGTTCACTTATGTCCAACAACAAGAATTTATTCTGGCAAGACAGTTTACACATTTGCCAGCAATGGCAGCATGATCTACCTTGATCTAGCCTACAATTCACTGTCAGGAACTATTCCTGAAAATTTTGGTTTGATGAGCTATTTGCAGGTTCTCAACTTGGGGCATAACAATCTAGCTGGAATTATTCCTGACAGTTTTGGAGGTTTGAAAGAAATTGGAGTTCTTGATCTTTCTCACAATAATTTGCAAGGATTTATCCCTGCATCTTTAGGGACTCTTTCATTTCTTAGTGATCTTGATGTCTCTAATAACAACCTCTCTGGTGCCATCCCTTCTGGTGGTCAGCTAACCACATTCCCAGCATCCAGGTATGAAAATAATTCTGGCCTTTGTGGGGTACCATTGTCTCTTTGTGGTTCTGGAGGCCGCCCAATACGCTCTTATACAAGGGGAAAGAAGCAGTCTGTGGCAGCAGGTATGGTAATTGGCATTACATTTTTCGTCTTGTGCATTTTCGGCCTCACATTAGCTCTTTATAGAGTGAAGAAGTTCCAGCGCAAGGAGGACCAGAGAGAGAAGTATATTGAAAGCCTTCCAACTTCAGGTAGCAGCAGCTGGAAACTTTCAGGTGTTCCAGAACCTTTGAGCATAAACATTGCCACATTTGAGAAACCTCTGCGTAAGCTGACCTTTGCCCATCTGCTCGAAGCAACTAATGGTTTTAGTGCTGACAGCTTGATAGGATCTGGGGGGTTTGGAGAGGTCTACAAGGCACAATTAAAAGATGGCTGTGTTGTTGCTATAAAGAAACTTATTCATGTTACAGGTCAAGGAGACAGAGAATTTATGGCAGAAATGGAAACTATTGGGAAAATCAAGCACAGGAACCTGGTTCCCTTGCTAGGTTATTGTAAAGTCGGAGACGAAAGGCTGCTTGTCTATGAGTACATGAAATGGGGAAGTCTAGAGGCTGTTCTTCATGATAGGTCTAAAGGAGGGTGCTCAAGGCTTGATTGGGCTGCTAGAAAGAAAATTGCTATAGGGTCAGCAAGAGGTCTTGCATTCCTTCACCACAGCTGTATACCACACATTATCCACCGTGACATGAAGTCTAGCAATGTTCTTCTAGATGAAAACTTCGAGGCTAGAGTTTCTGATTTTGGCATGGCAAGATTGGTGAATGCTCTTGATACCCATCTTAGTGTAAGCACACTTGCAGGAACTCCAGGTTATGTGCCTCCTGAGTATTATCAGAGCTTTAGGTGCACTACAAAAGGCGATGTCTATAGCTATGGCGTGATACTGCTTGAGCTCCTCTCAGGCAAGAAGACTATAGACCCATCAGCATTTGGCGATGATAACAATCTTGTTGGATGGGCAAAGCAGCTTCATAGGGAAAAGAGAACTGATGAGATACTTGATCATGAGTTGAAAGCTCAAAAATCTTTTGAAGCTGAATTACATCAGTATTTGAGAATTTCTTTTGAGTGCCTTGACGATAGGCCTTTCAAGAGACCAACCATGATACAAGTTATGGCAATGTTCAAAGAGCTTCAGGTTGATTCTGAAAATGATATTCTAGATGGTTTGTCATTGAAAGATGCAGTTATTGATGAATTCACAGAGAGAGAATCACAGAGTTCATGATGTTGATCAGACTAGAAAGGAGGTTGTTTTTCGGGCAATGGCTGAGAATATTGCAGCCTACTGTAAATAATAGAATACTCAACACGGGAAGTTGCAGGAAATGTGGGGAAGAACAAAGTGATGGGTCTTTCAGTTGCTGAACAAATGGGGTAACATATATTTTCTTTTCTTTGATCAACATGTCTATAGCTGAAAGACTTAAAAAGATTTTGTTTCTTTGCCATTAGCTTCTTTCTTTTGTCACAGTTTTGCTAACTGATGTTTCACTATTTTTTTTTTTTTAAATTTTCCAATTGTTGCTGTTCATAGGGAGCCAGAATTTGCCAACGACAGTGTTTTGTAAAGTTTGTAGTGTTAGCATTATTGGGAAGTAAAATCATAAATTGTACTACTTGCATTTAGTTCCAGTCAACTTGTCACTCCCACAGCTCTTTGCTGTTTCCATTCCTATTTTAGTAGGGGTGAGCATTGGTTGTTTGAAAAATTCTTGGCAATATCAAATGCATGGTCTTGTCTCATACTCCCAAATCAATGAGTTAAGAGATAATTAATTAATATAGCTCTTATGTCTATTTTTTTCTCCGGTGAAAAGACATTGGCACTGATATATTTCAAATATTATTATGACATTTGATAGGTATATGCATTTTGTGTAAGCAATACTTTTACTATAACGATACATTTAGTAGGCCGTAATAGGATGTAATATAATATAATCAAATAAATTTTTAATATAAATTTATATTAAAAATTCATTTGATTATATTATATCTTATTACTGTCTACTAAATACACTCTAATTGTTTGTCTATATTGAGCAAAAACGAATAAAAAAACCCTAAAAAGCATCGGTTGGTCTTTTTTTAAAGTTTAAATCGAACGATGCTCACTCCTAATTTTGGTTTAGCATTTAGAGTTGATATCCATATATCTCATTTCAGGCAAATTTCAAAATAAATGCAATGGCATAAGTTACTGAAATCTTATTTTGTTCATATAAAGTTTATTGTTATATATGCTGTTGCTAATTGGTACTGTAATATCAACTATAAAATCCTTAAAATCGAACTGGTAAGAGATAACTGTGATAAACAAAGTGAATCTGATACTTAGGTTTGACTGTATATTTCCATTTAAGAAATATAATGTGAAAAAGAACGTAACTCTGAAAATTTATACCAAGATCTAGAAATTTAAAAAAAAAAAAAAGAGATATTAATCATTATTATTATTATCAAACCTTAAACTAATGTGATTTCTCTCATAGCAGGGCTATTAGTTAAATTAATTAATATTATTTTTTTCCATAATTTTTAAATAAATTTATCAATTTAATTATTTTTCAAGTTATTGTTAAACGAATTAAAAAAAAAAAAAACAATTGATTGGCAGGGCTATTAGTTCAATTAATTAATATAAATTATAATAATATTTATAGAAAAATTTTCTAAAATATTTGAGGTTTCTACATCTCAACTATAGATTGGCAGTAGAAGTTGGCTTTTTTGCTTGTGCTTCTTTTATTTATACAGAGTCAAAATTTTATCAACCTCTCCAGTTGAATCTCTTTTATTTCATAATCTTCTTGCTGGGTATGTCCTTTTATTAAAGAATTGGAAGCTGACAGATGTAATTGTAATGGTTTGGAGATTATACAGTTACATGAGCTTGTCAAGCTAGTACAAGTCTTTGTGGAAGACAATCTTATCCATTCTGATCTTCTTCAAGTTAAGATTGATTCTGATCTTCTTCAAGTTAAGATTGAAGTATTCAGTCTTCATTCATTAGTAATTGTGGGGGTATTTTTTGGATCCAGAGATTGATGTGACTTCCAGCAAAAACTTGAAGAATTTACAAGTGTTTCTATATATTCCATGACAGATAAGTGGTTGCATAACCACTTAAACTTTCCCACTTCTTGAACGCTTGTCTTCGTTTCTTTGCTCCAAGTTGCAGAATATCAAGATTTCAAGGTATCGTCGCAAGTCATTGGATCATATCTGTGATTGTAGAAATTTGGTTTTGTCAATTTTCACATTGCTGGGCTTGAAGTATTTGTACCACCTGAAGATATGCGCTTCTTTGGTATGTTACTTTGATTGCATTACCTGCCAAGTTCAATAATTGTTCGAAGGTGTTGAAATTGGAATGTGAGACCAGACGATGTTTCGAAGTCTTCAATCTCCATTGGAATGGCTTTACTTGTAATTTTGGACTAATATTATTGTTTTATTTGCCCTGAAATATAAGTTTCATATGATTTTGTCTAAAGACAAGCTATATCACAGCAAGAAATCAGCAGAACAATGACGGATTTTAGGTTTTCATTGTGATGGAATAGCGAACGAATAAGCATCATGAAAATTATTGACATTCAGCAATGGATTTGCGATGGATACCTTCATCACTATTTTGTCGCAAAATGTAGCTCTAATTTTTTATAATAATTTTAGTGACGGAAAAACCATCACTAATTAGCCATATACAACTATTCCATCCTAATGTTTGGTGCATGATAGATGTCAAGGTTAGCGAAAAATATTGCCGTTGCTAATTAGTGACGGAATTGTCCATTGCAAATTTCAAAAAATTTTCGGCCAATTTTTTTTTATTTTTCCTTTTTTTTAATGTTTTAGCAATGGATTTTTCTATAACTAATTTCAAAAAAGTTTTTCATCATTTTTTCATTTTCTTGCTTATTTAATATTTTAGCGAGATTTTTCAATTGCTAATTTTTAAAAAAAATTCACACCTAAATTTTTTTATTTTTCTGCTTATTTAGTTGCTACCTCCCCCTATAATACAATAACAAGCCATCAAATAATAATAAAATTTAATTTTCACATTCACTTTTATGGTTAAAATTATAAATTCACCATCATTGAAAAGTAAATACTAATAGCAATAATCATTGTTTTTTTTTTTTTTTTTTACCGAATTATTTTGTAACTTTCCTCATATATTAGTCTTGTCTAAGATTTTCTTGTGTAGGAAGACCTAGTATTGTAAGCAAGCCCATGCACAAAGTTAATTGATTGTTACTCTCTCTCTCTCTCTCACACACACACACACACAAAAGTTAATTTTCATATTCATTAATATGTTTTACAAATAAATTTTTAAGCAATTTCTAGTATTATCTACTTTTATATATTATATAGATACTATGAGCTATCAATATTTTTTATCAATAGTATTAGGAAAGGAAAGTTATACCTTTTTTTTCTTATATTTATTTTGATAATGCTATTAATATTTATTAAAATGAAAAAAAAAATTTATGAACCATTACATGGAAAAATTATGTTATTCAAAGAATACACTTCTCTTAGATTTCAATCAGGAGCCGACGCAAAATGGAATATATAGAGGACAAAATTTTAAATAGAAAAAACTGTATATAATGTATCCATTAAACAATATATTAGTTTTTATTCTAATAATAATATTAAAATACAATTTAGCTAAATTGTTTCATAATGTATATGTCAAAATAAAGATTTTCGATCTTTCAAATCATGAAAATTATCTATCAATGAAACTATACTAAATTTTTTAAAATTTTTTTCAATATATATATATATAGTAAATAGTTAGAAGAGAAAGTCATATTCTATTTTATTACGAAATTTAATTTTAAACTATATTTATAGCTGAAAATGATTGATTCATAGTTGTCACATTCAAAATACAAGATGTGTTGATTTTAAAGCATGAATAGATTTAAGTCCACCAAAAACCGATTGAACTTGTCATAAAGAAGTCAAGAATAACATTTATTCCTATTTCGTTCCTCTTTGAAACCTCTTCGACTCGATTAAGGATGTAAATGAATCGAACCGTTCGCGAGTAATTCAGTATTCAACTCGTTTACGTTTAGAGCGCTTTATAAATAAGCTAAACTTGAGTTTTATTTTAAAACTTGATGAATAAATGAGTCAAATTTAACTAAGTGAAGCTCGACTCGATTAACCTCATAAACAGCTCCATTATAAAATTATGAACAAACTCGCAAACAATTCGATTAATAAACTCGTAAACAGCTTTATTATTATTATTATTATTATTATTATTATTATTATTAATTTAATAATTTTGGCACTCTAAAAAATATATTTTATTATTTCTATAAACTTTTTGCTAATTTAAATGAACTAAAATATATATACTCCTGATTAATATAACTTAATATTTCCATATTATCTAAAATATATATTTTTTTATTAATAAATATCTTTGTAATATATATAATACTCAATTTTATGATTGCATTTTTTTCACTAATTAGATATTTTTACTTTTATATTAGTTTTAAATATTTTTATTATAGTTATTTTATTAGAAATAAATATTTAGGAAGTTGGACATTTTGATAAGTTATAAATAAATTTCATAATGATTTGAGTTTGAATTTAGCTCAATTATAATTTGTTAACGAGCAGAACTTGAGCTCAGTTTTAATCGAGCCAAATTTGAACATAATTTTCAAACTCAATCCAAAACTTGAGCTCAAAAGTAAATATCAAACTAAATTTGAATAAGTTAAAATTTGACTCTGCTTGGTTTGCCTGTATCCTTAGGCTCGATCCCCCAAATCACATATAAATGGGTGAGCTGTCAGATCAATAAGATAATATAATTCATGGCCCAAGCTTTCATATTTATCCCTTATCACACTCAAGAAGGAGATTCAATCTCAATTAACACAATATATTCATGACCATTTGAATTAACGAAAAAAAAAAATTGAAACAATGTCTTGAAGCCATTATTTTAAATCCAAAGTTTAGTTTAGCATTTCAAATAAACTTAACAGTCTATTTTACAATCCTGTCTTCCTTAACTATGAGTATTCTCCATCAAACCGCACCATAGCTATTGTTTCTTGTTCCTCTATCAACTCCTATCAATATCTGACTTGGTTCTGATGTACTCTATATGTAGTATACTTAGATTTCATTGATGCCAATAAATAAATAAATGGTTAGTTAAAATCAATTTTGTGAAATTAAATCAAATTAATTTAATGCTTGAAAATTTGTTTGATTTAGTTGTTATTGATAGCTGATAGTTGTAGCTAGTAACTGATGGCTGATAGTTAAAAAATAGAATCATTCAGTAAAATTTTATTAGTTATTGTTGCTTAAATATTAAATAATGAGTAAAAGTATATTTCATTTTTAGTATATTGTTATCTATCTTAGTTTTTTTTTTTTAAATGTATGACATTAAATCATAAGAATAATGAAACTAGAAGTTAAAAAATTATAACACATTATTTAATTGTATAATTATTTTTTTTCTTTTGAACGTGAATATGATAACCTTTACAAATATTATTTGCAATATTTTAATATTTATTATCATTATAATTAAATAAAAATTAATTTGAAAAACATTTTTATTAATAATAATTTTTTTTGTAAGGGTAATATAGTCTAAATTCAAAACAACTATCAGTTGGTAGGGAAAAAACTCTAGGTTAGTGTTTGATTTAGCTATTAGTAGGGGTGTTCATGGTTCAGTTTGGTGACAAAAAAATATCATAATTGTCATAAAAAAAAAATCATTAGTGACAATAATATTATCACCAAATATAATTAATTAATTTATGACAACACTAATTGTCATAAAAATTTTAATTAATGACAATATTAATTGTCACAAATTTTATAAGTCGTCTCATATAGTTAATAGCGACATGTTCTATTGTTACCTAAATTATATTTTGGTGATGATATTATGTTGTCATATTTAGTAAGTGACAATTAGAGTTGTCATACATATGAGTGAAATTGTAACCTATAATATTATTGTGAGAAGCTTTATTGTCACAAATTAGTACATTAATTGCAAAAAAAAAATTTATATATAAAAAGTTCCAAAAAATCATTTCACCACAATATTATTTTGCATAATAATAATAATAATAACAACTACAAACAACAGCAGCAGTAACAATAGTAATGCATTATTATTCTAAATTAGATTTTTGTTTATAATAATATAAAAATTAAATTTCTTCCAAACATTATAGAAATTCATATTTTATAAATTTCATATTTTTTATCAATGAAATATCTCCTTCCCTTAAACGCCTTTACCATTAAAGATAATGCTTCCGCTTTAGCACAACCTAGTCCTAATGCAAACATAGCTATTTTGATATATACTGGTAGCACTTAAGTCAACAGTAAAATGATTAATTGAAATCAGCTCAAATTTATAAAATTGACACAAATACAATGAAATAGCAAATGGACTAATTAACTATATATACAGTAATAACTAATTGGTGCTCAAGAGTTGCTCATATATATATATATATGTACAACTTGGTTAATAACTATATACTACTTGGTTGTTCAAGAATTGCTCTTACTAAAACTTTAAAAATTAAGATTGATATAACATAGATATATAGATGGTAAAAAGGAATTTTATTTTGTTTTTAAATTTATAAATTATTTTGGTTAATTCGTACCTGTATTGGTGTCCATCCACAGGGATCTAGATAAACTTATGAAAAATTTTATCTCCCTCCTACAAAAGTTTCGATAGCATTATTCTTCTCAAGTGTAGTGAGAGTCACAAGAGGAACAGCAGCAAGAGGGCTAAGAAATCTACAACCAAAGACATCCAAAAGTGGCTCCTTAAAATAAGCATATACGAATAAAGATATCTTAAATCCATCTAGTGTTGATAACCTTAGCCTTTTCCACCTAATACTAGCAAAATCATGAATACCCAATTCAAAAGTAATCATACAAACTTGAATTTGAAATTATGAAAAATATGCAATATGATAAAAGTTTTGCACAGCTTATTACATTGCCACCACCCATTAGAGGAACTAGTGCGGATGAAATTATCACAGTAAACTAAACTACGACAGCTAAAAGCGAGGCCTAAATGGGAATTTTTCAAAACAATAGTTATTTAAATTTTACACTCTCAACCAGTATTTTAAAAATTGGACTAGACCAACTAGTTTAACTGGTTGAACGGGAATCGCTGACTAGTTTGATTTGGTTCAACCGATCAGACTAATTAAAGTATAAATCGATGATCTGATCGGTTCGATTACCGATTCAATTTTTAAAACACTGCTCTCAACAATTATGAACTGCTATTATATTTTTTAGCAAACAAGTTGATATAAGTGTTGGAAGCCAAAAACAATCAGCTAGTTCTTAATAACTAAATCAAACACCCAAGTTGTTTTACAATATCAGACACTTTCCCATAGTTTTCTTTTCTAAAAAATTCAACATTATAAAAAAAATTAAAAAAAAAAATTGCCCATTCATCCTAATGACTGTAAAAGATGGGCTGCTGAACCCAAGTATAGTTCGGAGAAAAATGGGCCCATTAAATCCAAATAACAAGCTACAAAACATAGGCATTGCAAAAAAGTGGGGCCCATAATGGGCCCAGGAAACAGAAAAACCAGAAAATGAAATGATTAGGAATGGAATTCAGTCCAAGGAGAGGTCCCATTGACAGGAAAACTGATTTTCTTTCTGACTCAAAAGGAAGAAAGAGTCCAAGATTCTATCCCGTATTTCTCCTTTTAGCCCCACCATTACTCCAACTTCCTCTTTCCCTGTCGCGGCCGAAAATGGAGACAAGAAACTTGGGAAAGTGATACTGCAATAAAAATAAAAAATAAAAAATTTCTTAGTATTAAAATTATAAAAATAATAAAAAAAAAATTCTTATTCTCTCTGCCTTATAATAATAAAATTATTTTTCTTTTTTATCCCTCTTAAAAATAGTCCATTTTTCTTTTTATAACTATAATTTATTTCTTAATTTCTTGTTATACTCTTACAACACTATCATCAAACAAAATTTATTAAATATTATAATTAAAAACTAAATTTTTTTAAATATAGTAATTAAAAAATTAAATATTATTAAATGTGATAATTGGTAATTGAAAAACATTATCAAGCAAACATTGATAATTTATTTTCTTTCAAATTATAATAAAGAAAGCCATATATATAATATTAATTAAGAGTACTATAGAAAAAATATATCATTTTAACTATAAAAATTATATTTTCTTAATTCGTGTGAAATTAATCATAAGCTTATTATTATTAGACAGATATATTATTTATCGATTTAATAATCTTCAAATGAATGATATATAATTAATAAAAATTAAAAAAATAATTTTAAAATGTTACACAAAAATTAGTCTATAATATAATCTTAATATTCAAAAATGCGTTAGATGTTATATTACAAAATAAACAATGGTTTTTGATAAAAATTTGCCAATCTAACATCAATTTTTTATTGCTATTTCATGATATTATTAGATAATATTTGAATGCTTTAAAATAGAAAAATAGAATACAAGTTTAAAATAAAATTTGTTTTCTTTTTCTATTGTGCGTAGTTATTTAAAGTAATTTTTTATGAAGATTTTTATTTATATCTAGGGGCGGAGAAAAGGAGTTGAAATGGGAGCCTTGACCCACCTAAATTTTAAATTTTTTAAAATTTTATTTATATATTTTTGATATTTTTTAGTTTAGCCCTAATTTTTAAAATTTTATCTATATATTTTAGATTTTTTTTAATTTGGCCCTAAATGTTAAAATTTTTCAATTTTTTCTATATAACTATAATTTTTTTTTTTAAATTTCCCCCATAATTTTATATATTTTTTTTAATTTTTGGATCACTAATTTCCAAAATTTTTAAAATGTTATTTATATATTCTAAATTTTTCATTTTAATTCCTCTCAACTTTAAATTTTTTTTTTTTTTGACATCCCTCTTTTGAACTTCTGGCTCTACCTCTGTTTAAATATATATATATATATATATATATATATATATGAAACAGAGTTTTCTTTTCCATCACAAATTTTTTTTTCTCACTTTACTGTCTTTTCTTTCTCTTATACAATGATATTCTTGTCAATTCAGACATATAAGTCTACCTCTATATATATATATATATATGTTTGTTAAAAGAAAATTAAGGTCTTTCTTTACTAAAAACACAAATTTACTTCTCTAACCTCTCAAAAATAAATTGCAACTTTAAAAAATTTAGGTGCCTATCATTGAAACAAAGAAATATTTCAATTAATTTTTGTGTACATTTCTATTTTTTTTTTTTCATATAAATTTAACGTTGACTGAGATTCGAATTCAAAATCTTTTAATTTTAAAAAATAATTTTAATATTACTTAATTAAAAACTTACTAATTAAATCTATTAATTAAAAACTCATTAATTAAATCTATTTTTTCATTCCATTAAAAAAAAAAAATTCATAGGATAAGATGTGGAATTTTTTTTTTTTTTTGGGAACTGAAAGATAATTGATTTGTCAAATAAGGAAACAATATTACAAATAATTTAAAGTCATGTAATGATATATTTACCACCTTAATATTATTGTTAAACTTACAACTCAACACCTCATAAATTACAAAGAAGTTACACTAATTTTTTTTTTTTAATATAAACTTCATATAAATAATCATATTTATAATTATTTGATTTTTTTCATACGTTAAAAAAATAATTGAACAGTACAACAAATCCTGCACTCATGCAAACCCATACAGTATCATTGACAAAATAAAACCACAAAGGCACCATTAGAATATTATTGAAGTTAAGTCCTTTATGTTATGATATAATTTTTAATAAATTTTCTTCTTAATGTTAAGATTCCAAAATTAGTCTACGAAGTGTTTCAAGTAAAAGGGAAAAAAGGCCCTTTTAATGAGTCCGCATGTCGTTTTAATTGGTTTGTCAAGAAGACAATAGTAACAGTATGGTGTTGGGGGAAAAAAACTGGCAAAAAGACAAAAGACTTAGTCAAAGAGCATCTTTTTGACTGGGTTGAGGAAAAGAACTGCATCAACAAATTTAAATTTCAAATTAAATTATTAGGAATGAGACCAAATTCAAATTTCATTGCATAAAAATATGGACTAGGTTGACATATTAAATTATAGGCCATTAATGATAATATTACACATTGACAATTTAATTACAATATATATATATATAATAATTTAAATTATCAATTATTATATTTATGTTATAAATAATTATTATTTAAAATAACATGCTACGACTGGATAGTTAATAATCTTAACATGGTGAATTAAGTTCACCTAAAAGTTTTTGTATTAAATAATATTAAGTTAATTTTTTAATTCTAATATTTATTGTAGCGAATATTTTCACAAATGAAATCATAGAATAAAAACAATTATGCCAATTCTTAGGTCAGTTTATCAGCAAATCAACTTATATATTTATATATATATAAAATCCACCCCATTGCCACATTCTAACCATATCCAAACAAAATTTTGATCCTCTGCCTCTGTGATGCTAGTTTTTGGTTACATATTCGTCTGATTGATATTTTGACTAAATCAACTCACTGTTTTAGAAGTCTTGATTGGCAAATATGTCACAAGCCATGCACCCAAAGACAAGGTCTGAGTCCAGTCCTACCCAAAATACTTATGGGTCCCTTTTTGTTTAGATTATCGTTAATCTCTGCATTAATGATAATTCAATTCTGGTTATAGACAATAATTAATTAGAAGATGGATTTCGAAGGATCTAGTCAACATATACTCCATTTGTCCCATAAAAATTATCCATTTTCTTTTTTACAAGGTTAAAAATTATTAATTATTTATCAATTCATAAATTTTATTAAATTTTTTCAATTTTACTCTTACTTATACTAATTTATTATTATATTTTTTATTAATTTTAAGAATATACACATACTATATCTTTTAATTAATAAGGATAAAATGGATAAATATCTATATCTATTTTTAAAGTGAACAAATATTTTAGAATATCTTAAAAAATAATAGTAGGCAATTTTCTTAGGACAGAGGAAGTATATAATAGCCATGCCTTTATTATTATTATTATTATTATTAAAGATATTTTCATATTAATTTATGTATTTTTAATATTAAATTTCCTTTTTAAATGAGTTAAAAAAAATAATATTATATTAACCTGTATATTCACTAATGCTTTGTTAAGTATTAGATTCTAATAAATAAAATAAAAATAAGTATATATCTTTCTATCAATCAAATTAATTATTCTTGAAATTCAACCTCCATTAGTATTAGTTTTAATTTAAAATTGTATACATTTAATTTTTATTGATAAAGATATTACATGGGTATATATTTAATAATTAATTAAAAATATTTTATCTATTGCTTTCATTTGGTGCGAATTATGATAATCCAGTAGGCAAAAGTTGGCAGATTCTAGATTTTATTTATCAACAAATGTCACCTTCTAGAGATCACATTTCACTATGCATGTCTTCCATATTATCGAGATGAATTATGATAAAGATATATTAAAATAAAAAATTTGATTGGTTGAGTTTTAAAGTAAATAATTATAAAGTGTAAAGTTAAAATAAATTAAATTAATGAAATTAATATGAAATTAAAAAAAATTAAATTATATGAGTAGTATCGTTGAAATAGATGCGAGGATCAGTGACCTTAAAAGTCATTGAATCGTTCTTCTTAAAATAATTAGCTTCTTTCTGTTGGACTAATTAATGATAAAACTATTGTAATTAATATGAAAATAATATTCTATTTGTTCTAAAAATGTTATTTATTCTTTTTACACAATTTAAGAAAATATCATTTGCCAACTCATAAATTTTATTATATTTTTTCACTTATATCTTTACATATATTCATTTATTATTATTTTTATTATTAATTTTGAGATACACATATTTTAATTAATAAGGATAAAATAGATAAATATCTATAACTATTTTTAGAGTGAACAAATATTTTAAAATATTCTAAAAAAAAAATCAATAATTTTTTTGGGACAAAAGGAATAACAGAGATTGTGATAAAAAAAAAAATAAAAATAAAATAAAAAAGCCTACGTTTTGGCCACTTGCTGAATAATTAGATATGTTAGGCCGAATCGCAATCCAGTATCTCAAAGCCAAGTGTTTTGAGTTTGAAAAAGAATAAATACTGAGCTAATTTTTGAATATGTAAATTTACCATAAAATACAATATCTTTAAACAAAAGTAATGCATCTTATTCACATACATGTGAAATTCATATGAATCTCATATTTTCTTCAAATAAGTCTCGTGTTTTGTGAATACATGGTGCATTATTTCTTAATACACTTAGTACATCTAATAATTTTTCTTAATTGATCAAAACAATTAGACTTACTTTAATTTGATAAACATATAAATTTATTAGATATTTCTTTGATCATCAAAATTAAAATCAAATTTCAAAAATAACATTCTAACTTGATAATTTCAAATCTTGATAATTCCATATTAATTAATAATTTATATTATTGTTACTACTAAAATTTAGATTGATTCATTATTAAGCAAATAATTCAATGATTAAGTGCACATTATATTATAAAATTAGTTTAATTGATAAGAAACTTTGTCAAACGATTTAATTTTTAAAGCCAATATAGAAGAGGTAATTCTTGATATATATACGAACATATAATAAATATATTGTTGGACTCGTTCAAGAAGGAGATTAAATTTTTATTGACGCATAATATGAAAATATCTTGATTGTTTAAATAAAAAATATATAAACAAAGGTAAAAAAAATTTAAGCAAAAAGATGGAGGTGATAAAAGTTAAATGGGATATATAATTAGAAGTGGTAAACAGGTTGTGTCGCGTCAAGCGGGTTCAATTTGGATCATAGTCATTTTGTGTGTCATTTTTTTAAATGAATTATGGGCGGATCATCTCAGTTTGCAGGCAGATCAAGTTACAAAGATTTGGGGTCAAATTTGAATTGATTTATATGAATTTTAGATTGTGTTGGGTCAAGCCACCTGAAATTTTTTTTTAATATGTATTTAAAGAAAGAATTGATATAGGGGCATATACGTGGAAGAGGATATCTAACGTCAATATTGGACTACTCTCATATTCTAGAAAGTAACTTAGTAGGCAAGCAAAGCAAAAAAATAGAGAAAGATGGTCTAGGATCTACACATTGAAGTTTTCTTTTCACAAATACAAAGAAAAATGATGGGCATATATTTGTTGATACTAGATTTCAGAGGGTTAGTATATGTAACAAAATAGTTAAATTAAATTTTTATAATGTTATGCTATTATGATAATCACTAATTAATATTATATAATTTGGCAAAAAACTAATTAATATTGTATAGATGATGAAGGATGTCAAGAAACTTCGTAAGCAATTGTCGTAGCCAATCTCATAATCCACTGAGCCTCGTCAGGTAGACGAGAGGGAGTTATGCCTTTAGACTATTGGGGACTGTCAAAGGGTAGGATATACGACATCGGTTCTTAGGCTGACACTTTTATGGATATCCCTGTGCCAATACTTCTTCTACCCCACCCAACCCCCTTTATCCAAGGACATTCAGCAGGAGGGATAGGTCAATAGATGAGAGGTTGAGGGGTATGGAGGAGCAAGTGCAAAGCTCATCAACGACCATTGGGATATCTTTACCACCTCATCTCTTATCGTAGCTTGCTTCAGACCATCAGCTTCTTCCTCCACTTGCTACAGACCAACAATCTCCTCCTCCGTCTATTTTAGACCATCAACTACTCCTTCGCCTGTTCATGTAGGAGGTGATGTTGATGTCGGTGATCATGATGATGGTAATTGGTATTTATTGGGTGATTCAACTGCTAACGATGATCACATCACATATCTTAGTTAGTTAGATTGTTTTTTATTTTTTATACTGATGCAACTTTACTTTTGACATTTTTACTATTTATTTTATATTAGCATATTACATTTTGTTATGTGAATATAATATTATGAGATATTTTTGTGTATTTATTATTTAGATTAATATAAATTAATATATTTACTTTTATATTTGAGACTTTATAAATTTAAATATTAAATTAAATTATAAATTAAAAAATTCATGTTCAACCATTACCAATAGAAATGGATTTATTTTTTATTTTTTAATTATTTTTTGATTGATTCTATTAATTTAATTAATTTATTTGTATTTATCAATGGATTACCAATGAATTTTTATTAATTTAATTTAATTAATTTATTAATTACTGATGAAATATTTTTTTATTCATTTATTTTTTACTAATTACCGACGAACATGGCCATCAGTGACTTTACCAACACCATGATTAAATATTACCGACGAAAACTCCATCGGTAATATTACCGACGAAAACTCCATCGGTAATATTACCGACGGACACTTATTTCTGTTAGTAATACATTACCGACCATGATTTTTTGACATTTGTTTTCCATTGGTAAATTGGTTTATAGACGAAAAATATTTGTTTTTTTAGTAGTGTATAAAATTTTCACATGTAATTTTAATAAAATAAATAAGATTAATATGATTCTATAAATTATTCATAAATCATAATAAAATTCATACTTCATTCATTATTTAATAGTTAATCAGTTAGTAATAAATTTTACAATTAGGTTTATTTTCTATATTAAGTAATGTGAACTTAATGATAATTTTAGTAAATTAACAATTAATTTATTATTATTTATTACTTAACACTTGTAATTAATTATTATTTAGCTGTATCTTGATGTTCTGAAGATTTTTTCACACAGTTGTACAAGTACACTCTCTATTCAAACCCTTAATGATAAGGTGTTATTTGATTCGAGAGTAACCCATTCTTTTGTGTCCTCTTGCTTTACAAATAAATTGCCTTTTGCAAGTAAACCATTTGAGAACCAATTGGTAGTGTCGACACCGTTAGAGGAAGAATAGATATTCCATGTGTTTTTCCTGCAGATGAAGTGATTTATGTGATAGAGAGCTTGAAGTAAACTTAGTAGAACTACCCATTTTAGAATTTGGCATCATCTTGGATAAGGATTAGTTGTCCAAGCATTATGCCTCTATAGATTATCGAGGGAAGAGAATTATATTTAAGTTGCCTTCGGGGGATGAGTTTGAATATCAAGAGAGAGAAGCGAGGTCCCCTAAAACCTAATATCTATCATTGGGGAGAAAAGACTGATATAAAGGGGATGTCAAGGGTATTTGGCTTACCAAGGGCACTAAGTATGAAGCAAAAGAATTGGGACATATTCCAATTATTAATGAACATCCAAATGTCTTCCCTGAAAAACTATCAGGATTGTTGTCAAAAAGGGAGATTGAATTTAATATTGAGATATTATTAAAGATGAATCCAATCTCTATACCTTTATACTGAATGACTCGATCAAGTTGAAAGAGTTAAAAGAATAACTACATGAATTACTTGACAAGGGATTCATTCATCCTAGTAGCTTCCCATAATGTGTGCTAGTGCTATTTGTAAAGAAAAGGGATTGTGGCATAAGGTTATGTATTGGTTATAGACAACTTAACAAGATGACTGTTTGGACTAAGTATCCCTTTCTTCGGATTGATGACTTGTTTGACCAACTGCTAGGTGCAAGTCACTTTTCAAAGATATATTTGAGATCAGGCTATCACCAATTGAGGATTAGGGAGGAGGATGTATTTAAAATTACCTTTCGGACTAGATATAAGCACTGTAAATTTCTAGTGTTACCTTTAGGATTGAAAAGCCCACTAACTACCTTTATGGATTTAATAAACAGAGTGTTCAAATCCTTTTTTGATAAGTTTGTTATTATGCTTACAGATGGCATTAGGGTGTATTCGAAGAGCATGAAGAGCATCTTCTCCTGGTACTACAAACTTTAAAAGAACACCAATTGTAAGCTAAATTTTCTAAGTGAGAATTCTAGCTTAACATCATTAGTTTTTTAGGGCATATGATTGACAAGGAAGGATACGAAGTAGATCTAAAGAAGGTCGAAGCCATTCTAGATTGACCTTGCCTACCAATGTGACTGAAATAAGGGGTTTTCTAGGCTTGGCAAGTTATTACAGGAGCTCTGTTAAAGGATTTTCAAACGTATCAGCTCTTTTAACTAAACTCATTTAGAAATAAGTGCAATTTTAATAGTCCAATAAATGTGAAGAGAGTTTCAAAAAGATCAAAACATCTCTTACTTTAGCATCTCCCTAGCATTACCATCTAGCGAAAGGGGGACCAACAGTTTACTGTGATGCTTCACAAGAAGGACTTGAATATGTATTAATGTAGAATGGTAAGCTGATTGCTTATGCCTCAAAGCAGTTGAGGAAGCATAAACTAAACTATCTAACTCATGATCTTGAGATGGCAGCGATAATGTTTGCTCTAAAGATATGGAGACATTATTTGTATGGAGAAAAGTGTGATTTACACATACCATAAGAATTTGAAATATATATTTCACTAAAGAGATCTAGATCTTAGACAACAAAGTGGATGGAACTACTTAAAGACTATGGTTGTGATATTTTATATCATCTAGAGAAAGTGAATGTGGTAGTGTACGCCTTGAGCAGAAAGTCGTCTGAAAGCTTAGCCTACATCCAGGTGTGGTAAAGACCCATAGTGAAGGATATGCAAAATTTATATGATTTGGGTGTTTGTATAGAAATGTTAGATGTGGGAGTACTTTTAATGCATCTCCAAGTCAAACCACTCCTAATTGATCTTATTAAAGAAGCCCAAGATAGGGATCCCCATCTGGTGAAACTTAAGAAAGATGTCGAGGTAGAGAAGTCTCTAGGATTTGTGGTAATGGATGGAGCCTTAAAATATGGATAAAGGCTGCATGTTCCTGCCATAGATAACTTAAGGGAGCATATAATGAGAGAAGCAAATTATGCTAGTTATAATGTATATCCAAGTGTGACTAAAATGTATCACAATGTGAAAGGCACCTATTGGTGGAATGGGATAGAGAGAGATATAGTTGAGTTTACAATAAATTATCTACTTGTTAATAAGTTAAGTTCAAACATCGAAGACCTTGTGTATTACTTCAACAATTGACAATATTCAAATGGAAATGGGAATGAATCATAATAGACTTTATAGTGGGATTGCTAAGGACATTAAGTGGGTACAACTCAATCTGGATAATTATGGATCGATTAACAAAGACAACTCATTTCTTACCAGTCAAGATCACTTATTTAACCTCACAATATGCACAATTATACCTTGAAGAGATAGTAAGTCTTTATGGTGTCCCAATCTCAATTTTCTTAGACCAAGGAACTCAATTTACCTGAAGGTTCTAGCAACAGTTGCAAGAATCCCAAGAATCCTTAAGCACTTAATTGGACTTCAGTACTGCTTTGCATTTTGAATAGTTACCGTTTTACTATTAAAATGACACCCTATGAGGCCTCTATAAAAGGAAGTGTCAATCTTCTATTTGTTTGGATGAAGTGGGAGAGAAATTTATTGGAGGACTTGGCCTAATTCAGTATATAAGGGAGAAAGTGCCTTTGATTCGGGAACTATTAAGAGCTACCTTTGATCACCAAGAGAGTTATGTTGATCCAAAGTAAAAAGATCTTCAATTCGCCATTGGTGATCATGTATTCTTGATGGTTTTGCCAATGAGAGGAGTCATGAGATTTGGTAAAAAGGGCAAACTATCTCTAAGATATATTAGTCCCTTAGAAAGACTAGACCAAGTGAGAGAATTTTCTTATCGAGTAGCCATGCCTCCTAGTTTGGATAATGTGTACCCAACATTCCGTGTCTTTATGCTTTATAAGTATATTCTAGATTCTTCTTATATACTACAAAGCCAACCAGTAGCATTGAAGCAAGACCTATCTTACGAAGAAGTTGCAATGGCAATTGTGGATAAGCTAACTAAGAAGTTGAGGAATAAAGAGATCTCAATGGTTAAGGTACTTTTACATAATTAAATAATTGAGGAATGTACTTGGGAGACCGAATAAAGTATACAAGTTAAAGATCCTCATTTTTTTTCATTCTTAAAAAATTCAAGAACACATTTATATATAAGGAGGAGAGAATATAATACCCTAAGTTCTCGATGATGTAATACTTATAGCTATTAATTTTACTTTTAAATACGGATGGGATTAATATTTCAAGCATCTAATAAAAATGTTAAGTTAAAGGTGATTTAAAGGATTTGCCTGTTGAGGGGCGAACTTGAATGAAGCACAAGATAAAATGAGGCAATGGGCTTAATACCAAAGCAAGAATGTGACTCAAGGATAAGTAAGCAGACATATGCAAGTCTGTGATTATACAATGTTTTGATACATATCTTCCTTTTTCGCAAAGGTAAATAATTACCTATAGATATAACAATAGTCCTAAGGAATCTCATACTCATAAATGTATGCTTATCACAAGACAAGGTTAATGACTAACTTTGAATAGTGCGTCAGCCACTAAAATTTTTTTGTTCATATAATTGATTAGTTTCATAGAACACAAGTAAGATATTGACACCATAAGGTACAAAGCTTTATAATACCTTTTCTTCTCTTTTTCTTATTTCTTTAATGGTCAGAACTCCATTCTTTTTCTCCGAGAATTATGAACTTCCTAAAGAAAATCTTAAGTCCTAAGTGATTTGTCCTTCAAGAGTTTGTAGATCTAGAGTTGATTTGTAAGCTGAATCAGTCTAACTTTGTTAGAATTGCATTTTAGAAAGTTCAGAGCTCAGTAAGGTTCTTTTGAGGAAGATTAACCTGTTATCTCATGAGTAACTTTTATCCACTGAGCGACGACCTTTCCACTCAGCATTGTCGGATTACTAAGGTCAACTTTTGTCTATGCTCGATGAGTGGGCTTTGCAGTCAAACTCCTTTTTGCCTTTGCACTTATGGACTAATTTTCGTCTAACCTGATTTAACCTTTGCATGCCTCCATTACCTTTTGAAAGACTTGACACACATACATATATACATATAGTTTAATAAGATTTATATTTAAATAACACAATTAACTTGGAATTAAATATAAAATTTAGTAGAAAATATTTTAAAATATAAATATACTTTAGCTTGTAAACTTAGAAAAATTGTTTAAGTGATTTGGTGATTGATTAAGATTCTCAACACTAGAGGTTTTAAGTTATTTAGGTAGAGTGTTTTTGGAGTTATATTATATACCTCTATATATAATTAGCATTTGGCTTAATACATATTTTCCTCCTCATACTTGGCACTATTAGTCATTTTATCTTCTGGCCTTTTAAAATGATCAATTGAAATTTTCAACTTGATAAATGGCACATACTTACCCCTAATGGTCCAGTCAGCATGGAGCGTGAACTCACATGCAAATAAGGCGAGTGATGACTTAAATATATTTTTGACGTGGATTAAAAGTTAAATTTTTTTTCAATGGTAAGTTGATTTTCTCTTTCTAATTCTCAATCATTTTCTTTTCACATTTTCAATTCTCTCTTTCTCTTTCTTTGAAAACAAACAGCTTCAATAAAATTTCAGTCTAATCAGTTGCTCATTCTAGAAAGCCATCGTTCATACCCATCAAAGGAAAAAAAAAATAGAAATTTATAAGCACTTGCCACAGACGCGGAAAAATAGAGAAAGAAAGAGAGATAGCTTATCATTCATACCCATCAAAGAAAAAAAGAGAAAAAGAGAGAGAGAGAGAGACAGAGAGAGATCACAAACAATTATGAAACTCAATATTTTATTTTGTTTTTTAAATAATTGAATATTCTTAAAAGTTAATCAAATATGAAACTCAAAATCTAATAAAACAACTAATCCTTAATTATACACATTCAATATGGATGCTAAATTTTCAATCACCTGAACCAAATCTGATGCAATAAATTCAAATTATCACCTTATAGTCACACAAACCATGAAAGCCTTATTGAAGCCTTAAAATGACGTAACAGAGACACTCGTAACACCACTCTATATATTATTGTCCTTCTCTTTTATAAAAGAGAGAGACGCCTAAGCAACCATCTCTGCTTTTACTTCTAAAAGTGGGGCTGATAGATATCCACTACCCAGATTGATCGATCTCATTTACAAGTGCAAGGATTGTAGGTACAGTTGTCGCCGCACTTATAGCCATCATTCTCGGCTCCAACACTATCATTTCACTCATACAGAGAACCAGAGAACTAGAGTCTCAGTGATGGTTTTCGTAGAGAAGATCATGTCAGGATACATCTTGCAATCAAATTAAAAACAATATTAATCTCAAAATTAAAAACCTTTGGGAGGAGAGAGAAGAGAGTAGATCATAGCATTTTGGGGAGGAGAGAGATAATGGCAAAGGTAGAGGAAGAGACAGAGCATATCAAAGCATTTTGGGGAGGAGAGAGAAAATATTAGAGCATATCGGAGCATTTTGGGGAGCATATCGATGCAAAAGATAAGGTTGTGGTTAGTGGTTTCTGAGAAAAAAATTAACATTGAAAATAAAATTTTATTTTAATTTAGTTGGGGTTACTATAGTAATTGCATATCATTTTATGGTCCATGTTAGCCAAAAAAGTTGAGATTATCTTATTTTTGTCTATCTCAGTATGTGTGACTAGTACACCTTCTATCAATGGACAATTAGGGAGTAAATATATTTAATTCATCAAGTTGAGTATAACTAATGGGGCCAAATAAGATCATAGGGTAAAATAACTAATGAGGCCAAATAAGAGGGGGAAAATATGCATTAAGTCTTAGCATTTAATTATGATTGTTGCAGCCATATGAAAATCTTATGTTATTGTTGGTCACGGTCAAACAAGGATTGACATAGCATCATATGATGCCGATTTACCAACATTGTTAAGTACAAACTTTTTTTTTTTTAAAAAAAAAAATTGTTAATTACTTTCGTTAGACGTGCACAAAAATAATAATAATAATTTGAATTATAAAGGTGTTAATTAAAGGGAAATTAAAGAGTTAATTTTGATATTACAATGAAATTAAAGACTTAATTTTAATTATAAAGATTTCAGATATTTATAAAAAGGATAATATTTATTATATTATTTAATTATTATAATCGCAATTTTTTAAAATTAATTATATAATAATTAAATATTATATTAAAATATTTGTGATATGTGAATCAATTTACTTTTGTTAGTATAATCAATTTGATATTAAGTTCTTTTCTATTGAAATTATGATTAATGTGATTTAAATTTATTTAAAAAAAAAAAACCTTAATTTTTGCTTAATAAATCCGCAATGTGGATAACTTAATCCAACCCGTAGATGAAAACGAGGCTTCTCTTTCTTTAATCTTTACATTTCACTGCCAATGTAATAATAGTTTCTGAAAATATATTTACACATGTTCACCTCTGAAGGGACAACTAATGCAATTTACATAATTATATTTATTTAATTTCAAGTGAAAATAAATCTAAATTTATTAATAGATAGATTTTACAAATTATGATCAATAAAAATATTTTATATTAACAACATATAATTTTAGATTTAGTAACATAAATTAGAAATAAAAATAACACATTTAGGCTGGCCACGTCATTCATTTTACATTTAATATTGCTTGAAATTAGTTTAGTGATATAACTTCAGAAATTTAATTAAAACGTAGCAAAATTGTCAAGATTAAATCTTTAATCAAATTATAAAAGGATATTAATTTAGAGAAGCGATATTGGCACTCCTCAAATGATTTTTAACATTTCTCCTTCTTATTTTAATTACAAAAATTTTTTAAATAAATTGAGTTTACTATGTCATTTATAGAATATAACACATCAATTAATAATGCCAAATCACATATAAATTAATTCAATAAAAATAAACCATATCAATTAATAATATTATAATCTATGAATTATCTAATATCATTGATTGACATGCTATATTTCTATTTATTTAATTTATAAATGATGTGATAAATTCAATTTACCTAATAATTTTTTTTAACGAAACTTTATTATCCTCGTACCTTATTAACCTTGGATAGCCACTTTTCCACTTTTCTTATAAATTTTTTTTTTTTTGCAAATTTGATTTCAACAACTATAAACATAGACTATATACTAAAAATAAAACTTTTAATTTTGATTGAACTATTGATTAATGACAAACCAATATAAAAAGACAAATTCACTCTAAAGGGATAAAGAAATAAAAAGAAAGATCCACTATAATGGTAAAGAAAAAAAAAAAAAGAAAAAACCATCAAAAGGAAAATAAAAAAAAAAAAATAAATATGAATATTGTTAAATGGCCACTGTCAGCCTAAAAAATGACAATGACTTGAAAGAGAAATAAAAATTTTATAGAAAAAATAAATTTCTCTCCGTTTTATACGTTAATACTGAATATTTTATGGGTTGTTTGATTGATATTTCATAGTTCTTATAGTCGAGGGAGTGTGGGAGTAAGCGAAAATGAAAATGAAAATTATAAGGATAAAAATTTCAAATGCGGGAGTGAAAATTTAGTACCCATTCTTCATTGACAAATTTCCATCAAAAAAACTTTTTTTTTTTTAATTTTTTCTTCACTTAATTGGAATTGATCATCTTCTTTTCGTATAGATTTCTATGGGTTTGTTTGGGATTAAAATTTAAAAAATATTTTTTAAAATTTTTTATTTAATTGATTATTTTTTTTTATAAATTACTTTTTTAAATCTATTTTTTGAAAAAATATATATTCATATGCTTTTTTCAAACGGTTTTCAAAACTCAATTTTTTTCTTTTTTTAAAAAAGCACTTTTCTGATCCACAATGCTAATACTTTATATGTGTTTTATGAAGATTCTTATATGTTGTGGATATCTTTTTTTTTTTTTTTTTTTGAAATTCCAGCTGTGTTTTAGAGATTGGTATGGCTTTATTTTATTTGTGTTCTATTTTTCTTGAAATTATGTTATTTTTAATAAATAGAAAAATTCCCTCTCAAATTTAAGAAAATATTCTAATAATTAATAAATTACTTTTCTTATCTTTATTTTAAATTTTGCCTGCCATTTCATAGTTTAATTCTCATTATCATTTTTTATTTGCTGAGTATAATATATGAGATTTATATTTTAATTTTTATTCTCGTAATTTCATTCTTATTATTATATTAATTTTGAATCTCATTTCTACGTATCTAGAAATCAAAACAAGCTCTAAAAAAATAAAAATTTTTAGATCTTTGTTAATTTTTTAAACAATTTTTGAACTCATTAATTTTTATTATATATATATTTTTTGAAAGTTAATCCACTCAATCTACTACTTTTTTTAATCTTATTTAGATATAATTTTTTAGTATGAAATAAATTAATAAAAAATATAATTTTTAAGAAAAACTAAAATTTTGATAAATTAATTTTTTTTTAAAAAAAAATACAATTTAACTAAACTTGAAACTCGTAAATTTTTTTTTTTTTAAATATAGGTGTATTTTTGCTTATTATACTATAGTCCAGGAATAACTTTTTTTTTTTTTTACGTGGCTTTACTTGGTGGGCAGCTCACATCCACACCACAAAAGACAAAAGGAAAAGAACAGAAGAAGGGATTAGAATAGATTAGAATTAGATCCTTTTTCTTTGTTTATTAATAAAATAAAATATTAATACACAAACAGTCGACAGAATATTAGGGATGGATATTTCATTATCAGCCAGTTAATTTTTTAAGAAAATTAAATCCTATAATAATAATAATAATACACATGAAATAAATAAATAAAAATAAAAGCCCTATTATTTGACATAGGCTAGACGTAGACCGTCTTCCATAAGGTTTTGTCTTCTTGTTTGCAAAATAATAAAATTTTAAAAATAATTTTTCTTTTTTTAAATAATAAAAAATTAATTAGCTAAAGTGATTAATTTTTCTTTTCTTCTTTCTTCCTTGGGAGGTCCGTTAATCCACAATGCAAATCCTTCTTAAAATACTATTTAGAGTCCCCCGGACGTTATTTCATTAATTGATTAATAAAATGATACATCAATTGTTTTGTCTTTATGGTGTAATTCATATTTAAATAAGTTGTGATTGATACATTTTCTCCCAAGAAAAAAAAAATTGTGATTGATATAATCAATTTTGTCACTTTCGAGTAATTAACACTACAATGAATTTTCTATCATTTAATTAATAATTCAATACTGTAGATAAGGAGTTCAAATTGCCCCCTTTAATGAATTTTCATTATACTTCAAAAAAAAAAATTATAATTTTCTTACAATATTATCAGTATAATATTAGTATTAAATTTTTTTAAATAGACTGAATTTATTAGAAATAATATATGTCAATTAATGATACTATATTACTCATAAATTCATCTAATACAAATAAGATGCGTCCGTTAATGATGTCATATCAACTATATAATGCGATATTATTAATTAACATGTTTCATTTATATTAAGTTTAGTCTACGCCTCAATTTATTTAATACATATTAAAAAATTTGTTTAATATTTTTTACTGAAATTCTTAACTTAATTTTCAATCTTTTTAAAAATATTTTAAAATCTTTCTTGATATAAAATTGTGTGTTAGTTATAAAAAAAAAAAAAAAATTGTAAATTTAGTATGATTCTGTAAATCTTTTAGTTTCAAATGAGTGTATAATGTATAAAAAAAATTGATATATTTAATAAGATTAGTAGAAAAAGTTTTTTTTTTTTTTTTTTCAGTAGGAGATGGGGCATAAAATCTAAATTTATTATTCAGATTGTATATATATTTACCATTAGTCTATGCCTTAGTGTGTAATATTAGTGTGTAATATTAGTAGAAAAAGTTATGAAGCAAATTGTGTGATTTTAATTAGATGGAAAAGATAAAATTTAAAATACTTTTTTGTTCCTGTATAAAACCATAAATTTCAGACTTGAGAGTACAGGTTGACTTGCAATATTAGTCTATCAAAGATCATTTTTTATCAAAAGTAAGTATATCACCATTAATTCATTGACTTAAATAGTGATTATTTACTAATAAGAATATTTATTTTTAATTACCCATTATCTAATTATAATCCTATAATTAGAAGGGGTAATTAATAGATTAGGAGTGTAACAAACTGAAGAAGGTGAACTGAAATTTGGGTGAAGTTAGAGCAAAAAGAGTTGGTTATAACATCTTTCATATTCAAAAGGGTAATGTTAACAGGTGTTAGGCAGCTATATAACTTGACACCCAAATGTTACACATATTTGCCATAATAATAACAAAAATAAATTATTATAATTATTGATAGTAATAATAATTTCTAAATTATAAATATATATATTAATAAAAACTGAAACTTTTGTAGGGTAAGGAATAATCAAATGCAACTCTCTCCCTTCAATTTCTTGAACTCCAACCAACAAGATTTGAACACTGTTAGAACAATACCCAGTTGGGTGTACAAATGGCAGTTTTTGATTGGATATAGTTAAAGAACCAATCATGCCAACACAGATGGTGATTCTTTAAAGGGTAATAAAAAAAGGAACCCAAGTCCAAAAACAAAGGAATTATTAGTTAAATGCTACTGTGGAATCAATCAGAAGGATGGGAAATCTGTAAACTTTTGTGTTGAGAGAGCTCTCTCTCTCTCTCTCTGTGCTTCTGTCTGTGTCTTTGTGGGTGTTTTTTTTTTTTTTTCGATTTTCCTTTTTCTTTCTTTTTCTTTTTTCTTTCTTCATTCTTCAAAGATTCCATCCATTTCCGGTCCCCCACCATTTCCACAATCATCTCCTTTTAACCTTACTTTGTTTTTCTTGGAGGACTTGGGAATGATATAATAGAATAATATTCTGCTTTTTGTAATTTTCTCAAAATCAATTAAACATCATCATATCATTTTGGGCTAAAACAAAGGAGAGAGGGCGTAAGAAGAGAGAGAAGGGAGGGAATTTGATAGGAGGTAGGTGTTGTTTTAGCCTTTCTTTTTTCTTGGACTGGAAAAGTGGGTCATTACCATTTTTGTTGGAATTAAACAGAAAGAGATAAAAGAATCAAGATTTGATTAAGGGTCTGGGTTTTTGGGTCTGGGTCTGGGGCAAGGTCAGGGTCAGGGTCAGGTTGGTGGTGGTGGAGGTGGTGGTGGGTCTTGTTCATATCATCATCTTAGCCTTGACTCCATAATCAATCAGGTAATCATTTTTAATCATTCTTTCTCTCTCTCTCTCTGGTGTTTGCTTTAACTCTCTTTTTGTTTTGTATCTCTAAAATTTTGAAGATTTTTTTAATGAATGTCTGACATCCATATCTTCCCTGCCAATTTAAGGTACCTACCTTCAGTTTTATTGCATAATTCATTCATTTGTTATGAATATTGTCTTTTTTGGTGGTTTATTAAAATTTGAAACATTGTTGGTTCCTGGTTTTCTTCTAACCCTCAATTATTTCAATTTTCCTCTTTATTTTCTTTTTTTCCAAATATATATTCTTTTTCATTGGATCTTGATGGGGAAATATGAGCTTGCATATATATATATTTCTAAATTTGTGAATCTTATCATTTTCATTTGATTAGTTTCTTTAATAAAACATCATCAAATTGGAATGTTGTCTCTTATCTTATTATGAGTTGCTACCTTTTCACAGGTAACATAGGCTAACAAAAATGGAAGTTTGTTTGATAATTATTATTCCTTCCTCATTTTGGACACTTACCCTTTTATTTAGCTCTTCATATTTCTTCTTCTTTTTTCTTTAAATGTTTTCCAATTTAATTACTCGTGCATGTTTGGATGAAGAACTCATTTAGTTGGAAACAACGCTGAAATTGGTTGAGTATATCATTATTTATAGATTGGATTGGATGAATCATTTAAGGGCAAAATTGTTGCTTTGTTCCTATATTGCTTTCTGATAACTCAAAATATGCTTTTGAGTTCTTTGTTTCTGTTTTGCTTTCTGGTAATCCTAAACTCACCTAATCTAAGACCAACAGTTCTGTTAAGAGTCAGTGCAACGGAACTTTTAGTTTTATAGCTTGTGTAAAACAGGAATTCAGTAAAAGAACCTTCTTTTTCCCTTTTTCACATCTACTTTCCAACTATAAAATTTTCAGCATGTATGTTATTTATTTCTGATTGAATCATGTACTCTTTTTGTTGTAATCCTTTCAGGAATTCCACCATAGCCCCACACCTTGACTGCAAACTGTCCAGACATTTAGCTAAAATTTTAAAAACATGGCCGGTATTGATGATAATGTTGCTATAATTGGTGATTGGGTGCCTCCTAGTCCAAGCCCAACGACATTTTTCTCAGCAATTTTAGGTGATGATATCAGTTCAAGTACAACCCCAGAACCTTTGCTGGAGACTAGAACAGAAGGGCTCTTTCTGGGATCTCGAGAGCAGATGATAGCAAGAAATAATGATAGAAAAGATGCAACACAAACTGGTGGTGCTCAGTTCACAGAACTAGCTCCATTTTCCGAGCATAAATCCAGCTCACGTGGACGTCTTGTGGAAAGAATGGCAGCCAGAGCAGGATTTAACGCTCCAAGGTTGAATACAGAAAGTATTAGGACTGCTGACCTTTCACTGGACCCGGAGATTCGATCTCCTTACTTAACAATACCACCTGGTCTCAGCCCCACAACCTTGTTAGATTCTCCAGTATTCCTTTCAAATTCTTTGGTAAGTTTAGGACCTTGAAAATTCTCAATCATCATTTGGTTGTCCCTTTGGCTTTTGTAGTATTATTTAATAAATGAATGGAATGTGAGAGATACTGACAAGCTCTAAGGCTTTTGAACAAAGCCTAATATTATACAAGCAGGAGATTGCAAAATGTAAATAGAGTTTAAATAACATATGACCAAATATAAGAAAGGACTTAAATATGGAAAGCAAATACCTGGTCAATGGTTTAAGGGTCTAAGGCCATGATTATAGTTTAAGCCTTGACATAAACATTTTTGAATATGTTTAGGAATTTTTTTTTTTAATTACTTTGGCTTAGTTCGATGTTGATTGCTTAAATAGAATTTCTTTACACCAGGTGAATTTTCTTCTTTTCTCTTTCCCAAATGCTTCATGGACTAGGCTATTAACTATTATGATTCTAGGTTAATAGAAGACACTAACAACTTGCACTTCCAGACTTCAACAGATAAATGGGAGGTTTTCATTACTAGGAGATAATTATGACAATTGTTAATTCTCCATAGTTTGAGCTCCCCTCGTTATCTTCTTGTTTTTATTTTTTACACTGAGGTCTTATCTGGTTTGATGGAAATTTGAAAACCCGATTCTTCTATTCAAAGAAACATTTATAATTGTATTACTGGTGTAGAACAGTCTATGTTGTCTGAAGTGTAGACTATCTCTACGTCTATCTAGACTGGATATGAAAGGAGGTTGACGAGCAGTAAATCTTCTATATAGATGCGCATTTACATGTTTGGTGAGGAGCAGCTGCAGGAAACTTGAAAGAAAATTACTTATTCTTATATTACATAAATGATTTGTACTGAGGTTGCTCTCTTTTATCATAAACATTCTTTCAACTAATTTGCTTCTTGGATCTTTAATTTTTGCTTTTACTAAGGTGAATATTGTATTACTTCACTGTTACTATGGAAGTGGAATTGATCGTTGTTAAGTTGTTCTGCAATGTACTAAATGCTGCTTCTGAACCTATCAATCAGGCTCAGCCATCTCCGACGACTGGAAAATTTTCATTTATCCCAAATGGAAACAGCAAAAGCTCTACAGTAGTTTCTGAACCTGCTGATAAAAGTAAAGATAATTTCTTTGAAGATATAAATGCATCTTCATTTGCTTTCAAGCCTGTTCCTGACTCGGGATCCTCTTTTTTCATTGGCACAACAAGCAAAGTAAGTACATACAGATAGATTTTGATTACTATGATTTGTTTTTTTTTAAGCCTTCTGTATATTTTAAATAATTGAAATTGCCCCACTTGATGAGTACCAACAAGTGGCTGCCCATTAGAAATAGTTAATACTGTGGAAATGGAAGGGATCAATGGTTAATTTATTTGTTAAGAAATGGTTACTTTCTGCATATTAGATAATTCCAGCCATTCTTCTGCAGCAATCCTTTCCCAGTATTGAGGTTTCAGTTCAGTATGAAAATTCTCTCAAGTCTCATGGTGTAGAGCCAACTAAAGTTCTGTCTCAGAATAGGAACACCCCTCATTTTCCAGTAGACTTCTCCAGATCAACAACTGAAAAGGATAATGGAGGTAACACTATGGTGACAGATGGAAGTGTCTTTGATTCTGTTGGTGGCAGCGCTGAACATTCTCCACCTCTTGATGAACAACAAGATGGAGGAGACCAGAGAGCCAGTGGAGATTCCATGGCTGGTGGTGGCAGTGGCACACCGTCTGAGGATGGATATAACTGGAGAAAATATGGACAGAAACAAGTAAAGGGTAGTGAATATCCACGGAGTTATTACAAATGTACACATCCAAATTGCCTGGTCAAGAAGAAAGTGGAACGCTCTCATGAAGGTCACATAACAGAGATCATATACAAAGGGGCTCATAATCATCCCAAACCTCCACCTAACCGGCGGTCAGCTATTGGATCATCAAATCCACTCATGGATGTGCAACTAGATGTCCCTGACCAAAATGGCCTACAAAGTGGTACAGACAATGATCCTCTATGGGCAAGTACACAAAAGGGTACTGCTGCTGGAACTCCTGATTGGAGGCATGACAATGTTGAGGTGACATCTTCTGCTTCTGTAGGCCCTGAATTTGGCAATCCATCTTCGTCAGTTCAGGTTCAGAATGGCACTCACTTTGAATCAGGTGATGCAGTTGATGCCTCGTCTACTTTTTCCAATGATGAAGATGAAGATGATCGAGCTACACATGGCAGCATAGGTTATGAAGGTGAAGGAGATGAATCAGAGTCAAAGAGAAGGTTAATATTCCATTTACACACACACACACACACACACACACACACATATACATACACATATACATGTACATATATACATAGACATCTATATACATGTGTATACATGTGTCTGTATATACTTACATACAAACATATATTTGGTTAACTAGGCTCCAAATGAGGTTTGAATTCATAACCTCGCAGTTTTAGTGATAACTCTAGTATCACTAGGTCAATGTTCATTGATTTATTGACAGTTTTTTCAGTGATTGAATAATGATGCCTAGCATGGCATTACTATCAGTACAATAATGTCAACTTGCTTGACAATCCAGGAAAATTGAAACTTATCCAACTGATATGGGGGGAGCTACAAGAGCTATTCGGGAACCTAGAGTTGTTGTCCAGACGACCAGTGAGGTGGATATCCTAGATGATGGATATCGCTGGCGCAAATATGGACAGAAAGTTGTTAAAGGAAACCCAAATCCCAGGTGATTAAAATTAATGCAATTATGATTTGACCATTTTGTCATTTCCCTTAGTTCATTTCTCTTTAAATGCTTTTGGTTGCATAGAAGGCAGCATTCTATTTACTGCTGAATATTCACCAATCTATTGCAGGAGTTATTACAAATGTACTAATGCAGGCTGCACAGTGAGGAAGCATGTGGAAAGGGCATCACATGATCTCAAGTCAGTGATCACTACATATGAAGGAAAGCACAACCATGATGTTCCTGCTGCTCGTAATAGCAGCCATGTTAACTCTGGTGCATCTGGTAATGGACCTGCACAAGGTGGCACAGCTGTTCAAAACCATGTTCACAGGCCTGAACCATCACAAGTTCACAACAGCATGGCTAGGTTTGATAGGTCTGCTGCATATGGATCCTTCAGCCTCCCAGGAAGGCAACAACTGGGACCTACACCTGGCTTTACATTTGGAATGAATCAACCAGGCTTAGCCAATCTGGCAATGGCTGGATTGGGTCCTGGCCAACCCAAGATGCCTGTTATGTCTGTTCACCCCTATTTAGCACAACAAAGGCAGATGAACGAAATGGGGTTTATGTTACCCAAAGGAGAACCAAAGATGGAGCCAATATCTGAACCTAGTCTCAATCTTTCCAACAATCCATCAGTATATCAGCAAATCATGAGTAGGCTGCCACTTGGACCACAGATGTAAATTTTTATTTTTTTCCCTACTTATTTCATTTTCAAATGTTAATTATTATTGGTGTTATTAATTTTGTTTTTGTTGCAAGGGAAATAGAAATATTTACATCTTTATATATAGATTGGCATTTCATTAGTTTGTCTTCCTCTTGCTGCCCGGCTTCTTCTTCTTTTCTTTTATTTTTTTAAATTTTTGATACATTGAAAATTCTTAAAGGGCTTTTTGAGACAAGAATTTAACTGCTAAATCAATGGCAATGGTGATGCTTGAACTGTTGCGCATTTTCTTTAGGGAGAAGTACAAAAAAAGAAGTATGACGTGATTTGACTCTCTTATATTTTGTGGTATATATATTTTGCACAGTTAACAATTTGAGATTTAGAGCATCAACGGTATTAGTGTTTATTGATGTAGCGTTTATGTGATAATAGTGACACTTATATCACATAAGTATTACGTTAATATTGATTAATGCCATTAGCACTCTTAATCTTTAATTGCTAACGGTGCAAACTACATATATTATTTTGTAAAAAAAAAAAAAATCACACTTTAAGTGTAAAAAAATTAAACGGCATAATATTTTTTTTAATACTTTCTCTTTTATCTTTATTATCTCATCTATTTTACTTCCAAGTATATCTACACGCTTTCAACGTAGAGGAATGTCCAAAATTTTGGATTTCAATTCAAGTTTTCCCTTTCAGAGTATTAAGGAGCAAGAGGGAACAAGAAAATTTTATTTGGGGTACCCAAAATTAATAGGAAAACTAGAAAGAATGAAAGATTATTATGTATTAAACTTTCTAATATTTTTTATTTCAAATAATAATAATTACTTATATTTCTTTTCATATATATATATATATATATATGAATTTCTGATATATCAAATAAAAGTAGATTTTTAATTGAATTAATTTTTCTTGATCTTTCATATTCATAGGATGTAAATTTATTAAATAAATTTTACATTTAAAATTATTTATCAGGTTTTAATTTTTGGGGACTAATTAAAAATTTAAAGGAACTAATTAAAAAATTAAAATTGAATATATAAGGATAATATATATCCACCATCCCAAATTGATAATTCAATTTACTTTTACAGCATATTAAGAAAATTAGTTACCTGAAAAGAAGAAAATTACTTAATTTCATGTAAATTTTCTAAAATACCCTTTCTCCTAAATAATAACACATTAATTTTATACATTTTGTTCAATATATATTCATTAATCATACAGTTAATCAATATAATTAACAAAAGATAATATAGAGATTTTCTTCTAAAACAAACGTTTAAAAATAAAAAATGGATAAAAGGAATAATGGACTATGAATTTGGGATGGAAGAAGGAAGTACATTTCAAATGATTTGGAAAGTTAAGGCTGTGGCAATATTTGGTTTGCAGAATAAAAAACACAAAGAATAAAATAATTATTCTTGAGAAATAGAATATGATAAGAATAAAATAATTATTTCAATTTTATATTTTGGTTTATAGCATAGAATAATTATTCTATTTGTATAAATGATCATAATATTTTTATAAATTAATTTCATTATAATATTAAAATTAAATATAATTTTATCAAATTTTATTTAAGAAATAATTTAAATGTATAATAAATAAAATTTGTATTTGATTTAAGATTTAAAAAAATAAAAATAAAAATATGTAAATAAAAAAAAAAAAAGGTAATAGTAGTGAGTTTGGACTTGCCAATATTTTTTTAAAAGTAAAAATAGAAATGCTCTATTCTATAGTATAAACAACACTAGTTTTTTATTTTTTTGTGGAATATGTATTATTTCATAAAAAATGTGGAATTACTATTCTATAGAATTAATATTTTTTGTCTAAAATTTGAATCAAAATTCAGAATAACTATTTTACATTAATAGCCATTCTGTTCATTGGCTATTTTATAAACCAAACATAGCCTACAAATTCCATTCTCAAAAAAGAATTAACTACAAATTCCATTCTCAAAAAAGAATTAGACATTTAAATTTATTTCAAAATCGCCAAGTGCACTTGATTGGACTGTCTTTGCCGGTGCATTGCAATTTGCAATTTAAATAGGTTGATAAAGAATTCTTGTCTCACCCCTAACTCTATGGGAAGTTCTAGCTCCACCAATGATGTCAGGTTAGGAATGGGTTTAAAGTCTTCTTGCCTCACTCTGAGATGGTTCCCATTTGAGTTTTCTCTGAAATCGAACAGTGATAAGGTGATATAGTTTTAGGAGTGAATATCGGAATTTGAATATCACTAATATTAAATTCTTTCACGTCAATGCTAAAAACTTTAAAAAAATATACATACTAAAAAAACTCTCATACTAATTTAAATTGATAATTTTTATTGTTCAAACTAAAGCATATATATTGTTTTATTTTATGGTTGACTAATGATTTATTTTGCATATTTCATATAAATACACGTATATAACTCAAAATAAACAGTTTAAAATGTGACTGATGGAGCAGGCGGTAGGATCCTTGAATTGCAATTCCAATTCACTTCTTCACCCCTTACCAAATACTTGAATAAATGTGCTTTAAATTGGGTCCATGAGCCTTATGCTTAACTAATTCATTATGACGAGTTTTTCTCATTGGCACTAACTCAATGCAACAATGCTTGGCAATAACTTCGTTTTTTAATTATTGATTTAATCTCATCTTTACAACGTTAAGTAATCCGTCTTACAAATTGATTTAAAAATCGAATAATTCTAACCATTTGCTCTAGCGAAGGTAATTGTGCATCGACATTAATTGCAAGTGCAAAGTTTGAAGGAGTTAGAATTACTCCAATAGCTACAAATACAAAACAAAAGTTTGCTAAACTTTTCCATGCTAGTTTAATGCAATTAGCAATATATGTTTTTTTTAGGGTTTATCAACAAGTATTTGAGAATGTATTTAAATCACTAGAAAATATCTTTTATAGGGATAATCCATATGAAATTAACATTATCGTTTCATAATTTTCAATGATATGTTTTAACTCATTTAAAATTTGTTTAAATGATCATAAATGTGTAATGATAGTAATTCTAACTTATGTTGTTGAATTAATTTTTTATGTTCTCATTCAAGGTCGATTGTTAACATGGATTTAATATAAGGCCTAGTGACAAAAAGAAAATAAAAATAAACTTCATCTCTTTTTTCAATTTTTATTATTAACTTTGATTTTTATCAAATAAATGATCAAACTACTTAAAATGATACAATACTATCACATAATAAGTGGTCTTTATTTTTTACCTAATATTAAAGGTTAACAAAATGTAATAATTAATATAATAATATAATAACAATATAAATATGAATTTGTTATTAAATCATATATATATATATATATATATATATATATATATATATATATATATATATATATATGATTTAATAATAAATTCATATTTATATAAATTTATCAAGTAAATCATACTTAATTGTATTATATTAAAATAAATAAAAGTATAGACTAGCACATTTTAATATAGCCTAACAAAAAATAAATAAATAAATATTTACAACTTCATATCTTATTCTTTTTTTTTTTTTTAAAAAAAAAAGACTACATACTTGTAAAAAAAAAAAAAAAAAAAGATAGACTATAGGCTATATACCTTCTCCCTCTTTCTATCTTAGTTTCTCCCTCTAGAGGGCCAAACTTTATAATCAAAGGAAATGTGATACCCTAAGTTTCTAATGCGTATAATGAACATCTGAGGACGAGTAAGAAGAGACACTAGGATGAAGACCAACATCTGAGGATGAGTAAGAAGAGACACTAGGATGAAGAGATAGTTAGGGAATTCTATTAGACTTTGATTCAAGTTAAGGAGAGAAGAGAGACGAGGATAAAAGGATCCCTATCTAAGCAAATGGAAGACATAAAGTATGAAGAATTAGTGATGAAGTATAATTTGGAGTCTTAATGGTTAGAATAAGATTGGCGACAAAAGTGAAAATTTAATGAGTAGGAACTAGAGAGATGAAGCTAGATCATAGAAATAAAGCAAGGTATTATAAAGTAAGCAGTATAGGGTTATATTTGAGATGATAGATATGATAAGAGACACGATATGAAGAAGAATATGTATGAGTAAATTGATAAAGAGATTTAGATAGATAGAAGGATGCGATTTGAGAGAAGATGAGTAAAGGACTAAATGTTAGTAAATGAACAAATGTGTTCAGTTCAACGAGATGAGAAGAGTGTATGTTAGAATTAGAACAAATGAGGTTAAGAATGCCCATAGATTGATGAAAGGAATTGGATAAGTCTAAGCAAAATAGAATGAGCATAGGCTGTGGACTCGATGGTAGGGTGTAGATATTAGTATAAGTTGTGAGGCAAACTGATGGGTTGTACATGCATAGTGCAAGTTGATAGTGGAGTTAGATATTTTATTTTGTAATGGATATGTGTGATTAGATGGAGGGTTATCTACCTCTGACAGTTTCTCTAGACAATTAATAATAATTTTCCTTTTTAAGAAAAAGTTATCGTTCTAATAAAAGTTTTCCTTCCCAATGTGAATTGTCTTTTCTATAATTAACTGTTAACTGGCTTTATGTCATTTCATTACATAAACTATTTTCATTCTTCTCTATTTAAGACCTTAAGACTATTCAATTTTTATTTTGAACAGTTACTTTCTCTTTCTAAAATTTTAAATACTAAGTTTTTCTCTAAAGCCCAGTAGATCCTAAACTTAAAACTCTTCCATTAAGGCTTTCTTGTCTCACTCGAAGATAGCAAACAAGCAGATGAAACCCAAACATAAAAGGTAGATGATTCTTTCAGTTTTCTTCGAAGAGCTCCAAGTAGGTTTAGAAGATAATCGATGGATTCAGTGAGCCTAAGGATGGATGGAGCCGAGCTTGATGATGATCAGAGCCTAAGTAGTGATGTCTTGGTCTAGAATGATTAGGGAGTTGTAAAGGAACCATTGATGGAGATTCTTTTAACTCTGATAGAGAAATTAAGAGTCAAAAATAAAGTTGAGGGGTGCCGCAAAGCTTAGCTATAGGTGAAAATTTTGTGAGGTGAGATTGTAGATGTAAGATTGTGATTGTAAAGTTAAGAAATGCATGAATAATATGCTAAAAATTCTATCATGGGTTTCGTTCAATTCCTTTCCATTGTTGATCTCTCATGATCTTATTTCTTTCATTAGTATTGTTGCCATCACTTTATGTAGGTGAATTGATATTGTATTTTCTTTATAAGTTCTACTAAAAAGTAAAATCAACAAAAAAATTTGGGCTAAAGTCTTCATTCTGTAAATGAGGCCACTTAGGCTGTAGCTTATATATTTTTATTGTAAATGAAGTCATTCGAGTTAATCTTATGATAAATAAAGAAGTGTTTCATATTAATATTGTTTATTTATTGAATGTCGAACTGATAGAATAGTTAACTAATGAGAAAAATCATTAGACCATGTTCATAGGTGACTCGACTTACTAAGTCTATAAATTAAATCAAATGCATCTTTGTAGGCATATAAAGGTATTTTCTAGGGTATGTAGTAGCTTTAACAGTTATGAAGAGCATTTGAGTTCATTATGAGTGTCTCGATAGTTAAGAAATGTTTTATACTATGATGGTATTATAATGCTACTGAATGCTGAGACTTTTGGGATTTTTTTTCCACCATTAAATCTCTTATAGTTAATGATATAGGACTTGTGGTAATGTGGATATGATAAATTTGAGCTCTCTAATGTATGTTTCTATCATATTGATTGTATTAATCCTCAATTTTTATTTTCCTCGATTACTTTGGAAATCTCTTGTTTCATAAGGTATTGAATTCATATTACACTCTTATGTTATTTCTTGGATTACTTTTTTTTTTTTTAATTTTTGAGTGAATTAATTAGATTATTACTTATGTTAATTATTGTTATTGTATTTCTAGTAATACAGGAGTAGCTCACAGCCACCACCATCTCAAAACGCAACTAGATATAATTACAGGGTAGCAGAGAACTTTGTCATCAACCAAGCTATTGACAAAGCATGTTGTACAATTAAAGGTAACTTTATTATTTTTATCATATAATTGACTTACACTAAAAAATTATATCTTAAATCATTAACTAAATGAACATTTTCAATTAGAGGACAATCATCATTACAGATAATACTAGTGCCAATTATCTTACCCTTGGCATTATTACTAAATATAATGTTTCCGCCATGCTATTCGTTCATACAGATAAAAAGGTTAGCATTTTCGATCATGTGTCTTGAACATCCATTATCTACATACCATTTGTTCTTCTTTTTAGTGGATTTGGGACACACCTACAAGAAAATGAATCATCTTTGCTTAAGTACCTAAGCATACTTGGGTTCTTGAAGGTCAATCTTGAAAGGATCCTTAAGTTTCAAGTAAGCCTTCTTTATGTAGCAAAATGCATTAACATGCCCAAATTTCATACAATAATGGAATTGAAGTTAGACTTATAATGAGTGCCTTTTCACAACATTATCATGTGAATGTATACAAGAACAAGTATGATGTCATGATTATGGGTGCTTTGGAACATGCCTTTTGGTGTATATGTATGAGTGATTATCTCTTGGAGGCTTAACTCTTGATCCTTGTGAGCCTTTCATAGTCTTTTTAGGATTTGAAGGTTTTATGTTTGCTTTTGTGAGATCTCACCCAAGCACCAATCCGACCAGCTAAAATGGGATTAGAATGCTCATTAGAGTTCAGACTTATGTTAGAGCCCTCGAGTTCAGATCTATTGATTTTGAAAATGATTTAAGAGTTGCCACCCTAATTTATTTTAAATGAAAAAATTAAGAAAAAATCCAATTATGACTTTAATTTATTAATTTTGCAATTAATTTATCCAATGATAAAATCACCAGTTTTCAAATTAGGTTGAGCTTGGGGACTAGGTTTTTAATATAAATTTGACTCCAAAGTTGAATTTGACTTAAAAATTAATTTTATGGATGAAAAGTATAAAATTAAAATTAAAATGCATGAGCATGATACAATTGTGATGCATGGAGAATTTAAAGGCAAATAAAATAAATATCCACAAGTTAAGGAGAGTGTTTCCTCTAGTCCTTATATATTCTAAGGAAACTATATAATTGCTCCTTAACTCCATGACAATCAAATTAATTACATAAATTAAATAATGGGATGTCTTCTCTAACCCTTATGGGTTCCAAGAAGACTACAACTTCCCTTACAAAATATGAATGTAAATAATTACATTGGAAATAAAAGGGAGAAGGGATTGACTTGGATTTGGATTTAAATTTCAAACGTGTGGGTTTCAAGAAGACCACAAATTCCCTTACAAAGTATTAATATAAATAATTACATTAGATATAAAAAGGGAGGAGGGATTGATTTGGATTTAGATTTAAATTCTAAACATGCCTATGTACTCTATTGAATGGGGATCAAAACTCACGTAGTTCATTTCACGATTAAGTGGAAGGGTTTAAAGATTAATCTGATTAATTTGGTTTGGAGTTTTGTGAGTAAGAGGAAAAGATTATACTTTCTTTTGTGGTAAGCAAAGGGTTTTGTCAGATTGAAACTCTATTTTATCGATACTGGGAAGTAGAGATCCTATTTAAGGAGAGTGGATGAGAATGGAGGGTCGGATTCATTGATGAATTAATTAATTAAAATGATTAATTAACTAATTAATTTTTATTAAATGGATGAATTAATTAATTAGTTAATTAAAAGGATTAATTAACTAATTAACTTGATTAACTGGATGGATTGATTAATTAATTAATTAAGAATATGATTGATTAAAGGCAAGAGAGAAGATGAGTAAGTAGATAGTCTATCAATACAAACTCTAGGTATAAAAGAAAATGGAGGCCTATTTATAGGCAAATGGAGGTGGGGGTATTTTGGAGAATGAAAAAGTAAAAAGAACACAAGGGTAGAGGCTGAAAAGGCTAGAATTTAGGTTGGAGGAGCAAAAATGTTATCTTGGAGGGGCAGAAGGGGGATCAGCCACTAAAGAGGCTAGCGGTGCCACCGTACTTCTATGCAGCACCACCTAGAGGGGTGGCAGCGCCACCAGCTTCTCTGGCAATAGGTTTGTATGGTCCGACCGTCTAGGTTTTTTAGGCATCCAAGTTCAATTTTTGGGATTTTTTAGATTCTAAAAAATTACTAGTCAGTGTTGGTAGAAATTATTCTTAGAACAATTTGATAGTCAGTATGAAGAGAAATCCGGTTAGTTTTGGAAAAATGTTGTCTTGTACAGAGTTCGGTATATGTCAGAGAAGTGTCAATGTCCAAAAATTAAGTATCCTTATAATATTATACATGAGAATCCAGTCTAGGTTGGAGAAGTATCAGCGAGACTATCGTACTAGCTTTACGTTAGCTCATTAAACTTAGCAGGTATCAAACGGCGGCTGAATCATAAGGGTGCAAAATTGAGAGTTCACAGCTTTAGCCTCCTTGTAATTACCTCAATGTTAGAAGTTTGAGAAGTAGAGGCTGTGATGAGTGATGGAAGGGAGGATGTGGAAGTTGATGAGCCATCAAAGCCAAGGTCATATCTCACAAAGGGTGGTCTTTGAGATATAATGAGTATATCCAAAGCTTCCTTTCCTTTGTGTAATTTAGAAATAGAAGTTCTTAATTCTTCAACCTCTAATTTCAATGAATTGTTTTCCTTGTACAAAGATTCAAAAGAAGAGGTTTTTTATGAAACTTTATGCAATGAATTTTTGAGATTAACATTTAATTTTTTTAAAAAAAAGCTTAACATAAGTTTGTCAAGATCTTTAAAATTCTCCTCAAGTTTTGAACGTTTTTCTTTGTAAAATTTTATTTTGGAAAAATATTTTTCACATTTTAAGGGTATAGCCTCCATAAGCTTATCAACAACATAATTATCAATTTCATCACAAGAATGAGAAGTAAAGCATACCTCATTTGAAAAATCTTCCAATTAAGAGAGGTTTTGCTTGAAGAGAGTCATCATTTTTCCTTCTCTTCTAAATTTCCTTACTTTCTACCTTCCCTTTCTTAGTAAGTGGTAAGTCAGTCTATCTACTACTAGGTTCTTTCTAATTAGTTGCATCCTTATAATGATAATATAAATAAGTAGTTCCCTATGTCTTATTTATACTTTTAGTTTAGGTGAGTGAATGTCCCTTTACTTTATTTAGTGTCTTAATAGCTAGTTATACTATCTAGTTATAAAGTCTTTATGATTAAGATAATGACTAGTGGAATCTTCTTACTCCTTTGGTAGTTAAAGGACCATGAAGCATTGATTTGCAACTACATCCTCTTTTTCTTCATTAGAAGAATCTTCGTCAAATGTAGCCTTGAAGTCTTTCTTCTTCTTCTTATCTCACTTCTTCTTATTCTTAGGACATTCCTTTTGATGTGGCCTTGCTTGCCACACTCAAAGCAAGTTACTTTATTTTTCTTGTCTTTACTTGAATTGGAGTTGGAGGAAGACTTCGTGAATGGTCTCTTTTCTTTCTTTTTATTCTTTGTTATCTCCTTCTGTAATACCCAAGGTCTTCATAGCTCATCAGAATTATAATAATACCATAAAATATAAATTTTATGAGTATAGTATCAATGACATAGTGATAGGATGAAAGAAACTCTTGTTGATATTAAGTGCTTGAGTGTATATTTTTATAAAATATGAATATTTATTGTATGCTTTATTGAATTAGTTTTAGGAAATATGTCTTAGTTTAAGCTTATTATGATATGGGAAGGTAAGATTTAAAATGCCAAGTGAAAGGGAAGGAAAAAAAAAGTTACGAAAAATTTTTAAGTTCGGAAAACGTATTCAGGTGGGCTTGTTGATGGGCTTTTGGACTCCAAGCCCAAGCCCATGGAGTGGCTGGGCCTAAGGCCTCTAATTTTGGTGGAGCTTGATCAAATTAGGGTTAGAACAAGTTAATAAAGAGTTAGCGTAAGAAGGAGTTAGATTAGCCACCTTTGTTGACTTATGTTAACTTTAACACCTAAGCTTTCCACTTTTCCATCACCATGTCTATGTTCATTTTGGTGATGATGGGATTCATTATTATGATGCTTAGTCACCATACACCTAAGGGCCATCTCAACCATCCACCTTGATCAATCTTAGCCCTCCATTTTAACAAAAAATGTGACCATTGATATTGTAGGATTAAATCACCACCATTGATTCTATTTGTATATAAAGTGAAAATGTGTTAAACCATTTCATTTGTAACCTACACCAAAAATTTTCACTCTCACCAAAGGCTAAAAACCTCTCAACTTGTTCTTCAACTTAGAGCTAAATTTAGAGCATTTCAAGGTGAGATTTATTACTTAAGTGATTCCTTTCTTTTCTTAGCCTAAGTGTGATAGATTGTTAGTAACTATTTCTTTTCTTTTAATTTCTATGATTGGATTTTGGTGGAATGATTTAAATAAGAGTTAGTTTGGCATGTTAAGTGATGAAATATGAGAATGGGGGTTAAGGATTTGGGGTTTAATAGGTGAATAATAACAAGGGAAGCATGAAAAATCAATGAGGAGGAATTTTAGATAGGGTTCGGCCAAACTAGGATTTTTAGGGGAAGTGTCCAAATTTTTTTTTTTAACACTATCTAAGGTTATTTGGGATGTTGAAAAGTGGGTTAAAAATGTAAAATTTGAATTTAGAGATTTTATTCAAAAATTGAAATTCTTAAAGGCATAATGCATAATATAAGAGAAGTGTATAATGTGAGGTGTATTTTGATGTTTGATTATTGTTATAGGTTTTGCATGACCTTAATTTCATTTTCGAAAGATCAATTTGAGATTTGATTGAGAAATTTTGGGTTTTCCCCAAATCATCCCAATTTGGTAAAGTTAGGGTTTATGGGAATTGAAAGAGATTAATTTCAATTGGTGTATGAATGTTGATTGTTTGAGTATTAATTTGATAAATCCATGTTTAATTTGAAGTTTGAAAATGAATTTGATAGTTTTTCCTAAATCTTGGAGTTTTGAGTTACATTGGGAGTTTCAAGATTTAAACTTGAATGTTTAAGATTAATTGGTTAAATAAGCTTGTAATTGATTCAATTTGATGTTTATAAAGTCAATTTGAAATGTGATTGATGAAAATGATTTTTCAACTCTAATTGGAATATACCAAATTAGAGATTTTGATTTTTGAGTTTTGTTAATTCCCCTAAATGTTAGAAAATTAATTGCATTGGTTTCCATTGATGAATATAGGATTTAATTAAGGAATTAGAAAAGAAAAGGAACCTAATTGTTTTGATGAAAGGATTTGGACAACATGGGATTTTGGAATAAAGTGATTAAATAATTAATGTGTTTAAGTATGCTATTGTTTAATATATTGGAATGTGTTTTGGTGATTAATATTAGGAAGTTGATGTTAAGTTGAGTTTAGAATTAGATTAGCAAGTTAAAGGAGTAGAAATTAAATATGATTGTTTGGGTGTATTTGTAGAATCGTAAGGCAAAGGCATTGCTCGGGATACCGAGGAGCCTCGTTATAATCTACGTTAGGACTATTGGTATAGGAGCTAAGGAGCAAGAGGTGAGTACCTAATAATATTATATTACTTGTGCTTTAAATATAAGCATGAATATTGAATCATTTTTCTAATTGAAATGCATTGCAATTCTTTGGCATGACCGATTATTGAATCAAATATCCTTTATGGAAATTGGCCAAATAAGCCTTATTGCTTAATCTCATAATATGATCAATGATGTGAACTTGATTATTTATTATCCATTGAATCATTTTATGGATGGAGAAATAAAATGTTATAATGATATTATGATAAGGAGAATACCCCTCTAATGTGGGGCAATACATCAGACCTTGTGCACAATGGTAATGAACCCTCAGATAGGGTAAAGATTATCCGAACCTTAGTTGGGAAGGGTTTAAGGTCTCCAGTACGTACGACTTGATTAGTTATACATGTGACTAGGAATGTAGGAGTGAGTAAGGCATATGCCGCCACTCGATTGATTATGGGGGAAACACACCATTTCCAAGAAAGAAAATGTTCTGCTAAAAATTATAATATTTACTGTATATGGAAAAGTATTCCATAAGAATAACTCTTGGTCCATTTTATTTTATTGCTATAAGAAACCATCATTAAACCACATACCATTTGTTTATTTTATATAGTATTATTTTGTACTCATTGAGATTTGTCTCACCCCATAGTTGTTATTTATTTTCAGGACCAGTTAATAGTTTGGCAAGGTAAATTTCAAGTTCTACGTCTTCACTTGGAAATTACATTGCTAGTTTTGGTATCATCATGTACATATTATGTTGTATTTTAGAGGTTTCACTCTAGAGCTCCATGTTTTGTTAAAGTCTGTAATAATGGTATAACTTAGAATATTATTAGTATGTGTGGTTGGATATTACCTTAGTACAGTTCAGATACATAATTAATACTCACTTAAGTAGTAATTAGATCACTGGAAAATGGAGTTCAAAAGCGATAAGTATGAAAATGAATTTAAATGATAACTGACTATTATATAGGTAATTAACACGGTAATCGGTAATAAAGAATAAGAATTATGGCTATGATCTTGGGTCAAGGATAACGTGATAGTAACAGCTTATGAGTTATAGGTTGTTCTACAGGTTTAGGTGACCTTACATCTCCCTATACCCTAGGATAGTCATGGCTCAAAGATGGGTCGTGGCACCTCTTCACTCTTTTAGATAGCATGACCAACTCTTTATCATCATCATCACTCTCATCTGAGTCACGTTGACTCTCACTATCATGTTGGTCTTTGGTGGAACATTTGAGAGCAATGGTCCTTTTCTTCTCACTTTGGACTTCTCCTTTTTCAATTATCATCTCATAAGTGAGTATTTTTCTAACAAGGACATCTGTAGGAAGCTTGCTAAGATCATTTGCTTCCTTAATGGAAGCCACCCTAGCCTTAAAGTGTTTCTTTGGAAGGGCTTTAAGGATTTTGTTGTTGATATTTTCCAAATAGTAGATCTTTTCAAATTTCTTCAAGTTTGTGATAGTTGCAAAAAGTTGATTGGTCATATCGGTTACATTCTCATTAGGCTTTTGATATTGAAGAGCTTATATTCATGGACAAGCATTTGCACCTTCTTAGATTTAACTTGTTTGGTGCCTTTATGGTATTCTCTAATGTCTTATGAATGCTATGAGCACTTGTATAATGTTAAACTCTCCCATATTCTTCTCTTGATAAAGAATTAAGAGGAATTGCCATGGCTCTCTTATTCTTTTGATTGGCTCTTCTATGAGCATCAAGCCATTCTTTTCTTGAAATAAACTCTTCCTTACCTTAAATTATCTTTGAGGTAGGCTTCCATTCTTCAAGAACACTATCCCATACATTGATGAGATCAATATCAAGGTAGACCTCCATTCTATGGTTCCAATAAGCATAATTGGTGCCATCAAAGTAAGGTTTGAGATGATTTATCCCTTCATTGGCCATCTTGATCTTTTCTCAAGCAATTAAGCTCTTGGATATGAGTCCAAGCTATAATACTACTTGTTGCCTAATATGCATTAAGAAAGGGGTTGAATTAGTGGAAAATTAAAAATTTAGGAGTAACAGATAGTGATATAGAAGAGAGAACACACAAGATTTATAGTGGTTTGGATATAACAAACCTTCATGCACTCCCTAACCTCAATTAGATGTTTTCACTATCAATAGAGTTTTGACAAGTTCACTCCCAACTTAGTGTTTAGGCTCACACCAAACCTTATAAGTATTTTTCCAAAGTTCCCACTCAACCCTTACAAGTATTTTTTTAAGATTCCAATTCAAACCTAAACAAGAATTTTATAAGCTCACTCTCAACCTCAGAAGTATTTTACAAAGACCAACACACAACTCTTGAGCAATAAATGCACTTAAAACTAACACAAAGTTTGAAAATTAAATGAATAAGACTTAAGAATCAAATTTGCAAGAGTTTGGTCACTTAGGAAGGTTGTTCAACAATATTTAAGGCCTTTACAGGAAGCATTTATAGCTTTTCTCCACCAAATGGCCATTACAAATAATAGTAAACCAAATCTATCCACAACAGCTAGAAAATTTGTACTCAATATAATGTCAAAGAAGAATCGCTATTGCAGAGTCTCAATTGCGGTCGCAATTTGATTTTGTAGTTACGATATTTGAAAGTCTCAAATGGCTAGTTGACACATGGCAAGTTTCCATTAGCTACTTGACTATTCATTGGAACAATTTCTTGGGATATGAATTTTGCGATCGTAATGTCTATGTCGCAATCGTTGTTCTCTTTTTATGATCTGTATTGCTACTATGGCTGCAAACTTTACTGTGTTTCAAATGAAATTGATGCTATTTGGCTTGAATTAATTCGCGGTTGCAATAGCTTATGTCACAGCATGATGGTTGCGTGCACGATTCACTTGTTGCGGTTCCAACTTACAAGTCTGTTGCACAACTTTGGAATTTTCAAGATTCTTAATTTTCAGCTTTTTCTAAGTGATTTTTCTGCAAAATCAACACTTAATACAATCATTAGAATACTTCAATTTGATTATCAAGATCAAAATCGAGATTGACTAAATTTAGAATCCAATTTAAGTCAATAGTGCTATTTTTCTAACAGAAAAAGAATAGCTCTTTTAGACATCCATGACCATCTTAGATGAGAATTCAAGAACTCAACCTCATGTTCCTACAAGTAGGCAACCTGATACAACTTCACAACAAAATGCAAGAAGAACATCCTTAAAAAAGAAATTTTAGAAATCAAGATGATGACATTCTGATACTTTTTGTGTAAAGTAGTAGAACAGGTGCATCATATTTGCATATATCTTCTTTTATCATGAACTATGTAGATCAAGATATGATTTATTTCATATTTTGTTAGATTATTAACTATCTAGATAGGAAGTGACATTATGCTAATAACAAATAGAGCAAGTACTTCTCTAACTTACTAGTTTCTAAACTACCATTTAGTAGTATTCAATATCAATTCATTGATCTAAAACAACGTATATATATTGATAATAAATGTTAATTATCTTTTACAGTTTTCTTCAAATTGCATTTCTTTATTAGCAATTCTTTACCCCCAAATAGCCAGCATTTTTCAATGTAATTATATTTGTTGTCAAAATTTGTAATTACTTCTTTTCTCCCCATAATCTAACCACCATAAATCAATGAAATCTCTTAACCATTAGATGACGAGCAATAGAGTTCAAAACCATCCAAATAACCCAAATGTTGTAACCAACCCTAGCCTAAGAACCAACAATTCAAGCCATATCAAAATATTAATGCCAAAGAGAACTTAACTTGACCAAATATTTCCAAAAAAATAAGTCTAGTTTCACAATTTTCCCAAAAATAGCTAAATAAATTCAAGCAACCTGCAATCAATATATATAACAATACTTGCACAACTCACTTTTGAATTATATATTAACTTTTTAATGATGACACTTCTCGATACAACACATACTTGCATTTTAGCAAATAATTTTTTCATTCAAACATTTTAACAAACAGTTTACTTACATATAAACAACAAACTACATAGACATCAAAACTCAACAAATTGTGGTAAATATAATTTGCCATTTTCTAATCTATTTCTCCAATGTGCAAATACAAAATAAAAAAAGAAAAAAGCAATAATAAGTAAAACCATCTTCATTTTGAACCCAACAGAGAACTGTTTCTTTATGTTCAATTTCAGCTTCATATCTCTTAATATCATCATTAGTACACTTTGAAGTTCATTGTGTAGTTGATGCGCTTGGTTTCTTCTAAGTTCACTAGCAACTTTGACTTTCCTTGCCTGACAATCTACAATTTTATTTTCATACTCTTGAATCTTCTCTAGTAAATGTGGAATTTTATCTAAGCAACCAATGCATATATTTTCATCAACCCATTCAAAAAAATTACATTTTGGACCGTCCTCAAATCGACCACAAAGTCCACAACTACAAAATTTCTTGCCCAAATTCTTAGGAGTTAACGATACCCTCATTGGAGATTGTGCAACACACTTGCATCTCTTTAGCACCAGACTTACTGCCTCGATTTTACTCCCATTAACTCTTGCCTGACTTAACTTTTGATTGGGGTTTACCTTCAGATGTGGATTGGAAAGGTAATGTAAAGAATATTGGAATGAGTGGAAGATTTAGTTTTTATAAGTATTAGGGATTTGATTTAGTTTTGCCCCATTTCACTTTAAGTTTCTATTTATTTTATTTTTTTATTTGCTATTAATCCACGTGAATAAATGAATGCCATGTGGCATTCATTAATTCAAGTGGCACATATAGTTAGTAATTTATATTATAAAAGTGGAGTCCACAAACTTCATATTAGCAGGCACTTATGGCATTAGGGCTGTGGATTCTGAACTAAAGCCCAAACTTTTTTTTTTTTTTTTCACAAAATTTGCACAGATTCCAAAGTATAAAAGGGACAAATTATAAAATACCTTTTCATACTTTCTCTTATATTATTTTAGGTAAACACATAAATACCACTAACTTTACAAATGATTAATAATAGATCTAAAATTCGTTACTAATTTCGAAATGGATTAGTGACAGATTGGTGGTTGCTAATTTGATTTTCATTTGATTAATAACAAATTTACCGTCATTAATTTGGCCTTCATTAGGGAAATAAAATTGGTAATAAAAATATCACAAATTTTGTAATCAACAATCCATTACTAAATTAGTAACTAAGGGTGAGTAAAATTGAACTGAAATCGAAAAATTAAATCAAACTGATTAGTTTGGTTCGGTTTAATTTTTTGAGAAATTTAAGTTTAGTTTGATTTTTAAAATAGTAAACCGAATTAAATTTCAGTTTGGTTCAGATTTTACTAAAAAATTTTGATTTGAACTGTATCAACAAAAATTTTAATATATTTATGTAAATATTATATATACACAATATATTATATTATATATATATATAAAATATAAAATAATATATTATACATTATTACGTATATATATATATATATATATATATATATATATATATATATATATATATATATATATATATATATATTCTATAAATAATAAATATATATAAAACAAAAATGGTCCAAATCAATAACCGAACTGATATGAACTTTTCACTTTGGTTCGGTTTGATTTTATATAAATTCGGTTTCAATTCGATTTTCATAAAATATAGATTTAATTTATTCAATTTTTCAATTCGGTTCAATGTTAAACCAAACCGACCGTTTACACACCCCTATTAATAACCTACTTTAATCCGTTACTAAGGATTTAACCATGTGCCACTTTTGGTAAGAATTCTTATAGTAATTCAAATTATGATGTTGAATTAATTTTTTTAAATTCTCATTTCAAGTTTGATTTTTACTATATATTAAATATATATTTAACATAGTTAATTGTACTTTTTTTTTAATCTATAACAATATTCACTAATTAAAGAAGTACACACATTATCTTAATCTTAAATACAAAGTGAACCTACATATTAACTTTAAGAATTAACTTAGTACATAATATTTATTATAAATTTTATTAACTAGAGTTTGATTATTAAATTCAAAACTACAAAAAAAATATTTTTCTTATGAACCAGAATTCCACCATTAGTAAAATATGAATATTTAACATAATTATTCTTTGCAAACTTAATTGAAATTAGAGAACCATTTATCAAAGCCGGGGCTTGGAATGAAATTAGTAATTCTCAATCTAACTTGCATGTTGGGTAAATCTTGTTACTAATAAGAGTGTTAAATCTTACAATATCTATCATCTTTAAAATATTTTCGATATACCAAAAGAACCTAAAAAATAATTTGGATAAACTCATAATTGAATAATATATAATTCTTAAGCTATATATATATATATATATATATATATATATATATATATATATATATATATTGATTGTACTTTTAAAATAGTTCTCACATAAATAAAAAAAAATTTTTCTTGTCCTTAGACATAGATTATATTGACCGAACCATGTAAATTTTTATATTAAATCTGTGTATTATTTTTCTTATTTTATTCCTTTTAATTTTACCGTTTGCATGATATCTTTTTTCCTTGTCATTTTCATATTTACCAAAACAGTTCTAATTTCTTTACTCTATTACTCTTTTTTTTTTTTTTTTCCTCATTTTCATTGATACCAAACAGTTCTAGTGATATTCCATTTTCACCGCACCTAACATAGAAGTCTCAAAAGCTGTACATTTAGATTTAGATACTGTTAAATATATAAAAGAATGAAAATATAGAGTATGTGCAAGTAATCTTACATTGATTAATGATAAGAAATATAAACGAATTAAAATAAGAAGAGTAACACAATATAAATAATTTATGTTATTTTGCATTGTAAAGCTCAACTTATTGTAAGTTCAATATCTTGATTTAACTTTAATAAATACCGTAAAAAATTAAATGGATAAAAATTTACTCACATATAAAAATTAAATTGATAATTTTTTATTGTCCAAAGTGAAGCATATTCTTTTAATTTTTATAGTCAATTAATGATTTATTATGCATAGTTCATACATAATTAAAAAGAAAATATGACTTAGAGTAAACTTGATGGAGCAGGTGGTAGGACTCTTGATTTGCAATTCCAATATATTTCTTCACCCTTTGCCAAATACTTCAATAACTGTGCTTTGAATTGGGGTCCATGAGCCATGTACTTAACAAATTCATTGTGACAAGGTTTTCCCATGGACACTAACTCATTGCAACAATGGTTAGTGATAACTTCAATATTTTTAAATATTGATTTGAAAATCTCATCTCCACAATGAGAAGTAATCTGTCTTCCACATTGATCTAAAAATCGAATAATTTCAACCATTTGATTTGGGGAAGGTGATTGTGCATCAATATTGATTGCAATTGCAAAGTTTGAAGGAGTTAGAATTACAAATAGAACAGATACAAAACAAAAGTTGCTAAATGTTGCCATGATAGTTTAATGCAATTAGCAATATAGTGTTTATCAACAAGTGTTTGAGAATGTATTTGAATCACTAGAAAAATACCTTTTATAGAGATAATCCATATGAAATTAACTTTATCGTTTCCTAATTTTTAATAAATTTTTTTTAAATGATCATAAACATGTAACTGATGGTAATGCTAATGTTATGTTGCTGAATTAATTTTTTAGTCCTCCTTTCAATTTTGAATATTAACATGAATTTAATATAATTAATTACAAATTTCTTCTTCTTCTTCTTCTTCTTTTCCTATAACAATGTAACGGTTTCATGATTCTTGAAAGTACATTTTAAAACATTTAAAATTTGCCTAAATGATCATAAATATTTTTTTACGTTCTCATTTCTAGTTTGATTATTAGTATGGATTGAATATAATTTATTATATTTTTTTTAGCCTATAACAATGTTGACCCTAATTGAAGAATTGTGTGTGTATATATATATTGCTATAAATTTTATTAATTAAAGTTTGATTCTTAAATCAACTATAAAAGAAGTATTTTCTTATGAACCAGTATTCCACCATGTCCTATAAGCAAAATATGAACATTTAATATACTTTATTATTTTGAACAAAACCTAGTTAAAATTAGACTCATTTATTGAAGCCAGACTTAGACCGAGATTAAGGGGGCGTTTAAGGTTGATGTTAGGGATTAAAATAAATGTTTTTAGAATTTTTTGGATATAATTGATAGATTTTTATTATTTTTTATAAATTGTTTTTTTAAATTTATTTCCAAGAAAAGTATCAATTTGCTTAGCAATTTTAAAAAATATAAAAAATTTTATTGAAAAATGTTTTTTTTAAAATGTAACTCCAAAAAGGGCCTAATAATATCTCAATCTAACTACCTAATAATATCTCAATCTAACTTGCATGTGGAATAAATCTAGTTACTAAAAAGAGTGTTAAATCCTATAGTTATATCATCTTTAAGGAAAATTCTTCTTTAAAATATTTTTGATATATAAAAAAATGGAAAAATAATTAGGATTGTTGAGAGAAATAATAGAGAGTAGAGAGAAAATTGAGAGAATGAATTGTATATTATATTGTGTATTTAGTACAAAAGTTCAATAATGGATACATGAACATTTTAAAGGATACACATCAAGGAGTACATGAATAAGGGATACAATAATCATGACTATAACTAAGACTATAATTAAGGTTAAATATATACATTAATATCTTCCCTCAACTTAAAGGTAGTAAAGAAGCATGATCTGAAATTTGCTAAAAAGATCATGAAAATATTGATGACAATGGATTTTAGTGAAAATATCTATAGCTTGGTCGAGAAAAGAGACTAAAATGAGTTTAATAATACCTTCAAAGACATGATGTTACACAAAATAACAATCATTCATCATTGTGAGCAATTTGAATAGCATTGCGATTGTCACAATATAAGAAAATAGTAGATAAGTGCTCAATACATATCTCATGAAATAGCCATTAAAGCCAAATCAAGTTTAGAGGCAATGTCAATAAGAGCTCGATACTCAGTTTCAGTACTAGACCAGAAGACTACAGTTTGTTTTTTACTCTGTAAAGAGATGAGAGAATCACCAAGAGAGAAACAATAGCCAGTGATAGAATGTTGATTAGTAGGATCCTCTGCCCAATCAGCATAATGAATAAGCCTTGAAGTCTAGTGTGGATGAACTAGAAAATATAAACCATCAAAGAGAGTACCCTTCAACAAAAAACAATAGCAAAATGAGTACTACAATGAGCAGACATAAATGACTAACAACATGAATTGCATAAGCATGTATTGACGATTAATAGTGAGATACATAATATTGCCAACCAACTAATGATAAAGGGTGTTTGCCTCAATAGGAGTACTAGCGATTTCTCATCTATGAGACTAGCATGAGAAATAAAATTAGTAGCATATTTTGCTTGAGAAAAATAATAGCCGATTGAGTCAAATGATACCTCAAGACTAAGAAAATAATTAAGATGTCTAAGATCTTTCATTTCAAATTGCTTGCTAAGGAACAACTTAAGCTAACTGATGCCTTACAAATTATTATCAGTTATTATCATGTCATCTATATAAAGAAGGAAGAGAATGCGTCCTTTACTGGTCTATTGAATGAAAAAGGCATGATTATGAGGACTAGATGAAAAACAAATTTGGCCAATAGTAGAACTAAACTTAGCAAACCAAGCTCGAGGGGCTTACTTTAAGCTATAAAAAGCCTTTTGAAAACGACAAACCTTATTAGAAGGATGAATATAACCCGAAGGAGGTTACATATAAACTCTTCAAAAAGATCACCATTAAGGAAGGCATTCTTCACATCCACCTAAAATAACTACCAATGTTTTATAGCAACAATAGAGAGAACGCTACGAACAAAAGTGATATGAGCCATATGAGTAAAAGTTTTTTCATAATCAATCCCATACTCTTATGTAAAACCCTTAGTTACAAGTTTAGCCTTTTAACACTCCACCGAACCATTTGCCTAAGTCTTAATTTTATAAACTCATTTACATCTAATAACAGACTTTTCTAAGGGTAAATCAGCCAAATCATAAGCATGAGTTCTTGTACAAGCCTAAAGTTCTTCAATCATAGCTTATTGCCAAAGATCATCAGTACTAGCCTCATGATATGTGCTAGGTTCATATAAGGAAATAATAGTAGAATAACGATGTTAATCACATATAGTAACATTGGTTTGTCTTACACGAGTAGTGCAACAAAAAGGAGAGGGAACATGTGGTGATACCAAAATCATAGTGTAATTATTATAGTAAGGCCTAAATATCTTGAAGAGAGAACTTTGGAGACAAAGAACCATCTATGACACTTGTTGTAGTGAAGGAACATATAGGTCTTAAAGTGCTCATAGAAGAGTTAACCAAGTCACCAAAACTAGAAGCTTGTCAATTTTGAGGGCGACGAAAACAATCAACCTTCATATGACCATGTTTCTTATAATAATTATAGGTAATATTGCGAGAGAATCCTAAAGGAGCAATTAAGGCAACATTAGTTTGAGAAGAAGAACCTAAAGGAGTAACCAATATAGAATCAATGGATGACAAAGATTACTCAGTATAGAGAGTGTTGAAACAAGTTTCCTCAAAAATTTATCCTCGAATCACAACATCTAACTTTGCTAGCGGATTGCAATGAAGAAGAGAGTCATTAACAAACTCAAATTCAAAGCAGAGAGTCATATATAAGATGTCAAAGATGTTGAATATCATGGAGTCCCATTTATAGATTCATAGAAGCAGAATCATGCTATTGTGGTTCGCAGTTGGTTAACTTATCCCAAAGTGTCTAAATTTCATAGACATAACCATGAATGGTCTGATTAGGCTATCGTTGCAGGTGATGAAGACAATGATAAATTTGAAATTGATGAACATCATCAAAAATAGAGTAACAATTTTTTATAAAAAGCATACCTTTTGAGTAGCGCCCTTAATATCAGCTAAATAGGTATTATGAAACCTTGTTAAGATATGATATTTTTGCACATTGATCTAGCTTTTCAACAAATATAGTCTCATCTTTATTAGCTTTTTTAGTAGGTTTAGGAACCTCACCCGTCACATAGTGCTAGAGAAAATGACTTTTTAAAAAACTACACATTTCCTATGCCCACAAGTCATAGTTGAAGCAATAAAAAATAATAGTAATAAATTGTAAAATAGGCTGAGAGTAGGCTGGGAATTCTCAGAAGTAGCCATCCTGTGAAAAACTAACAAAAAAAAAACGGTGGAATTTAGAGACGGAATCATGTCAATTTGACTGCAAAAATGAACTTAGAAAGGTTAAAAACTTCAGGAATCAATCCTAAGCTATTGAAAATCAGTTTAAAACCCACTGAACCAATTAGTCAAAGATGGCTAAACCAGTTTGAGCTGATGTGTTGACAAGGCAAATTAGAGTATGGATTGAAATGTGAATGGAGTGTTACGGCTGATGTCGTGGATGCAGAGGAGAGTTGGCTAGCATGAAAGAAGTTGAGTTAGATTCTTCTTGTGGCACTTAAGGGCATGTTAGGACTCTAATGACAGAACAATGACAAGGGCTAGAATCGTCGGAGGAAGAGGAGCACACCGGCAAAGATGAAACGAACAATTCTGACTTAGAATCCAACAAAATATTCAAGCAGTGATGTTTTACTTGTGTATTTTATTTTTTATTTCAAATAAAAAATTAAACCAAGAGCATAAAAAAACTTACAGTAAAGGTTCTAATACCATGTTGATAGAGATAACAAAGAGCAAAGTCAAACAATTGGGAGAATGAATTGTATATTATGTTGCGTGATATGAAGTACAAAAGCTGAATACTTGTATATACGTATCAAGGAATACATAAATAAGGAATACAATAATTAAAGCTATAATTAAGGCTAAATATATGTGTTAACAAGGATAAACTCAATTAAATTAGATATATTCTATTAATTTTGTGTAGGTGTTACATGTGTTTTACCATATTTCCAAACTAGCATCATATTGATGTATTGCATGATTTATTTATATTTTTATATAATATTAATTTTTTATAATTTTATACTATGCAACATAATTTTTTTTATTAATTTAATTAATATATTTAAAAAATTAAGAAGTATTTAGAAGAAAAATTTACAAAAATATAAATAAGTAAATAAATATAACTAAATATTAAAATATTTAATAAAAAATTATTATTTTAATGATATATATATATATATATATATATATATATATATATATATATATATATATATATATATATATATATATATATATATATATATATATATGTTTTAAATTGATGATTTATGTAACACATTCTTTTACATTATGGAAAAATTAAAAAATTTTAATTTTATTTAGGTTACATATCATAATTATACTTATAATATATTTAATTATCATAATATGTTACAAATTTCATTAAGTAATAATAATTTTTTTAAGGCTTCTTTTATATATACATTATAGATTATAATATTCATAAAATATTCATTCTAATCACCAATATCTATTATATTATCCAATTATATTATCCATTATAATAAATTTATCCATTATAATTAATATAATTAATATATCATTATCTATTCTAATATCTATTAGAATATATAATTATATATATAAATATAAAATAAAAAAATAAATAGAATTAAAATTAATTATAAAAAATAGAATTCTAAATAGAAACGCTGGCGGCATGCTTAACACATGCAAGTCGGACGGGAACTTGGGTCTATGTCAATTAGAAAAAAGAGGAAAAAGTATTTTAAAGTCTTACCAGATTTGGAATGTTTTTGCATATTTAAAATAAAAAGAAAGAATAAAAAGACGACTTCATAATTTCAGTTCGAATAATGATTTCGATTGTTAATCATTCCAATTTACCCCGGGAATTCCTTGTTTTGCTCAAAGATGTTCATTTACCGAACAGAGAGAATAGGATAAAAATAATTAAATTAAAGAGTCGGTTATATATCATTAAAATTGTAATATTTTATCTTCTAAAAAGAATATTATAACATCTCATTTTTATTAATTCATTTGACCTATAGCAAGTAGAATAATGCCACGTAAGATACATTTAGCATGAGAATATTTATGTGAAAATCACGTGGCAAAATCTAGAACATCATAAGCCTACTTTATATATATATATATATATATATATTACACACATTGTAGTTTATAAAATTATTTTTTTAATGGTTTATTATTAATTTTCACCATTTATTTTAATTTATTTATATTATCTATCATTAATATTATAACATTTTATCTTCTAAAAAAAATTATAATATCTCATTTTTATTAATTCATTTGACACATGATATGTAGATAAATGCCACATGAGATAAACTTGGCATGAGAATATTTAAGTGAATGCCATGTGATAAAATCTAAAACATTATAAGCTTGATATATATATATATATATATATATTAGACTTATACTTTTATATTAGTTATGAATATATATTATTTTTTTAAAATTTATAACAACTAAATATAATGAAACAATAACCCAAGTACATTATTCAAAAAAAGAAAAAAAAGACCAAGTACAAAAAATAAAATAAAAACCTTTGCTAGTGAATTTGATTAGCCCTGTAGCTTAAATATGTGCTAATGAATTCAATTACATTTTCTTTCCCTCTCTCTACACTTTTTTTCGATTACATTCAATTATATAAATATTAAGTAATCTCATATTGATTAATAATAAAAAATATAAATGAATTAAAGTAAGAAGAGTAAAACAATATAAATAATTTATGTTATTTTGCATTGTAAAGCTCAACTTATTATAAGTTCAATATCTTGATTTAACTTTAATAAATACCGTAAAAAATTAAATGGATAAAAATTTACTCACATATAAAAATTAAATTGATAATTTTTTATTGTCCAAAGTGAAGCATATTCTATTAATTTTTATAGTCAATTAATGATTTATTATGCATAGTTCATACATAATTAAAAAGAAAATATGACTTAGAGTAAACTTGATGGAGCAGGTGGCAGGACTCTTGATTTGCAATTCCAATATATTTCTTCACCCTTTGCCAAATACTTCAATAACTGTGCTTTGAATTGGGGTCCATGAGCCATGTACTTAACAAATTCATTGTGACAAGGTTTTCCTATAGACACTAACTCATTGCAACAATGGTTAGTGATAACTTCAATATTTTTAAATATTGATTTGAAAATCTCATCTCCACAATGAGAAGTAATCCGTCTTCCACATTGATCCAAAAATCCAATAATTTCAACCATTTGATTTGGGGATGGTGCTTGGGCATCAATATTGATTGCAATTACAAAGTTTGAAGGAGTTAGAATTACAAATAGAACAGATACAAAACAAAAGTTGCTAAATGTTGCCATGATAGTTTAATGCAATTAGCAATATATATTCTTCTAGGGTTTAATAATTGATTTGTGAATGTATTGAATCACTAAAAAAGTACCTTTTAATTTGGCAAAAAAAAAGTACCTTTTATAGAGAGAATTTGAATGACATTAACTTTACCATTTCATAATTCTTTTTTTTTTAATCAAATTCCGTTTCATAATTCTTGATAATATATTTTAGCACATTTAAAATTTAATTAAATGATTATAAATATCAAGAATATCACACATTTGTTAAATATAAAAATATTAAATGATTAATATAAAAATAAATTTCTCAATATTAACAAATTAATTTTTAAAATTGATTTTTCTAAATTTACATTTAAAATTTATCATATTCAATCTCTCTTATTACTTGATAGCTTTTAAAATTATTTCTTTAATTTTTATATTAAAAATTTAACAATAAATATGAAACTGCTAGTAATTTCAACGTTTTGATGTTCAATTAATTCTTTATGTTCTCATTTCAAGGTTGATTATTAATATGGATTTAACAATTGATTATATATATATATATATATATATATATATATATATATACCAATATTGACAATAAAAAAGTAAAGATGTACGTATTTTTTTTTAATAATCTTAAATAAAAAGTGAATATACATAAGGGTTAGTTTAATTGATAAATAAAGCTTACTCAAGTTTATTTATCAGAATTTGATGCTTAAAATCATATTCTTACCTAACAAACTAATGTGAAACTCATTAAAAAAAGTAATCATTTTTTTTTTTTTTTTGTCCTTTGAACTTTTCTCATTTCGATCAACAATGGTTGGCTAATATATCCTATATTAGTTTACTAGAAGAAAATACATATTTTTCAATAAAATATTCTGTTCTTAAAGCATTGGGCCATCGAATTTCGACAAATGAAATATCATTAAAATCAAAATCAAAATTCAAAGACCAAAAAAAAAAAAAAATTGAATTATATAACCCTAACCATGGGTGTAATTTCCGGGTCAAATCACTTCGCCAAATAAGAACAAGAAGCAAGAGCAAGTAACCTTGATTCAACTATAAACAGGTATTCTTTTTTTTTACTAATAGTAAGACGTAACTTTTGGCCAAAAAAAAAAAAAAAGTGTGTCGTAACTAAAAAAATTACATGTACAAAATGCATAAAAAATGCAATTTGCTAAACTACTAATCTTAGACAACAACAAAATCTGTCATATGGAATTTTCATTTCTGAACCCTCTGAACAAGAGATATATATACCTGTCATCCAGGAACCATTCACAGTTAAGATTGTAACCATTCACAGGGTTTGTCCAAAGGAACTTGAAATTCGACAAGCATTTTCATCACCGTATTAATGGCCGCTTTCAATCATCATCTTGTCAAGACTGCTATCTTTTCTATGTTGATAGATGGACTTCCTACGAGCTATCTCCTCTCTGCAGAGACAAGAGAATTCTCAACCTAACATAAAAACCTTGTAAAATGCAAAATAGTATGGATTTCAAATTACAAGTAATGGGGAAGGAACTATTTGACTAGAATCTTGCAAGTTGATCTCTTAAAAAGAAAAAACAAGATTTGTCCAATGCAGAGCTCACTAGGAAGGCAATAAATATATCGCCCAGGAAACAACGAGGAGTAATTATAAAATCAACACATTCCTACACGAGGCACTATGTCCACATATTCCACCCACAATGTATACTTTGCCCTTTATTGTGCTTTTGTATTTGTTCAATTACGTTTGCCTAGACAAATAGAAGAAAGAATCACTAAAACCTATGAAGCAAGTTTACTAGACTTTACAGACAGGATGTAGTTATTCTCTTTAATAGCCACAGAATTTCTTGATGTGCTTTCTCATTTGCATATCCTCAAAACTTTCTTCAAACTATGCAGGTTCACAGAATGAAAATAACTCCATGTAGCACGACATACTTTCTTTTCCTCTCACTCCCTTTATACCTAAACCAAGTGTTAATGCCATGCTGATTCAAAATGCTTTAATCAAAGCAAAAAATGAAACATATGTATGTGTGCATGCGTGTGAGCTAGAGAGAGAGAGAGAGAGAGAGAGAGAGAGAGAGATGGAAGAATCAATAGTATGAAGCCCTTAAAATTTCTCAAGGCTGGTAGGAAAGCATGGGATTAAGTGTGTATTGAAGATGAACTGACACAAAACCAAGAGTAAAAGCCAAGCTAACTTTCTGGTTTTCTTGGGTTCACTTGATACCATGTTCACTGGTAAGCACACACTAGAGAAAAATGATTGGGACCATGCACATGACAAAATCATACCATCTAGAAAAGTAACTAAAGACCGACAACTGCATTTTGAAAATTTTATATGATGAAAGTCAAAGCTGTAAGATTTTGAGATTTTTAAATCAGGAAGCAGACATCAATTGTGAAAAATAGTCATATCGTCTGCTTCAGAACACAGAACCAATACGAACCTGAGGCAAATCCAAATTGAATCATAATGAAGAATGGCAACAATTCTTCGTTTCCTTTCCTTCCAGGAGCCTCTACAACGCTTAACCACAGGTAACTGCTTGATCCCTTTGGCCTCCATTAGCTCCTTGGCAATTGCCAAATCAGTGTCCGGATAGCAGGTCAAAAGTCCACGACCTTGGCCTCTGTAGCTTATCCCTCGGGTACATACAGATGAAACAAGACAGGTATTTACCTGCATTAAATAACAATAAACACCTTTGAAAAAGATACAAGATTAAGCAGCAAAAATATCTGCTGCATAAGTCTGAAGCAATATGAACCTCTTAATAAAATATAGCTTCGGTCTCTAATCATTATACACCACTGGTCTAAATTGTCCCTTTTTGCATGAGTTTAATGAGTGTGGAAGGACACACAGACACAGGGCCCTGCAGGTGGGAGGGGGGTGGGTGGGTTTGGGGCTTTTTTGAGGGTGGGAAGGGAGAGGAGACTAGGGATGATGGGGAGTTGTACATAACAATAAAATAGTAACATCTTGTTTGGCAACCAAGTAGATAATAAGCATTCAAGTTATAAACCATCAATAATTTAAGCCCCATCCTTACATACATCGGTAATTGTTGAATCACTTATAGAAGCATCATCAGACTTATTAGACAACTGTCTAATATCACCATAAGTTAGTATTCCCTCCAGTAAGTCTTCATCATCAACCACAAGAACACAATTCTGCTTGCTGTTATGCATGCAATCTATAGCTTCTTTCAGTGTTGAAGCTACTGAAACCTTTACATATTTCTTCGACATGGCCCTAGAAACCTGGCAAGAAGGTGACATTTTGCCCTAGTTAGACCACAGAGAGAAGTGCAACAAAATTTGGGAAAAAAAAAAAAAAAAAGGTGATAAGGAAGAAATAATTTAAACCTTCAGATATTCCAAAACCAAATCGTCATTCATTGCTTCCTGATCAAGAGCACTTTCTATGACAGAAAGTTCTAGATCATCACCACCATCAATTCTTCTCCAGACTTCATTTTTGTCTTCAGTATTTGAAAGAGAAGAATATCCCCTTGTCAAACTACGTGTATCAGATGCTTCAGTCTCCTTTGCCTGGTTGGTCACAGAAGGAACCCATATTGCTAATCCAACAGCCCCCTGCGTGCAAATTTCAACATTTAACATCAAAATATTTTTAACTTTCTGAAGATATGATGTGGCTAATGATGTAAAAAGCCTACTCAATACAGAACACTCAACAACAACCAAAAAGGACAACAGCATTAAAAATGTGCAAGTAATTACTACATGGGAAAACAAATGTACCTAACTAAGCTTTCCAAAATAGTGAATGCAAAGAGAAGATATAACTAAGATTTCCATTTCAAATCAAGCTACTATAATTGCAAGTAATGCCATCTTTCTATAGCTCTATCATCTCATGACACATGGTCCTTTCTTACTACAGAATAGGGGGTTACTACAAACAGAAAAAGCAGATCATGAATTTACTATTCACTATTCACCATGTTATTTTGGAGGAACAGTATTTTCCACACAGAGGTTGCTAAGGATCAGAAATGTAGGAATACCAATGGGAAAACATTGCTATATTTTTTCCACAATACAGTACACCGACATGGGATGCATTGGATTGAACAACATAAAAATCCTATTGTTTCTATCATTGCATCATCCAAGGCATGCAGATATGTAACAGAGAGGCAAAGCAAGATGAGATGACATAATAAATTGACAATTACATTATTCATTCCAAATAGCAGAAGTATTTGCAACATTTCCTTGACCTGATTTTGCAAGACCTTACACAGGCTATAAATATCATACGAGCACTTAAGCAAAATAGTGGAGAAATCACCATGAGGGGAAGGATTATCCTGTAGTCTTTTGTCAACTCAAACAGAAGAAGAACTGAAGTCAATGGCACAGAACAAACTGAAGCTAATGTAGCAGCCATGCCAACCTACATCAAAAGATTTTTTATTTTAATACTTAACAAAAATCAAAAGGTCCCTTTACCAAGTACAAAAATGAATCTCAATAGTCATATCTGAGGCAAGTTATTATAAGAACACTATACTTTACCAATGCATATGCCTGCGGCTGGGCAACAGCAGCATTTCCAGGAATGGCTGAATTGATAATTTCAGCAGCTGAACCCCCAAATACAGCACCGACAGCAGCACCAATCATCAAACTTGGTGCATACAGACCACCTACAAGTCCTGAACCTTTGCATAAAGATGTAGCGACAACTTTGGCCACTGCCAGTTGGGTTAACAACCAGATTCCTGGAGCTGAAGCACTTTTTCCAGTATGTAAAATTTCTTCAACATTTGTGAAACCCCAGTATAGTATCCCAGGATACCTGAGAGCAATTATCCCAGCTCCTAAACCACCTAAAGCAGGACAAACTACTGCAGGAAGGGCAAATTTGTCCTTGATATACTCAAAGGACTTGGTGAACCAAGAGACCAAGCGAGTAAAGGCCACACTTACAACACCACATAGCATGCCCAAGATCAGGTACAGAGGTAATTCTGCAAACCAATTAGAAAAAATAAGGAGGAAAAAAAAAATGAATAAAACAGAAAATGTATAAATGTCAGAAGTTCACTCATGTTCCAAATTTCTCACTGCATAGGTTTTAAAAGCAAAGATTTCGCTGATTCTTTTTTTTTTTTTTTTTGTGGTGGTGTGGGGGTTTTGTTTTTTTTTTTTTTTTTGGGGGGGGGAGAGGAGTTGAGTCAGAGAGAGAGAGGGAGAGAAAGAGAGAAGAAGAAGAAGAATCTCAGTTCATTGATGTCTCCCATAGTGTAAAACATATTTAGTTCCATATTGTTTCATCAAGCAAGCACAATTTTTTCACACAACATCCATATAAGGAAGAGATCCTAACTCTCCTATAGGGGGAATGCCATTCATAAAAATTGACCTAACTGTTAAAAAATGGGATAATTATACCGTTGATGTCTCAACTTTCTCAAATTCTTTTTTTAAAAATGTCAAGTGTCTGAACTTTATTTTATTATAATCAAGGTCTGAACATAAATTTTTTTCAAATAGGTGCATTTAACTGGAATTTCTTGTCAGATTATTAAAATAAACCATTTTACCCAATAAAGGGCATCATAACTGAACCTCCATTCCATTCATAACTGTCACTTTGTCTCTCTCTCTCTCTCTCTCTCTCTCTCTCTCTACTACCTTCTATTTTCTTTTCTTTAAAAAAGTAAAAAATTCCCTCAAATTGTCTTCTATTTTTCAAGAAAATTTCAATGAAAATGATTTGAGTAGGTAATAAAGAGAGAGAGTAAAATTGCGAGAAATGAATGGAAGAAGGATGCATATTGTAATCCATTTTAGTATCAGAAAAAGAAATTATGGTAAAATGCACCTAATTAAAAAAAAAAAAAAAAAATCTTCATTCAGATATTTGAGTAGAAAAAGATAAAGTTCATATGCCGGAATAGAAAAGTTGAAAAAGCTCATACACCAAAAATTTAATTATCCCTTAACAATTAAATCAATGATATTTTTGAAAACAAAACTGGTGCCTTAGCCTCATAACTGGTACCTCAGCCAAATGGTAAGATGAGATCACTTTCAGAGTCAGCGTCAAGATGCAAATCTCACATATGTTAAGTCCCCCTCCCGAAGCTAAAAAAATTATATTTTGAAGAGGGCGGTGAGTAAAAGGAATCAGGCACATGCATACATGCATTAAAACCCGAGCAGCCAGACACATAAGTGCATATATTAGATACACACCTAAGCATAAAACAAACTAGTGAGAAATTATACCCGCAGCAGATTTCAAATCATATGGTGGCACTGTAAAAGCTGATTGTGTACCAAGTAATACATTTGATACAGTTGATGATATAACAGAAGCCAATATTATCATTGCAGTTGTAAATGGAGGCGAATTTTCAGCACGACAAGGCCTTAACACAGTTTCAATGGCAAAGAAACAACCAGCAACAGCTGCATTGAAACCTGAAGGAGAAGAATAAGGAAAAGATTGAGAGTTGTACAGAGCACTTCAACGATAAAGAATTAGTTTAGAAACAGAAACGAGAACCATCATTATTTCCGACTAGACTAAACTCATTATTTCCAACTTGACTAAACTAAGGCACCATCATACAGAATTCAATTGCATTAGCTGTTTACTTTAATTTTCAAAGCGCCCCAACAAAAACTTCACTGGTAAAAAAGATTTAATGGAAACAGAAGGAAGAAACATCATTATTTCTGACTCAGCTTAACTACCACACCCAAATATAAGCAATGATGTAAAATAAACAGATGGATAATATTGCAAACGAATTTAACTGAATTAGAAAACTCGAGATTCCAGCCCAATTGAACAGACTAATTATATTTAGCACTGCCAAAAAATGTTCATTCATATTGCTTGTTAAAGCACACAAATAAAACCAAGGTACAGCATAATTCTTCGGCTCCTATCCACCATCAAAACCACTGGTTTTTCCACTTTATGATTTAGCAAAGGCTGAAGTGCAGATTATTTTGGAAACTGTATCCAAATTTTAACCCAACTGTCAATGAGTCAGCCTGCTGGCCTCAATTTGTGAAGGACTTATGGATTGGATGGGTCGAGCCTTTGGTAAATTTAATATTTTCCAAACTCAGCCCTAACCCATGAACAGGTCTAGTGGCAACAGCCAATATGGTAGGAAACTGATCGTAACCATTTAGTTAAGCAATCCTTACATAACACTGCATTAATGTGTTAATTTATTATAAGCAAATTGCTTATATAAGCATAACCTTTGATCATGGGTGGGCATGGTGGATAAAAGAGTATGAACCAAATTATTTCTAAATAGGGACTGTAATGGGGGTAGAGCAAGGTGGGAATCCCTCCCTTTTCTCCCTGCCGGGCTTGGTGACCAAATGCTATGCATTTACGTACATGTTTATCACGCTTATTAAGAATATATGTACAGTTTTTTGTATAATTACGTAACTCTTTTATATTTTAATACCTAATGCATTAAGATTTATATTTATAATTTAGTAAAAAATTCAAAGAAAAATCACAATGAGAAAAGGGGAAAAAACAGAAACAAACAGGGAATAGAGATCCTCATCCCAGGTAGGTATGGGGATGGAGGGGCGTTCCATTCTTGTTAGGAGGCTTGGAAGGGGCTCTCACCCCATTGCCATTCCTGTGTCAAAGCCTAGAAGAAGGAAATTCATGTTCAGCCTTGTCTTTATTGGAGGCCTTTGTGGTCCTAGAAAGAAGCAAACGCTCTCTGTTCTTAACCCAGAGACCATAAAAAGTAAAATACTTCTTACCTGCAAGCTCAAATAAATATTTGCATCTCTCTCCTTTGCTGCAAAATCAATTCACAGAGAGCCCTATAATCAGCTTTTCTTTTGAGGTTGACAAAAAATGGCATGACTAAAGTTAGTAAAAAATGATTTAGCACCCCAAAACCTATAGAATATTTAATGGTAGAAAAGGATTCATTTAGCAACCTTTTGAGATTAAAGCTTGTTTGAGTTCAGTCTTCCCTCCCTCCATATGTGTGTCACCATTCTGATATTGTCTCCAAGCAAATGTTGCATCTCATTTTCCTTTATTGCTTTTTTTAGTCGAACTCTTTCTGTTTTAAGATTGTCATACACCATCCCGTTACTTTAACCCCTTCCTCAAGTCTTTCAATAAATAAGTGACTATCTTAGGGGTAAGTTTTAGTATAAGTTTTAGGATTTCATCTATATTTTCTATCCTTTTTACTAAGAGAGAGAAACCCCAACCCTTCTATAAAATGATACTCAAATATGCTACACATGACAGGAGTTTATTATTTAAGAGTGTATTTCTGAATTTCATCCATAATTAGCCTCTTTGACTTGAGCCAAATAAGCTCCCAGCCTCCTATTTAAATGATAAATTGATTTGATTTTTTTTTTTGGTACATTGGAATTTTTAATGAGGATGAGGATGTCAAAGTTTAAACCCATGACCTTCGATACTAAAAGACAATCACTCAATCACTAGCCCATTAGCTGAATGACATAAATTATAAATTGACAAACTTTAATAGCCATCCTAAACATGAATCGCATAAGGTTGTTTTACTTTAGGCTGTGCATGGACATTAAATGGATATATGTTGTCTCATAAAAAATGAGGAACACATGGAAAAGCACATAATCTTATGCCAAAGCAGCAATATGATGTATGTCTTCTGAAATAGCACTTTTCAACAGACAAATAACTCAAGAACAAATCCAACATGTAAAGAATAGATACCTGAAGCAATTCCAGCTGCTGCACCAGCTGCAACAAGAGCAATCTCCCTTTCTCTGTTGTTTTCCATCATTAATAACAATCCATTTGCACAAGATTTTCCAATATCTACACTAGGGCCTTCAGGACCCAAAGAACAACCAGTACCTAGAGTAACAGCAGCCTGAATGGCCTTTATTGTGGGAAAGACTCCAGCAACCAAATCAATTCCTTGCCTTTGAGAAGGACTAGTCTGCCTTATTTGGTCTAATATTTCCACTAAGCCATGCATCATTCCAACAATTACTCCCCCTGTTACTGGTATCAAAAGAATTCGATGCCAAGTGTCAGCCAACCTCTGTAGACGGAGCCATGCAGCACCCTCATTGGGAGTCCCAGCCCAGGCCCATTCATGTATTACATGAACCTAGATCAAATGTCAAGATAAGGAAAATTCCAAAAAAATAAAAAATAACTGGGGCAATATGTGTAATGTTGGGAACAAAGACCAGCCAAGCAAACATACAACACCTACAGTAGCATCAATCAAACAAGGAAAAAAAAAATCCTGCATGATAAATACTCTCCAATGTAACCTCTATAAGAGACATTTGGAAAGCAATGTCTTTTCTTTCTTTTTTTAATCCTTCTAACAAAATTCAACAGCATTTCTGTACTAAGATGCATGTACCAGGTACAATGTATATCATATAAATACTGATGGGCCTGAAAATGGGAGAGAAGCACTACAACAACAATGGTAACACAGAAGCAAGTTGGCATATTTCAGCAAGTGCTTAATAAAATCAGTAAAACAGCGAGTAATCAAACCCCAATAAATGGCAAATTAGATTATTGAAGAGAAACGAAAAAAAAAAAAAAAAAAAGTTGAAATTGATAGTTTCAGATCCAGATCAATCGAAATAACTAGCAAATTGACATAATTTCGAAAAGTACAATAAGAACTAACCCCTTTATTAAAAGCAGCAACACAGAGACCAGAGGCGAGGCCAAGAAGGCAACCAATAAGAAGCAACACCCACTCTGGAGGAGCACTATCTCCAAGAACATCACCATCATTATCAAGACGATCATGGAGATGCTGATTATGATTATGATTATGTACACCGTCATGATTATGATTATGATTATTATGTGTTATATCTCTATTATTCTCTCTACTATCGAGACGCTTGAAACTGGAGAGACGGCGACCGGACAACCCTCGATCCAAATGTTTGAGGATGAGATCCTTAATACCACTCGTAGTAGTGATGACTTGACCTTCCAAGTCATCATCACCGGCTCCGCCGCCGTCGTTGCCGTCGTCTCTCCATCCCAATAGATGATTTTCTTCGTTGTATTCTCCTCTTTCTCCTCCTGCCATTTGTCTATTGTCTATATCACCAAATTATCATCGGGGCTCTGAGAAATTGATACCTGTGGTTTGTTAGATTATATTCCACTTAGATCAGAAGAGGAGGAGGAGAAAGAGAAAGTGAATAACAGATGTTTACAGCAAAACAATTAAAAATGGCTCCTTTCTCATTTGCCGTATTTCTTAATTCTACCTTTTGTATTCCCAAATCACACCACCACCATTGATCAGCCACTAATTACATCATATATCAAAATTAAATGCTATCAAAGGAAACGAGGAATTTTTTTATTTTATTTTAAAACTAAGCATTAACGAAAAAAACATGTTATTATCATATTTTAAATGCTAAATGCATTAACTTATTTGTAAATTTTTTTTATTTTTATTTTTATTTTTTTATTAAAAAAGTTGTATTCAATTAAGAATTTTAAAGAGATTTGTAGATTTTTTTTGTAGTGAATAATTTTGAAAAGTTCATAAATTTTTAATCATTTTTATAGAGTTTATAAAATTTATAAATAATTTTCAAAAATTTTATTTTAAAAAAATTTTTATACACATTAATAAATTTTTATAAATATTAATAAATTTTCATTGATTTTTAATATTTCTTTTACGTATGATATAATAAATTTATATTTATTATATCATTAAAAATAAATACTTTAAAATTGTCTTATGAATGAATCATATCAAAAATTGTCAACCTTATGATATAGCATAGGCATGAAATATTATGTTAATAACAACGTGATATTAGTTATAGTAATATTGTAATTTCTAGTGTAAAAGAAAATATTAGAAATAATTAAATTGTTTTGTATTAGATAAATATATAATTTGAAAAACATTAAATAAAATCGAATTGATTTGGTGAAAAGTCACTTGATTCTCCTAGCCAAAAATCACCACATTGAAATGTTTCTCAGTTTGATTATACCCGGATGGGTTAGTCCCTTGTCTTCAACTGAAATGGCTATCGAGAATAGACGGGTGGATTTTCTTGACGAGGGCGGTGATGGATGTGATATTTTTATGGGATTGTTTTTAATTTTTAAATTACAGGGTTTAAGAAAAAAAAGAATATTAAAAATTTAATTAATTTTACACAATTTGCAGAATATTTCTTACAGAGATTATATTTGAGGAAGAAAGGTGAAAAAATTAATAAGAAAAATTGATGAAAGTAAAAGCAATATAAAAAAAAAAGCATGTAGAAAGTAATGGTTTGGTTTTAATTAAGAATGCTTGGAAACAGCAGTATCTTCGTTGGCTCTATACCTTTAAAAAAAAAAAAGAAAAAGAAAAGTCAGCCGAAACTATCTTGGAACGAAGTAAAAGAGAATTATAGAGATTTTTTTATTAATACCAATATATAAAGAGTTTCAAAATATACAAAATGTTATAAATATAATGAAGAAAAATAAGGATAAAAAATATAAAAAAGAGAATAATTTTTCTAAATATTTTATTCAATAGTATTAGACCCTTTATATAGAGTACAAAAAAAAAAAAAATTTTTTAATAAAAAAAATACAATCAATATTAATATGAAAACTAGAGTATTGATGTAAATAGAAATATATCAATCAAATCCTATAATATATCATAAAATAAAAATATATTATTTATAAGGTCAATTCTAGGGTATCTCATGAATAATTGATCCTATTCCTTTTAACCTACTATAGTAGGTTATTAACAGGTAAAATATGACATATTATTTAAGTTGTAGCTATTAATTCCACTTTATAAATACTTTAATTCTATATGTATTTTAATCAAATTAAAATAAAAGAAAATATATAAAAACACCTGCAAAAAATATTTAAAATGCACTTAAAAATTAGTTTTATACTGAAATTTTTTTAATAAAATCTATAATTTTATAATATAAATATGTAATTTCATATAAAATTATATGTTATTTTGCAGATTACTTTTATTTTTTATATTTTTTCGTTGACACTAATCAACTATAATTTGAATAAAATAGATTAATAAATTTTTTTCTTAAATTTTATGATTGTATTAGTTCTTATTATTAATAAAACTATAATTATTAATCTTAATCATAAAATTTTATAAAAAATATTTGTGAAACAAAGAATGGAATTAAAAAATTATTAAAATTATCTGTTACACTTCTAACCTTCTATATATATATATATATATAAAGATTTTTAAATTATAAATAACAAATTAGTGAGAGTAATTTAGTAATATCATTATTTAAAATACGGGTAATATAATAACATTTAGGGGTGTGCACTATTCAGTTTAAACCGAAAAACAGAACTGAACTAAAATTTAGTTCGGTTTTTGGTTTTTATTTTTAAAATTTTAAGAAATTTTGGTTCAATTCAATTTTTATGTGAGAAAAACCAAAATATCTGAACCTAACTGAATATATATATATATATATATATATATATATATATATATATATATATATATATATATATATATATATATATATATATATATATATATATATATATATATATATATATATATATATATATATATATATATATATATATATATATATATATATTTCACATAAATATCAAAATAATGATAGTAAAAATTAACAAATTAAAATTTAATTTACATGTTAAAAATAAATAAGGTTGGTTAGAAGAAAAAAAGAATTTATTTATTAGAGAGAATAACTTGTTAAGAAAATTGCAGGTGAAGAGATCAAATGGCTATAATTAAATTTACATGATATAATGGTTTCAAATTAATTGAGATAAATTATCTTTGAAACACCCTATAAGCCCTCTATTTATAAAAGCCAATAACTTTTTAAATATATTTTTTGATTTTATAGACTTTACAAAAGTTGTGATTAAATACCTCATAATTTCTATGGATTTTTTAAAAGGCTTTAAAAATCATTATTGAATACTCTTTATATATATATATATATATATATATATATATATATATATATATATATATATATATATATATATATATATATATATATATATATATATATATATATATATATATATATATATATATATATATATATATATATATATATTATGTTTTATAAAATGTAAATGTATCAATATTTTAAATATTATAAATAATACTATAATAATTATTTATTATTTTTAAATAATTGTAAATAAATACACCATGCAAAAATTAATTTCATTAAAAACTATTACTGTATTAATAAATATACATTCAATCCTCTTATATTTAATATTTAATAGATTAATAATTATATTAATTAATAAATTTTCAAAAAACCAACTTCATTCTTCATTGGATAATTAATAAAATTTTGAAGAAATTCTTTGTAATTATAAATTATTAGCAGATATTTAGAAGTAAAATATCATAATATAAAATATATAATTTAGCCTTAGTGTTCCGTAAATTTGGAATTTTGTACTTGAAATATGAAAATATAAGATAATATTTAAACTATACTAAAAGTGAAAGAGTATAATAATAATATTTACCAATATTATTCATATTATCACATGTTTGAAGTGATTAATTTATTTTAAATAATGAGCAATATGCTCAACTGCAAAAGAAAATAGAGGAAATTGCACCCTATATTTTTTTATTTTATTTATAATCATAAGCTATGTTTTTTCCTTTTTTATTTTCTTTGCTCGATCATTTATTTTTTTGCTGCTAAGTTTACTTTCTATTTACAAAATGTGTATCTCTAGTTGATTCACGAATGTTTTTTACTTCTCTCTTTACAACCTTTTTCTTTTCCTTTTTCGGTGACGAGCATCATTGGCGATTTTTCCATTATAAAACTTCAACCTGAATGTCTTAATCTTGCATCAATTTCGTGTTTCAAAGGCAAAAGAAGCATTGTCACTATGGTGAGTTCAATTTTAGCTTATTTATTCCTTTTATCCCCTTGTTTGCATCCATTATTGAATTCTTAATTAGTGAAAGGCACACAAGAGCTATGAATTGGTAAAATACTTGTTATATTGTTTGACAGGTTATTTCTCATACTAGAGGAAGTGCATGGGAGCAACCTCCTCCTAACTTAACTTCTTACTTGTTCAAGAATTGGATTGTTTACTTAGGGTTAGGGATGTCTCTTATTCCTTCTATCACATAGTTAATGCTTGCAGAATTTGTTTACCTTCACTATGAGGACGTGGAGAAACCTATTTACCTTTACATTAACTCTACTAGAACAACTAAGGTTTTGATTATTCTTCATTTTATCTAGCTATCCATTGACAGGTATTATAGGATCCTCACAAACCTCCACAATAACTCTATTGTACTGCATGTTTGATCAAATGCCCCAACCAAATACTTTCTTCTATAATACCGTCATTTGTGGCTATGCTAAAAGCTCTTCTCCTTCTTATTCTGTCTCTTTATTTAATCAAATGAGGGAAAACTGTATTGACCCAATTGAATTTACTTTCAATTTCTTGATAAAAGCTTGGTTTTGAATGCATAAAATTCATAGCTTGCCTTTACATGTTGATTATGATGAGATACACAGGGCAATATTGAAATATGGGCTATGTTCCCATTTGTTTGTTCATGATATACATTGATATGTGGTGAAGGGAAGTCCTGTGGCAGCTTGGAGAGTGTTTGATGGGACAATGGGACTGGTTGCTGTATCATGGTTTGGTTTAGTTTTGGCTCATGTGAGGACTGGAGAATTAAAGCTCGCTAGGCATGTTTAATTTGTGTATGTTTAAATATTTTAATAAAAAATTAAGAAAAATAAAAAAATATGGTTAAAATAAAATTGGAATTATTATTATTATTTCTTTTTTATTTGCATTTATTAATTATAGTTTTCGAAAAAATCATTAATTATTTTTATACACCACACTTGGTTAATTAATTTAAATAAATTTTTTTAATTAATTTATTAAATTTGTCATGCCCCGAACCCGAGGGCACGTGACCGACACTAGGATACGGGTGATGTATGTGGTTACCAGTGCCCATAGTAAGCATGACCTCACACTAAGTGACAACTATCACACAATAGAGTTATGTGCCCACATGTTAAGCAAATCCAAATCCACATCAAATTAAATCAAAACCACACTGGGCTAATAACTTAATTATCTTATAAATATCATTTATCATTCAATTGGATTCTGCTTAATAATAATGTCTCAACTCAGAATATACATATAATACAACTGAATATTAAACAAAATACGGATAGAAGAAGTAACATTGTGGAGTTCTATAATTATGACACAATTATACATATATCATTTATACCTCTCAGTACTTAATAATACAGACTACTGCCGAAAGAAAATTGACAGTTTTACTCAATTTAAAATTTCTTCACAATCTCATTTCCTGACCTGAAAAATAATAAATTGAACAAGAATGAGCATTCAATTCAGTAAATGATACTAGCTAATATATTAGACTAGCATCCCATGAATATGTAATGCAATATATCATAGAGACAAATAAATCATATACGCAACCAAGGATGAGATACAGTTCATAGTATCACATTAATACTCAATATGGGGAGCCAATCCCCTATCCTGACTCTCTGAATCCAACAATCTATCTCTTATGTCCAATGGGCCTGGCCATCACCAGTCTGTACCACACAGTCCCAACCCGACTGATAGCTGCCCTGGCGATGAGTAGGCCCGGCCAGCATCCACTAGTCATAGCTCATCTTCTCAATCTCATTATAATCATAATCATATCCATAATACTTAGTGGTACAGTATCCTCTTGATCCCCATCCGTCAACTACAATCAACGTAAAATATCAAGTATCAAGTCATCAATCACAATCAAATGTTAACATGCATATATGCAATAATAATGCATTATATATATATATATATATACACACACACACACAGTAAATGTAGATGCATGAGAAGGAAAGAATAATATATTAGAAAGCATCACTCACTTAAGTGATGATGCGACTAACTGACTTCTCTTGGAAGTACGACTCTGGGAACAGAAAGATGCCAGAACATCAACACTGAACAATAAGAGATATTATCAGAATACGAACGACTCACATATCAAAACGTAACTAAAAGACCATTGAGATTCTTGCTAGGATTTCGGTAGAATCTCCCCTAAGCTCGGATATCACCCAAAGTCAACAGAAAATATAGCACTTCTAATAATCTCAACTATCAAATAACCCAATACAACTCCAGAGACCCCTCTTGAGTCCTCCCAACTCATACTCATCAACAATCAATCAACCTTTACTAATTAAAATATACTAAATACAAATTAAATCAAATAACAACTGAGATACATGAGTTTTGAGTTTACCCTCATAAATTTCGATCAGACGAATGTTGAGAGTCACATCGGAATGAAAAACAAAACTGCCAAACCTCTCCCACGCACCGTCATCAGAGCACCGCTAGCTGGCCATGTGCCATCACTATCGATGGCGGATATGGGCTATCCACACGCTAACAGGTTCACCTCGATGTCAAGATCATGAAAACCACAGTAACTCACCGCCAGTCGCCGGCGTCTCGCCGAAAATTGCCTTGAAAGGTTCGGCCTCCACAACTACGATCTCCTTCTCCGCCGAACTTCAGGGGGCAAGGTAGATACCAAATCGAAGCTCATGAGGCAAGGAGTAGAATGGCACTAGTCCCACTCCATTTGGCCGCAGAAGTGGGCCAAAATCTGCTGTTGAAGCTTTAGCACTAGTGAAGCTCTCCACTGCGCGTGCACCGCCATTTGTCTTCCGATTGAGCTGCTGTTGGTTCCCTGGGAGTCATTGGACGTCAGACTCTGAGATGGAGGTGGCGGTGCTCAACACCACCAATTGAAACTCCCCAAACCGTCCCTCTTTCTCTCAGTCTCTCTCTCTCTTCGTCTCTGCCTCTCTCCTTCTCTATTCTTTTTCTTATCTTTGCTTGCAGCCATCTGATTGGCTCCCTTTAGCCAATAATATGGCCTCCCTTCTTCTTCTTTTATCTCTTTAAAACACTATATATATATATATATATATATATATATATATATATATATATATATATATATATATATATATATATATATATATATATATATATATATATATATATATATATATATATATATATATATATATATATATATATATATATATATATATATATAACAATTCAAATAATAATAATAATAATAATAATAATAATAAACCTTAATTTACATAATAATAATTCAATTAATAAAAACCATTCATAATAATAGTAATTATAACGAAATTCCAAACTTCCGATAAAATACTGTAATCAACAATATAATTTAGATTAACTGAACATAATATTAATTTCAGATATCAAAATATAAATTTTCCAAATAACCATTATAATATTTTCATAACTAAATATATAATACTTCTTCAATTATCTCACACATTTAACATTAAAATAGAATTACGATTAATAATATATTTTTACAATCATATGAATATATATATATACATTTAATAAAATATAACTTCAATATTTGCTTTAATAAAGAAAAATATAAAATAATACACTTCCGTACAAAAATAGGATTTTACAAAATAATTGAAAATTCAGAGTATTACAATCTTCTCCCTTTAAGAAAATTTGTCCCTGAATTTTCAAATCGAACAAGTATTATGCACTTTAATTAAACTTCTCCCTCACTCTTCCGCTGCGCACTCTGACATACTATCTAAACTACAGATAATAGATCAAATTCCACAGGACATAAACTTCATAATATAATAAAATAATATAAATAAACATCTAACATACATTATTTCAAAATCAATATCTGGTCCCAAATAAATATTCAACTCTTGTGCAAATAATCCTCAAAACTAATCCTTAATAATTCTGTATCCCTTAACCTTAAATAAAACTAATATAACTTTTGATTTCACCTCCAATCAATTATAATCCTAAGCATATCATTTCGTTATGTCTTTATCAATACTAAAACTAATATTAATACCTAAATTATCACTTCCATTTATTGCTTATTATATTTTATCATAATCAAATAACTCTATTTGATATCCAACAATTCTCTTTCCATATTAATAATTTTTACTTAATCTATTATAATCTCAATAAATATTTTCATATTTAATGTCTTGCAAAAATTATAATTTCTAGTATATTTGATCATGAACAATAACTCCAATAATAATTCCCTTTTTATATTCTTCGACAATACTTTTCCTACTCTTATTTCCTCCAGCTAATTTCTCCAATATGTACATATATATAAACTATAGCTTATCACTTTGAAATCATCACATACGCGTACGCGTACATAATAATTAATATACAAACCCATTAATTCTACAATTTATCTCTACATCCTTATATTAACAACGTCATCAAGAAATTCCGTTAATTCTAAAACATATCTCAGCTTTTCACAACTATTTCAGACTTACTCTCTTTCTATAAAATACACCGATATCATGGCTTAAACAACTATTGCCTTGCAATTGTATACATTTAACCCATAACATTAACTCACTTTAAATCTCCCACTTACGTCATGGTAAATATCACATTCATAGTTATTTAATTTATCCATATAAAAATAATGAATTCGCCCATACCATTAATATTCAATAAAATCTCTATGCCACTTTTATGTCTTTCCCAATCTATGCCATTCTAAATTCATCTCAACTTAAACATATACACTTAATAAGTAATCCCGAAAAATAACTCCACTTTATTACCTGATAAAATTCTTTTCCTTATCAAAAATCACTACTCAATCTTCAATAATTCCAATCAAATATTATTGTATCTAATATCTCAAAGTATTATCTCATTCCAAGGACTTAAATCCATTTCAAGTATGTTCAAAATTGTTTAAATTTTCAAAACTATTTAGAATCATTTGTAAGAATCAAAATATTTCATTTTTATTTTAGAACTTAAGATACTGTGTCTAGAAATGCTACACAATATACAACCTTAATGCAATGATTGATGAGGTACATGATGTATGAATAATGACATATGATTTCATAATACTTGACTCGACACATGTAGACAGACACACTGGACAGAAGTATAGAGTCCCAAAATAATAAACTCGCAAAACTATCTTTAAAATCATACTTTAAAATCAATTATCATCTTTAAACTCATTTACTAATCAAATTAAAACTAAAACATTTCATTTCAAAATCATTTAAAATTTTGAATTAAATCATTTTATATCCTCCTGGATTAAGTTCTCGGGGATTCTCAAATCCACAATTCATACAGCCTTAACATCTTATCACTTTATAAAAGCTCAAATCATTGCACTCTGATTATATTCTACTCATCCAAAGAACTCTCACCATTACAGAATTTCTACTAGCACCACACATACATATATCCTTTATATCATAATCACAAGTTTGAGAATATTCATCTCAATCATCATATCACACACAAGCATATAGCACACATATAATAGACACACCAATATAATTAATACCGGTAACTCATCATAACACCGTGTTAACGCTGAATTGGAAGCAAAGAAGATTCAAGAGACAAATCGAAATCCTATACTCTGCATGTTACAGAAATAAGGACCATCAACAACTTCCTTAACTTTAAATAAACTAGAGGTCGCAACACAAGATCTTTGCTCTGATACCATCTTTGTCACACCCCGAACTCGAGGGCATGTGACTAACACTAGGACACGGGTGATTGTTGCGCGATTTCTGCAAGTGCACAGATCGTGAACAAGTAATATAGTAGTGAAATAAGTGTCGATCCCACGAGGAAGGGTTGATAAATACCAAAACTATTGAATATTCTATTATTTAGAAAATCAATTATGAGAAGTCGTATTTTAAGCTAAAATAAAGTTCAAGTAAATAAATGATGATAATATGAAATAAGATTAAAGGCCTAGGATTTAGAATTCATCAATTGATTGCCTATTATTACTTTATATTTTTTAGATTGGATTATTTTTGCTAGAATTAATGATTAGATTTCCCTAAATTATATGATGTTCTCTCTCAAGATACAACATGTGTGCTCATATTAATCTTATGTCTACTCTCGTGATCATAAGTAATTAATACAAACCCATTAAGTTTTATGGAAATCCTTTTGACAATCACAAAGGAGTATTCTTATCTCTAAGCAATACATTCCCTAGGTCAATTATCCTAATGAACTAATATTGTGCTTCCACTCTCACTACTTCACACAATATCTTAAATTATGCAATTAATGGCCAGTTAATTACAAGTATTAAGTTCTAAGATAAAAGATTAATTCTAACAATCAAATCAAACCAATTAAATATAAAAAATCATATGCAAATCAAAAGATTTCATCTAAATCCTAGAGAATAAAATTAACTATTCATAATTAAAAGAGAAAAAATAATTAAATTAACAATAAAAATAATAAACATAATAATAACTTATAATTAAATTCAAGAATAGAGTTTAGAGAGAATTTGTTTTGGGATACAATCTTTGATGAACTCAAGCTTCCAAAAACTCTTCCTCTTGATCAAAATAAAAAATAAAACTAATATACTCTAAGAAAACATATGAAAATCTCTCTACATATTTTTTATGGATTTTTTTTGATGCCATTTCTCTTTGCCAAGCATGGTATTTATAGACATGTTTGGTGGAAGAATTCAAGTTCCATTAAAATTCTTACATTAAAAATTCAACATTGATGGTTAGGTTGGCCACCAACCATTGAATTTCTTTATCAATATTTAAAAATAGTTAGGTTGGCTACCAACCATTGAAGTTTGGCCACCAACCATTGAATTCTTTTATCAATATTCAAAAATGGTTAGGTTGGCTACCAACCATTGAATTTTGGCCACCAACCATTGAATTTATTTCTCATGGATTGAAAACTTGAATCATTGCTTGCATCATTATTTTTACTGCATCATTTTGATCAGCAAAAATAAAATAAAAATACTTAAAATATGTTATAATTTATTTATAAATTGTAGAACTATTTATTTCTAAAAATAAGTAATAATATTATTGCATTATCGAGAATTGAGCTAAAATTTAAGTTTAAACAATTAAAATAACTCTAAAAATATAAAGTTATCACACCCCCAAACTTAAGTTTTTGCTTGTCCTCAAGCAAAAGAAAATTCAAAACCTAAACTAGTCCACTTTCGTAGGAAATTACGATTGCATTTAGTGTATGCAACAAGCCTTTAAACCCCTAAGTGTCCCATAGAGGACGAGTTATAGTCTCGTGAGGGCTTCCAGTGGTGATACCCACAAACACCTTTAAAAATTTATTTCAAAGAAAAATAAAATATCACAAAAAAAAAAGAAATTTAATCCCCTCATGCTTATGTTGAATTTTTTTTTTTAAAGGTCTCAAGAAATTAATATTTATAAACAACATATCAACAGTATTGCAAATCAAGCTTCTATCTCAGGTTCAAAATAATGCTCATCTTAATCATGCCTTGAATAACTATGCATTAAATCAACTGCAAAGAAATTGTTGCACTTCAGATAGGCATATACACACTAATATCTTTAAATGCCTCTATCAAAAGATATAAAATAGATGTACAAATCTCATAAGCATATTAAAGCAAACAATCTCCACTAATGGAATTCACAAATCAAGAGAGATCAATAGGTCTTGACTAGGCTTGTAATGGGGCTAACACAAGGTATTTTGGCTAAATAAAGAACAGGCTAAATGAACAAAAGTAAAATAATTATGCTAAGTTTACAAAATCAATAGCTCAAATAAAGGAATTATATTAATGAAGGATCTTTTTTTCATCTTAAGCACTATTCTTTTTCAATGTTTTCTTCTTTTAAGCCCACCTCTTCTTCTTCTTCTTCTTCTTCTTCTTCTTCTTCTTCTTAGCATGTGTGTATATATATATATATATATATATATATATATATATATATATATATATATATATATATATATATATATATATGTGTGTGTGTGTGTGTGTATATATATATACATATATATATAGATATGTATGTATATATACATATATATATATATATATATATATATATATATATATATATATATATATATATATATATGTATGTATATATATATATATATATGTATGTATGTATATATATATGTATGTATATATATATGTATGTATATATATATATATATATATATATATATATATATATATATATATATATATATATATATATATAGATATAGATATGTATGTATATATACATATATATATATATATATATATATATATATATATATATATATATATATATATATATATATATATATATATATATATATATATATGTATATATGTATGTATGTATATATATATGTATGTATATATATATATATGTACATACATATATATATATATATATATGTATGTATATATATATATAAATTTATATATATATAAATTAGACCCACCAAAACAATGTTCTCTAGGTTGAAGCGACATAAATCTAGGCGCGCTGAATTAGATTCGAATAATTTGATTCAGTTAGATTTGAAATGCTATCATTTTCTTTTTTAAAAAATTTAAATTAAGAAAATATTTAAAAATCAAGTTTTGAGCTCAAATTATTCAATAGCTCATTTTGAAACTCTGAGTAATTTTATTTATTTCCTAATTTGGATACGCCAAAGATTTAAGTTGCTCTCTAAGAAATTTCTAAAAATTTTAATAACCTAAGCCCATAGTTTTAATATATATATATATCATTTTTTATATCTATTTTTTATTTTTATTTTTTTATTTTTTATAAAAATTTTATTTTATATTAGGAAATTTCTTTGCTAGTTTGTTATTGCATGATTTATTTCCAATTTGAAGACAATATAGAAGAGAGAAGTTTCAAGACAATTTTGGAAATTTATAATATAAATTTGTAATTATTGAGTTTGTATCTATTTACATTATTTATATGTATTAATAAATTTTATTTTCTTTTGTAATTACTAGGTATGTAATAAATTATTCAATACTTTGTATTAAATTGATATTATTAAATAAGGATTAATATTCTTTTCCAATTTTTGGTATTTATTTTAATTTATTAACACAATAAATTGATAATTACTTCGAGCCCAAATTGAATTTAAATTTCATTTTCTTAAATTAAACTCATTTATGATTTAATTTCTCAAAATAAATAAATAAGTTAACAATTATCATTTTTATTAAGCATGATGTTATGCACTAAATAAATAATAAAAGATAAATATTTCAAGGCTAATTTAATATTTTGAAAATTAATGTGTAGGGTGTCTAATACCTTCCCTAAGCATTTGTGATTCTCGAACCTAAATTTTGATTTAACAGACCAATCTCTTTAAAGGTTTTCAATTGAGCATTTTAAAATAATTTGGTAAGTAGTGACTCCATTGGTTGCATTTTTAATTTAAAATTTAAATTAAATTTCTTTTGTCATTTGCATTGCGGTGTTCTAAAAACATTGTAACAGGTGTGAGGAAATACATCAAACCTTATACACTTGGTATAAGTCCATGGGTAGGGCGAGAATACCTAACCTTTATTAGAGGAGAACGCCTAACTATAAAACCCAATCAGTCTTACATAGTGTGATAAATATAATTGAGCAAGGCTTAAACCGTCGCTCTTTAATATTTATGTGTAGGAACTTTCTGCTTTTAAGACATTATTATTTCTGCTAAAACGTATTCTGAAATTTAAATTGACTAATTTTTATTAATATCACTCCATTGCCATTTTGAACCTATCCAAATGATAACCTCTTATATTGCCTTCATATTATGTTATATTATTATGTACTCACTGAGCTTGTCTCATTCCATAGTTGTTTAAAATTTTTTAGGTCAAGGTGACTTATTAGCAAGGTAAATTCTGACCTATGCTTCTTCACTTGGGAATTGCTCTACTAAATTGCCATGTTTTGAGTTTTGCTTATGTTACTTTAAGAATAACTGATCTAAAGCTCTATGGTATTTGAAGGCTTAGTACTAAAATGTATTGCATTAGAGTGTATTGTAAACGAATAGTAGTAATTGTTATATATACATATTTATGATAGTAAGTAAGAATTGTATGAATAGTATTTAATAATATTTAAGCATGATGCTCCAATCAAAGTGTATTAGTTGCAAGCGAATGGTTAAAGTAATAATGGAAATGATAAAGAGTAATTGGGTTTCGATCTTGAGATAGGATAATATGGAATATGCTAAATAATGATAGGATCGATAGGGTTCTATGGATTTAGATGACCTTATATTTTCCTAAACTCTAGGACCGACACAATCTAGAAATTAGGTCATGACAATGGCCATACTTTATCTTCTTCTTTTTTTACAAAAATACTTGCTTTTCTTTAAGTCATGGAAAACCAAGAAACTCAAAACTCCAAATCCTAAATGACTGTAGATAACCAGAAACCAAACATAAAGATAGAAAATCAAATTAAAAATAATCCAAAGCCATTTCTTGACTTGAATCACTCTTTGAAAGAAGATGGGTACATCTCTCCAGTCCAAGAATGTGACAAAGAAATCACTTCCATGCTAAAGATACGCATGCCAAAGTTCTTCAACCAAGATGACAAATGACATGTCCAACTTTTTCAATTTTCAAGTTCATTATAAGAATCCATATGGTTGTAGTTTTGCTGTAAGATATGCTTTGGGCAAGGTTGGTTAAGTAGTGATTTCAAAATATTAAATTAATGGTCTTAGTTTCTATTTCCATTTTGGTGCAGTAGCTAACATATTGGATTTTTTTTTGCCAAACTTGTTCAAGTTAATTGCAACCGATTGTCTTGGAATTTTTTCGCTAATTTGATTTGGATTTGCTATACTTTATTGGTGAATTAACAATAACGCATTTCAAACTACTATAAGGCAATATAATAAAAACCAATCTTTAATTTTTATAACAAAATCCATTTCTAAAACAAATTCAACAATGAAATCATAGCCAAGAAATACCACAACAAAAAGCAATTTATAAGGACAGCTCAACATCCAAAATCTTGAAAACAAAAACAAATAAACAATAGAAATATTTATAAAAATTTCAATTTAAATTCATTACATTTGGGAAATCATCTTCAGTTCCTGCATATGGAAGAAATTCACTGAGTGCATCCCTAACTTGATTGAGAATCTCTTTGTCAAATTCAATTCTATTAGGAAGCTATCCATTCCTAATCAACATGCGCTTATTCATGTGTGGGATTTCATAATTGTTCCCACTCGCAATTTTCCTTACTTTAACCATACAAGATTGTAATGTCAAAAAAACATTACTAAGCTCTTCTTTTGTGAACATTTCAAATGCTTTTTCAACCACTAACACGAATTCATCAACACTTGTTGGAGCTTTTTGATGTTGCAAAGAATTAATAGCCTTAAAAAAAATCCAAGGTCTAAGACGCTCATATCAAGACTATTAGGAGGTTGGCAACATCATTTGATATCAAAACCATCTATTTTAGCAGCTTCAATAAAATTAGCACCATTGATATCCAAATGTGGTCTGGCATTATCTTGTTGAATAAAAATAGTCTTTGAGCTAAAAATTGACCATTTATCCTCAATTAAAGGCAACAATTTGTTAATCATATAGGAAAAAAATAACTTCTTTAGTCACTGACAAAATTGGTTTTGTTACCATTGTCCCTGCTCTTCTAGTCCTATTGTTTCGCTTAGCTGCTTCTTTGAAAACAAATGACCATATTCCAATTTTCCATCAAATGTCATGCCAAAAAGTAAATCTGTATGAGGACAAGCAACAGAGGCTAAAAGCATTATCTTAATGATAAAATGCTTACTTCTGCAAGTATGATATGGCTCATTTTCATCAAGATGTAGGTAATATTTTTGTGATGTTTTGGAAATATAAAACCACTCTTCATCAATATGTATTATGTCATGCATGTTAAAAACCAAAGATGAAGTGTTGAAACTACCTTCACAAGCAAAATTCTAACCTGGCTTTCATGTTTTCTTCTGATAGATTGGGCTCAAATGGATTTGTGTCTGGACGAATATAACCTTCTTTAATTCTTAGGTGAATAGTTGATTTTGGCATATTTAGAGCCTCTAAAAGTGATAGAATATATGTGTGACGTTGAAAAGGGATTTCTCTCATGCGTTCTAAGTTAATCTTAACTCACTTATAGCCTACTTTTTTTTTTACTAGATTAGATGAAAAATTAGGTAGACTTCCATATGCTATTACACACTTTGCTTCTCTCTATAGTCGTGTCAATGATCTTATTGATATATAGAAATGATTGGCAATCCTAAGCCTTACTTCTTTTGGTAGTTTTCCATCTATGTGTTCTTAGAGTAATATCTTAACAACATTTTTCTTTAGATTAGGGGTGAGGTTTTTCTTTTTATTGCAATGTGTACTTATTGGAAGAATAGAAGAATCATTGAAAATAGAAGAATCATTGTCACATCCCAATTTGGAAGATATGACGGTCCTAGAACATGAAAAGATATAAGGTCACCCATGCCCGTAGAATCCACTTACGCACATATAAATACTGCCTAGGATCATACCAAAATCTCATGGATTAACTTGAATGACCAATAATAAAGGTAATCTTTAACTAACGAAAGAATAGTTTAAAAATACTTTAAATATAATCCTTAAGAAATGAACAATTAAAACTCCAAATTTATCATTGAAGTATAATGTTCCAAAAATAAACCTCCTGGAGCATCTAAGAGTGACCCTTCATATCATAGTATGTAAAATGACTTGGACAAGGAAACCTCTTAAGCAGAGTAAACTGCTTAAGCTATCACCTTGCCTTTTCATAATACTCACCTAAAACCACACAAGGAAAAAGAGTGAGATAGATGATCTCAATGAGTAAACAATATAACTTATACAATAACACATATCTCTTAGAAGGGTTCATAGTTCATAGTTTATAATTCGTGATTCATAGTTCATAGTTGCAATTTAGCAAGCTTTGCAAAAATCAAACTTATAACTTGAATCATATAGAGCGAAGGCTATTGCCTTATTCACTTATAACATAAATATAGAGTGATGGCTACTATCTTATTCACTCATAACATAAATATAGAGTGAAGGCTGCTATCTTATTCACTTATATCATAAATATAGAGGGAAGGCTACTACCTTATTCACTCGTAACATAAATATAGAGTGAAGACTACTGCTTTATTCATTCGTAACATAAAGGAGAGGTAACAATAGTATTCAAGAATAAAATCACATATAAAATAATAGCAATAGAAGTTTAACTTATTGGACAAAGGATAAACAACAATATAGTTCTAGAAAGAATGAAAGGTAAGGCAACAATCACAAGGGTTCTTTTCTTCTCATTGAATGGTCATCAATAATTTCGGACCAATTGTCCTTTGGCAACCCAAGCTTCATAAAGAAATCATACAATTATAATTTATGATAGAAAAGGACTCAAGTTTCAAGAATGTCAAAGGTTCACATATTATGATAACTTGTACTTGTAATATGAATATATGTCTACTCACCTTATAGTTCCTTAACTCCTAATGCCTGTAACCCTTGCATTTCTAACAGTTCTCAAGCTTTAACATAATATTATAATTCAACACTTAGCATTTGCTTAACATCATACTATTCTATCCTATAACTACCCTATGCACATATATTATTTACATATACTTAGAGTTGCACTTAGAAGTGCACTCATCACTTGCACATGACATGTTGACTTTTAAGTCTTGCATACTTTACCTTCTTAGACTCATATGAAATCACATAATAACTCATACCAAAACTTTTCTAAAGCCAAACACAATAAATCATGATCTTAATATCAATTCAATTTAACTTCCAACTTGATACACTTAATACTTTTCATATATATCAACTTAACAAGTAAACCTTAAAATAGTCTTACTTATATCTTTTGACCAAATCATTCAATCAATCTCATAGTCAATTTAAGGTCATTAATTCTCAATTAACATATCATAAAGTCTATTTCACATGTCACTTATTCATGTATACATATTAATCAAACATGATAATTAGGGTTTTGGAAACCCTAGGTAGGCTGAAACACCTTAGGTGTTTCCTAGAGCTATTCCTTCAACCAACATGCAATGAAATCATGTATCATTCATATATACATATTAACAATCATTAAAATGTATCTTATAAAAATTATAGGCCTTGGGATCAAAATCCCAAGATAGGCCGAACCACATACCATGGAGAAACCATGGATTTTCTTGCTTTTCACACTTTTCGATCATTACAGTAATATGTTAACGCATTATTTAAATCAATATTTTTCATGGAAACATAACAAAAATTAGTTTAAGATATAAAATCACATAGATCAGTCCCCCTTATTCATATGCATGAAAATTCTAATTTTTAAGTTTTAGAGTTCACATTTGATGGATTTGCGAAAAAAAATTTGTGTTTATTGTTAGAAATTGGTTTCTTCTTCAAAAAAAACAAACAACTTAGGCTGAATTTAACAAGAATAAAAATAGTAAATATATAGCCCCATATGAATTACTCATTATTAGTTTCATGAAAAATCAAATAGTAGCTTGGAAGAAGAGAAAAACTTACGAAGACAATGATAAAATCGCAAGGTTTGGAGTTACCCTGTGAATTTTGGTTTAGAGAGAATTTTCTATAAAAAATATGTTAAGTAACATAATAGAGGCTGCCATATGCTAGGGTGGCCAAAATTTAGGTTAAAAATTAAGGTTTTGGTACAAAATTATAAGTTTGTCATTAATGAGCTATGTTAAGAGTGTTTTGATGTATTGGATTTTTGGTGAGTTGGACCTTTAATCTAATTTATGGGTTGATTATAAATAACTAAAAATAAAATATTTTGCTTCTTATTTCCATTAAAATCTCCCCAAAAATATTTAATTTAAAATATTTTAGAAATGCTCATAAAAATTATTTTATTCTTAAAAATCGCTTTGCGTATGAAAATTTACTTTGTATGCAATAAATTATTTTATGCATTTGCACTTCACATAAATTATCTATTTCATATTCAAAATTCATAGTGTACATAATAGAACTAGTCTACCATGCCACTTGCTCATAAATCACATAGCATATGAAATTTCATGAAAACACACAATTTGTTTTAATAATTCTAAATCAAGCAATTTTATCACAAAACTTTTAGGGTGGGTGTGGATTGTTACAATCATTTTGTGTAGAACATAACTCTTCAGGCAAAATGTTTAAATCAATGATAAGATTGGGGGTTGATTGGTGCAAGGTTGGAAGGATTTCTACTTGTTCATTAAGGTCAAATGGTTGGTGGTTTACTGAATCTTACATATTTGTAATTTAATTTATCTTTCTTAATGCATAGCCTTTATGTTAAGAGGTTAAGCAAGCAACAAATTTTGGCGGGCTTAAAATAGAAATATATCAAGCATATTTTGGCTAGAATACTAAGATATTTTTTCCAAAAGTGGCAGTAAATATGTCAAAAAATTGCAATTTAGTTCCCCGCTAATGTAATCATATTTAAAAATCAATTTGGGTAATTTAGACTAATATAAAGTAACGGTAAAAAAGGGGCTAAATATAAGGTTTTGGCTATATTAGTTGAGCAATTATATTATTCCATCAATTGACATATTTTGAACATGGTTTGACTTCTTTAGAATACAAAAATGATGTAAATAGCCCACTATTAAGATATATGGGCAAATGAAATTTATTAGTTAGCAAATTTTAAAAACTAATACTATGTTTGGATAATTTTTTAGGGAGGAAAGAAAATAAGAAGGGAAAATAAATTTTATTTTCCCTTTTGTATTTTCTTCTCTCGTGTTTGGATAAGAGGAAAATAAGAAAGGAGAGGGAAGAAAATAACTTTATTTTCCTTTGTTTAGAAAACAAAATATGAAAGGAAAAAAATTGTAATATTATACAATTACTATTTTACTGTTTATATAGTAACATAAGTAATAATTGTTATAATGAATCAATTGAGATAATGCTATTCTTTAAAATTAAATGAATAAATAATAGAAGAAATCTTTCATGTAAACAGAAATAATTGATACATGAATTGTTTTGATAATTTTTCAATATATTAATTATTGAACTACTATAGTTAAACTAATATATGTATGAATATAAAGTGAACTACTATCAATGAACTAACTATAGTAATCTATTCGATTATACATTAAGTCCACTCATTGCATAAAAAATTATAATTTAAAACATGTAGTTTATGTCAACTCTAATATGGGTAGTGCAAATAAAATGAGATTTGATTCACCCATAAGACATCCATAACCAATGTTTGAACTATTCAAGAGTCGAGTCTTAATATGTGAAAAAAAAAATGCAAATTGGAGAAGATGGGCAAATGAAAATTTTAATATTTTCCACTAAAATTATCCATTTCAGAAAAAAATCAAATAATTTAGTTTAGAAAAAGACAGAAAATAAATATATAAAATATCAATCATGGATTTTTATTATTCATAATTAACTTGATAGAGCTAAAATGATTTTGATCCAACACCACACTAGATATGCCATACCAAAGAATGGAATTGCATTAACAGAATCATAACAACTCAAAAACATAAAAGTCAATAGTAATTAGCTTTAGATCAATTAACAATATCCCCAACATTTATTGTGATTTAGATTTCACTAGAAAGATATATTACATGGAAAGGCACGAATGCAAAAATAAAAAATTGCACATTTTTTATATTCTCTTACTACATGAATCACAACACTGTGAAAGATTGACTATTTATATGAGTGCCACTGACCATGCATCTCATTGGCACTAACTTGATGCAAAATGGGTACACAACTCAAGCTTATCCTCCTTCCTCCACCCCACCCACCACTCACTACCAATACTAGTAAACTTATCTAATGAAATTGACAATAAATACTCAAAATTAAGAACAAGGAAATGCAATGAACCAATGCAAAGGTGACTACAAATTGTGAATTTCTAAGTCCCTGGCTTTACCTTATAGTACCGTATATAAGCTAATCATCACAGCTGAAGTACCAACAAAACTAAAAAATTAAAACAAAAAAAGATATTAGAAGTAAATATCATTAATTAGCAAGTCAATATCAGTATTAACTTATTAAATCAATCCCAAATATGTCCCTTATTATAGTATTATAGCAGCTACAACGGAAACTAGAACTATGCATAAAGGATTAAACATGGCAGAGAAGAGGGGGCCTCTTTGAGAAATTCACCAAGCTTGAATATGCAAGGAAAGAGCCGGTCCAATTCCTTGCTCCAAAATTTATTAATATTTTTTTAATTTCGTAAATCCCAATTTAGAAATAACATACGAGTTGATTTGAATAGATGATAATTTCTCTTACAAGCCAACAATTGAACTCCAACACCAATTTTCTTTCTCTATTTTACTGACCAACCTATTATTCAAGTCAAATATGAATAAAATAGCACTACTTCTTTTCTCTTTCACATCCAAATTTACAATAATAAGAAGCCTAAATTTCACAAATGAACATGTATCCAAAACTCTAGAAACTAAGAACTAAAACTCAATTATCATAATAATTCTTGTAAGAAAATAATAAGCAAAAATAAATCTCTTCTTAAACTTACCAAAACTTGTAGCATGTGAATACAATTGAGTACTGGAAGAGAACAATAGGGAAGAATTTGCTACCCAACTTCATGCTCACCAATCCCAGTACCATAGTTGCTACAAATGAAGAATTGTGTGATCAAAACTGAAACGAATTTTAGATTCCATGTTATAAAAAGAATATTAATTATTCAGGTGAATATACATATTTAAAAGAATTGGATAATCTACAACCAGTTACTAACTTCACTAAATGAATGAAAATGGGCTAGAAGTATTGATAGCCACATTAAGTGAATTAGAAGTTTTGATGGGCTAACATGAAATTTATTGAAATCAAGATGTTCCTCTGTGAGTAGAATCTTTAATTCGATTTCATATATAGAGGAGAAAGCAACCGATCCAATGACAGTAGTTTACCAGAGAAAACCAAACCATAATAATGTCAATATTGTCAATTTATTGACAACTAGTACCAAAAATAGACATAAAATAAGGTTACCGATGAGTAAGTACGATGGATCAGTTGTGAGAAGGATGAATGGGTCAGTGAGGGTGAGTGATAGGGAGAGAATGATTTCTTGAGTAAGTCTTTGAGAGATAGTGATTGTGAGTTATTGAGTGAGGATGAAGAAGAAGAAGGGTGAATTACGTGTTGTGTATTGAAAGAAATGTTAGGGATTTTGGTGATTTATTTTGAATAGGAATTAGGGAGATGGAAGAACCATAAAGAGAGCAAATGATATAAGGGCAACATTGTAATTGTGCAATGAATAGTTACATTTTCCCTTCCTTATTTTCCCTACCTATCCAAATAAGGGAAAGTGACATTCTTTCATTATTTTCCACCCCTTTTTTCCTTCCTCTCTTATTTTCTCTCAATCTAAACGAGGTAAGTGAATAAGTGCATTGCAGTAATTAGTTTGTCAAGGCTATTTTAATAAACAAACAGGTAATTAACTGAAAATAACTACATTTCTTAATTCTTGTGCAAATAAAATTTGTCCAATTAAAATTGGACGGAGAGAGTATATTAAAAAAAATTTATTTTTTCTTTTATATTTAATATTTCTTTTTCAACGCATATTTTTCCATAAATAAATGGGTATTTTACCGTTAGCATACTTACCCTAATCCTTGACCCTTTGATTGGGAGAGGGAGAATGTAGAGGGGAAGAAAGAGAGAGGAGAGAGACTAGGGAGAAAGTTTACTTTTTCTCCTATTTGGGAAATAAGGAGAAATTGAAAGGAAGTGAAATTGAGGGGAAATTCAATCATCTGGGCCCATCATTTTCAATCTCCTGGAATTGGAGAGAAAAATAGGAGAAAACACTTTTTTTTAACCAAATAAAATTTACTTTCCAAAATTACCCTCATCTTCATAACACAACAATTTTTTTGTTCTGAGCAACTCGATTTCTTCTCTTTCAAATTATGAAAACCATGAATTCTACCTAATTTTGCTTATCGAGTGCAAAATTAAAGGTGGACAAAGGTAAGATATGAGCTTTCTTAATCGTTCATCTTTTTGATCTATAAGAGAAAAACACATAGCCATATATATCTAATCTATTAAATAAAAAAAAAAACCAATTTAGTTTTTAACAAAATCCATTGTTGTTTGTTACTTTTTGATTTAATCATAGTCCATTTGGTTGCTGTTTTGCTATTTTAACCCATGCCTCAAATTTTTTTATTTTAATTTTATCTTGTTTTCTTCCTTTCTCTGCAACTGAAATCAGTTGTTTTCCCAAAATCCACTTGGCTGCTTAGAGATTGATTCTTAAATAAAGTTTTTTTTTTTTTAGGTTTCTTTGGTTGTTCTTGTTGGGAGGGATTCGATAATGCGAAAATCAATTTTAATTAAGGTAAATAGTTCATTTTCTTTTATCATATTATTGATCTAATTAATTAATTAAATTTCATTTGAAATTTATGTTTGTTACATCAAAAGATCATGTATAGAATCTATGTGGGTCTCTCCCTTTTCTTTTAAATCTTGAATCTAATAAAACCTTGTGAATGATGAGCAATATAGCATATAAAGAATTCCTTTGTTTAAATATATATATATATATATGGGTTTTAGCTACAGGCCACGCACTATAAAGGGAAGGATTTTTTTTCCACTTTCTTGTGTTTTTCATTTGTCTTTCTACTATAAAGTGATGCTACATTTATGTAAAAGAAATGACCAATCATTGATTTAATAGGGCACTCTTATTGTTCAATAATAAAAAAAAGGCTTGTGGGTTTTTGTTATCACTTGATTTAGTTTAAAAAAAATCTATGAGATAAATTTTATGCAAGTAGTTTAGTCATTTTAAGTCTCATTTTTATATTAGATTGTTGCTTTATAACTTGTGAACTATTGTTTATGACTTGCTTTATAGTTTGATTAGTTTCTTGGGTTACAAAAATCTTGCTTTGTCGATCAATACATGGCCATGGCTTCAATAATATCTTCTAAAACCCAGCAGCTCCCTATGTCAGAAACTAGCTTATTGTTGAATTCCTGTCTACTCATGAAGACCACTATTTGTTTTGTGAACACTTGTTGAAATTGTCTTCAAATTTTATTATCTTAGCTAATACTATTCCATTTTACCATTTTTATTATTTAAACTTTGGGTAGAACTCATGGAATTTTTTTGTATTTGTCTTTGATATTCCTACATAATCTTCACAATTAGACACATAAATTCCACTATGAATAAAGAAGGTGTACTGAATTTCCTTAGAATTGGCTGTTGAATTGATGCATTTTCCATGAATATATATATATATATATATATATACACGCGCGCGTGCACAATTAGACACATAAATTCCACTGGGAATAAAGATTGTGTACTGAATTTAGAAAATTACATATATAATTACATAACCAAGATTTTGAATTCAAAGTTTATTTAAAAAAATCACCTATATAATTTTGGACCCTGAACCTTCACAGTGGAAGTATCTTATAATGAATTAACAATTAGCTTGCCTATAAGATTTTTCTTTTTCTTTTTCAAATTTTAAAAATATATAAAGGAATGATATTGTTAGCATTTCAACATCTAACATCTTATATTATATAATAAATGACCAATACTTTTTTTTAAGTCATACAAAATTGAAAACACTTGTTTCTCTCTACTAATACGTGTTGTTAGATAAAATATCAAATAACATTGTAAACTATTGGCCAATTTCAAATTGTGAGTCATTTTTCACTTATTGTTCTGTTAGAGAAATATTATTCAATTATTTTTTTAATTATTTTTAAATGTCTTGCTATTTAAGATAATTAGTCTACTATGCTATTATAGATTTCTTCCTTTTTAAATTTGTGAAATTGCAAAAGCTAAAAAGACAAGCACCCTTTGATTTTTATCTACATTTAGTTTGTTTTTTAGTTTTAAAAATGGTTAGATAATATATTAATTTAGTTAGCTATAGCAATGGTAGCCCCTTTAAACACGAGTGATGGAAAATGAAATTCTTTAGGGTGCCATGGTCCCTGCAATTGGACAAAGAAAGGACTAAGTAAACTTATTGGACACATAATTATCTAAAGTCATTAAGATAAATAAATAAAATAAAAATGAAAAATATATAAAGTTAAATTCCATAACATCTTCTCTAGACACACTCAGATAAATTAGAACACACTAAAAACCATATAAAATGCATAAAAATGCAAACTGAAACGTGTTCTAAACATATCTTTAGTGAAATCTTAGTAAAACTTTTTAGTTCTTTTCATTTACATACATTGTTGGATTGAGAATGTGACTTAACATGAAAATTAAACTAAACGTGTTCTAAACATACCATTACTTGCCTTTGATTATTGGTCTTTTTATTTACTTTTTGGGTGGATCAAAGGTGGGTGATTAATAAATTTACTAGGGCATAGTTGAGGGAGGGAATTAGAATAAATTATATGGTTCTACATTTTTAATAACTTAATCTAAAATTTTTCTTTTAATATTAGTTACTTAAATTTCATTAGTTTGAGTATTTTGTGGTTTGATTTGTTATCTTTTTTTTTTTTTTTTTTTCTTATTAATGAATGTTTTGGTGATGTTTGTATTTAGACATTATTTGGTTCACTTTGGTCAATAGCTTCAAGAAATTTGAAAGAAAACTTATAAAAGAGATGTCAACTTACTTCTTAGAGTCAATTGTGAGTAACAATAAGAAATGCACGTAAATATCTCTACCTATTTGTCATCTACTAACTGATAATTGTTATTGGCGTAATATATTTATAATTAAGCTCATTTATTAACTTATACAAAATTCTGCTATTGAAATTTTATTAAATTTTTGCTTATAAGATTAAATTATTGTATATTGTTTTGCCATTTTATTATCAAACTTTAGTAAGCAAAAAAATATTTATTTTAGTAAAATTATGGATAGGGAAAACAATGATGCTATGCATGTGGAGGGACAAGTTTGTGAATCACAGTATGAAATACTTGAACAATGAAGGAGAGAATAAGTTGAAATTCAAAAAATTTCATATATGTTAAAGAGTGATGGAAAATTGGCATCAATGGAGATGCAAGGCTATTTTACAATTTCTTTGTCATGTTGTGCATGGATTGTATTTAATAAATATTATATCATTATGTGTGGATAAGTTAATCAGTGAGGAAAATATTGAAAGAGAGCATATGAGACAAGAGCTAATGGAAAATTTAACATCAAGCAACTTAGCTTGTCATTCACTTATACGTATGGGCGCATTTGCATTTGTTCAATTATATAATGAATTAAGAAGAACTGGCGTGTTAAAGGATTACAGACATGCAATGGTAGAAGAACAAGTAGCAAAGTTCTTGCACATTTTAGGTCAAAATTTTATAAATTGTATAGTATCATTTTACTTTCAACAGTCTAATGAGATGACAAGTCACCATTTTCATAATGTGTTAAGAGCTGTGATATCTATGGAAGATGAGTTCCTCAAACAACCTAATAGGAATGAGGTTCCTTCTCAAATATTGAATAGTAACAGATTCTACCCTTTTTTAAGGTGAGTTCAATTAAAAGTAGAATTACAATATAAATTCAAAATTAAAAAGAATTTTACATATTACCCATTTGTATATATATATATATATATATATATATATATATATATATATATATATATATATATATATATATATCTTCAGGATTGTGTGGGTGCAATAAATGGAACACATGTTCATGTTAAGGTGCATAAGGATGAAGCGGTGAGATTTAGAGGACGGAAACAATATCCAACACAGAATTTCTTACAGTATGTAATTTTGACATGAAATTTGCATACATATTACTAGGATGGGAAGGGACTGCATTTGATACTTAAATTCTTAGAAATGCATTATCTAGGTTAGATAGACTTATTATTCCTCAAGGTAAGATGCTTTAGGTTAGTTATCCCTTCTATGTATTATAAAATTTAGAAACTTATTTGTTACTTTATTCTTTATAGGCAAATTTTATTTGGTTGATGTTTGGTTTCCATTAAGGAGCAGGTTAATAGCACCATATAGAGGTGTACGTTATCACTTAAAAGAGTATTCAAGACATGGTCCAGAAAATGCAAGAGAGCTATTTAATCACCAATATACATCATTAAGAAACACCATTGAAAGAATATTTGGTGTTTTTCTCTTCTAATTATAGCTAGTGGAACAGAACCCATTATTCAATGGAAACCATGATTGAAATTATATTGGCGTGTTGCATTTTACATAACTTTTTAATGGGGATAGATCCTGATGATGATTTTAATGCTGAAGTTGATCAAGAGCAAATGGAAAATGATGTAGATATTCAAAATGCTTATGGTGGTCAAAATCTTAATAAAGAATTTAGGCAAGGGTTGGTATTAAGGGATAATATAGCAACACAAATGTGAAATGACTATCAATTACATTTATGATTTTATTATTTAGTGATATGTCGTACATAACTTTTTTGTGTGAACTGATTATCAAATACATTTATGAGTATATTATTTTTTCCATATATAATGCATTATTTTTATTTGTAATGAATATTAAATACATTTATGAACATGTTATTTACTTTAAACATGAGTATTTTTGCACTTGTATAATTAATAAATTTATGATGTTTATCTCTAATAGTATTGAAAATTCTTATACAATTTCTTTGTAGAAAGAATGGTAGGAGGCTAACACAATGAAACATGTGGTAGTAAGTCCAAGAAGGATATTTTGCAGTGGAATTATGAAATGGACAATATGCTACTACATGCTTTGTTAGATGAGCAATCAAAAGCTATGTTGCACGGAAATTCTTGGGAGGTCACGTTTCCATGTTTCGGAAACGTTTCCTATTTAAAAACTTATGAAAACTTGATTGAAACATTTCGAGCACATTTCCATAATTTGAAAAAATTGAAAACTCATTTTTATAAACGGAAACCTGTTTCTAACTTAAAAAAAAAAATCAGCTTGTCTAGGTCAATCCCTAGGTAAAAATATTCACTCTTGATAATAATAATAATAATAATAATAATAATAATAATAATTATTATTATTATTATTATTATTATTATTAATCACATATTTATAAATTATTATTTTTAGTATTTTATCTATATACCTCCATATTTTTTATATTTACGCGTTTCCTCCACGTTTCGTTTCTTCTATTTTTCAAAAATGTCATTTTCCTGTTTCCAATTTCTGCGTTTCCCGTTTCTCGCTTCCATTTCCTTGCTACCTAAATCAAAAGGAAATAGGCCAAATGGAACATTTACACGTGAAGCTACAACAAAAGTCTTAAAGTTATTACGATTATATTTTGGCTCCCACATTTAGCCTAGCCACATTAAGAATAGATTGAAAACATTGAAAGCAAAGTTCAATGATTGGAAAGATTTATTTCATGGTATGAGTGGATTTTCATGGAATCCAACAACCCACATGTTTGATGCTACAAATGAAGTATGGGTACAACTAATATATGTACAATATTATTACCACTTGAAAATGTTTTTTTTTTTAAGACTAAGTATATAAAAATATTATAAATCTTTTCAACAAAAATTAACAATATATTACTAAGTTGTGATGTAGTACAAATTTAAAAATTTTAACCTAAATTATTATTGTTATTTATATTACTTGGGAATTGGTAACATATTTAATTTGTAGGAAAAACTAGAAGCAAAAAAATGGATTCGGGCTAGATTAGAGAACTATAACTTATTGTATGAGTTATATGGTCAAGACAGAGTTATAGAGCAATATGTTGAAAGCGCTAAAGAAAAAGTACATCGATGGAAAAGAGAGGGAACAACAAGCCTAATTGACTTGAATGACTCATTGGAGCATGTCATTATGTCTGACAATGAAAATGCTTACAGTCTTGACCATGCACATTCCAATGACTCTAATGCAACTATGAGTTCTAGAGGGTTAAAGCACAAAGCATCCTTGATGGAAATGCTAGATAAGCAATATGAAATGATGAATATGGGAATAAAGGAAGTGGCTGATGTGATGAGGGAAGGGAACATGATAGCAGAAAAATCAATAGAAGTGGCAAAGAAACAACTTGCATTGATAGAGAAGAGTGTTTCAATTCTTGAACATAGTTGCCCACATTGCTACCGTGAGGATGAGATATTTGATAAGTTAGAGCAGACTAGAGTACAAGGAAATTTGCAAATGAGTGCTTATTTGTTTCTAACTAAATATCCTGATAAAGCAAGAGCTTTTTTTTTTTTTAGCTTTCCACACTCTAGGCTTTCAGAGGTATTGGTGCAATTAGTGAATGAAGATAGTAATTGAACTTACCAAAAACACCAAATATGGTGCTAGCTTAGAGATTGTGGTGTAACCTTATTATTTAACTATGGACATCTAATGTAGGGATCCTAATTTTTATGTGTGTTGTATGTTTATGGATGGTTGGTAATACTCAATATGGGGGGTATGAGAGAGATTGTGGTGTAACCTTATTATTTTACTGTGAACTTCTTGTGTAGGGATCCTAATTTTTAAGTGAAAAATGTATATCTATTGATGGTTGGGTTTAAATACTTAATTAGAAACCTTGATGAAAGAATGAATGGTTGAATTTCAGCCATCTGAAAACGTGACTCCTGTTTGTGAAGGCAAAAAGACAACTAGCATTGAAGAGATAAAATTAATTATTAAACACGTTAAAGAAATTAGGTGTTTTCATGGTTGACAATGAAGAGTCAATCAACATAATAAAGAGAAAATTGATCATTAAAGCCTACGGAGAATAATGTATTTGGAGAGTTTAAAAGGTGTTTTAATAAGATAGCAAAGATCTCTTGCTATATAATATGATGTGGTTGCACAAAATTATAGAAATCAATGTTTTTAGCCTAATAAAAGTTATCATATGTTTAATCAAATATTCTTTGCGTTCCAAACTTAATTTAATAGCATATACATATAGGATATGAGATTAGCACTTATAAAATATTAATGTTAGTTATATTAAAATGCATAAACTAATTAAATTTGTTTTCCAATTTATTAATTAGAATTCTAATATTTAAAATCAAACATATCAAAGAAAACTTTTATTAATATATGAAAAACTTGAGAATTGGTATATAATATATTTGTTATTTAAAAAAATATTATGATAATAATAAAAAAATACTGAATGAGACTTTTTTACCATAATTTAATATTTTGTAACAATATGATTTTTTTATAATTAAGCAGAAATAAATTCTAGAATTATATTTTTTTTATAATTAAGCAGAAATAACAATATGAATTAGAGAAAAAATAAAAAGGGTAAAATGGTTATTTTTATAAATTTACAACAATCTCTATTTTTGCTTCTCATTTCCCAAAAAAATAAATTCCCCTCATTTTCTCTCCTTCCCAAATATATCAAGAGAAAATTAATACTCTCCTCATTTCATTTTCTCTCCTCTCACTTTCTCCTCCCTCACTTTCTCCCCCCACTTTTTTTTTTTCCCTAAACAAATGTTGAAGATAGTTTTTTTTTTTTTTTTTTTTTAAACAAAGGGTGAAGATATTGGTGCAATTAGTGAATGAAAGCAGTAATTAAACTTACTGAATACACCAAATATGGTGCTAGCTTAGAGATTGTGGTGTAACTTTATTATTTAACTATGAACATCTAATATAGGGATCCTAATTTTTATGTGTGTTGTATGTTTATGGGTGGTTGGTAATACTTAATATGGGGGTATGAGAGAGATTGTGGTGTAGCCTTATTATTTTACTGTGAACTTCTTACATAGGGATCCTAATTTTTAAGTGAAAAATGTATATCTATTGATGGTTGGGTTTAAATACTTAATTAGAAACCTTGATGAAAGAATGAATGGTTGAATTTCAGCCATCTGAAAACGTGACTCATGTTTGTGAAGGCAAAAAGACAACTTGCATTGAAGAGATAAAATTAATTATTAAACATGTTAAAGAAATTAGGTGTTTTCATGGTTGACAATGAAGAGTCAATCAGCATAATAAAGAGAAAATTGATCATTAAAACGTATGAAGAATAATGTATTTGGAGAGTTTAAAAGGTGTTTTAAGAGATAGCAAAGGTCTCTTGCCACATAATTTGATGTGGTTGCACAAAATTATAGAAATCAATGTTTCTAGCCTAATAAAAGTTATCATATGTTTAATCAAATATTCTCTACGTTTCATATTTAATTTAATAGCATGTACATATGGAATATGAGTGTCACGCCCCAAATTCGAGGGCACGTGACCGGCACTAGGATACGGGAATTGTACGTGGTTACCAGTGCCTGTAGTAAGCCTAACCCAAAATGCACAACTGAAAGCCCAACTGAAAAGGGCTATGGGTCCAAATGAGGTAAGCAGAACCAAATAAAACACAACATAAATTAAATTTTTATTGGGCCAATGACTCATTTATTCCATATATCTTAGAAAGCAATAAATTACAGAAATGTTCTGCTTAACCCAAAGATTACAGCTCTTTAAAATACATAACTGAAATAATACACAAAGTACAAATACAAAGTGTAACATTGCGGAGTTCTAGAATCATAATTACAAATATACATATATAATATACATTTTTGAATACTCAATAATACAAACTACTGCCGAAGAGAGATTGGCAGTCAACTCAATTACAATTCTTTCACCGGCTCATTTCCTAACCTGAAAGCAACAAGATGAACAGGAATGAGCGTTCGACTCAGTGAATGATACCAGCTAATATATTAAACTGGTATCCAACAGATAGAGTCTAATGCACATGCTATGCACCATGTCATATAGACAGGCAAATCATCCAATCAAGCAAGGATGGGGTATGGTCCACAGTACCACACTGATACTCAATACTCAATATGGGGAGCCGATCCCCCTACTCTGGCTCTCTGAATCCAATAATCTGTCTCTTATGTCCAAGGGGTCCGGCCGTCACTGGTCTGTACCACGCAGCCCTGACCCGACTGACAGCAGCCTTGGCGATGAGTAGGCCCGGCCGGCATCCATCAGTCATAGCTTATCTTCTGAATCTCATCATAATCCAAATCATAACCATAACAAATCCATAATCCTAGGTGGTACTGTATCCTCCCGACCTCCAACCATCAATCACAACCATAGTATGGCACAAAATACAAAATATCAATTCATCATTCACAGTCAAATGTTACATGTTTATATATGCAGTAATAGTGCATAATATACATATATATACACACAGCAATGCATATAAGATGGAAATAGGATAATATATCAGTGAGTATCACTCACCTAGTTGATGACGTGTCTGACTAACTTCTCTCGGAAGTGCGAACTTTGACAACAGAAGCCAGAGACATTGACTCTGAATAACAAACGATATCATTAGAATAAGAACGACCCATTTATCAAGACGCAGGTGACAGACTATTGAGATCCTTGCTGAAATTACAGCAACATTTCACTTAACTAGAATATTACCCAAAATCAACAAAAACATAACACTTCTAAAATAACCTCAACAGTCCGCATAACCTAAAACACTTCAGAGACCCCTCCTGGTCCTCCCGACTCACAATCATCATCACAACTCAAAAAGCAATTCCAACTTATCAGTTTATTAAATACTAACTAAAATCTAATAAATATAACTCAACAATAATTGAAATTCAAGGGATCCAGGTTTACCCTCGCAAAATTTGATCGTACAAACGTCGAGATCACACCAAAATGATGAGATGGAGCTGCTGAGTTGAGGTTGCCGGAGTGTCGCTGGAACCCCGTTGGTGCCACCATCGTCCGACCACGTGCCACCGTGGATGGTGGTCTTAGATGTCGGAACTTATATCAAACCACTCATCACGACATCAGGAGCACAGATATACCCTTCACTCTCCCTCACTTGCCGTCGATCGCCGGAAATCGAGTTTCAAAGTTTCAGCATTGCATCCTCCGATCTCTTTCTCCGGTTAATGAAAATTTGCAAACTTGGTATCAAATTGAAGCTGGTGAAGAGAGGATTCCAACGCATCTTGAATTGCCTGAATCGGAGCTCGGATGAGAGAGATATGGCCGTTTGAATTTTCAATCGTTAGAGTTCGCCGGAATTCGCTATAGTAAACTTTGGGACGCGCGTCTAGCGCTGTTCGATGTCTGACCGGAGTGATTTTGGTCCCGTTGGCTTTGTTTGGATGTTATCTTTCCAACCCAACTGGCAGTGCATCAATCAGAGGTCGGGTGACGAAGTTATAGCCTGAAAACCACCAGCTGCTCCCTTTCCTCTCTCTTTTCTTCTCTCTCCTTCTTCCTCCTCTGCCACTTCTCCTTTCCTTTATTTCTTTTGTTTCTTCTCCTTCCCCACGTGACCAGCCACCCCTCTTTCTTCTCCTTTCTTAACACCCATATATATATATATATATATATATATATATATATATATATATATATATATATATATATATATATATATATATAACACTACACATATATATATACAAATTAACAATCATAATAATAACAATAATAATAATAATAATACTAATAATAATCATAATAATAAAAATGATAATATTAACAACAATACTAATAATAATAATTTACAATATAAACTCATATATATATAACAATAATACTATTATCGCTAATAATAGTTCAATTAATAAAATTTATTTATAATAATAGTAATTATAACGGAAATCCAAACATCTGACAAAAATACTATAATTAAACTTATAATATTAATTAATACCTTTATTAATACTCAAATATCAAAATACAATTTCTCTAAAAACCCACATTAATATTTTCATAATAATATACATATATAATACTTAAATAAAATCACCATTAATAATACATATTCAAATTATCTAAATATTTATAATTTAGTAAAATATAATTTCAATTTTTTACTTGAATAAGGAAAATAATAAAATAAAATGTTTCCGTACAAAAATAGAATTTTATAAAATAAATGAAAATTTCGGGTATTTCAATGAGATTAGCACTTATAAAATATTAATGTTAGTTATATTAAAATGCATAAACTAATTAAATTTGTTTTCCAATTTATTAATTAGAATTCTAATATTTAAAATCAAACATTTCAAAGAAAACTTTTATTAATATATGAAAAACTTGAGAATTGATATATAATATATTTGTTATTTAAAAAAATATTATGATAATAATAAAAAAAATACTGAACAAGACTTTTTTACCATAATTTAATATTTTGTAACAATATGAATTTTTTTATAATTAAGCAGAAATAAATTCTAGAATTATATTTTTTTTATTATTAAGCAAAAATAACAATATGAATCTGAGAAAAAAAAAAAAAGATAAAATGGTTATTTTCATAAATTTACAACAATCTCTATTTTCGCTTCACATTTTCCAAAAAAAAAAAATTACAAATTCTCCCCCCTCATTTTGTCTCCTTTCCAAATATATCAAGAGAAAATTAATACTCTCCTCATTTCATTTTTTCTCCTCTTACTTTCTTTTTCCTCACTTTCTCTCCCCACTTCTTTTTTTTTTTTTTTCCAAACAAATATTGAAGATAGGGTTTTTTTTTTTTTTTTTTTTTTTTTTTTTTTTTTTGTTAAAAAAAAAAAACAAAGGGTGAAGATAGGGCTAAACCCCATCCTTTGCTTGCAGCAAGGTAATTACTTTCTTCTTTTGAAACGACACCTGTCACTCCAATAAGACATAGAAACTGGTAACCGGAAACGGCAATTCCTAATAATTTACATCTCCAAACACATTTTCATTTCTAGAAGCTTATTTTTCCTCTTCTATTTTTCTTGCAAAAATTCTGAGACCCAAAACCAATAACTGATCACTGGTGACCCCTTCTGTTTGTACTCTCCGGTACCGGCCAGCTACCGATGAACTGAATTTGGCGGGAAAATAAAAAACGTAAGCCCTTCGACGGCAAAGGTCAGAAGACTCAGAGATACTGCGCTTAAACCTCTTCCATTTCTTGCAGACAGTTCGATACTTCGTTTGTTGCTCTATATATAGGTTCAATTGCAAAATGGCGGATTAAAGAGAGAGAATTTTGCAGAAATGGAGTTAAGGGAGAGTAAAAATAAATTTGGGAAGAGGAATTTCGGAATCCACAGGCTTCGATTGTGCAGTTGGCAAAGAGGAGGTTACGATTTGATGGTAGTTGGGGTCATGCAGTGAGTGAGGGTTTTAGTTTTAGCTTTGTTTTGGCAACAGGAATTGACAGGTTACCGGTATATTTTATTTTCCTCCTGTTTCAAAGAAGCCACGAGTCATTTTATTGGTACAAAGCTATAAGGTATTTACGCTGACTGGTTATGGGTATTGTGTATGTTGGTACTTCTCTAATTGTTGGCATAGAAAACCATCCAACTTTCTGATTGCTGCAAGATTTTTTTGACCTAAAGCTATTGCCTTTATTGTGCAAGATTATTATAAATAGTTTTCAATTGGAAAATCTAGGGTTTTTTCTTTTATTGGGATTTTTGACATGGTTTAGATTATGCAAAAGATGATTAGGTGTAGTTGAGGTAAGGGGTTTGGCCTTAAGTCTGGCCTTACTGGATCTCTCAAACCTTAAAAGACCAGAGCTGGATCTTCTTTTTTTCTTGTTGATAAACATCAAAAAACAAATAGACACTTCTTCAGCTAAAGACCCATTAACAGAAACAAAAGGAAAGGTCAGATTTTTAGTGTATTTGGAGCCAAGATCCTCTCTGATTTCCGTATATCTCGTTTCTTTAGTTTTTTCACTCTTGGAATTGGTTGATTTTTGACTATTTGATTTGTTGACCTCAAAAGTGAACTAGAGAATCAGATTATACTGCCTGTTTTGATTCTTAAGCACCTTCTGCTAGCTGCCATCTTGTGTTTAATTTACTCGTCTTTAACAGGTTAAAGAACCAGATTAGTTTTGGGGGTACCTAATTGAAGACATTAGTTTGCTTAATTTGAGGATTTAAATTCTACTTCTGTGCTGCTGGTTCTGGATTTTTGGTAGCGTAAGCATCTGCTATTTTTACTTGTTATCCTGTGTTTTCAATTCATTGTTTGCTGTATCTAGTAGCCTGTGAGAACAATCAGGAGTGGAAAGATGCATGCTAGGCATCGAAGTCCTGGAAATGGGTACAGGTCTAATTCGATGGGGATGGGTTTAGGTGCTTCAAGGATATCCCCAGATAGTTCAGCCAGAGGCCATGGGTTTTACAATTCTGAATACAGAAGCTTTAATAACCGTGGCTTTGGACGTGGCCAGGGCCAGCCTAAATCATTTCAACAACCACCTCAGCCACCACCACGCAAAGGAGACATTTTGATGGAAGCTGGCAGACTTGCAGCTGAGTATTTAGTTTCTAAGGGATTGTTGCCTCAGAGTGCACTTTCTGGTAAGTGGCAGAATGGTAGTCTGAAGAAGCAGGTTGGTGATTATCAGGATTTTAGGCTACAAGAGGACCTTACCCAAGAGGGCCGAACATCTGCTCATGCTCGCCTAGGAAGTGGTGCTTCTGATGGAGCAGCAGGCAGGAGAAGGTATTCTGATGACTTCAATTTGAAGAATCATGTAAAAGGAAGAAGGAGAGGAGAGTATTATAATCGGAGTAATAGCTCAGAGTGGGGCAGAGAATATGGGAGGAGTGTGTCATGGTCAGATAGGAGGGTACCACCTGATATGGAGGGAGATGATGATACTGTTTCTGGACATTATGAAGAGCAGCAAATTGGTGAAGACGTTGGAGATGGGATGCAGAAGTCTGGTCAGAGTGGGTCTGCACCAGAAAGTGAGGAAGCAACTGATATGGAATCAGGAGCAGAGAACAATAATTCAGATGAAATGGGTTCCAAGGCAGGCTCTTTCAGCGTCGAGAAAGATGAGACAGATGGGGAACCTTCTAAGGAATCCAGTGATTTGACAAACTTGAATTCAGGGAATGAGGAGATGAAGGACTGCAATCATAATCAAGAAACTGAGAAACAGATTGTTCCTGAGGACTCAACCATCCAGCACTGTCCAGTGGAAGGTGATCTCTCTGGCAAGCGCGGATCTGATTTACTAACCTACTGCAACTTTGCCAAGATCCCAACCAAAACACGCACTGCATTGGCACAAAGGGTCCCCAAGGTTGACCAAGTTCCTAATAAGGAAGAGGAAAACACATTTGGTATTGGGCCTTCCAAAGGTGCTGAAGACCCAGTTCAAGATGGCACTCTTGATTTCACTACAAATGATGTGCCACCAAACACAAGCCATGATTCAAAACGCCCTGATCCTGTACAGTCTGCTGAGGATGCAGGAGAATTAGGCCCTGCATTTGGTGCTGGACAGGGTAAATGCTTGAGGTCTCAATCGTTTCCAGATGAAGCTTTTATGCATGATAATGAACAGGAATCTAGTCAGGGGGTGCCAAGCTTTGGAAGGTCCACCTCAGTTAAAGAGAGAGGTGAGAAACGAACTGCAGAAGACAGTGATATGAATGAGGCAACCAAGAAACCTAGAGAATGGCTTCAATCCTTGGTTAGTAAGGCCAATGAACATCTTCATTTTTCTAATTTAAGCCAAAATCAAGAGAGTTTACGAGAAGGGAGGGCTTCATCTGATCAGCAGATGATTATGGCTGCCAGTGAAGACAGCTTGGTTAATAATCATCAATTTCCAGAGTCTGGTGGTGAACCATGTGTTGAGTATGCGCAAGAGAAGCAGCTTTTTCCGAGTTCATTCAAGATCTGTGACCTTAATCTAATGGAAGCTTCTGATATGAATGATAATCATTGTAATGATCCAGTTCTTATATACCCCTCTATCGCAGCAAGCAAAAAGGAAGCAGTACAGATTGATGTTGATTTGTCAATGAATAATTCCAACTTGCCTGGTGAATATTCTAGATCTACAGATAATGGCAAAAATATTGAAGTTATTGATTTGGACAATGAAGAAGATGATGCTTTTAACAATTCCCAAAGAAAGTAGGTTCCTCTTATCATTTTGCTTTCTCTTTGTTCCATATGGTTCTTAATTTCTCAAAAGAAAAATGAAAAAATCATATACATTTTCATATCAAGTGCTTGCTTCACTATTCTCTTAATTATCATGCTTCTAATGCACATTAATGGTGGGAGTATAGTCTTCTCTAGTATTGCTTTCTAGTTTGTCAGTATGCAAGATGTAGCTGCTAGTTTCCATAAGCTTTGTTTTTTGCTTCATGTTCTTAAGTTGTTCAATTATTCAGGGAAACATCATTTACTGGCGCAGAAGCGTTTCCCAACAGTGCTCATAATGCTGGAGATATTGCTGAGGTTCCAGACAGCTATGATAGTCTTACAATTTCGGAGCTCCTTACCACTTTTTCAAATTGTACTTCAGTAACAGAGGACATTAATCCACTGCAGAATGAGATGGGTCTTCATAATGGAGAGGTACCTTTGAAATCGCCTATCCATATGACATGAATTTTTATGATGTATTTCCATAATCTCTCACCCCTATTTTAGGAGTTAAGTTTGGGATTTTCTTAATAAGTTCAGTTCTTGAAAGATGGTGGTTGCACTAATTTTTCATTGCTAACGAGATATAATTAACTTTCTCCTTAAATGAATCCTTGTGCATATATTAATTTTTCATCATATATATACTTGATGTTTACAGGATTTTGTCCTTAAATGGATAATTCTACGCACACTATCATTTAACATAATGCATATATGTAGTACTTGTTTCTATATTCATACTTGTTTTGGTTGTTGATGTCCCGATATTTGCATTTTCCTTGTATAGTTAGTTCATGACTTACTTTCTTATCCTGGTTGTTTCAGGGGGCTCTTGGTGATGATGACTCAATTTACATGTCTCTGGGAGAAATACCATTAAGTATGCCAGCTATTTAATTTTATGGTTTGTTTTCTTATAAATCTAGATTGCATGTGGTAGACCTGTCTGAGGTGCTGTTGAAATATTATGTTAACAGACTGTATACACTCAATGACTATCTGATGATGGTATGCATTTTTATGAAACATGTTTGGTGCCAATAAAATGTGCATAAAGATTTGTAGATGAGTAATTATGTCACAAGGACATGGATAAGTGTAATTGCTTATGGAACAACTGTTAACAATTTTCTGTCCTTTTTATATGTTCTTTCTGAGATCCAAATGAAGATTTAAGAATTTCATTCAAGATAGCAAATATAATTAATAAACGATGCTGATTAAAGATCCAAATGAGATCCATGCAATCGACCCCAGCTAGTTTGGGATTAAATGAGGTCTGCTTTCATAGCAAATACATCAATAAAAGATGGGGATTGGTGATTTCTGGTGTTTTATTGAACATGATCCATGCCAAAGTTGTGGGACATTATGGGGGTTACAGGTAACTTAGGTTCTCCAATGCTCATGGTACTTGGTAGCCTATATCCAGGGTGGGTTTGCTATATGTTCAATGAAGGCAAGCGTTCTCACTGAACTTGTAAAAATATTCTGGGCTGCTTGTAAAATGTATGAAATATAGAACTTGCCCCCACTGAAATTTTGTCCTACTAAAATATGATTTCACTATCCATTATAGAGTAAAAGTTCTCTGTCTCTGGCTATATCTCTCTAAATTTCTTTTATGTTCAGAGATGCAGCCATGAATATGAAATAAGTTTATGCTGCTCTGTGAAGGTTTCATTAGAGAGCATCTTCAGCATTCTTGGAATGAGCTTGGAGACCTGTTCTGTTTCATAAGCTTTTTACTTTTTCACCCTTTAGCTCCATGGAGAAAGGCTTATCCTTAGTTTGTATTCTTTTCTCTCTCTACTATTACAAAATTCCCTGTCTATTTTTTCCTCCAAAAAAAGAGAGGTTGCGGCAGCCATATCCTTAGAATTTCATATAAGTGGTATTTATTTGAAATGAGCCATTAATTGGACAGCTGGTGGTATTACCTTTAATCTATCAAAACTCCGTAGCTAGGAGTTTCCAGTGTTCCTGATGAGGTTGTGTCTTGTGTTTATTTGCAATTTGTTCAGTTAGGAATTCAGAGGCAATCTTTTTGAGACTGATACATCTCTTCTCCATTGAATGTGACCCTTTTTTATTTGAGCCAATGAATAGCTTATTTTCTTTTAAGTTCAGTTTTGCAGCGCCCGCCCTTTATGATCCTTTAAATCTTTTCCTGTTTTATTAATGCTTACTATTTTTTTTTCATAGGCTTTATACCAGCCTGGGAGCAGCCAACGCCACAGGAATACGGAAAGCCCTTTTGATCTGGCAATTTTTCAACTCTGCAAGGAAAAATTAGTCGGTACGCTTACTACTGGTCATTGGGGGTTCTTTTGTTACATTGACTAGCTCAATCCAAATGCAGCCCCTGCTTTGGTTTTTAATTTTGATTTTGTTCATAAAGGATGCAAGTAAATGTCTCCTCTTCTAGGAATTTTAGGAATGGTGTATGTTTTTTTTTTTTTTTTGGCTGTTACACTTGTTCTGTATGTGGAATCTTATTGATTAGAAGTGGTTTGGAAAGCCAATTGTATTTGCTGCTCTCTCTAACCAGGGCTTTCAAGCCATTGAATACCCCCATAGATATACTTTTCAGTTGGGACTTATTGATTTGTATTTGCATTTATCTGTAGTACAAGTTGATTACAAATCCTTTGAAGGGATATATGCTTGATAATCTCGATCATTTGGCTGCATAAAGTGGCTAGCATATAGTCATGTTTAACTATCACTGTATTAGTTGGTTAATGGGTCGGGGAGAAAAAAAAAAAAAAAATCCTTGGGTGTAATTTACATATTACAACTGTGACACTTATTTGGAAATGCATTATTATTAGGTAATACACTACATGTATTAGCTACAATTATAGATTTTGTTGAGGCCTATATTGAAGTAGTTTATTAGACGAGAAAAGTATTTATCTTCAAAAATAAGAACGAGATCAAGTAAAACAGGGAATAATGGAAAGGAGGGAGGTTTTTTTTTTTTTTTTTTTTTAAACCTCATTAAAAATTACTTTGAGGGCAATTTAATTGTCTGAAGGGAGACTTTTTATGCCTTGAAAGTGATATATCAAGTATAGGCTGCAACATGAACATAAAAAAAAAGTAACAGCCTATGATAAAACATTTCCAAAGTATTGGCCTGAATTTTCAATTCGGAAGCAGTTGGTGTTTTTCATTTTCAGTTGTTAACCTTATACCTGATTTCGTGGATGTTTTCAGATGAACATTATAGGTAAGTAATTGAGTGATTTCCTTTCTATTCTAATTTTATTGCTTAGGGATCCTGTAGGGTAATCCAACTTTATAATTTTAGATGTCCTCATATGAGCATTTTGCATCACAGTTCATGCTGCAACTCTTTTGGAGAATTTTACCTGTTATTGGATTTGAGATTTTATTGGGGGGTGAGTTTGAGAATACCTGGTATCAGTTAAGTACGTGGTTAATGTCCGTCTGAGAAGCAGAGACACAGGACATGCCATTGATGTGATATGGACATACTGACACAGCAACTCTTAAAATAATAGCACACGACATTCATATTGTGTTATGTCGGACTTTATCTGACACGACCATACCTTAAAAAACTTGAAACTGTCAGTATTTCATAGATGTCCATTTTGGCTTTTGGATAGTACATGAACATTAGAATGAGTGATATGTTAGGAACCATCCAATACATAGGAGCTTCAATTTTTCATGAATCATGAGAAATTATCTACACTGACCAGGGAAATCTTGGGAAGATTTGGTGGCTGATAAGTATAGAACATCATATATCTAGGGTTGCTTTGCTTTCGTTTTACAGGGATGAAATGGGTTTTGATGGTCACTTTGCTTAAAAAGAGAGCTTGTCTTACCCATGCAGGCAAATATGTAAATCCCAACAGCAAAAACCCTGGAATTGAGTGAACAAAGCAAAGAGGGCCAACTGAGTTTAACAGTCTAATTATTATATTCATATTGATGATTCATGTGGATAAACTAGCAGTAGTCTAGTTCTACAGGCAGTGAGTTCACAGTGTGAAAGACATCTGGACTTAGAAACTTGCAGCATTTTTGCATGTGGTTGAGATCACGAGTGTGAGCCAATTAGTGTAGGCACACAAGTGAAAATCAACTTCATAAACAATAGTGTGAACTAGAAAATGTTGCTATCAATCCAGAGTTGGGACATGAATGTTGCAACATTCATGTTCAATTGAGAATGACAGTAGACAAAGCAGAAGACCTGTGTGAAACTCAGCTCTACAGTCTATTGGTTAACCGGGTGTATTGTAACCTAGAGTGGCAGCTAACAATATAGAAACTTGAGGAGATTTTTTATGGAGTTGGAGAACAAAATTCATAATTTCAAGTCTATTCAAGAGCTTCTAATCTTATTATGTATGGATGAGACAGCAGTACATTTTGAATCTCTCAGCTAAAAGCAGTAGGATGCAGTTATAAATGTAATCCTAGAGGCTTTTAGAGGGGGGTTTCTAGGGACTAGGGAGATTAGAGGGGGGTTTCTAGGGACTAGGGAGATGAAATAATCTCAAAGAGCAGTAAATATAACGTGTTGTTGTCCTTGATGCTGACTTTGTTTTAATTGCTTGCTACTGCATTGAATTGGTCTGCTGAGAATTGTCCAAGTGCCTCTTATTATGTATGCATTATTTAATCTACATCATAAAAAATTTATTTGATAGTTAAGTTCAGTTTGGTATTTTACATGGTCTAGTTTGGTTTCCTTTTTATTTATTATTATTGTTATCAGTTGAGAATTTAAATCTGATTGAATAAATTATTTTGTATTTTACAATAATTATTTTATAAATTGTTTTGTTTCTTTTTTTGGTAGCACAAATTTTAAGGACATTTTTTAATCAATTTGTTTGAATAACTTTTTTTACAAATATTTTTTGAAGATCTATTTTTAACAATGATTTTTTTATTACAACAAAATTTTTTAGTGATTTTTACTTTTAAATTTATGTAATTCTTTATTTTTTTAAATTATTTTAATTGTTTTTATAAGCAGAATTCTGTAAGTTTAAATTAATAAAATTCAAACAACCTAATTATTAATGTTCACTATTTCTTTTGCAGCACTAATTTCAATATAAGTACTTAATTTAAATAAACACTATCTAAAAAAAATATTTTATTTTGCTAATTATAAAATAGTTAATTATTTTAATTATTATATTATAAAATTATTTCATTCGTACTTTCAAATAAAAGTAATGTAATATTCATTATATTATATTCTCATTATATTACATTATATATTTTTCATTTATATAATTGTTTGTATTAGTGTAATACATTATATTACACTATAAATATATTTTATTAGATAACATATTTTTAACGTAACATAATATATTAAAAAAAATCTAATTATCCAATATTTTAATATGAATTATCCATCAAGTGATGGTAAGCTCTGATTTTTTTTTTTTTTGCACAATAATAAGATTTAAATTTGAATTTATTTTCTAATTAAGAAACACTACATATTATTACTAAAATTCAAAATTTGTTTAAAATTTTTTTAACCATTACGTTGATTAATTATTTAAAAAATTAAGGGCCTATTTAGTTAAGCGCCCAGCCGCGGCCAACAGTTTATTATTAGCGATTATAAAGAATTATAAAATATCTGATAAATTAAAATTATATTGAAATTGTAAAATAATAAATAAAGATATTATTTCAGTTATTATGATGAATTTTAATTGTATGTAAATGAATAAGAATAATATTCTCCTGCTGCTCTTCCTGCTACCTACTGTGGCGGCACAAATCGCAGGCAGCTTATTTCCCAAATGCACCGTTTTCTATTTTCCCTATTCAGTGTATGATGAATTTTGTTTCTATTAAATTTCCATCAAACCCCTTAAATTCTAATTGTTAAAGTGCCATTCCTTTTTTAATTTATTTGTAATTTTCAAACACTTTAGCAGTTGTTGAATTTCATTGGCAATTTTACCCGTGAACTTAGGATGTGTTTAATAAGTCGTAATGAGATGTAATGCAACGCAATCAAATGAAATTTTAATATAAATTTACATTAAAAATTTATTTGATTGCATTATATTACGTCTCATTACGTTTTATCAAATATGTTTTTAATATACTAGATTTTTTAATAATGTGTTTTGCACGTTAATATTCATTATGATTCATTAAAACTCGTTAGAAATAAAATATTTATTTTAAACTTTTATTTTTTTTTATTAAAAATTTTAATGACCAGTGTTTTATTACTTAAGTATAAAATGATATAAAACTTTTTAAATAAATATTATCAGGTTAAAATTTTATTAGTTGACTTTTAAGATTATCATGGAGTAATATTTATATAACTTAATCATTAAATTCACTGTAATTGTTGAATTCAATTTAAGTTAAATTTTCATATTAAAAATATAAAAATTTAATGAAAATATAATTATACACAATACTCTTTCCGTTTTATAATATTTATCATTTAAAATTTCGGCACAAGGATTCAAAATTATTAAATTTATTGATTTTGATGTAGATAAATAAAAATAATTAATGCAAAATGTTTAGTGGAGAATAAGTGAAGGATAAAATTGAAAAAAAAATAAATATTTTTTTTAAAATTTTAAAACGACATATAAATTGAAACAAAAAAATTTCTCTAAAACGACAAATATTATGGAACGGATGGAATATTATTTAAATTGTATAATCATACATGTTTTATACAATTAGAATCATGATACAAAATAATTATAGATTCTATATAAATATGTAAATATATTTTAGAAGGTAATACAAGCATAATATTCAAAAAAAAACTAAAACATATCTAAACAAAATCAATTTTTATAATTTTAAATAATATTCTTATATTCAATAATATATTAAAGAAAAGGAAGTAAATAAATTGATAAATACCTTTTATTATAATTTTCTAATTTATTTTATTATTATTATTATGTTGATTATTTATTAATTATAGGTTGATTTTCGTGTTAATATTTGGTACATTTATTGTTTTCTTATAATTTTAATGTAAATTGTATGTTTTTATTAATTTTGATAAACTTTGATTTTTTTTGACACATTATAACTTAATTTCTATTCCTCCATAAAATCAATAGCAAACTTTCTAACATACTTTTATAAATTTAATATTAATATTAATTATATACAATTGATTTATCGTGTAATATCATATTATATCATAAGCTCAAAAAAAATCTATTTAATTATTATATCACATGAATATTTGTGAATATTTTAAATTTGATGTTACGAATAATAATCACTAACTTAAAAATTTTGTAATTTTAATTTCATATTTAATTCATTTTTAAGAATGATTAATTAATCTCTTCCTTAATGAAAATTATAAGTAAATTTAAATGTTTATAAAATCACAAATAAATTAATTTTTTTAAAAATAATATACCATTATAAATAGAAATTTTGATATTTAATAATAAAATAATAAGATTTTGCTCATTATTATTAAATAAATTCTCAATTAATGCATCTTATTTTTCTGTTATTTTTTTATAGAATAAAAAATAATTTTTATAATTTATAAATTACTACTAATAGTTAAAATAATTAATTTTAAAATTTATAATGGGATAAAGTAATAATTTACAAAATAAAAGTCAAATTATAATTTTCCTAATTTGTTAATATTCGAATAATTAAAATCAAAAAAATTTCTTTAGCTTCTAAATATTTGAAAAAATAATTTTGTTTATTATTGTTAAATGAATTATCAATTAGTGCTTCTTTTTTTTTCTGCTGCATTTTCTTATAAAATCAAAAGTAATTTTTTTAATTTACAAATTATTACTAATAGTTAAAATAACTAATTTTAAAATTTATAATGGAATAAAATAATAATTTATAAAGTGAAAGTCATAAAATGATAATTTATAAAGTGAAAGTCAAATTAGACGTTTTCTTATAAAATCCAAAATAATTTTTTTAATCTATAAATTATTACTAATAGTTAAAATAACTAATTTTAAAATTTATAGTATGACAAACTAATAATTTACAAAATGAAAGTCAAATTAAAATTTTTCTAATTTGTTAATATTTGAATAATCAGAATCAAAAAAATTTCTCAAGCTTCTAAATATTTAAAAAAAATTAAAAAATATAAATTATTCTAATTGAATTCTTTTTTATTTGAATTAAATTAGATAGTTAAATTATTAAATTATAATAACTATATAATTATAAATTTATAATATAAATAATTATATAATAAATAATAATTATTTTATTTTTTATTTTAATTGAACTAATTATTTTTCTTATTTAAATTAAATATAATTAATTATATATTAAATAATAATTATTTTATTCTTTCTTTATTGTAATTGAATTTACATTTTCTTATTTAAATTAATTATAATTAGATATTAAATATAATTAATTATATATTAAATAATAATTATTTTATTATTTCTTTATTCTAATTGAACTTATCATTTATTATATAAATTAAATATAATTATATAATTATATAATTTAATTAATAAATGATCATATTACCTATTATAAATACACAATTAAAAAAAACTCAGTGAGGGGCATATAAATAGATGTGCTTTTCCTCCCCTTACCCCATATATATATATATATATATATATATATATATATATATATATATATATATATATATATATATATTAGCACATTTATAATTATTAATGATGTATTTCTATTTAAACAGGTAATTCAATGCAAGCGGATCAATCCCTTTAGGACTCGAAAAATAAAGAATTTATTTCTCACTAAGTTATAACTATGGGAAATTTATTTATAAGTAATATATTATAGCATTATAATATATTATTATAAATAGTTCTTACATTTCAATAATGAGGTAATTTTTAATTTTAAACTTTATAATTTATATACTCTCTATAAATTATAATTTTATTAACTTAAATATCAGAGTGGTTTCTAGGCAAATCTTCTAACAATGTACTTGAGATTAGAATATATCTTGAGCACATTAATGAGTGCGTTGAGCATGGAACTTGCCCTCTAAACATTAATAATGTTATTGTGTTCAATGATCAATAAAAATAATGTCATATAAAAAGCAATGACTAACAGTCTACTTTTTTATTCTTTAATTTATCAGTTCCTAACTTTATATAAAATTATCTCTTATATATTATAATATATTTACATACAAATTGATACATATTATATATCAACTGATGATTTTTACATCACAAATAAGTATATAATATTTGTCTTAGTGGACATGGTGTATCACTGTCATTTAGGTGTTATTCTAGAATTAAAAGAGGAGGCTAAATGATATTCACGCTATTAACGTTTGGACTTATTAGATTATGTTTTAAATTAAAAATATTTATAAACAATGTCAATCGGTTCCCATCAAGAAAAATTTTCGTCGAGACTTTTCATTGTGCCATACGCAATACGTGACTTCAACATGACCAATACAATATTTATTTCAAAAAGTCTTCCCACCATAATTTAATCTTTTATTTTCTTTTCTTTTTTTTAGTCAGCTAATTAGCAATACCATATGAATTATATTGTCCGTACAACAAATTTAAAAATATGTTTCATGCATACATATGTAACTCGAGAATTATATTGGACTGGACGAAGAAAGCCTTTTTCTAATATCTGACTCAAGCTATAGTCAACTATCATTAAGCAGCTTCGGCCTGTTGATCTATTGTCTATTTAGCAAATAATGAAGCTTCCTGTTTTTTTCTTCTTTTTTAGTTAGCTTATATTAGGTGTATAAATCACATGCATAGTAGATCACATGTATGATAGCTCACACACACACACACACACACATATATATATATATATATATATATAAAGCTAGGTATTCTCATTGGGGTTAAACTTATGAAAAAAGTCATTTTAATTTACTTAATTAGAGAAGTTACTTTCTATTGATCATGTTAAATTAATTCTTGGGCTTGATATTTAAAACATAATTTTTAAATATTTTAATTTGTGAAATCAACCATTTTTCAATATACATAATAAATTTACATGTGGCTATACTTACTTTCTTTTTTTAATTTTTCTTTTTTTTTTTGTCTTTCTTCTCATTTATCTCATTCACTCATTTAGTCTTCCTCTCCCTTCAGTTTTATTCTCTTCTCTGTCAGTTTTCATTCTCTGATTTATCACATTTAATTTTCTTCCCTACGGTTACTTTTATTGTTTTGTATTTTGCTTTCGTAAATGGATATATCACGTAGCTCATGCTTATACTCACACAAGAATGTACAATCAAAATCAAAATCAAAAGTACTCGTTGTCCAAAATGAAAGTCTAACTCTACTCAATTTTATTAAGGTTGAATTAATCTTTACTAAGGTTGAATTCAACAATAATAAGGTTGAATTCAACCTTAATATAGTTGAATTCAACTTTATTTACGGTTGAATTCGACTTTATTAATATTGAATTCAAATTTCATATGATTTCATATATATAATTTCATCATTCAGGAGAATAGAGTAGTTATGGTTTGTTTTGAAACGAAACACTTTTTGGGTAAAGTTGCAAGTTATAGCCATTTAGAAGAAAAGATCAAGGTAATAAATGAGAAACTTGATGAAGCACAGGGACAGTTGTTAAAGGAAACTGCCTTTAGCCATTTTGTTAACTGTCAAGCAGGAAAGTAGAGTAAGCAACTCGTTACAACGTGCTATTAAGACAGTTGGAGAAAGTTATTGATGATGAACGTACTTCAATATTGTTAGAAGCAAAGTAAAGTTTGGGAGGGAGGAGTTTGCTTTGATAACCAATTTGAAATTGGGGGATAGTTAGTTGTGTTAAATAGGAGAGGTGGAAATTCATCTAAAGAATCACATTAACAGGTTGCTTAGGTCATGTGAGGTGACATATGATGATATATTTGAAATATTTGAAAAGATGGATAGTGATATTATAGAAGAGGATGTGGTGGCTTTTGCATTACTGTTGTTCACTCAAATTATTGCTGGATAACCATCCACAAAACTTGATATGAGGCTGTTAGAATCGGTAGAAAACTTGGGTGAGTGAAACCAATTTCTTTTGGGAGACTGGACATTCAAGACAACTATCCAAACTACAAGGTCATGCATAGTGAATGCAATGAAGTAGCCTAGCAAATCTAAAGAATCTAATACTAAAACATATATAATTAGAGGTTTTCGATTGTATTTCAAGTAAGAATCTACCGTTATGAAGGTTGAATTCAATTGTATTAAGGTTGAACTTAACCTTAATAAAGTTGAATTCAACCTTAATAAACTGATATGCTATTTTACAAGTGCTTGCTTGTGAGGTTGAACTTGAGTTGGAAAAAAAATATTTTAGAGGTATACAAATCACCAGTCAGGTACACTAAGAATGTTTAAATGACAATTAGTATTTAATAATATCAAGAAAGTCACTCTAAAAAATAGGGGTATTTAAAAAAATAATATTAGACCTTTGGATATGGAGAAAATATAAGAAGAAATAATAAAAATATGGATTATTGAGGAGGGATGCAGAAGAAGAAGAAAAATTGGAAGGAGAGGAGGAAGGAAAAGAAGAAATGGAAGTAGAGGAGGAAGGAAAAGAATTATTGGTTGTTAAAGAAGAAAAGGAAAATGAGGAAGATAAGGATGATGTTGGAAATTATGAATTGAAAGAGAGTGGAGAAATCAAAGACAAACAGACAGTATACAGAAAATTTAAATAAAAATATGAGTCATATTGATGAGATTTTGGAGAATAAAATGAAAGATGTGGTGCAGATAATAATGAAAAATATAAATAATCATCATCAGAAAATTGATGATTATTTAAATTCTTATCTCAAAAAAATGGATAAGAAGTTGAAAAGATTGAAGGTTTTGTTGAAACTGTTGGTAGAGGATGTGTACCAGTGTATCCAAAAGACAAATAAGTCTGGGAAGGAAGAAGAAAAGAAAATTGGTGATAAGAAAGAGTCTAATAAGGAATCTAATAAGGTTGAAGTTATAAAAAAGAATCTAATAAGGTTGAACTTGAAGAATCCAATGAGGCAAACTTTGGTCCTCTGGTGGACAAACTGGAGGCATAAATAACTAGAAGTGCTTTATCACGAAGAAGAAAATAAGCTTGCGGATGAAGAAACTTATAAGGCAGCATATATGGTGGCAAACCTTACTAAGCACAAACAACAACATGAAGTGAATGTATGAGAAGGCCTCAAACATTTGGCTGAAGTATGTGAAGATGAGAATATAATAGAAAATATTCAACCACTTAAGCGGGTGATGCCAAATGTAGAATATGTTTTTAGTTGAAAGAAGAGAAAATTTGAGAAAAAAGAAGAGCAAAGTGAGATCAATGAATATTAAGGAGATGGGGACGATGATATTAAAGTTAAAACTTCATTAGAGACAACTAATAAAATATGGAGGTCACATATGGACAGTTGGCTAACTCATCAAAAATCTAAAATATTGAGAGGTGGATATAACATTATTGATAAAAGTTTTCGCACCCATTTCATGGGAAAGGACAACAATTAAGATATGTATTAACGTTGTTGAATTCAAAATTGTTAAGGTTGAATTTAATACTAACGACATTGAACTCAACTTTGTTAAGGTTGAGATCAACCTTAATAATGTTGAACTCAACTATGTTAAGATTGAGATCAACTGTATCAACATTAAACTCAACTTTGTTAAATTTTTAATCAATCTCAACAAAGTTAAACTCAACATTATTAAGGTTAAATTTAACCTTAACAATTTTATTGAACTTAATATTGTTTACAACGTTATTTAACCTTTTCTTTACTGACATGTCTTCAGTACTAAGCAACACAAGGATTGGTGTACATATATATATATATATATATATATATATATATATATATATATATATATATATATATATATATATATATATATATATGTTAAAAAAGATGATGCACACCTCAGGTAAAGGAAGTAACATGTTCTTGCAGACAGCATATTTGCTATAAGCTTGAAATAACTTTATTTTTTCAATTTTTTAAACTATAATAAGTATCAAGAACTTATGTTCAACTTTCATCATTTTCATGAAGCAAGTTTTAAGTATAATATAAAAAAAAATGAAGGGAAGAATTAGGACTAGGATTCCTTTACTATTAAGATATACATTATTGGCTAAATTCCATTTGACAAAAGTTTTATCAATGCTGAGATGCTTTCTTTCCATGTAATATTAATGGAAACCATTGGGTTATGGTGAGACTTAATTTGATAAATAAAGTTGCACATGTATACAACTCTATGAAAGATCCCAAAATTGATGACAAGCTCCAATATATAGCGACAACCATGCCAAGCTTTCACAAGAAGTGTGACTACCACAAATTGAAACAAACAAGGTGCAAAAAAAAGTCTAAGTGGGACATCAAAATTAAAATAGATCTCCACCAACAACAATCGGGGTATGGTGAATTCAATGTTAATATAGTTGAACTCAACTTTATTAATATTAAACTCAACTATATTTAAGTTGAACTACACAAACTTAAATGTTATTACATTTGAATCCAACTTTATTAACGTTAAACTATTGAAAATTCAACTTCATTAAATTTGGATTTAACCTTAATAAAGTTGAATTCAATATTAATGTCATTGAACTCAAGGTTAATAAAGTAGAATTCAAGGTTTTTAAGATTGAACTCCAATATATTATAGTTGACTACTCTAAACTCAACTCCATTAAAAATAGTGCTTTACATTACTGAAGTTGAATTCGACCTTCTTAATACTAAACTCAACTGTATTAACTTTGAACTAATGTTCATGCAATTTCATTTCACTCAATTAAATTTGAATTCAACCTTAATATAGTTGAGTTCAACATTAACACTATTGAATTCAAGGTTAATAAAGTAGAATTCAAAGTTTTTAAGCTTGAGCGCCAATATATTATAGTTGGCTTCTCTAAACTCAACTCTAAGAAAAGTAGAGTTCAACATTACTGAAGTTGAATTTGACTTTCTTAAGGTTGAACTCAACTATATTAACGTTGAACTAATGTACATATTACTTTATTACACTCAATTAAATTTGAGTTTAATCTTAATAAAATTAAGTTCAACATTAATACCATTGAACTCAAAGTTAATAAAGTAGAATTCAAGATTTTTAAGGTTGAACTCTAATATATTATAGTTGACTACTGTAAACTCAACTCTATTAAAAATAGAGTTCAATATTACTGAAGTTGAATTTGACCTTCTTAAGATTGGATTCAACTGTATTAACGTGAAACTAATGTACATATAACTTCATTATAGTTAATTAAATTTGAATTCAACCTTAATAAAATTGAGTTCAACATTAACACCATCGAACTCAAGGCTAATAAAGTAGAATTCAAGATTTTTAAGATTGGACTCCAATTTGTTATAGTTGACTACTCTAAACACAACTCCATTAAAAATAAAGGTCAACATTACTAAAGTTGAATTCAACCTTCTTAAGATTGAACTCAACTGTATAAACGATCAACTAATGTACATATAACTTCATTAGACTCAATTAAATTTGAATTCAACCTTAATAAAGTTGAGTTCAATGTTAATACCATTGAACTCAAGGTTAATAAAGTAGATTCAAGGTCTTTAAGGTCAAACTTTAATATATTATAGTTGACTACTCTAAACTCAACTCCATTAAAAATAGAGTTCAATATTACTGAAGTTGGATTCAACCTTCTTAAGATTGAACTCAACTGTATTAATGTTGAACTAATGTATACGCAACTTCATTATACTCAATTAAATTTGAATTCAATTGTAATAAAGTTGAGTTCACCATTAATACCATCGAACTCAAGGTTAATAAAACATAATTCAAGGATTTTAAGGTACAACTCAAATATATTATAATTGACTACTCTAAATTCAATTCCATTAAAAATAGAGTTCAACATTTATGGAGTTGAATTTGACCTTCTTAAGATTTAACTCAACTGTATTAGCATTGAACTAATGTACATATAACTTCATTACACTCGATTAAATTTGAATTCAATCTTAATAATGTTGAGTTATAATATTAATACCATTGAACTCAAGGTTAAAAAAGTAGAATTCAAGGTTTTTAAGGTTGAACTCGAATATATTATAGTTGACTATTTTGGACTCAATTCCAATAAATACTGAAGTTGAATTCAATCTTCTTAAGGTTGAACTCAACCATATTAACATTGAACTAATGCACATATAACTTCATTACACTCAATTAAATTTGAATTCAATCTTAATAAAGTTGAGTTCAATATTAATACTGTTGAACTCAAGGTTAATAAAGTAGAATTTTTTTAAGGTTGAACTCCAATATATTATAGTTGACTACTCTAAACTCAACTTCATTAAAAATAGAGTTCAACATTACTGAAGTTGAATTCAACTTTCCTAAGGCTAAACTCAATTGTATCAAAGTTGAACTATTGTACATGTAACTTCATTACACTTAATTAAATTTGAATTCAATCTTTAATAAAATTGAGTTCAACATTGGTACCTTTGAACTCAAAGTTAATAAAGTAGAATTCAAGATTTTTAAGATTAAACTCTAATATATTATAGTTGACTACTCTAAATTCAACTTCATTAAAAATAGAGTTCAACATTATTGAAGTTGAATTCGATCTTCTTAAGATTGAACTCAACTATATTAACGTTGATCTAATGTATATATAACTTCATTACACACAATTAAATTTGTATTCCACCTTAATAAAGTTGAGTTCAATATTAATTCTATTGAACTCAATGATCATAAAGTAGAATTCATTGCTTTTAAGATTGAACTCTAATTTGTTGTAGTTGACTACCATAATCTCTACTTCATTAGAGTTGAGTTCAATAATACTGAAGTTGAGTTCGACAATTAAAGTTGAGTTTAACTTCATTACACTCTCAAGTCCATTAAAGTTGAACTAAAGATTAATAATGTTGAATTCAACTTTAATCATGTTGAATTCAATGTTGTTAAATTTGAAATCAACTCTATTAACATTGAAATACTCCAAATTCAACTTTATTACATTTAAGTTCAAATTTGATAAAATTGAATTTAAGCATATTCATTTACTACATTGTTTTAATTTTACTTATTGATGCAGCAAACTTTAGGTATAGTTATTATTTGTTAATACTCACAATAATAATAATAAATAATAATAATAATCATTATGACATGTGACTAGCTGGCTTGCATGGTTTAAAAACAATCTAACCCTGATTCAAAGTTTAGTCGCCATACTTTCTTTCTATTTTCTCTCATTCTCTGTTCTCTCTCCTTTTCTGAGTCTCCTCTAGCTCTCTTCTCACTGGGATCTGATTATTGTATATTTGTTACGATCGAAGGAATTGAAGAAAGACATCAAGATTTAAATATTAAACTCCAATTTTTTAGGTAACACGATTATTTAATATTTTTAACTTGCGATGCGAATGCGATCTATTATGTCTGCTTTGTTTGCTGTTTGTACATGTTTTTTCTATGTTTTATTTGCATGCATTTCCATTTCTTATGCTTTTTCGATGGTAAAAAGACTTTCTGTCATTATGATATATAATAAGGGGTTTTGATTTTTAAATCTATCACTTCAATTTGGGGATTGCATTTTTAGGTTTTCAATTTGGTATATTAACAATAATATTAGGGTAAAATACTATTTAGTACTTAAGGTTTACCTAAAATAATAACTTGATCCCTGCAATTTGAGAAATGAATTCTCTAGTTTCTAAAGTTTGATTTTGTTATATTAAATAGTCCTTTGGTCGAGTTTTTTCATTATTCCATTAAAAAATTAAAAAGAAAATATTTTTTAATTCCTAAAATACCCTTTCCCTCCACCCTTTTCAATACCAAAAACAAATATGTGCAATTTTCTCCTTCACTCTATTCTAAACCAAAATCAAATTCAAAACACTAATAATTAACTCTAAAACCTCAATCTCAACTCCTTCGCACAAAACATAAATAATTGCCTCAAGTTTTCCAATAATAATTTCAACCCAAAATCCACCCATTTTGTCCCATTTCTCCACAACTACAATCTCTTTCTCTCTCCCTCTACCCACCGATCAACCTCACTGTTTGCTGGCCTTATGTCCTAACCAACACCACGTAATGCATCCTAGCCAGCAGTTGGTCCGCTGCTGTTGACCAGCAACTGCATTATCTAATTAATAGCTAGTTCGTGAGTTGCCATAAGGAATCGCTAGCCCAGCTACTCACTCGCCATCGCAACTCGCCATTGCTGTCCAGCACAGATCCTCCAACTTGAATGGCATTGGCTTTCATAGCAACCTAAACATTCACAAGTCTCAAGCAGCCAACCACACACAAGCTAGCGAATCACCAATCCCCAAAGACCTAGGAAGCTTTGATCCAAGTACTTCGGCAATTCTATGCGACACTGTCACCACCACAGTTAGGCCAAACCACCAATCATTCTCTTCTAGGCATCGTTCTTAATGAAATTCCTCTTCCTTTTCTTCTCCTTCTTTCATTGCCTTACACTGAACCTGGACCTAATACTGAATTTTGTTGGATTGCTTAATTTGTTGGATTGTAATAAAATCTATAAAATTAAGAGAATCAATTTTATTTGTGGATTAGGTATTTGACTGGATTATTTAATTTATAGAATTGTAATAAAACCTAGAAAATTAAGCCTCGATCCACACACTTCCAAGAACCAAAGAACGGGTAATTTGCATGCAAAATTATTAAACTTTGTATTGTTTTCTAATTTGGCCACTATCCTTCAATTTCTTACAATTTGATCACTAAATTTTAATTTTTTTTTTGTAGACTTTAATTGGATCACTAAACTTTGCATTTTTTACTAATTTGGTCATTAACTTTCAATTTTCTTATAATTTAATCACTAAATTTTGCATTTTTTCTAATTTGGTCACTAACCTTGAAATTTTTCATCGAATTTGTCTTTCATGACCAACTTATGAAAAAAATTAAAGTTTAGTGATCAAATTATAAAAAATTGAAGATTAGTGATCAAATTAGAAAAAAGTACAAAATTTAGTGACTTTACATACAATTTACCCACCAAAGAACTGATTTTCATTTGTTTAATTTGTAATAAAATCCAAAAAATTAATTTGTTTAAATTTGTAAATTAATTTGTTTAATATATAAATTTAGTTTTGATTAATTTATTTAAATTGATTAATTTCAGTTCTTTTATAAAATTGAAATTTTTCTCCTCAATCTCTGGTAAATTGTATGTAAAGTCAATAAACTTTATACTATTTTCTAATCTAATCACTAACTTTCAATTTTTTATAATAAAGATCTCCAGTTTTAATTTTTTCACAAGCTAGTCACGAAAGAAAAGTTCGATGAAGAATTTGGAGGTTAATGACCAAATTAGAAAAAATGCAAAGTTTAGTGATCAAATTATAAGAAAATTAAAGGTTAATGACTAAATTAGAAAAGAATGCAAAATTTAGTGATCAAATTAAAATCTGTGAAAAAAAATTAAAATTTAATGATCAAATTATAAAAAATTGACGGATAATGACCAAATTAGAAAACAGTGCAAAGTTTAGTAACTTTGCATGGAATTTACCCCCTCAATCTCATAAAATATCTTTTAAGAACCTATATATATATATATATATATATATATATATATATATATATATATATATATATATATATATATATATATATATATATATTCAAATGCAACAAAAAATGTAAAAAGCATTAGAAATCCAAAAAATACAAAAAAAAAAAAAAATAGTAAAACGTTATGAAGATTGTTGTATTAGTATTATGGTTTATGGGATTAGTGTGAGAGAAATAACATGAAATAGAAAATTTAATTATAAAGAAAGTGCTTTTTAGACTTTTCATATATTTTTAATGGAAAAATTAACAGAAGGATCAATTTGCATAATAGAATAAAATCTCAAGGATTAAAAAGCTCATTTGTCAAACTATAGGGACCAAGTTATTAATTTAAGCAAACATCAGGGACTGAATAGTACTCTATCCATAATATTAATATTACTATACTATTTATTTAACAATAACCACTGATTGTTAAGATTGTTAACGTTTAGTTTAGCCTTAATAAAATTGAATTCAACGTTATTAAAGTTGAACTTAGCTTTATTAAGGCTGAGTTCAATCTTATTAAGGTCAAACTCAATTTTAAGAAGGTTGATTTCAACCTTGTTAAGGTTGAACTCATCCTTAATAAGGTTGAAATTAATATTTTATAGTTGAGTTCAATGTTCAAATATTTAGAAAGAGGTAATACTGAAAATATGACCGTTAGAAATTTATCTAAAGTGTAATGTTAATTCTTTAGGAATTAATATTTTAAGACTCAGTCTTAGATTCTTAGTTCACAAATACATAATTACTTGGACAGTCTTGCTTATCCTCTTTCTTATTTGGCAATTAGTATAAATCGAATTTAGTTCATCGGGCCATGATTAAGATATCAAAGTTTTCAAGAAACCATAATAAATTGTATTTTCATTGTGATTGTTGTGGGTTTTATAAATTTTAGGAGCCAGATATAAATGAATTTAATATATTGGAGTTGATTGCTTTGACCATAAACATGTAAAAGGAAAAAGTCGGTGAATCTGGAGGTTCCAAAAGGAATGTTTGATTGTGTTGTTATGTGTAATCTTTGTAACTTTAAAATTGCTAAGTGTTAAAGTATTTAATATATAAGTTTATTAAGAAATTAAATATCTTGTTATTATGTGCACCGGTGAACTCAATTATTTTTTATTGGTATAAATTTATATTTTTTGTAATTAGAAATGAAAAGGGATAACATAGTAAGAGGCAGTAGGGGAAGAAAAAATCTAATGCATGAAGAGACAAGCAGTCAATACCTGTTATTACACCAAATGCTTAGCAATCCATTCAATTTGATCTCATGCAAATGTTATAACTCTTCAATATGCCCTTAAAGTTAGTGGGTCTAATGATGATCATATGCAAATTGAATTTTCTAAGTAACAAACATAAGGTAATCCACATGACTTTGCCATTCCTTCCCCAGTTTCTTCTTTAACAACGGTTTGCTAGCGTTTGGTGCAAAGGGTAGGGTCATAAGACGCAAGCCCCGAGGAAGTACGATTAGTAATAAAAGTACTAGGTCTTCAATTTAGAATCATTTTTCAAAATTGTATGAAAGTAAGAGAAATAAAACTAGTAGGACTAAGTGTGTGTGGTATAGAAAGGATTATCAAACAAAAAATGATCAAGACACTTATGGTCTTTGAAAGCACCTGAGAAAAACTTGTGGAAACTTTTTAGATAAAAAAGCTTTGATTGAGGCACATAGGTCAGGGAAAGATAAGAGTCAAAATACTCACTTTTTAGATGGGTCCTTTTGGAGATAAGCAGTTGACTGCCTAGAATTTTGACCAACAAATTAGTAGGGAAGCTTTAATGAAAATGGTAATCAAAGAAGAGTTATCTTTTAGATTTGTAGAGAGACCTAGTTTTAAACTTTGTGGAAACCATTTGTCCATCTTTTGTCATTCCATGTAGATTCACTATAGCTAAGGACTGTTATAAGTTATTTATAAATGATCAAAAAAAAAAAAATTGAAAGCATTTATTTAGAGTAATTGTTAAAGAGTTTCTTTGACAACTGATAATGGACAAGTATTCAAAACTTGTCATATTTGTGCTTGATTGCACATTTTATTGACAATAAATGGAATTTGCTCCAAAAAAAAAATTTTTTTTTTTGCATCATTAAGAGTCATAAGGGAGTTAACATTAGGAATGCAATTGACTTTTGCATGGAAAAGTGGGGATTAGTATGGTCATGTGCATTATAGTTGATAATGCATCAAGCAATGACACTGCTGTTATTAAATTGAAAAAAATTATTGAAAAAATATGCATTTGTTGTGCACACATCCTTCAATTGATTACGAGGGATGGAATGGACTTTATTGGGAGCAATAAAAAAAATTAGAGATGTGATAATAAATATTAAGAGCAACCCACAAAGAAAAGACCTCTTTAGATAGTATTGTGATAAAGCTAATACCACTAGTAAAGTAACATTGTGTTTAGATTGTCCAACAAGATGAAATTTCACCTATCACATGTTACAAAAAGCAATAAGGTATCAAACAGCTTTTGAAAAAATACATGAGGTATATCATAAGTTAAAAATTGACTTTGGGGAAAAGTTGCTTGGTGAGATTGATTGGGATAATGCAAGAAGAATAACTAGGCTTCTAAAGAAATTTTATGATGTTACATGCAAAATTTATGGCACTTTATACTCTGCCTCTAATTTATACTTTCTTGAGATTGTTAAAATACTTAGAGAGTTAAAATTGTGTGAGATTAGTGTTGCGCGATTTTTGTAAGTGCACAGATCGTTTACAAGTAATAAAGTGATGAGTGAGTATCGTTCCCACGAGGAAGGATTTGTCAAGTACTAATTTTAAGATTCCTCTATTATTTAGAAAATTAATTATGAGAATTCGTATTTTAAGCTAAAGTAAAATTCAAGTACATAAATGATAATAAATATGAAAATAAGATTAAAGGTCTAGGATTTAGAATTCATCAATTGATCACATATGATTTCTTTATAATCTTTAGATGGATTATTTTTGCTAGAATTAATGATTAGATTTCCCTAAATTATATGATGTTCCCTCTCAAGATACAACATATGTGTTTATATTAACCTTACGTCTACTCTCGTGATCATAAGCAATTAACACAAACCCATTAAGTTTTATGGAAATCCTTTTAAAAATCACAAAGGAGTATTCTTATCTCTAAGCAATATATTCCCTAGGTCAATTATCCTAATGAACTAATATTGTGCTTCCACTCTCGCTACTTCACACAATATCTTAAATCATGCAATTAATGGCCAGTTAATTACAAGCATTAAGTTCTAAAATAAAAGATTAATTCCAACAATCAACCCAATCAATTAAATATAAATAATCATATGCAAATCAAAAGATTATATCTAAATTCTAGAAAAATAAATTTAGCTATTCATAATTAAAAGAGAAGAAACAATTAAATTAACAATAAAAATAATAAACATAATAATAACTTAAAATTAAATTCAAGAATAGAGTTTAGAGAGAACTTGTTTTGGGATACAATCTTTGATGAACTCAAGCTTCCAAAAACTCCTCCTCTTGATCAAAATAAAAAATAAAACTAATCTACTCTAAGAAAACATATGAAAATCTCTCTACATATTTTTTTTATGGATTTTCTTTTGATACCATTTCCCTTTGTCAAGCATGGTATTTATAGACATGTTTGGTGGAAGAATTCAAGTTCCATTAAAATTCTTACATAAAAAATTCAACATTGATGGTTAGGTTGGCCACCAACCATTGAATTCCTTCATCAATATTCAAAAATAGTTAGGTTGGCTACCAACCATTGAATTTTGGCCACCAACCATTGAATTCCTTTATCAATATTCAAAAATGGTTAGGTTGGCTACCAACCATTGAATTTTGGCCACCAACCATTGAATTTATTTCTCATGGATTGAAAACTTGAATTATTGCTTGCATCTTTATTTTTACTGCATCATTTTGATCTGCAAAAATAAAATAAAAATACTTAAAATATGTTATAATTTATTTATAAATTGTAGAACTATTTATTTTTAAAAATAAGTAATAATATTATTGCATTATCGAGAATTGAGCTAAAATTTAAGTTTAAACAATTAAAATAACTCTAAAAATATAGAGTTATCACACCCCCAAACTTAATTTTTGCTTGTCCTCAAGCAAAGGAAAATTCAAAACCTAAACTAGTTCACTTTCGTAGGAAATTACGATTGCATTTAGCGTATGCAACAAGCCTTTAAACCCCTAGGTGTCCCGTAGAGGACGAGTTATAGTCTCGTGAGGGCTTCCAGTGGTGATACCCACAAACACCTTTAAAACTCTAAATTTTCAACTATTTATTTCAAAAAGAAAATTTAATCTTCTCATGCGTAATTTGAATAATTTTTCAAAGGTCTCAAGAAATTAATATTCACAAACAACATATCAATAGTATTGCAAATCAAGTTTCTATCTCAGGTTCAAAATAATCCTCATCTTAATCATGCCCTGAATAACCATGCATTAAATCAATCGCAAAGAAATTGTTGCACTTCAGATAGGCATATACACACTGATATCTTTAAATGCCTCTATCAAAAGATATAAAATAGATGTGCAAATCTCATAAGCATGTTAATGCAAACAATCTCCACTAATGGAATTCACAAATCAAGACAGATCAATAGGTCTTAACTAGGCTTGTAATGGGGCTAACACGAGGTCTTTTGGCTTAACAAACAAAAGGCTAAATGAACAAAAGTAAGATAATTATACCAAGTTTACAAAAGAAAATCAATAGCTCAAATAAAGGGATTATGTTAATGAATGATCCCTTCCATCTTAAGCATCATTCTTCTTCAATGTTTTCTTCTTTTAAGCCCCCTTCTTCTTCTATTTTTTTTTATTTTTTATTTTTTTCTTTTTCTTTTTCTTTTTTTTTTTGCCAACAACATTATTCTAAAGATAAGCAAGAATTACTAACTTTTTATTTATTCAATTTTCTTGCTGTCCTCCAAACTTACTTTAAGCAGAAAGTGATCTTTTACAATGAATAATATTTTCAGTTGTTAGAGATTCTTATTTTCTTTTAAAACTTCAATAACTCCCTTTTCTTCATTAGAATGTAAACTTGACAAAATTATCTCACAAACAGGGTGAAAGATAACAATTAAGGTTTAATTAACAAAGAAAAGAAAGCTAAAATTATCAAGGCACAAAGGGGTAAACTAAGGAAAAAATTAAAATAAGGGTAGATACAAGTAACAGGCTAAACAAACAATGCCTAAATCATCTCTCTTTCAAAATGAATTCAAAATTTCGCCTCAAAAGTTTGCAAAAACATGTTCTAAGATAGGCGAGGCAAATGAAGATAAAAATGTGTAGAAGCCCTCTCTAAGTAAGCATACACAAATTCAATGCAATCAATATAATGCAAAGCAAAGCAAAATATAATATCAATAAAAGTTAATTTCTTACCCAAAATAGTTGTTCAACCTAAAATTCTTTAATAAATTGTCTATAAATATCAATTATAATCTATCATTGGCCTTTCATCAAATTATTTAACACAAGCATATTTTATCAATAAAAGAGTAAAAAAAAAAATTTAAATTTTGTTCATCAAAATACAAAAGAAATTACTGAAAACAAAAAAACAAACTAAATCTCCCCCAAACTTGTAATGGACATTGTCCTCAATGTCAAAGAAACAAACCAAAAGAAAGAAAATATTCCCTTTTGTAGAAAAGTGGATTCCAAATTATAAGTAGGATATGCATTTCACTTCCTTGTTTCCTGTAAAACATCTTGAAACAACACTAAAAGCAAGCATGAGAAATTAATCACACAAAAAGAAAATATCAATTTTTTTATTTTTGTTTATTTTTATTTTTTTAATTTTTTATTTTGGAAACTAAAAAAAAAGAAAGAAGAAAGAAAAAAAATACAGATGCGTATCAAGAGCACAAAAGGTACTCTTTACTCAGCCATCTTGTATGACTAACTCTTGAGTTAGTTAGTTAGTTAGTTAGCTAGCTAGTTAGGTTTTTTTTTTTTTTTTTTTTTTTTTTTGCAAAGGAAAATCACATAAATTTAAGATGCGTATCAAGAGTACAAAAGTAACTCTTTACTCAGCCATCCTACATTTAGTGAATCGAACCTAAAACTTCGCTTGATAAGGTGTAACAAAAAAACACACACACAAAATAAAAAAAAATGCGATAAAAAAAAAACTACAAGAGTTAGGGAAGTTATAACCGGAAATTCAGATCTAGTTCTCGCTTTTTACTGCTACTGGCCCTAGGGTGCCAAACTACCTGTGCCATCAATGGATCAGGTTCGGATTTAAAGTTTTGCAGTTGATCAATCAATTGATTAATAGTTGAAGCAGAGACTAAGATGTGTCGACTCGCTGGTGTCATAAAACCCTGTTCCACAGCATGATCAAGAAAAGATAACAAACCATTATAAAAACCATCAACATTAAGTAATCCCAATGGCTTCTGAAGAACAGTTAATTGTGTCCAAGATGCAATAGTGAAAATATCTTCAAATGTTTCTAAACCACCAGGTAATGCGATAAAAGCATCAGCATTGAGATACATGTATGCCATTCGTTCGTACATGCTATTGACCTGTAACTCATTACCTATAGTTCCACCAATGATTTGTTTATTTCGAGCCAAAGCCTTTAGAACTACTCCTAAGACTTTTCTACCTCTAATATATGTAGAACTTGTGACACAACCCCTTAACCCTAAACTAGCTCCCTCAAACACCAAATCAATTTTTCGTTCAGCTAAAATCCTACCAAGTTCATTAGCTGCTATCAAGTACTCTCTTTTCTTGCCAGAGTTTGGACTACAAAAGACACAAATAGTTTTGAATTTGCGTGTTGAGGATTCTGCCATTTTCTCTCACAAATCTCTCGAAAGGGTTGTGTGCATATTGACAATAATGAATGTGCATATAAAGAAATTAGAAGAGTAAAAGAACAGTTCAATGGGATAAAATAATTGTTGACAGAAAAAGTATAAAAACAAAAATGATAATAAAAACAAAAATAATCAATGCTGTGTGTACAAATGTCAAAAGAAATATTTAAAAAACTAAAAAGAAACAAACATTGAAAGACTAAAAAGCTAACGAAAGTAGAAAAATCTGCAGCATGTGTACAAAAGTCAAAAAGAAAATATTGAAAAGCTAAAAGTAGACATTGAAAGACTAAAAAGTTGTCGATAATAGAAAAATCTGCAGGAAAATAAAACATAGATGCTAAAAAGTCAAAAAAATACTGCAAGATGTAGAAAAAATAATGCATTGAAAAATAAAAAAGTTAGTAATACACCTGATTATAAATAGTAGTTGTGATTTTGGCTCACATCTTCCTCTGGTTTTACGTCCAGTAACGGCTTACACGCCTTCTATGAGTCGAGGATAGGCTTCCCATCCAGTTTTCTTATTAACTGGCAAACAGGGTCTTTAATAGTCAGATTCCCTAGATTGTAACGCTGCTTTTCTTTTTTAAATAGTTCCCATAAATCTAAAAGAGTGCGTTGAACTTGTCCAGAAGGATGCGTCTCAAGAGTCTATAGGATATTATCCAAAGACTCCTTACTCAGTCCATCCTTTATGAATTTAATTTTATCTTCTCGATTTATAAATGCAAATCCAATGTTTCTACAGTGTGTGTTACAATTCCATCTTGCACACTTGTAGCAAACTTCCATTCTCTTAGCTCTTCTCTTCTTTGAGTAAGAACTTCTCCCCTTACCTGGCAAACATTTAATAAATGAGTCATCAAGCTCACCTGCCAATCGTACTTTGGCTTCTATGATCCAACGAATATCCTCAGGAAGATTCAGACGCCTAAATGCCTTCATTCTTTCCAATCTGCGTTCATCAATTTTCCTGAGTACATCTTGGGAAAGAGTTGGAAATCTGTTTTTTAGTGCTGCAAGAGATGCTTCCATATCTGATTAACTTAGCTAAGAAAATGAAAGAGAAAATTTAAAATGAAACAACTAAACAGAAATAAAAGAAACCTAGTAAAGAGAAAACTTGGGTTTCCTCCTAATAATCTTTTTAATAACTCACAAACAACACTAAAGCAAAAATAGAATGAAACAAATAAAAGAACAAAAGAAATTAAAAAGAAGTAAAAAGTTAGAAATTTGGATTGCCTCCCAAAAGCACTTAATTTATAGTCTTTAGCTTGACTATAGCTAGATCTTCATCAAGGAGGATAATACACAAAGTATATCATCTCGATAATTGTGGAAAGATGGACTTTTGCCAATTTTAATGAGTCAAGCCAACTTGATTTGAACCTGCATGGAAAAAGGTTAAGACAGAAATTATTTAATATTTTACAATTAGGCGCATAATTTCCAAAAGCTTTCAAACGAGCTCTTTTTCTTGCTCAGAATTTTCTCAAGAAATTGAGATAAGAAGGTAGTGGTGTTGAATCAAGAGTTGGTGAGTGCTTAGTTGATGGTGGTGAATGTTTCTTCTTTTCTTTCAAGTCATCAAATTGATATTTTTTTATGGTCTAGCATATTTGGTGTTGTTTTCACCAAACAAACTGAAAGAGTTTCCTTTGAGTTCTCTTTTTCAAATACCTCTTTAATTTTCCCAGTAATTTCAACTACTCCACTGATATCATCCATAAGAGAAGAATATTTATTCGGCAAATTGATCTCAACTTCTTCCTTTTTTTCTTGCTTGCTTGAAGTATCTGCTTTATCAATCATCTCATCATCACTCAAAGAAATTGCCAAACATTGATCTGTAGAATATTCTTCAATTTGTCTTGTTAGGTTACCATAGCCTTGAGCATCTAATGGACTAGTAAATTGTTCCATTTGTATATCAAAATTTGTATTGTGGCTAGTCCATTGACTCATCCTATCTTCCAATCTTTCACATCGTTCATGAGTAGCATTTATGAATCTTTCCAATGCTGCTTCATAAGATGGTCTGTGCTCTTCAAATGGTGCATGATCTTGAAAATCATATTGATAAGGATACCATGAATTGTTACCTTGATGGCATTGATTTTCCCATGAAAAACTCGAATAGTCACTCCATCCTGAGTTGTTTATGTTGGAATATGGATAATTCTCATACCTATTATAATTTGGGAAAATTTGTACCTACTCTGCATATTGGCACTCAGAATTCAAATGATTACCTCCACACAGATCATAACTCAAACATGAATTAAATAAACTATTTGTATCAAGTTTATCAATTAAGTTAACCAATGCATCGATTTTAGCATTTAACTTACCAAAAACATCCTCACCATACATGGTTGCTGCTCTATTTAGCATCACTCCTCCATTCCACCATTACAAGTTGTGGAAAGCCATCTTTCTCTTTTTTTTGTTCTTTTTTTTTTTTATAAAAGTTAAAAAAAAACTGCAAAATTTTAAAATATATATATATATATATATATATATATATATATATATATATATATATATATATATATATATATATATATATATATATATATATATATATATATATATATATATATATATATATATATATATATATATATATATATATATATATATATATATATATAAATCTAAAGTAATAGAGTATATCAACCTATTGATATTGTCAAAAATTGTCTTCCCCGGCAACGGCACCAAAAACTTGTTGCGCGATTTCTGCAAGTGCACAGATCGTTTACAAGTAATAAAGTGATGAGTGAGTATCGTTCCCACGAGGAAGGGTTTGTCAAGTACCAATTTTAAGATTTCTCTATTATTTAGAAAATTAATTATGAGAATTCATATTTTAAGCTAAAGTAAAATTCAAGTACATAAATGATAATAAATATGAAAATAAGATTAAAGGTCTAGGATTTAGAATTCATCAATTGATCACATATGATTTCTTTATAATCTTTAGATGGATTATTTTTGCTGGAATTAATGATTAGATTTTCCTAAATTATATGATGTTCCCTCTCAAGATACAACATATGTGTTTATATTAACCTTACGTCTACTCTCGTGATCATAAGCAATTAACACAAACCCATTAAGTTTTATGGAAATCCTTTTAAAAATCACAAAGGAGTATTCTTATCTCTAAGCAATACATTCCCTAGGTCAATTATCCTAATGAACTAATATTGTGCTTCCACTCTCGCTACTTTACACAATATCTTAAATCATGCAATTAATGGCCAGTTAATTACAAGCATTAAGTTCTAAGATAAAAGATTAATTCCAACAATCAACCCAATCAATTAAATATAAATAATCATATGCAAATCAAAAGATTACATCTAAATCCTAGAAAAATAAATTTAGCTATTCATAACTAAAAGAGAAGAAACAATTAAATTAACAATAAAAATAATAAACATAATAATAACTTAAAATTAAATTCAAGAATAGAGTTTAGAGAGAACTTGTTTTGGGATACAATCTTTGATGAACTCAAGCTTCCAAAAACTCCTCCTCTTGATCAAAATAAAAAATAAAACTAATCTATTCTAAGAAAACATATGAAAATTTCTCTACATATTTTTTTTTATGGATTTTCTTTTGATGCCATTTCCCTTTGCCAAGCATGGTATTTATAGACATATTTGGTGGAAGAATTCAAGTTCCATTAAAATTCTTACATCAAAAATTTAACATTGATGGTTAGGTTGGCCACTAACCATTGAATTCCTTCATCAATATTCAAAAATAGTTAGGTTGGCTACCAACCATTGAATTTTGGCCACCAACCATTGAATTCCTTTATCAATATTCAAAAATAGTTAGGTTGGCTACCAACCATTGAATTTTGGCCACCAACCATTGAATTTATTTCTCATGGATTAAAAACTTGAATCATTACTTGCATCTTTATTTTTACTACATCATTTTGATCTGCAAAAATAAAATAAAAATACTTAAAATATGTTATAATTTATTTATAAATTGTATAACTATTTATTTCTAAAAATAAGTAATAATATTATTGCATTATCGAGAATTGAGCTAAAATTTAAGTTTAAACAATTAAAATAACTCTAAAAATATAGAGTTATCAATTAGCTCTGATTCTGAGCTTTTAGATATGGGCAATCACATGAGAGCCAAATTTCACAAATACCGGGATAGTGTAGATAAAATGAATGTGATACTACTGTACAACTATATTTTATAGGTTTTTGCAAGAACTAGATATATTGGAGAATGTGGTTCCAAAAACTTTGTTTGATATTTGATTTACAAGTTGAAATCTGTAAGTTCAACTCTAATACAGTTGCGTTCAACTATAATATAGTTGAGTTCAACTTTAATTTGATTGAATTCAACATAAGTAAATTTAAGTTCAACCCTAATACAATTAAGTTCAAGTTGAATGGAGTGAGTTCAACTCTAATATAGTTGAGTTTAACATCATTAAGGATAGTAGGAAAATATCAATTATTTAACATTACATATAAAATATTAATAAAAATAACTACACATTTTAATTAATTTGTATTTAATTATGTAGTCTATATAGATATTAAAATATTTAAAAATTAAAATAAGAATTTTTTTTAGTAATTAGCATTTTCATAATTATTTTGAAATTTAATGGTATTTTTTAACAAAAATTAACTTTTAAGTTTAAAGGTTACAAATTCTAACTTTTCATCCTAGCCATAATTTCAGTTATTTTTACCAAACACAATATCAGCATTTAGATGTTCAAATGTTAACTGTTGACTTCCAAAAGCTAAACTAAATAGACACTAAATTTATATGAAATCATCTCATTAATTTTTCACATCATTATATTTTTATTTATATATATTCAATTAAAAATTTATATAGATTATTGTATATAATGGTTTTTATTAATTTTCAATTAATCCATATATAATAAATTTGGTTGTATATTTTCTTTATATAAATATTCAAAATTATTAAAAATAATTTAAATCTAATAATAATTAATAATTATAATGATGATGCTGATGATAGTTCATGTATATAAGAATATTTTGAAAACATAAATTAAATAAAAAAATTAGATCAAATATAACTAGTTATGGAAAATATGTAGCTATTTTTAATATAACAATATATGTGTATAATTAAATCAATTCTATGTTAGTAATTTAAAAAATTGTGACATTAATTTTTTTTATTAAAAAGATATCAATAATTCTTTTATACTCAGGTGTTATTCTCTTATAGAATAATTAAGTCAAATAGGTAAATTGCATGCAAATTCATTAAATTTTACATTATTTTTTTAATTTGATTACTAACTTTCAATTTTTAAGAATTTGACCATTAAACTTTAATTTTTTTTCACAGATTTTAATTTGATAACTAAATTTTACATTGTTTTTTAATTTAGTTATTAACTTTTAATTTTCTTACAATTTAGTTATTAAGTTTTAATTACTAAACTTTGCATTTTTTTTCTAATGTGGTTATTAGTTTTCAAATTTTTAATCGAATTTATCTTCCGTGATTAGCTCATGAATAATAATTAAATTATAAAAAATTAAAATTAATAATAATGTTAGAAAATGATATAAAATTTAGTGATTTTTCGTATAATTTATCCTAATTCAAATAAATTATACACGTCAGAGGTTAGTTGAAATTCGAGGAATATACTTATTAGAAAGAGAAGAGCTACAGAGAATATACACTATTTCGACGAAAAGAAAATGAGTGGTTGGTATGTTGAAAGTAGTAGGACCTTCAATCTTGGGTTGAGTGCACAATGACTCTTGTGAAAAGCCTAACAAAGATGGGCCAAACTTCTTTAGGACAAAAAAGCCCACTTTCACAATGCTATTTATATTATAGGTTTCAATATAATGGGTTTTGTTTCTATTTTTAATTTCGTATCATTAACTAGCTGTAAATATGTAATGACTTGAATTTATTGACTTGAATAATAAATCCAAATTGGAATCCACTATTCTCAAATGCAAAAGGAAATTTCTTCAAAGAAAGAATAAATTTTGTTACTAATTGAGTAGTTTTTTTTTATATAAATTTAATTTAGATTGAAATTTGAATCGAATGTTTTAAAGCTCTGAAGATGAATTTAATACCATTAAATTAAAAGTTTTGTCATGACTGAAATTCGTGGACCATTAAATCATAGTCCAACCACACAAGTCTAGTAAATACCTAACTAATTATACTTATATATACCTTAATTTTGCTTACAATACTATTATTCATCCCCATGAATTAAGAACCACCAATTTTCAAGAACTATCACCAATTTTCAAGAACTATCTTATTCCCAATTTTCAAGAACTATCACCAATTTTCAAGAACTATCTCCAATCGATATAATCCTTCTACTAAGAAATATGTATTGATTTTTGACTAATTATTTTTATAAATAGAGGTTATTTTAGTAATTTCATTAATTAATAAATTAATTTATATAAATAATATGCTTTTTAAGGAGTTCTTATATCATGGAAGCAGATCCTCTTTGCATCATGGATCCGGGTCCAAAACACAGTTTTATTAAACTTAAAACACGCTATTTTTTTTAATTTTTTAATTGAAACATAAAATTTAAAAAATCAAAACCATTCCTCTTGCGCAACCAATTTCCCTTAAAACCTTAATCTCTCTTGCTCCTATTCTTCTTCTTCTTCTTCTTCTTTGTCTATTAGTGTTAGGTTATGCAAACATTTTAGTACTCTTCCTTTGCCTAGACCTCTTGCTTTTAGTTCTTCTTTCTATTTGTTTATCACTTATTTAACAGTCTAATATGACATTATTATAAACTGTCTTTTAATTAATTTTCTTGCTTTAAATTCTACTCGATCAGGTAACAAAACTAGTTGTCCATTAATAAAGAAACAAAATAGATAATTTAATATTGATTTATAATATTGAATCTGGCAGTGAAAATATAATAAATCTGTCAGTGTTATATGATGAATCTAAATTTCATATCTAATGAACCTGATAGTTATATATGATGAATTTAAACTTTAAATCTAATGAACTTCATAATTATATATAAAATATTAAATAATAAAAACTTTAAATATGAGAAATGAATGATATTAAATTATAAAAGAATTAAATAATGAATCTGATAGTAAAAAATAATAAATCTGCATGTGATATATGATGAATCTAAACTTTATATCTAATGAACCTAATAGTTATATGTGATAAACCTAAATTTTAAATTTAATGAGCCTCAATTATATGTGAAATATTAAATAATGAAAATTTTAAATATGAGGAATAGATAAAATTAAATTATAGAATAATTAAATCATGAATTTGACAGTAAAAAAATAATGAATTTACATGTGATATATGATAAATCTAAATTTTATATCTAATGAATCTAATAGTTATAGGTGATGAACCTAAATTTTAAATTTGATAAACTTGATAATTTAAAATTTAATATTAAATAATGAAATATCAAGCAATCGAACTCTAAATAAAAAAAAAAAAACTCAAAATCTTCAAATAAACAGTATAAAAAGTCACAAAAAATGAACATTATGAAAAAATTATGAAGAAGAAGAAGACAGCTTCAAAAAAAGAACAAAAATTCAAAGCAATTTCGAAGAAAAAGAAGAAAAAGAAGATTGAGTTTCATTATTTTGAAAAAAAAAAAGACTGCGCATCCACTAGCAGAAGAAAAACAAGAAGAAAGAAAAGAAGATCGAGCTCACAAAAGAACAAATATCATTATTTAGATATCATTCTGAATTTTCTTTTTTTTTTTTAAATAGAACGGTGCGTTTTGACCTAGGACTATAGTGTTAGATAGTCCTAGGTCAATGATATAAATTGCCCTTTTTAAGAATAGGTAATCATTATTTATTTGGAAAGCAAATATATAATTAATATGTTATATATATTTATATGTTATATTTTATTAGGATTGATAATTTATTAATTAATAAATTAACTAGAATTATATAAATAATATGTTATTTTTTAAGATTAATAATCGTTATTTAATTAAAAAAGTAAATATATATTTAATATGCTATTATTATATAATGATGTTCGTTGATGATTTGGAAGGAAATAGCCATAACTTGTAGGATAATGATTGAATAATGAGTCCATTACTTGATCCTTACTAAATAGCAAATAAACTATATATTATCCTACTTATATATATATGTACTTGGCTATTGAATATTATATTATTATTCAATCATAATATTTCCTATTTATTACTAAAACATAATAAATATACTTATTTAATAAGTAATATATTAAGTAAATAATAGGCTATTATATATAATAACAATGTTCGTAGATGATTTCCTACTTAATAATTTCAGTTTATTCAAGAAGTTATATATCATTCAATTGGTCTTTTTGTATTTATTAAATTGTTATGATATGTATTTAATATTATTAATTAAGTTTTATCAATATAATTTTTTAAGAAATAAAGAATTAAATTTTAAATTTTTCTTATTTTATAAATTAAATTATATTTTAAACAAGTTAATAAGCCATGATGAAAAATAACGTGGCAAAATATATTAAGAAAAAAAACTAGACAACAAAGTTTCCCTATATTTGCACGAATCTGCATCAACATCAAACTAAAATCACAAACTTTTTTAATTATTTATCGTACTATATATATATATATATATTAGATTCCGTTTCTAAAATATCAACATTGGTATTGTATGAGATCATTCAGTTGTACATAAAGTCAAGTCATAAAATTTTAAGAAAAGAATAGCAAATCCTCTACTTGCACAGCACACAACTGCAAAAAAATAAATTAAAAATAAATGCATAATATTATATGAAGGAGGAGAGAGGGTGGGATCAAAGTTACTTTAAAATGAGGTTAAAATGGCCATTTATTAATTAACTATTAAACTGAAATTCAATTATTGAATGCTAAATCCAATAAAAATAAGGAAAAAATAAATTTAATATTGAATAAATTTAATTATCCTATATATAATTAGAAAAGTCAAAGATATAAGCTATTTAGAATTTTATTCCTTACCATAACTATAAAATTTAAGTATCTAAAATAAGCTACAAAAATAATACAAAAATTTAGAATTATTTTTGTAGTTATATATTTGTTAATTCATATCTAGAGACCTAAGTAGATATCTAGATGCAATGGTTTTGGTGCAAACATATGAAATATTAGATTTGTTTATTACAATAACATGTAATTCAAATTGAGAGAAAATAAAGAAATCACTACAAATAAAAAATCATAAAATTGTAATACCCAAGGTTTCTTAATAGTAGCAATGATATTACAACATCTATATATCATGCCATTTAGGGCCTTAAGAACCATAAGAATATAAAAAAAAGTAAATTCTAAATGAATGACGTGACAATGAGTGAGAACTGCAATCAATTTTAATAAGTACCTTATGATAAGTGAATGTTGGATCAAATTGGATTTAATAGATCACTATGCGAATAAATTAATTGAGATATGAATCTAAAGTGCTAGTGATTGGGTGTTGAGACCTTTTAAGATATTGGGAGATAATGATAGTGATATGAAAGTTTGATAGCAATCAAAGTTACAAGAGGTATAGCAAAATTCAACAAAGTTTGACTCAATGGGTTAGTGCGTACTTGAATAATGTTAAGGAAAAAATGAAAGGAAATCGGTTAGGATTGCTGTGCTACTAATTGAAGTGTTTGCCTAAATTTAAGCATTATGTCACATGTGTGAGATAATTATTGTCCTTGTATATTATAGCATGAATGGTGTTAAGGATGTGGGATGCTCAAAGGCAAGTTGTATCATTGATAGAAGGAAAGAACTCTGGCCATGGGTGGCCACACGGCTGGGATTCCAGCTGTGTGATAAGGGCATATTGGAATTGCATCCAGTAGCTTCACACGGGTGGGGACACGGCGGAGGTTCCACTTGTGGGAAGTTGACCAGTAAGCCAAAGAATTACAGATTATGTAGAGCTTATGAGCAAAGGTGATTGAGCAAAATAAAAGGTAAATGATGTTGAGAGAATGAATTATAGGCATGTGATTAGCTTGCCACCAAAGTTGAAAGGTAAATGATGTTGTAGAGAATGAATTATAAGCATATGATTAGCTTGCAATCAATGTTGACTAAATCAAACCCAAACCAAGTGAAACTCTCATCCTTCCACATGTGATTCTAGATCCCTCCTTAGGACACCTCACCACCTATTAATAATCATCACCTTTGTAGAAGCAATTATAGCCATCCATCTTGATTAATCTTAACCATCCATGTTGAGTAATCATAGTCATCCATCTTGATCAAATGCTAACCATTGGATTTAGTTTAATAAATCCTCACCATCCAACTTAAAATATATATAAGCAAATTTATGTTAAAGAATCTTATTTTAGCCATTTTCTCTACAACAAAATCTGCATCAAAGAAGGAAACTCCTTCCAACCACTTGCAACAAGAGCTTAGCAAAGTAAAGCTAATCAAGGTGAGGAACTCTATTTACCTACTCTTTTCTACACCTTGAGCTTAAATCTTAATGTTTTAATTAGTTAGATACTTCTTGTATACTATATTTATAGAAAATGATCATGATAGAAATTGACTAAGGAAAGTTCTAAATTCTAATTAAGTACACTCATGGTTATGTTAGATAAAGAAATGAATTATAAGTATTAGAATGATTTTGAGAACATGATCTTAATTGGAAAGCCTTAGAGGCATGAATATGAATAAGAAGAAACTTGATAGTCTAATATTAAATATTGATGATTGAAGGGTTGAATAAGTTTTATATTATGTTAATTTGAGGAATTTATGAATGATTTAGAGATTGAATGGAGAATTCATGATTTCCCCAAATTCTAGGGTTTATGGAAAATTTAGGATTTTAGAAATTGAATTTGGATTTATGAAATTGAAAGAGAGAAATCAAGTTTAAGAATGGTATTATATGATATGTGCAATGTAAATGTTGAAATTCAATTGATAGAAATGATTTTCCTTAAGATTGATGAGCTAAATTCATTTATGGAATTGATGATGGGAATAGTATTGATTATTAGAAATTACTTGAATTGATGTTACTCAAAGGTAGAAATGTGAAATTGGAAAGAAGGGAACTATTCTTTTTAAGTGAGCTATTGGAAAACAATTAGAGAAATGTTAAGTTTAGTAACAAGTATATATATAATATATCTTAGCTCTAAAATTGATAAGTTGTGCTTTAATAAATAAGATAGAAGTGTTAGTAAGTTAAGTTAAATTAAGCAAATGTTATGATGAGAAAGTGATTAATGTGCCATTGACATACAATGTGTAGAGTGTAATGACAAGAATAAGAATATTGTGTTAGAGTGCGAGGAGCACTACTTGTATCAGAGTCCAACGTAAATAGGAGCAAAGGAGTTCAATGTGAATACTTAATAATATAATATGTCTTGTATTATATGCTTTGAACCCTGATTGTTCAAACCATAATCGTTAAAGCATTGTAATGCCTTGATAAGCTTGAACGGCCTATTGAATATTAACCCATTGACATGATGCTTCTTGATAATCATTAGTTATTGAATTCACACTATGTTCATTGAATACCTTGACATGAACCTTATATGAACTTTCTTATTCAATACCTATTGATAAGCAAAAATTCCCTTTCTGATGTGGGATAATACATTAGGCCCTGTGCACTTAGTTATGCCTAAAGGTAGGGCAAAAATACCCAACCTTTATTAGGAGGAATGCCTAACCGTAAGACTCAATTAGTCTTATGTAATATAATATGGGTGAGTGAGCAAGCTTAGGCCACCACTCTTGAATTGATATGTGCGGGAAGCATCTTGTTCCCAAGATAGTGACATTTCTGCTAAAAATATTACCTCCATTTTAAATGAGAATTTGAATTTGATTGAAAACATTCAATTGTTATAAAGAGCCTTTCTGAAATTAATCCTTGTATTCACCTTATGTATTGTATTATTTTATACTCACTGAGTATTATCTCATATTGTAGTGGTTTAAACTTTTTAGGTAAAGTCAATGAGTTAGCAAGGTAAAGATTCCAAGCCCCATCCTCTGCTTGGATAATGCTCTGCTAATTCTTGGTATTGTGACTCTTGATTATGAAGAACATCGTTAGAGCTCCATGGTTATTGAAAGTTATAGGGTCTATATGTAACATGAATGGTTATTGAAAAGTTATGTCTAATATGTTATAGGATGTACATGTGATATGAATGGTATTGTAATTGTTATTGTAATAATGTATGATGTAATGAATATTCGACTAATGATATGAGATTCAACTTTGGAAGTTATTCATATTGTGTTTGCAATTGAAATTATGGGTAACAAGAAAAAATAATTAGGTTACGATCTTGGGATATAGTTTAATGTGATGAATGTTAATTGATTGTGAGTGAAGTGGATTTTATTGGTTTAGGTGATCTTACATCTCCCCAAACTCTAGGACTGTCATGGTTTAAAAAAGTAGGTCGTGACAAAAATAGACTTGATTTAATTTCTGAAGTATCTGAGCAAAGCTACAGGATCTAAAACCAATTGTATAAGAAAATAATCTTTGGAAGAGTCACAGCATACATTCATATCATTAAGTTTTAAAAGAGAGAACTCTCGCATGTACACAGTTTGGTTATATTAAAACTTAGCCATAAAATAACAAATTCAAATCCCGATAAATTTGTAAGTGTAGAAATCTCAAATGAGAACAATACCTAGAACTATATGAAATTGTGGCAAAACACATTATGCATGATCCATGTGGGAGGACAATCCCAAATGCACATTATGCACAATCCATGTGGGAGGATAATCCCAAATGCTCTTGTATGATAGAAGGGAAGTGCATTTTTCATTACCTTAGATCATATACCTTGAAAACCATAAGGAAATAAAGCACAAGAGTAGACGGTACCTAATATAGAAGTATATCTATCGTAAGATGTATTCTTACATGGACAATTGTATGTTATATTGTTAAGAGGTATTTTAGTATCTATTATAAAAATATTTGTTAAATGTGAAAAACCGAATAAAAAGAAAGCAACTTATACTAAGAATATAGTCTATAACAAAGTTTTGCTATCTAACAGTTACTATAATTTTAAAAAAATAATATCACATTATATTCATTTAAATTATTTACATTTTATATAGCATTTATATTAATCTTTAAAATATAAATATTGCAACGACACAACATATTGATTAAAAATCAATTATCAAAAAGTTATTCGAGTGCAGTTACAAAGTGAAAAATAAATAGTACATGTACTCAAATATGCATCTATAAGTCATTATTTAAATTGATATAATTGTTATTCTTATCCTTATTTTTATTCCCATTATTTAATTTATTTAAAATTAATATTAAGCATGCCACATAATTTAATGTCACAACTCATAATTTAATACTATTTAACAAAGTAGCCATATTAGTAAAAATTTACTAAAATAAAGTCTATTTTTCTTTATTAAAGTATGTTGATTTTGTTAAAGAAAATTCCAGCATTCAATTCTGTTAAGCTTCCTCAATAATTATATATTGGATTTAAATCCACTATGCTATTTTTTTCTTCAACAAAAAATCCATGTTCCCACTTTGCTATTCTTTTCTAACTGATATCATGTGCAATTGCATACTTAGCAGCTTGTACGATAACTTCCTGTGTCTATATCATTTACAATGCTTAATTACCTTCTAAATTACATTCTTATATTTATATAAAATTTATAATCATTGTGTGTCATCAATCTAATTGTATTATATATATACAACTATATAATTTAGATAATATTTATTGTGTATAATTATATATTTATTGAATTTTTGAATCTTCATATGAAAATTAACTTTATTTTGATTTAACAACTGAAATAAACTTAATAATCAAGTTATATAAATATAATAATATTAAAAGTCATCTAATAAAATTTTGGTCTCATGATATTTACCTGAAAAGATTTAGATTATTTAATTTAAAATTTCACTTAATATAAAAGTATATTTTATACTTAAATAACAAAAAAAAATTTCTTATATATCTAATAAGGAAACATCAAAAGGTTAAAATAAGTATTCAATATTACAAAATTAGAAATTTCATTTAAATTTTACTTATAACATTTAAAAGTTTTTGTAACATGTATTTAATATTACTTATTTATTTAATTTTTGTTAAGTACAATATTCTTATTTTTTCAATATGTTAGACTTATAGTAATAAAAGCATTTACATTTTTAAAAAATTAAAAGATTCTTGCAAAATTACAAACTTACAATTTATTTAGTAATTAGTCTTAATTTTTTTTTTATCAATATCACGCAATTTTCTTCTATTTGTTAAATTGTTATTATATGTATTCAATATTTATTTGTATAGTTTTATTAATATAAATTTTGAAAATAAAGAATTAAAATTTAATTTCTTTTTATTTTATAAATTAAATTATGTTCTAAAATGAGTTGTAACTCCATTACATTTTTCTCTTTAATACTCCAAAAAATGAAAATTATTTAATTCATTTGAATTGATTGAATATATATATTTAGATGACATTGGACTTATTAACAATAAAATTATATATTTATTTTTAAATAAAAAAAAATCATCGTGAGGTAAATTGAATTGTTCATTAGTGAAATGATGATAAATTAGGCATTATGCATTATTATATACTAAAATGAAATGTAAATTAGGTTATAAAGCATAATATGATTTATTTATTTTTATTAAAGTCATATACAAAAGAGTCATTTGGAGTTGGATTGGGGCAAGGGGAAGTTTGCACAGTTACATGTCATTGTCCAACTACGTGATGCCGTCTTTCCATTTTGAATTTTGGAAAAAAAACCATAATTATAAACAACTGGTTGATTACGCTAAGCAAACAATTCCTGAAAACGACAATTCATATACCAATTAATAATTTCATTTAATATATATGCATGATTTGCGTATATAAGGGAGAGTACTAAATCTGATGGTTAATTCATGGTGTTGGAGTTTCATAAATTTTCTAAAAACTAGCTCAAAACAAGAGGATGATCAATCTATATTATATACACTATAATAAACCACTCAATTAGCGATGTGGAAAATGATTGAATATTAAACCTGTATCAAAAAGTACATACGAAATTTAGAACTTAATAATGAGCGATCCACATGATGGATATAAGAAGTATAAGTGCATAATAAGTGCCTAATTGAGATTTTGATACCATGTTAAATGAACTTTAGTAAAACTTATTCTCAAAAACTATTTAAAAAAAAAAAGTGCTCAATCCATATTATATACACTATAATAAGATATTAAATTAATGATATAGGACAATTCTAACAGTTACATCAAAAATTAAGAGTTTTAAATATTGAAATTATTTTTAGGATTAAAATATTTTGAATTCAAGCTTTAATCGAAATTCAATTTATTTAATAAAAAATTAAAGGATATTATTTGATTATAGTTATAAAATTGAATTTTTGTTATTAATACCTTGGTCTTTATAGTTAAAGGATTTACGATTTAGATTCTCTAGAAATTAAAAGATTTTAGGTTCAAATCCTATTAATATAGATAACATTAATAATTTATGTGGTTGGGGGCTGGTTATAAGTTGAGGAATCAATGTAAATATTAAACACTAACTCAATTACTAAATCTAAATTCTTCTTATATTGGTTATGATTGTATCCAATATTCTAATATGTGTATTATAATGAATTAGAATTCTCTCCTTGATGAGAGAGTCTAGGTTTTCTTTGCTTGAGGATTTAGGTTCTCTTATTGAGATCTAGGGTTTCTCTATTTTGAGAATAGGCGTCCTCCCCTTTTTGAGGGAGATTGTTTTAGTTTTTTTGGGGATTTTTTCCTTTTATTGTTAGTTTTATTAGTAATAGCTATCCTTCTCCTCCTGGCTATTATTATCATTTCTTTCACAATTTGTTTGTGCATTTGTTTGTCTTCTTGTTTTGTAGATGCAACTATGACAAAGGTTTGCTGCTTCCCAAAACTGTGAACAGATTCCTGAATTTTTTGTTTTGGACTTTACTTTAGCCTTCAACTTCTTGTGATCAAATTTGTTATGATTTTTGAGGAGGCTAATGGCTAGTGTAGTAGGGAACCAAATTGGATAGGAAAATGAGTTAGGGGTAAACAAATTAAGGATATAATAGGAATCTTGCGCGCACATTAGAAGAAGCATATGATATTCAACTTTTGGTTGATAAAGTAAATCCTGAAACACAAAGAGCTTCGTTATACTTGGCAGGCAAACTATGGACAAATAGACCATATAACAAGTATGCCTTGATGGAAACTGTGCAGAGGGGTTTGGAAGGCCAAGCATGGAATTGGAGTATATGCTAGAGAGTGGGAAAATGATCTTTTCATATTTATTTTTTATAAATGGAAAGACATGGACTAGGTACTTAAAAATGAACCTTGGCACTTTGACAAGCACATCCTTATTTTGAAAGTAATAATTAAGAAAGAGAAACCATCAATAGTTGAATTATTCCATGCTACTTTATATGTTTGGGCTTTTGACTTGCCACTATCATGTGAGTCAGAATCTGCTGCCAAGTTTGGAAAGAAAGTAGGGGATTTTTGGGAGTTTGATCAAGAGGATGGTCTTGGATGGGAAAAATTCATTAGATTTAGAGCAGAAGTAGACCTTCAAAAATCTTTGTTACGAGGGACTAAACTTAAGGTCAGCAAAGAAGATGTTATATGGATTTCATTCAAATATGAGAACTTGCCTATATTTTGTTACGGATGTGAAAAATGTGGACACTTAGTCAAATATTACAAGGAATTTGGAGAATTGGATACTGAGTTATTTCCTCACTCTGACTATAGTGAAGGAATTAAAGCCTCTCCATTAATAAGAAATAATTTTTTTTTTAGCTTAACTTATCAAGCGGAATTGACCAACAGGAGATTGATTCTCAAACAAGAGAAAATTGAGGTATTTGTGTTTTGATAAATAGAATGGTCCAAACCAGAACAAATAAGGAACTGATGATGCTAGAAAATATATTTTTGTTAATGACCAAAGCAATGAGGACCAATTATATAGAATGGTTAAGGGAATTGAAAAAATAACTATCTACAAAATTGATAAGATTAACCTGAATAGAGAAATAGTTTTGATAAATATTCCTATTATACTTTCCCCATTGTCAACCAATAAACTTATCCCCACTAACCCCACAAATTCACTTCCTAAGACTAATTACCGGATTTAAGAATTAATTAAATCTAGTGCTAACATTCCATACCTTGATAAAATCAAAACTAGCCTTCCTGTTTTGTTAATATCTAGTGGACCTTTAGACTAGACCTCAAACAAATCACCTTATAGCCCCAAAAACTGAACCAAACCAATATCTAAACCTATCAACCAAAGTCAATAATCTACTGTCTTACCTAGAAATATTAACCATGTCTATTAATTGTCCAAGGAGACCAATATCAAATATACAAATTTTACGTTAACCAGTGATTCAATAAATCATTTTACTAATCCTACCTAACAAATAGAACCAAACACCAACTCATACCCTTTGTCTATTAATGCTTAAGTCACTTTTCTTATTCATCATAAAAACCAAGCCCAAAACTCCCAAACTTCAACCAAATAAAAAAGGTTAGCTCATTCTAAAGAACTCATATTTTGTTGCTGAGTCTTTTGAGGAAGGGAAAAGAAGAATAGGGTTAGTGGATATGATCCACATTGAACGAACTAAGAAGAATAAACTAAAGAAGTTATATGATGGTGACTACACATTTGTATTATCATTGGAGACTGTTATGCAGCCCCGCTGGATGCCATGAGTATTCTATGTTGGAACTATAGAGGGTTTGGGAACCCTCATCTAGTTCTATCACTCAGGAAGCTATTAAAGCTTCAAACTCCTAACCTAATTTTCTTCTTTGAATGTAAGTGGCATGATGATGAGATGAAGAAGCTAAGGGAAACTTATGGGTTTCAAAATGGTATAGAAGTAAGATGTGATACTTCTTAGGTTAGTAGAAAAGGTGGTCTCTATTTGATATGGAAAGATGATTCCAAAGTTAGTTTACTCTCCTTTTCCATGAATCATATTAATGTGGAAATTGAATCAAGAACCGGTGGAGCCTATTGGTGATTTATAGGAATTTATAGCTAGCTTGAGGACTCAACTAATAACTACACATGGAAATTATTAACTAATTTGCAGCAGTGCTCATCTCTCCCATACGGCTTTGTGGTGGAGATTTTAATGAAATATTATATGGTGATGAGAAGAGTGGAGGAGTATCTAAGTCTCTAGATAAAATGAAGGGTTTTAAAATGGCATTGGATTCTTGTAGACTTGATGATATGCGATTTAAACGAATGAAGTTTACATGGAACAATGGACAAAATGGCATTTAGAATATAGCAAAAAGGTTGGAAAGGTTTGTGGCTTTAACAAATTAGGTGTTTCTTTTCCTTGGTATATAGTAGAAAATTTAACAAGAGAAAATTATGATCATAGCCCAATTATCATTCATTAGGTAAAGGATCGGTTGGGAAAACATAATAGTAAGAAGCCATCTAGGTCTGAAAAATATGAATTAGGTATAAGATAGTAAACATATGGTGATGTCAACATAGTTTGGGTATAGGAGAGTGGCTTGGTCAAATAATATAGAGAGGAAAATTAAAGCATGTAGTAATGCATTGAAATGTTGGGAAAAAGATCACTTTGGATCAATAGCAAAAGAAATTTTGGAGGCCAAGAAAAGATTAGGATAGCTTCAATTACAAAGTCAATTCCAAGAGTACATAGAAGAATAAAAACTTATAGGTGAGAATCTTAGGGAACTATTAGTTATAAAAGAGCAAATGTGAGCACAGAGATCATATATTTGATGGCTAAAGGATAAGGGAAAAAAAATTGAATTTTTCAATTCTAAAGCAAACATTAGAATGAACAAAAATGCAATAGAGTATATAAAAGATGAAGGTGGAGTGAATTATGAGACTATTAAAGATGTTTCAAGAGTTATCACTACACACTTTAAAGCCATATTTACTTTTTCAAAACCATCATATTTCAATGTACTAAAAGTTGTGACATCTCAAATCAATGAAAGATTATTGTAACCTTACACAAAGTAAGAGGTGGTGGACTCTTTCAAGCAAATGCATCCTATAAAAGTTCTTAGTCCTGATGGTATTTCTACCCTTTTCTTTCAAAATTTTTGGTCCATTATTGGTGATAATGTAATTGAGAAAATCTTCAATATTTTAATAATTCTAGAAATCTTGGGTCTATAAATAATACATTCATAACCCTTATTCCTAAAAAATGTGATCTTGAATATACTAGTGATTTTACACCTAACAATCTTGCAATGTGATCTTTAAGTTAGCATCTAAAACGGTTGCTAACATATTCAAAATATTCTTTCATGGTACTATACACTATACTTAGTCATCTTTTATGCCTAGTAGACTAACAACAGAAAATGTCTTGATTGCCTTTGAAATGTTTCATCATATGAAACATAAAACTAAGGGTAAAAAGGAATTGTTTGCATTGAAATTAGACATGAGTAAAGTGTATGATAGGGTTAAGTGGATTTTCTTGGAAAGGGCAATTCTTAAGCTAAGTTTTGATAGTAGATAGGTGAATGTGGTTATGAATGTGTAACTTCTGTGTCTTACACAATTCTCTTAAATGGAATTTCTCAAGAAAGATTTTATCCTGAATGGGTCTATGACAGAGATATCCCTTTCATCCTACTTAATTTTTGTTCTATGCAAAAAAAAATTTCAGCATTAATTAGAGAAAAAAGGTAAAGGGATAGCACACGGAATAAAGATATGTCAAAATAGCTTTTCTATCTTTCATCTTTTCTTTGCTGATGACAGTATCATTTTTAAGAGGGCCACATGGCAAAAAGTTACCACTATCTCAAATATTTTGAAAGGTTATGAAGAATCCTCAAATTAGAAAATAAATTTTGAGAAATCAAAGATCATCTTTAGCAAGACTATGGTTCAAGAAGACAAGGATGATTTGCAGAGGCACATAGGAGTGAAATATGTGAAAGCTTATACCAAGTATTTAGGCTTACTAGCTATAACTAGGAGGAAGAAAACTTTAGTGTTTAACTCTATTTGACTGAGTAACGAAAAAACTCAAGGGCTAAAAAAAGAAGACACTCTCAAGAGCAGGTAAGGAAATTCTCATTAAATCTATGTCTTAGGCCATACCTAATTACATTATGAGTCACTTTAAAAGCCAACAAATAAGATGGAAGACATCATGGTGAATTTCTAGGATCAACAAAAAGAAGAGAGAAGGATTCATTAGATTGCTGAAAGGAAATTATGCTAATTGAAAAAGGATAGCGCTTTGGGATTTCGTGATAATGGGTATTCAAACAAGCAATGTTGGCAAAACAATGCTAGAGACTACTACAAGATGAGGAATCGCTACTGGCACAAATTTCGAAGGCAAGCCTTTTTTAGAGGCCAAAGTAGAATTTGCACCAAGCTATGCATGAAGAAGTCTTCTTTTTGCTCGATTAATTATTGAAAAAGCCTTTAGATGGATGGGTGGAGATGGTAAATCAATTAGAATATGGCAAGGCAAATGGCTACCAAATCATAATGGATTCGGGTGTGATATGCAATTTCTCGGTTATAGACTGAGGTGACAATTTAGAAATTGATAAATCCAAAACAATTAACCTAGAAAAAAGAGTTGATTTCAAAAATATTCCTACATTTCAAGGTAGAGCAAATACTACCTATCCTATTGATAACTAAGCCAACCCAAGATGAAATTATTTAGCACTATTTGAAGAAAGGGAGCTATTCTATCAGGTCTGATTCTTAATAATACAATTCTTAAATTTCACCTAAAAAATAAATTATTAAATTCTGAAGATTCTCTTTTATTAATTAAACTAGTTATCAACTTGCAATTGGCTTGAATTATTTTTAATCAACATAACTCTCTCTATGTGTGTGTGTGTATATATATATTGACAAAATAATGCTAGAGACTACTAAAAGATGAGGGATTGCTATTAACACAAATTTTGAATACAAAATACAATCTAAGAAGTTCTTTTTTTAGAGGCCAAAGTAGGATTTGCACCAAGCTATGTATGGAGGAGTCTTTTATTGCAAAAGGCTCTAGATGAATGCGTGCAGATGGTAAATCAATTAGAATATGGCAAGACAAATGGCTATCAGATCATAATCGATTTCAAGTGTGATCTCCAATTTCTCGGTTGTAGACTGAGGTAACAGTTTAGAAATTGATAAATCCAAAACAACTAACCTAGAAATAAGAGTTGATTTTAGAAATATTGCTACCTTTCAAGGTAGACCAAATCCTAGCTATCACGTTGACAACTAGACTAACCCAAGATGAAATCGTTTGGCGCTATTCAAAGAAAGAGAGCTATTCCGTCAATTGTAGTTCTTAATAATATAGTTCCTAAATTTCATCTTAAAAATAAATTATTAAATTCTAGACATTCTTTTTTTTAATTAAACTACATATAAACTTGCATTTCGCGCAAATTTTTTTTAATATTTTTCAATTAATTTGTATGTTATAGAAATGTGAGATATATATATATATATATATATATATATATATATATATATATATTTTAAAGTTATTGCAACTTTCATATAAATAATTATTGTTTTGATAGATTTTTGAACTAGTCTTATTGTCACTGTTTTTTATATTAGTGAATTATTAAATTTCAAGTATTAATCACAATATTTAATAAAAAGAAAAAAGAAAAAATTTATGATTAAATATAAAAGTGAAAACAATTAAAATGCATAAAAATATTATACTTATCTACTTAGCGTAATAGTTTATTATATTTTCTTTTTCTTATAGTGCTTTAATTTGTTTAAATGAAACTATTTTGAAAAAAATTCAAAAGAAAGCTTCTTAAACTTTCATTTTAAATAATCAATTAAATAGCTCAACTTTTTTTCACCATTTTAAACACTTAAAATTACATTAAAATTTCAAAAATTCATCATAAAATAAATAAAATAATTTGCATAAATAAAATCTCTACTCTACTCTCTATATATAGTATCAGGCTAAACCTAATAGAATATGTGTTTAAAGATATTAAAATTTATTTTTCGATCTTTAATTATAAACTTGAAATTTTACGTTAAATATCTCTAAAATTATAAATAATTATCATCAATTTGGTGAAAAATATTAAAGGTAAAAGCTATCAATTATTGTATAATTTACTATATTTCTGTAGGATATTTCTCCTCCCTAGTATCAAAAAAAATTTAAATTAAATAGTATCTTTATATTAGTGAATGTGAATTACATTAAAAAAAAAAAATTAAAATGGTGTGAAATATCATATAAAATACACTAAGTTACTAAACTTAGCTTATACTGTAAAAGATTAGAATTCCAAAAATTGAAATCAAATTTTAATTATGTGTCTTTGTTTCAACTTCATTAATTAATTTATGGTTTTCCTGAATTCATTAGAATAAAATCATAGGAGGTTGCCACGATACAGAGGACTTGATAGATGGGTTGTTAATTAGGTGATATTCATTTTATGACATGTAACTAATCCTACTTTTTGCCATCATTCAATATTTATTTTAATGGAAAAGGACTTAATGAATTGCAACTTCTTATATGTATAATTCGTATTTGGATCCAATTCCACATTCCATACATATTCAAACAAAGTATTTATAACATATGTTATAAAATAATTAATAAAAAATATTTTTTTCACATTTAAAATGATGACAATTTATATCATAGACTTGAGACTATATAGTATCATGGTCTTGAGATATATGTTAAGTATTATATGTGTAGTAAAATATTAAATTAATAAATTGATACAATTGGTTAATATACTATCTTTGGAACTTAAAAATCCTATGCTCAAGCAGCACAAAACTCTCATTTTTTCTTTGTTTTCTTCTTCTTTTTTTTTTATTTATTCTTTTTTTTTTAAGTTTTTTTTCTTTTTTCTTTTGCTTTTTAATATCATAAATATTGAAAAAAATTACACTAATGGTTGAATTTTTTTATTTGATTCTTATAATGATTATTTAATATCATTAATTTTTCAATATAATTTTTGTTTATAAATTTTAATATTTTTATGGGTAATTTTTTTAAATGGTTTTTAAGGAAAATTTAACATTTTTATAAAACATCATATTCATCTTTTTTATGACAATGCATTTTCAAAAATCATTTTTTTTAAATAATAATAATAATAATAATAATAATTAAGCCTTGGAAAAATTTTTTAACTTGACTATATAATTAATTTTCACAATATTATTTTTTTAGTTTATAATTTATGATTTTGTATCTATAAATGCTAAATTAAATTATTAGTAGTATAGTATAGATTTATTGAAAATTTACCGTCAAATATAATTTATATAATAATTATGTTCACTACTTATAAGTAACGTATTCATTAAGTATTACTTATAAATTCATCAAATATATAGTATAGGTTTATCATTTTTAAACTGTAGATTCATATTAAACTTTAAATTATTAGATTTATTAGATTTAAAGTTTAGGTTCATCACATATAACTATCAAATTCATTAGATATAACATTTAGGTTCATTATATATCACATGCAAATTCATTATCTTTTATTATCAGATTCATTATTTAATTATTCTATAATTTAATTTTATTCATTCCTCATATTTATAATTTTTATTCTTTAATATTTCACATATAATTATGAGGTTTATTAGATTTAAAATTTAGGTTCATTACATATAACTATCAGGTTCATTAGATATAACATTTAGACTCATCATATACTACATGCAAATTTATTATCTTTTACTGCCAAATTCATTATTATAAATCAATACTAAATTATCTATTTTTTTCATTAATCAACAACTAGCTCTGTTATCTTGATCGAGTAGAATTCGAAGCAATATAAGCAACAAGTTTATTAAGTATTACTTATAGATTCATCAAATATATGGTATAGGTCCATTATTTGTAAATTATAGATTCATATTAAATTTTAAATTATCAAATTTATTAGATTTCAAGTTTAGGTTCATCATATATAATTATCGAATTCATTAGATATAACGTTTAAATTCATTAAATATCACATGCAGATTCATTATCTTTTACTGTTAGATTCATAATTTAATTCTTCTATAATTTAATTTTATTCATTTCTCATATTTATAATTTTCATTCTTTAATATTTCACATATAATTATGAGGTTTGTTAGATTTAAAGTTTAGATTCATCACATATAACTATCAGGTTCATTAGTGTAAGCTTTGGAAATACAGATTTTTCATATATTTTGATACAAGGATACGTGATCCTTTTATAGCTATTACAAGAAAAGCTAACCTACTAAAGATAGGATAACATACATAAGAAATAAGAGATAACTACGTAAGAGTTCTAACTAATTTACAAATCCTAATAACTATAAACTTCTACACTCCCTCTCAAGTTGGTGTATAGATGTCTTGCATGCCTAACTTGTCTAATACTTTATGGAAGACTTTACTTGATACTCCTTTAGTGAGAATATCTGCTGGTTGATCTTGAGACTGTATATGAGGAGTTTCAATAATTTTTTCTTCCAATTTCTCTTTGATAAAATGTCTATCAATTTCTATATGCTTCATTCGATCATGTTGGATAGGATTATGAGCTATATCACATGTTGCCTTGTTGTCACAGTAAAGTTTCATAGGAAATATCAGTGGCATCTTGAGTTCTTGTAACAGATTTTCAATCCACAACAGTTCACACACATATTTAGCCATACTCCTATATTCAGCTTTAGTGCTAGACCTTGCTACGACTCCTTGTTTCTTACTTCTCCATGTAACCAAGTTTCTCCTACAAATGTTAAGTAACCTGAAGTTGAATGTCTATCATCAATAGAGCTAGACTAATCTGCATCAGTATACCCTTCAACTAATAATGCATTCCCTTTGGTGAACATGATTACTTTACCTAGTGAAGATTTTAAATATTGCAAGATTCGAATTATAGCCCCCATGTGTTCTTCATTTGGAGAGTGCATAAACTGGCTAACAATATTAAGAGAATATGCAAGATCAAGTCAAGTATGAGCAAGATACATCAAATGTCCTACACGTCTTTGATGTCGATCTTTATTTGTAGGAGTTTGATTTGGAGATATACTTAAGTTTATATTTTCAACAATAAGAGTATTACTTAGTTTACATGCTAACATGCCAACTTCACTAAGTAAATCAATGGTATATTTTCTTTGTGATAAGAAAATACCTTGTTTATATCTCAACACTTCTATTCCTAAAAAATATTTCAAGGGCTCAAAGTCTTTCATCTCAAATTCATTTGAGAGATAAGTGTGTAAAGCTTCTTTCTCAGTGATGTCATTCCCTATTACAATCAGGTCATCGACATAGATAATGAGAGCTGTGAGTTTTTTTTTTTCCATTATGGTTTATGAAGAAAGTATGGTCAGCATTGCTTTGTTTGTAACTAAAATCCTTCATTGACTTTGTAAACCTACCAAACCAAGCTCTTGGGGACTGCTTTAACCCGTACAATGACTTCTTCAGAGTATAAACTTGTTTGCTTCCTTTAACTTGTAACTTACATCATGGAGGCAGCTCCATGTAAACTTCCTCTTGGAGGTTTCCATGTAAAAAGGCATTTTTTACATCATATTGATGCAATGGCCAGTCAAAATTCACTGTTGAGGATAAAAGAACATGTACAATATTGATTTTGGCCACTCAACAAACATCTCTGCATAATTGATCCCATAAGTTTGGCTATAACCCTTGGCTACAAGCTAGGCTTTAAACCTCTCAATCTCTCCATCAGCTTTGTATTTGACTATAAAGATCCATCAACATCCAACATGGTTTTTTTTCCATCTGGCAACTCAATTACATCCCACATTTGGTTTTTTTGAAGTGACTTCATTTCTTCATTCATTGCATTCTTCCACCTAGAATCCTTGATAGCTTCCTACACACTATTAGGAACATGTACAATAGATAATTGATTCACAAATGATTTATATGCCTTTGATATTTTATGGTAAGAAACAACATTGCTTAATGGGTATTTAGGCATAGATTTAAGGGTAGGTTCATAGCTAACTTTAGGACCTCCTCTTGTAGTACGATTAGGAAGAATTCTAAAAGGGGGTTCAAGATGTACCTATGGTTCAGCAACTGATGAAGAGTCATGAGGTATAGTAGCATTAATAGAAGGTGAATGTTGTAATGACCTATCAAGTTCAGCTTTATTATCTTAATTACATGGTTCGGTTTTAATATCTGTTGATGACTCGCTCATCTCTTCTTACTGTAATTTAGTCACATGTCCATTTACATTTGATTGCTAGAATTCTTGTACTAATAGTGAAAATTTTGCATTTTCAGGTTCTGGAATTTCAGGTGTAATTGCGAGTTCTTGTTCTTCAAGTCTTTTATGTTTTGGCAGTTCAAGAGTATGGCTTATTTCTTCAGTTTGATAATTGAGAAATTGCAAGTCATTAATTCAGTTCTCCCCCTGACTTGGAACTACATTATCAGAAAAATTCATGTGATTTTCATGAAATTATACATCCATAGTGACATAACATTTTTGGGTTGGTCGATGAAAGCATCTGTAACCTTTTTAATTGAGATCATATTCGACAAATACACATTTTAGAGCTCGTGGTTGAAGTTTATGGCGAGTATGATTTGGTGTGTGAACAAAGGCAATGCAACCGAAGTTTTTGGGAGATAAATTTGATGCAGGTGGTGAAGATAGTTTATGGTTTAGTATTTCAAGTGGTGTCTGAAAATTAAGAGTGCGTGAAGGAATACGGTTTATTATGTAAGCTGCAGTAACCAAGGATTCACCCCAATATTGAACAGGCATATTAGCTTCAATGAGTGTCGCTCTTACCATTTCAAGAAGGTGTCAGTTCTTTCGTTTCGCTAACCATTCTGTTGAGGGGTATATGGACATGTAGTTTGGTGAATTATGCCATGCATTTGGAAAAATTGTTTCATATCATGATTAACAAACTCTCCTCTATTATCAATCTATCGCATTTGGACTGATGTTTTATACTGAGTAGCAACCATTGAATGAAATTGCTTAAATAGAGAGAAGACTTCCTATTTAGTTTTCATTAGACATACCCATGTCATATGGTTAAAATCATCAATAAAGGAAACAAACCAACTTACACCATTCAAAGTTGAGATCTTTGAAGGGCCCCAAACATCAGCATGTATAAGCATGAATGGTAAAGAACATTTATTCAAACTTAATGGAAAAGGAACATGGCGGCTTTTAGCCAATTCACAAGTTTCACATCTAAATTTTGAAGGGAATGTTTTGAAAACAATTTAGGAAATAAACACTTTAAATATCCAAAAGAAACATGTCCAAGATGTTTGTGCCACATCCAGATAGCAAAGGTTGTTTTTGAACTCATAATTGACAATGATTGAGCTAATGTATTTGTGCTTGAAGGTGTAGGATCAAGATAATAGAGCTTCCCTTTTCTAGTACCACAACCAATCATCCTCCTTGTCTTGATGTCCTTGAAAATACAATGGTCGGGCCAAAAAATAACAATATAATTTAGAGAACTTGTAATTTGGGAAACTGATATCAAGTTAAAATTCAATGAAGGAACTATTAAAACTAATCTAAATTGAGTTAGTTTAGGGAGAATGAGCCTTTACCACTAACTGTTGCTTTTGTTCCATTTGTTGTTAAAACAATAGATTTTTTAAATGGTTTAAGGTTAGACACAACATTGGTATCAAAGGACATATGATCAGTTGATCTGGAATTAATAATCCAAGCACATGAGCTAATAGAGTTGTCAAGCAACTTACCTGGAGATTCCGAGGATGTATTTAATGTAGCAGTATTGTTTGAAGACACTTTGGATGTAGTAGATGCTATTGCTGTTGAAGCTTTATTTTTCTATTTTGGTGCTTTGGTAGGATCCCATCATTCCGGATATCCAATTAATTAATAACATCGATTTTTTGTATTTCCAATGTCACCACAGTGTGTACAATATCTAGACGAACTAGATTGCTTTCCTCTAACATCAAAGCTTCGAGAGGTAGAAGATGAAGAATTATTCGACTATTTTGTGGGTTGAGTGTTGTTACATCTAGCAATCATTGCTACTGGATCAGAGGTAGTAATATTAGTTAAGAGTGCTCGACGACGATTAGCTTCAAGTTGAATATATGCATATGTGGATTCAAGGTCTAACTTTGTGTCCATGAGAAGAATCACTCCTCTTACTTATTCAAATTTAGAGTCAAGACCATTCAAGAAAATATGTATCCTTAATCTTTCAACAACCTTCTTGTACATGATAATATCATCGGGATCCATCATGTTAATTTTATCACAGTAATCAAGCTTCTAAAATATTTCAGTTAATTCACCATAGTAGGTGTGAAGTAAGCGGCTTGATTGTCGAATAGAAAAGGCATATTGATTTAGTGAAAAGACTTGTGTTTCATCTGATCCATCACAAAATGCTTTGGCGAGTGCGCTCCAAATTTCACAAGCAGTGCATAGGCGTAAGTATCTTTTCGTGATTTCTGAATCATTGATGTGAGTAGCTAGCTCTTAACTTTTTGATTTTTTGCATACCATTTGTGATAGGAAGAATCCTGTGTTTCGGGTTGAGGAGAATCTCCAATGATGTATTCGAGTTTCTCTCTTCCAGCAATGTGCATCTCTATAATTTGAGACCACGTATCATAATTGTTTTCATCAAGGATTATTCTAGCATTGAAGCTAGAATTTTCAGATTGACCATGTATAATAGGAGAGGATGGTACGATTCCAGTGTTTGTTTTAGTGGTATTGTCAACTATTTCATCTCCCATGGTTTTTTAACACTTGCTTTGATACCATGTAAGCTTGGGAAATACAAATTTTTCATATATTTCGATACAAGGATACGTGATCCTTTTATAGCTATTACAAGATAAGCTAACCTACGAAAGATAGGATAAGACACATAAGAGATAAGAGATAACTATATAAGAGTTCTAACTAATTTACAAATCTCGATAACTATAGACTTCTACAATTAGATATAAAATTTAAATTCATCATATATCACATGCAAATTTATTATCTTTTACTGTCAGATTCATGATTATAAATCAATACTAAATTATCTATTTTTTTATTAATCAACAACTAGTTTTGTTATCTCGATCGAGTAGAATTCAAAGCAATATAAGTGACAGGTTTATTAAGTATTACTTATAGATTTATCAAATATATTATGTAGTTTCATCATTTATAAACTATAGATCCATCAGTTATATTAGTAAGAAAATAAAATATATTCTTTAAAAGTAATGAATTTATATTTTATATTTTATGAACCTATATTTTATAGCCGATAAACTTATCATTTATGATTTATGAATTTTGATAGATTAGTTTCTAAAAAATAAATAAATAAATATTATTTAAATAATATAAATATTACAACAAAAATTTAATATCATAAAAAATTAAAAATATTATTTTATAATTAATTTAAATAATATATATATATATATATATATATATATATATATATATATATATATATATATATATATATATATATATATATATATATATAACATTTATTTCTTTATTTATAATTTTTATTCTTCTATACAGGACATAGATGGTTGATTCATCTTAAAATCTCCATTTGAATGATTGAAGTAAACTTAAAAAAATATATGTTAATTGAAATAGCAAAATTATGAATAATTTGATAATTGAATAATTTGTATTTTATATGTCGATCATAGTACCATAAACATACCATTTTTTCATCAAATTTATATGCAAATGAAAAAAAAAATAATTATCTCAAATAATTGACAAGTAAATTTGTAAAGAATAATTGAAACTTCTTGTTACATTTCAAATAAGAAAGAGAGACAAAGAAATAATGGCAATATAATAGGAAACCTTAAATGCACTGCTGTATTTAACTCTTATTGCTCACATATAAACTTATAATGCAAATATAATGTCTATTATAACTTGCATAAAAAATTTTAAAAAAATTGGTTGTTACAAGATTAAAGCAAGTAAAACTCAATTTATAATAACCATAATTATACTTATTTCAATTTTAATATTAATTATTATAACGATGGCTAATTATTAGTAAATATTAATATAATTATTTTATTTACAATTATTACTTTAATTTTTTATTTAATTATTTTATAATCACTTAAAATTATAATTATTAAAATTGAATATTATTAGCTAATAAAATTTCATTGAGATTGCAAATAATATTAAAATAATTAAATGTTTCTAAGTAACTAATAACTTAAATGTTTATAAATAATTAATAAGTTAACAAATAAATTTATATGTTATTAGATTATTATTATTATTATTATTATTATTTTGATTTAACAGTAAGATGGTGACGGATATACTAAATCCACCTTTTTAATATGATAAAAAAAATTATTCACTTCAAAATTAAGAAATTTATAAATAAGAAAAAAAATTATCATCATATTATTATTATTATTATTATTATTATTATTATTATTGTGGGATGAAAGAATACTAAAAGAATCTAACCCGACCATAATTTATTGACATGAAAGAAATGACAAATGACTAAATACTTGGTTCCAACTGCGGTATTGGCACCAAAGTCATAAATAGGATTCACACTTTGTTGTTTACTATATATTTTGTCGTGTGTCAATGGCCATGGAAAGCAATATATTTGTGTTAAGCTGTCATATTGTTTTGTCAAGGATTTTAAAACAGAGAGAGAGATTGTCACATGTGAAAACGATTTCTACGTTGCAACACAAATAACGAATAATCATAAATTTTAATAAAAAATAAAATCGCCACCGATTTAGTTATTTTAAAATACTCAATTAAAAATTTTTAAAAATTAATCTACTATACCAAAATTTAAGTTTGAGAGTCGCAAATATAGGAAATGTATTAAGCATCCTACAAATTAATTTTTAAAATATTAGATTGATTTTAAGATATTTATCTTTTATTTTTTATTTAGTGCATAACATTATTGTTTAATTAAAACACAAAGAATTAATAATTATTAATTTATTTTGAAAATTGAATTCATAATCAATTTAATTAAAGAAAATGAAATTTAAATTTGATTTGGGCTTAAAGTAATTATCAATTTATTGTGTTAAAAAATCAAAATAAATACAAGATAATTAAGAAAAAGAATAAAAATTAAGTTTTTATTTAATAATATCAACTTAATACAAAGTATTTAAGAATTTATTACATTTTTAGCAATTATAAAAGAAAATAAGATTTATTAATACATATATAAGTAATGTAAATAAAAACCAACTCAATAATTATAAATTTTCATAAAACTGTCTTGAAACTTGCTTTCTTTATCTTGTCTTCAAATTGAAAATAAATCTTGCAATAACAAACCACAAAAGAAGTTTCCCAATATAAAATGTATTTTTTAAAAAAAAATAAAATAAAAAATAAGATTTTTATTTTTTAAAAAATAATGGGCTCATATTTTTTAAATCTTTAGAAATTTGTTAGAGAGCAGCTTAAATTTTGACGCATCCAAATTAGGAACCAAATGAAATAACTTGAAATTCGAAATTAACAATCAAATAATTTGAACACAAAACTTGATTTTCAAACATTATCCTATTTTTTTATTTACTTTTTTTTTTTTTTTTACAAAAGGTAATAGTTATTTCACATCAAACCTTATCAAGCTACTCAGATCTTACGTAATAGTTATTTCAAGGACCAGAAATGATTATTCAAGCGACATCATAAATAAACTAGACCCGAATAAAATCAAGGGAAACATACATAAAATTCTCAAAACAAAAACAAGGTGAAGTTCCATTTTAAGGATGGTGATGGTTAGTTTTAGAGAGAGATTGACAATGATGGTCGGTTCAATGGAAAAGGAAAAGGCATAATGTGTGTGAGAGAGATGATGGGCTAGTTCGTATATGGTGAGAATAAGTTTTTTCCAATAAGAGACAGTGAGGTTTTTGTTTGGGTAGAGAGGAGAGGCTAGGGGTGATGGATTCTGGTAAACGACTATGAGATGGTTAGTAAGTAAGGCGGTTTTAATAGAGAGTAAATTATGAGTTTCAGTTGAGAGAATGGTGATGGTGATGAATGGTTTTTATTTATTTAATTTTTTTTTAAGAGAGAGGGAATCAGAGATCATATTCTCTTGGGTTGAGAGAAGATGATGATACTAATATATGCTTTAAAGCAATGTACATATTATGTAAATGTAAATAAAATCCTTAACTGGTAATAAAATATATATGTTCTTTAAATAGATTTGTTTTTTTGTAATGAATATACGTTTCTTAAGTATTCTATGCAAGGATCCATTCTCAAAGAGTAGAGAATATGACAGACATATCACTTTTATACAGATACTTTAAATTTGTTCGTGGTTATAGGATTATTGACTAGACACCTTTAATCCGGTTGACTATCACCTCTGTTGTCATCCATGATAAGTATGCAATACTTATAATAATGGACGTAGCGAGTCTTATGCTATAGACATATGATGTCGTGACAATATGTGAACTCTCATAGAGATGAGTGAGTTGAATAGTGACATCAGATGATGAATACATGGGGTTTTACCACTAGTCAACATTTCATCATCTAGGTCATAATTGCACATATGGTCCTTTGACTTGAGGCAATACATTACCTAATGTATTGGTGGTTAGGATTTGTTATTGTTTACATACTAATGCTATTCATGCAAAGGTATAAGGCATGTTGTGGGTGATATGTGGAGGTAAGTGATCTTTAAGAAAGAATCCATTAACTTAGATAAATAAGGAAGGAATCCTATGACATCTAGTTCTTGATATGCAAGCTCTTGGGCAAGGCGGATGAGATTCACTAGAAAAGAGCTTCTAGTAGGAATTGAGTTTATCGAGAACTAGAACAGAGATGAAATCATATGATCAAAGCATATAAGATTTGACTAATCCATGACCCTAGCTGAGATTGGGAATCCGTAATGAAGAGATTTGAGTGCATGTTAATTATGATCAAAGGTCCATGTAATGTTCATGTATATGTTCACCGATATTCATTTTTAATTAGATAGTCGTGATACATTATGCTAGGCGTCTCTCACGACTTATGAGACTAAGTGTGAAATAGAGATTTCATATTAGGTGAAAAAAGTAGTTTTCTCTATCCCATTGCTAATTAGAATATGAACATAGTAAATCACACATTATAAAGCATTCACCAATAAAAGGTATAGAATTATATTAATAATTAATTAAAGTGTTTAATTAATTCATTAATGATAATTGAATTAAACTTGTAATTAAATTTACAAAGACCCTAGTATGTCTTGAAGTTTAATTCATAAAGGGTTTATTTCAATCAAGTCATGATTTGTATGTGATACAAATAGTAAGGACTAAATTGAAACAGTTTTAGACTAAACTTTATTAGGTTTGGACATTTGATGGGAGCCCAAATCACATTTGATATGGTAGTAAATGCATATAGGCTTGGTAATAAACTTGATCCATATGATGGATTTAGGGGTTGCACCAACTAAAACCCAAGTCCATAAAAGATATTGAAGAGAGAGAGTTTAGGAGTTAGAGATAACCCACTAACTCTTTTGGGCATCTTTGTATTTTCCTCTCATATAGTGGGAGACAAAGATGAATTGATAAGACAATCAACTCATCTTTGTTCCCCACTATCTCAACAGCTATCTTAGTTGTGAGAGGACATAATACATGCATGAGAAGAGAAAAACTAATAAGTAAGTGGACAGATACAAATTTTTCCACTAATAAAAAAAAAAGTTATTATTACATGCATGAGAGTGAGAAGAGAGCTTGAGAGGGAAATTGAAGAAGGTGTTCTCCAATCCTTCATCTTCTTCTTCTCTTCTTGTTTTTGAGAAAAATAAGACTTGGTGATAGTAGAAGCAAGTTCAAAACAACAAGAACCCTTAATCCTTGCTTGGTGTGAGTAAGCTAAAGGCTTCACATTTGGAAACCTAAAAGAAATAGGAGCTAAGGAGAAAGGTACATGATACTTCTTCTTTTTCTTTCTTTTTTGTATGTGTTTTGCACACAATTGATGAACATATTGAATGGGTAATGGACCTACCACAATTAGTGGAGCAAAATCTTTGAAATTTTTGAAATTTTGCTCCACCCACTATACTTCCGCTTTTGGTGTCATTAATCCCTTCAGATGAAAGGATCTATGGGTATGTGAGAGTTTAAAAAAAGAAAAAGGAAAGAACCGATATGCACTCATCTATTAGGGCTTTTAATATTTTAATCAAGGCAAAAATATCAAAACGTGGTGAAAAAAAAATGGAGAGTTATGATTAATTCTTGAAGACTAATCCAAAATTGGGGGGTCATGATTAAAACTGATTCAATGGCTAAAATTAAATTAAATTTTCAAAAAGAAATATATAAATGAATATATATATATATATATATATATATATATATATATATATATATATATATATATATATATATATATATATATATATATACACACACACACTAGTTTTTTTTAAGGTGTTTCGCTCATTAATTCTTATTATGACTCATTACAACTTATTTGATATATAAATAATTATTCTAGACTTTCACTTTTTCCTTGTTAAAGATTTAATAATTAGTTTTTGTTATTTAAGTATAAAATTATATACTTTTATATTAAATGAAGTTTTTAATTAAAATGATATAAAATTTCCCAAATAAACACCATAAGGTTGAAATCTTATTAGTCAACTTTTAATATTATCATAGAGCAATATTTATATAACTTGATTATTAAATTCACTTTAATTATTGATTCCAAATTAATTTAAATTTTCATATGAAAATCTAAAAATTTAAAGAAAATGTAATTATACATAATAAATATTATCTAAATTATATATTTGTGCATGTACAATATAATTAGACTGATGATATAAAATAATTTTAGATTCTATATAAATATATGAATATACTTTAGAATGCAATTCATATACAATATTGAAAGAAGACGAGTATTTCTTACAATTTTAAATAATATTCTTATACTAAAAAATATAATAGAAAAAAGAAAATAAAAGAATTGATACATACCTTTTATTATAATTTTTTTATTTATTTTGTTTTAGTCAAATATCATGCATTGCATAATTTCATACAAAAAATATTTTAGAAAATTTGCATGCATATATAAAATATTTTTGCATAAAATATTATTTCAAAATTAATTTTATTTTTAGTTTTCTTTCATATAAATTTTTTAGGAAAATAATTAGTTCAAAAAAATAAATTTTATCTTCTTATTCCAAACCACTTAATGGGTACTCCCATTAAGTAAAACAATTACTAATAACCTATATTATCTATTCAATTAAACATTTTTAAATTCTTATAGAGACAAACTCATATACTAAATTATTACCTTTTAGACTAATAATTTTCTTTAGAATTTTATATGAATTTTTATTTCAAAATACAAAGATTATAATGAAGTTTGATATTACTTATTCATAATATAATCAGTTTTGCTTTATTAAAAAATAAAAAAAAAGAAGAAAAAGAAAAGAAAAAATATTAATAATGTGCATAATTATACAAATTAATTTAATAAAGTAATGATTATTTAACATATTAAATAATTCGTTAATATATTTTTAGCTCAATCCATATTAACAACGTGCATAATAAAGCAATTATTATTTAATATATAATTAATTATATTTAATATCTAACTATATTTAATTTAAATAAGAAAATAATGAATTCAATTAGAATAAGAAAAAGAACAAAATAATTATTATTTAATCTAAAAATTCAACGAAAATATAATTATATAAAATATATATTATCTAAGTTGTATAATCGTATATTTTAATGCAATTAAAATGATGACATAAAATAATTATAAATTATATAAAAATATATGAATGTACTTTAAAAGGCAATATATACATAATAATAAAATAAGATGAGTTAAGCATATCTAAATAAATTATTTCTTATAATTTTAAATGATATTCTTATATTTGAGAATATATTAGAGAAAAAAAAGTAAAAGAATTGATATATGACTTTCTAATTAAAACTTGAAAACATAATAAATATGATTAACTAAACTGAAAACTAAAAATATTTATTATATTATAAATGATTTTTAATTTTGATACATTTTCAATTTTTTCCGCATTGAAAATTTTAAGTAAATTGAAGTGTTTATAAAATTGCAAACAAATAATTTTTTTAAGAATAATATACCATTATAAATACAAATTTTGACATTTGATAATAAAATAATAGAATTTTACTCATTGTTATTAGATAAACTCTCAATTAATACATCTTTTTTTCTGTTGCATTTTCTTATAAAACCAAAAATAATTTTTCTGATTTACCATATAATTTTCTCAAAGTAAAATTAGAATTTCAATAATTTATTAATATTGAAACAATCAAAATTATATTGAAATTTTTTAACTTTTTAATATTCGAAATAACATAAAAAATATAAATTATTCTAATTGAATTCATTTATACAAACTATTATTATTTCTTTTTTGAAAACATACAAATTATTATTAATGGTTAAAACAACTAATTTTTAAATTTATAATAAAATTTCTCTAATTTGTTAATATTCGAACAATTAAAGTTACATTAGAATTTTTCTAACTTCTTAATATTTGAAATAACATAAAAACAATTATAAATTATTCTAATTGAATTCATTTATACAAACTATTTTTATTTATTTTTTAAAAATATACAAATTATTGCTAATAGTTAAAACAACTAATTTTTAAATTTATAATGAGATAAAATAATAATTTACATAATGAAAGTCAAATTATAATTTCTTTAACTTATTAGTATTCGAACAATCAAAGTCAAAACAATTTTTCTTGTTTTTTAATATTCAAAAAAAATTAAAAAACATAAATTATTTTAATTGAATTCTTTTTTATTTAAATTAAATATAATTAACCATATAATAAATAATAATTATTTTATTCTTTTCTTATTCTAATTAAATTCATTCTTTTTTTAAATTAAATTAAATTAAATTAGATAATTAAATTATTAAATTATAATAATTATTTTATTCTTTTCTAATTCTAATTAAAATCATTATTTCTTTATTTAAATTAAATATAGTTAGATATTAAATATAATTAATTATATACACTAATTGATGGTTCATTTAATAACAATGTATAGAATTCTATTATTTTATTATCAAATATCAAAATTTCTATTTATAATGGTATATTCTTTTAAAAAAAATTATTTATTTGCAATTTTATAAATAATTAAATTTACTTAAAATTTTCATTATAAAAGATATTCAAAATGTAACAAAATTGAAAGTCAATTGAAAATCATTTATAATATAATAAATATTTTCAATTTTCAATGGAAAAATAATTTTTTTAAAAAAATTATCTTTAAAGGTAATAACTTAATAATCAAAATATATTACTATTTTTTTAAAAAAATAAAATATCATTAAAGGTAAAAAGTTATTAGTAGGAGACGGAAATATAATTCATTTAAGAAAATATAGTTCTATTAGGATTAATAATTTTAATGTCCAAAGCTAATTCTATTAGGATTAATAATTTTAATGTCCAAAACTAATTACTGACTTAACGAAATATGAAAGAAAATTAAAATTTGACCCAATGAAATATGAAAGAAAATTAAAATTTGAGTATTCGAACAATATAAATAAACAATTAATCTTAAAAAATAAAATTAGATTCCTTTAAAAAATAAAATTAGATTTATAATGGTATAATTTATTTGCTTAGATAAAATAAAATTAGATTTATGATTTATTATATAAAATTTTATTATATATTAGATTTATTTTAATTTTAAAATAAAATAATTTTAATAAATAATAGTCAAAAAATATATTACTCTCAAATTAAATATACAATTAATAAAAATATAGTAAAAAACACATAAATAAATATATTTTTCTTCTCCTTACCGTGCGTGTGTATATATCTTTTTGCAATGCGATTGCGGTGATGGAAAGCAATATACACATGATATTAAATCTTTTTTTTTTTTTTTCTTTTTTCATTTCGAGATTGTGACAAGAAATTATTGTCTTTAAAGTCTAATGCAAAAGCAGCCATTTAGACGCAACTTCACTTTCATTAGACGTTGAAATTTGAATCCTCTTGGGCTCTTGGTGAGGATTGGCCCAAGTCAATTATAGGCTTACATTATTATTTAATTCACACACTTTATTTAGTGATTCTTAAGATAGTAATTAAAAAAACAAAAGATACTATATAAAAAAATAATTAATTATGACATATTTGATTTATTTATTCTTAATAGATGATAATTATAAACGGATAAATTTAAAATACGTTTAGTAGATTGTAATGAGATGTGATATAATATAATTAAATTAATTTTTAATATAATTTTATATTAAAAATTTATTTGACTACATTAAATTACGTTTTATTACGGTCTACTAAACGCATTTTTTATTTTTTGATAAAAATTTGATATATATATATATATATATATATATATATATATATATATATATATATATATATATATATATATATATATATATATATATATAACTTGTGTTTTCTCAAAATATTATAGCATGTATGAATTATTATTATTATTATTATTAAATTTAAATATTATATTTTAATAATTTTAAATATTAATATAAAAAATATATGGGTTAGTGGAAAAATAATAAAAAGGTATTATATATACTGATTTATATAAATTTTAAATTGGAACTTATGTAATTACACACGGACATAAAAAAAAATTTTGATGAAATGATTTCATATAAACTTAATGGGTGTTTGGTTTAATTGTTGGGAGTTAGTTGATATCTCCATTTTGTAATTTCTTTTCTATTGGTTGATAGCTGATATTATATTTTTACTATATTATCTCTGTCATATTACCCTTATAAAAAATAATTATTAAAGAAATAATTTTTACTATATTACCTGTATCATATTACCTTTATAAATAAAGTTTGCAAAAATATTTTTGACATTGAAGTTTAAATTGTTTTTATAAAAAAAAAAAAAAAACCATTTTTAGATGCCATTAAGAAAAATACTATCTTAATTTGAAATTTTTATAATTAAAATATGTGAAATTTATCTAAAAAATAAATTTTAATGACCTATAATTAATATTTTTAATATAATATTTATCTTGGCGGTAGTTCAAATAATAATGTTAAACGAAATTTATTTAATAAATTTAATTAATCCAAAAATATTCTATCAAAACATAAAAAATAAAATAAAATAAAATTCACACCAATATTTTACTAAGGCATTTTCCTAAAAAGAAAAATAAATTATTGGGGCATCAAATGGGAAGTCATATATTATTATTCAATACAATTAAAAGCGCTCTTAAATCCCTTATAAATTACAGTGGGGAGTACTGCTCCACATCAATAAACATGACTCTGCTCCAGTTTTGAGATTAAATGAAACTATGAATCTATGACAGATCAATAAAATATGGAATAGTATAGTTTCCAATGCAAAAATATTAAATACGTTGACTTTCTAAATTTTTTTTAGGTAGACCAAAAATCATTAAAGGTGCATAAGTGTTAGAGGTTTAAATTTTTCATGAAATGACAAAAACATAATTTTGAGAAAGGAAATGTTAAAATGTTAAAATTTTTAAGTTTCTATATTTAAAAGATATAATGCAATATTTAAATCTTTCCTAATTAATTGTTAGTTATCAATTGAAACTTGAAAGTCCCTTTCAAATTTGACTTAATTCATGAAAATTATGTGTGGTTTAACTATTCGCAGTAACTGATAGTTGATAGCTTATAACTGATCATTATTAGCTGATAAATATTAATTATTTGGTAAAAATTTAGTAGTAATTGTTGTTAAGATGTAAGATGATCATATTGGGGTGAATTACATACGTAGTCTCTTAAGTATTTATTAATGCACATTGTCATCCCTCAACTCAAATTTAACACTTAAAAATCACTGACATTAATATAAAGTGTGCTTTAAAGTATCTCAACCCATTTTCCGTTAGTAAGATAAACAGAATGCTAACGTAGAGCCCCTAAACCCATTTAAATTCTTTTTTTTTTACCACATCTGCCCATCCATGGATGTTTCTTATCTATGTCAGCCCACCATGCGCTCTAATCTCTTTCAACTGAGACTGTCTTTCTATTTCCTATACTCTCTCTCTCTCGCTCTCTCTCTCTCTCTCTTAATTCTCTCTTTCATCTTTCCCTTTCACCCTTGTCACCATCTCAAATACACTTCAATTCCACTATAATCCTTCCTTTTATAATCATCAAGTTGCAAATTGAGGCGGGAATATTGGCACCTCCTGTAAAATTTGGGAAAAAGTACAAAAAGTTAGTTAAAAGCACAAAAGCTTGGTGGTGGTGGTCCTGGACTGAGAAATGGGGACACAAAATCCAGGTAATAGAAAAAAAAAATTCATACTTTATGTTTTATGTTTTAATTTTTTTTTATCTTTGTTGGGTTGAATTGCCATAGATAAATTTTTTGTCTTCTATTCTAGGATTTTTTTTCGATATGTGTATTATGCATGAGGGTTTTGGGGTTTGTTATTTGTATGTAAAAATATTGACATTGAATCACTTGAAATCTATAAATAATTGATAATAACTAATAATTTAGAGTTTTGGAGTTGGTTGCATGAACGGGGTTGGAGGTTGATAAAGATTGTTATTGGGTTTATTGAGTTATATACTGTGACATTGATATATGCTTTCTGGTTTTTTACAGATCCACATGAGCACTTCACAATTAATTTGCACTATAATGGAGATAAAGGAGAATGGGGTTATTTCAATGGGGAGTTACACTATATGTGGGATTGTCATTCTAATAGGATTGCTGGAATAACTATAGATAATGTGCTTCATAATTTAGGATTAAGGGGGTTGATGAGGTACTGGTGAAGGCTTCCAACCAAGGATTTCCATGATGGGTTGAAACCGATAGAGACAGATGCCCATGTTTATGAAATGGCATCGTATGCCTCTGATTATGGTGAGATTGACCTATATGTGGAGCATTTGAGTGAGGAGCAACTTTTAAAAGAAAGTACCTTGGGGCAATGTAAAAACAAAGTTGTAATAGAGGAGATTGTTGAGGAAGTTGCCACAAACACAGCTCAATCATGTAAAAGTAGACCCAAAGAAACTTCATCTGTTCCTTACCTAAGTCCACCTCACAGATTAATGATTGGAATGCAAAGCAGAGATGATATTGAAGTGGATGATGTACCTGTTGCTTAAGTGGGTATGCATCATGATCCACAAGCAGTTAGTAACAAAGACCATGTCTCTTTCTATGATTTTTCTAATTATGGAAATCTATAAGATGAAGGATTACATGAAGCAGATATATATGCAGCTGCAATGGATATGCAGTCTGAACCACAAGTAGTCCATAATGAGGAGGACGTCCCATCCCAAGTTGCAGGACAACCTGGCCAGATGGAAGATAATATGACAGATGAGGATTATGATATACCATATATGGATGAGGACCTTGCAGAGAGGCTAAATGAGAACATGCATAATGAAGACAATAATATACCATCTACACATCTAAGAACCAAGGGAAGACCTGTTGGGTCAGGTAAAAAGGTACAAGCAAGCCATATGGATATTGGAAATGAAGAGGAGGAAGATGAATCTGACTATGCACCTAGTGATGAGTTGCACACTGAATCAGATTCAGAAGGTGAAGATGGGCCTAGGTTTGCTGAATTTGATAGTGTGAGGGATATGGAAGATCCTAGCTTTGTTATTGGTATGATCTTTAAAAATAGAGAAAATTTGAAGGAAGCAGTTAGGAATTGGTGCATAAAGAATAGATTTTAGACCTGGTTTTATAAAAATGACAAATTAAGAGTTGAGGCACTTTGTAAGAACCCAACATGCAAATGGAGACTATATGCATCCAAGAAGGATTGGAAGGATCCAAATGATGATACCTTCCAAATCAAGTCTGCAAATTTCAAACACACATGTGGGAAGGTGTATTATAATTTCTACCTCACCTTTAAATGGATAGCTAGTCATTACACTGAAGAAATTAGAGATAACCCCAATTGGCTTATTACTTCATTTATAGCAAGAGTACAGTAGGATTACAAATTCACTATAGGGAGAATGAAAGCATGGAGAGCAAGAAATTTGGCCCTTCAAAAAATAAATGGAGATGAAGCTGCACAGTATGGAAAACTGCATGATTATAAGTTAGAGTTGCTGAGGTCCAATCCTGGTTCTACAGTTGAATTCAAAGAAGAAAAAGGTGAATTTGATGGGATTTATATTTGCCTTGCTGCATTGAGGGAGGGGTTCAAAGATGGTTGTAGGCCCATAGTGTGTTTAGATGGCTGTTGGCTCAAAGGGATTTATGGGTGCCAACTTCTAGCAGCAGTAGGTATAGATCCTAATGACTGTATCTATCCTATTGCCTATGTTGTGGTGAAGACAGAAAACAAAGAAACTTGGGGCTGGTTTATGAGCAACCTAAAGGAAGATCTTCATATCTATAACTCTAATCAATGGACCTTTATGTCAGATAGACAAAAGGTATCCCCTAATCTTTGTTTATATTGCTGGATTTTATTCTTGTTTTATATAATGTTTGAATATATATGAATGCATATAAGATTATTTTCTAAGAGATTATTTTCTCTTTGTAGGCTTTGGTTAATGTTATTTCACACATGTTTCCCAACTCTGAACATAGAATGTGTGTTAGGCACCTCTGGACCAACATGAGATCTATTTTTAGAGGTAAAGAGTATAAAGACCTGTTATGGGCATGTGCTAGGGCGACTTACCCCAAGTGGTTAGATGATTGCCTTACTGAAGTTGAAAAGAAATCAATAGAGTGTAGAGAATGGTTGAGAAATAGACCTTGTGAAAATTGGAGTAGGGCTTGTTTTAAAATAGATGCTAAGTGTGATATCCTACTCAACAATATGTGTGAGTGCTTTAACAAATATATTTTGGATGCAAGATCAAGACCCATAATCACCATGTTAGAAATGATTAGGAACCAACTGATGAGAAGGATAGCAAAGAAAAAGCAAGAAATGACAAAGGTTCAAACATTGTTATGCCCTAAAATCCAAAAAAAAGCTAGAGAAGATCAAAGACCAATCTGGAGATTATTTCCCTACTTTTGCTGGATCACCTAGGATACAAGTGCATGGTAAGGGACTTCAATTTGTAGTTGATTTGGAGAAGAAGACATGCAGTTGTAAGAGATGGGGTTTAACGGGCATCCCCTGTCCCCATGCCATTGTTTGCATATATGGCCAAAATGAGGATCCTGATAAGTATGTTGATGCATGCTATCATGTATCAACTGGCTTAAAAGTATACAGCCATACCATTGAGCCGACAAATGGGCCTGATTTATGGCCTAAAGCTGATGGAAGAAACATTATCACCCCTCCACCAATTATCTTGAAGAAAAGAGGGAGAAAACCAAAAGCAAGAAGAAAGGAGGCAGAAGAAAGAGAGCAAGCTGCATCTACAAAGAAGCTGAAGAGAAAAAGAGTGCAGAATGAAATAGATCAAGCTGCATCTGCCAACAAGCTGCAGAAGAAAGGAACGATGAAAGTTAGGTGCACTCATTGTGGACAAATAGGTCACAACAAACGATCACACAAATTGAATAAAAATACTCCAAACATTGAGGTACATTTACTCACTACCAACAAAAAATTGTATTTTAGTTGGATTACATTTAATAGTAACTGTGTATGTGAGTTGAATTTAAATGCAAAATGTACTTTGTCTTAGATGTAGCAAACTAATGAAGTTAGGTCCCGGCCAAGCCAATTTGCTAGTTCACAACCAACACAACAAAGTACTTTAACCCAGTTAAGCCAGACAAGTGGAGGTACAAGTGTACAGTGAGGCACTGAAGGAAACAACCACCATGGAATGGAAGGAATTTTTTATTATTTTGTTAAACATATGCACATATGTGCATTTACGATAAAGATTTTACCATGCCATTATGTAAAGTCAAGGCAGTTGTTTTTATTTTTTGGGAAAAGCAGCTACACCATTGGGCTGGCATGTTTAGTACATGGCAAATACTTTAGTCAATTTTTATTCATTTTGTGATTCTGTATTGATACTAATTTAGTATTTTAGTTTCAAAACAGAATCATGTGTCATACAATGTATGGCAAAAACATTTGCTTTAATATGTAATTAAAAATGAATGTTTATGCTTAGCTAATTTTGACCAATTAATTATGTTATCCCTATTAATATTATGCTTTGTCAAGTTTACATACTTAGCCAAATTAATTTATATAACAAATTCACAATACAATACCCTTTTGTAAATGCAAAATATTATTGTCCATAGTCAGTTTCATTGTTTGGTTGTACCTTAATTTGGAGGTCAATTATATATATTTCAATAAACTTAACAAAATGAATGCTTAAAATGGATAGTGAGCATTTTTTTTTCCATTTTAATTAACCAAAATATTACAAATAAAAGTCTCAAAGTCTCAAAAGGTTCACTATTTTTGTTTTCATCACCACACTCAAACTAACTATAAAATTACAAACATTAATCTTAAACAGTTCACTCGTCCCAACCCTACACAAACCCATCACCGTATTCATTTTTTCTTCATGGCCATGAAGGATGCAAATAAAGGTATGCCTACAGTGGCAATAGCTATCCCCCAAACAAAAGCCCTACCCAAATGCATAACATTCTTCCTTCTCACCAACTCTTTGTTCGCCTTCTCCAGCCTATCAATTTTTCTTAAGAGAGCATTGATAACATTCTTAGCACGCTCAGGGTAATCTAGATCAACCCATGCAAAAAATCTGCAATGCCTGCGAGGGGTCTGCAAAAAAAAAAAAAAAAAAGTCACTAATCAATCATTCGCAGGACATATACATACCAAGGTACAAATTTTACTTACCCCATAGAATTTGCAGCCATAAAAATGCCTCCCCGGATTATCTTCAGTCCACGAGGTTCGAAGAGGAGCTTATTCGCCGCACTCATAGATCGGAGGTCCATATTCTATACGCGAGTATGACATTGTTGAGGATATTAAAGATCAAAGGATAAAGATGAGATTTAAAGTGAGATACACTATGGAATACAAGAGTTCTTATGGGCACTTTGGAAAATGGTGAGAGAATCAGTACATGGTAAGTGAGAAAGAGAAATAGATGTATAGGAAATAGAAACAGTCTCAGTTGAAGGAGATAGCGCGTGGGTGGGCTGATATGGCTCAGAAACTTCCATGGGTGGGCAGATGTGTCAAAAAAAAAGAATTTAAATGGGTTTAAGGGCTCCACGTAGGCATTTTGCTATCTTACTAATGGAATATGGGGTTGAGGTACTTTAAAGTACACGTTATATTAACGTCAGTGATTTTTAAGTGCTGAAATTGAGTTGAGGGACGACGATGTGCATTAGTAAATACTTAAGGGATGACGAGTGTAATTCACCCAATCATATTGATATAATTATTTTAAGTATAAATATATATATGATTTTCAATTTTAATGTGTTATTAAAAAAAAAAAAGAAAAAGTATAAAAAAAGTATATTTTTTTTTTGACAAAATAGAGTCTAAGATTTACTTCGTTAATAGTTTGGAATCCACGATCCTAACACTATCAATAAGCATTAATCTGGAATAAGTGGATCCTATTTTTTTTAAAAAAATAATAAAACATACCAACGTAGATCAGTAAAATTGAAAAAATAGAAATATAATTTATTTATATTATATCTAATAAAAAAAAGAAAATCAAAAAGCAAATTAGCTTCTGTCATCTTCGTTATTGTTGTGGTTCCAGGTGAGCTTAACCATATTCATCAAATTAGTTCGCAAATAATGAACTAGATATGAGTCGTTAGGGTTTGGTTGACAAGGCCTAAAAGGATTAGTGATAGATTAGGAGTTGAAAAAGTATTGTGCTAGTTCTCATTGTAGAGTGGACTACTCAAGGCTGAGTTAAGAGTGAGAGAACTGATAGTGGTACTGGTGGGGATGGGATAGGAGTGAGTTGGCTCAATGGTGAGTTGGGGTTCTTGGGAGATGAAAGTGAAGGTGGAGATGGACTTGATAGGGTTTAGATTTTTTTATATAGGTTTTAGTTCGTGTTAAGATTGCTATTGATAAGGTTTAGATTTTTTTTATCTAGGTTTTAGTTGTTAAGATTGCTATTGAAAAGACTTTGAGAACTCTAACCCTTCAAAACTTCATATCTGTCATCCTTTTCTACTTTACTAATTAAATGTTCCTCTTTCAAATTTTGCAAGTAAGCAGTTAATTAATATGGGTAACTGCAAATCGAGGAAACAATGGCGAGAGTAGCAATTGGTGACTTGCAGCAAGCATGCGACAGAGGAAAACTAGAGTAGTGGTCAAGTCCGACGAGCCTAGGTTTGTCAGACAACAAACTCAAAGTACCAATATGGTGGAGCTTACAGCTATGGCTTTCGTCGAATAGCTATGAATTCTTAATTTCACACCCTCATTATGCAACCGTAGTTTAACACCTGCAAAATTTAGTATGCTATGCAGAGCTGGCAGGGCAGTCCCGCTGGCAGATTAGCAGACGGGGTTCGGGGACAATACTCCTAAACGAAAATTTGTTAACCTTCAAATACATTACTACCCAGACACTTGATTTTCCAATACAAATCGCAAATCCAAATTAAATCCCTTTCCCTTTTTTGATTTCCAATGTAATTATTTATATTTTTACTATATTTGTAAGGGAATTTGTGGCCATACTAGAACCCACAATAGCTAGAGAAAGCATCCCACCATCTTATTATGTAATTAATCACTTTGGAATTAAGGAGCAATTATGTGGTTCCCTTAGAATCCATAATGAATAGAGGGAACACTCTCCTTAATTTGTGAATGATTTACTTTATGTGCTATTTAATTTTTTCCATATTTTCATATTATGTCATGCTCATGCATTTTACTTGTCATCTTATAATTGTCATTTAATAATTGTCATCCATGAAATTAATTTTTAAGTCAAATTAAACTTAAGAACCAAATTAAAATTACTTAAAAAACCAAAAACTTAGTCCCCGAGCTCAACCTGGTTTAAAATTAGTGATTTTATCTTTGGCAAATTAATTAAGAAATTAATGAATTAGAGTCATAAATTAGATTTTTCCTTAATTTTTTCTATTTTAAAATTAAATTTGGGTGGCGACTCCTGAAATTACTTTTCAAAAAAATTAATTTTCCAAACGATAGCTGTTCCAATCATGAACACTGAAACTTATTCCATAACTTTTTTAAAAATTGCTCGCCTTTCCTTAAAGCATTTTCTCGAGCGAGGGACGGACGTTCTAGCAAGGTCTCGCAATGGCTAAAAGTCATTTACTAATCCACATACCCATGTGGATTAGTAAAACTAAAAAAAAAAAAGGGAATATAATTTATTTATATTATATTTAATAAAAAAAGAAAATTCAAAAACAAATTAGCTATAGTCATTGTCTTCATTGCTGTGTGATGAGGGACAAAAATTGACCATATAGGGGATCCCTATTTTCCCCTATATTAAAAAAAAAATTTAAAAGTGCATGATCATAAATGATTTAGATTATTAGTGTAGCTCACAGGTTTGCTATTCAATTCCAAAATGGATATGTATATAAGTAATCCAAATTGAACTCACTACAAGAATCCTTGTCCAATTTATTTATGAAAATATTATCTATAAATACCTTACATGTAAGCCTACAAGAAGTAGATCATCTTGACATCAATATTACACATAAATCACAATTCAAGTTCATTCCCTTTTATTTGATCAAGTTTAGCTCGATCAAATTTGCACCATCTATGGAGAACGACACAAAAAGGTCAAACCTTCTACCTACCATTTTTATTATTTTTTTTTTCGTCATCAACTAATAATTTCAATAATCATCAAGACAACATAGGCACCAACAATTTCGAAGGAGTTGTTTACAATTGTTCTTTTGATTACCTTGTCGAATATGGATTTATGATGTGCCAAAATGCACACTAGCAAACTATAAGTGCATACGTCGTTATCAAATAATAAAGTAGTGAGTATGAGTGTCGTCTTTACAAGAATAGTATATAAGTATTAGCGCAAACTTTGACTATTGTCTAGTTGATCAAAATGTAAATTCATTAAATTATGCTAAATTAATTAAGCTAACCTAAGAAAGCAAGTAAATGATATTGATAGAAATAATCTAGGCAAAACTAATCTAGATATAACTCTCCCTAATTTCTCATGCATATCAAATTAGATAAAAACCTTTCTCAAGCGATTAAATCCCTAACTTCCTAAGTATTATAAGGGAATCTCTTCTCAACCTATAATCAAATAGGAGCAGCATTAAGTTTAAGAGATTAACATCCAAAAAAGTTTTGTAGGTCTATCTCTAGCACCCTAATCAACTCTCTACTCTCATGACTGATCTATCTATATTAGGGTATCTCTACTCATCCAATATAGAAATAATATCCAATCAACAAGCTAGCAATTGCTAATTGGAGTAATAAGATTTATCATGAAAATAAAACAACCAAAGATGAATTGATTAAAGTTTAAATCCTTTAATCTATGCAATCAAAACCATGATTCATTACAAATAGAATTAGTTCATACTAAAAGTGAAGAATAAAGATGCAAAAAATAAAGGAGAAAGAAATCTCAAACAGATCTTGAAGTTGTTCTTTGAAATTTTCTCTTCAATCTTTCACATCCACTTGGATCTTGATCTTTGATTCAATTAAATCATCAATATCTCTAGCCTTCAAGTCTCTCCCATGACTCTAGAGCTTAGCCGACCCTTAAATCTTCATTTTTTGCTCTATGGTGGCTCTCTTTAGTTTTTTGCATCAGTTTCTTTATATAGGCACGATTCTGGGTTCAGGACATGGCCATGTCTCTGGGCGTGTTGATGCTATGGCTATGAACCACGGCCGTATCTTAAGCCGTGTGAAGCTACTAAAAATATTGGAATTAGCCTTAATGACACAGGCAGGGACACGACCGTGTCACAGAGATGAGCTTCAATCCTTTGCCCGTTTTCTTCCATTTTCGCTCATTGGCTTCGTAGCTTCTTCATAAATTGATCCATGGCCCATAAAAACATAAAAGAACTCTAAAAAGACACTAAACAAACAAATCAAACTCAATTTAAGGATAAAATACATTAAAAATAAGGGGTAAAATTTAGTTAATTAAACACTTATCAATTCACAAATGCTTTTCGCTCATAATTTAAGCTATCCTAGCAAATCTACTGCTCTGTGAAATTTTATACAATAATGACAGTAATGATGATTTAATTATCATGGTTAAGGAAAGAAATCAACAAGGTTATGATATTAAAATGGTATTATGGCTTGGGTCAAAGACTCAAGAGGTCGGGCTTTCCTATGCAGCTTTGTATACTAACAAGTCATGCGATTGGATGATCTACATTGGTGTTGATGAATTTGTGCTCTCACCAACATGGGAAAATTCATTCCAACCGTTTGATCAAATGCTAAAATCATTACTACCTTCATTAAGGAGGAAAGAAATGATGATATGATTGGTGAAATTTGAATAATGTGCAATGAATTTGGTGCATCAGATCAACAGTGAAAATTCAATACAAGGAGGTGATTAATTACTAGTTCATTTCAGGTAAGTTCTATATTCATGCTTTAAATTTAATTTTTTAATATTAATTTCTTAAATAAAATGCATATAAGTTAATAATTTTACATATATGGATTATTTGCTATAAATTATGCATCATAAATGTCAAAAATGATATATGATTGCTCATGCATTTTAAATGCTATTTTAAATACGAATTGATGCTTAAAAATGGATATCTATTTGAAAGTAAATTATTTTCTAAAATAAATTATAGGAAATCCATTATTTTTGTGGGGTAGTAAGAGTCCCTCAAAACACATAAAATTATTTTTATAGGTGCATCAATATGTATAATTAACTTAAAAATTAGAATTCATTACTTGAATGAATTATTTAAATTGAGTTTATAACATGCTATATATGCAAAAATGATGTTAAATTACTATTTATTGCAATATTGAACATAAAATTGTTAGTTAGCTTAGACTTTGTATGAAATGCATAAACATTTTCTAAAATATTCTTGTATAATCAAAATGACACTCGTATAGTTATTGTTTATGTCAGGAAAAATTAGAAATTTTTTCATCCGACAAGAATAATGATATTCAAGTTGACAAAAAGCATCCACCAATTTGCGTGTATGTGACAAATGAAGGATAAATGAAATGACCTGGTAGGACAAATTCAATGAATGAAAAGTCCTAAAAAAAAAAAGAAAGAAGAAAAAAGAAGAATCCTCAAAGCAAGAAAGGCACATTACTTCAAAGCATCGAAGTGAGATCGCTATTGCACCAAAGCCTCGAAAGGAAGAGGCAAAATTTCATAAACATATTTTTTAAAAGTTCTCAAAAAGTGGAGACAAATTAATTATATAAAATCTTCAAGGTCAAAAAATTTATAAGCTCATTCTTTGTTAAGGGAATGAGCTAAGAGATTGCTCTCTATTGAGGAGCAAAGTGCCTAACAAAGCAATCTAGGAGATCACTCTCTGTTGAAAGAGCAAAGAGCCCAACCAAACAATATGGGAGATCGCTCTCTGTTGAGAGAGCAAAGAGCCTAGAAAGAAAAAAAGAGTACAATCTTTTTTTGAAGAAAAGCCAAGAGTTTTTTGAGGAGGTGAAAGATCAGACAAAATCTCCAAATAGAAAAACTCCTCAAAAGCACCAAGACAAGTCATCAAAGAAACATCAGAAAGTTGAAATGAAACCAAGCAATCACAATCATGCAGAACTAATATAAAGTGTTAAGTGAGTTCAGTATAAAAATAATCAAATAAGACAAGATAGGTATTCAAAATTTGTTCAAATAAAAATAATGTTTTTTTTTATCAAAGGTTGTGTCCTTTTCAAATATTGTGTCATTTCCCAAGATCGTGTCATTTTTAAATATTGCGTCTTTTAAAAATATTATATCTTTTCAAAAAGTTATGTTTTTTTTAAAAGATATGTCTTTTGTGAAAATACCTATAAATAGGTATTTGAAATTAAATTAAAAAAGAAAATTTCAAATTTTATTCTTGCCATTAATTCTCCAAGTGATAGAATTAAATATTCTCTAATTCCTATTAGGAATTCTTTATTGTTTACTCAATACAGTTTTTATAAAAACTTGTCATATCCACTAAACTATTTACATTAAACCCACAGTAATCTTGTTAAGAAGAGAGTGCAGATATCGTTTTTAGGAAAGCAAATTTACGCGTTTCAAGCTTAAATAAATTTTTTATATTTTTGATTTTGTGCTGGTTATTTATAGTTGGTTTTCATAGTATATTTAATCCTCTTCATTATTATATTTTTCTTACAATCTAAAAATGATATTTGTTGGTTTATACAAATTGATTATGGAAGCCACAAATATCAACAAGTTACTAAATCAAGATTTCATTCATGTGAATCATTATGATTGGATGAATTTCAATGTTGGCAAGGCAAGATAAGGTTCATGTTGACTTTTTCAAAACATATGATGACTATATGGTGATAGTTTGTCTTTATGTCGATAATATGCTAATAGTGTGCAACGACATGAAATGTGTTATAGAAATAAAGAAGTTTATATCTTTGACATGAAAGGTATTGTAGAAACAAAGAGATTTCTATCTTTAACATTAAAATGAAAGATTTTGGACAAGTTTATACCATACAAGGTATAAAGATAAAAATAAATAGTGGGGAATATATTCTGAGTCAATCTCATTACATAGAGAAAGTACTGAAGAAATTTAGTTACTTAAAGATCAAAGTATGTATAGTGAAGTATATAATGGAAAGTCAAGACACATAAGTTTTAGACATGATTATGTGAGAAAATTAATAAAGAGTGAGATTATTTCATTCATATTTATAAAAACAAGTAGAATTTGGTTGATTCATTCACCAAACCTCTTATAAGAGAAGTTGTAAGATTAATGTCGAAATCGATGGGGGGCTGAAACTCCTTGAATAAAGATCCACCAATGGCAGCAACCCTACTCAACGTTATGAAATGAGTAATGTAGAGTTCAAAGGGTAAAAACAAGTCATTAACATGTGATGTGGTTCAACATTTTAGAATATTTTATTAGTCCCATCTAAAGATGTTAAAAGTCCTGGTTGTCACTGTTCGAAGGTTGAGTTATTTATACTCTTAATGAAATTCAGTCAAGTTAGGACAAGTATCTCAAAGACTGACAAAGATACCGAAAGAACTTCACTTATATGAACTTAGAAGTGGTGCTGCTTCGATTGGGAGTTGGAGTTTCTCTCATAAAAGTTCATGAATATTGGATCAACTCATGGTCTTATAAGAGTTGAGTGCATGATTGTATGGAGTATGAGAATACTTTGTATTTATGTGTGTGGTGTCGCCGGTGCTGTCATTAGAATTAACAAATTTAAAACTTTTATGCTATTTGGGATTTTGACTTCACTTTGTGATACTTACACTAAGATAATATTCAAATCGAAAGATATATTACTTTATTCATAAATACTATTTAATCACTTGGAGAAATTTATTTTTATTTGAACAAGTGAGGGATTGTTGGAAATTTATTCAAATAAAAATAGTAGTTTTTTTTTTTTTTAATCAAAGGTTGTATCCTTTTCAAATATTGTGTCTTTTCCAAAGATCGTGTCCTTTTTAAATGTTGTATCTTTTAAAAAGGTCATATCTTTTCAAAAAGTTATGTTTTTTCGAAAAGATATATCTTTTGTGAAAATACCCATAAATAGGTATTTGAAATTAAATTAAAAAAGAAGATTTCAAATTTTATTCTTGTCATTAATTCTCCAAGTGATAGAATTAAATATTCTCTAATTCCTATTATGAATTCTTTATTATTTACTTAATACATAATTTTTAAAGGCTTATCATATCCACTAAAACTATTTGCATTAAACCCATAGCAATATTGTTGAGAAGAGGCTGCAAATATCATTTTTAGGAAAGCGAATTTACACATTTCAAGCCTAAATAAATTTTCTATATTCTTGATTTTGTGCTGATTATCTATAGTTGCTTTTCATAGTATATTTAATCCTCTTCATTATTATATTTTTGTAACAATAGGAGACAAGATAGAAGAAAAGTGTAATTCTATTGCAATAGTCAAAAGTATCTATAGTTATCCTGGAAAACATTAAAATGTAAAAAAAAAAAAAAATTCTCTGTTGAGAGAATGAAAAGACCTAGAAAAGTTATGAAAAAATCTAAAAATCCATTCTCTATTGAGGGAATGGAAAAACCTAGGAAAGCTAGGTGAAATCATTGAAGACATCTAATGAGACAGATCTAAAGTCCTATATTGATGAGGCAGGTTTTCTTAAAGACCTCAATGAGAGGTAGTTTTTCTAAGGAGGTAGATTTCTGAAGTCCTTTATTAATGAGACAAGTTTTCTTGAAGATCTCTATGAGAGGTGGTTTTCTAAGTCCTCATTTTGTGAGACAATTATTAAAGTCCTTCGTGAGGGAGGCATGGATTTAAAAAGTTCTCATTCGATGAGGCATACTATTATTATTATTAAAGTTCTCTGTGAGAGAGGTATGAATTTCTAAAGTCCTTCGTGAGAGAGATGTATTATTAATATTAAAGTCCTCTATGAGGAAGGCATGGATTTCTAATGTTCTCGTTTGACAAGGCATGTTGTTATTATTAAAGTCCTCCACAAGGGAGGCATGGATTTCAAAAGTCTTCGTTCGATGAGGCGTATTGTTATTATTAAAGTCCTCCGTGAGGGAGGCATAGATTTCTAAAAGTCTTCATTCAGCAAGGTATATTATTATTGTTAAAAGTCCTCAAACAGTGAGGTGATTTATTTGAAAACCTCTGAGCGAGGTAGATTATCTCTAAGTTCTTCATAAGTGAGTCATATTATTATTCTCTAAAGTCCTCGATTAGCGAGGTAGATTATTTGAAGACCTTAATAAGCGAGGTGGATTTCTAAGTCCTCAATCAGCGAGGATATTTATTTGAAGACCTCGATGAGAGAGGTGGATTTGTAAGTCCTCGATCATCAAGGCGATTTATTTAAAGACCTCGATAAGTGAAGTGGATTTCTAAATCCTTGGACAACTAAGTAGATTATTTAAAGAACTAGACCAACGAGGTGGATTTCTCAAATTTTGCCAGTGAAGCAAGCTTCTAAGTCTTCGAAGAAGATAATGGGGAGCTTCACTAATTATTTAAGCATGATCGGTGAAGCACATTAGATTAATAACATGACAAAATGAATCGGTCGATGAGTATGCGAACCACTCAATTGGCAAAACACATCAAGCGAAGGCTTCAGATAGAGAAGTGAACCGCCCAGTTAGTGAAGTACATCCCCTAAGCATGTTCTTCAATGGACTCAATCGAACTAAGGGGTAGGGGGCTTCTAATGAGACAAAAATTTAACACATAAAGGGTCCCTATTTTCCCCTATATTAAAAGGAAAGGTGTTTAAAAGTCTATGATCATAAAAGATTTAGATTACTAGCTCAACTCACAAGTTTGCTATTCAATTCCAAAATGGATATATATATATAAGTAATCTGAATTGAATTCACTATAGGAATCTTTGTCCAATTCATGCATAAAAATATTATTTATAAATAGCTCGCATGTAAGCTTACAAGAGATAGATCATCTTGACATCAATATTACACATAAATCACAATTCAAGTTTATTTCTATTATTTGATCGAGTTCAGCTTGATCATTGTGATTCTAAGCAAGCTTAACCATCTTCATCAAATTAGCTTTCAATAATGGACTGGATATGAGCAGCTACAATTTCGTTGATGAGGCCTAAAGGGGTTAGCAATGGGTTAGTGGTTGGGAAAGAATTGCACCAGTTCTCACTATAGGGTGGACTACTCAAGGCTGAGTTAAGAAGGAGAGAAGTGACAGTGGTGGTGGTGGGGATGGGATTGGATTGAGTTGGCTCAATGGCATGTTGACGTTCTTAGAGACGAAAATGAAGGTGGAGATGGATTTGATAGGGTTTAGGTTTTTTTTATCTGGGTTTCATTTCTTGTTAACATCGCTATTGAAAAGGCTTTATAAGCTTTATCCCTGAAAAAACTTCATATTTGTCATCATTTCTACTTTACTAATTAAACCCTCCACTCTCAAATTTTTGCAAGTGAATAATTAATTAATATGGATAATTGCAAATCAAGGAAATGACAGAGGAGTAAACTTCATACCTTATTTTATAAAAAATAATTTTGCAGATCCCAAAGTAAAATGTGAGAAACTACATGATATTTTTTTTATTTTTTTCCAAAAAAATATTAATTAAGAAAATTATATGCAATTATATATATATATATATATATATATATATATATATATATATATATATATATATATATATATATATATAATATTTTTTAAAATATGAATATATGATAATTATTTCAAATATTGAAATAAATATTTATTATTTTTAAAAAAAAATAAATAAAATTATCACATAAAAATTAAATTTAGAAAAATTATTTCAATAGTAAAAAATTTTTATAGGATTAAGGTATTATGGGTAATATAACCAATTAGTTTATAATTTTTTAAAATTATATTAAGTTGACATTTTGAGAGTTGTTATTTTTCCTTGTGTTGGAAAGAATATAGGCCATTCTTAAAGTTCTCCAGTCAATTTGTGGAGGAAATCTCGAAAGACATTTCTCATTGTGACACTAGGTTTGACTGCTTGAACTTATAACCAAGCTAGAAATTCATGCATTGGCTCATAATTTCTGTGTGGAGAAATGTCATATAGAGTAAACAAAATGTTTGAAGATATCTTAGATTGATATTCTCTGTCCACATTTATTTCTTCTATTCCAACATTTTCATCAATATCTTATGGGGGGAATTTTGCGGTATAAGAATGGGCATTGTTGAACTTTGTTGAAAAAGGATTGAGGTGCCTGAGGCCTAGAAGAAGGGAGAAATGGATTAACCATATATTAACAGGGGAAAACATCATCTTTGATACAAGAGATAGTATCATACTTCAACTATTTTGATGATTCTTTAGTATCAAATAAGGGTTGTTGCTTAGCAACGAAGATAGTAAGGATTATCTGAATAGCATAATTATAAAGAAATATATTGATTGAGTTGATCATCAAAGAATCAGGAGGTTGAGAAGGAGGGATTTGGTGTCCTTTTTGTTTACGATCTAGTTTGGAGAAAAAATCTTCCATAGACTCAACTTAAAAAGACAGAAGCATGAAAGCTTGGGTAGATGGCTGAGGGGTTGTTGGTTTTGGCTTTGTGGGTGCAGATCCAATTGACATTTTTCTAGTGCAAAAATTCTTTTTAAAAATTCATAAGAGTATCTTAATGTGTTTATTTTTAGAGGTTAAAAACATGAGAAAACACAAGAAATCGGAGGAGAAATGATTCAAATATTTTGGTTTTTCTCATTACTAAAAAACAGAGGACATTAGCATTTTTATAACGCTTAAAAGACTTACTGCAAACAAATTTGAAATTTGAATAACTAATCGATATTCAAGTTTGGTTAGACACACTGTTGATGTAACAAGCCATTGTAATACCAGATATTTTAGCTAAAAGATCAGAAGATTGGTAATTAGGGATCACAAAACCGAACTAAAATTGAAAAACTAAACTGAACCGATTATTTTGATTCAGTATGGTTTAGTTCAATTTTTAAAATAATAAATCAAATTAAATTTTGATTCGATTTGATTTTCACCAAAAAAAAAATTTTGATTTGAAACGAACCAACTGAAATTTTAATATATATATATACACACACACAAAATATATTATATTATATATATAATATAAAATAGTATTTTATATATATATATATATATATATATATATATATATATATATATATATATATATATATATATATATATATATATATATATATATATATATATATATATATATATATATATATATATATATATATTAGAATTAAAAAAAAAAAAAGTAGTCCAAACCAATTAATCAAACCAAACCGAATTTTCGATTTAGTTCTATACAAAGTTCAATTTTGATTCAATTTGGATAAAATAGGGACTTGATTTTTCAATTTTTTCGATTGAACTGAACCGATGTTTGCACACTCTTATTGCTAATTTCGCTAATACATGATAGGCTAAGCTAGAGTATTTTGCAAAAATAGCCACTCATCATTATCTTTGCAGGCCAATTTAAGAAGAGTGGAAAGAGTGTATGAATTTGTTTGAGTATGATTCAAATCCTAATGGGATTTGGAAGAGACTTCTTTTCTATTTTATATGTGAGAAATATTTCTTAATTGAGTGGATGATTATTTTCTGTATAGATTAGAATTCTTATTTTAATATTATTTCTAATTAAGTAAGGATTTTTATTGAGTTAGGATTGATAGTGGATAATATAATAAATAGGAATATTACATGAGATATGTTATGGTTTGTACTCAAGTATGTAATTGGCTTTTGTCTAATAATTGAGTTAAGGCTTTTACTCAATGGTTAAGTTAAATTGTGGTAGAATCGTAATAACAATGATTGTTGAAATAGTGTACCATAAAATGTATGAGTAAAGTGTTTTTGTAATGGTAATGTGAAAGAATTTGCAATTTTATCCATGCAAAATTTGTAATATGTTGATTTAGTAGATTATATTTTGAAAGAATTATGGATGTAGTTCTATTGAAAAACTGAATCACATAAATTTATTTGTACTGTTTTTCTCTTTTCTTATTATTGTGCTTCTCATTAATAAATAATAATAATAAAAAATAAGCACATTAGCCTTTTTATAAGGCTTAAAACAACTTATTACAAGCAAATTTGAATTTTGAATTTTAACTAATCAAATTTCAAATTTGATTAGATCCACGGCCAATGCAATAACCCACTACGATAGTAGATATTTTAGTTAAAATATCGGTAGATTTCTAACTTAACTAATACATTGATAGATTAAGCTAAAATATTTTCCAATAGTAGCAACTCAATATAATCTTTATAAGCCAATTTAAGAATGAGTGGAAAGAGCATATGAATTGAAAGCTTTTGGCTTGAAGTAATTTACTAGCTTTTGATTTTGTAATTCTTGTTCAAGAGCAGCAAGTTGGTTTTTCAACTATTGAATCTCTTTTCCTTTCTGGTAATGTGTGTTTCAGAAATACTTCATTTTCATCATCTGCAACAGTTCTTGATGAAGGGTTTCAATTTATGACTATAGACTAAATGCTAAGAATTTGATATCCTTATTGTCCAGTTAATCTCGCATCAATCTTATGGACTTGTAGAGAGAGTTGATCAACCATTATCTCAATCTTTCTAAGAAATCTATTTTGTGCCTACGCATTTTTAGATTACCAATTGATAGCTGCTTCAACAAGATTGACAAAAAACGAATATTCCTTCAGGTGTAACACTTGCAAAAGATTTCTTACAAAGGGCACGATTATGATTTTTGCGTCTGGATTATTTTGATCAATCAAATAGGGATTTTTTTTTCATATGTTGTAAAAAGGATTCATACTGATATGAAAAAATACCTTACACAACAAATAATATAATTAACAAGAAATCAAAATTTAATATGGTTCTATGTAAGTCTACTCTACAAAATAAATCTACTAATAAATTAACAAATATGATTACAAATTAATTAACCATATATAAATAATTTCTCACAATTTTATACAAAAACACTCTACCCAATGCATCTTGTATCTCATCACACTATTTTGGTTTAATACAAAGGCTCTACTATAATCCCTATAATAATCATCCTCACTACTATTATATGATTTCAACTCCTCACATATACATTGATTTCTAATTTAAATCCAAATCCAATTTTGATATTACTTTATTTATTCTAATTCAAGTTTTACTTGGTTATTAATTTAAAAATTTCTTCATCATTATTAAGCAAATCTTTTTTCAATTAAAAATTTGAGATAAAATTGTAGCAATTTCCACCTAGACTCAAATTTCATCAAATCTTCTTTGCAACTGAATCTTTGAATTGCACCCTTTTTATAGATGTCCTCACAAATGCATTTTATTCTTTAATTCATTATAAGCTCCATCATATACTACATCTTTAACATTGTGTTACCAACCAATTTGTAATTTTCTTCCAAACTTTTCACCTTTCGTAATCACAAGAGCATCTTGGATAACTCTTATGACTCCACTTCTCAAAGAACATCCATAATCCAATAAATCCAACTTAACCAAAGAAATTAAATTCCTTTTAAACTTGGGAACATACCTCACATCACTAAGTATTTTTAAATTTCGGTTATGTATTTCAAATTTCATTTATTCACCTTTGCAATATTTAATTTTTATTGAACCATTCCTTTTTCAAATAAAATGCAAAGGGCAAGCGAAATCTATCACTCATTCATCGTATAATGGATCATTCACCTTTTTCTTTTCATCAATCACATCAACACTAAACACATCAATCTTGAAAATACCATCATCTCCAATTGCAAAATTTACATGATTATTTTCTTCAAACAGTATTTAAAGACTTACTGCTACTTTTCTTAAACAGATTGAATTTTGCAAGGTTTTCTTTCATCTTTCTACAATGGTACTAGATGTACCATTTCTCATGAAAGTAATAGTATTCTTTATCAACATAGTCTACTCATAGTCTTGAATTTGAACTTGATCTACTATTTCCTCCATATCTTCCTCTTGTTACTTCTATCACGACTAGAAATCACTACAAAAACTCCGTTACTGCTGCTTTTAGCGCCTCCAATTTATCATACTCTAAAATTGTAGTAGTAACTTCTTCCACCATTATTGACTTCTTTCCAATTGTCATTCAATCACTAAACTCTCATAAGATAATGCAAGAGAGGCCAAAAGGATTATTGGCTCATCTTCCATTTTCACATCCAAACTAGCCAGCTGAGTAATTAACCTTTTAAATGTATTAAGAAGGTCTCGAAGCACACCTTCATCCATCTTCAATCTATACAATTCTTTCTTTAAATATAGTTTTAACACATCATATTTTACACTAGGGATTAAGGCCAATCGAATTGTTGTTACAGCCTTTTTGTTGTAAATCCTCTCATTCTTCATCTTTTAATGTTGATAGCTTTCTTCACAGTACTCTGCCACAAAGTAAAATTATTTTTGCTCTACCTTGAACATTGATCCCATTATTCCCATAATTTTGGACATTTCGAACCAATGACTCTAATACTATTTGTTATAAAAAATATCTCACACAACAAATAGTATAATGAACGAGAAATCAAAGTTTAACAAAGTTCAAAGGAAGCCTACTCCACAAAAAAAAAAATTTACTAATAAATAAACAAATATAACTACTAATTAATTAACTATTCACAAAAGAACTTCTCACTATTTTATATAAACGTACTCTACCCATACATTTTATATTTTACCATATTATCTTGGTTTAACACTAGACTTCTACAACAATCACTACAATAATCAACCTCACTACGAATACATAATTCAAACCCCTTACATATTTATAAGCATAAAATGTAAATCCAAATCCAATTTGGATACTATTTTATTTATTCTAATTCAAATTCTACTTGGTTACTAATTTAAATATTTCTTCATCATTATTAAGCAAATCTTTTTCCAATTAAGAATTTGAAGCAAAATTCTAACACATAAATATAGATAAAAGGAATGAGAGTATGAGAGAGTGGAAGTAGGAGAAAAAGGTGGTTGTTTTAGGTAGATCAAGTCACTAAAGAATTTTTCTAGCGGAAAAAATAAAATTTTGAGAATTTAATACTCTATTTATCCCATAATAATATGCTTATTTTTCTTTTTCATCCGTTCCATAATATAGACTATTTTCCTTTTTAGGATTATAATTTATTTGTTAATTTTCTATTATACCCTTATTTATTTTGTATTATTATCAAGCAAATATTATTAAATGTGGTAATTGAAAAACTACAATAAAAAGAGCCGTTTAATATTAGTTAGGAGTATTATGAAAAAAATATACAATTTTGACTATAAAAACTATATTTTTCTTAATATGTGTGAAACCAATTATTATGAAACAGAAGTAGTATATTTTATAATAAAATAATTAAAATATTAAAACAGGTTTTAAAATTTTATGAATCAAATAATTGTATAAATTTAAACATTTAATACTAAATTGTAGAGAAAATTATAATTTTGTAGATAATGATTAAAATATTTCGTTATTACTTATTAAAAAAAACGTTAATGAATTAATTTTAAAATAATATATGTTAAAAATACTAATTTTTGTAAATTTGGAGGATATTATAGTAAATTACGAAAGAAATCAAACACAGAAGTTTTATTGTAAAAAAAAAAAAAAAAAAAAAAGCTAAATTGATTTACAATTATTTTTGGCTTCATTTTTCTACCGAAGAATTTTTTTTTTGAAAAATAAATTTAAAAAAGAAAGAAAGAAAAATGATGATGAGATAAAGAGACGGGAAACACCAGAACAATAAGCCAAAAAGTGGAATTGACACGTGGCATGTCATAAAATAAAAAAAGAGCCTACCATAGATGCAGTGGGGAGGCACACAAATTGAGAGAGAGTGGGTCCATATAATTAGAAAGAGTAAAGAAGGCAGGAATCCCTGGAGTAAGATCTTTGGCCGGCAGCGTAAACGTGGCGTCATCAGAAGGTGAGAAGATACTCTGACAAATATATTAATCTCCATACACGTAGGCATCCTTATTTAATTTTTTTTTTTGCCAAAAATCCTCATTTATTTATTTATTTTTGCCGGAAATCCTTATTTACTTCAAAGAGGACAATCTAGACGAAATAGTGTTAAATTCGAGCTCCACTGTACTAAAAAGCTCAAAACTCCTAATTTCATTTGAACTAAAAATTCGATCAAATTTTAATTATAAAATTTGAATTTGTTTATTTGAATTTTTTTAGCATAAAAAAAGAAAAATTAATTTTAAATTTATTATTATTTAAAAAAATATATATTTATTATTAAATTTTATCTCATTGTGCTGATCACTTGAGTTTAATTTTATTAGACGCTATTATTATTAAAGCAATAAATTTTATATATTTATTAATATCAAATTAAAATTGAAATAAACTTCATAGATGTCATGTTATTTAATTCTAATTAAATTAAATTAATTAATTAAAGAGTATGGCGCAGTCTCTTCCCCCAAAAACATCCAACCATCATGTCCTATTCAAAACCCCACGCATTCCTCATGATTCCTGTTTTTCCGCATTCAATTATCCTTTTTCAGGAACTCTTATCCTCTTTCCGTTTTATCTTTTTTATTTATTTTTTTGAAAGGGTCTTTTTTATTTATTAGTTAGTCTATTTTAAAATATTTATTATTTTACATTTTTTTATTTTAAATAAATATTAATTATTTTTTTTAATTTTATTTTCTATTTATTATGTACTAATATTTACATTAATTATTTTTATTACATTAATTATTTTTTTCTCTATATTAAAATTAATCAATAATACTTTAATTTTTTCATCTTAAAATTATAATAATTTAAATGATAAATTTTTTAAAATGAAACGAATATTATTTATTTTTCATTTTTCACTTAATAATAATAGAAAGATCTTTTTAACAAATATTCTCATAGCTCTAATTTAGAAGATAATTATTCAAACAAAATTAGTTGATATAGTAAAAAAGAAAGAATATTTTTTATTTATAAATTATAAAATAATCATATTTAGTTATAATCATTAGAATATACAAGAAACGTAATAAAAACATTAGAAAAAATGAGAATATTATTAACTCATTATAAATTGAGAGAAGAAAAATTAAGATGATTTGAGCATATGAGAAAGAGATATAAAAAAAGTATTCATTGAAAATGTCAAACACATTGTGATACAAGAAAGAAAGAATAAATAAGCCTAAATTAAAAAGGAAAAAAGAAAAGGATAGTCCTAAATTAACTTAGTCGGGAAGAGTTCAATATATTTTAAAGACATTATAACTATCATAAAATATAATTCAAAAATATTTAAAATAGAAATAAAAAATTCATATATTCAACTTTAATTAATTTTTAGATTAAAATTAAATTCTAGTGGAGTTTAGTTTATTTGTATTTAGTTACGGTAACAACCATTTTAATGATCAATTAAAATATTTAATTTTTTTTCATTTAATTCAATTTTAAACTAATTTATATAATTTTATATTAATAATTATTGTTTGCTATATTACTAGTGCTTCAAAAGCACCCTTTAAAAGCAATACTTTAAGCTTTTCAAAGTCTTCTGATTTCTAAAGACAAGGAATTATGAATAAAAAATTGGAACTGAAATTGAGTTAAATATATCTATATATTCATTATTATCATATATATATATATTAGCCCCTCTTAATATATTATATAGTATGAAAATATTGAATATTGAATATTAAATATTTCCTGTCATAATTATTGAAAAAATATTTAAAATTTATAACTTTTGTATATCTATTAGAAAAATATTGAATATTAAATTAGATTTTTTAATATATTTACGCATTATATATATGCATAATTAATATATTAATTAATGCTTAATGAAAATTAAATATGATACCATAATAATTTATATAGTTATGAATTTATTTCAATTTTTTATTATTTCTACTAGATTTTTTAGTTTCATCCCCAGAGTATAATCAATATATTTCCCTAAACTTTATTGTTATTTGCTATCATATGTTAATCCTTTTAACAAGTTTTTCATGTTGGCATATATTAGCAATTTTGGGTGTTTCTCTCGTATATTAGCCGTTTCAATAATAATTTGGATATTGTTATTGTATATTAAGCTTTATAAATGTAACTTTGTATGTCGTTGCCGTATATTAATTTTTTTAAAAACTCCCCATGTCAGTCTTTTTAATTAATAAGAATTTTATAATGTTGATTTTTTGCAACAATTTTTTCACATCGTTGTTGTATGCTAGGTTTTTAGTAATAACTCTTTTATATCTGTCGTATATAAACTTTTTTGTAGAAATTTCTCTTATTATTATTATTATATATTAATTTTTAGTAATAAAATTGATTTTATAATTATGAATTTTTTGCTCCTATTTTCATTTTTTCTTTTGCATAAAAAAAAAAAAATTCATTATTTCTTCTGTACACAATCTAGGGAGGGAAATCTTACATATGCTTGATCTGTATTGACCCTTCCATATAAAATGAGATTTTTTTTATAAAAAAAAGCGAAAGCCATATATTAAAAAGTAAAATAGATGTCCAAAATGAAACAAATGATCAGACCAACATAGTCTAGAAGAGGCCAAAGGAAAGCAAAAGCAAAATAACATTACAAAGGAGAAAATATAGCAGTCAAGCAAAACCATTAAGCTAAGATTACAGCCAAGCAACTGGGTCTTTTGTCCTTCCAGCTCCTCGCTTATCCATGTAAAACTTTATGGAAAATAATTAATTAATCTTAATAATTTATTAATTAAGAATTTTAAACATATAATTTTCACAATTGAAATTAAAATACATATTTAAAAAATTTGATGCGATTGACATGATACAAATCTTAAAAATAAATTGATTTTTTTCCTTTAACCATTTTGTTTAAGGCGGCTTGATTGATGGATTAATCTTTTGTTATTGGTGTAACTCTAATGGGTAGAGAGATGATCAATTTATAATTGTTACAATTTAATTTAGTATATTCATCACATAACCAAATGAATAGTCAAGATCAATTAGCTATTTAATTATTATTTAGGCTTTATGGGATAGTCCGATATTATGTCACATTTTAACATTCTCCCGCTTGACCTAATCATAAGATAATCATAAAATTAATAACATAACTTTAAGTGCACAAAAATTAACCTTGTAAGTTCAATATAAATGACTTAATATGGTAAAATAATAAATGCGAGTTATGGCGGTTGTACATTATTTATGCAATATGCTTCATTTCATATACTACAACATTTACTACCCATCATACTAAGTTCATAAATAATGATATTAATAAATTTCATCATGATCCATTATTATGCTTTAAAGACATTCCTATTAAAACATTAGAGCATAAATATATACACCTTCATATATCAGAAAATCATTAATGCAGTATCAGAAATACAAAATTGAGCTCAGAGTGCTAATGTCATCATTTCTATTATCTAATGTTACAACCAAAGTCCATTCTATGTACATGTTCCTTAAATGTCTTTGACTATAAATTTTTAGTTAATGGATCTGCAATCATCATATCAGTAGTAATATGTTCAATAGACACTTTTTGTTTTTGAACTCATCTTTAATGGCAAAATATTTTAATTCCATATATTTAGCACCTTTTGAATATTTGTCATTTTTGGAGAAAAACACTGCAGCGGAATTATCACAGTAAATTTTTAGTGGCTTGGTAATGGTGTCGACAACCCCAAGTCCTAAAATAAAATTCTGCAATCATAAGACATAAATTGTGGCTTCAAAACATGCTACAAACTCTGCTTCCATAGGGAATGAAGCAATGACAGACTGATTAGCACTTTTCCATGATATTGCTCTATCTGCTAAAAGAAACAGATAACCAAATGTGGATTTTCTGTTATCAAGACATCTAGCAAAATCTGAATCCGAGTATCCAATCATCTCTAAATGATTAGACCTTGTACACATTAGCATATAATTCTTTGTTCATTATAGCTACCTTAAAACTTTCTTTGCAGCTTTCCAATAAGCAATTCCTGGATTGTTTTGATATCTGCCCAACATTCTAATCGTGAAACTGATATTCGGTCTTATACAGGTTTGCAGATATATTATACTACCCACAACTAAAGCATAAGGAATTGACTCCATCTCTTTTCATTCTACATCATTCTTTCAACATTGCAAAAGGCTAAATTTGTCCCTTTTTTAGATAGGAACAATTCCTGCTGAACATTTGTTCATGTTAAATCTCTCTAAAATTCTTTCGATATGAGCTTTCTAAGACAGTCCTAACAATCCTTGCGATCTATCACATAAAATTTCAATTCCTATCACATAGGATGCCTCTCCCATATCTTTCATTTCAAAATTCTTAGAGAGAAAATCTTTAGTCTTATACAGTATACCCAAATTATTAGCAGCAAGTAAAATATCATCAACATATAGGACCAAGAAAATAAACTTACTCCCACTGATCTTTTGGTATATACATAGATCAACAATATTTTCTTCAAAACCACAAGATGTTATGATATCATTAAACTTAAAATACCATTGTTAGAAAGCTTCTTTAAGCCCATATATTGACTTGTTTAGTTTACACACCAATTGACCTTTGTTGAGAAGCCTTCAAGTTGGTCTTTAAACACTTCTTCTTCAAGATCTCCATTTAGAAAGGCTATTTTCACATCCATTTGGTGTAACTCTAAATCATATTGAGCCACTAATGCCATTATAATTCTTAATGAGACAGGTGAAAAAGTTTCCTTATAATTGATGCCTCCTTTCTGAGTATAACCCCTGGCAACAATTCTAGCTTTATATCATTTGATATTACCATTTGAGTTACATTTGGTTTTAAAGCCTTCTCGCAACGTTTAAAGCCTTCTCGCAATTTGACAAGATCCCAAACTTTGTTGTCTTCCATAGATTTCAAATCTTCTTTCATGGCATCAATCCATTTTTCATACTCAACACATTTTATGGCTTATGAGTAAGAAATTGGATCTTTATTAATTCAATATCAACATCTGACTCTTGCAAATAAACCACATAATCATTCAAAATGGCTAACTTTCTTTCTCTTTAAGATCTCCTCAAAGATATTTCTTGTGATTCACGTGCAACAATCAGCTGTGAATTAGTTTTTTATGAGTGAGTTTCTTCATTTAAATATTGTTCAGTATTTTTATTAATTACTAGAACAATATTTGGATCAGTGTCCGTTCCTTCATTCAAATATTGTTCAGTATAATTTTGATTCTTATTAGTTACTGGAAGATTTATGGATGAAGAAGTCTTCATGGTTAAGGAACATTTAAGCTTACTTCCTTAAGATCCATATTTTGTCGTTCATCACTCCCACTAACTTCACTATTTTCAATGAATCTAGCATTTCTAGTTTCCACAATTCTGGGACTATGGCCTGGATAGTAAAACCTAAATCCTTTAGATTTCTCTGGGTAACCAATAAAGTAATCACTAATCATTCAAGAATCTAATTTCTTTTTCATATGGATTATAGATTTTTTCCTTTACTAGGTAACCCCACACATGCAAATATCTTAAGCTAGGTCTCCTTTCAGTCCATAGTTCAAGCGGAGTTTTTGGAACTACCTTACTAAGGACCTTGTTCAATAAACACATTATAGTTTTAAGGGCATGCATCCACAGTGATTTAGGTAGTGAGGAGTTACTTATCATACTCCTCACCATATCCATTAATATCTTATTTCACTTTTCTGTCACATCGTTTTGTTGAGGTGTGCTTGGCATAGTATACTGTGCACATGACCTAAACGTTTATGCCACAAGTAAGCAGAATTTTCATTCACAGCACTACGCCTAATTCCAACATTACTATGAATAATAAGCAAAGATTCAGCAAATTTATCATTAAGTTTCAATTTATATAAACCATCAATAAGAACAATATAACCAATATATAAAGTGTTCTTAAATAAATTGAAACAACCATGTCCAAAATCTCCTTTAAACCTAATAACATCAAGTTTTGAAATAGAAACTAGGTTCTTAGAAATTGAAGGTATATAGAGAGTTTCCAAAAGATCTAGTTGATAACCAGAACTTAAAATTAAGCGATAAGTCCCTATGCCTTTAATGGGAGCCTTCATACAGTTTCCCATAAAGAGAAAATTATTATTCAGATTTATGGTTCGGATCGTAAGAAATCCCTACATAATGTTGGAAACATGAGTTATAGCACCAATATCAAGCCACCAAGAATTCAAAGGAACTTCATATAAGAATTCACAACACTACACCTAATTAGAACATTACTATGAATAATAAGCAAAGATTCAGCAAATTTATCATTAAGTTTAAATTTATATAAACCATCAGTAAGAACAGTATAACCAATATATAAAGTGTTCTTAAATAAATTGAAACATCCATGTCTAAAATCTCCTTTAAACCTAATAACATTAAGTTTTGAAATAGAAACTAGGTTCTTAGAAATTGAAGGCACATAGAGAGTTTCCAAAAGATTTAGTTGATAACCAGAACTTAAAATTGAGCGATAAGTCCCTATGCCTTCAATTGGAGCCTTCATACGGTTTCCCATAAAGAGAAAATTATTATTTAGTTTTATGGTTCGGATCGTAAGAAATCCCTGCATAATGTTGGAAACATGAGTTGTAGCACCAATATCAAGCCACCAAGAATTCAAAAGAACTTCAGATAAGTTTGATTCAAAACATATAGAAATATAATATTTATCTTTCTTTTCAAACCAAGCTTTACATTTCTAGTAATCTTTCTGCAGTGTCTGACTTTTTTACAGAACTTGCATTTGTCTGCTTTTTGTTCCTTTTGATTCGCCTGTGAAGCATTAGCAGGCAACTTCTTTTTCTTAAACCTGTTGGCTTTCGCTTTTAGTCCTTTACCATCTTCTTGATACATTAGGTTGATAGTGTGACTCCCTTGTTTCTTCAATCTTACTTCCTCTTGAGTAAGCTTACTGGAAAATTAATTAACATCCCAATTTTCCTTCATAGTGTTATAGTTAATTTGAAAAGGTCCATATTCAGGAGGTAGGGAGTTGAAAATGAATTGTACCATAAATGGGTCATCTACTGTCATTCTTAATGTCATTAATCTTGCTACAATATTAGTCATATTAATAATGTGGTCATGCATACTTCGCGACTCAGTATGCTTCATAGTCATGAGTTTTGCCATAAGGGTACTGGCAAATGACTTGTCCGTAGAACAAAATCATTCTTCCACAAATTTCAAGTATTGTCTTGCACTTTCAGTTTGTGGAATAGTTGTCTTAATGTTGTTGGCAATAGTCATTCGCATAAACATAAGGCTTAATATATTAGATCGTTCCCATGCCTTATGGTGTAATTTCTCTTCCTCACTGCTTTCATCTGTAAAAGCAAGAGATTGATCCTCTAATAGTGCCAAGTCAAGATCCAAAACATCTAAGTGGAAATTGACTTGTTCACTCCATTCAAAAAAAATTCAAACCATTGAAAATGGTAACAGGCAAAACTTGCGAATGAAGAGAAATAGTTGCAAAATTATACATGAATGCTCACATTATAACAAGTTCATTATGGATTCAAAATAAATAAACATTAAAAGTATATTATAGTTCCCCTTTAGGTGGATACTATAATACACTATCATAATTGAAAATGCCAATGACAATCAATTACAAGTAAATAAATATTTCAAATCAAACACATATTTGTCATCTTTAAATGTACAAATATGTTTGACCAAAGATATTAATTCACTCTCATTATGTTTAATCTTTCATATAATAATTAAACTCACCTTTTGGTGAATTAGAAGGCTATGAAATATTAAACATTAATTTATCATTAACTTTATTCACAAGCATTTCATTAAACATTATGAATAATTGATCTTTCATTTATTTGTTATCATAGTTTGGCTACTTTGGTGACTAGCAAACAATAAATATAAAATTCACATATAAATTAAATACCTTATTTTAATGATATACATTTATAAAATAATAATGTGGAAACTTAATAAATGTAATCAAATAAAATTTCATTATTCTTTATATATACACACAAACCTAATATGCATATTATTCAAATTCCTAATGCCTTGTATCATACATGTAATGATATATCATTATGTTATATATATGAAATTGTAGCACTTATGACACATCTAATAACCTTCAAAAACAAAGTTAATTACTAACTCATAAAAAAAAAAAATTGATTAATTATTTCAAATCAATTTAATAATAATCAATTACAATAATTAACAAGCATTAATAAACAAATCGTTTATGAACATAGATTGCAATTTAATAATATTACGAATTTAATAATTAAATCAAAACATCGATTGCAATTTTATATATTTAATAAACATTAATAAAATAATTTGGCCAAAATTCAAGAGAGAGTAATAATAAAAATACTTTATGAATATAAACGAAGAAATTATATGTCCAAAAACCATAGCTCTAATACCACATATAAAACTTTATGAGAAACAATCAATTGATCCTAATAATTAATTAATTAAGGATTTTGAACATATAATTCTCACAATTGAAATTAAAACATATACCTGAAGAATTTGATACGATTAACATGATGCAAATCTTAAGAATAAACTGGTTTCTTTCCCTTAACCCTTTTATTTATGGCAGCTTGATTGCTAGATTAACCTTTGGTTGTTAGTATAAACCCTAATGGGTAGAGAGAGGACCAATGTATAATTGTTACAACTTAATCTTGTATGTCTTTTGAATGGTTATGATTAATTAACTATTTAATTATTATTTGGGTTTTATGGGATAACCTAATATTAGGCCACATTCTAATAAATGAGCTAGTCAGTTTAAGAATTTGATTCTATAGGAGAGTGAACAAAACTAATTGAATTAATAGCAAGTGAAGCTTTCTCCATCTCATTAAAAATACTTTGAAGCTTCCAAGGCCTATCTCTTATGTGATTATTCATCCAATTAACAACAACTTGCGAATCTAATTCAAAATGAAAGGGAAGGAGTTGATCCCTTGATTATTAGCAGTCAAATGCAAAGCCTTTTTAAGTGCTAGAAGTTCAACAATATTTGAATCAATGATTCCAGTACTAAAAGAGAAGATACAGAGGAAAATACCATCACCATTTCGAAGAAGACCTCCAATTCCAACAGGACCAATTTTTCTAAGGCAGAACCATCAATGTTCCATTTAAAGCAATTCAAAAGTAGAAGTTTCCAAAAAATAAAAGGATAAGAAACAACAGCAAATCTGAATCTTTTGATTCCATCGATAGCAAAAATAAATTTTGTGAAAGGAGAGGACGGTTCTTAAACTTGCCCTTTAACCAAAAAGATGCTCTGTAGACAATGCACAAGAAGACATTTCAAAGTTGATGGCTTTATCTCTGAAAATTAAATTATGTCTTTATAACCAAATGGACCACAATATAGAGAAAAAAATAGAGAACCAAACTGATGCCTAGAACTTATCATCTAGAAAACCTTCCCATTGTCCAAAAAGAGAAACTATTGAATTGGGAATACACGCATCCACTCCGCACCATTTGAAAATCTTATACCAGATAGGGATAATGAGAGGGCAATGTAATGAAAGTGAATGACTGATTCCATTTCTTTCAAACAAAACTGACAAACTGATGCCCTTAATGGAATAATATCTTTGAAGAAAAGATAGGAACAAGTATTCAATTCATACAATAATGTTTGCTAGGTGAATATTTCAACTTTGGGAGGAACTAGGACCTTCCAAGATCTAGCAATGAAATTGCAAGAAGAGGAACTAGATAACCTCTGTAAACAATCATAACATAATTTTACAGAGTAATACCCATTTATAGAATGTTTCCAAATGCTCCTATTAGGTATAGATGAACAAAGAAATATTTTCAATTAGCATAAGAAGGTTAGATAATGAATATGATTCATGTTGTCGTAACGAACATTTCCAAAGAAGATTCTAGTGCCAGGAAATGCCATTCCAATATCCCAATGAATTTAAAGTAGCATATTGATCAACAAAGATATCAAAAAGAGTTGATAAAGAGAGATAGACTAAACCTGAATCCAACCAATCATCAAGCAAAAACTTAATGAATTCACCATTACCAACTACTGCACATACTGCATCTTTGAAAGGAGAAGAATTAGCAACCTTCAATGTAGCATTCCATAAAGGAGAAATACTACCTTTGACACTTGTGGATTCCAAGAACCAGTAGAGGCTTGATACGTACTTTTAATAACTTGTTGCCAAAGAGAATCTTTATTTTGTAGAAGTTTCCATGCCCATTTGAATAAAAAAACCTTGTTATGAAGTAATAGAGAGCTAATCCTTAACCCCCACCCCCCCCCCCCCCCCCCCCAATCCTTTTTTGGCAAGAGTCTCCCACTTAATTTGAGGAATTTTCTATTTATCAAAAGCCCCACTCCAAAAAAATTCCTCATATTATAAACTAATTTTTTTAGCTATATGGGACAGTAGCTTGAAAAGAAAAGATAATAGAGCATAGGCTGGACAAAGTAGATTTAATGAGCATTAAATGACCACCAGAAGAGACATATCGACCTTTCCACCCAGATAATTTAGTTTCCATTCTAAAAATTATTGGATTCCAGAAAGTCTCTTACTCAGATTATCACCCATAGGATGATCAAGGTAGGTAAATGGTAGAGATTGCGATTTGCATTGTAGATGTGTACAGAAGTATTCAACCTATTCAAATGACACGTTAATGCTAATAAGAGAGCTTTTGAAGAAATTTACCTTAAGATCAGAGACCAAGAGGAGCAGTTTAGTATTTGACTAACATTTTTCAACGTAAAGGAGATCAAGTTTATAAAAGATCAATAAGTCACTAGCATATAGGATATGAGAAATTATGATACCTTCTCTGTATGCTTTTAAGTGAGAGAAGTCAAAAAAAATAGAGAACAAATATGATATTTCAGTATTGAATTAATCAATAAAGTTGGTTACATTTACTGAAAACTACATGTATTTATACAACTTGTCCAGCTATCTTCACTAATGCTAAGTCAGCAAGGTGGTAACAAACTATTAGCAACTAAAACTAAAAATAAAATAAATTTCATCTTATCATCCCCCCCCCCCCTCTCAAGATGGAGGCTAGTGGAAAAGAAGAACCATCTTGGACAAGAAATAGGAATGAAGTTTAGTAAAGAGAGGCTTTGCAAACACATCTGCCAACTGCTAAGAAGAAGCACAATAGATTGGTTTAATGAATCCTTCCTTGAATTTGTTTCTCACCAAGTGACAATTGATCTCCAAGTGTTTTGTGCGCTTTTGAAACACTGGATTAGCAGATATATGTAATGCAGCTTGGTTATCACAAGACAAAGACACAGGAAGCAATTAAGAAATTTTAAAATTAGAGAGCAAATAAGAAATAAACTTAAGCTCACAAACAGTAGTTGCCATAGCCCTATATTTTACCTCAGCAGATGATTTGGAAAGAGTGGCTTGCTTCCTGCACTTCTAAGAAATTAATGAGGAACCTATGAAAACACAATAACCAGTGACTGATTTTCTAGTATCAACACATGTTGCCTAATTTGCATCACAAAAACCAAATAATTGGGTAGAAGAAGAATGAGGATAGAATAAACCTGAAGCAGGACATGATTTGATGTACCTCAGAACATGCATAGCAGCATCCCCATGTTGAGTTCTCAAAGCTTGCATGAACTGGCTTAATTGCTGAGTTGCAAAAGTTAAGTCAGGTCGTTAAGATTCAGGTACAAAAGTCATCCAATTAAACGTCTATAAGGCTCAGGATTTGATAATAAAGGGCCAGCATCTTCCATAGCAGTAAGTTTTAAACTAGAAGGAAAAGGAACAGAGGCTGGTTTTGTAGCTGATATACCATAATAAGATAATAGGTCCAATATGTACTTTCTTTGATTTAAATACAACCCATTGTCAGTATACACTATCTCCAATCCAAGAAAGTACTTTGCAACACCAAAATCTTTTATGGTAAACTGAGAGTGAAGATAATCTTTGACAGCTTGAATATCTTTCATAGAGGATCTAGTAACCAAAACATCATCAACATATATGATAAGAGCTAAAAAACCATGATCAGTAGTTTTAATGAACAAACAAGCAGCATGGGAAGATTGGAGTAAACCAAACTGAGTGAGTTTATGAGTGAATTCAAGGTTCCATTGTCTGAAAGCTTGTTTAAGACCATATAGAGATCCAACAAACTTGCAAACTTTGGAACTAGGAATAGAAGAACCCTGAGGAGGAACCATATAAACCTCTTCTTCAAGATACCCATGTAAGAATGCATTATTAATATCTAATTGATGCACAAACCAATGATGTAGGGATGCTAAGGCCAAAAATAATCGAACAGTAACCATCTTGGCCACAAGAGCAAAGTTATCATGATAATCCAAGCCAGCTACTTGATTATAGCCCTTGGCCACTAATCGGGCCTTAAATCTATCCACTATGTCATCTGACTTAAATTTGACCTTGTACACCCACCTAGAACCAATAGGTTTCTTGCCTGGTGGGAGGTCAGTAACTTCCCAAGTGTTATTAGATCCTAAGGCCTGCAATTCTTGTTGGATGGCATTGACCCATCTAGGATCTTGAATATCCTGATTATAGGTTTGAGGTTCTGAAATGGAAAAGATATTAACAGCAAATGCTTGATGATCATATGTAAAAAAGGATTGAGAAAGATATGGTTGAATGGGGTAAATAGGGGCAATAGATGCTTAAGAAACAAAGTCTTTCATCCAAACTGGTTGGTGCTTAGATCTGGTACTTTTTCTAAGAGGCAGAGAAATAGAATTTGATGGAATATTTGTGACAATAGGAGCTATATTAGGGGCTTTAACATCTATAGAAACTATTCTAAGAGTTATTTCAGGATTTAGATAAGAGGAAGTAGGAATGGAAGAAGAAATATGACAACAATTAGAGTTAGAAACAGGAGGAGAAGAGATAGGTGTATGGACAGGAGTAGATAAAGTAGGAGGATGAAAAGGAGAATCCATAACAGGAGTAGGTATAACTGGTTGAGAAGAATCAGGAAATATGGAAGGTAAAGTGTAAGTCATATTAGAATTCTTAAAAGGAAAGTGATTCTCATAGAAGTGAACATCCCTAGAAACCACAATGGTTTTAGAATGAAGATCAAGAACCTTATAAGCTTTATAACTAAGAACAAACCCAACAAAAACAGTAGGTAAAGCCCTAAAAGCAAATTTGTCCTTATTAGGTTTAGTATTAGTGATAAAACACAGACAACCAGACACTCTTTGAGTACAATAATCTAGTTTTTTGTTATGTAAAAGTTCATATGGAGTTTTCCATTGAAGAACAACAGTAGGTAATCTATTAATGAGGTAGGCTGCATGTAATATGGCTTTACCCCAATAGGTATTAGGAAGATTAGATCGGTGTAAAAGAGCTCTAGCTATTTGAAGCAATTGCTTGTGTTTTCTCTCTACAACCCTATTCTGTTGGGGGGTATATAGGCAAGATTTTTGATGTAAAATGCCTAATCATGAAAGAGAGATTGACAAAGAGAATTGATAAACTCACTACCATTATCAGATCTAATATTTTTATTAGTGACATTGAAATGGTTGGTAACATAGGATAAGAAGTGTTTAAGTGTTTGATAAGTTTGTGTTTTATCTTTTAACAAGTATACCTAAATAGATCTGCTATAATCATTTACCAAGGTCAAAAAATAATGAGCTCCTAACATAGAAGAAGTGTTGTAGGGTCCTTACAAATCAATATGAAGTAACTGAAAAATAGTAGTTGTTTGTATGATACTTTTACTGAAGGATAATCTTTGCTGTTTTGCTAAGTGATAGATTTGACATAATTGTTTATCATCAACATTGGACATAGGAATAGACAAATGAGACAAAGTAAAAGAAGATGAATGGCCTAACCTAAGATGCAGCAAATTAAAAGGAATTGGAGTTTCTTTATTTGATGAAGTAACTGTACAAAGAATAGGAGACTCTGACTTAACAATTTTTTGTAAGTCAGAGTCTTACATTGAAACTCCTGGATGGTATTTATAGAGAAACTATTGTGACCAAGAAGATATAGCCCATTAAAAGCTTTTCCTATTGCCAGGATCTCATCAGTCAATAGGTACTAGAAGAAACAATGTGTTTTATAAAAAACAATTTTAATTTGCATAGCAGATGTAAAGGTATGGACAGATAAAAGATTGAATTTGAAATTAGGAATGTGTGGGACTTTAGTGAGAGTTATGGTAATAGAAAGTTTAACAGTTCCTATATAGTGAACAAACGCAACAAATTTGTCAGGAAGTTTCATAGTAGTAGGAAGCTTAGGTTTAACAAAATTGATCATCAAGTCAAGATTAAAACACATATGATTGGTAGCACCTGAATTAATAATCCAGGTGTTATCAAACCCACAATCAAATGCATTCAAGGCTTGTTTATGATCAATACTTGCAAAGCTAGTGTAATTGATAAGACCACCCTCAGCAATTCCTTTTTCCTTCGTGTATTTTTGGACTTCTTGGTGAACAACAATTGATATTGCAGTATTTCAATCTTCTGGAGAAGAATGCTCACCAAAATTGTAAGTCCTTGAGTTGTGTTCAGACACCTGAGCAACCATCTTTGTAGGAGGCTTGGAATGCACCTTTTTAGGATCTTCAAGTCCTCTTTTCTTCCTCAATTCTTCATACCAGTCAGGATATCCATGTATCTTAAAACAAGTTTCCCTGAGATGTCCAGGTATTTTACAATGATCACAAAATTAATTGCCCTTATCCTTCTTCTTCCAAGTATTAGCTTGAGTCTGATTGTTATACCTGAAACCTTCCTTCTTACCGCCATTATTTTTAACTAGTAGAGCACTACTCTCAACAATATCATGAACAAAAGCTTAACCTCACGCTGCTTTTCAACACTAAGAACCATTGAATAAGCTCTATTCACACTAGACAACAGATCCATAAGAAGAATCTGGTTCTTTACCTTATCATAATGCTCATTAAGTCCCATAAAAAATTGCATGAGTTTATTCATGCAATTAATATCTAATATTTGCTTTGATGCACCACAGGTACAAACTAGAATTGACATCAGACATGTCAATTCATCCTAAAGTCTTTTAAGTTTTGTAAAATATAAAGCCACAGTCATTGTTCCTTGAGAAATTGAAGCAATCTCTCATTGAACCTTATAAAGGAGAGGCCCATTACTCTCTCCAAATCTTTGTTCTAACTCATCCCATAGTTCCTTAGAAGTACTAGCATATATGAAGGAATCTACTAGCTTTTTAGAAATTGAATTCAAGATCCAGGACATGACCATAAAATCAACCTTTTGCCATGGCTCAAAATCTTTAGAACTCTCATCAGGCATAGCAATTTTTCCAATAATAAAGCCTAATTTTTGTTTTGCACCTAAGGCAATTCTTACAGCTCTACTCCATGCAAGGTGATTAGATCCAGTACGAGGTGCACTCACCAATATCATTCTTGGATTATCAGAACTTTGTAATTGAAGAAAATCTCCATGAATTTGTGTATTTTGATCAATTGTAACCCTAGCTTCATCACTTGCAGATTCAGCCTCCATTGTTCACAAAACAAACCGATTTTAGCAAAATCAATTAATCAAGATCAAAGGAATTATAAATCCGACAATAACTCACTAGAGATTTGAAAAAAATAGAAATAATCAATCAAAGGGATCGATGCTCTGATACCATGAGAGAAGTAAAAAAAATAGAGAACAAATATGATATTTCAGTATTGAATTAATTAATAAAGTTGGTTATAATTAGTGAAAACTAAATGTATTTATACAACTTGTCCAACTATCTTTACTAATGCTGAGTCAGCAAGGTGGTAACAAACTATTAGCAACTAAAACTAAAAATAAAATAAATTACATCTTATCATTAAGCCTTCAAACAATTTGAGATTAATAGGGTTGGATAACAATTAGACAAGCCTTCTGTAACAATAATAAAAAGCAGAGGAGAAAGTGGATCTATTTGGTGGGGACCTTTAGTGACCTGGATTTCCTTAATAGGCAAGCCACGTACAAGATTTGAACTCTTACTGTGGAAAGGCAGTGTAACATCCATCTCCTCCATTTATCACTAAACTTCATTGACACATAATTGACTCCAGAAAGCTCCAATTAACATAATCAAAAGCCTTCTCCATATCAATTTGTAACAAAACCCCACTCTCTTTTGCCTTCCTTAAAGAATGAATAACTTCATTAACAATGAGAACTCCATCTAAGATTTGCCTATTTTTTAGAAAAGCGCATTGGTTCTCACTAATGTGAAGTGCCTCAAACGTTACCTCAAATGTTGCTATATACATGTTACTGCAATGTAATTAATGTAACTACTAGTTGTTGCTGATATTTAGGATTGAGTTAAAGTTTGTTAGAGTCTGTGGCAACGTGTTGCCATAATTTTGCTATTTGAGTTATGTATTTAATTCTATGTTAAAACTCTATTTTTTAGTGTGAAATAAAATCACTTTTTTAGTCTCTTCTATGTATCTTGTTTTGTTTAAACTATATGTGATATCAAAGCCCTCTTCTTAAGGGACTGTGGTAATCTGAGAGTGATACTTTAGATTAAACATAAACTTTTTATCCTTTTTTTTTATTGCTTAAGTGTTAACTAATGGCCTCCAAAAACTTTGCACCTATTCCAACTCCTATTTTCACTGGTGAAAATTACCAGTTGTGGGCTATTAAAATGACTGTTTATTTGTAAGTATGAGATCTTTGGGAAGTGGTGATAGAGGAGTTAAAAATTGAACCACTGCCTAAAAATCCCACAATGCAACAAATCAAAAATCATTAGGAGAAAGAATTGAAAAAGTTCAAGACAAAAACTTGTCTATATTCAGTTGTGTCTAAAAATTTATTCATCTAAATTATGAATTTGAAATCAGCATTTCAAATTTGACAATATCTTAAACCTAAGTTTCAAGTTAACACAAGAATAAGAAATATGCATGTCTTTTAATCTTAGGAGAGAATTTGAAATGTAAATGATGAAAGAGTCTAAGACTACAAAGCAATATGCAGATAGGTTGCTGAAAATAGTAAATAAACTCAGGCTACTTGGTGAGGAGATGCTTGATAGAAGAGTAGTTGAGAAACTATTGGTTACCTTACCAAAGAGGTTTGAAGCTAAGATTTCTATGTTGGATGAGATCGACGACCTCACAAAAATAACATTGGTGGAACTTGTCAATGTTTTAGAAGCTTAAGAGTAAAGAAAACATCTTAAAGAAGATGTCTATGTTGGAATGTACTATGTGTAATAATGTGAATTTTTAATTATTTTATAAAATTCTATTTTGGTACGGATGTATATTATTTAATTATTTTTTTACTAAAGGTGTAATTGAAATTATATTTTGTTATATTTTATATATCTCATAATTTGAAGATATACTATTAATTGTAATTTTATTTAAATATTATATATGTATATATAATTGAAGAAAATATTTTTATATATTATTATGAAAATATTAGGGTGTTATTTTGAGAAAAAGTATTTGTTAAATAAAATCTCATATTTTTGTTCTATTGAGGCAATGATATTAGTATTATTAGTATTTTTATTATTCTAAATTATATTTATAAGTTAAGTTAATTATCCATTAATTTTAATATTCTTTGAGATTTCGAATTTGAGAATATTCATTTATGAAAATTCTTAATTGGAGTTTATCTTATAATTATGAAAATTTTATAAGGATTAATTTTATATAAATTATTATTATTATTATTATTATTATTATTATTATTATTATTATTATTATTATTATTATTATTATTATTATTATTATTATTATTATTAAATTTAACTTTTATATATATATATATGTATACGGTTTAAAAAAAATAAAAAGAAAGAAGAAAGTGATCTAGCCAGGTAGCCAATCAGATGGCCAGAGAAGAATGGAACGGAAGAGAGAAGAAATAGAGAAGCAAAGAGGGAGAGAGAAAGGAGAGAGTCTATAGGTTTTCCTGCCAGCGGTGGGTTGCACCGCCACCTCTAAATGGCAGTCCACCCTCCAGTGAGCATCTAGATACCAAGAACGGTGAGAGCCGACAACTACAAAAAAGCAAAGGAAAGCTCCATCAGCGCTGAATCTTTAACTCCAAATTCTAGCCGATTTTGGCAGTGGAATCTGACAAAATTTATCTTGTTCGACTCCTGATGAAGAGAGCTTCAATTTGGTACCTATCTCGCACTCTAAGGTTCGCTGAAGGAGGAGATCAAACAACGTCTCATTGAAACTTCAACGGTGTTTTCCTGCAAAAAGACGACATGTGGTAGCGAGTGGTTCTAGTTTTCAAGATCCTGGTATCGAGGTGAGCTTGATGACATAAAGATTGCCTAAATTTGCCACTGGTAGCAGCGTGTGGTAGCGACATGCAAACCTCGATCCAACAACTTTGTCTTACTATTTCGATGCGATTTTTCATGTTCATTCGATTGAAATTTGTGAGGGTAAATCCGAAAATCTTGAATTTTCAATATATTTTGTGTTATGTTTGTTAAATTTAATTAGTATTTGATGATTATGTGAGTTGAATTGATTGTGATGTTAGAAGGACCCAAGAGGGGTCATTAATATTATGTTGAGTTGGGTGGATTATTGCGATTATTTAGAAGTATCTGTTTTCTCTATTGTTATTGGGTAATGTCCTAGTTTAGGAGAGATTCTACTGAAATTCTGACAAGAATATTAAGAGTTAGTTAGTTATGTCTTGATAGGCAAGTTATTCTTTTTCTAATAATCACTTCTATTGTTCAGAGTCGATGTCTCTGGTATCCTTCTGTCACCAAGAATTGCACTTCAAAGGAAAGTCAGTTAGACGCGTTGTTTACTAGGTGAGTGATACTTCCTAATATATGGTTCTTTCTTTTCATGCATTTCCATTTATTATATGTATTTATGTATGTATATTATGCATTATTACTACATAAATGCATGTTAACATTTAATTGTGATTGATGAATTAATATTCGTTATTGCATAATGATTATGGTTGACAGATAAAATCGAGAGGATATAGTGTCACTTAGGATTTATGGATATGATTATGATGAGATTGTGAAGATGAGCTATGATTGGTATATGTTGGCCAGGCCTGCTCATCGCCAAGGTTGCTGCCAGTCGTGTCAAGGCTACGTGGTATAGACCAGTGACGGCTGGGCCCATTGGATATAGGAGACTGATTGTTGGATTAAGAGAACCAGTGTTGGGGGTTCGAATCCCCATATTGATGCTTAGTGTGGTACTGTGGATTGTATTCTATCCATGTTTGTTTATGGGATTTGTTTATTTCTGTGATACGTTGCACTAGCATGAACATTAGATAAATGTTTATAGGACACCTGATTAACATATTAGTTCATATCATTCATTGAGTAGAACGCTTATTCTTGTTCAACTTATTTTTCAGGTTGTAGAATGAGCTTATGAAAAAATTTGAATTGAGTTAAACTACCTTCTTGTCTTTCGGCAGTATTTTGTACTTTATTACTGAATTATGTAAACAATATTTGTATATTTGTATTAGTATTTTATAACTCCGTAATGTTACCTCTATTACCTATAATACGGTTAATTGTCAGTTATATTATTATGTACTTGTTGAGTTGATATTTATTTGTTAAGCAGAAGCCAGTGATATGTAATATGATAATTTAAGATAATGATTTTGTTAGCCCAGTGTGGCTTTGATTTGAATTAATATTTAATTAGATCTACTTAATGTGTAGGCCCATAGCCCTATTATGTGATAGTTTTGTTGGGTAGTTTGATGTCAGGCTTACTACAGGCACTGTTTATCAGGTAGTTTGATGTTAGGTAGTTTGATGTCAGGTTTACTACGGACACTGGTAGCCACTTGCATCACCTATGTCCTAGTGCCAGTCACTTGCCCTAGGGTTCGAGGCATGACACTATGAAAGCCCAGTTGCAGATTCAAGATTTTGGAAAAGGAAAAAAGAAGAAATGGAAGAAAAACAAAGGCAATTTAGGTGCTCCTAGAGTAAGCAACACTAGTGCGGGCAGCAATGTTGCAAACAATAATAAAGGAGCTAATTATCCTCCCTATCAACATTGTAATAGAACTAATCATTCTCCTTCCAAATTTTGGAGCAAACATGATGCAAAGTGCAATAAGTGTAATCAAATAAGGCATGTGAAAGGATGTGCAAAAACAAAGGGAAACAACGAGTCAATGAAGCTCAAGCTATGTATCAAGAGGAGCAAAAGCAACTGTTTATGGCTTCTTACTATACCAACAGTAACAATACTGAAATTTGGCAGTGGATAATGATTGTACATACCATATGACCAATGCTGAATTATTTAAAAAGCTTGATAGATCATCGATTTCCAAGGTATGAATTGGAAATGGAGAATATATTCCTATAAAAGGTAAAGGTTTTATTGCAATTGAAACCCTTTCTAGAGTTAAAGAAATTACAAATGTGTCATATGTTCCAAAAATTGATCAAAATTTATTAAGTGTTGGCCAATTATTAGAGAAAAGTTATAAAGTGCATTTTGATAACAAGAGATGTATGATCAAAGATGCACATGGACTGGAAATGTTCTCCATTGAATTAAAGAGTAAAAGTTTTTGTCTTGACTTAATGGAGAACAAAGAGGCTACATATCTCGCTTCTACAAGAATAACTACTTTTGGCATTAACAGTTAAGGCATTATCATTATTCAGCAGTACTCTTAATGCAAAAATGTGAATTGGTGCAAGGTTTGGATCCTTTAGAGGAGAGAATTTCAACTTGTAAAGCTTGTCAGTTTGGCAAACAAACTAGGCTACCCTTTCCTCAAAATGCTTGGAGAGCAACATATAAGCTTCAACTTGTGCATACTGATCTTAGAGGGTATTTCAAAACAACATCTTTTAAAAGTAATAAGTTTGCATTGCCTTTGTAGGTGATTTCACTAGATTGTGTTGGATATATTTTCTCAGATTTAAATCAAAAGTGGCAAACATGTTCTAGAGCTTCAAAACCTGGGTAGAGAATCAAAGTAGCTACAAAATGATGGTGATAAGGTTTGATAATGAAAAAGAATACACCTCATATCAGTTTGATAGATTTTATGAAAAAGCAAGGATTAAGCATCAACTTACTGCCACTTATACCCCTTAATAAAATAGAGTCAGCAAGCAAAAAAATAAAACCATCATAGAAATGAATCGTTACTTATTACATGAAAAGGATTTGCCTAAAAGTTTTTGGGCAGAGGCTGTTGTGGCAAGGCTTGACACAATTTGCCTCTTGCTTGCTGTTGCAGCTCAATTAGGATGGAAAGTGTTCCAAATAGATATGAAATTTGCATTTCTGAATGGTTTCCTAGAGGAAAAAATTCATATTGAACAACTAGAAAGATTTGTTGTTAAAGGACAGAAAGAGAAAGTGAATCTATTGAAAAAAGCTCTATATGGCCTGAAACAGGCACTAAGAGCCAAGTACAGCTGTGTAAACGATCACTTACTATGTTTGGGCTTTGCTAAAAGCTTGAGTGAAGCAACTTTATATACTACAAGAAAATCACAATTTACTAATGGAAATAATTTCATTGGTAAATTTATTAAATTACCGACGATACATAAAAATTTTATTTTTTTTATTAATTATCGACAAACTACTGATGGTCTACTAACAAAAAATTACCGACTATTAAATTTTATCACTAAATAAGGCGCAAAAAATTAGCGACAATATACCTATAAAATTTTTAGTTGGTAAATTAAAAAACAAAATATTTTTTAATTTTCCAACAAAAAATTTTGAATTTACCAACCAAAATTTCCATTGGTAAATTTACCGATAAAAATTTTAGTCGGTAAATTGAAAAGTAAATTTTTCTTTAATTTAATTATAAAAACTTTCTAATTTACTAATAAAAATATTTCGTCAGTAAATTTACTGACAAAAATTTCAGTCGGTAAATTAGAGAACAAAATATTTTTTAATTTACTAATAAAAAATTTTGAATTTACCGACCAAAATTTTTGTTAGTAAAATTACCAACAAAAATTTTAGTCGGTAAATTAAAAAGTAAAATTTTCTTTGAATTAATTACAAAAACTTTCTAATTTACAAATAAAAATATTGTATCGATAAATTTATGGACAAAAATTTTAGTCGGTAAATTGGAGAACAAAACATTTTTTAATTAACAAGCAAAAAATTTTGAATTTATTGACCAAATTTTTCGCTGATAAATTTACTGACAAAAATTTTAGTCGGTAAATAACAAAGATAAATTTTCTTTGATTTAATTAAAAAACTTTTTAATTTATTGACAAAAATTTTCCATCGCTAAATTTACTGAGTAATGTTTCAGTTGGTAAATTATATAGAATTTTTTTTAATTTACCAACAAAATATTCCATCAGTATATGAAAATTTTGAAGGGAAAAATTTTTCACTAAATTTTTTTAAAAACAAATTATTTATATAAATTTAGTTTGTAATTCATCAGTAAATGAAAATTTTAGAAAAAAATTTTCTTGAAATTTTCATTTGATTAAAAAATAAATAAATTACCGATAGAAATTTAGTCGGTAATTGTTTAGTAAATGAAATTTTTGGAGGGAAATTTCTCTCCAAAATTTTCATTTGATTTTTTTTTTAAAAAAATTATTGATACAAATTTAGTATGTAATGTCATTAAATAAAAATTTTGGAGGAAAATTTCTCTTTAGATTTCAATTTGAAAAATTTACCAATATAAATTTAGTCAGTTAATGGCGTAAATAAAACATTAAAGGCTTTCTTCATTATTTTTTCTCACACTTCTCTTTCTCTTTTCTTATCTTTTTCTCAATTTTTTCTCTCCATTTCTCCCAATTAAAATTTCTTTTTCTATCTTCCTCATTTATTTTTTTTCATTTTCTTTTTCATCACTTAATATTTCCATACTCTTTAATACTCATATACTATTTCTTTCTTATTCTCTTTTTTTCTATTTTATTTCTTAAATTTTAAACCCTTCAATACAAAAAAATCTATTAAATTTATTTCAATTTCTTTATTTTTTAGTTTTTATAATTTATAATTTATATTTCTTCAATTGTTTTATAGCATAAAAAAGTATTAATGTGATTTTAAAAAAATTAATTATTTGCTATCTTAAATTTAATTTTTTGATTAAATTTTTTATATTAATTTAGTAAACTAAAAAATAAATTTAATAAATTGTTTATCTTACCCTTTCTTTTTTACTCTTATTATTTTCTCTCTTAATTTTATGTTCATTTCATTCTTTTTATAGTTTTGAAATATAATTTTAATTTAATTTTTTAAACTTAGTTATTTTTATATTCTTTAAGCTTTCTAATTTATTTTATAATTTTTTATTTCTTAATTTTCATGTTCATTCTAAAAATTTTAATTTTTTAAATTATTATTCTTATTTTATGAAGAATATGTATTTTTTTAAAAAAATAAAATTTTACTGACGGATTATCCGCAAAATGTTTTATTTTTTAAGAATTAATTTATAAAATTATCGACATATTACCGACAAAATATTTACTTTCAAAAAATATTTATTTAAACTTTACCGACGAATTACCGACTGTTTTTTATTTTTGAAAAAATAAAAAATTTAACAATAGATTACCGACTAAAAATTTAGTTGGTAAATTGTCTCCCTAAAAAAATTCTGACGATATAAATTATTTTACAGATAATATAAAAATAATTTACCGACTTATCGATGGTTTTGTATTTAGTTGGTAAATTATGTTACTGACAAGCTAAATACCGACTAAATTTTTTTTGTCGGTAAATTGTCAGTATATATATTATCGACTCAAAAAATATAATTTATAGACAAAATTTTTAGTCAATAAATTATATTATTTTTTTTATATGTGAAAAAGAAAGGCATTGATTTAATTAATTTTTTTTTGTCTATGTTGTTGATTTTTTGGTTATAGGAAACAATCAAGAGCTCATTAATAATTTCAAAGAAGAAACGATGAAGGAATTCTAGATGATAGACTTGGGAATGATGTTTTACTTTCTTGGTTTGGAAGTGAAGCAATAGAAGAATTAAATTTTCATAAATTAGTGCAAATATGCCAAGGAGATCTTGAAGAAATTTCATATGGAAGATTGTAAGCCTATTGATACTATTATGCAATCTAGAGTGAAGTTTTTCCAGAAAGATGGCACTTCCAAAGTGGATGAGAACCATTATAGAAGTTTAATTAGATGTCTTATGTATCTCACTACTTTCAGACTTGATATTGTGCAAACCGTGGGTCTTTTATCTAGGTTTATGCATTGTGCTAGTGTGGAACACATGAAGGTTGCTAAATGTGTTGTGAAATACTCAAAGGAACTATTGACTATAGGATTAAATAAATAAGTTGTTAGAATTTTATGATAACTGCTTTTCTTGACATTGATTGGGCAGGATCACTTGATGATATGAAGAGTATGATGATATGAAGAGTACAACTGATTTTCGTTTCAGCCTTGGCTTATTGTGAAGTCTCGCCCGAGCACCAGTCTGATCCGCTAGGAGAAATTGAAATGCTCTTAGGAGAAACGTTACAATTGAATTCGCTATGAATTCAGAAAATTAGATGCAATTTGTTACTTGTAAAAAAGAGTCGCCACTTTAATTTACTTATTTTAACTGAAAAAATTAAAGAAAACCCAAAATGATTGACTTAAAAAATGTTTGATTTATCCCAATGGAAAAGCACTAATCTGTGAGTGACCAAAAATAACTCAGGGATCAGGTTTTAGTATTTAAATAAATGTTTGGCTAAAAGTTGCGAAATAACTCTTAAAAAAGGTAATTTTGATGTATGCATGAACAAGAGTAAAAATGATAAATGAAACAGTTATAGATGATTTAATGAAATGACAGTTGTAAATAAATAAGCAAAAATAGATCCTACTTAATTATTACAAAACCGAAAATGAATGAAATAAAGATGATTTTTTCTCTAGCCCTTATGGGTACTAGAAAAAGCATACATTACTCAACTAAATTAATACAAAATCAGAAATAAAGCACGAATACAAATAAATCAAAGTAAAAGGGGATAATGTTGTTAAAAAGATTTTGGAGTTGATGCCTTAGAGAATGGTAGCCTACATATCCTATGGAATATGAATCAAACTCCACGCAGTTCTTCATTCTTACAAATGAAGGGTTTTGGAAAAATGTTAGTTTAGTTTATTAATTTAATTATAATTTTTAAATTAAGAAATTTTAGATCTTTTCTATTTTAAACCTAAAGAAAGATAGAATGGAGAGAATTCTATACTGAATTTTAGAATTTTTAGAAATGGAAGGGAGAAAAGGGATTATACCTTTGTTTTCCTTGACCTTCAAATAAATGGGGCGAGTTTAATGTCGGATCTAAGCTCCACCTTAGATTTGCGAATCCTGAAGTTGAATCTTAAACAAAAAAAAAAAAAAAAAAGTTAGCAAAACAAAGTAATAATTGCAAATTGAAAAGAATTTGAACGACAGATTTTAATATCAATTTTTAAATAGAATTTTAACATAAAAAGCAATATGGGTGAATTTCTACCTCCAAAAATTGTCTCCATATCCCTCTCAAAATCTGTCCCCAAAGAGCTAAAATGAAAGATTTATTTATAGAGTAGGTGAAAGCGTGCCACTGGGTGTCAGCAACGGCGCCGACAGCACGCCAGCCGATCGGATGGCACAGGTTGCACGCTGGCTGGCCAGGTGCCATCGCCACTGTGATACCCATGCCACTGGCATGTTGGGCATGCCACTGGACCTGGTGGCATGTTGGGCATGCCACTGGACCTGGCGCACTGTTGGAGCTAATTTGACCCGATTTCGCACTATTTTAGCCAATTTTAGTCCGTTTCTTATCCGATTTGAGCCCAGTTTGATTCTATGGGTTTGTAATCGAGTACTAGTCATTTGAAGGAAGATAAGAATGTTGCCCATGCCATCGGCATGCTGGGCATGCTGCTCGACCTGGTGGCATGCCTGGCGCGCCGTTGGAGTTGATCTGACCCAATTTTGCACTATTTTGGCTGGTTTTGGTTCATTTTTAATTCGATTTGAGCCTAGTTTGATTTTATGGGTTCATAATCAAATGCTGGTCGTCTAAAGGTAAAAGATTCATGAAATTTATTTTTCAATTAGGCACTATCCTGCACCCCACACCCCGTCATACTGGCTCTGTATAGCGTATTAATCTTAACAGGTGTTAAGCTGTGGCTGGATCCCAAAGGTGCAATTTTGAGGGTTCACACTTATGTGTGATAAATTGGTGTTCCAAGAAGCGAGAAATCATTACTTAAAGAATCACAGAAGCTGACTGTATATCAGCAACTGTAGCTACAAACCATGCCATTTGGCTCAAGAAAATTTTGCAAGATCTGTGTTTGGCACAATAAGAACCAACTCCAATTTATATTAGTAATCAAGCAACCATATCAATATCCTCGAATCTAATTTTTCATGGAAAGACAAAGCACTTTAGGATTAAATTTTATTTTCTCATAAATTCAAAAGGAAGGTGAAGTATCCTTGGTTTATTGTAGAACTAAGGATAAGTCCCTCATGTCTTTACAAAGGTTTTGTGTAAAGTTAAATTTGAAATTTCAAGAGTTAAGTTGAGAGTTTGCAATATCGATGGCAATGAGGAGTGTTAGGAGTGCCTCAAATGTTGCTATCGATGTGTTACTACAATACAATTAATGTAACTACTAGTTGTTCCTAATATTTAGGATTAAGTTCTAGTTTATTGGAGTATGTGGCAACATGTTGCTATAATTTTGCTATTTCAGTTATATTTTTATGTATTTAAGTCTATGTTAAATTCTATTTTTTAGTGTGAAATAAAATCACTTTTCCAGTCTCTTATGTGTATCTTATTTTATTTAAAGTATAACTAATAATAGAAGACATTTCTTTAATCTCGACGCAAGTACTTTTGTAATAATTTTATATAATTGCCCAATCAAACTTATAGGTCTAAAGTCCTTTAAATTAACTACCCCAAAAACTTTAGGAATAAGAGTAATAAAAGAAGAATTGATCTCAAGAGGTAATTTACTAGTATGAAAGAAGAATTGAAATAATTGAAAAAGATCCCACCATATAAAGTCCCATGCTTTCTTGTAGAAGTTTACACTACTAAAACCATTGAGACTAGGTATTTTGTCACCATCACAATCCCACCTAGTCGCTTTTATTTCTTCTAATAAAAAAGGCTTTCCAAACTATTATAATCAAAACTATTGAGTGGCTTCAAATTCAAACAAGTAAGAGAAAGATTTATAACCCATTCTTCACGAAAAAAAAGTTGTAAACTTCTTGTTTGATAAGATAAGGTTGAGAGGTCAAACCACAGAAGTGCTTAAGGACCTAATATAGTTGTTTTAGGAACGAATTTTAACAATAAGGTGGAAAAATTTGATGTTCATGTCCCCTATTTAATTTGTTTGCGTTTAAAAATTCTCCTTATGATTAAGCATAGCCCAAAGCTTATTTAAAGTTACACCTTTCTAATGTAAAAAGATTGACTCTTATAGGATCATTAGTTTCCATGTATTCTACATAATCAATTATCTTGTTTAATTCTTCTTCTAAAGAGCTAATATTAGAATCAATAGATCTAAAAACTTCTATATTCTACCTTGCCATATTTGTCTCAAGGACTTCCTATTTCCTAGAAATAGAAGTTCTACCAGAAAAGGTTATTTAAGCCTCCAACCACCACTTATAACATTAATGATATAACCAATAGTTGAAAAACTTAAAAGGCTTTGTACCCCAATTCTATAATTCCATTTTGAGGAGGAGAGGACAATAATTATAGACCAAGTGATGCAAATGAAGTTGTTTCGAATAAGGAAAAGTAATAAGCCACTTGCCATTTACCAAGCATCTATCAAATCAACTCATTGATCTAGGAGTTTGCCCTAATATATCTTTTGCCATTTAATATGAGATCAATCTATTCAATACCCTAAACAAAAGAAGCAAAGTTTTTAAAGGCTATTGGATCAAAGATTCGACCATCAAAGGTCCTATTAAAAATGGCATTAAACCCTTACCAATTATAAGAGACATTCAAGGGAATAGAAAAAATTAGAGATATCATCCCACAACTGTAATTAATTTTCAAGAGGAGCATAGACAACAATTATTACACAAGCCAAGAATTAGGACCAAGTGTGCCTTTAAGAGCAATCTAGCGAGAATTTTCCACTCTATCTTCCACAAAAAATGTCAATGAATTCTAAAATTCCAATATACCCCTAGACCTTCCCAATGAATTTACATAAACCCAATCAAATTTAATGTTACCCCAAAGCCTTCGAATAGTGCTGGCATCAATACTAACAAGTTGAGTTTCAATAATAGCCACAACCGCCAAATGACACTTTCTAGTGTAATTAGAAATGCAGCTCATTTTAACAAGAGAACCCAAACTTATGATATTCTAAAATAGCATATTCATGTCGAGAAAAAGAACCAAGAATCAAGAAATTTAAATCTAACCTCACCTTTACTTCGTTTGAGTTTTTGACCACTTTATCTGATTAGCAACTTCTAAATTCTTAATGTATTCTACTGACTAAATGATATTATCATTAAAATCAATACCCAACATCTTACCAATTTCAAGGGTTTGTGAAATAGAGAATCTATCACACTCTGAACCAGCATTTGCCTGAGAAAGAATCCTATTCATATTTCTAAAGGCTCCATCTAATAACAAATCATCAGCAACCTTAAGATTAGTAGCCTTTGAGGAACATTTACAAGAGGTGCAAATTCTCATTTCTTTTAATGCCACAACATTTTTCTTCTTTTTCTTCTTAAAAAGGACCAACCATGTTCTTTGAAGCTTTAACTACACAAACACATATGATCTTCTTTTTTTTTTTTTTTTGATTTCTCATTCACACTTCTTGCTTTGCCATTAGTCCTTGCTAATTGAAAATTGAAATCAAGATTTGGGGATTGTATAAGAGTTTCAACACAAGTAGGAGTTTAAAGGCTAATAGAAAGATCAAAAATTTGTTCTGATTCAAGTTCAGTGAGATGTTTTAATATAAGGCAATTAGGGCTATAAGATTCTTTTAATTGAGAAAAAGACCGAAATGATAATTTGAATGAGGACCATCTAAAGAAGATAGAACATAATTCTCCTCAAGTCCAAAAGTGTTTTCCAATAATGGACCAGACCCATTACATTATCATAATCCATATTTTCACCATAATTCAAACCTGGTGGTATTAAGACAAGGCATCCATTATTACTGATATAAGCTAGAGAGTCATTTTTATGGGAAAGAGATACGACATTATATCTTTATAGCTATTATTTCAATGGTAGTCATAATTTTGGTGGTATCTATCTTCGAAATTATCTTGAAGACAAAACAATGACTTCTCATATATACTTCCCAAACATTATCCTTATTTGAAGAAAAAACCTTATCATTTTCACCTTTCATTGTAGGAACTTTAAGAGGCTTATTTTCAGTTCTTTCTACAAGTCCAAATAAGAGACTTGTCATAAGTGGAAATTTCTTCTGTAATTCTAATATCAAAATCAAGACCATTGATTCTAATTCTTTTAACTAAATCAATAAATCCATGAACAATAATGGAAATGAGAATTCTTGCACAATCAAAATAGGCTTTTTGACTAGTATGCACATCAATTTAAACTAAAGAACCCCAAGAAATGGATAGGAGACTAAAAAATTTATCTTCCTATGCTTGCAATGGAATACCATAACATCTCAACCACATATGCCTTCTATTTGGGACATCATTAACTTCCCATTTTTTTAGTTTGACAAAGAGATTAGCAGACCAATCTTTATCATTTAAAAGAGTTGTATTCATACATTTGATAGAGTCAAAAGTAAGAATAACGAAATTCCCATCCAAACTTGAACTGATTGTAAACCATCAACTTTGTCGTAGACCTTTTAGATGTCAACGTCCAAGGATTCTAGACATTTGGCATATCCAATCAAACTCTTCTCCAACCAAACCAAGTTTATGCCTGAGCTTCCATAAGATGTGACATTACCAAACTATATCCTTTTACTTGTAGAAGTTCCTTTAACATCATCAGCAAAAGACCTTTGAGATACGTTGTCTTTAGGCAGAATAAAATTCTTTGGAACAAACGATGCTTTACTTTTGTTGAATTTGGCAACACTTATTCTAATGGAAAAAACCCCATATTAAAGTATCGTTCATTTTCTTTATAGTCCATTCAGCATCTTTTGCCTTTGATAAATCCACAAAGCATAATCTACTTCCTCTTTTGCTTAATTTCTTTGGGATAAAAGCATGTTTAACCTTTTCAAACCATCAAAATATGTTTCTTAAACCAAGAGTAGGCCAGTCCATTGGAAGGTTATCCATAAAGAGGTTGACCTAATAAGTTGTGTTTTAGGTGTCTGCTTAAGGTTAGGTTGTTTATAGGGAGCTTGTTTTGGGACGAAGGTGGAAGGTGGATTACGAATGGAAGGACCGTTAAAGGTGGAGCTTGAAGGGGAAAGGTTAAGGGCATATGAGATAAAATTTATTTGTATGGTAAGATTTACCATAAATGAGAATGGTCTATAGAAATTAAATTTAGCTAAATATGCATTGCTTTTAAATGAGATGCCAATACTAGTAATATAACAAGCTCAATGATTTGGTTTTAGCATTAAAGTGATATGGCATGCTAATTTTAATACATTGTATGAAATTTGTATTAAGTTCCTCTCTTTCATCAAGTTAAAAATAAACTATCCACTCTATTATGAAAAAAATATCTCACACAATAAGTAATAATAAAGAATTAGGAAATCAAAGTTTAATGTGGTTCGACATAAGTCTATTCCACATAAAAATCCATAATAAAACAACAAAATACAACCACTAATTAATTAAACACTCACAAAATAACTTCTCACAATTTTATACAAAGGCACTCTACCTATGCACTTTGTATCTCATCACACTATCTTGGCTTAATACTAAGCCTTTACTACAATCTCTACAATAATCAACTCACCATAACTATATGATTCCAATCTCTCATATAAGCTTCTAATCTAAATTCAAGTACAACTTGGATACTACTATATTTTATGCTAATCCAAATTTTTCTTGGTTACTAATTTAAATATTTCTTTATCGTTATTAAGCAATTCCTTTTTCAATTAGAAATTTAAAACAAAATCCTAACAATCTCCTCCTTGACTCAAATTCCATCAAATCTTTAATTCTTCAACTTTTATTCTTCAATTATTACAAGCTCCACCATACGCTACACCATCAACAATTATGCTACCAACTAACTCACAAAGATTTTTTCTTCCAAACTTTTCACCCTTCATGATCACAAGAGCACCTCAACTAACTCTTATGACTCCACTTCTCAAAGAACATCCATAACCCAATGAATCCAACTTACTCAAGGAAATTAAATTCCTCTTAAACTTGGAAACATACATCACATCACCAAGTGTTTTGACACTTCCATCGTGCATCTCAATTTTCACTTTGCCAATACCTTTAATCTCCACTTTCTCATCATTCGCTAGTTTCACATATTCATCTTTGCAATTTTTAATTTTATTAGACCATTCTTTTTTCAAACAAATATGGAAAGGGCGAGCGGAATCCACCACCCACTCATCACATAATGGATCTTTTGCAGTTTTCTTTTCATCAACCACATCAACAGTAAGCACATTAGTTTCAAAAAATACCATTATCTCTAATTGCAAAATTTGCATATTCATCCTCTTCAACTACAACACTTACAGACTTGCTGCAACTCTTCTTAATTGATTAAATTCTATAAGTTCTTCTTTCATCTTTCTACAATTGTACTGGATGTGCCCTTTCTCATGGCAGTAATAAGATTCTTTATCAACATTGTCTACTTATGGTCTCATACTTGAGTTTAATCTACTATTTCCTCCATATCTTCCTTTTGAATTATTTCTACCACAACTAGAACTCACTGCAAAAGCACCACCATCATTATTACTTTTCGGCTCCTTCAATTTCTCATGTTCTAAAATAGCAACAGTAACTTCTTCCACAGTTGCTGGCATCTTTCCAACTGTCATTGCTATCACCAAACTTTCATAAGTTGATGGGAGAGAGGCCAAAAGAATTATTAGCTCATCTTCAATCTTCACACCCAAACTAGCCAACTAAGTGATTAACCTTTTAAACATATTAAGATGGTCTCTAGCATCATCACCTTCATCCATCTTCAATCCATACAATTCTTTCTTCAAATACAGTTGATTGGTAGTGACTTCAACATATACTTCTAGTTTCTTCTACAAGCTAGTTGGAGAAGTCTCATTCAACACATAATACTTCATATTAGGTGCTACGGCCAATCAAATTGTATTTATTGCCCTTTGTTTTAAATCCTCCCATTCATCATCGTTTAATATTGATCGCTGCTCCTCTTTCAAAACTTGAATTAATCCTTGTTGAACAAAGATATCCTTCACAGTACTCTGCCACAAACTAAAATTATTTTTCTCATCAAAGAGCTCCACCTCTAAGTTTAATCTCACCATTCCCATAATTTTTTATATTTTGAACTAACAGTTCTGATACTACTTGATAAGAAAAAATATCTCACATAACAAATAATAACAAAAAATGTGAAATCAAAGTTTAATGTGGTTCAGCATAAGCCTATAACAAATCTATTAATAAAATAATAAAATATAGCCACTAATTCATTAAATACTTACAAAATAACTTCTCACAATTTTATACAAAAGTACTTTATCCTTACACTTTATATCTCATCACATTTTCTTAACTTAATACTAATTCAAATTCTAATTGGTTACTAATTTAAATATTCCTTCATCATTACAAAATCCTAACACTCTCTCTTTTAAAAAAATAAATAAATGATTTGATATTTATAAATAAATGGTTTGATATTTATCAGTTTACTTCCTTTTAAAAATTTCTGGTACATATAGAAGGGGATATATTTTTTTTTTTCCTCACAATATGTAGTAATCAATGCATGTGTATTGTAAACCTTATGATCGAGTAATAGTAACCAACGCACGTGTAGTGTGGTATCCCTTGTGGAGAAATTGGCGATGACTTTGACTCATGAATCATGGCAAAAGAATGGAACTGCTTTCTTCGATTCAGAAGTCTAATCATTAATGTGAAATTAGTCATAGATTACCACTGCATGCATTTCATACGGTATAAATCTTAGATTGGCTTGATATTCACATGGAAGTTTAATTTATTGTCTCGGTTAGAAAGATAAAAAGTCGTATATAAAGAGCTTAAAATAAGGGCAAATTATGATGATATTTTTGATATTTGTTATAATTAACATTTTAATTTATATTATTTTAAATTTATATGTTAATTTCAATAAAAATATAAAATTTTAAGTAATTAAGGTGTTTCATAAATAATAACTCAAGATGAAAATACATTATATTCTATTTTTTTTTTTAAATTAGAAATCAAAGGGTTTCATAATTGAATTAAAATGTAGGAAAATTTTAAGATTTTATAATTTTTATTATATTATTGGTTTATTAACAAATCTTAAGTATTAAAAATATTAATTTTAAAATAATAATTAATATTTAAAAAGGATTAATATAGTAAAATTTAAGAGTGCTATATAGTAATTTACCCATAAAACGATATATAAGAGTACAATGGATAAACTTTGCTTCTAGTATGTGTTGCAAATACATGGACAAATTATAAATAGCTAACATAAATTTTATTATTATGTACATAATCATGGGATATGTTAATATGTTATCAATTTTAAAGTGAATAAAATTTGAAATTTTAATTTCTAAAAAATGCTGTTGAGATATGTTGATTGAATGAGATCATGACATTGATGTGAAGTAAACCGAATTTTTTTATAAGTTTTCTAAATATCAACTAATAAAAATCCAACTATTTGACATTTTGCCAAATTAATTAATTAATCACAACTCAAAATGCAAATTTTTTTTTATTTTTTTTTTGTGTCTTCCAAATGCAAATTTGGTATTGTTTTGCCTATACAGAACCTATATAATTTTCATTAATAATTATTATAATTTATAAAATAGTTTCGATTAATAGTCAACCTCAACTTTTTTTTCTTTTTCTTTTCTTTTAATTTTTTGATAGGGACATCTATATTCAGTAGGGATATAAATGAGCTGAGCAAAGTGGAGTTTTAACTTATTTAGACTCAATTTCATTTTTTCGAAACTTGAGCTCGAGTTTTGAATCGAGTTTAAAAATCATGTTTAAATTTGACTTACTTAAAACTTGAGCCAAATTCGAACTCAACTCATTATGAAATTTGTTTGTAACTTATCAAAATATTCACCTTCTTAAATATTTATTTCTAATAAAATAACTATAATGAAAATACTTAAAACTAATATAAAAGTAAAAACATCTAATTAGTAAAAAAATACAATCATAAACTTGAGCATTACATGTATTATAAAAATATTAATTAATAAAAAAAATATGTTTTATATAGTATGAAAATATTAGATTATATTAATTAGAAATATATATATATTTTAGTCAATTTCAATTAGTAAAAAGTTTATAAAAGTGTTAAAATATATTTTTTGGAGTGCCAAAATTTTTAAGTTAATAATAATAATAATAATAATAAAGCTGTTTATAAGTTTATTAATCGAGCTGTTTGTGAACTTATTCACGAACTTATAATCAAACTGTTCATAAGTCTAATCGAGTCAGGTTTCACTTTGCTCAAATTAAACTTATTTATTCACTGAACTTTAAAATAAGACATAAGTTTAGCTCATTTATAAAGCGATATGAATATGAACGAATTTTTATCGAGCTGAACACTGAACTACTCATGAAGGATTTGGCTGATTTATACCCCTAATATTTAGTGTTCAAGCCCATTGCTAATTAGTGAAGAATAGAGAAAATTACACAAATTGTCACTTTTTAACTTTTTTTTTTTCAATAATACCCTCTTTTTTTTTTTTTTTGTGTATATATACATGTGTGTGTATGTGTGTGTGTGTGTATATATATATATATGTGTGTGTGTGTATAGGTGTGGTTTCAATGATTACTACATTTTTAACCATTAGATTAAAAATTTAATAGCTCTAATTAATTTTATTTTTTAACAATAATAATGAAAATTTATTAACTTTGGAAATCTAACTCTTATTTAAAGTTTATTATATAAATAATACTCCCTCTCTTTCTTAATGGACGACGTTTTGTTAGTTTAATTTTATTCCATATTACTTTACGGTTTCTTTTTCTCAATTATTTTTTTTTTCAAATTATACCCTTATTTATTATTTTTCATAGTAGTAATAATTAAAGTAATATTTGAAGTTTAAGGGTAATACAATTTATTTAATAGTTATTTAACACATCTTTATTTTTTGTGTAAAAACCTTAAATGACATGCATTTAAGAACGATGGGAGTACATTTTTTATTTATTTAAATATAACTTTCATTTAAGATATTTTAATTATTTGAGTTACATTGATTAACTAACTTAACATTTAATTTTTGTTTTAAATAAAACGACTAAAATAAATTGAAGGAAAGGTTTAATTATATTAATATTTCAACATGGCACTTACATTTAATTTTTTTAATTTTTTTACTTTAATTTTTAAATGGCTTACTTTTTTAAGTTTTTTATTTTTCTATTTTAAATTTTAAACAGATAATATAAGTTTTTTCTTTTGAAACCAACGGATAATATAAGTTTAAGTCTAACTATCATAAAAATAATATAATAGACATGTTATTAAGTATAATCGGGTTTAGTTTTTTATAATTTGACTTTTTAATATATTTTTTTACACATTTAAAAATCTTTTCATTTCACCCAATTATTTTAAATTTCAATATATTTATTTATTCTTCTATTATTCTTGCATGTTAGTGAAATGATTTTCTTGCATAAAAATTAATTATTTATGTTAATTTCTTACATGAAATTTAATTATAATTGTCTTACATTAACTACTACTGAAAGTCTTTTGAAAATTATGAGATATCATTAAAATCATATTTATTAAGAAAAAAATTTAATGAAATTATTATTAAATATTAAAACTCTTATTTAATGCTGCACAAATTCTTATGGTGGTTATCCATAAAACTGTAACTATTGAAAACTCTTCTAACTCTTCAAATTGATCCAAGAAGCATTATTGATATATATATATATATATATATATATATATATATATATATATATATATATATATATATATATATATATATATATATATGTGTGTGTGTGTGTGTGTGTGTGTGTGTACATACACACATATATATATATACCAAAAATATATTGATGATATTCAAATATCGGATGCTATTTTTTCCATAAAAATAATATGTTTTTATTATACATTTGATACAACAAAAATATATAGATGATATACAAATATCTGATATTATTTTTTTCTATAAAAATAATAAACATCTGATACACTAAAAATATACATTTGATATATCAAATTTCTGAAAAAAAAATTTCATTACCATTGACAAGCGTTGACCAACATAAACGGTATCAGATGGGTCGAGTTTTTATACTAGATGACATTCTCACTTCTATGAATATAAAAATATCCTCGAAACACTTTAATTCTCTCTAATTTGGTTGGATCGACGCCAAACAAGTTTCTAATACCGATTTTTTAACGAACTTTGTTCTCCTTCCATCGGGGATAAAACTAAGCGTTCTTAGTTTTAAAATGAAGTTTGAGCTGAAGAAGTTGATTGCAATTTATGTCACTTCCACTGATCACCGGAATTTACCAAAAAAAGGAAGAGAAGAAGCCCCAAAGAATATCTATCAAATTAAACATTTGATTTGGGCATATCAATAAGTTAGCTCACTGCAATTTTTGCAATATAAATGATATATTTAAATATGAAATATTAATTTGATAGCTTTGCTGTTGAACTTTTGTGTCCACATTTATACATGGGGATAATCTCGATGGCTGGCATTGTCTAATTAAATATAATTTAAATGTGAATATTGGTAGATGATGAATATGCTAGTCATTTAGTTATTTTTGGTATTTTGCTATTTCTTTGCTCATATAATAATTATTAAGATGCAAATTGATTAGTAAGAATATAAGTTTTTCCAAACTATTATCATATACTTATACATATCATTTTTCATTTTAATGCGTTATTAATTTAAAAATATAAATATTAATTAAGAAAATCATAATTAAAATACTACTTCATCCTAGAAAGTTGACAACTTTTTTTTTCTTTACACAAATATTAAGAATATAATAAATAAAATGATATTTTTTTATACCCTTATTAGTATAGTAAATACACTTAATTTTAATTTTTTTAAGATATTAAATGCATCTTAAAGATGAGGTAAAAAAGGAAAATAAAGTAAAAAATAGTATTAGAAATAGAAATGTGTCAATCTTTATAAGATATCTAAAAAAAAAGGTGTCAACTTTTTTGGGACGAAAATATTATTATATATTTATTATGAATTCTTTTGCTAGTTAATGTAAATATAATTTTTTATTTGGCAGTAAAGTGGTATTATGCCTAATTTTCGCAATGTACTAAATTCACCTCTCTCATCTTATAAAAAATAAACCATCTACATTGAAACTAAAAGATTCATATATAGTTTTTATTTTGAAATGACTAAGAATGTTCATGGATGGACAGATCAAAAACACATTGAACACTTTGAACATTAAATAGGCGATAAGTTGTACCTTCTCTCTAAAATACTCTTTCGTTCTTTTTTCTTTTTTCGCCACCATATCCTCATTTAGGCTGACAATGAACTCTTCTCTACTAGTTGAATTTTTTTATTTTTCAATAATGCTCAAATGTATTCTTTTTTTTTTAATAGATCTTATTTTTTTTATATTGCTTACTTTTTTGGTAGATTTATTTTGTATTTATATTTTTTTTATTTCATAAATGATAGATCTGTCTTTTTTTGTTGGTTTGTTATTTAGTTAATAGTTTAATATAAATTGAAAGCCTTACTCTTGCATCAAACCTACTTTTGTTGATGTCAAGATTGAACTCACAGAAAGACTAAAAAAAGTCGAATAATGACTATTATTTACTACTGAGTATAATTCAATCTTTCAAGTCAAGATAATTGCTATCATCCAAAACAAAAGAAGGCCTACAGAGATGGTTATTTTTAGTTAAAATCACCTCTAGGAAGGCTAGTCATAGTTTGCTTAACTGTTGTATCATTGTCATTCATTAAGGTGTTGTTATAACATAGGGGGTTGTTTGTGCCATCATAGAAATAGGGTATTTTTTCACCAGCAGTCCTTTAAGGGCAATTGGAGTCCGCCATTATATCATAAGTAGTGCCGCACTCAACCACCCCTAACATGGTTTTACATTTTTTTTTTTTTAAGTATAGTAGCAGTTATAGCCGCCCCTACAATATTTTTGAACCACCTTTTTCATTTTGTATTAGTTACATTTATCATGTAGTGGTGGTTGATATCATTGATATCAAATGGTGTCTCTTTGTAATGGTAGTTATTTTGATAATATAGGAACCATTTAAATTGCCGCTATGAGATTTTGACACCATTTTCTATTTACCATTTCTGAATTATAGAGGCGAAGCTAGCTACCTCTAAAGGATTCTAAGCATTTTTTTTTTTTATCTTTTTGTTATTCATAAGTTGTAGGTAATTGCTAATTCTAAATTTATTGTGCTAATTTTCTCTTTTGAAATTAATTTCATCTTTTGGAATTGCTTTACCTACCATTAGTAATGAACATTACATTTTAGTAATGCTCATTATGTATTGAGAACTATAAATATAAGGTATGTTAGTCCAAGATGGAATTTGAGTCTTTTCTTCATTTCTTTCAACTTCCAAAAGTTTTTAAACTCTTCTAAACTCCAATATTATTCCTCTAAAGCCTAGATTCTTCATTTCTTCTATCAAATCTCAAGAGAACCCAAAGATTCAAATGAAGTTCCTTCCTTCCTTCTTTCATTGAATGAGCTTTGATTTAAAAAAACAAAAAAAAAAAGTTAGAGGTAAGTTTATGAATCCTTTGAATTCCATTTGAGTTTAGCTTAATTATGGGTAATGAATTTAATAGATGGTACTTACGGCATTGGATGCAAGAGATAAGTTTTATTGAATTTGATTCATATAAATCCTAAGTATAGGCAATCTTAAACTATATCTGGTTTTAAATGCCTATGAGATATGATTGCTAACAAGGCATAAGAATTAAGAATCTATATTTTGATTTGAGGAAACCAAGCTTTAGGATTAGGATTCTAAAAATCATAGTTAATAAATCGATTAGAGATTCATTTGTAGGTCAGGTGAGCCAAGAAATTGATAACTTCATGCAAGTTAAGGTAAATGAAGCTAATTTGAAAAGTTATAGCAAGTGTGGTAAGTTATAAAATATGTAAATGCATAGTAACCTATAATGATTCATTTATGCTTGATTTCCATTACTTCTTTCTTTCTTCATAAAACTATTTTTTTTTCTTATTGTTAAACTCGATCTTAGAGCCAAATATTGTTGATAATTATTTATTTATTCATGAAATTAGGTTGAAGAGCCATTTGTATGATATTGATAAAGCCATTTGGGTTGAAGCCATATTCATGTGTTAATGAGACTATTGAACATATTGATATTTTGTTATTGATCCTATCGATCCATGACCAAATTTAAGACCACGTGCAACAAAACTCCTAATTAATAGGAAAGAATCCATTATACCGTGTGCATCATTGATTCAACTGGCAGGTTCAAAAAATCGTCAATGTCTTGCCTAAGGAGGGCAGTATCCCTAAGCATGTACTAAAAACAGTGCATGTTAAACATTAGCCTTATCCTAGGGAAGGCAATACCTTAAGTGTGTACTCAAAATAATGCATATTAAACATGATCCTTACCTAAGGGCAATACCCTAAGATGTACTCAAGAAGATGCATGTTAAATATGATATGTAATTTTCTTTGGGATGGTGGTACAATCCCCCACAAGAGTTTTGACATATGTGACTATATGGTTCTATTATGACTTTCTATATCTTTGGTACCTTTCACTCATGGTAAACATATGTAATATTTATTGAATCCATGATGAATTGATATGTATATGTATATATATGTATATTCAGATTTATTGTTCCTTCATAGACCTTAAGCATGGATGATTTTATAATTTACTGAGCTGATGGTTCACCACATCGTATTTCATGTTGTAGATCAAAAAGGATAGAAGATAGAAGTTGAACCTTATAGCTAGTGCTTCTTGACCATCCTTCTCTGCCAAGAAGCTATATAATATGTATAAGTTAATTTAGTAGTCAGTTCTAAAAGTCTTAGTTGCTACGAAGATTTGAATGGATATTATGTAAAGTATTTAACAGAAGAATGATTATTGTATTAACTGGTTTAATGAATAATGTAAGACTTTGTTTTCTTTCAAATTGAGATTTAAGATTAGTACAAGATTTGTATGTGTTCTAGTTCTAATCTTGGGGAGTGATTTGTATATCATACTTGTGATTGTGTATGATTATATTAAAGATTAAAAAGGTCCTACAGATTTTTGGTGGCCTTAGTCTATTCTTGTCCTAAGACCATGATGGCTCTTGAAGTCAAGTTGTGACATCCTAGTTCTTAGTTTCTTTCAAAGTTGATAATAAATCTAAGTTAGAATGAAAAGCTTTTATTTGAAATATCATTTTACAATAAAAAGATACAAATTATGATTTTTGAGAATTTGGTTAAAGAATTAAATTTGATTAGTATCTTCACTATCTTAAATCATAAGTTGAATTCATTTTCCTCTTCATAATGAAACCTTTCATTTAATTTAGATGTATTATATAAGAATAAAAAAATTTATTGACAACTAATTATTTCAGTGGAAACTAAAATATTTTATCTATCACTTGATACAGTAATTATTAAAAATAATTTTTTTTATGAAATTCAATATTTTGAAATAAAGAGATATTAATTAGTTCCATATTTTGTCAATATTTTGAAATAAATTATATTAAATTTGGTAGAATATACAACTACATCGATAAAGTTATAAATTTGATTTGAACTAAATTAATTAGTTATCTTTTAAAATGAATTTTATGCTTTATTGATAAAATATCAAAAAATGAAATTTTATTTATAAATAATAGTGAAATTCATTTGTAAATGAAATGAATTTTGAATTGAAGTTTTTTCTCTAATAATAAGAATTAATTGATAGATAATTTCTTAGAAGTTGAGTAAGAAAACTGATGTGATTTAAATTAAAAATATCATAAATTATTGAACTGCATGTCGGTCTTGCATACAAAGAATACAAAAAAATATTGTATGTTAAATATCATGTTATGAGATTGTGTATAAAGTTAAAGTATAATTGATTAGAATTATAAAAGAAACTTAAATTAGAAGTGTTAAGTTTGGAGTTCATATGATCCTGTTATTGGGTTAGAAATTTGCATCTTAGTTTTCATGGACTTAAAGGGAGAGTTAAGAAAAGTACAAAGAATAAAAGTTGTAGAGTTATGTATCATCTAGACATGCATAAATCATTTTTACAAAATGTGATATGTGTGAAGAGATGTTCTTGAATTAGAACTGACTCAGATTTCTATTTTGATAGGAAGTCCGATATTTTCTATTAGTTTTGATGATCTTAATAGCTGAATAAAACAAAGTGTAAAACATTAAAAATGTTCCTTAAATGATAGTAAATTAGTTCACAATTGGATATATACATTACGAGTTATAGTAAAAAATGTGGAGACTGTATAGATTGAGCATGTATATATATAGGACAATGTTTGAAAATTCACTATAAATTGTATAGTATATATTTTCAGCTAAATCTTGGATATGTTTTAGGCTTTATATCAATTTAAGTAGAAAAATAAATTAAGTCATTTGGATAAGTATAGCCAAATTTATAGCAAAATAAGTGTAGCAAGGTCATGATGAACTTTAAAAGGTAACTACTATAACTAGATTAGTCACTACATGACTTATTAAGCCACTGACGTAGCTTATGCTTCTGTATGAAAAATAAAAGATTGACTTGACTTAAGTAACACTAGTTACCTTAAGCCACGCCCATAACCCATAGGGGCTTATAAATTGAGCTGTTAGCCCAAATAGGTTATTTTTCATTTTCTTTTACTTCTAACCTGTTCAATACCCTAAACCCTTTTCATTTGTCCTTCAAGTCTAGATATTTCATTTTTATATTAAGATATCAATAGATTACAAGGATTTAAGTGAAATTTCTCCATCTCTTCATGATTTGGAAGAGTTTTGATTGGAGATTTAAGGAAAATCTTTGACATAAGAGTTCTAACTTTTGATTTTTCATTAGGGTTATGTTGTGTTTGATTAGAGTTTAATCTAAAGTTACAAGTTTAATAGGTGATAATTATGGAGTTAAATGTAAGAGATGAGCTAGATTTGTAGAAAATCCTAAGTTATGTAAACCCTAGAATTGAGTTATTTATGAAGATTAAGAGATAACTGATAATAAAAGTTAAGATACGAAAATCTATCGTTAGATTTAATGAGAATAAGTTATGAGATAAAAGGTACATGAAGATTGGTTAACATAAGTTGAAAATTTCATGTGTAGGCAATCAAAACAAGGAGATGATGGATTATATGCATGGAAATGGTGATATAAGCATTGGTTGGAATAGCAAGAGGTAAAAATATACTAGCATAATGAGCAAAAGGTTCTTTAAGCATCATTTTTCACTGGAGGATTTCCTTATTAAAGTAAAGTTATATTAGTACATGTGTATATCTATTTGTTAAAGTTTCTTAGTAAGTTTCATGGATGTTAAAAGAATATTGTAAAAGATATGTAATTAGTAAGTGTTATATGAGAAGATTATAAATGAGATCTATGAGTAAGTGTATCTATATGCGTAGTGTATCTATATGCGCTCATACGTATGTGATATTATGGAAACGATAAGTGTACATATGTTTTGATTTTGATCTTGGGATGTGAAATGGTGTGTTATGATATGATAATTATGGTTTAGTTGTATGATGCCAAAAGGATTCATATATGGGTTCTATGGGTTCTCAATAGCCTTACATCGACTCATGCCTTAGGACAGTCACAGTTATGAAGTTGAGCTATGACATAAAACTTTTAGGATAAATTGTTATTTAGTCAATGAGGTTTGACCTAATTAACAAACTCGTCTCTACTATTTGAGAAACAAACTAATAAGTCCCTTAGTTTTGGTTTCATCAGACTATTTAGTCTATCCATCTAGTTTTTATATTTTTTTTTGTTAAATTTATAAAAAATAACTAAAATGTCCTCGTATACATATAAATATAATTTTAATTTAATTATTTTAAAAATAAAAATTTAAATTAATAAAAGTAAATAATATCTATATAATTACATAATAATTATATTTAATATTATCAAATTATAAAATTATTTATTATTAAATAATTATTATATATAATAAAAAATATTTTATATTAATAAAATTAAATAATTAAATGATTATTATATAATTATTATTTAATTTTATTAATTTGATTTTTTATTTTTATTAATTAAATTAAAATTATATTATTATATGTACAAGGGTATTTTAGTCATTTTTATAAATCCAATAGAAAAAAGTACAAAAATTAGATAGAAGGATTAAATAGTCTGACAAAACTAAAATTAAGCGCATAATTAATTAGTTTTTCAAAAAGTATGAACAAATTTACTAATTAGATCAAACTTTAGAAAGTGAATAATAATTTACCCAAACTTTTATAGTACAAATTATGCAAGAACTCAATTTAGCTTTTAAATTCATTCACTGGTATACATTAAAAAATATAATAATAATAATAATAATATTATTATTATTATTATTATGCTCAAATGACTAAATTACGTAAATTTATAAATAGATAAATATTAAAATATTTATATAAAATAAATATTCACTTATTTATAAATCTTTTATATATTTTTACGTTTATTTTTCAACACGCTTGCTTATAAATTGTGAAAATGGAGGATTGGTGTTTGCCTTGAAAATTTTGTACTCCATCCTATGTTTTTCACTTTATTTATTTTGGTACAAGTCCCTTTTTCTAACTTATTCTTTCGGACCATAGTCATTGCAATTGGTGAGATAGTCTAAGAATCTAATAAAATCCAAGAGAAAGTGGAAGTTAAATTCAAGATTATTTAATGATGGAAGAAAAATTTTATAAGTTCTATTTAGATACTTAATTAATTCTTTATCTCCATTTTCTTTACAATTGATTATTCTTCATCACATTATAGTGGCAAGTGGGGTCTTCCATTGTCCCCTTCTTTGGTTTCTAAAGTAGCCTATTCTATAATACAAATACTGTGTAATGCATATTTTGATGTACAAAAATGCCCTCAACTAATCAATGTATCATATTTTATCAGCAGAACCAAATATTAGTTGTAGATATTTTCTTTTAGCAGGAAGACTAGAGTTGATCTCCTTGAGCAGGTGGAGACCATTTCTGCACTTGATCTCCTTCCAACATTCTAGGTCCTTGTATTAAGCTGATTACTCTTCCCGAATGCCAAAAATTTGATGCTATGTGGTTTGCTGCTTGTACTGTTTTCATAGGATCAAGTTGTCGTCTTTTGAAACCCCAATTAGTTCTTCTTTTCCAAGCACTCCAGCACAGGAAGATTTGGCAATCAGACTCAAAAACCACACCTCTCCTCTTATGAGAACTACCCCACTAGAATTTATAAGGCACATTATCCAACTGCTTACACACTCCAATAGGTGCTTTAAAACACTACAAGATACATGTAAGAATATCAGTTAAAACTACTTTGGCCATCGCTTCTCGTCTTCCTTGGGATAGCAGTCGATGTTTCCAAGATTGAGCATGCTGAGCCACTTTATCTATTAAAAATGTAAGAGTCTGATGTTTGGATCTGCCTCAATATGTAGGAACACCCAAATACTTCCCAGAGCTTTCCATTAATGCCAGGCCTAAAACTTCTGAGATTTGCCTCCGGGTGTCTTCTGGAACATTGTTGCTAAAAAGAATTGCAGATTTGTTAACATTTATTTTTTGACCTGCGGCTTCCTCATATTGCTGCATAATGACCTTGAAATGATCAGCCTCCTTAACTGTTGCGCTACCAAACAAAATTATATCGTCCGCGAACAATACATGTGAAAAGAATGGGGCTTTTTTGACTCAATTTAAACCTATGCAGCTAACGATTTTGAAGGGCATCATCCATTAAAAAAGATAAGACTATCGGACGTCAAGAGAAAGAGGTGAGGGGATAATGGGTCCCCTTGTCTTAGTCCTCGTGATGGCATGAATTCTTATGTCGGCTTTCCATTTACCAAAACTGTATAACGAATGGTAGAGATACACTGCTAGACCCAATTAATAAATGAAGGAGCAAAACCCATCCAATTTAAAGTTTCAATCAGGAAAGTCCAACTAACTGTATCATATGCTTTATAAAATGTCAAGTTTAATGGCACTCAGAATTGAAGAATTCCTTGATTGCCCTGCAAACATCACTGCCAAATTCATTCCATAACTTGTGGTAAAAGACTCTTGGGTATCCATCTGGTCTAAGAGCTTTGAGTGCTCCTAAACTGAATACTGCTTCTCGGATTTCATCATCAGAAATAGGAGCTATTCGGCCTTGGTTCATCTCACCAAAAACCATTCTTCTAATTTTGGAGGCTACATGCTGTATATTGATATTATTTTGCTCTTTAAAAAGGTACCTAAAAAAACCGTTGATCGCTGCGCTGATGTCTTCTTCCCCTTCCACCCATTTGCCTGCACATTATCATTAATATATGTTGACATTTAATAAATTATTAATATATTATTATAGGTATGCACTATTTAATAATTAATTTTAAGTACTCTGTCTGTTTGAAAATACCTATTATTTTATAAAAAAAAATTGTTCTAATTTATTAGTCGTATTAAGATTTTAATAATTATTTATTATTTTTTTTTCAATTTTACTATTCATTTGTTACTCCACTTAATATTTGCATTAATAATTTTTATTTCTCTATATCAAAATCAATAAAAAATATTTTTTTATTTTATAATTATGATAATTTAATTAATCCATATCAAAATTTTAGATAATAAATATTTTAAAATAAAAGAAGTAGTAAATATCAAATGATATTAAATTAGTGTTGTTAAATTCATTATTGTAATGAAGAAGAGTGCTAGATATTTTTTTTTTATATTGCATTTTCTTTATTTTGTCTATACAAATTAATACATGTGGCAAGTTTTAATGACATTATTATTATATTAATCAATTTTTAGAATAATTTTATGTATTAATATACTTTAATAATATAAAAAAGATAAAAAGAATGCAATATAGAGAAAGTAAAGAGAATATACAATAGAGAATTAAGGTATTTAGCATTTTGTGACAAATTTTGTTAATTTAATTCTAATTGAAATAATATATAAAATTGTTTACCAATGAATTGTTGATTTAATAGTATTATAATGATTTTCAAAACTGAAAAATTTTATGATGAACCCTTTAGTTAAAACAAAATTTACCAAAAAACCATTTATAAGTTAAGATGATGTCACTCCCAGTTCCAGTGTAAGAAAATTCTACCCTGGATATAATTTCTTAAACGTGTATAAAGATGAAAAGAGCGTCTACTGAAAAGAATCAATTCGATAGATTATGTAATATCTTGAAAATTTTTTTAATATTTTAAATTAAAAGTTTTTAGTATGTAATTAATTAATTAAATATTATTATGAAAATTATGAATTTTAATTAAATTAAACCAGTTTTAAATATTATTATTATTATTATTATTATTATAGTAGGTCTGATTGGTGAAGAGCACTAATTATACATTGTGTTGTTGAAAGATAGAAATGGTGAGAGAGAGAAAGAGAGACTAGAACATTGACTGGCTATTTTGCCTCTGTCTAATCACTTGCCGCCAACACACACTAGCCCAGGAGGAAGATCACCACCGGATGACACTGCACAGGTCGCTATAATGTTCATCGTCCAGTTGGCTTTTTGAGTTTATTCTAGCCGCCTTTGACCTCCATTCACGACAGTTGATGTTTTGGTACCTCATTTGTAATTTTTGGTTGATGTTTTGATTTTGCCGAAATCCAGTGAAATGTAGGCTGTCAATGTAGATTCCAGTGAGTGAATGGGAGGGGTGGATATTTTTGTGCTCCTCACTTCGAGACGAGTCCATTGACAATAAAATCATTGAAATTCACCTCCATGATATTTTTCTGGCGACTTTCTAGTGAGCATAATCGACAGTTCTAAATTAATTTCTAATGTCTGTTTTGATAGTGAAATTGATTTATATCAAGTTGGTAACTTATTTATGAATTAGATAATTTATTATAATTAATTAACTGAATTAAATTTGGAAAATTTGTTAAGTATTACGAAATAATCACGATTACTAGTTTTGGATCATAAATGATAATATTTATTGAGAATGATGGTTATGAGTTGGTATTGAAAGCCCAATAGGGGCATACGAGGTATTTCATGTGTTGAATTAATTGTCTATTTTCAGGTGGATTATGTCTATCTTAGGATACTCTACTATACTTTTGATAGATATCTCTATAAAGCAGGATGAGTTGATTTATTGATCACTACGTTCCTATTTGACAATTCTATGATATTTTCTTTATAGACATCCCGAATCGTCCTCTCCTAGCTATGGGTCCAAGTCATTGAGTTGTTTGATTTCCTATTGAACTATGAATGATACTGTTTAATATATTTTCTTGCTTACATGCATTTGCATTACTGCGTGTATATATTATGTACAATTATGCATTATAAATTAAATTAATAGAGAGCATATGTATGTGTATGTACATTAATTGTGTAAATTATTGTTTGTGATTACCGGATAAGAATGGGATGACACAGGAATCACTTAGGATATGATTATGATGATGATATAATGATATAATGATAGATAAGCATATGATTGGTATATAACGACTGCTAGCTTGCTCATTATCTATGCACTTCTGCCAATCGAGTTAGCACTACTGAGACAGTTGTGATCCTTATATTAGTTGTAAGAGACAGTATTTGAAACTAGAGAGCCAAGTATTGGGAATCAGCTCCCCAAATTAGGATTCAACGTGGTTCCTATAGACTATTTCTCATCTTTGTATAATTATGTGAATTAAATGTCTGAGTGGCACAAATGCATAATCATTTCATTTTAGATTGATATTATAGCACCAAATTTGTATATTGTCTAGTATCATTCATTGAGCTGAGACGCTCACTCCTGTCTACTTATTTTTTTAGGTCTCAGGATGAGCTTACCTATAGTATTTATTGTTGAGTTGCTTTGCCCCCTTCTCCTGTAACAAACTAGTTGTGGATATATTTATATCTATATTTGTATTACTATTAATTTAAATTTTTGCAATTATAGTAGTGTGGTTTGTTTCTTATTATTATCATGAATATTGGTACTTGTTTATCGGTATTATAATATGATGAGATTCCCCCATAGATAGATACTTATGGATAATGGCATTATTAGTGTATGTTATACTTATTACGATATGATGTGATGTGTTGACTATATTAGCAATGGGCCCACAGTCTTAGGTAGTGAGGTCATATATATATATATATATATATATATATATATATATATATATATATATATATATATATATATATATATATATATATATATATATATATATATACATACAATTGTTAATTTCCTAGTCAGACTGACTACGGGCCTTGGAAGCCTTAAGTTTTTTCGTACTCTAGTACCGGTCATATACCCCTAAAGTCGAGTCATGATAAAATTAGTATCAGAGTATTGGTTTGTTTTCCTTGACAATTATAATTCTAGAGCATAGGATTTCAACGCGTCTTTTCATGTTTCACTTGCTTTTAATTTCTGCATTTTCGTGATATCTCATACATATAATATCAGTATGATTATATAATGTTATGTTATGTGAAAGCTATCTTTCTCTACTTAATAAACTACTTGGTTTTCCTTTCAGTGCCATGAGTGCTAGATCTAGGAGGGCAACTACTAGAGCACAAGCTACTGCTGATAGAGAGCATGATGCTCCGGAAGGGGAGGGCTCTACAAGTCTAGTAGCCCTAGCCTCTAGACGTCGAGGTAGGTGCCAACATTAGGTAGAGAAGACACCTGTTGTAGAGGTTATGTTAGCCAATTTTAAAAAAATAATGGTGGACATGACTAGAGCTAATACTCTAGCTCCTCTAACTACTACTTTTACAGTCTCTCTAGAAAGATTTCTTAAACACCATCTTCCCACATTCTCTGGTAATGAAGAGCAAATGCACGATTTCTTAGTTAGTATCAGAGAAATCTGCTTAGATTTGGGTTGTACGGATACCATATGAATATATTTTGCTAGTATGAAGCTCGAGGGGCTAACTCAGATGTGGTACAATGATTATATTAGGCCTCAATAGTAACAAATGTCTTGGGAGGAGGTTTTTGGTGAGTTCTTAGCATAGTTTGTCCCTTCTAGATTTGTTCATTGGAAGATGATTGAGTTGTAGGGTTTAAAGGAAGATGAACATACTTTCATAGCAGATTTTACTAGCAAGTTCTTGGAGTTGTGTAAGTTTATACTATCAGTAATGCCAGATGAAGAGACTAAAAAGTTTAGATATTCTAAAACTTTAAGAGTGGCTTATAAGTCTTTGAGCAATGGGCATCAGGGCTGACCTTTTAGTCAGCTAGTTGATGATACACAAGATATTGAGTTAGCCCTAGAGAAGAAGAAGAAAATAGTAAGAGGAACTAATAGAAAAGAAGGACAAGATACGTCAAAGTTTATTGGCACCAGTGGTACATTCACTATGGAAACTTATTCTATCAATTCTCAAAGTTCTCTCAAGCAAGGAGGCAAAAGAAAGGGAAAAGGTGGATTCATGTATAGTAAGAGTTTCAGTAGTAGTATTGGGGGTTCCAATTTAAGTGGTTTAGGATCGGATTCTGGTGCTACAATTTTTGCCAAATGTGGTAGAGCCCATTAGGGGCAATGTTTTTAAAGCTTAGATGTCTGTTTTAGGTGTGGCTAGCATGGTCACTTTGCTAGAGATTATCCATTATCTGAAGGTCAGAGAGGAGCTACTCAAGGATTCACTCAAAGGTCTATTGCCAGTGTTGTTTGGCTTATGCATAGCCCTATGTTGGACGATTTAGTGGCTCGCAAGGCCATGGTTTATGAGGCAGAGGTGGAGGCCAAAATTTGCATCATGCCAGAGTTTACACCCTCACTCAGTAGGTTGCTTAGGCTTCTAATGCAGTAGTGGCAGGTATTTTTCCTGTTTGTTTTTTTTTAGGCACATGTATTATTAGATTTGGGTGTTATATACTCTTTCATATCCTTCAATTTTGTAGTAAGGATTGATAGAATGCAAGTTAGTATGAAGTGTCCATTGTCAATCAGCACTCCTATGAGTGAGCCCTTGTTGGTGGACACAACATTTCTAGCACGTCCAGTTTGGGTTAAGGGTAGACTCCTTCCTGCTGATTTGATTTTGTTTAATGTGATGGACTTTCATATAACTTTAGGAATGGATTGGTTATCAACTCATTTTGCTATCCTTGGTTGCTGCAACAAGGAAGTTATTTTCCATATACTTAGTGATATAAAATTTTCTTTCTATGGAAACAAAAGCACTGCTCCTTGTAACCTTATATCAGCTATTAGTGCTAGAAAGATGTTGCACAGTCACTATCAGGGTTATTTAGCTTTAGTGAGAGATATATTTAAGGATTTTGGAAAGTAGGAAAACATGCCAATGGTGAATGAATTTCCAGATGTATTTCCTAAGGAGTTTCCAAGTTTGCTGCTAGATAGAGAAATAGAATTTTGCATCGATGTAGTACTTGGGACAAATCCTATATCCATGCTAGCTTATAAGATGGCACCTACTAAATTAAAAGAGCTTAAGGAGCAAGTGCAAGACCTATTAGATAAGGGTTTTATTTATCCTAGTATTTCACCTCAGGGCACTCATGTGTTTTTTGCAAAGAAGAATGATGGATTAATGCATCTCTGTATTAATTATAGGAAATTAAATAAGATGACTATAAAGAACAAATATCCTCTTTCCTGAATTGATGATTTATTCGATTAACTTTAAGGAGCTAAATGCTTTTCAAAGATTGATCTTCGTTTGGGATACCACCAGTTGAAGGTTAGGAAAAAGGATATTCCTAAAACTACATTTAGGATTTGATACGGGCATTATGAATTTCTCGTGATGTCTTTTGGACTCGGCAATGCACCTGTCATATTTATGGATCTAATGAACCGAGTCTTCAAGCCATTCTTGGATTATTTTATCATTGTGTTTATCAATGATATTTTAGTATATTCAAGAACTCCTGAAGAACATACCCAACATCTAAAGATGGTTTTGTAGACCTTAAGGAATCATCAGCTTTATGCTACATTTTCCAAGTGTGAATTTTGATTGGACAATGTAGCCTTTTTAGGACATATGATTACTAAAGATGGTATAACTATGGATCCAAAGAAGGTGGAAGCCATCACTAATTAGGAAAGGCCTTCTAAAGTCACTAAAGTTCATAGCTTTTTAGGATTAGCAGGATATTACCATCACTTTGTTTAGGATTTCTCAAAGATTGTAGCCCCTCCGACTCATCTAACTCCAAAGAATGTCAAGTTTCGATGGATGGAAGCATGTGAAGAAAGTTTGCAGTGGCTTAAGGATTATCTTACCCCATCTCCAGTGCTAGCCTTTCCTTTGGGTATAGGTGGTTACACTATTTACTGTGATGCATCTAGGGTTGGTTTGGGATATGTATTGATGCAGCATGGTAGAGTAATTGCATATGCCTCTCATCAATTAAATAGACATGAGCAGAATTAACCCACTCACGATTTAAAGATGGTGGTAGTTACCTTTGCATTAAAGATTTGGAGGCATTATTTGTGTGGTGAGACCTATGAGATATACACAAACCACAAGAGTCTAAAGTATATCTTTACTCAGAGGGACTTAAACAGACAAAGGAGATGGATGGAACTTCTTAAGGATTACAATTTCACTATTCTTTACCACCCTAGTAAAGCTAATGTTGTGGCTGATGCCTTAAGTAAAAAATCCTTTGGTAGCTTGGCTCACATTGTTCTTGAGAAGAGGCCTATAGTCAAAGAATCGTATGAATTATTTGGTACAGGGTTGCAGTTAGAAGTGCACAATACTATAGTACTTCTAGCACACTTTACAGTTTATTGAGTTTTAGTGGAAAGAATTAAGGTGGCTTAACGACAAGATCCGCAGCTATGTAAGATTATGGAGGAGGTAGAAGAGAGAAATAATAACAAATTTGTGATTGATGATAGTAGAGTGCTTCGACTTAGTTCACACTTATATGTTCCATATTTGAACAATCTGAGAAAGGAAATCTTGGAAGAGGCACACTTTACAGCATATAATGTACACCTAGGTTCCACTAAAATGTATCGTGATTTGAAAGGTTATTGATGAAACGGTATGAAAAAGGATGTCATTGAATTTGTCTCTAAGTGCCTCACGTGTCAATAGGTAAAGTTGGAGTGTCAGAAACCTTCTAGATTGTTACAACCACTCTCCATTCCTGAGTGAAAGTGGAAAAGGATACCTATAGACTTTATAACTGGATTGTCTAAGACCATTGCTGGGTATGATTCTATAAAGGTGATTGTGGACAGATTAACTAAATCAGTACAATTTATCATTATGAAAGTCAATTACATAGTGGCTATATATATACGAAACTATATGTGGAGAAGATTGTTTGCTTGTTTGTATTCCAGTCTCTATTGTGTCAGATAGAGGACCTCAATTTACTTTTAGATTTTGAAAATCTTTGCACGATGCCCTGGGTGCTAGATTAGATTTTAGCACCGGCTTTCATCCTCATATGGATGGCTAGTCAGAGAGAACAATTTAGACCTTGGAAGATATGCTTCGTATGTGTATACTTGACTTTGGAGATCATTGGGATTCACATTTGCCATTAATCAAGTTTGCCTACAATATCATTTATCATACTAGCATAGGAATGACACCGTATAAGATTTTATATGGCAGAAAGTGTAGATTCCCTGTATGTCAAAAAGGAGTTAGAGAAAGACAATTGGCAAGGCCTAATTTTGGTCCATATAACTTTAGAAAGAGTCCCTACTGGTAAAAAAGTTATGCAGACCCTAGACGTAAGGATATTTTCTTTGAAGTAGGTGATTTTGTCTTTTTAAAGGTCTCTCCCATGAGAGGAATAATGAGATTTGGGAAGAAAGGAAAATTGGCACCAAGGTATATTGGTCTATATTTGATTATTGAAAGAGTGGGAGCCATTGCATATAGTTTGGATTTACCTCCTACATCTTTCTCATGTTCACCTTGTGTTTCACATTTCTATGTTGAGAAAATACATCCCCGACTCTTCTCACATGTTGCAGCCATAAGAGGTTCAGATCTACAAAGAATCTATCCTATGAAGAAGTCCTAGTAGCTATTTTGGATTTTCAAATTTGCTAGATTCGTTTTAAAGAGATTCCTGTGGTTAAGGTTATGTGACTTAATCACACAAATGAGGAGTGCACGTGGGAGGTAGAGGCTGAGATGAGAGAAAAATACCCCTTTTTGCTTAGGATTAGTAATATATTTCACTGCTATTATATTTTATTATTATGTATTGGTTTTGAATATTTAAGAAATTGAACTTTTGCTATTTTGAAGAATGAGTATAATGCTTTCTGATTCATTATTATTTTAAATTCGTGGACGATTTTTTTTAAGGAAGAGAGATTGTAATGTCTTGGAAATTTTTTAAAATTTTAAATTAAAAATTTTTGGGATGTAATTAATTAATTAGATATTATTTTGAAAATTATGATTTTTAATTGAATTAAATTAGTTTTAAATATATTATTATTATTATTATTATTATTATTATTATTATTATTATATACGTATAGCAGGTTTGATTAGTGAAGAGCACCAATCAGACACTATTGTTGCTGAGAGACAGAAATGGAGAGAGAGAGAGAGACCAGAAGTGTTGACTAGCCATTTCACCGTAGTCCGATTGCCTGCAACTGACACTCGCTAGTCCAAGAGAAAGATCGCAACCAGACGAGTTCATCTCCATAAAGCTCATGGTTGATCGACACGAGACGATGCCGCAATGTTCACTGTCTAATTGGCTTTCTAAGCTGATTCTGGCTAACGCTGACCTCTGTTCATGGCGGTTTAGGTACCAATGGACTCTTATCCTCATAAGCTTCATTTGGTATCTCATTTGTAATTTTTTGTTGATGTTTTGATTTGGCCGAACTTCAGTGAAATACAGGTTGCTGACGCATATTCCGGTGAGCCTCCAATGACTAAAGGAGAGTGGTGGATATTTTTATGCACTTCACTTTGAGATGAGTCCATTGACACCAAAGTTAATGAAATCCGTGGCCATGATATTTTTCTGGTGACTTTTCAGTGAGCATAATCAGCATTAATTTATGATGTATGTTTTAATGGTGAAAATGATTATATCAAGTTGGTAACTTATTTATGAATTAGATAATTTATTATAATTAGTTAACTAAATTAAATTTGGAAATTTTGCAAAGTATTATGAAATAATCATGATAACTAGCTTCAGATCATAAATGGTATTATGTATTGAGAATGATGGTTACGAGTTGGCATTGAGAGCCTAATAGGGGCATACAAGGTATTTCATATGTTGAGTTAATTGTCTGCTTTTTAGGGGGATTAGGTCTATCTTAAGGAACTCAGCCGGATTTTTAGTAGATATCTCTATAAAGTAGGATGAGTTGATTTATTGATCATTATGTTCCCATTTGACAATTCTATGATATTTTTTTTTGTTGATCGTCTAGGACCGTTCTCTTTGGCTTCGAGTCAAAGTCACTGAGTTTTCTGATTTTCACCTATTGAATTGTAAGTGATATTATTTAATATATTTTTTTGCTTCCATGCATCTATATTACTGTCTGTATATATTATGTATAATTATGCATTATAGATTAAATTAATAGAAAGCATATGTATGTGTATGTACATTAATTGTGTGAATTATTGTTTGTGATTGCCAGATAAGAATGGGATGACACATGAATCACTTAGGATATGATTGTGATGATGATATGAAGATTGATGAGCATATGATTGGTATATGATGGCTGCTGGCTTACTCATCATCTGTGCACTTTTGCCATTTGAGTTAGCATTGCTGAGATGGTTGTGACCCTTATATTGGATTTAAGAGACAATATTTGGAATTAGAGAGCAAGGTATTGAGGATTGGCTCCCCAAATTAGGATTTAATGTGATTCCTGTGGATTGTTCCTCATCCTTATATGATTATGTGAATTGGATGTCTGAGTAGCACGAATGCATAATCATTTTATTTTAGATTGATATTAGGGTACTAGGTTTATTTATTGTCTAGTATCATTCATTGAGTTGATAAGCTCACTCCTATCTCTTTATTTTTTCAGGTCTCAAAATGAGCTTATCTGTCATATTTATTGTTGAGTTTTCCTGCCTCTTTCTCCAACAGTGGACTAATTGTGGACGTATTTGTATCTATATTTGTATTACTATTAATTTAGAATTCTGCAATTACAGTAGTGTGGTTTGTATCTTATTATTATCATGGATATTGGTACTTGTTTGTCTGTGTTGTAATATGATGTGACAAATGCTTATGGATGATGGCATGATTAGTGTATGTTACACTTGTTACAATATGATGTGATGTGTTGACTATATTAACAGGTGTGTCCACAGTCTTGAGTAGTGAAATCATATATATATATATATATATATATATATATCAGTTGTTAATGTCCTAGTCAGACTAACTACAGGCCTTCGAAGCCTTAAGATTTCTCTTGCCTTAGTGCCGAACGTGCTCTTAGGGTCGGCTTGTGACAAATTATATATATGATTTATTTAACATAGAATTTCTTTGTCATCTACGTATTGATAAATCTTCCAAAAAATATATATTTTTATTTAAAGAAATATGATATTTTTATCATAAAAATGTTAACAAAACTAAATCTTCTTTTTGAATGAATTTATAACAATTTAAGTGTTAAACAAGAGATTAATAAATTATGTTTTTGAGTAAATTCATAATTTAAAAGTAATTCTACACTCAATTTGTGTATGTGAAAAATTACCTACTTAATTCCTTTAGCGCCTGTTTGGTTACTTGGTATGTAGGAATGCGATTAAAAATAATTTAATTGGAATGAAATTTTGAGAATATGAATTGGAATATAAATCCCGTGTATTATATTTAGTTAGCAAAATATAGAAATGGGAATAGCATTATCGCAATATATTTCACTCCCACATCTAAATTTTTATTCCCATTCATTCCCATATCTTTTTCAGAAATAAAAATCCAAAAATATTTTAATTTTATTCGAAATCTTTTATTCAAATTTCTCTTATTATGATTTATCAAACAATACAAATTTTGAAATAAATATTCTATTTTCATTCTAACTTTTCTTAACCAAACAAGTAGAGGTAATTTGTTTTTCAAAATAGGTAGTTGATTAAAGAAATAAAATACTATGTTTTGTTATTATTACTTCTATTTTTTAAATATTAAGCCATATGGTATTAAGGATCTCTACGTAGATCATAATCAATCTCATGGTGTGTGACCCTGAGAGTTGAAATAAGTAATTAACGGAGTTTGAGAAAGGAGAGAGTCAAAGTAATTAATTATTCCCTCCATTTCTTTTCAATTGTTGTTTTTTAAGTTTTTTTCAAGTTATTTAAAACCAATAAATTTTATTTTTTTTTTCAGTTTTATCATCTTTATTCTTGTTAGTATATGTTGCTTTATAATTAATGAATACATTATTTATTGCGATATAATTAATAAGAGTAATTTAGTCATTGTATTACTAAAATTTAATATAATTAATTATTTTTAATCTTCGTTACACAATAAAAAACGATAATTAAAAAAAATTGATGGAGTGTTTTATTTATCTATCATTCTTTACTAGATATAAAATCAAATATATTTATTGGATATGAAAAATTTTTACTATGTATTTTTTTTAAATATTGGGGAAGAATAATTAATCTCGAGTTTATTATTCAAATAAATATGCACTTATTTCTAAATTATTTCTCAGTGTGTCGCTATACATTTTAATTCTACATGACAAATTTAAAAAAAAAAAATCAAATATATGTTTGAAATGATTTTTTATGATATATATATATATATATATATATATATATATATATATATATATATATATATATATATATATATATATATATATCTTCCCCTCATTTTCTTAAAATAATAATAATAATAAAAATTGGGAGACATTATGGGGACATGCATATGACAACCATTATTTAGTACTATTTGCTAGCTAATGCCCAGCTTTTTGTGATATGATTTGCATTGACGCTCCCCACAAAACAGCTCTTTTTTATTTATTTATATTTTCTTTTCTTTTCTTTTTTTTTTTTTAATATATGTGCTCAAGAACTCGCTCTCTTTTTTCAATCCTTATTAGGAAAAAAAAAACAATATTAATTAGTGAACTTTACATTTATTAAATCCCTATTAAATAATTTATTTAGTCTGGCCTTTGTTTCAAACTTTACATTTACCTTTTTTAGGATATAGTAAAATATTTTTTTACCAAATAGTAAAATATATGTTTATTTTTTTTATATTGATTGATTAATAGTGTGTCATGGGTAATGTAGCCATTTTATTAAATGTGAAAAGTGAAATGAATATATTTAAAATTTGTGAAATATATTTAATTATTTTCATTAAATAAATAGAAATTTTATAGTTTTTTCTGTTTTTATTTTAACTTCAAATAAAATGAGCGAAAGAACATATGGTAATCAAAATAAGTTATTTTTTACTATATTGTTGTCCTAATGGTAAATGAAAGCTTTAAACATTTTTGCATATTTATAATCTATATATGTAATAAAAGCTAAGTTATAAGAGTGATCTAGAAATTTTTTTTATCATATTGATCACTCTTTTTTCACTATAAGTGTATGAGTCAATTATAATTAGTAATTTTAAAAATTAAGAATATCGAACCTACAAAAAGAGGAATTTAAATACCAACGTATCTAACTTTTCTAATATTTAATCAATTGAATTAATGTATAGTGGATTGGTTGTTTATATTAAAAGAAATGATCAATCAAAATTAAACTAAACAAGTAATCAATTAAAATGTAAATTTAATGGAGAAAGGACCAAAAATTTAGATTTTGATTGATTCTCAATACTTGTGATTCATGCATACTCATGTAATTGCTCAAGAATGCAAGAAATTAAAGATGGCTTTCCCTCACTTAAGTAAACTCCTCCCTCAAGGTAAATCATTTATACCCAAATCAACCTTACGCTTACTCTTAAAGTCACAAGTATTAACTGGATTTATTAAGTTCTTTAGATAAGCATAGTTGTATAAGACATCGTTTAGGCATACCCATATCTTTATATGGTAACTTTCCTATTGAGATATCAAGTATGAGTGGAATCTCACATTCAAAAAAGATGGACTTAGTGGGGGGATATATAAATGAAAAAGACTCATGAACCTATTGTATTAAGATTTTGGGTTAGAGTATGATATCAAGCCCATGAGTGTGCTCTCTTATTAGGCTCATGAAATAGATCTCCTAAGTAAGGGAGCTCCCTACTGCCAATAAGTACTATTAGAGCCTATGGCTCTATAGGGATGAGTATAAAGACGTTGGTCGAATCTCGGATCGCCACCTCCACGTAAAAGAGTAAGGTTACTTCCAGTGAAAGCAGAAGTGCTCTATGTGATATTGTATACTCAAGTTAAGAAAAGGCTTTCGCTAGAATAAGAGTCCAGACCCATTGTGTAAGCTCACACTTTAAGGGGAGAATATTGGATATCAAGTGTGAATGGAATCCCACATTAAAAAGAGATAGACTTAGTGAGAGATATATTAGTGTTAAAAACCCATAAATCTATTACTTTAAGGTTTTGAGTTAGAGTTTGGTTTTTAGCCCACGAGTTTGTTCCCTCACTAGGCCCCATTATGTATACCTCCTAAGTAAATGAACTTTTTGACATCAACATCTCCTAAATTTACCAGTCCCATGAACAAGTATCACACTTTCACTCTTGCTAGTTCATGTGTTATCTTAGATTACGCAAATGGTGGGAAACACTTACACAACTTTAAACTATCATAAAACAGAACACATATAATACCATAAATAATCAAACCAATATATATCTAAAGCCTAGATGGGAATTTAGTTTCTCATAGATAAATCAAGTAAAGAACTAATAAATTGCATTCTAAAATCATGTTCAATACAAACTGAAATTAAAAACATTTAGATATAAACTCTATGGAGAATTACATAAATTGAAGTTTGAAGTTGAAGATGAATCCCCCACGGACTAATATCCCCTTTTATTCAAATTCTAATTTAACCCTAAATCTAAATTAATTAATTGAGAAAAATAGTATATTATCTATCTACTACTTGTCTATCTTAATTTTAGAGAAAAAAGTGTATTTATATAGGTACTTAGAGCTTCAAATATAAGATTTTTACATTTTTGTACAGCTGTCAACTCCAACACACAAGCTCATGCTCCTCAAGTTGCACAAGGTTATGCACTTTTCTTCTTGGACCAAATTGAAGGTAGAAATAAATCAAAATGCATAAGCATGTGCACTTTTAGTTGCACAAGGTATTTTTATACGAGTTCATGTGTCTTCCTCCTACATTACCTCATACAATCTTAAAAAATTAAACTTATATATTTTTAACTTCTTAATGGAGAAGGATGATCAAGAAATATGTCAACTCTGCTTCTATCCTTTTTTAATCTACATTTGAAATCTACAGATAATATGGTGAGCAATCAACTCAATAAATTATGAAATGCATGTTAATACAGGGTTTTTATAAAGGAACAACAAGTCTGTATACATATACACTAAACATTCATATGTGCTAAAGACAAGTAGGCACCAAAGGTGCACTCATCCTAATAGAGCCATACATAAGAGAACTCAAGGTAAAAATAACCATAATCCCTCTAGTCTTAATAACCATAGGAGAATCCATAGGTGAGATTGAACCACCATTCATATGGTATATGAATAAAATACCATATCTAGTATGAAAATAAAAAGGGCAACTATTTCATTCTTGAAACATCAATGCATGCTTGCAAGGATACATCTGACTTAATTCATACATCCAGTCAGTTGAGTCATCAATGTATATGGTTTAATAGATTATTCCCCATTAGTTTAGATGTTCTATAAGTGTATGGTTCAAGCTTAGTATTGGCTCAATAGGATCATCATCATAAACATTAGGCTATGATTTTTTCACAATACATATTATCATATGAAAGGATCTTTAACAAAAACAATTTATAGTAGATCTTACCATGTATTAACATATTTTATAACGTACCTCACTACCTATAACCTTTTTAACAACACCCTGATCATCATCAAGTTTAGCAACATTATCGTTGGAATAACTAAACCCATAAATCTACTCTCTAAATCTACTTAAGCTTTTCTAAGAAAGCCGAAAGAATGATCTACCACTTAGATCTTAGTTTTAATCTTAAGATTGGTTGATTTCTTTGAATAAAAGGAATAAATGAAGGAGATCATACTGGAACTTAGAGATTCTTAAAGAATATGAAGAACCTTAAGCTACAAGAAGAAAGAGAAGAAATGAAAAAGTTTTGCAATCTGGAATAGTCTATTAGTCTTTATATAGAAAGAAGAAATAAATAAAATATAATCTTAGTGGCTAACAAACTATTTATTAGGTAAATAACTTTTATCCTATGTTTGGATTGATAGAAAATAAGAGAGGAAGGAAAATTCGGGTGAAAAATAAACAGAAAATGTTACTTTTCTTTGTTTGGGAAAAGGAGGAAAATAAAGAAAGGAAAGAACATAGTACATATTTTCCCTCTCTTTTTTTCTCCCTGAAATGAAGAGAAAAAGTGAAAATTGATGGGAAAATGTTACTATTCAGTACTTTCTTTCCTCTCCTTTCTTATTTTCCTTTTATCCAAACATAAGGAAGGAAAATATAAAAAGGAAAATAAAATTTATTTTCCTTCTTTATTTTCTTTCTTTCCTAAAAAATTATCCAAACATTAGGTTAATTTGGGCTATAGCTTCCACTCTAAACCATATTTTTCCCATCACATCTTTTTATAAGCATTATTCATGAAAATATCTTATCATCTTTACTAAGCAAACACTAATGCACTTAGAAGCACTCATTATCTAATCAAAACTTAAATTTAAACTCATCTATACATTGAACAAAAAACAGAAAATGTTACTTTTCTTTGTTTGGGAAAAGGAGGAAAATAAAGAAAGGAAAGAACATAGTACATATTTTCCCTCTCTTTTTTTCTCCCTGAAATGAAGAGAAAAAGTGAAAATTGATGGGAAAATGTTACTATTCAGTACTTTCTTTCCTCTCCTTTCTTATTTTCCTTTTATCCAAACATAAGGAAGGAAAATATAAAAAGGAAAATAAAATTTATTTTCCTTCTTTATTTTCTTTCTTTCCTAAAAAATTATCCAAACATTAGGTTAATTTGGGCTATAGCTTCCACTCTAAACCATATTTTTCCCATCACATCTTTTTATAAGCATTATTCATGAAAATATCTTATCATCTTTACTAAGCAAACACTAATGCACTTAGAAGCACTCATTATCTAATCAAAACTTAAATTTAAACTCATCTATACATTGAACAAAGGTATACAAAATGAACCTATAAACTTGCTTCATAGATCCATAAGCATCCATAACCTCATTGCCAAGCACCTCAACTCGTCTCACTTATTCTGAATTCCTTAGGTAGCTTGCCTATATCGAGTCCTCTATTCGTTTTGTTTGATATGAACTTGTTTCCTCGTTTTGCTTCATAAAATTAAAGTCTCTTGCTATTTATCTTCATTCTCCTCATCAAAGCTTCGCATTTCTCTTATGCTGAGTTTGTCTTCGTCTTCATCATCATTGAGCTCATATATCTGTCTAAGCTTCATCCTCATCATCGAAGCTCATCCTTGAAATCGAACATTGTTCTTACCATAGTTATTAAATCTAGACCGGACATCAACTCAATCTATAAGCTAGGTCAACGGGTCTGTAGTTCAACCATTAGGTCAATAGTTAAACCAATGAGTCGATGTGACTAATTAAATATATAATTTATAATTTTATATAATAAAATAAATATAAAATATTAACAAATTTAGGAGTACATAAACTTCCATTTAAAAATAAAAATTAATAAACTAGATATTTTAATTTACAAACATAAATAAGTCCATTAAATGTTTCATGTGTCTTTAAACTTTTATATCAATGAATCACACTATGGACTAAAAAAAAAAAGAGATAAATTGAGATTTAATAATTTAAATCCTTAAATTTCATCAAAATGTATAAAGTTCAAATATTTCATTATATATCAATTTAAGAATTAAATATAATTAAATTATTAAATTTCACAAATTAAAATTAATTTAACATTAAGAATTAAAATAAAATAAAAATTTTCTATAGAATGAAAATGCAAAATAATTAAAGAAATCTTTAGAAATGAAAGTAAAATTGCATATCATAATAATTTATCCAAATAAAAGAAAGTTATAGTGAAAAAAGAAAAAAAAATTAAAATTGTAAAGCCACCGGATCACTAGTTGGGTCACACAGTGAGTCACCGAGTCAATCGTCTGGATCGTATAATTTTTTATAGGTCAAGTGCAAATCCGATCTAATAACAAACCTAGATCGCTTCAATGCCCTGGTCACTTGGTCGACCTACCGGTTCGGTATGGTTTTAATAACTATGGTTCTTACTATCAAGGTGTCTCCTTCACCTTATAATACTTCACCTCATAACCCATTGCCTAGCAAAACCTCGCCTTATTTTCAAAGCTTGTTCTCATAATCAATCTTAATCCTTACTATTAAACCTCACCTAGTTATCAAAGATTATCCTTACCATGAAGCTTCACTTTATTCTTTACTTTATCATTAGTGTTAGACACTTGTTAAAATAAAGGGTCTATCATTCTTATTGCCTTTTCTCATAACTGTTGTAGAAGTCCAATAGAAATTTCCTAATCATCTCTTCATTTCAAGACCTCGTCAACAACAATACTTGCTCTTTAACTCATAAATTTCCATCACTTACCAGGTGCTTGTAACAATTATAATAATCATTCCAAATCGGTAACAAGCATTATTTTGCTCTCTATATATTAAAAAAACCTTAGGGTATTACACATTGTCTGCCACATCTCTACTAACTCAAACATGATATTCAAGTTTCTCCAAACCCGAGCTACAAAGAGCATTGAGTGAACATGTGATATACTGATTCTTCATCAGTTTGGCATAGAATACAGTCAATAGGCACCTGCACTCCATCCTTTGTTAATATGCACCTAATAGGTAAGCATCCCGTAAAAATCTAACCTCTAAAATGTTTTTTTTTAACGAAAGTGTTAGCGACCATAAATGCTTCCAAACTTTATCAACCTATAAATAAGGTTTAGAGTGAAACATAGCCATGGCCACCTGGTAATCCATTTTGGCTAAATAATGGCCATCTTTACTAGCATGTCAAACCATGGTATCCTCAATATCATTGCATATGCTTAAATGAATGCCATAAATTGCTTCAACATCATGAGAATTAAACAATTCATGTAACATCTCAACAACCCACTCCTTTCTTGATGGAATCATCAAACCAATCATATGTAAATCCCTAAGTTTAAGGAGAGGAGAATTCTAAACATAAAAAATGTTATCAACTTTAAGCCATGGATATGTCCAAACTTTCACATTGGAGCCATTCTTCACTCTCCACCGATAACCCTATTTCAAAAGAGATCGCTTTGCTAAAATACTCTTCTAAGTAAAACTTAGATTATGGTCAATCGAGGGTGATAGAAAGTCTCTAATGGAGAAATATTTGGCTTTAAAAATTCGAGCAACTAAAGTATTTGGATTTTGAATAATGTTCCATTTCTGCTTCGCAAGCATAACAAGATTAAAACAGTGGAGGTCCTGAAAACCCAAATCCCTTCCTTCTTTGCTCACACAAAGACACTACCAACTGAACTAGTGACTCCTTTACCACCAACACCATTCAAAAACCTACCAGCAATAGTACCTCATTCGCTAAAGCTCCTTACATGAAGAGACTGGTAATAAGAAAACACTCATGCAATTAGCACTGCTTGAGCAATTGACTTAAGAAGAACCTCTTTCCAGCTTTAGAGAAGCATCTCTACTTGCAACTATTCAACCGCTTGTATAAATGATCATTGAGAAAAGAAAAAATAGCTTTCTTATTACGACCAATAAGCCAAGGTAGTCTGAGAGATTTACTATTCTTAATAGAGGACTCCACCTAACACAACCCTTATCTCTACAGCCACCGAGTCTTGAACTCTAGCGCTTTAGAAAATGCCAGATTTATGAAAATTTATAACTTGACCAGAAGCCACCTTATATTGATGTAAAATATCCTTCATAACCTACATCTCTCTTATGGATGCTTTTAAGAAGAAAAAGTTATCATTAACAAACAAGAGATGAGACACATACCGTGCTCCATGACTAATTTTACACCTATGAAGAAGATCTTTCCCTTTTGCTCGAGAAATAATGGCTGATAACCTTTTTGTAGATAGGATAAAAAGATATGGGGATAGCATATCACGTTGCCATAAGCTTCTAGATGAAATAATCAATCCTACCAAAGAATAATTAAAGCTTACATTAAAGTAAATCATTGTGACAAAAACCATAATCAAATACACCTATTCTTTGTGAAAACCCGGCTTGAGCAAAATTTGCTTCAGAAACTCCTAATCAATGCGGTCATAAGTTTTGCTTATAACCACATTCAAAGCCACCTCACCATTGTTGCTTCTACACTTAGTGCACATAAAGTGCACATAAAATGAAGGATTTCAAAAGCACTCAGCATGTTATATAAAATTGATCTACTAGAAACAAAAGTTGATTGTGCAGAGGAAATAATCTTAGGGTAAATTTGCTTCAGTCAATTGGCCACTATTTTAGAAATCAATTAATATAACACATCGGACAAAGAAATTGGACACAAATCCTTCATATTTTTAGGATTTTCACACTTAGGAATCAAAATTATAATCGTGTCTCTAAGAGTAGGAGGCATAAACTTACTGGACATCCACTGTTTACAATCTACAACAATGCTAGGGCCTATTAAACTCCAAAAATTCTGATAAAATGCTTGATTAAAGCCATCAAGTCTTAATGCTTTGTCAGGATGCATTTAAGAAATTGTCGTATAGAACTTATTAACCGTAAAAGGTGCCATAAAAAAATCATTATGTATAGTCGAGACTTTGCCCTGAACAACATCTAAGATCAATATTATATCTTTAAGCTTTCAAATTTTCTGTTTTATATATTAAGCCATTTATTTCATCAAATAAATGCAAAAATGAAAAATGAAAACAAAATAAGTCTCCATTTGAAAACTCAACATATCAATTCTCATGTTTAGAAAGTTATTACTAATAGAATTCAATTCTTTGTATATGAAAAAAAAAAAAAAAAAAAGAAAAAAAAAAGAAGTAATGTTTAAAGAAACAAAATCATGTTAAAATGAAAGGATTCTACAAAAATTCACTTCATTTAATGAAAATCAATATTAAATACCTAAGTGTTCTCATTTAAATTAAACATAATTCTTTCTATATAAAGGTAAAAATAAGAAATTAATTACATTTTTTTTGCCTTTTTCAATTATTATTTCAAATAATAGAATTCAAATGATTTATGTTACTTTAAAATTTATTGCAAACATATAAATTCTATTATTAATCTTTTAATAAAATTTAATTCAATTGAATTGTTATGATTTATTCCAAACGGTGCTTAATTAACCATCTTAATTTTTTTTTCTTTTTTGTCCTTGTAATAAAATTAGGACAAAATAAATAAAATTGGTTTAAAATTTTCATATGTATAAAAAGGAGAAGAAAATGGGAGAGGATATTAATCTATTTTCACTCCATTTATATTTACATTTCACAGTTATTTTCTTGAAAATGCAAAATTACAAAAGTCTCTAGTTCATTTTATTAGATTTGATGGTTTTTTTTTGTTTAATTTTATTAGACTTTACATGAAAATATTCAATAATTTTATATATTTCTTACGTGAAATGCAAGTTTTTACTTAGTTAAGAGTAGTTATTTCAAACAAAATCTAGTTAATGAATAGTTAATTTAGATAAAAAAAAATCATTAGAAAGCAGTTTTCTAAATAAAAAATAATTAAATTAATTTTAAGATGAATTGAATGAGAAAAAGTAAAGAGTTTAATAAAATTATATTTACTTATAATTATTATCATTTCTAGTGATATATCAAAATTATTACTAATAATACGGAAAAAAAAAAATCTTAGGCTGCAAAATATAAGAACCGTGTATTATGAATTGGTGGTTGGCGTGGATAAAATATATATATATATATATATATATATATATATATATATATATATATATATATATATATATATATATATATATATATATATATATATATGTTCTATAAAAAAAAAAAAAAAAAGTCTATTCGGACCTTTTATTAATTTATATTGTGATCTATTGAACACAACTAACATGTAAAATGACATTAAATAAAAATTAATGATATTATTTAGACACGAAAAAGTGCGTGTATTGATACACATGAAGTATTTAAACATTTTCTTTTTTTGAAACTCTGAAATATTCAAAATCATTAAATTTAATCTCTAATTAATTTTAATTAAAAATAATAAAAGATTTTTAAAGAATTAAAAATTTGTAATATATATAACAAGAATCAAAATATTAATTATTTCAAATTAAAAAATATATATATAAATAATTTATCCTTAAAAACATAGCTATTGAATAAGTACTTTAAACATTTAATAAATGGAAATTGTAATTTACAATGTCTCTCTCCGTATTCTCTGTTTGCTAAACCCATTGAATGCAGTGGCGAAGCAAATGTTTAGTGAGGGGGCCATCGCCTAATTTTCCGGATTCGATTGAAATGCGACGATTTTTTATTTATAAATAACTCAAAACTGAAATAAAAAATTTTTATATTATATTATTTTAAAAATTTTAAAATAATATAACTCAATAATATTATATTTCAGTTTTAGTCTAATCAAATCTAATATAATATAATGATTTGAAGTTATAATCTTGAAAAATTCACAAAAAATTTTCTTCTTCTTTAAATTTTCTATTTTATAATAATAATAATAATAATAATAATAATTTCTTAATAATCAGCAAAAGAATTTTAATAAAAAATTAATAAAAATCTATAAGTAAGAAATTAATTAGAAATTTAGAAATTGAAAAACAAAAAATCTACAGAAAATTATAGAATCTATAAATCTAACTTGAGCACCTGCCTTGGTTTTAGGAACGTGTTTAGGTGAATGGCTGTATCAAGACTTGAAAGCGTGCCATCTGATAGAAGTTCTTCTAGCAGTTGATATAACATCTATACCAGAAACTCTCATTTACATAGAAGGTAGCTTACCAAGAAAATTACTTGAGGCATAAGTAAAAGGGGAAAGTTTTGAGAAAGCTTCGCTGACTTAGGAAGGAGGGAGTATGTTTCCTAGGCTTTTCTGGTCTGAGCCTTTGCTCTGGAGCTCCAGCCTTAGTGTCATTCACTTTGGCTTAAGATGAAAATGGGCATTTAGCATCAAGAGCCTAGTAGGTAGATGAAACATTTTTGTCACTCATCAATAAATATTATTTACATGAAATTGCTCAATTTTGAGTTGAAATAAAAGGCTCGAACACGCAAATTTGAACTCCATAAAACTTTAAATTTTAAATTTTGTGTTTTGAAAAAAAAAGTCATTTGCATTCATTATAATTTATGTGAAATTTATAAAAAAATTCACAAAGTTAGAAAATAAATTTTATGAAGAAAAATGTAAATACTATCTCATTCTTTTTCTCTTTCTCTGTCCTTCTTCTCTTGCTCTCCGTTTCTCTCTCTCTCTCTCCTCATTTTTTATTTCTCTTTCTATTTTATGGGTTTTTCTCTTCTCTTTCATTCAAATTTTTATTATATTTTGAATTTATATATTGAATACAAATATTTATGAAGTATATTTGGTTTTTTTTAAGTGCATTATTTTTCCAAATTATTACATTAAATGGTAAAATTAAGAATATTTTAGGAAATAAGGATAAAAGTCTCAATTTCAAATTTGCTTCAGATATAGAAATATAGAATTCAATTACGCAAGGAGCTTATCATTCTAAAGAGGATAAATTACTATAACACTCATGAGATTTGTCTTATTTAATATTTTAATCCCTGCTATTTAAAAATTAATACTTTTAGTCCTTAAGTAAATTTAAGTAAAAATATAAAATTTTGAGAGATTAAAATATTTTATAATATAGTAATTTATTTAACTTAAAGGAAAAATATAAAAATTTTGAGATGTTAAAGTATTTTATGTTCAAATATTTAAATAAAGAATATTTTTTAAGGATTAAAAATATAATGTATTTCAAACTTTAAGAATAATAAGTATTATATAAATTTAAATGTGAATGATTAAAATTTAGTAAAATTTTCTTAGTTTTATATTTAAAGACTAAAGTGTTCTTATTAAGGAATATCATGAATTAAAATTGCTAATTTTTAAACATAAAGAATTAAAGTGCTAATTAAGACAAGTTGAAAGGTCTTTTTGTAATTTACTTCTTTCAAATATGATGAAATGTATTTACAAATTAATAAATTTTATATTTTTAATTTATTTATTTCAAACATTATATAAGTATTTCTTGAAATTCCATCAAAATGTAGTTATCTAGTATTCTGTTAATTAGATGCATTTTGGCTAATGCAGGGGAGTAAAGGGGTTAGAAATTAATAGGTAGAATTAGAATATTTAATAGGAACAATTTTATAAATTTAGATAATCTTTTTTTTTTTTTTTTTTTTTAAATCTAAATGGTATTCATTAAGAAGATTCAGAAAACAAAACATCAGCTATGAAATGAGGAGGAATAGAGAACCACTCTTGAATGACTACCAAAGAATGTTCAACAGCTTTAGCCACAAGGTGGACTACTACATTCGCATACCTCCTAATAAATTTAAATTGCACTTGCTGAAAAGTGCTCCATTAATATAATACAATCATCAACAGTCAAATGGAAACAAGAATTTAGATATTCTTTAGTTTAACAAAATTTCAGGATATATATAAATATTTCATATAAAATCTAATAATCATATATATATTTGACTTGATGATTAACTACTCATTTGAATATAAACTAAAATTAGATGGCAATGCAACAACATATCTTAGAACTTGGCATAATTTGGATAATATATTCACTTCACATTATTTGAATTTTATTGTTTGGTTCTTCCAATTTTTTTTTTCAAAGATGATTGTTTATATATATATATATATATATAAAGAACACAATTATGATGAGGTATGCAAAAAGATTTTTTAGATGCTCATGAAAATATGTACAAGGAAGCAATAAACAAGAAAAATATGGGCATTCAATCAATAAGAAGTAGCCACCTTTAATTAAGGACAATTTTATCATTTGTTTCTTATATATATGTATAGAGTTGTAAATATAGAAATGTGGAGTACAAATAGTGCTATTCATGATAGAGTTTTATCTCTATAAGGATGGGCTAGGTTGGTTGGATTAGGATTGATCAAAATTTTTTCTAGCTCATAAATTTTAAGCTAGAAAAAAAAAAAAAAATCATCCAATGAATTTAGAGTTGGTTTTAGGTCACATCAATTTACTAAAAATAGATAAAGTATATATTTTTAATTTCTTAAAAATAAATATTTGTTAACATATAATCATTATTATTATTATTATAAAAGAAGAACATATATCAAAGATGTAAATACATAGTTTAACTAAACAATAATAATAATAATTACTCAATCTAGTTCCATACAATAACGCCAAAGTTATCTAATTCTTCTATAAATTAAACTCACTTGATAACCTAATTTGGATTTTAATGTAGGTTATCCATACATCACAATTTACAATTGTGCTATGCTAAATGAGCCAATCCTCATTTGTCTATCAAATGAGTTTTGACTTATAGAATATATGGGTGTTTTTTTTTTTTTTTTTTTAATTTTTTTAGAGTGAATTTTGATAATATGATTAGACCTCCTTGCACATCATATAAATTTTGAAAAATAAATTTTAAAAAATGGTATATAATGAAAATTTGTTCATAAATTCTTTTTAATTCTCAATTTTTTTTTTTACAAAATATTATGATTAGCATGAAAATGCTATGTAGTTAAAAAACTATAAACCACATTAATTATAATTAAGATTGTGAATAATATGATTTATTTTCTTATATAAATTGAATATTATGGTTCTTTTGAGATTTATATAATTTATTAAGAGTTCAAAAAGAGCCATCATGAACAATGAGCACCATTAAAATTTTTACATGCAAATAAAAGACCAAAATCCACATCTTACTTTTGATAATTGAAACCACTTGAAAAAAAAAATATATCCAAATCTATCCAAGTTGAACAATTAAGTGTTCTTGTATAATGCTCTTTTAGTCTCTCCCTTTTTCAACTTCAAAATGAAAATGATGGGTTGGTTAAGGAAATAAGGCCATTTTTTCATCCTACAACCACAATATATAAGATTTTTATTATTATTTTTTTTAGTAAATGGTTTTTAAAATTTTTATATTTAACTAACTTTTTACATCAATTATTCATTTATATAAATCATTTGCAATGCTCAAATTCTAGCTCTTCAAGCCAAACTTTAATAAATAATGTAATCAATACCTTTGAAACTATTCAAATTTACTAATTAATTGAAGAATTATTTAATTGATTAATAAATAATTTGTTAATTTATATATTAATTAAAAAAATTAATTTATCAATTTTTTTAAAATATAAAGAGTGTAAATTTTTTTTAAAATCCAATATACTATTTAATTAAATAATATTAATAAATAGTAATAGGTGAGACTTGAGAGAATTAATAAATAATATGCATGAAAATTATAAAATTTATTAAAATAAAGAGTATAATTAGTTTTCTAGATAAAAAGAGTTAAATTGCTGTTAGAGTTTTATTTTCTTATATTGATTCTTTATTGTGAAAAATTTAAGTAATATAAAAAGTCTCTTGACGATGCTTACCAAATTTCAACTTACCATTATTTTATGCACTATTTACTTAAACAAAACAAGTTCACAAATTTAGTTATTGTTATTAAAAAGAAGTCATAGATTTATCTATCTTTTGCAATCAACTAAAACTATTTGGTATATACTTAATACGCTAGTACAAGTTCCAAATCAAGTGTAAGGAAACATTAATTTTATGAGAAACTAACTAACATTAGAGTCATATTTTACGAAAATCTCCTAATTCAATGATGTAAACATATAATTTTGATATATTAGGAGATAATTAACTGATATATTAAATGGGACTTATATAGTTTTTTAAATATATTGTCTTATAAATTTAATGAAATATTAATTTATCATAAGTTACTTTAGCATTGTTGTAGAACACCTACTTTTAAAAATTTGAAAAATTATTTTTTATTTTAATTAATTCTACTTTTTTCCACTTATTTTTTTAGAAAATGTTGTGTATTTTTTTAAAAGCCGAATATAAAAAAGCAGTTATAAAAAAAAAATTAAAAATAGCTGAGAAAAAATAAATCGGGTTATATTTGTCCCTAATTGAAATTGATTAAAAATATTATTTAATTAAAATTATTAATTTATTAGGGTTATATATATATATATATATGAAAAATTATTATTATGAGGGCAAATAAAAAGCAAGAATTTGAATTCATTGTTTATATTTTAAAAAATACTGCAAATTTAAATTTTTTATGTAAAATAATAAATATATAATTATTAGTTTTCAAGTGGATGCTGTGCTTAAAAAATAAAAATTCATTTGATTTTTAAAAATAAAATAAAAATTCTGAAAATTATTATTATTTTTTTAAAAATATAGTGTCAAAAGAGTCTATAAATATAATTGTCAACAATGAAGAGGAGGGAGAGAGAGAGTGAGTGAGGATTTTAATTTTGTCGTGTAGCAAGGCAACAAGCCAACGTGGAGTGGTTTGAAAATAAGGGAAATAAAAGGGGCAAAAAGGTAAATTTAAGGGATGGACCCCCAGAAGTATTGATAAAAATCAAGAATAAAGAAATGGAGAGAAATTGAAAGGGCTGTGTAGGGTAGGTTTAGGATAGGACAGCTTTGTAATTATAAATAAATAAATAAAACAATTTCTCTCTCTAGCTCTATCTCTGTCTCTCTCTAGAATTATTTATTAAATTAAATTAAATTTTTTTGAGTCTTAAAACGCATATTCTTAGAAGGGAGGTGAATCGTGGTGTTAAAAATCGGTACAAAAATGCTTTTTGCTTAGAGAGAGAAACAAGAAAGAGAAAAACAAGAACCTGATGCCCTTTTGATGTGTGAGTGGGTGGTGCTCTTTTTTTCTTCTGCTTTCTCTCTCTAGAACCCTCTCTCCCTCTCTCTCTCTCTCTCTCTCTCTCTCTCTGGTTTTTTGTTTTCCCCTTCTCCTAAGTTCTCATTTTCTGCCCAAAAATCATCTCCATACGCTCACACACATACACACACACATAAAAAAAAAAAAAAAAAAAAGGCTTAAGGTTTGTTTCACCAGAAGCTTCTCTCTTTGATTGTGGGTCTTCTTCTTTTCCTTTGTTACTTGTTTGTTTGTTTGTTTTTTTTTTTTTTCAAAGATCAGTGTTTTTTTTAGAGCAAATGGGAAAACTTTGGTTTGATTTTATGATCTGTGTGTTTTTAGTTTCTGGGCAAGTTTCAATTCTTTGAAAGTCTTCTTCTTTGATTTTTCAAATGGGAGGAAAATAATACTCAGTCTCTCTTTCTCGGGTCTGATTTCTTTTAGTCAGTTTTTCTTGTTTGAACTGTTCATTCGTCATACTATGTAAAAATGGGGACTTATTATTATTATTATTTTTTTGAATTTCTAATTGATAACTTCTGGCTATGTGTCTAAACCTTGTAAATCTTTCACTTTGTAGCTTTTGTTTTTTGAGTTTATGTTTCTATTTTTGTGTTTGATAAATTACCAGGAACTTGGTTCCTCGCCTATCTAGCTAGCTAGCTAGTTCTCTTTCTTCTTAATTCGGTTTCTTGTTTTTGCCACTAAACTCTATTATCATATGTTTTGCTTTTGGAGATTTGATTGTTTTGGGGTTATGGTGGTGGGGATTATAGTTCTTCAAAGTACAAATTTTAAGCACTTTTTAATTTTTCTGGGTTTACCTACATAAAATAACGGTCATCCAGTATACTTTAAGGAGTTTCTACATCATCTTTGCTTATGGGTTTTGTTCTTTTGCTTATTTTGTGCTTTACTTGATCAATCAAAACACATACAGAAATTAATAGATACTTGAATTCCACTCATTCTTACCACATAAAATAACGTTCTAGAATCTTCTTCTTTTGGGTCATCTTTAAAACTCTGTAATTCTTGATTGATTGATTGATTGATCTCAATTAGTTAATTAATTTCTCTCTTGTAGGCTGCAGATGGATGAAGAAGATTCAAGTGGGGTTATTGCTTGATCTTGACAACAGAAAGAAAATAAAATAAAATAAGCTGGGCTGATCCTTTGCTGTTGCTGGCAGCTGGAGGCAGGTGGAGGCTGTGAGAGTGGCTCTCGTGGTGGTGGTGGTGGTGGGGGTGGGGTTTGTATTAAAAAGAGAAAGATAAAAAAGAGAGTGAGTAGCAGTAAGTGTTTATATATGCTGAAGGCTAAGAGGTTAAAGATAAGGCCCAGTGGAAGTGGAAGAGATAATACTAGTAGTAGTACTTGTAGTTGTGGAGACGCTTGTGACTGTTTCAAAAACAGCACAAGAAGAGAGAACCTAAGCATCAGATGTTATCCATTGAAAACCATCCACCAGATCCCTCGTGTTCTTGCCAATTTCAACAACTGAACAGTACTAGTAGTGATGAGAGGGCTTCTCATAAGCTGCACCTTCCCTTGCCAGAGGTAGATCTACCAAACCCACCTCTTGATCATCATAACCCACTGGGTAATTTCTCTATAAGGTAAAAATTTCTATGCTTTTTTTCTTCTTTGGAGATGAATAGTGCTATTTTTTTTTTCTTCTTTGTTTTTGTCATGGGTTTTCTTTGTTATGGTGATTTCATAATCATCTAATGTTTCAAGATCTTTCTCGTCTCAGATCCAGAGTTTTTCTTTTTACATCTTCTTTGCGGCTCAGTTGGTGATGGGGCCTAATTCTTCACACCCCATCTTGTCTCTATTTTGGTCCCTGACGAAGAAGCTTTTGCTTGCTTGTTTGCTTTGCCTGGTGAAGCTTTTGCCAGCCAGCAATATGCTTCTTGGGGTTATGTTGACGTTTTTAAACGATTTTAGTCAATATTCACCTACTCTTTCTTTCTTGATGCTTGTGATTTCATGTCACTTTGTACAAATCCCCCTCTCAATCTGTACTTGTTCTAAATGGGGTTGCAGACTTTTCTTGCTTCACCAGATTTTTCGAATCTAGTTGTCATGGGGTTTTCTTGGCTCTTTATCTACTTAGTTACTGTTCTTATGATTTTCTTGGAGTTCCATGAGCCATATGATATAAGGGTCTGTCTCATGGTTGTGATTGTCTCAACTCCTGTAGATTCTGAGTTTGTAACTTTTTTTTCTTTTGTGTTAATGACTTTGTTATATCAATTGCTATCAGTAAATAACAGCAAGCACTGGTTTTGGTTCTTGCAGAGGTTTTGTATCTGCAGCCCGGAGTAATGATATCGAGAACAATTGGCCTTTTTCTCTGAAAAGTTTGCAGCTTTGTTTCAAACATGGCTTGACGGATGTGTTACCACCATTTCAGCCTCTTGATTCAGTAAGCAACCAGCCGCTTAAGAGATGTACGGTTGATTCTAGTTCATTTGAGAAGCAAAACACAAGCAATTTCGTCAAGGAGGCCTCTAGGCCAGATAATAATGATACCCAGTTGAATAATAAGCCAGCTGAATCTTGCATAGATATTAGTTCATGTAGATCTGGAGAAGAAAATGATTTCCCATCCACAACAACAAGTGTGTCTCAATCTGAGATAGAGTCACTTGCTGATAACAGGCAATCTAGCTCACCATTAGAAACTGAGAATTCAAGGAAAAGTTCGGTTGCAGTTGAGGCTGCTGAACCTTCTGGAAGCAACAAGGCTGAGAGCACCTCCCGGCCGTTGAGCAATAAGAAGTGCAGGCTGATCGTGAAATTTGGTGGAAACTCTGATCGTAGCTCAACTGAAGATATTGCTTCTAATTGTACTACTGTATCAGAAACAATGGCTTCAAAAGTTTGCCCTGTTTGCAAAACTTTCTCATCAACGTCAAACACCACCTTGAATGCTCACATTGATCAGTGCCTTTCTGTGGAGTCAACACCCAAATGGACAGCTGATTCTAAGCTAACAAGACATAGGATTAAGCCGAGGAAGACAAGGTTGATGGTCGATATTTATTCTACAGCTTTACCTTGCACATTAGAAGACCTTGATCGAAGAAATGGGACAAACTGGGCCACAGTTTCAAGTTTGCCCACTGAGGATACTGAGAAGATTGAGGCTACTAATGAAGGGAAGAAGCAAAAGGTGTCACCAATTCATCCCCAGGATGCTGGTGATGTAGGTCCAGTTTATATTGATGCAAATGGCACCAAGCTTAGGTTTATATCGAAGTTTAATGCTCAAACATCAATATCAAAAGTAGGGGAAGATAGTGGAGCAAGGAAACCTTTGAAAGGAGATAAGGGAAGCAGATGCATTTCAAAGAAGAAGAAGAAACGCCTTGCACAAAAAAATCACAAATATTTGAAACTTGCTCCTCAAAGCAAGAAAAGTTCCTCCAGTAAGGCCCAGGTACAGCACTTTTCTTTATACATAAGTTTTTGTTTCTCTACATAAGTTTTTGTTTCTCTTCTTCTAAAGAATTTATGCATCTCTTGATTGACTCCCTTAAATCATTTCTGAGACCAAAGAATTTGAGAATTTATTAGAACAGCTAATTTGCTTTTTATGTTTTATTACCAAGAAATACTTTAGTATGTTGTATTTTTTGGGGTAAAATATGTTAGATGCTTCCGTTAGTGTTGAACTACCTTCATTTCTTGGGATTTAGCTCTTAGTTCTGGGAATTGGTTGTATGATAGTTCCTGAATATGCACAAAGGTTCTAGAACAATATCATGTTTGGTTCTTCTTCCCTTCAAGGCCATTTGAACTACTAGTCCTTAATGATCTTTTTATGAAAATTCTATAGAATTAATGTTCAGCTGTAAATGGTTGTCAAAATTGTTGTGAACAGACTTCTGAAGGTCAAGAAGAGTGTAAAGGAGAGGCAAAAAGTTGTGAGAAAGAACATCCAATGTCAAAACAACGCAAACCTAGTGAATCTGGGACTTTAAGACCATGGGTTTGCTCGAAAAGAAGAGGTTTTGGGAAGAAGATTGCTAGTCAAGAGGGCCATCAGCCTGTGAGATGTAATTGGCATGTGCCTCGAGATTTACTGGTCGAGAATGGTCAATCATTTTTAGGTGATTCTATTGCAGAGGGGAATCATGTTCAGAAATTTGCCAATCTGTCTGAGAATCCTATTTCTTCCTCTGGAAACAATGAGAGGATGGAAAAGTTATTTCATAAAGTTCAAGTTAGCAACAAGAGGGAGCAGTCTCCTGGGAGAAAAAGAGTGGGAAATCTCTTGGTGGAAGGTAGGACAAGTGACAATGTGGATAACTCTTTGCCACCGATGAAACAAAATTCCGGTCAACTGGGCAATTGTGGAACTTCAGTGCATGATGGTTTTATGCTGAAACCGTCAAACTCTACCAGGAATCATGCATCTTCACTGAGCAAGAAGACAGTTGATACTCACAGAGATACAATCAGTAATTCAGATATTTCTCACATTGCTAGCACAAAATCTTCTCGGAATGCTCATGCAATTGTAACTAAAGCAATGAAATTCTCATCTTTTAGGAAAAACATCATGTCTGTCAGTGGTCGATCTTCTGCGACTGAATCTATGCCTAATAAAATTAAGAAGTGGACAGCCTTGAAGAAGTCTCAAGTGCACTTCACAAAAAAGAGAGATGTAGTGACTTGGCATTCGGAAGTTGATCAACAGTATGATTTGATGCATGGGGATGCAGAAAATCAAGTTGAAAGAGAGGAAATAGATGATGAGGAGTCTCTGGAGGGAACTACTGCCCAGGAAACTAGGCAAGAAAGAGGATTGTTTTGTACTTCTCAAGGAGAAGAAGCATTGGCTTTGAGGAGCTCAAACTCTACGCCTCAATGTAATGATCATGAAGTGTGGGTAAGTGCTGATTCTTCAGTTCAAGTCGGTGATGATTTTATAGAGAAAATTGATTGCTTAGACTCTGCTAGAAAACATGTTCGTGTCTATGTGGAGGACATTGTTGTTGAACCATCTTCTAAGACTTTTGATGGGAGGAGTGCAATTAAGTCAGTAGACTCTGACTTTTATAAGCTCGGTAATTCCTTGAAGGTCCATTCTGGCTCTCTTCGATCTGTTGAAGGTTACAGAGGGCTTTTATGTGGGTCTGATGCTCCAACGGGTCCAACTGAGCCTGATTTTGTTAATGACCAAGAGATGTTTTCTGCTGATGAAGTTGGCAATGGAATCAATGGAACAAATGCTGATATGGGATTGGAGTTGGATTCTGAGGCTGGGCAAGGAAACTCTTTTCCTGAGGTTGATCCAATACCTATTCCAGGACCGCCAGGCTCATTTTTGCCAAGTCCGAGGGATATGGGCTCAGAAGATTTTCAAGGGAACTCTTCCCTGACCACAAGCAGGGTTCATTCTTCTCCAGATCAGCATGATGTGGTTGATGGAGATTCATCAGATTCCCCTATGTCTGCAGCATCCACTATCTCTAACTCCACAGCAGGTAGATCTGATTTCAATTATTCAGAGCCATCATCAGCAGTAGGACCTTATGCTGTTCAAGACAAGGTTAGGTCAACAGGTGCTAGTGTTGAGCCTCCACTACAAAGTACTGGTGCTGTGCCACAGCCAACAGGTGCAGAAATGGAAAGAACTACTTTTGATGGAGAATATTTGAAACTTGATAGGATCTATATTGAGAAGGGACCTCTCAATTTCAAGAATGATCAGCCATGCTGTTGCCAAAGGAAGGAAAGATTTTCTCAAGGTGTTGCTTTAAATTATCAAGAATCACAACTTTTAAGACGAAGAAAACTGGCTTCGATGACAGTTCCTGCTGGTGGAAAGTATATAGATTTCAACTCCAACCTAAGGCCAATTGATTCGGATGTGAAGCCTGAATTAGCTCCTCCAATCAGTTGCCCCAGTTCAGTATCTGAGAAGTTGGTTCTTCCAGTCATTAAGCCCCTTGCAGGTCCAATTCCTTTCAAAGATTCTCCCAATGCTGGACCAAAATTTTTAGCTCGTAGTGATTCTGATTCTGCTAGTCCATCTGCTTCCAATCCTATACTTAGGCTGATGGGAAAGAACTTAATGGTGGTTAACAAAGACGAAGATATGTCTGTGCCACTTGGTGGGGTCCAACCTAATGTTCAGAATAACCATCAAATCTCTCCGTTTGTGGCCTTTTCCAGAGCCTCTCCTGGCAATATTCAGAATCAGGATTGCCATCCATTGCATCATATGGGCTCCCAAGCTTCTGTCATCTTTGGACAGAACTATAAATCCATAGGTCAGTGCTTTGATAGTGGGTTGTCAAATGGTTTTAGGAGAGAATCTGATTCAAGGTTACCTCTACATGTCCGACCACCAGCTGGCATGTTTCAAGACCATCGTACAGATTGCAATTTTGCAACATCCATGGAGTGTCATGAATACAAAGGTGATTACAACATTTCAAGCCGGCATAATAGGCTAAAGAACAGGCTAAATGTATCACCCACAGATAATAATATGGAGAAACTGGTAGCAACTCCTGACCGCCATTGTCAGCGTATAGATTCCTCCACAAATGCAGTAAAAGAAATCATCATCATTGATGACATTCCTGAAACTGAAAATGCTGTAAGTAGAGATGTTGCAAAATATACTGAAGGTGGGAGGGAAAGCCAAGTAGTTTCTCCCGGTATCTCAATTCCAACAGCTCTGCATTCCTTTTCTTGTTATCAGTCACAAGACCATTCTCTCCTCGGTGAATTGCCTATGGTGCGTAATGCCGGCTTTCATGCAACCCCCACTAAGCTAGGCAACACATGTCTAGGTAGGTGGGGTTGTACATCAGAAGGCTCTGGTGTGCTGCAGCGCAGTCCTTTTACTGCTGTGTCATCCTCGCCTGGTCATCTAAAATCCGCAGCACTGCATTATTCTCCAGGCTTTTCATAGTCAATATACTTCCAGCTGCCATGGTTTCTGCAAGATTGTGCGTTACTATATGTTGCTCGCCAATCACACTTGTACTGAATTTGAGATTCTTCCACCGACGACTATCAGTTTCCAGAAAACTTATGGGGTTTAAAAATGACTAGCAGAAATAATGGCGGTTCCACCAAAGACAACCTGCATAAGCTTTAGCAATTGGGAACTTCAGAGAAAACGTTTGTATTCGTTTCTAATGTATTGAATGTTGAGTCAGATTTCAAGCAGTTTTTTAGGGTTCTGCTGAGGCAATCTCAAAGTTTCCTAAAGACTTCGATAATGTATAAGCAATCCTTGAATAATAGTTAACAAGGAACCTTGGCTGAAAGACACAAGTCAAATGTTCCTATAAAGAAAGGCTCACCTTTGTTTTTTCTTTTTTATTTAATTTATGACATTTTTCCCCTTTATATTCTATTAATCTGAGCTAAAGTCAAGTGTTCCTATAAGGAAATGTTTCACTTTTTCTTTATATATATATATATATATATATATATATCATTTGCACTGTATGTTCCCCATTTACCATCCTATGCATGGTATTACATGCAGTGCATATGTTGAAAGTCACAAAATCACTTGTTCTGACCTACATACTGTTTTCCACTCCATTAATGGTTATAAATTCCTGAGATTTTATTTTTGTAAGCGTGTGTGTCATTATTTCAAAGGTTTTTTTTTTATTAAATAATCTTATTGATATGTCTGTATCATTTTATAATTAAAGATTCGTGACGCCAATGTATTATGTTTTTCATGCAAGCTAATGAAAAATTGAGGTTAAAGTTGATTTCTATTGTTTTAGGTATATTCCGATTTTATAAACTTATAATCATAAATTAAAATGATAGTGTAAAAGTAATTATAGAAAGCCTATGAGTACGATTATATATATATATACATATTAGCCTCAAGTCCCATGATGGATAGATGCGAGAAAGAAATTCTTGAAGTCATTTTCATGATTCAGCAAAGTTCATATATTAGCATAGGTGCATGCATGGTACTACCCTTATATGTAATGATATGACTGGAAGTTCCCACATGCCTTTGCCTAATACAGAAATTAGTGATGGAGATATGCTTATTGCTAGCTGTGCCTGTGTGTTGCTTTTAAAACATTAGATTAGATTTAGATACACGAACCATGCAATTTCTTTGTGTTCCTTCTTTCCATAAGATCAAATCTTGTAAGTATATATATATATAATTATCTTGCTAAACATGCTTTTTCCTTTTATCTTTTTATATTGATTATTTTATAGATAATGAGATGAATTTTTTGTTCATATTCATAATACTACATTTTGATTTTTGAAATTAAAAATATAAAATCATATATTAAGAAATACCAAAACTCAAAATTGACTTGAATTTTTTTTGATAATTTCCAATTGTATTCGTAGAGTATATCGTCCAATCGTGTTTTGATAATCTCCTTTCATATTGATTAATCAAGCTAATGATAAACTATATATATATATATAATGGGTTTTTTATATTAACTTTAAAAAAAGGGAAAAAGAGATTTTTGAGATTGTTGTTATTAGTGATATTTCAATTTTGAATTTTGGCCTTCATTTTTAAAAAGCCTTCTTGTATTCCAAAAAAATAAAAAAACACACTTGTATATAAAATATACATTTAAAAGATCAATTCTTATTCTTTTCTTCTTTTATACTGATTCACTTGGGAAATAATTAAACTATTAGTTTTTTCACTAACGAGTACTTTAAAAAGTGTATTAGTTAAAAAATAAAAGTTCAAAAAAAATAAATTTAAAAATAAATGAAAAGTATATATGTTAATCTATCACTTAAAATGACAGTGATTAAAATAAAATATAATTTTAATAAAATCTTTAATTTTTTATTTTTTCCCTTAAAGCATTCTTTAGCAAAATCATTAATCCATAATGGGTCTTCCAAACTAACTTTGCCAAAAAAAAAAAAGATTGTTACATATTAGGTGAGAAGATTTGTATTATTAATAATAATAATAAAATCTTAAATCTTGACGTATTTATAAATAGTTTACTTTTAAAAAAATTGAAATTAATGATGGAAAAAGAGCACACTTGTATGTATAAAGATGGAGGGTAGTACACAAAAAATGAAGATGTCGACAGATATATTTGCTCCTATCTTTTATATATATATATATATATATATGGTCTGTCTTCTTCGCTTTGGTGACATTTTTTTTAAAACCTTCGTTATTTTGTGAGCTAAAAAATTAGAAAGAAATGAGAAATAAAAAGGGGTTTATAAGATATATAATTTCGATGTGGGGTAGGACAAGAAAATTGCATATATACATAAAGAGAGGGTAGGACCCTTTCGAAGAGATAGGTATAGGGTAAAAGAGAAAAAAGAAAATAAAATAAAATCTCAAATGACAGAGTCTCTGTAGATTTTGGTGATTGAATTCAGTCTTTTCTTTTTATTTATTTATTTCTTTGTTTGTTTCATTTGTTTCTCTTTGCTTTGGTACTTGCAAATTCGAAGAAATACATTGAGAGAGATAGAGAGAGAGAGAGAGAGAGCATCAAATGTAGCCGTTATATATATAGTAATATGAAAGAAAGTGCACGAAATGGATGGTAGCAAAATATAAGAGTAAGTTTAACACGACATTGTCAAAAAAAATAAAAATTAAAAAAAAAGTTTAACACAACGAATGATTATATATATATATATATATATATATATAAGCGAAACTGATTATAAAAGAATAAAAATCAGCCACATTAAAATTATCTTATGAAATTAAAAAGTTTCGTTTAATATTCAAAAACTATTTAGCAACACATATATATATATATATATTAAAAATGGCGGATTGATGTGAGTATTGCCTAATTTATAAAAGGGTAACCTTAAATAACAAACAGGTCAAAATTATTATCCATAATTCAGAGTATTTACTAAACATGACAATATGTTAGAATCATGCCTAAAAAATATGCAATTAAAAATTTAAACTTAAAAGTAATTAAAATGTTAAAAAGTTGATACTAATTTTTAACTGTCCACTATTTGCATCTAATATGAATTTTAAAATTTATGAAATTCATTTTAAATTTTTATATTTAATATAAATGAAAATATCCATTCCATTCTTAAAAGTTATATGAAATTCAATATTAATTAAATCAAAATTTATTATTTTTAATTATCAAAAAAAGAGTTAATAATATGTATTAACAGCAAACTATATATAATTAAAAACAACATAATTAGATAGAAAAAGTAAAACCTAACTCCTAATCAAATGATGATGATGGTCAATGTGGGTGGGTTGAACGTGGGAATGTGCATTTTGCATGGTTAAAGAAATAAAATCTTTAAGCTTCTTAAATCTTTTGAAAAGTAATTTTCATCCTTGAATTTTTTTTAAAAAATTTTATACTATCCTTCTAAAATTAACAAACTAGATATGCCATTATATGTATATATACATTGACACAACTAAGAATAAATAGGAGCCTAGACATCCATCAAATTTCAAAATTTATCTCTATATAATTATCATAATTATTTAATTAATTATTTTAAATTTCTTATTGATTCCCCAAAAATTAAATTTTTATAAATACTTTCAATTTTTTTAAATAATATATACACACACGGATTAAAGACAAGACACATTCTTTCACAAAATCATAATAATTTTATAAAAATGTACTAACTATATAGTTCACACACACACTCTTTCTATATACGATATGGATTCCTAAAGGACCAGACTTCACTCCTACAACATAATATGGCCATACCGCACACAAGTTAACATTATTTTTTTTTTTAAAATAAGGTATATACACATAATTAGGGACATGACATATAATTAATTCACATCTTATAAACATAGGAAAATCTTTAAAAGTTTATTTAGTTAAAAATATACTATTATAAAAAAATATAATTAATTTTTATTTTTTTGAAACAAAAATTATCAAAAATTTTAGGAAAAAAAAAAAACCTTTTATTTCTTTTTCTTGAATTACTTTAGACTTACAAATAAAAATTTCTTGTTATGCAAAGTATATATATCCCTCCATTTGGATTACTACGTGTGCTTTCTTTCACCAATATTTGTCTTTCTTTGTTTTCACTTTATTCTTTGCCCTTTTAAAAGTTTAAAAATTGATTAAAGAAGGAAAAAGAAAAAAAATAAAAAAATAAAAAGATGTGTGTGAAAGAAACCTCCAAGAAGAATCTGTTTTGACATTGACCAATCCTTTGTTGGAGTTTTAAATACGTTCGTTAATAACATTTAACACCACTTGCCACTCATTTTTTGTCACTTGTTTTCATTTTCATACATATTGATTATTTTACCTAATTTTGAGATTTAATTATAATAGTAGATGTAATTAAATTTCAAAATTAAAAATCATTTATAGAGTTAAAAATTTTAAAATCCAATTTTTTTTTTTCAAAATTAGGCCATATACATATATTAATTCACATTTAAATATAATTAATGTAGAAATTAACTTTGAAATAAATTTCATTATTATTATTATTATTATTATTATTATAAGCTTCTTTCATGTAAAAATAGACTCAGTACATTTTTCTTTTATACATATCATAAGGATATAACATCTATTGTATTAAATTTTATAATGAATTGTATTCAAAATGCATTTCATAAAAGCATCCGATCATACTATTTTAACTTTCATGTGTTGAAATGAACAAAAAAAAAAAATGCTCTGTATATCGCCATTAGTCATAAAAGTAATGGCGCTTAAAGAGGCAATCAAATTTATTGTGAATCATGATCTTAAAAACATTATGTTTGAATATGACTCTTTAGTTATTATTTGATAATGTGAAAATCACAATGAGACAGCTACTTGGAAAGTTAAAACTTTGATTGAGGAGATACAATTATCTTTGAATTGTTTGTATGATAGTAGCCTTAGATTTATTGTTAGAAAAACCAATCATGTTGCTAATTGGTTGGCCAAATATAGTTTTGTTTTTTATTCAGGTGGCTTTTCCTTCTGTAATGCTGAGTTTGATAGGCTCCTATTAGTATATGTATCTTCTTAAATTATTGAATGAAAAATTAAGTTTATTCAGTTAAAAAAAAAAGAATTATTTTCATTTTAAAGACTGTAAGGATATGAATTTAAACTTGATTTAGAAATTAACATGATCTATTAATCTACACTATCTTGATTTAATTTTAATTTCCAATAAGATCAATATCAATTTTTCTTTAATTAAATTAATTAAATTGAGTTGAAATAAATATTATATCACATGGGGGTTTGGTGGCCCAACTCCAGCAAAAATCTTCATAGTAGACCAAAGTTGAGATCTTTCAATAAGTACAAATAAAATAAATACATGTTTCATTAATCAAGTGGGTCAGTCCTGCTTGGCTCTTTACTCTTCAGGAAATATCATTGTGACAGTGCCATAGTATGGTAATAATTTTCATTATTTCCCCAAAAAAATTTTACTAAATCTTATTTAATATATATATAAATATTTTCTTTATTTTTCATATAAATTACAAAATTCATATATGTAATTCCAATAATAATTCAATAATTGCATATTTATTTAGTTTAATACTATATATCTTTTTTATTTTTTTATGTCAATATTTATATTAGGATAAAGAGTTCATGTTGGATTCAAAGAAAATGCAACAATTATTTGCAATTAAAATGTATATGATACTTTATATTAAATTTTAAAAATAAAATAAAGATATTTATCCATTGAATTTTATGATTAGAAGGTTTTCCTTAAAAAAGAAAAAAAATATTAAATTTAAATTTTTAACAGAAATAGAGCTAAAGCTAAGGGTCTCAATTGAGAATCCTTTTATTGTGAATAGAGAAAAAAAAATAAAACAAAAGAATTAAAATCCCCTTGAAGAAATTAAATTCAGTAATTTATATTATTATCAATGGTTAGTCAAGACTAAAAACAAGTGTGATAGATAATTAATACTAACAAATATATATATATATATATATATATATATATATATATATATATATAAGTATTATTTGATTCTTGAAATTTATCTTAAATAATGACTTTATTTGTGCAGTTTAAAAAAATCACTATTTAATCTCTGTAATTTTATTCTATTATATTAAACAATCCTTCAGTCTATTTTTTAATAATTTTTCGTCAAAAAATTAAGAAAGAAAAGTAAATAATAATTTTAATACCAAAATACCCTCCACACACCATCACATATTTACCGATTTCCTCATTCACTTAACTTGCCCTTTCTGTTTCTTGATTCAGCTGCCTCAAGGGATATTTATGTTTGCATTTCCCCTTTTATCTCATTTGAAAAGGAAAGTAACAGTCTAGATTTGATTCTCATGTTAATAAAAAAGCTTTTTTTCTCCATTTTTAGAGGAAATTTGATCTACAATACCCAACTTCAATATGCTCTGCTTTTCTTTTGTCATTTCATTATTTGGTTGCTGTGATATGGGGTAATTGAAAATTTTTGTTGCATGGAAATCCTCCTCCTAGCTAAAGGAAGCCTAGTTTTGAAGCAATTTGCAGCTGCCAATAATGACAAGTTGTACAAGGAAAGGAAAATTCAGGTAAACCAGCTTTGTTGCCAAATCAATGGTTGTAAATGATATGAACAATGAAACTAACAATTCTAAAAGTGACTTGTGGATTTTATTCCATTCTTCCATTTTTTTTTACCTTCAATTTGGAAGAATTTCAAATGCAAAGACTCTTATATCATGCAGCATAACTTTCTCCAGATGCAGCAAGCTGGACATTTGGAGGAAGAAAGTCACCAAGATCCATCTTTGGTCCAATCTTCATTGCGATATTACCATTAATGCCCACCATCTATAGATCATATTCAGCAGCCAAAATTTTCACATGTATAGTTCTTGGTGTTTGGGCTATGAAAAAGCGAGGGAAAATGGGGAAGAAAAGAATGATCGATCTGTGAGTATGTGTGACTGCGAGTAGTGCAATTGTTGGATTTTTTTTTTTTTTTTTTGCAAATGGAATCATTCCATCTAATTAGATTTGCAACATGTTGAGCTTAACACATGAATTTTATCACACTTACAACAAAAAAACATAAATTTCTAGAAAATTGCTCTTGTATGTCAATAAGTTCATAATATTTCGTAGCTTTTATTTGCAGAGTTAGACTTCTACAAAATCAAACAATCAGATTTGTAATTTATTATATATATATATAAATAACTTATAGAGAGAGAGAGTGGCAAGTGTATGAAAGACGTGAAAGATTATTGCAATAAAAAATTTAATTGAAAATTAGTGTACTTTATATTTTTCACATAATTTTAATGTTATGCAAACAAATTTCAAGCACTAAAAAATGACTTTTTCAACTTATAGCGATAAAATCATTATTTAAGGCAAACTATTTTAAGAATTAAATAGTACTATATATATATATATATATATATATATATATTCCTTTATTACTACATTCTAAAGAAATATCTAATTTTCAATTTAGGTATTAGGAAAATCCATTTTTATTAATCTCTAACAAAACATTTTCTTTTTCAGTATATGAAAAATTTTTATAAGGGAAATGAGATTATTATAGTCAACCTCTAAATTCTTGCATTAAAAGATAAAACATTTAATCATCAAACTATTAATTTAGGTGAAAAAAATAATAATTAAATTATTCGGTCAATAGCATCAACATCCAAAGATGAAATCAAAGAATTTTATAACGCCTAGCATGTATAAATGTACACATAGTTATTTTAGTCAACATTAAAGATGTCATTAAGCTTGCCATAAAATTACTAAAATGTGGCATATGCCTTAAGAGCTTTCATGGAGTATTTCCCATTCTTTGATAAGTACGTAAATGATGAACTGTGGCATATTGTTCCGATCATAGAAGTATTACTTGGTAAGACGTTAGATCTTGCATGAGAAAAACACTCCCATTACCCAGTTATGAAGCGGCCAAGACCAGTTGTGTTTCTACAGGTATCAGTCGGGACCAACTTTTAAAAATTACGTTTTAACAACTTCACAAGGTAATTTAACAGACAAGCACTAAAGCAATTGGAAGCATAAAAGCACTTGGAACTTAAAAACCATTACCATTGTTAGATGAGTTCTGAACAGTGGACTTGATACCAACTTTTAGATTTACATGCAGAAGAAAGAAAAAGTTAGGTTCATGGACTTTGTATCTATTTCCCTGCATATTCAAAGTTGTTCAAGACTTCTTGCCCTTCCGGCCACCTTTTCCTTTCTTATTTTTCTTCGACTTGCTATTTCCTTTTCCTGTTTGATCAATATTTTGATTGCTGTCATTATTTTCAGAAGCAACATTAGCCTGCAAAGCATCAATTTTTTCCTTCCCAGAATTGCATCTTTCCTTAGAATTGCTGTCATTATCTTGCTTGTCACATTTGCCATCCAATGCAATGCTAATCTTTGATGTCTCATTTTTTGAGTTTTGATCTTGCTGTGAGAACATCTTACTCAGGAAAAGTTCCATTCTTGGCCATCTTGACTGCAACTTGTTAAGAAGTTCTCCAATTTTCGAGTTGCCATTCTCAAGTTCCACCTCACTGAAGAAAATGCATATTAAAGGCAAAACCATTGTTCAATATAATAATATACAAAGGTAAAGCTTTCACTAGAATGTGATGCACCTCTTCGTTGGTGCTGTCTTAAATTATGTGACTGTGGATATTACAAATTTACAATCTAGCATCATTTACTTGAGCTTCAAGAACAATTTTCAGCCATTGAGCTAGTGGCTCTGTGGTAGAGTGCCTGCTCGTAATACAGGAGATCAGGGTACGAACCCTGACAACCTTTAAAAAAATTTCTTTTGTATATATATATATATATATATATAGAAAAAGAACAATTTTCAACTGTTTCTTTAAGGCCAAAACCCAGTAGGACTCTGAAATAAATTGACCAGTAAATATTAAGGTCACCTAAAGACCTGCCTATCATCAAGGGAAAAAGGAAGGAAAATGAATATAATAGACTGTTCGGGGTTACAGAACAGATCACAAGTTTAAACTTACCTCACATCTAATGCAGCATATAGTTGCTTCAATTCATTAAGCATGCTTGCAGCTTCTTTATATAGACTTTCATTTTCAAAATCAGGAGTGCTCTTCTCAAGGAATCTGCCATCAGCACTTAAAACTTGAATAACTTTCTCTATGGCTACCTGAAAAATAAAATGACAACAACATAAGCTTTAATGGATCAAAAGTCTCATCTGATTACATGTTCCCTGATGTAGTGAGAGACAAGAGGGAAAAGAATTTCACATTACCTTAACTGTAGGATCATTTATTCCATTATTCATTGATTTTAAAGTTTCAAATAGTTCCCAAATTTGGCCAAGGCACAAAGGAAGGCCACCTTCACATTTTTCCTTAGTGTTTGCATTCTCATCTGGGACGCAAATGATAACTGAAGATGAACTGGTAGTGCCCACTTCATTTGTCCTTGGAAATAAGTCTCTAAATATATTCTCCTTGCTATAATTGACCTTCATGTCAACAAAAATGGCATCTGGACATGAATTCCTTGGAATATATTTACCCAAACTAACAATTACCAGAGGATTTCCCATCTTCTTAAATGCTTCAGCTAACATATTTTCATCTAAATACCGCTTCCTTCTTTTCTTAAGGGCATCACAAAATTCCCTTGGCAATTGTTCGGTGATGTAGTTCTTTCCCAGTAAGTCATGAAGCATGTCTCTGCACAACCCAAAATTCAAATAAAGCAAACATGTAATCACAACCAATCTCAACACCACAAATGCATAGCCATCCTTCAAATTTGCGTGACATTTTCGGATCCACTCTATTGTATCTTTCTTAAAATAAAGACACTGATAAACAGTGTCAAGTATATGTTTTAGCATGCCATCTATACATTGTGGCTTTTGTTCCACTAATATAGAAGTTTGGCTACCTCTGCCTTCCTGATAGATAAGCCATTCAGCAAAAGAAGATTTTGTAGTCAGGAAGTATCCCTGGAAGCAAGACAACAAAATCAGCTGGCGCTCAACAAGGTACAAAAAACAACCAGGTGAAATGTAGTCATCTACTTTACGCCAGTTGACATTATAAGCATCTACTAGAGCTTCATGCAGAGGTGATTTGAGAGATGCTTCCATTGGTATTTCAAAGTTACGGCTTGCAAAACATTCAGTTTCTACATTCCTACAGAGATCCTTGATCAAATTGTTCCAAGAAGAATTCCATTTTAAGCCACCCATGATTTTCTCATATAATCCATCAGATAGGTTACCAGAACCAAGAATTACCAATGCTATCCTTCCAATTTGTCCATAAGACAACTTATTCTTCAAGCAGACAATGTCAAAAATCATTTCTCTAAAGAGATTTCTGAAAGTCTCAGTTCTCCTGAAAGAAATCATGTTCTGTTTCAGTGATTCTCTCCAGTCTAGAGGATATATGCAGCCAAAGAATTGATCAATTGACATTCCAATGAATTTCTGCAGTTCCTTGTTATCACTGTAATGTCTGTCCAGATACCTGGAATTCAAAAGAAATTTTGAAACCTCGTAGATATGAGCAAGAGACCTACTTTGGCAGAAGAGAGAAAGGGAATTCTGAATCGAAAATTTATAGAGTGATTCAAGATTGGTCAACACCTTCATGCCAACAAAAATTAACTCAGAAGACCAATAATTTCGAGAGGCAGTGACGAACTGGTGACCATCTATGGAAGTTAGCTTCCCACTGCTTTGCATATATCTGCTGTCTATTTCTCTTACCCAATCAGCATCAGAGTTCATAAGAACATAGATGGCCTTTAGATTATTGAAGTGTCTTCGCACTCCCAAATAATTCAAGCAGAATTCTCCATAACTTCCAAATTCACTAGCATCTTGAGTTTCAAGGCATCCTAGGAACTCAAATATGTGAACAATCTTATCCTTCCAAAATATCCAAGAGTACATCAGAGTTTCAATGGAAACCTCATCTTTTGATAATCTGTCTTCCAACAAGTTTGCTATATTAAGGACCAAGTCATTTTCCCACACATATTTTGAGCTATTTACATGAAAATGGGCATCAAGAATCTTTCGAGCTGACAGTATTTCACCTCTGATACTGTCAAGTCTCCGAGAATCATTCAGATGTTGTTTCATCAAGAACAAGTTACTATGGTCATGCAACAAAATTTCAGCCTCCAAAAACACGAGCTCATAACATTGGTTTGAATCTTTCTTTGCAAATGACCTTGCCTTTTCCAAAAGCCCCTCCTTTTGTGGAAATTGCTTTAAAGGCCAGCCTTTGCTCCCAGACGACCACAGAGAGTTAGCAAACACAAACCAGAGAATCAGCATTGCAGCATGCTTAAAATGTCCAGCCATTCCAAGCAGATCAGCCTCAAGTAGAAGTTCACCTTTCCGCTTTGCAATCTTTGCTGCCTCCAGGAAGTTTCCTGATTCTTTTTCCAGTGACAGAAGCTCATCAAGGCACCCTAAAGCATTCAAGAAAGTTCGAATTGAATCCATAGAATCAAAGGTTCTAACATATCTCATCATGTTCCTGATGTCATTGAGCCTGTGCAAATGAAGAGCACATTTCTCCAGAAACTCTTGTTCAATTTTGCCCATTTCTCTGCTTCTTTTAACCACATATTTATCAGCAGTCACTTGTTGTTTCCAGCATTGAACATATTGCAAGCCCATGTCAAAGAGTTCTCCTTTCGTACATGCAGACAAGCACTCTGAGAAATGGTTACCTGTAGCATATACTTCTGCTGCACGCTTATAACATCCAGCAAGATAGAAACATTCTCCAGCTCTTTCTATGGCTGATTCTCCACATTGCAAATAAATCTGGCCTACAGTGGAAATAAGTTAAGGATCAGAATGCCTACCAATAACAAAATGATTTTTTTTTTTTTTAAATCTTTGTGATGAACTGCAGCTTCAAGACAAGATAATTACAATTCAAAAGACAGCCATGTATTCTGACTTCTGAGTCTATTACATTTCTTTCCTTTACCCCTCACTTCTTTTTGGGACAAAAAGACATGGAAGATAACTCAATTCACTAAAAAGATAGCTTAATTCATGAAGTATTATGCTAAAAATAAGGCACATGTCTAATCATCTTATTTAAGTACAAGATTCAAACTTCATTTATCCCTATATGTTAACTATTGCTTCAAAATGAACCAGAAAATTTTAAGAGTCGAAGTGAATAGGAAGTTCAACTGCTTGAAAGACTTGATTCAATTGAAATGTAATAAGTTTGCAGGATATACCAGAGCGGTGGATAGCAGTTCTCCATTGTTACTAATTTTCTATGTTTCTAAACGAGCACAAACAAGAGGCAAAGAGAAAATAGCATTATACCTGCTCGTTCATACTCCTTTAACAAATAATAACATTCTGCAGCAAGCTCAGCTTTGCCAATGGATTCAAAAATTTCAGCTGCCTGCCTGCGGGCAACAGAAGCCTCTTTAGGATTTGAACCATGCATTCTATCAGCAGTTGCTTTAAGCCCGGCAGCCTTGGCCACTTTTTCACCATGTACGTCTCCTGCTCTTTCAAAACACATTGTTGCCATCTCATAGTTGGCTTCACGTAAAAGCTGCATGCCAAAAGAAAAAGATAGAGAAAGAAAGTTGCGCTTAGTCCAAAAAATCTGAAATTAATACTGTCCTTACCTACAAATGACAAACCTGAAGGCATCTAATATTAGAAATATGGATGACAAATGGTAAACATTACATTTGACATCAACAATAAATGAAGGCCCTCCAGTTTGCATAAATTTAGAGCACAAGTTCATTAACGTCAATCTCAAGTCCAATCTCACATCATTATGACCAGCATTTTGAAATAGCAGCTTTTCACTTAAAAATAGCAATAATCTAAAATTAAGAACATTATTGACAACAATAATAGCTGAAAGAAAAAAAAAGAAAAAAAAAAGAAAAACAAAGCAACAACAAGAATCAGACCTTATAGCCCCTTGACTTCCACTCTTCTGGACTGCTAGCGACCTGCATTGCCTGTGCAAGCGAGTCATCTAATCTCCTGACTTGGATAAGGGCCTTCTTCTTCCAGTAATCAAACATTGGTTTCGACAACTCCTCTGAATTCTCACAAATCCATAACCTTTGTCTAGTACGAGTAATAGCAACATATAACTGCTTTAACTCAGAGCACAATACATTGTGTTTTGCCATATTGAAATCTGGGAAGGACTCATCAAGTAGATTTTGTTCCTTCATGTACCCATAAACAACTCTCCATTTATTTTTCATAGGTGATGACCCAAAGAAATTGTACAACAGTACATCCTACAAAGGATAACATTACAAAGCAGATAAAAAACAGAAAATGAGTTTAAGAAACTCTGAACATTTCACAAGAATTTAAATTTTTAACAAATGGCTTTGCAGAATGTTACATGCATAACCATAACAGAATCCTGAGTATACCAGTGTACTTTGCAGCAATATGAGATGTGACAAGTACAAAGCCACTCTCTTTGGGATCAGGGTTTTATTTAACTCAGCCAATCAATAGTAAACAATGAACCCCTTCTCCAAGAAGAGAATATGTCAAGAGAGAGAAAGAGGTTGAATAATTATTGGCACTATATTTGATAAACATAATGGGATTAAAAGCTCCAAGGAAAATTTATTCACTTTCTCATTACATTACATATCGTCATGGTCCACCAAATATTAACTTGGAATTTTGATACTTGATCAGATAACATAATATCAAGAAGATACGACATGTTTACAAGACACAAAAGCAGGAGATACAATTCAAAAAGAGTATTCAAAATATCAAATGATCCTCTAAACAGCATAAGCAATCCGCCAGAGTTAACAATTAAGATAAAAAAATAAAATAAAAAAAAGGAAAAAGAAAATGCTCACCTGAAACTCTAGGCCCTTGCACTCCATTATAGTCAAGACAAGGGCTTGTTTGCCGACATATTCATGAACTTCTTTCCTAGCAGAATCATCACGTACTAATATGACCTGTTCTGCTCCAAATCCAACAAATTTGGTCCCTTCACTCCCACTGTTCCCGAATATAGTCACAATAGCATTTTCATCATTTCTTGCTTCAAGCCAAATTGGGGCTTCCCCAAATATAAGACTCGTTTCATGCTTTAAAATATCAACAAATGAATGGAAAAAACGGTAAAGAAGGTCAATAACACTCTGAGCTAACTTGAGAATGCCAGCATGGGTGCGAAAGTTCTGGCCCAGATAAAAAATTTTAGATATTTGACCTTTTTCCTTTCTGCCATCATATCCTTCAGTTTTTGATCCTAAAACAAACTCATTGTAGAACAGAGACCTTATGTCTTCAAACCTAAAATCAATGCCCCTTGCTATGGTTTGTGCTGTGTCACCAGAGAAAACAAAGCCTTCCTTCACATTTCTGCAAATATGCTTGAAAAGAGCAATCTGCCTCATTGTAAGATCTTGAACTTCATCAATATAGACAAAATCCATTACATCACCCGCATATTTTTCATTTTTAAGCCTAAGATGAACATCAATAACAAAATCAGCCATGTCAAAATCACCATTTGCCATCTTCATCCTTTCATAATCTTCATAAATGTTATATATCATCTCTCTCTTCTCCTTGCTTAATGTTGACATCCGACCCTCTGAGAGATAAACATAATCCTTTTGTGCGAGTCTACCATCACAAGATTCCCCCGATTGCAAGCCTCCTTTTATATGAGACATTATCTCAGTAAAGACTCTAGAAGAGTCGAGTTTTTTTGTTGCCTGGGTATTGAAATGTGGCCAATAAATTGAACAAAACCTATCATAGTTAACCTCCCTTGTTGTTATAAAAGTTTGCATGGCAATGGATCCCAAAGTACCCATTTTTCCATGCAAAAACTGCCTCGCACCAGGAAATCTTTCAAAATATGAATTGCCTATTGTTCTATCAAGCATCATCAAAAACTTGAAGAAAGTTATAGTAAGAGGATATAAATTAGAAGGAATATCAACAAAAGAATCTGGGATATCCTTGAACTGTGCTCCATCATCTATATTTTCCATTTCAATTGAATTGCTCTCTGGCATATATTTTCCCCCATATGCAAAGCTGTAAATATATAACAAAGATTTTGTAATAAAACAGATCTTCCTTGCAACAAAACTATATGTATATTCACAGGTAAAACCTACGTTATAATCTTATCAGCTTGGAAGACTTAAAATTCTTACAACCAATTATTCATGGTCAAGTGGATAAAAGAAAATATATTGGAAGAGTTGGCTACATATGGAAATATCTATGATTGGATCTGATATATTTACAAGACGTGTTCCAAAATAGATATTTAAACAGATGCCATTGAACATTTGCCAAATGCATGTAGCATGGAGTTGTGAAACTTAAGTCACAACTGAAAGCTGGAACAATGTTCCAAGAAACTTCTAGGACTGAAAACACTGCAGCATGTAGTTGTTATATAACCTTAAACAACCATAAGACAGTTTATTGCTCTCAGAAAACTCACACAAAGCAAAACATGGTATTAAAAGAGTAGAAGAAAAATGTAATTTCATTTCAAAAAATTTGAAAGAAAGCTTTGGAAATTTTCTTTGTCAGAACATTAAGCTAATAGGAGGAGATGGGTGAAAGTTATCCACCTTATCCATCCCTCTTCATTTTCACTCCATAACAAGAGACGTTCAAAATTTTCACAACCACAGGCTTCAGGACTCTATTCTCGCAGCAGCAGCATCTTCTAAAGTTTAAAAAAGCACATGGATTTGGTGATTAAGTAAGAAGTGAAGGATTTCAAGAAACATGCCTGATTTTAATGCATACCCTGACATAATGAATAAAATTCAAACGCTTGATCCTAATATGTTATATGTTCAAAATATACAAACATAGTCTTACTGTCTGAAAACAAGTTTGCATTCAATAGAAGTAGCATAGAGACTTGCAAACTTGTAATACGAAAGTATTTGTTCAAAAAATAAATATATTAACGCACCTTTTCAACCGCGAAACATGATGTTTTACAGCATAACAAAGTTTAGGACTGACTGTCACAAAAAGCTGGCGCAGGGCAATTTTCTTAGCATCTCCAATACTATCCTTAACCTCTTTGACATCATCATCTGCTCTCTTTCTCCAGCAGGCATCCTTTGACATATTGCCAACATCTTCACCAAATCCTTCAGTTGCCATATGGAACTGTTGCTCTTTCTGAAACAACTTCATGGTTAAAACAGTTGTTTTCCCAGTGCCAGATCGTCCTAGAATAAATGTACTTCTTTCATATACAATTATCTCCAGCTCTTCATCTGTTACTTCAAAAGGAAGTTCTAATTCTCTACCATCACGGTCAGAAAGCAAGTGTTTCACGACTCCAGATGATAAGGAGTAGAATTTCATCAATAACAAACTATCACTCACTTTGGAGTTCTCCACAAAGCATCTAGCATCAGAAGTACCAACATTTGAATCACTCCCTGTTTCACTGTTGCTAAGATTCTTATAACGGACAATATCAAATGAGGTTGACCAAGTTTTCGGAACTTCCAAATCCCTAGACAATGAAAAAAAAATACAATATAAGAAAATAATGCTTATTGGTTGCTTAAGAAAAGGAGAATTTCACATAGATTTATGAACAAAACTGCAAACTGCACATGGAATTTAATGTTAACAAACGCATACCCCTCCAGACATTTCTCATTGCAATGACTGATAAAATCATCTGTATATCTTTCGAAAATCCCATTGAGACGTTTAACCAATCTTGGAATATCTTCCAGAGGTAAAACATCCCAAACCTTCAACACTTGAATGTATTTTACGTCCTTCACTATATCAATTGAACAGATTACATAGAGTTCTTCAACCTTGAACTGTTTTAAGATTTGAGAAGAGCTTTCACAAATTGAATCCACATTTATTTTTCTTGGGCGCCATCCACTAGAAAGTCTCAGCAAAAGGTTCAAAACAGAAGACTTTATCCGAATTGATGCCAGCTTTCCAAAAGATTTTCTAAAGTATTCACTGAAAAAAATCTGTGGATGTCATAAAATAACAGGAAAAACATATGGTTAATGCAAAACACATGTAAATTGACGATGAGATTACAAAATACGAGAAATATGAGGAATAGAGTAAGTTTAACTACAAGCTAAATACCTTCCACCTAGCACAGTTGAAAAGCACACTATTTCCATTAAGCAAATCATCAAGTTGATCCAATTCTTTCTTGACTTCTAGAACTGCTTTGGCTAATTCTTTATTTTCATCAGCATTGAAGAAACATTGACGATGTTTTGCATCACGTAGTAGCACTTCCCAAACAGATCCACTTCTAGCTAGTGTTCTTTCATTCCCCAAAATCCAAAGACAATGTCTGAATGGACATAACAAAATAGAGTAAATTACTAAGAAAGAGAAAAACTAACATACACTTTGGTAACTATTATTACAAAATTAGTACTATCAGTAGTGAAAGGCATTAAGATTTTGAAAGACCAAAGTGTTTTGGAATAGAACAATTTAAAGACCGAAGTGCAACTAAATTTTAATATTTGAATGACGAAAGTATGGTTCAATTTAAAATGTTAGGGAGTGATGTATAATGAAAAATCTATAGCTAATCAAGGACTAATATGTAGATCTATCAACAAACCTTAAGAACCAAAATCACAATTATCATTAGAACTAATAAAAGGTAATAGAGAAATTGAAATTGAAATCGAAAAATTTGGAAGTTTATATTATGCCAAACTTCCAAGCAATTGAAATTGAGAAAGATTTAATTTGAAGTGTTACCTAGCCCTTGTAAGAGAAACATTAACTCTCCGGGGGTCGGACACAAACCCAATAGCTCCAATACTATTTGATCTCACAGTTGATATTATTATAATATCTTCCTCGCTACCTTGGAACCCATCTATTGACTGAACTTTCACTGAAAAACCATTAACTTTTTCATACTTCTGACAAAGTTTTTCTTGAATTGCAACTACCTGAGCAGCGTATGGAGATATGACACCAATGCTGAGATTCTGTTTTGAGCCATTCCATTCTGTATAAATAACAAGCAAGGATGCCAAAAGAAAATCAATCACAACAGAACAAAGGGACAGTAAATGTTTCAACAGAGCAGACACAATATTAGCATGAAAATGTTATAAAGAAGCAAAATAAATGTTGTCAACTTCATGGAATTAATTTTTTCTTTTTTCTTTTTCAAAATATGCATGAAATCCTTGCTTGTGCTCTTGACTTCTAACCCAAGAACAAATTTCTACACTATCATCAGCTATTTCACATTTTTCTCCTTTTTTGGAGAAAACAAACATTGAGATTCCAAATGCATCAACCAAAAAGTTAATGATTAACAGGTTTGGCAAATAACTTCCATGAAAGTGAGTTGTCTATGAGCATCAGGATACAAGGACAATAAGAAGAAACTACCATGATGGGATACCAGAATTATCAAAGAAATGTGCAAAAATTGCCTTATCACATATTTTACAGAAAATATGGAATTCAAAATATCAGAAACAACAAGATAATGTTAAATGCCTCCTCAATAAGTACCAATACTTGAATTAGCAACTTCTGAAAAAAAAAAAAAAAAAAGACTACAAGATTAAATTGCATTTCTCTTGAAAACTGCCAATAGAAAAAATGAATAGAAGCATATGAGAAAGCTTGTGACTTGTAGATAATTTTTTCCATTTGAAATCAAGTAAATAGCAAGACAATTCTCAATGCTACCAGTTCTTAAAAAGTCAAGTTTAGTTTATAAATTTACAGAGAATTCTATCAAGTAATCAAACTAGTGTTGCAATACAACATGGTCATTTTGTTTGTGAAATTTAGGCCCACCAAATGAAAATACTGGAAGAGCAAAGTTAGCATTTCAATGCGATAAAAACTATTACCTCATATGCCAATGTTAAAAATGTAATAACATCATAAAAAAACATGAGATTTTATAAATTGTCAATACCAATTTCAAAATCAGCACTCCAATAAAATATCAAACTCCCACTTATCATACCTTTGTATAGACAGTGCACTAATTTCAACACAACAGCTACCTCAACCATATTTCTCTGGCTACGTCCAGCATCATCCACCTCTTCTCTTCCACCAGTTACATTTATGAATGAATAGGGGCCAAACATTGGCCCTCGCAGATAACATTTTTCATAACTTCTAATCCTAACATTTGATGCATCTATGATCTGATTAGAGTAGAAATTTGAATTTGGGAAGCTACTAATTGATGGATGCATTCTGTACTGCATATTTAATAGGTGTTTTGAATGACCTAAGAAGCTCAACCTTTCAAATAAACTTCTTCCAAAGCCAGCATCATAAGAAAGCTACAGAAAATAAAATAAGACATCTATGTGAAGATTAATAAATTTAAACTTGAGTTTTTTTTTTCTTTTTAAGAAGAAATATACAAAAAAAAAAAAAAGAAAGCATTTATATACATACGTTGCTTTGAACAGTAGCTGGTAACTGGCATTCATCACCAATAAGAATGGCATGCTTAATGCCAGGAAGCTGTAGAGGTATTACTGATTCACATTCTTTCAACTGGGCTGCTTCATCAATGACCAACAAGTTCATTGGTTCTGTGACCAATGAATGTAGTTTATATGAACTAGATGCTGTGCAGAAAATTAAGGATGCTGTCTGAAAACAGAATTCTTCTATGGAATGCTTGCTCATAACGTTTGGAAGATCAAGGTCACTAAGAGAATTACGGAGAGTTTTTAACATGGAAAGGCATTTGGTTCTATGCAAGTGTAGGAGCAATGAAATATCCGCAAAACCTTCAGAAGAATCCTCAACTAACTCCTGCTGTGCAAAAAGCTTCTCAAGCTCTTCAGAGATTACATCATCACGAAAGAGCAAAGTTTCAAAAGAGTCTAGTAACCCAATCAGGGATTTCATATGTTGAGTATTATGTTTCAGAATGTAGCTTTCAGGTATATGCGTGCATAAAATAAAGACACACTTCTTCAGTGGCAATACATTAGAGCAGAACCGCTTTCTCGTGAATTCAAGAAATGATTTATGCTTCCCACTGCAAACATCAGCCTCACTACTGCCACTTTTCCCTTTGCTCTTATTTTCTTGATCATGATCCTGCTCTTTGATCAATTCATTTTCCAAGAAAATAGAGTACTGACAAACACAATCTTCAAAAAAATCTATTGTCAGAGTGAAATAGTACCGCCAACCAGTCAAAGGTGCAAAGCACTCTGTAAGCCTCTTAACACGATAATCCAAATATATGTCTTCAATCTCTGAATTGACTTTGAGCCTGTCTTTATGCCCAAACAAAAGAATATTGCCTAAAGAACAAAACAAAGCATCAGTTCCAGAGTCCATTTTACAGGATTCTATCACCAGCTTTAGGACCCTAGAAGCCAATTCTGTTACAGCAACATTGGTTGGGGCACATATTAGGATCCTGCATTTCACCCTTAAAAGAGTAAAGAGCAGCATACTAATGGTTTTAGTTTTCCCTGTCCCTGGTGGGCCCCAAATAAGTTCCACAGAAGACTTGTGATTGCACAGCGTTTTACAAAGACAAGCCAAAATTGCCGCAGTTTGGGATTCATTCAATGTAGACGATAGATTCCTAACAACATTCTCATCCCAAGTTCCACTGCTCTGTATAGAACAGAGACTGCATTTTTCCTCAACCTGTAACATCACATGGTACTTCAATTTAATCCCATCAATATATAGCAGAAAATCAAATATTAATTTATTTTTATACGAGGGCAGACATCATTTTAACAATTATGATTGATGAACGAATAAGTGCTTGATGAATTGCGTCAAAATCAGATTTTAAATGTCAATATCAATAACAAGATACAAAAGTAAAATGATTTATACTTTAATATATTGTAAGTTTTAACCAAAATTTAAGAATCATTTCACAAGAATTATATTCTAATTGCTTACCATGGAATCACCGCAGAGAACTTCCTTAATGACATCCAGATTTCCAAACATGTGCAATCCATTCCATATTCTTCTGTTAGTGGTCATATTTGTCAAGAAAATCACCACCAATGATTTCTGCATTTCATCACTAACTTCAATGTCTTTTGATGGCCTGACTATAAAAGAAGTAGACGATGTACTAGCATCCTCAATCTCGTCCTCTGGGATGCTGGTGACCAATGCTAAAGTCCATGTCCTTCCCACCCTTTGCAAGTCAGAGACAGTTTCAGGTTTAGCATCTGTCAGAACAACAACATCTCCAGGCAATGTTTTGTAAACCTCCTTACCACGATCACTGGATCTGTTTCTCCAATAATCAACCTTAATATAATAAAGTAATGTTTCATTGCGTCTACAAGGGGACAAAGAAATAACTTCAGCAGTTGGTGCTCTGGAAATAATCTCCAAACTTGAATGCAGTCTTGCTCGTGTTTCCTCCAATAAGGGAAGTTTATATGAAGAAAAATAATGCTCAACTGATTCAAACAATTCTGGAATAGCTTCCACCTATAAATAAATTAGAAAAAAAAATGAAATAATACCTTCTTATAAAAAGCTAACTTCTCAAGAGTCAACTTTAACCCAGGTGTATCACATTGATGACTTAAAACATACATAGTTGGAGTGCAACAGTGGAGTACTCATCAACAGTATAAGGTATAATACGCAAGAACCAGATGTGAAAGCACTACTTACACTGAGTGGAGGGTTTTAAAAGAAGGAAAGACAATGGCACATATAGACTTCAAAAGTTGATAAACTCAGTGGGCAGATGACATGAATCAAACATGGTAGATATGGGAAGTAAATTTGGATGACTAGTTGTTCCATTTGATGACATAGAAGTTTGTTAATTTGGTTTATTCATATTAACACCATATAAAAACCCTTCAATGGTGCGCCCCTTTTAACTGTTATTAGAAGATGAGAAAACATGCTAGGCATTTTGCATGAACAATCACTTCTTCTCAAGGACAAAATTCATTTTAACGTAGCAGTTAGGAGAATGATTGATAGCTAAACTGTCAAATTCCTCCCAAGTAAGGACAAGACAAAATAATGCAAAATGAACAACAAATGATGCCATTTATGTTCATCAACTTATAGTCTAGTCCAGTTGTTAATTGAATGCAACAAGGGAAGAAAAATCCAATGGAGAGAACATTATTCGCTAAATGGGTTATGATATGTTGCATTTCCTAAGTTCCAGGTGGTCAAAATTAACATAGTGAACTCAACTTCATACAGAGGTCTTATTTCAGCTTCAAAGAATCAATACTAAACCATGAAATGAGAGGGGGGGGGAAAGCATTATTTGGTTGCTCTCGTGGTGGAAAGTTGAGCAGGGCACTATTTGTCAACGAAAGGGAGCACCATATCAGGTTCTTGTTTTAGCAAAGAGTAGGAGTGACAATGGGGTGAGAAAGAGACGAGGAATCTTTGCCCATCCCTGCTAACACCTCAATCATCTTCGTCCTCATTCCTGCTGGGATTTTTTTTTTTCTCCGCTTGACTTTTTATATCCTTTTCTATTGTAAACTTTGCTTTCACTTTTAATTATACTACCATACAAATACAAATAAAACACTAACATATCATATTACACATAAAAAGACAAGAACAAGATATATATCTATCTAAATACAACCACAAGTGTTCGTGTGTAGAGTGTTGGGGCCTTACTTACTCCCCATCCCCATTAACTAGGAGTGTAAATGAGCCAAACCGAATTAGCTTTTAACTTATTCAGACTCGGTTCATATTTTTTTTTTCAAATTGGAACTCAAGCTCGAGTTTTGAATCAAAGTTAAAAATCATGTTCAAATTTGACTAGCTTAAAGTTGGAGTAGAGCTTGAGCTCAACTCAAGCTCCACTCGTTAATAAATTATAATGAAACTTATTTATAAATTATCAAAATACTCAACTTTCTAAATATTTATTTCTAATAAAATAACTATAATGAAAATACTTAAAACTAATATAAAATTAAAAACATTCAATTCGTGAAAAAATACAATCATAAAATTAAGCATTACATGTATTACAAAGATATTAATTAATAAAAAAATATATTTTATATAGTATGAAAATGTTATATTATGTTAATCAGGAATATATATATTTTAATAAATTTGAATTAGTAAAAAGTTCATACAAATGTTAAAATATATATTTAGAGTGCCAAAATTATTAAGTTAATAATAATAATAATAATAATAAAATTATTTTTGAGCCTATTAATCAAACTTTTTACGAGCTTATTCACAAGCTTATAATCGAGTTGTTCACGAATTTAATCGAGTCGAGCTTCACTTTGCTTAAATTCAGCTCATTTATTCATCAAGCTTTAAAATAAGGCTCAAATTTCACTTGTTTGTAAAGAGATCTGAATATAAATGAGTTTTTATCGAGTTGAATACCAAGTGAAAAAAAAAAAAAAAAAAAAAAGAAAGAAAAATAGAAATAATTCTCCATCATATTAGGGGTAGATTATGGTATGAAACAGGCACTTTCACAACTCAAAACCCGTCTCCCAACGTCACTCCATGAAGCATGAACGGAATGGAATGAATTTTCCATTATTGCTTTACTGAATTTTTATTTAATCACATTCAATGAGTTCTATATTGATATGCTCCAATAAAGTGCAAATGAATAAAATTTCTTATTTATCGTTACGAACTTTTTCATTTCATGACATTTCATTAGGTTCCATTACATCATGCCAAAAATGCTATAAGTAATTTTTCCAAACAAGTCAGAGCTACTTCCACAAGGTTCTAATGGCTCTTGTAAACCTTAAATAGCAGCCATATTCATATGCAGAGAAGAGGGGGGAAGGCCAGAAGCACTCAGAATCTGAAATGGGTTGGGCCACTCCAAGCCCGACCCATCAAGCAAATAGCCAATTAGAACATAGCCATAAAATATTCACTGAAAAAAAAAAAAAAAAAAAAAAAAAGCCCCAAAAGCTGCATAAGATTCTGACAAAAGGAGAGAGAGTGAACCTTGAAAAGTTTATCATTGTAAATGTCCTCAAGAGACCAAGAAAACATAATAGCAATGAAATCACGGTCATAGGAAATTCCTCTGTTTTTGCTTGAAGTCTTTTCCTCCATCATTTTCTCTCTCAAGTCTCAACTACTTGTTTGCTCTCTCGTCTCCTTGACTCCTATCAAATAACCCAAAAAAAATTATATATATATATATATATATATATATATATATATATATATATATATATATATATATATATATATATATATATATATATATATATCAGTTTTACCCTTTAATAGCGATAGAGGAAAGAGACACATAAAGAAGACATAGACTTTCTCTGTTTCTTTCACACTTTAAAACCCATATGAGAGAAATGCTATTTCCCAGCAGTGAAGGAATGAGACAGACCCATATGAGAGAAATGCTATCTCTTAGCCGTGAAGGAATGAGACAGACACATGAAGGGTGAAAGTAACTAGGAATCTTTATGTAGTACAAGCACTAGCATGTTTTAAAAGAAAGATTTGCTTTTTCTTCAGCTTCATCTTCATCTTCTTGCTTTTGATCAAAGAAAAAGGCAACACTTCCCGTAACTTGACCCCCCAATTGACCAATTCGCTTTCAGTTTTTCAAATTCGCTTTCAATTTTTCACAATTCACAGTACATACATTTATGAAAAATAGAAATTATTTATTACACTCAGTGCATGTAGACATTGCGCATCTTATTATACTTTTTTTTTAATTTTATTTGCACACGTCACGAATACACCTCGGGACAGAGAATAATTATATATAATTGGCAAAAAGAAAATCTTATTGATATCATAGCTATGAATTAAAAGGAAAACTTTAATCCGACTAATCTTTTTGATATCATAGGTAAATTAAATTTATCATGTTATTTATAAACTAAACCGATAAAAATATGACATATCAATTAATGATGTCAAATCACTTATAAATTAATCTAATAAAAATAAACCAAATCAATTAATGATACTATAACTTACAAGTGATTTAGTATCATTAATTGACGTATCATATTCTTATTGGTTTTGTTTATAAGTAATATGATAGACTCAGTCTATGTAAGAATCTCTCTCTCTCTCCCTATATATATATATATATGATGTTTTTTATGGTTATTTTATTTTTAAATAAAATAACTTACTTTATTACCAAAACAATAGTTTTTTTTTATAAAAAATTATAATTTTATTTATATTTTTTTCTAAATTGAATTATTTTTTTGAAATTTTACGTAATTGCAAAAAAATTTCTAGTTTTACGAAAATATAATTTATTTTGTAATATGATTTATTTTATACAAAGTAATAATTTTATGAGAAAAATAATTTTGTAATTATGAAAAAATATTACTCTTTTTGAAAAAATCACAATTTTCTTATAGCATGTATTATATAGGCAAATTTTTATATAACTCTGTTTTAAAATAACATACAAAAATTTATTTCGTACAGCCAATAAGATAGTTATTAATAATAAATATAAATAAAATATTTTAAAAATTATAATTAAATTAATCTGTTATTACATTTTACTAATTAAAAATGAGAAATACTAGAATAATTAAGATAGTATTTTAAATTTATATATCTATAAATTTTATAAAAAATAGTCTAATTTATGAAAAAATATAAGAAAATTATGATTTTTAATAAAAGAGTCACTTTTTTTGAAATTACAAAATTATTTTTCTTTTTTATAACATTGTTGTTTTGCAAAAAAAATAAGTCATATTTTCGTAAAATTAAAAATTTTTTTATAATTAAAAAATTACAAAAAATAGTTTAATTTGCGAAAAAATATGAATAAAATTATTATTTTTCATAAAAAATTATTTCTTTTTCTCAAACAAAATAGGTTACTTTGTTTAAAAACAAAATAATCATAAAAAACACCATATATATATATATATATATATATATATATATATATATATATATATATATATATATATATATATATATATATATCAAAAATTATCTCAAAATATTTTTATCAGTACAGTTTGATTTGATTTAATCGAACGGTTAATGAAATTTTAAGTTTTAGATATTTTCTATTCAATTTGATAATCTCAAAGATCCAAGCTCACCCCTCAACTCTTATTATAACTATTTTAGATAATTTAATATTTAATTTATAAGATTTGATCTAATTAATGATGTGGTTATTTTTTTTTTTGAAAAATTAATAATCCTTAAGCTCTGTTTTCGTCAAAAACTTTAATCCTTCTACCAATTTTTTTTTTTATAAATTCTGTTAAAAAAATAAAATAAAATTTTATACCCAAAATACCCTCATCCATATCATAAAAAATTTATGTAGAATTTATGAATTTTGATGTTTGGGTTTTTTTTTTTTTTTTTTTTTGAAATTGGGTTTTGTTTGTTTCAATTAATTTTACAGTTATGGATTTAAATTTGAACGTTTCAATTTCATTTATTAGATTTAAAATTGAATGGTTTCATTGATATTAGGATTATTGAGGTAAAATTGAGAACTTGGATTTTTAGCTTGGAAAATTGCAGAAACTTGACACGGGGAAATACTCTTGTCGTTTGGGTAAAGTTCAAAATCTATTTTTAGCCGGTAATTAATTGAACTTCATGTTGTGTTTTTCAAGCCTTGGATTAATTAATAAAAATAATATTTCTAATTATGTTGGTAAAGTTGCTGTTTGGCCGTACCTAATCAACTTTCAAGGAACCATTGAAGCTAGTTTTGCTTGTATTATGCAAGTGTCTACAAAACGGCTATAATCCAACACAAAGGGCTGGACACTCCTCCGCCAACAAAACAACCAATATTTGGAACTTAAAAATTCAAATCTCTTCCATGCCCTGCTACTCTAAGGGTACAGAGTCGACGTTGCTTTATATGCATGCTCATTTTGAACAAAAGACTATAACTTATACTTTTATCTCCATACCTACAAGCATATTCTATACCTCAACTTTCTAAAATTGATAGTTTGTTCCTACTGTACTTTTAATTAAATTGAAGTTGCTAACCAATTTATAGTCCATATGATTCAAGTAAGTCTCTTATTAGCTACCCTACTATTCTTAAAAGGAATAGAGTAAGGGGTAAATTTTATCTAATATATATATGTAGTTCCTCATAATTCCAAACCTCTTAAATGTGCTTTAAAAATTTTCATTTGACTGTCAAAAAATAAAAATTTAATACTAACTTTATGCTTCAAGTTTTAAGTTTTAACTTGTATAAAATATTAAAAATATAAATGTTAATAAATTATTTAAGGGAATGTATTTATAAGTTAATTTGAATTGATTTAATTATTAAAACTTTATAAATTTAATCTTTGGTCAAAATAATAATTGAAGATTAATTTTGTACTTTTATGTCTTAACTTGTATAAAACTAGAAACGAGCAATGTTAATAACAACTAATAGCCCAGTCTCTGTGATGAGTTTGGCTTTTGTCTTGTGTCTGTGATGAGTCTTCTTCTTTTACAATCTTTTTATTTGGCTTTAATTGTATTCCTATTATTGCCTTAGGATCTAGCCAAATGAGGTTACATTTGGAAGATCATTGTCAACACCTATCACTGAAGGATGAAGATGAGGAAGGTCTGGTGGTTGAGAAGGACCCCACGGAAAGTGAGAAAACTAATTTGCAATGGACAAGAATAGGCACATTTTTGACATATCGGCTTATAGATTTCATTGTTATGAAGATTACCCTTGCATCTATATCAACTGATCTGCAAACCATTTTCTTTTTTAAATAATTAAATATAATTTATTAATTAAATTAATAATTACAATTAAAAATATATTAATTAACAAAATTGGAGAGTCATTGGAATTATTCAAATGCCAAAAAAAAAAAAACTTAATAAATTATTTATGTACCAAAGCAAAAATTGAAATTCTATTCTTGGGATATGATTCTACTCCCATCTTACAATGTACCCATTTTAAGAATTGATATGATGAGCAAGATATATATATATATATATATATATATATATATATATATATATATATATATATATATATATATATATATATATAATAAAAAAGGATGAAGAAGAAATTAGGAAAATTGAAATAGAGCTTGAGGCCAGTTATGGGTGAGACTTTAACATTATTGATTGAGGGCTCAAATCTCAATGGAAGTGAAGAAGAGTTGAAAAGTGTCGGTTCGGGTATCAGGGAATAGAATCATATTCCAAAAATCATATCATCATATCAATTCTTAAAATGGGTGCATTCTAAGATGGGAATAAAATCATATTCCAAGAATAGTTTTACACACACACATATATATATATATATATATATATATATATATATATATATATATATATATATATATATATATATATGAGGTTGTTTTTTGAGACAGTTGATAAATTTCTTATTGGTTTTTTATTGGATTTGTGAAAAATAAAAAGGAAATGAATGAAATAGAAAATTTAATTGTTAATGAGAAATATTTTAGTATTTATATATATTTAAAAAAAAAAGTAATAGAACGACTAATTTATTAAAACTTCAAAGTCCAATTAGTTAATTTATTAAAAAGTAAATATTCTTTCATTAATTAAGTCAAATCTTAAGAATAAAATAAAATTTTATCTTTTTTTTTATAAACTAAATTAATTACAAATTAATATTTTAAAATTTTATTACAAATATCTCATTGTTTTACTTAATATAAAGATACTATTACTCTTTTTATACGCATATATACTCGTATATATAACAAATGCAGTTAAATCTTTCTAAGGAAGAGGACGGGATGGAAAGAGCATATTTTTTTCAATTACATTTGGAAAACTAAAAATTAGATGTGAAAGGACGTGTGAGAAAAATATTTTTATTTTATTTGGATGAATAAGAAAGGAAGAAAATTTAATGGACGATTTGAAAAGAGATTATTTCCACTTTAAGAAAATTTAATGGACGAATTTAATTAGATTTGCAACATGTTGAGCTTAACACATGAATTTTATCACACTTACAACAAAAAAACATAAATTTCTAGAAAGTTGGTCAATTAGTTTATAATATTTCGTGGCTTTTATTTGCAGAGTTAGACTTCTACAAAATCAAACAATCAGATTTGTAATTTATTATATATATATATATATATATATATATATATAAATAATTTGTAGAGAGAGAGTGGCGAGTGTATGAAAGATGTGAAAAATTATTGCAATAAAAAATTTAATTGTAAATTAAGGTATTTTAAACTTTTCACATAATTTTAATGTAACGAAAATAAACTTCAGGAATTAAAAAATGATTTTTTCAAACTGCAGAAATAAAGTCATTATTTAAGTCAAACTACTTCAATAACTAAATAGTACTTCATCATATATATATATATATATATATATATATATATATATATATATATATATATTACTACAATCTAAAGAAATATCTAATTTTCAATTTAGCTATTAGAAAAATCCATTTTTATTAATCTCTAAAAAACATTTTCTTTTTTAGTATATGAAAAATTTTTATAAGGGAAATGGGATTATCACAATCAACCTCTAAATTCCTGCGTTAAAAGATAAACATTTAATCATCAAACTATTAATTCAGGTGAGAAAAATAATAATTAAATTATTAGGTCAATAGCCTCAACATCCAAAAGGTCAATAGCATCAACATCCAAAGATGAAGTCAAAGAATGTTATAACACTTGGCATGTATAAATATATACATAGTTATTTTAGTCAAAATTAAGGATGTCATTAAGCTTGCCATAAATTTACTAAAATGTGTCATATGCCTTAAGAGCTTTCATGGAGTATTTCCCATTCTTTGATAAGTACGTAAATGATGAACTGTGGCATATTGTTCCAATCATGAAAGTATTACTTGGTAAGACGTTAGATCTTGTATGAGAAAAGCACTCCCATTACCCAGTTATGAAGCGGCCAAGACCAGTTGTGTTTCTACAGGTATCAGTCGGGACCAACTTTTCAAAATTACGTTTTAACAACTTCTCAAGGCAATTTAACAGACAAGCACTAAAGCAATTGGAAGCATAAAAGCACTTGGAACTTAAAAACCATTACCATTCTTAGATGAGTTCTGAACAGTGGACTTGATACCAACTTTTAGATTTACATGCAGAAGAAAAAGAAAAAGTTAGGATCATGGACTTTGTATCTATTTCCCTGCATATTCAAAGTTGTTCAGGACTTCTTGCCCTTCCGGCCGCCTTTTCCTTTCTTATTTTTCTTCGACTTGCTATTTCCTTTTCCTGTTTGATCAATATTTTGATTGCTGTCATTATTTTCAGTAGCAACATTAGCCTGCAAAGCATCAATTTTTTCCTTCCCAGAATTGCATCTTTCCTTAGAATTGCTGTCATTATCTTGCTTGTCACATTTGCCATCCAATGCAATGCTAATCTTTGATGTCTCACTTTTTGAGTTTTGATCTTGCTGCGAGAACATCTTACTCAGGAAAAGTTCCATTCTTGGCCTTCTTGACTGCAACTTGTTAAGAAGTTCTCTAATTTTCGAGTTGCCATTGTCAAGTTCCACGTCACTGAAGAAAACGCATATTAAAGACATAACCATTGTTCAATATAATAATATGCAAAGGTAAAGCTTTCACTAGAATGTGATGCACCTCTTCGTTGGTGCTGTCTTAAACTATGTGACAGTGGATATTACAAATTTACAATCAAGCATCATTTAATCGAACTTCAAGAACAATTTTAAGCCATTAAGCTAGTGGCTCTGTGGTTGAGTGCCTGCTTGTAATACAGGAGATCAGGGTACGAACCCTGACAACCTTTAAAAAAATTTCTTTTGTATATATATAGAAAAAGAACAATTTTCAACTGTTTCTTTAAGGCCAAAACCCAATAGGACTCTGATTGAAGTAAATTGACCAGTAAATTTTAAGGTCACCTAAAGACTTGCCTATCATCAAGGGAAAAAGGAAGCAAAATGAATATAATAGACAGTTCGGGTTTACAGAACGGATCACAAGTTTAAACGTACCTCACATCCAATGCAGCAAACAGTTGCTTCAATTCATTAAGCATGCTTGCAGCTTCTTTATATAGACTTTCATTTTCAAAATCAGGAGTGCTCTTCTCAAGGAATCTACCATCAGCACTTAAAACTTGAATAACTTTCTGTATGGCTACCTGAAAAATAAAATGACAACAACATAAGCTTTAATGGATCAAAAGTCTCATCTGATTACATGCTTCGTGATGTAGTGAGAGACAAGAGGGCAAAGATTATCACATTATGATAACTGTAGGATCATTTATTCCATTATTCATTGATTTTAAAGTTTCAAATAGTTCCCAAATTTGGCCAAGGCGCAAAGGAAGGCCACCTTCACATTTTTCCTTAGTGTTTGCATTCTCATCTGGGACGCAAATGATAACTGAAGATGAACTGGTCGTGCCCACTTCATTTGTCCTTGGAAATAAGTCTCTAAATATATTCTCCTTGCTATAATTGACCTTCATGTCAACAAAAATGGCATCTGGACATGAATTCCTCGGAATATATTTACCCAAACTAACAATTACCAGAGGATTTCCCATCTTCTTAAATGCTTCAGCTAACATATTTTCATCTAAATACTGCTTCCTTCTTTTCTTAAGGGCATCACAAAATTCCCTTGGCAATTGTTCGGTGATGTAGTTCTTTCCCAGTAAGTCATGAAGCATGTCTCTGCACAACCCAAAATTCAAATAAAGCAAACATGTAATCACAACCAATCTCAACACCACAAATGCATAGCCATCCTTCAAATTTGTGTGACATTTTCGGATCCACTCTATTGTATCTATCTCAATATAAAGACACTGATAAACAGTGTCAATTATATGTTTCAGCATGCCATCTATAGATTGTGGCTTTTGTTCCACTAATATAGAAGTTTGGCTACCTCTGCCTTCCTGATAGATAAGCCACTCAGCAAAAGAAGATTTTGTAGTCAGGAAGTATCCCTGGAAGCAAGACAACAAAATCAGTTGGCGCTCAACAAGGTACAAAAAACAACCAGGTGAAATGTAGTCATCTACTTAACGCCAGTTGACATTATAAGCATCTACTAGAGCTTCATGCAGCAGCCATTTGAGAGATGCTTCCATTGGTATTTCAAAGTTATGGCTTGCAAAACATTCAGTTTCTACATTCCTACAAAGATCCTTGATCAAATTGTTCTAAGAAGAATTCCATTTTAAGCCACCCATGATTTTCTCATATAATCCATCAGATAGGTTACCAGAACCAAGAATTATCAATGCTATCCTTCCAATTTGTCCATGAGACAACTTATTCTTCAAGCTGACAATGTCAAAAATCATTTCTCTAAAGAGATTTCTGAAAGTCTGAGTTCTCCTGAAAAAAATCATGTTCTGTTTCAGTGATTCTCTCCAGTCCAGAGGATATATGCAGCCAAAGAATTGATCAATTGACATTCCAATGAATTTCTGCAGTTCCTTGTTATCACTGTAATGTCCGTCCAGATACTTGGAATTCAAAAGAAATTTTGAAACCTCGTAGATATGAGCAAGAGACCTACTTTGGCAGAAGAGAGAAAAGGAATTCTGAATCGAAAATTTATAGAGGGATTCAAGATTGGTCAACACCTTCATGCCAACAAAAATTAACTCAGAAGACCAATAACTTCGAGAGGCAGTGACAAACTGGTGAACATCTATAGAAGTTAGCTTCCCCCTCCTTTGCATATATCTGCTGTCTATTTCTCTTACCCAATCAGCATCAGAGTTCATAAGAACATAGATGGCTTTTAGATTATTGAAGTGTCTTCGCACTCCCAAATAATTCAAGCAGAATTCTCCATACCTTCCATATTCACTAGCACCTTGAGTTTCAAGGCATCCTAGGAACTCAAATATGTGAACAATCTTATCCTTCCAAAATATCCAAGAGTATATCAGAGTTTCAATGGAAACCTCATCTTTTGATAATCTGTCATCCAACAAGTTTGCTATATTAAGGACCAAGTCATTTTCCCACACATATTTTGAGCTATTTACATGAAAATGGGCATCAAGAATCTTTCGAGCTGATAGTATTTCACCTCTGATACTGTCAAGTCTCCGAGAATCATTCAGATGTTGTTTCATCAAGAACAAGTTACTATGGTCATGCAACAAAATTTCAGCCTCCAAAAACACAAGCTCATAACATTGGTTTGAATCTTTCTTTGCAAATGACTTTGCCTTTTCCAAAAGCTCCTCCTTTTGTGGAAATTGCTTTAAAGGCCAGCCTTTGCTCCCAGACGACCACAGAGAGTTAGCAAACACAAACCAGAGAATCAGCATTGCTGCATGTTTAAAATGTCCAGCCATTCCAAGCAGATCAGCCTCAAGTAGAAGTTCACCTTTCCGCTTTGCAATCTTTGCTGCCTCCAGGAAGTTTCCTGATTCTTTTTCCAGTGACAGAAGCTCATTAAGGCACCCTAAAGCATTCAAGAAAGTTCGAATTGAATCCATAGAATCAAAGGTTCTAACATATCTCATCATGGCCCTGATGTCATTGAGCCTGTGAAAATGAAGAGCACATTTCTCCATAAAATCATGTTCAATTTCGTCCACTTCTCTGCTTCTTTTAACCACATATTTATCAGCAGTCACTTGTTGTTTCCAGCATTGAACATACTGCAAGCCCATGTCAAAGAGTTCTCCTTTCCTACATGCAGACAAGCACTCTGAGAAATGGTTACCTGTAGCATATACTTCTGCTGCATGCTTGTAACGTCCAGCAAGATAGAAACATTCTCCAGCTCTTTCTATAGCTGATTCTCCACATTGCAAATAAATCTGGCCTACAGTGGAAATAAGTTAAGGATCAGAATGCCTACCAATAACAGAATGATTTTTTTTTTTTTTTTTTAATCTTTGTGAAGAACTGCAGCTTCAGGACAAGATAATCACAATTCAAAAGACAGCCATGTATTCTGACTTCTGAGTCTATTACATTTCTTTCTTTTACCCTCACTTCTTTTTGGGACAAAAAGACATGGAAGATAACTCAATTCACTAAAAAGATTGCTTAATTCATGCATTATTATGCTAAAAATAGGGCACATGTCTAGTGATCTTATTTAAGTACAAAATTCAAACTTCATTTATTCCCATATGTTAACTATTGCTTCAAAATGAACCAGAAAATTTTTAGAGTCAAAGTGAATAGGAAGTTTAACTGCTTGAAAGACGTGATTCAATTGAAATGTAATAAGTTTACAGGATATACCAGAGTGGTGGATAGCAGTTCTCTGTTGTTACTAATTTTCTACGCTTCTAAACGAGCACAAATAAGAGGCAAAGACAAAATAGCATTATACCTGCTCGTTCATACTCCTTTAACAAATAATAACATTCTGCAGCAAGCTCAGCTTTTCCAATGGATTCAAAAATTTCAGCTGCCTGCCTGCGGGCAACCGAAGCCTCTTTAGGATTTGAACCATGCAGTCTGTCAGCAGTTGCTTTAAGCTCGGCAGCCTTGGCCACTTTTTCACCGTGTACGTCTCCTGCTCTTTCAAAACACATTCTTGCCATCTCATAGTTGGCTTCACGTAAAAGCTGCATGCCAAAAGAAAAAGATAGAGAAAGAAAGTTGCGCTTAGTCCAAAAAGTCTGAAATTAATACTGTCCTTACCTACAAATGACAAACCTGAATGCATCTAATATTGGAAATATGGATGACAAATGGTAAACATTACATTTGACATCAACTATAAATGAAGGCCCTCCAGTTTGCATAAATTTAGAGCACAAGTTCATTAACGTCAATCTCAAGTCCAATCTCACATCATTATGACCAGCATTTTGAAGAAGCAGCTTTTTACTTAAAAATAGCAATAATCTAAAATTAAGAACATTATTGACAACGATAATAGCTATAAGTGAAAAAAAAAAAAAAAAAAAAAAAAAAAAAAAAAAAAACCAACAACAACAACAAGAATCAGACCTTATAGCCCCTCGACTTCCACTCTTCTGGACTGCTAGCGACCTGCATTGCCTGTGCAAGCGAGTCATCTAATCTCCTGACTTGGATAAGGGCCTTCTTCTTCCAGTAATCAAACATTGGTTTCGACAACTCCTCTGAATTCTCACAAATCCATAACCTTTGTCTAGTACGAGTAATAGCAACATATAACTGCTTTAACTCAGAGCATAAGACATTGTGTTTTGCCAAATTGAAATCTGGGAATGACTCATCAAGTAGATTTTGTTCCTTCATGTACCCATAGACAACTCTCCATTTATTTTTCATGGGGGATGAGCCAAAGAAGTTGTACAACAGTACATCCTACAAAGGATAACATTACAAAGTAGATAAAAAAAAACAGAAAATGAGTTTAAGAAACTCTGAAGATTTCACAAGAATTTAAATTATTAACAAATGGCTTTGCAGAATGTTACATGCATAACCATAACAGAATCCTGAGTATACCAGTGTAATTTGCAGCAATATGAGATGTGACAAGTACAAAGCCACTCTCTTTGGGATCAAGGTTTTATTTACCTCTGCCAATCAATAATAGTAAACAATGAACCCCATCTCCAAGAAGAGAATATGCCAAGAGAGAGAAAGAGGTTGAATAATTATTAGCACTATATTTGATAAACATAAGGGCATTAAAAGCTCCATGGAAATTTTATTCAATTTTTCATTACATTACATTTCGTCATGGTCCACCAAATATTAACTTGGAATATTGATACTTGATCAGATAACATAATATCAAGAAGACAAGACATGTTTACAAGACACAAAAGCAAGCGATACAATTCAAAAAGAGTACTCAAAATGTCAAATGATCCTCTAAACAGCATAAGCAATCCGCCAGATTTAACAAGCAAGATAAAAAAATAAAATAAGGAAAAAGGAAAAAGAAAATGCTCACCTGAAACTCTAGGCCCTTGCACTCCATTATAGTCAAGACAAGGGCTTGTTTGCCGACATATTCATGAACTTCTTTCCTAGCAGAATCATTGCGAACTAATATGACCTGTTCTGCTCCAAATCCAACAAATTTGGTCCCTTCACTCCCACTGTTCCCGAATATAGTCACAACAGCATTTTCATCATTTCTTGCTTCAAGCCAAATTGGGGCTTCCCCAAATATAAGACTCGTTTCATTCGTTAAAATATCAACAAATGAACGGAAAAAACCGGTAAAGAAGGTCAATAACACTCTGAGCTAACTTGAGAATGCCAGCATGGGTGCGAAAGTTCTGGCTCAGATGAAAAATTTTAGATATTTGACCTTTTTCCTTTCTGCTATCATATCCTTCAGTTTTTGATCCTAAAACAAACTCATTGCAGAACAGAGACCTTATGTCTTCAAACCTAAAATCGATGCCCCTTGCTATGGTTTGTGCTGTGTCACCAGAGAAAACAAAGCCTTCCTTCACATTTCTGCAAATATGCTTGAAAAGAGCAATCTGCCTCATTGTTAGATCTTGAACTTCATCAATATAGACAAAATCCATTACATCACCCTCATATTTTCCATTTTTAAGCCTAAGATGAAGATCAATAACAAAATCAGCCATGTCAAAATCACCATTTGCCTTCTTCATCCTTTCATAATCTTCATAAATGTTATATATCATCTCCCTCTTCTCCTTACTTAATGTTGACATCCGACCCTCTGAGAGATAAAGATAATCCTTTTGTGCAAGTCTACCATCACAAGATTCCCCCGATTGCAAGCCTCCTTTTACATGAGACATTATCTCAGTAAAGACTATAGAAGAGTCGAGTTTTTTTGTTGCCTTTGCATTGAAACGTGGCCAATAAATTGAACAAAACCTATCATAGTTAACCTCCCTTGTTGTTATAAAAGTTTGTTTGGCAATGGATCCCGAAGTATCCATTTTTCCATGCAAAAACTGCCTCACATCAGGAAATCTTTGAAAATATGAATTGCCTATTGTTCCATCAAGCATCATCAGAAACTTGAAGAAAGTTATAGTAAGAGGATATAAATTAGAAGGAATATCAACAAAAGAATCTGGGATATCCTTGAACTGTGCTACATCGTCTATATTTTCCATTTCAATTGAATTGCTCTCAGCCATATATTTTCCCCCATATGCAAAGCTGTACACATATAGCAAAGATTTTGTAAGAAAACAGATCTTCCATGCAACAAAACTCTATGTATCTTCACAGGTAAAACCTATGTTAGAATCTTATCAGCTTGGAAGACTTAAAATTCTTACAACCAATTATTCATGGTCAAGTGGATAAAAGAAAATATATTGGAAGAGTTGGCTACATATGGAAATATCTATGATTGGATCTGATATATTTCTAAGACGTGTTCCAAAATAGATATTTAAACAGATGCCATTGATCATTTGCCAAATGCACGTAGCATGGAGTTCTGAAACTTAAGTCACAACTGAAAGCTGGAACAATGTTACAAGAAACTTCCAGGACTGAAAACACTGCAGCATGTAGTTGTTATATAACCTTAAACAACCAAGACAGTTTATTGCTCTCAGAAAACTCGCTTAAAGCAAAACATGGTATTAAAAGAGAAGAAGAAAAATATAATTTCATTTCAAAAAATTTGAAAGAAAGCTTTGGAAATTTTCTTTGCCGGAACATTAAGCTAATTGCAGGAGATGGGTGAAAGTTATCTTCCTTATCCATCCCTCTTCATTTTCACTCCATAAAAAGAGACGTTCAAAATTTTCACAACCACAGGCTTCAGGACTCTATTCTCGCAGCAGCATCTTCTAAAGTTTAAAAAAGCACATGGATTTGGTGATTAAGTAAGGAGTGAAGGATTTCATGAAACATGCCTGATTTTAATGCATACCCTGACATAGCTAATAAAATTCAAACGCTTCATCCTAATATGTTATATGTTCAAAATATACAAACATAGTCTTACTGCTTGAAAACAAGTTTGCATTCAATAGAAGTAGCACAAAGACTTGCAAACTTGTAATGTGAAAGTATTTGTTCAAAACATAAATATATTGACGCACCTTTTCAACTGTGAAACATGATGTTTTACAGCGCAATAATTTTTAGGACTGACTGTCACAAAAAGCTGGCGCAAGGCAATTTTCTTAGCATCTCCAATACTATCCTTAACCTCTTTGACATCATCATCTGCTCTCTTTCTCCAGCAGGCATATTTTGACATATTGCCAACATCTTCACCAAATCCTTCAGTTGCCATATGGAACTGTTGCTCTTTCTGAAACAACTTCATGGTTAAAACAGTTGTTTTCCCAGTGCCAGATCGTCCTAGAATAAATGTACTTCTTTCATATACGATTATCTCCAGCTCTTCATCTGTTACTTCAAAAGGGAGTTCTAATTCTCTACCATCTCGGTCAGAAAGCAAGTGTTTCACAACTCCAGATGATAAGGAGTAGAATTTCATCAATAACAAACTATCACTCGCTTTGGAGTTCTCCACAAAGCATCTAGCATCAGAAGTACCAACATTTGAATCGCTCCCTGTTTCATTGTTGCTAAGATTCTTATAATGGACAATATCAAATGAGGTTGACCAAGTTTTGGGAACTTCCAAATCCCTAGACAATGAAAAAAAAAAAAACAATATAAGAAAATAATGCTCATTGGTTGCTTAAGAAAAGGAGAATTTCACATAGATTTAGGAACAAAACTGCAAACTGCATATTGAATTTAATGTTAACAAACGCATACCCCTCGAGACATTTCTCATTGCAATGACTGATAAAATCATCTGTATATCTTTCAAAAATCCCACTGAGACTTTTAACCAATCTTGGAATATCTTCCAGAGGCAATACATCCCAAACCTTCAACACTTGAATGTATTTTTCGTCCTTCACTATATCAATTGAACAGATTACATAGAGTTTTTCAACCTTGAACTGTTTTAAGATTTGAGAAGAGCTTTCACAAATTGAATCCACATTTATTTTTCTTGGGCGCCATCCACTAGAAAGTCTCAGCAAAAGGTTCAAAACAGAAGACTTTATCCGAATTGATGCCAGCTTTCCAAAAGATTTTCTAAAGTATTCACTGAAAAAAATCTGTGGATGTCATAAAATAACAGGAAAAACATATGGTTAATGCAAAACACATGTAAATTGACGATGAGATTACAAAATACGAGAAATATGAGGAATAGAGTAAGTTTAACTACAAGCTAAATACCTTCCACCTAGCACAGTTGAAAAGCACACTATTTCCATTAAGCAAATCATCAAGTTGATCCAATTCTTTCTTGACTTCTAGAACTGCTTTGGCTAATTCTTTATTTTCATCAGCATTGAAGAAACATTGACGATGTTTTGCATCACGTAGTAGCACTTCCCAAACAGATCCACTTCTAGCTAGTGTTCTTTCATTCCCCAAAATCCAAAGACAATGTCTGAATGGACATAACAAAATAGAGTAAATTACTAAGAAAGAGAAAAACTAACATACACTTTGGTAACTATTATTACAAAATTAGTACTATCAGTAGTGAAAGGCATTAAGATTTTGAAAGACCAAAGTGTTTTGGAATAGAACAATTTAAAGACCGAAGTGCAACTAAATTTTAATATTTGAATGACGAAAGTATGGTTCAATTTAAAATGTTAGGGAGTGATGTATAATGAAAAATCTATAGCTAATCAAGGACTAATATGTAGATCTATCAACAAACCTTAAGAACCAAAATCACTTGTTTTGAAATTGAAAAATTTGGAAGTTTATATTATGCCAAACTTCCAAGCAACTGACCTAAAATAAAATTTATATGTTTTTTGTTTTCTGGCAATTATCATTAGAACTAATAAAAGGTAATAGAGAAAGATTTAATTTGAAGTGTTACCTAGCCCTTGTAAGAGAAACATTAACTCTCCGGGGGTCGGACACAAACCCAATAGCTCCAATAGTATTTGATCTCACAGTTGATATTATTATAATATCTTCCTCGCTACCTTGGAACCCGTCTATTGACTGAACTTTCACTGAAAAACCATTAACTTTTCCATACTTCTGACAAAGTTTTTTTTGAATTGCAACTACCTGAGCAGCGTATGGAGATATGACACCAATGCAGAGATTCTGTTTTGAGCCATTCCATTCTGTATAAATAACAAGCAAGGATGCCAAAAGAAAACCAATCACAACAGAACAAAGGGACAGTAAATGTTTCAACAGAGCAGACACAATATTAGCATGAAAATGTTATAAAGAAGCAAAATAAATGTTGTCAACTTCATGATATTAATTTTTTCTTTTTTCTTTTTCAAAATATGCAAAATCCTTGCTTGTGCTCTTTGACTTCTAACCCAAGAACAAATTTCTATTTTTTCCATTTCAAAATAAATGTGACTTGTAGATAATTTTTTCCATTTGAGATCAAGTAAATAGCAAGACAGTTCTGAAAAAGTCAAGTTTAGTTCATAAATTTACAGAGAATTCTATCAAGTAATCAAACTAGTGTTGCAATATAACATGGTCATTTTGTTTGTGAAATTTAGGCCCACCAAATGAAAATACTGGAAGAGCAAAGTTAGCATTTCAATGTTAAAAATGTAATAACATCATATGCCAATGTTAAAAATGTAATAACATCATAAAAAAAACATGAGATTTTATAAATTGCGAATACCAATTTCAAAATCAGCACTCCAATAAAATATCAAACACCCCCTTATCATACCTTTGTATAGACAGTGCACTAATTTCAACACAACAGCTACCTCAACCATATTTCTCTGGCCACGTCCAGCATCATCCACCTCTTCTCTTCCACCAGTTACATTTATGAATGAATAGGGGCCAAACATTGGCCCTTGCAGATAACATTTTTCATAACTTCTAATCCTAACATTTGATGCATCTATGATCTGATTAGAGTAGAAATTTGAATTTGGGAAGCTACTAATTGATGGATGCATTCTGTACTGCATATTTAATAGGTGTTTTGGATGACCTAAGAAGCTCAACCTTTCAAATAAACTTCTTCCAAAGCCAGCATCATAAGAAAGCTACAGAAAATAAAATAAAAGACATATTATCTATGTGAAGATTAATAAATTTAAACTTGAGTTTTTTTTCATTTTTTTAAGAAGAAATATACAGAAAAAAAAAGCATTTATATACATACATTGCTTTGAACAGTAGCTGGTAACTGGCATTCATCACCAATAAGAATGGCATGCTTAATGCCAGGAAGCTGTAGAGGTATTACTGATTCACATTCTTTCAACTGGGCTGCTTCATCAATGACCAACAAGTTCATTGGTTCTGTGACCAATGAATGTAGTTTATATGAACTAGATGCTGTGCAGAAAATTAAGGATGCTGTCTGAAAACAGAATTCTTCTATGGAATGCTTGCTCATAACGTTTGGAAGATCAAGGTCACAGAGAGAATTACGGAGAGTTTTTAAAATGGAAACGCATTTGGTTCTTTGCAGGTGTAGCAGCAATGAAATATCTGCAAAACCTTCAGAAGAATCCTCAACTAACTCCTGCTGTGCAAAAAGCTTCTCAAGCTCTTCAGAGATTACATCATCACGAAAGAGCAAAGTTTCAAAAGAGTCTAGTAACCCAATCAAGGATTTCATATGTTGAATATTATGTTTCAGAATGTAGCTTTCAGGTATATGCGTGCGTAAAATAAAGACACACTTCTTCAGTGGCAATACATTAGAGCAGAATCGCTCTCTGGTGAATTCAAGAAATGATTTATGCTTCCCACTACAAACATCAGCTTCACTACTGCCACTTTTCTCTTTGCTCTTATTTTCTTGATCATGATCCTGCTCTTTCATCAATTCATTTTCCAAGAAAATAGAGTACTGACAAACACAATCTTCAAAAAAATCTATTGTCACAGTGAAACAGTACCGCCAACCAGTCAAAGGTGCAAAGCACTGTGTAAGCCTTTTAACACGATAATCCAAATATATGTCTTCAATCCCTGCATTGACTTTGAGCCTGTCTTTATGCCCAAACAAAAGAATATTGCCTAAAGAACAAAACAAAGCATCAGTTCCAGAGTCCGTTTCAGAGGATTCTATCACCAGCTTTAGGACCCTAGAAGCTAATTCTGTTATAGCAACATTGGTTGGGGCACATATTAGGATCCTGCATTTCACCCTTAAAAGAGTAAAGAGCAGCATACTAATGGTTTTAGTTTTCCCTGTCCCTGGTGGGCCCCAAATAAGTTCCACAGAAGACTTGTGATTGCACAGCGTTTTACAAAGACAAGCCAAAACTGCCTCAGTTTGGGATTCATTCAATGTAGACGATAGATTCCTAACAACATTCTCATTCCAAGTTCCACTGCTTTGTATAGAACAGAGACTGCATTTTTCCTCAACCTGTACTATCACATGGTACTTCAATTTAATCCCATCAATATATAGCAGAAAATCAACTATTAATTTATTTTTATACGAGGCCAGACATCATTTTAACAATTATGATTGATGAACGAATAAGTGCTTGATGAATTGCGTCAAAATCAGATTTTAAATGTCGATATCAATAACAAGATACAAAAGTAAAATGATTTATACTTTAATATATTGTAAGTTTTAATCAACTTTTAAGAATCATTTCACAAAAATTATTTTCTAATCGCTTACCATGGAACCACCGCAGAGAACTTCCTTAATGACATCCAGATTTCCAAACATGTGCAATCCATTCCATATTCTTCTGTTAGTGGTCATATTTGTCAAGAAAATCACCGCCAATGATTTCTGCATTTCATCACTAACTTCAATGTCTTTTGATGGCCTGACTATAAAATATGTAGACGATGTACTAGCATCCTCAATCGCGTCGTCTGGGATACTGGTGACCAATGCTAAAGTCCATGTCCTTCCCACCCTTTGCAAGTCAGAGACAGTTTCAGGTTTAGCATCTGTCAGAACAACAACATCTCCAGGCAATGTCTTGTAAGCCTCCTTACCACGATCACTGGATCTGTTTCTCCAATAATCAACCTTAATATAATAAAGTAATGTTTTATTGCGTCTACAACGGGACAAAGAAATAACTTCAGCAGTTGGTGCTCTGGAAATAGTCTCCAAACTTGAATGCAGTCTTGCTCGTGTTTCCTCCAATAAGGGAAGTTTATATGAAGAAAAATAATGCTTAACTGATTCAAACAATTCTGGAATAGGTTCCACCTAAAAATAAATAAATAAAAAAAATGAAATACTACCTTAAGAGTCAACTTTAACCCAGGTGTGTCACATTGATGACTTAAAACATACATAGTTGGAGTGCAACAGTGGGAGTTCTCATCAACAATGTAAGGTATAATACCCAAGAACCAGATGTGAAAGCACTACTTACACTGAATGGGGGGTTTTAAAAGAAGGAAAGACAAAGGCACATATAGATTTCAAAAGTTGATAAACTCAGTGGGCAGATGACATGAATCAAATATGATAGATATGGGAAGAAAATTTGGACAACTAGTTGTTCCATTTGACGACATAGAAGTTTGTCAATTTGGTTTATTCATATTAACACAATATAAAACCCTTCAATCCCCTTTTAACTGTTATTAAAAGATGAGAAAACATGCTAGGCATTTTGCATGAACAATCACTTCTTCTCAAGGACAAAATCCATTTTAACGTAGTAGTTAGGAGAATGAATGATAGCTAAACTGTCAAATTCCTCCTAAGGACAAGACAAAATAATGCAAAATAAACAACAAATGATTCCATTTATGTTCATCAACTTGTAGTCTAGTTCTGTTGTTAATTGAATGCAACAAGGGAAGAAAAGTCCAATGGAGAGAACATTATTCGCTAAATAGGGTATGATTTGTTGCATTTCCTAAGTTCCAGGCTGTCAAAATTAACATAGTGAACTCAAATTCATAGAGAGGTCTTATTTCAGCTTCAAAGAATCAATACTAAGCCATGAAATAAGAGGGGGAAAAAGCATTATTTAATTGCTATGGTGGTGGAAATTGAGGAGGGCACTATTTGTCAAAGAAAGGGAACACCGTTGACTTTTGGCCATTTTGGCTAAAATTTCCTAATCCCACGTGGGTAAGATGTGGGAAATGGAAGGCAAATTTGGGTTATAAATAAAGACTTCCATTTCATTTGTAAAACCATCCCAACAACAAAAGCTCATCTTACTTCTAAGGTTTTTAGTTGTTCTATTTTTTCTTCTCTCTTTTGTAATATTTTTTCAATTAGTGGAATATTATTTTGGTAGTGTCCAAGGATGTAAGCAAAATTGGCCGAACCTCATTAAATTTCTGGTGTTTCTTTTATGTTATTTTATATCTATTTAATAACTATTGTCGAGTATAATTATTGTAAATTATTGTGCTTTTAAATTACTTATTTTCATAAAATTCTGTCTAAGGAGTGTGATTTTTAAGTGGGACCATTGTGATCCCACCATTCTTTCCTGAGAATCTATCTTAGGTTGATTTTTAGTACAATCATTTTCACTCTAGTCACTTGAATAATAGTTCTCAAAGTGAATTTTGTTATTATTGGTGGAAGTTAACCCAAATTCCACAACAATTGATATCAAAGCTCTTGGTTGATTTTAGTATGCTCTGTGGTTGCGGCTTACGCTGATATTCCACATCAGAAAAAATTTTCTTGGGCTAATTAGCATTCTGCATTGACAGCTATTAAATAAAATTTGTAGCAGAAATGGTAGACAACACAAAATTATCTACATCGACGTCAACAACTTCTTCATCTTCAATTTTAGGAAGAAATGCTGTGACAAATGCTAGATTTACAGTGGAGATTTTTTATGGCACCGGTCATTTCGGCATGTGGCAAAGTGAGGTTCTAGATGCCCTTTTTCAACGAGGTCTAGACATTGCTATTGCAGGAGAGAAACCAGATGATGTTGAGGAGAAAGAATGGAAGATGATTAATAGATTGACATGTGGTACTATTCGATCGTATCTTTCTAGATAGTAGAAGTATGCATTTTCTAAGGAAACTTCTGCAAGTAAATTATGGAAGGCACTAGAGGAGAAATTCTTGAAGAAAAGTAGTTAGAACAAGCACTATATGAAAAAGAGATTGTTTCGTTTCAACTATGTTCCAAGTACCACTATGAACTATGTTCCAAGTACCACTATGAATGATCACATTACTAGCTTTAATCAGCTAGTGACTAATTTGATGAATATGGACGTGACTTTTAATGATAAAGATCTGGCTCTAATGTTGGTGGAATTGCTTTCTGATGAGTTTGAGTACCTTGAAACTACTCTGTTCATGGGAAGGTTGCTATGTCTCTCAGTGAAGTAACTTCTGTCTTCTATAGTTACGAATTGAGAAAGAAAGAAAAGCAAGAAAATACAAGTGTAGAAGCAGAAGCTTTTGTTATTAGAAGCCATTCGCAAGGCCAGAATAAAGGAAGAAGAGGAAGATCAAAGTCAAAATCCAAATTAAGTAAAGATGAATATGCCTTTTGTCGAGAAAAAGGGCATTGGAAGAAAGATTGTCCCAAATTAAAGAATAAAGGTAAACCTGAAAAGGGAAAGGCTATCTCAGAATCAAATATAGTTGAGTGTGATGATGTAAATTCAGACTTCTCAATTGCTGCTACACCATCAACCAGCTGTTCTAGCTCATGGTTGCTAGATTCAGCTTGTAGCCACCATATGACCCCAAATAGAGAATGGTTCTTTGATTTTAAAGAACTAAAAGGTGGAGTTGTCTATACAGGTGTTCATTATGTGCCAAATTTGATGAGAAATCTCATCTTTGTGGGAACTTTAGAGTCAAAAGGTTTCGAAGTAAGGGTGAAAGATGGGATAATGAGGATCATCTCTGGAGCACTTGTAATAATGAAGGGAATTCGAAAAAGAAACAATGTGTATTACTTTTTGGGTAGTACAATTGTTAGGACAGCAGTAGTAACATCTTCTACTAATGATCAGGAGTCAGAAGCAACCAGGTTATGGCATATTCGTTTGGGGCATACTGGAGAAAAATCCTTGAAATTGCTGATAGATCAAGGATTATTGAAAGGAGCACGGGCTTGCAAATTGGATTTTTGTGAGCATTGCATCAAAGCGAAGAAGACAAGGGTGAAATTTAGAACAGCAATCCATGATACTGAGAGTATTTGGGATTATGTTCATTCAGATGTATAGGGACCTTCCAAGACAACTTCTTTAAGAGGAAAACACTATTATGTTACCTTTTTTGATGATTTTTCCAGGAGAGTTTGGGTGTATATGATGAAGACGAAGGATGAGGTATTGGAAATTTTCCTTAAATGGAAAACGATGGTGGAGACTCAAACTGGTAGAAAAGTCAAACGTCTGCATACAGATAATGGTGGAGAGTTCAAAAATGATCCATTTTTGAAAGTCTATGAAGATGAAGGTATCGTCAAGCACTTCACTGTCAGAAATACGCCACAACAAAATGGAGTGGCAAATCTTATGAATTGGACATTGCTGAAGAAGGTTCGATGTATGTTGTCCAATGCTGGGTTGGGTAAAGAATTTTGAGCTGAGACTTTGGTATATGCTTGTCACCTTGTCAACTATTAACCATCGACTGCTATTAGTGGTAATACACCATTAGAGAAATGGTTTGAAAAACCTGCTACAAATTATGATTCCTTATATGTGTTTGGTTCCACTGCATATTTTCATGTTAAGGAATCAAAACTGGATTCAAGAGCAAAGAAGGCAATCTTTATGGGGACCACCTCTGGTGTAAAAAGCTATCGTCTTTGGTGTCTAGAGACAAAGAAAGTAATTTTCAGCAGGGATATTACTTTTGATAAATCTACCATGTTGGAAAAGGTAACTGATGAACAAACAGACAGTACTCCACAGCAAGTGGAAGGTACTTCCAAATAGGTGGAGTTTGATGGTAACAGAATTGTCCCAGCTAATAAAGAAATTGATGATGACTCTCCTATGGTAGAAGAAAAGTCAAATGAAAAAGAGATTTAGACTTGAGAACCTCCATAGCAACATGAATCAATTACACTAAGGAAGGAAAAGAGGACCATTAGACAACCTGCTCATTATGATGATATGGTCTCTTCTGCATCACCAATTGCAATTGATGATGTTCCTATCACTTTTAATGAAGCAGTTCAAAGTTCATAATAGAAAAAGTGGAGGATCGTCATGAATGAAGAAATGCAGTCCTTTCAAAAGAATAAGACATGGAAACTAGCTAGTTTTCCGAGGGGAAAGAAGGCAATTGGGTGCAAATGGGTATATGCAAAGAAAAATGGATTTCCTGACAAAGATAATATTCGCTACAAAGCAAGATTGGTGGCTAAAGGCTACCCTTAGATCAAGGGAGTTAATTATAATGAAGTATTTTCTCTAGTTGTAAAGCATTCCTCTATCAGAATTTTGTTGGCTTTGGTAGCAAAGTTGGATTTGGAACTAGTTCAGATGGATATAAAAATTGCATTTTTACATGGAGACTTTGATGAGGAAATCTACATGACTCAGCCAAATGGATTCAAAGTTGCTGGAAAAGAAAAAATGGTATGTAGATTGGAAAAATCATTGTATGGATAGAAGCAATCTCCAAGGCAGTGGTACAAGCGATTTGATAAGTTTATGATAGGGTAGAAGTATACGAGAAGCAAATATGATCATTGTGTATATTTACGCAAGCTACAATATGGATCCTACAGATATCTTCTTCGTTATGTTGATGATATGTTGATAGCTTCCAGGAGTCAGACAGAAATTGAGAAATTAAAGAATCAATTGAATAGGGAATTTGAGATGAAGGATCTCGGTGAAGCAAATAAGATTCTCGATATGGAGATTTCAAGAGATAGGAAATTGGAGAGGCTTTGTTTGTCCAAAAAGAATATCTGAGGAAGGTACTAAAATGTTTTGGCATGAATGAGAAGTCAAAACCAGTTAGTACACCACTTGCTCCTCATTTCAAGCTTAGTGCATCCATGTCACCAAAGAATGATGCAGAACGAGAATACATGTCAAAAGTACTATATGCGAGTGTTGTTGGTAGCTTGATGTATGCAATGGTGTGTACGAGACCCGATATTTCACAAGCAGTTGGGGTTGTGAACAGGTATATGCATGATCTTGGAAAGGAGCATTGGCAAGCTGTGAAATAGATTCTGCAGTATATTCTAAACACCGTAGATGTTGGTTTGGTATTTCAGCAGGACAAGCAAGAAGGTCAATGTGTAGTTGGGTATTGTGATTCTGACTATGCAAGTGATTTGGATAAGCGTTAATAAACTACTAGTTATGTGTTTACTTTTGCAAAAGCACTAGTCAGTTGGAAGTCCACCTTACAGTCAACAGTGGCTTTGTCTACTATAGATGCAGAGTATATGGCAGTTACAGAGGCTGTGAAGCAGGCAATTTGGCTTCAAGGGTTGCTTGGTGAACTGGGAATAGAACTAAAGCACATCAAAGTGCATTGTGACAGTCAGAGTGCTATTCATTTAGCAAAGAACCAGGTTTATCATGCAAGGACGAAGCACATTGGTGTTCGATATCACTTTGTATGGGAGATCCTAGAAGAAGGTGGAGTCATAATTAAGAAGATTGGGACCACTGAGAATCCTGCTGATATGTTGACAAAGGTAGTAACAACTATCAAGTTCCAACACTGTTTGAACTTGATTAATGTTATCAGAAATTGAAATTTGGTGCTTCAAAGTGCATTAGAAGACACTATTGAAGATTGAGAAAATTTGGTTGGAATTTGGAAATTCGCCAAGGTGGAGATTTGTTGACTTTTGGCCATTTTAGCTAAAATTTCCAAATCCCATATTGGTAAGATGTAGGAAATGGAAGGCAAATTTGGGTTATAAATAAAGGCTTCCATTTCATTTGTAAAACCATCCCAATAACAAAAGCTCATCCTACTTCTAAGACTTTTAGTTGTTCTATTTTTTCTTCTTTCTTTTGTAATATTTCTTCAATTAGTGAAATATTATTTTGGTAGTGTCCGAGAACGTAGGTAAAATTGATCGAACTTCATTAAATTTCTGGTGTTCTCTTTATGTTATTTTATGTCTATTTAATAGCTATTATTGGGTATAGTTGTTGTAAATTATTGTGCTATTAAAATTACTTATCTTGATAAATTCTATCTAAGGAATATAGTTTTTAAGTAGAACTATTGTGACCTCACCATTCTTTCTTGGAAATCTACCTTGGGGTGATTTTTAGTACAATTGTTTTCACTCTAATCATCTGGATAATAGTTCTCAAGGTGAATTTTGTTATTATTGGTAAAAATTAACCGAAATTCCACAACAAGCACCATATCAGGTTGTTGTTTTAGCAAATAGTAGGAGTGACAGTGGGGTGAGATAAAGACGAGGGAATCATTCCCCACCAACACCCCAATCATCTTCATCCTCGTTCCTGCAGGGAATTTTTTTCTCCACTTGACTTTTTATATTTTTCTATTGTATACTTTGCTTTCACTCTTAATTATACTACCATACAAAAACAAATAAGAACACTAACATATCATATTATACGAAAAGACAAGCACAAGATAACTATCTAAATAAAACCACAAGTGTGCGCGTAAAATGTTGGGGCCTTACTTACTCCCCATACCCATTAACTAAAGCAGGTTTTTCCTCATCTTCATCACCATGTGGGGGGAAAAAAAAAGAAATGATTCTCCCTCCTATTAGGGGCAGAGTATTGTATGAAACAGGCAGTTTCACGACCCAAACCCATCTCCCAACGTCACTCCATGAAGCATGTACGGAATGGAATGAATTTTCCATTATTGCTTTACTGAATTTTTATTTAATCACATTCAATGAGTTCTATATTGATATGCTCTAATAAAGTGCAAATGAACAAAATTTCTTATTTATCTTTACGAACTTTTTCATTTCATGACATTTCATTAGGTTCCATTACATCATGCCAAAAATGCTATAAGTAACTTTTCCAAACAAGTCAGAGCTACTTCCACAAGGTTCTAATGGCTCTTGTAAACCTTAAATAGCAGCCATATTCATATGCAGAGAAGAGGGGGGGAAGGCAAGAAGCACTCAGAATCTGAAGTGGGTTGGGCCACTCCAAGCCCAGCCCATCAAGCAAATAGCCAATTAGAACATAGTCAAAATATTCACTGAGCAAAGGGGAAAAAAAAAAGGAAAAACCTCCAAAAGCTGCATAAGATTCTGACAAAAGGAGAGAGAGTGAACCTTGAAAAGTTTATCATTGTAAATGTCCTCAAGAGACCAAGAAAACATAGTAGCAATGAAATCATGGTCATAGGAAATTCCTCTGTTTTTGCTTGAAGTCTTTTCCTCCATCATTTTCTCTCTCTGGTCTCAACTACTTGTTTGCTCTCTCATCTCCTTGACTCCTATCGAATAACCAAAGAAAATTAAATATATATATATCAGTTTTACCCTTTAAAACCCATATAAGAAGTGTTATTTCTTAGCAATAAAGGAAAGAGACATACAAAGAAGGCATAGACTTTCTCTGTTTCTTTCACAGAGAAATGTTATTTCCTAGCCGTGAAGGAATGAGACAGACCCATATGAGAGAAATGCTATTTCTTAGCCATGAAGGAATGAGACAGACACATGAAGGGTGAAAGTAACTAGGAATATTTATGTAGTACAAGCACTAGCATGTTTTAAAAGAAAGATTTGCATTCGCTTTAAGTTCTTCACATTCGATTTCAATTTTTCAAAGAAAAAGGTGAAACTGATAATGAAATATCTATCCCTAATATTCTGTGTTTTTTTTTTTTTCGCCAAATTATTCTGTGGACTGTTTGTGTATTAATGTATTATTTCATTGATAAATAAAGAAAAAGGGATCTAATTCTAATCTACTCTAGTCCCGTATTCTATTCTTTTCCTTTTGTCTTTTGTGGTGTGGATGTGAGTTACCCACCAAGTAAAACGACGTAAAAAAAGAAAAGTTATTCCTAGCCTATGGTATAATAAGCAAAATACATCTATATTCTTTTTTAAAATAAAATTTACAAGTTTCAAGTTTAGTTAAATTGAATTTTTTTTAAAATTAATTTATCAAAAATTTTAGTTTTTCTTAAAAATTATATTTTTTTTTAATTTATTTCATACTAAAAAATTATATCTAAATAAGATTAAAAAAAATAGTAGATTGAGTGGATTAATTTTCAAAAAATATATATAAAATAAAAATTAATGAGTTCAAAAATTGTTTAAAAAATTAACAAAGATCTGAAATTTTTTTTTTTTAAAGCTTGTTTTGATTTTTAGATATGCAGAAATAAAATTCAAAATTAATGTAATAATAAGAATGAAATTATGAGAATAAAAATTAAAATATAAATATTGCGTATCAAATTAAAAATTATAATTTGCAAATATATAAGGTTGGTTATGATTGAAAAAATAAATCAACCAAATTTTTAATTTAATTTGTAGTTTAATAAAATTTTAAACAAAATAAGTTAACTGAATTTTTCAATTTGATTTATGATTTAATAAAATTTTTAACCATTATAATCCAAACCAATCTAAAATATTAAATATATATGGAAATATATTATAAATTATTAAATTATAATTGTATAGAAAGAGATTATTAATTAAATAATCTATCATATATTTAATAATATATGTTAGGAAATAATCTCATAGTAAGTTCATCCAATACTATCTTATATTTATTAAAATATTTCAATATTTTTTCATTTTTATTTTAATATTTATTACTTTAATTTAAATAAAATTAATGTTAATCTCTTATCATTTCTTAGTTTAGTTTTTCTTTTGTCTATTTCATATATATATATATATATATATATATATATATATATATATATATATATATATATATATATATATAATCCAATTTGATTCAATTTTAAGTTTTAGAAATTTTCGATTCAATTTGATAATCTCCAAAACCCATGCTCAGCTCCATACTCTTATTGCAACTATTTTAGATAATTTAATATTTAATTTTTGAAATTTGATCTAATTAATGATGTGGTTCTTTTTTTTGGAAAATTAATAATTTTTAAGTTTTGTTTTCATCAAAAACTTTAGACCTTCTACCAATTTTTTATAAATTCTGTTAAAAAAATTAAAAAAATAAAATAAAGTTTTATACCCTCATCCATATCATCAAAAATTTATGTTGAAGTTATGAATTTTGATGTTTGAGTTTTTTTTTTTTTTTTTTTGGAAATTGGGTTTTGTTTGTTTCAATTAATTTTAGAGTTATGGATTTAAATTTGAATGTTTCAATTCCATTTCTCAGATTTAAATTTGAATGGTTTCATTGATATTAGGATTATTGCAGTCAAATTGAGAACTTGGATTTTTAGCTTGGAAAATTGCAGAAACTTGACACAGGGAAATACTCTTGTAGTCTGGGTAAAGTTAATCTATTTTTAGCGGGTAATTTCATGTTGTGTTTTTCAAGCCTTGGATTAATTAATAAAGATAATATTTCTAATTATGTTGGTAAAGTTGCTGTTTGGCCGTATCTAATCAACTTTCAAGGAACCATTGAAGCTAGCTTTGCTTGTATGATGTAAGTGTCTACAGAACGGCTATAATCCAACACTTAGTAAAATATATATATATGATTCTACTCCCATCTCACAATGTACCCATTTTAAGAATTGATCTGATGAGCAAGATATATATATATATATATATATATATATATATATATATATATATATATATATATATATATATATAATAAAAAGGATGAAGAAGAAATTAGGAACATTGAAATAGAGCTTGAGGCCAGTTGTGGGTGAGACTTTAACGTCATTGATTGAGGGTTCAAATCCGAATGGAAGTGAAAAAGAGTTTAAAAGTGTCGGTTTGGTTCTCAGGAAATAGATGAAAGGTAGTTAATAAGGACATTGTCAGTTTTGAGTATGGCTTATCAAGGTTTGATTTGAGATTGCTTCTTGAGACAGGGGATAAATTTCTTATTGGTTTTTTATTGGGTTTATGGAAAAAGAAAGGAAATGAATGAAATAAAAAAATTTAATTGTTAATGAGGGATATTTATTTATAAAAAAAATTATAAATTATAATTATTGCCGTGGTTGTAAATAAATTATAATTATTTTGATTTGGTTTGCTCTGTTGATTTTGTACATTGCAATACCAATAATAATAGGAACCAAGTTTGATGACAGAATAATAATTAATCACAAATTTAAATGGCACCTTATGTCAAATGTGACTAATTTAAACGGCGTATGATTTCATCTACCAATTTGGAAAAAATGAAAAGTATATTGATGACATTGCAAAAATTAAAAAGATGTGATTAAATTGAAAATTTTGTAAAAGGTTGTAAACTTATTTAAAATTGATCCTTTTAGTTTTTATATATATTTTAATAAAAAAGTAATAGAACAACTAATTTGTTAATGAGAATTAAACTTTAAAGTCCAATTAGTTAATTTCTTAAAAAGTAAACACTCTTTCATTAATTAAGTCAAATCTTAAAAATAAAATAGAATTTTACATTTTTTTACGAACCAAATTAATTATAAATTAAAAATAAAATAGAATTTTACATTTTTTTACGAACCAAATTAATTATAAATTAATATTTTAAAATTTTATTACGAATGCCTCACTGTTTTACTTAATATAAAGATACTATTACTTTTTTTACATGCATATATACTAGTATATATAACAAATGTAGTTTTACTTAATATAAAGATACTAGTACTTTTTTTACATGCATATATACTAGTATATATAACAAATGTAGTTAAGTCTTTCTAAAGAAGAGGATAGGATGGAAAGAGCAAAATTTTTTCAATTATTTTTGGAAAACTAAAAATTAGATGTGAAAGGACGTGTGAGAAAAATATTTTTATTTTTATTTTTGGATGAATAAGAGAGGAAGAATATTTAATGGACAATTTGAAAAGAGATAATTTCCATTTTAATGAATTGAAATTTCTTACACTACAAATTTAAATGTAACTAATTTCAACGGAGAACGATAGGACTACCCTTCTTTTCTCTTTCTTTAATAAAGGGAATTTAAATGCCACATTAAGATAAAAAAAGATTTCACCTTTATTCTATTCCCTTCCCTTCTCTTTCAATTCCCCTCAAATCATGTGTGGTTGTAAAAATGTGATTTTTAGTGTGAGAAATGGTACATATTTAATAAAGAATGTTCGGCATCTTGAATAATTTTTAAAAAATTATAATTTTCAAATAAGTCTTTTTAAAAATAATTTAATTAAGAATTAGTTATTTATTGACTATTGACAGTGTAAGAGTATATGGACTCTTTATATATTCCAAATTTTCTATAATAAAAAATCAATACAAAAAAATAAAACTCCAATTAATCCTTTATTATTTAAATTTAAAATAAACAGTGAATTTGGCTCTCCATATCTAGAGAACCAATTTCACTCTTTCTTTTAAAATTTACATTTTTCATGCATGCTATTTATTAATTATCTCATGAAATAAAAAGAGGAAAATGTTGCAAAATGAAAAGGAGAGAAAAATTAAAATTATTAATACTTTGTGGAAAATTATTAATACTTTATGGAAAAAAGCAAATTTAAAATTTGAAGAGTCACTTGGACTTTAAAAAAATTATACTTTTCATATTTAAAAATCGTTTAAGATGCTTCTTATTTATGTAAAAGATATGCTTTAGAGAATGCAAGTGTCACGCTCTACCCTCAGTTGTGTTGAGCAATTCTGCAAGTGCACAAATCGTGTATAAATAATAGAGTGAATAAAAAGTTTTGAATGCATAGAGATGGAGTTTGTCAAGTACTAAATTATTGAATCTTCTATTATTTAAACAATCAGATGAAGAATTTTAAGATTTAAAGCAAACTAAAATTAAATCACACAAAATTAAGAACTAAATCAATATATGTAAAACCTAGGATTTAGACGTCATCAATTAATTATCTATAGTATTTCTACGCTTTCTTGATTGGTTTTATCTTTTAGAATTAATGTAGATTTTCCTTGAATTATGTGAAGTCCTCTCTCAAGATAAATTACAAGTAAGCAATTATATAACAACCCACACCTACCATAGGAATTTTCATGATAAATTACTTGAATTTAGAGTTACTGTGACGAAATATTTGCTTTTAAGAAAATTCATATGTGGTGTGATTTATGAGTATAAGGCATGTTAAATTAATTTTAAAATGCCAAATATGAATTATTATTGTGAAATAAATGATTTATATGAAGTTTATTAGTATGAAATAATTTATTTTATATGAAATGAATTCTTATGCAAAAATGCGATTTTTAAGTATAAAATAATTTTATGAGTATTTTTAAAATAATTTTAAATAAATATTTTAGGAGAAATTTTAATGAAACTAAAAAGAAAAATATTTTATTTTTTTTTAATTACCTATAATCAGTCTCAAAATTAAATAAAAAGCCCAAATATCCAAAAGCACACTACACCAAAACACTTATAACCTAACTCATTGAGGATAATATTGGAAATTGCTCAAAATCCTAAATATTTAAAGTGGATTTCAGCCAGCCCTTGCTTCCAGCAGCCACCATTTTGTTTTTTCATTATTTTGGCTGAAAAATTATCTCAAAAATAATCTCTCTACCGAAATTCACAACATATCTTCAAATCTTGCGATTTCTTGGCTGTATTTATAAGTTTTTCTCTTCTTTCAATTTATTATTTGATTTTTATGAAACTAATCATGAGAAAATTATTTTGAATTAAGTATTTACTGATTTCTACTGATTTAATTCAATTTAGGAGAATTTTTGAAAGATAAATTAATTTATCTACTGAAAACACCAACTTTTCTACGCGAATCCTCCAAAGGTAAATTTTATAACTCAAAATTGAAATTTTCATGCATAAACTCATCAGGGGGCGATTTTTACATGTTTGTGTTCTAAATGGATTTTTGATATGTTTAAATGGAAAATATCGAATTAAATTATATTTCTGCATATTACTGTAATAACAGAAAAATTTTGAAAAAAAGAAAATTCATGGTTTTCATCCTATAACTTAAAAGTTAGAAAATTCCATGATTTTATATTGGTATGGCTGCCAATTTGTGTATGATAGAATTCTAAATTAATTTTTATTAGGTTTGGATGAAAAACAATGATTTAAATCATGTGTTTATATATTACTGTAAGAAAACTCATGATTTTCACTCTAAATCCTAAATTTGGAATTTTCATACATGAGGATTGTCTATGGCTGACTGATTGGTGTGCATTCGTATTCTAAACTGATTTTTGTTATGATTGAATGAAAAATAATGGTTCAAATCACGTGTTTACATATTATTGTAATGACTGGAAAGTACTGGAAACAATAAAACTCATGGTTTTTCATCCTAAAACCTAAAATTAGAATTTTCATGTATATGTTATACTAATAGGTGCCGATTCTTATGATTTAATGTTCTAAAATGATTTTTGTTATGTTTTCATGAAAAATCTTGGCACAAACTATGTTTTTGCGTATTACTGTAATAAATGGAAAGTGCAAAAGGTGAGAAAAATCTTGTTTGTTCTTGATTGTACAATTCGGCCTACATTGGAAATTCAATCCCAATGTCTATAATTTTATGTAATATATTTTAATGATTATTGACATGTATATATCAATGATAAATAATTAAATTGTATGTTAATTAAAGGAATGACCCTAGACAAGCCTAGAGGTAATTTAGTATACTTAAGGTATCTTAACTCTATATTGTGATTAATATGTGAATGTGATAATATGTGAATGTGATTAAGTAATATGGAAATAGGTTTTATGATGAGTTAATAATGAATTAATGATCTTGAATTGATGAAGGGATTGATTATATGAATTGGTCATAAGAGATTGACATGACACTTGAAGGGCTATTGTTAAGTTGATATATATGGAAGTGTTAAGTATATTGATATTGAGATCATGACATTTTTTGTTTGACTTTAGAAAAGTTATAGTATGAGCTATGATGTGATTTCATGTGAGCCTATAAAGGCTAAGTGTGTAAGACTTTTAAAGTCAACATATTATGTGCAAGTAATGAGTGTACTTCTATATGCAACTCTAAGTATATGTGAATGTTATATGTGCATGGGGTAGTTATGGAACATGATGACTAAATAAATACTAAGTAGTGAATTAATTATTATGTTAGAGCTTGAGAAGTATTAGAGGTTCAAGGGCTACGAGTACTAAAAGCAAAGGAACCACAAGGTGAGTAAACATTATATTCGTGTTATAAGTGCCAATGATTTTGTTACAGGAATCTTTGAGACTCTTGAAACCCAAGTCTTTTTCTACTTTCAATTATAATTATGTGATTTCTTTGTTAAACTTAGGTTGCCAACAGAAAATTGGTCCAAAGCCATTAATGTTTATTCAATGATATGAAAGACTCTTTGTAATTGTTGCCTTACCTACTTTCTTTCTGGAACTATACTATTATTGTATCTTCTTTGCAAAAAAGTTAAACTGCTATTGCTATTGTGATACATGTTATTGTTGCCTAAAGTGTTATTGTCATATGTGATTACCATTAGCTCTAGCTATAGTATCTCTAACCTTTTATGCAGAAATCCTCATGCCGATACGAGTAATCATTGGAATCTATACATATGGTCTTAACCCTATGGATAGGGGTAGTATATCCACCTCAGCTAGAAGGGGCGGTTCTAGCCGTAGAGCTTGATAAGTTTCACGACCTTATAAGTTATGGGTTGGGAGTTGGAAATTGGTATGGGGTCACCTTTCGCTAGAGTGAATGAGCTAACATAGTCATTTACTCTTTATAAGTTAAGTATTATAAGTGTGATTTCTGCAAACTTGCTAAAATGAAAACTTTGCTAAATTGCAAACTTTAATTCATGAAGTGTAAATCATGAACTATGTCTAATAAGCTATGGGTTTCCTTTTTAAAGGAATCTATGTTATTGTATGTGCTGTATTATTTACTCATTGAGATCATTTATCTCATCCTTTTTCCTTGTGTGGTTCCAAGTGAGTAATATAAGGAGGTAAGGTGATAACTCAAGCAATCTACTTTGCTTGGGGAATTCCTTGTCCAAGTCTTTATTTATACTATGCTATGAGAAGTCGCTTGTAGATGCTCCAAGAGTTTATTTGAGATATTAATCATTGATGATTTATTTTAAGTCTTTAAATGTAAATTTCTTATAGGATGTATTCAAAGTATTTTGTTAAACTATTCTTCCGCATATTGAAGTTTCCTATATTATTGGATATTTAAGTTAATGCATGGGGTTTGGTACGATCCTAGCAGTAATTGTATGTTCATGAGTGGGAGTGGGTGACCTTATGTCTCCCATGTTTTAGGACTGTCATGTCTCTGAAATTGGGATGTGACAAATTAAAACAATAAGTTTTATGGAAATCCTTTTAGCAATTACAAAGGATTATTGATATCTCTACTCAACACATATCTTAAGTCAATTATCCCAATGAACTAGAATTAAGCTTACACTCTCACTATCACTCAATTCCTTGATTCATACAATTAATAGGTAATTAATCACAAGTTTTAAGTGCTAAGATAATTTATTAACTGTGATGATCAAACACCCAATCAATTAAACATAGGAAACCATTGAATAACTACAAGGTTATGTCTAAATCCTAGAGAGAGAAATTTAGCTACTCATGATATTGAAAGAAATAAAAAACATAATAATAGGATTCAAAGAAAACATTATAGCAAATATTATTGAATTGAGAGATTAAAATAAAGAACAAAGTTAGAAGAAGAATCTTATTTGTATAGTAGAAAGCTTCAAGTCTCCACCCTTGAGATTTTCTTTCTAAAACTAAGAACAAAACCCTTGATTATTCTCTCAAGGAAAACTTGATAAAAAATAGACTATCCGAGTTATCCATGATTTAATCTATTTATGGTATACAAATCTTAGGTTTAGATAGAGTTGAAACCCTAAGAGACATTAGAAAATCAGAATCCTTCATCCCTTTGAAGTATATTTTGAATAGGAAGGAAAATTGCATTAAAGTCGCATTTTAGAGCCCGTTAGACATCACACAACCATGTAATTAGTGTATTATACAACCATGTAACTATTCCTCTCGAAATTCAAAATTTAATTATGCAAACAAATCCATTCTTGATTACACGGTTATGTAATAGTGTACTACACCGTCATGTTCATTTTTTATATTTTTCGAATAGTAGATGATCGAATTAGGTTTTAAGATCTTTATAATAATTATAGTTCTATCTCTTTCAATTCATATTGAATCATCTCAATTTGATAGCTATAGCTCAATTTTTTATCAAAATACTAAAAGATATTTGAGTTGTCAATACCCATCAGAAGGTGTTCGGCCATACATGTCTAGAACCCTCCTTTTGCACTTCTTTTGCTTCCAATTTCCATCTGACTTCATTCCAATTGATCTTTAAACTTTCAAATTGAATAGAATGCTTCCAAATAACCTAAGAAAACTTGAAACAAACTGTAAAAACAAAAGTTAGCAAAAACAAATAAAACAAAAGATAAATAACACATTTGATGAATACATCAATAACAAATACTCTATTTATTAATGTTATAATTTCCAATTATCAAATTCTCCCGAATTTAAGTATTTGCTTGTCCTCAAGCAAAAATAATCATTAAATATCATAAGAAAATTCAATCTTCTCATACTTATATTGAATAGCTTTTCAAAGGTCTCAAGAAATTAATATTTACAAACAACATAGCAATAGCATTATAAGTCAAACTTCTATCTGAAGTTCAAAATAAACCTAATCCTAAACATGCCTTGAGTAACAATGCGTTAAATCAATCACAAAGAAATTGTTGCACTCAGATAGGTATATACATACTTAATAATTCTAAATACCTCTACCAAATGATATTAAATAGAGGTAAAAATATCATAGGCATGTTTATGCAAACAATCTCCATTAATGGAACTCACATCTTAAAAGAGATTAATAGGTCTTTATTAGACTTGTAATGTGGCTAATACAAGGTATTTTGGCTAAACAAAGAAAATGCTAAATGAACAAAAGTAAGATAATTATACAAATTTATAAGAAATAATTAATTGCTCTAATAAAGGGAATTTATTAATGAAAGATCCCTTCCATGTTAAGCATTATTCTTCACCAAAATTTTTTTTTTTTACTTTTTCTTTTCTTTTTTCTTAAATCATGGCAATCCATTTTTTTTTACTTTTTTTAATTATTATTTTAATCACATGCTTCAAGTTGCACCTTCATTCTATGGTTCACACTGTTTCACTTTTATTCTTTTTTAAGTAGTTTTTTCATATTTAATCCTCATTTCTTGGTGCAGCATTGTGCATAATTTTATTGCATGACTTCAAAACTTCACAATAACCTAAAAAAAATTTAACAAAAACTGCAAAACACTAAAGAAAAATATAAGATTAAACAAAATAATAATAAATAAAATACTTATAATAAATAAATAAATTTTTATATTAATTTCTAAAATTAAATGGATTTTATCATAAATTACTTAAAAAAATATAGTTATAATTTTAGACCAATAGTCAAAAGTGATTTTAATTTAGAAAAAAATAGCACCCTTCCCTAAGAAGATCACTTTTCAACTTTTTGTTTAAAATTTCCCTTTAAAATAATCAAATAAACAAATTTAACATAATTATCTCCAATAAAGGTGAAGGATAACAATTAAGATTTATGATAAAAAAAAAAAAAAAAAAAAAAAAAGCTAAAAATTTAACAAGATACAAAGGGGTAAACTAAAGATAAAATTTAAACAAGAGTGAATACAAGTAACAAGACTAAATAAATAATGCCTAAATCATATCTCTCTCAAAATGAAATCAAAATTTCACCTTAAAGATTCGCCAAATTATGTTCTAAGATAGATGATGTAAATGAAGATAAAAACTTTGTAGAAGCCCTATTTAAATAAGCATACGCAAATACAATTAATATAATGTAAAGCAAATCAAAATATAATCTCAATAAAAGTCAATTTCTTTCTCAAAATAGTTGTTCAATCTAAAATATTTTAATAAATTATCCATGAATATTAATTATCATCTATCCTTGGCCTTCACACAAGCACATTCATCAATAAAAGAGTAAAAATTTTAAAATTTATCCATCAAAACACAAAAGAAATGACAAAAAATAAAAACAAACCAAACCTCCCTAGAAATTGCAATTGGCATTGTCCTTATTGTCAAAAAAAAAAAAAAAAAAAAAAAACAAATCAAAAGAAAGAAAATACTTCTTCTTTATAGAAAATTGGATTTCAAATTGTAAGCATGAGATGCATTCCACTTCCTTGCTTCTTAAAAATATCAATAAAATAAAAGCAAGCATAAGAGATTAGTGACACATAAGGAAAAAATAAAAACAACAGAAAAATTAAAGAAATGAAGTTTAGAACATAGGTTCTAAGAAGCGCTTCTTTGTAGTTAATAGCTTGACTTTAATTAGATCTTCATTAGGGGGATCATACAAAGTTAGAGTCATCCTTTTTAGCGCAAAATCTCACTTGAAATGTGATTCAAGGTGTGAATTATTGAAATTTTTAGAAAATCATTCTTGAGCCTCAACATCTTCATTTGGAGGTTTCTTTAGATGTCCCTTCTCAACCGCCTCCTTAGCTCCCTCATCAATTACATCAAATTTTTTCATAGTTCTCTTAAAGAGAAGAAGACTTGATAGGTTTGGTGATTATGAACTCTTTTGCCTCCTCTCTAACCCTCAAGAGCAGCTTGTCATTCTTGACATCAATCAGTGCTCTAGTTGTAGCTAAGAATGGTGTTCCTAAAATTAGAGAAATTTCAATATCCTCTTTCATGTTAAGCACAATAAAATCCACTAGTATGTAGAACTTCTCAACTTTTTCCAAAACAGTCTCTATAATTCCAATTGAGTGTTGATTAGTGCAAATTATGCTATTAATAAATAGAGTGTTTGTTATTGATCTATCCATCAAATGTGTTATTTATATTTTATTTTATTTGTTTTTGTTAAATTTTTTTTTTATATTTTGTTTCAAGTTTTCCTAGGTTATTTAGAAGGATTATATTCAATTTCATAGGAGATCAATTAGAATGAAGTCGAATGCAAATCATAAGCAAAAGAAGTACAAAAAGGGAGTTTCAGACATGCATGGCTGAACACCTTTTGATGGGTATTGACCGCTTAGACACCTTTTAGTTTTTTTTATCATAATTCAAACTACACGGCTGTGTAGTTCACCAACTACATGGCCATGTAATAAAAACTGAATCTGTTTACATAATGATATTTCAAATTTTAAGATTATAGATTACATGGCCATGTTGTAAGCTAATTAAATGGTCATGTGGTGTTGTGAGGTCTCACCTAAGTATTGGCTTAATCTGCTAGAATGTAACAACCCGTACCCATATTAGGAGACAAGTTGCTTGATTTTAAGACTATTATGACAAAGTGTGTGCTTTCATGAGATTTTATGTGCTAAGTGATTTATGATCAAGTAGCATGTTAGACTAGTTCTGATATGCATAATATGAATTTTGAATATGAAATAGGTAACTTATGTGAAGTGCAAAAGCATTGAATAATTATTGCATACAAAATGAAATTTCATGCACAAAACGATTTTTAAGCATAAAGTGATTTTTAAGCATAAAACAATTTTTATAAGCATTTTTAAAAAATTTTAAATTAAATATTTTTGGGAGAATTTTAATGAAATAAGAAGTAAAATATTTTATTTTTAATGCATTTAAATTAGTCCATAAATTGGATTAAAAACCCAACCCATCAAAAGTCCAACATATGAAAACACTCATAACCTAGCTCGTTAATGACAAAGTTGTTATTTTGCACCAAAACGCTAAAATTAACCTAATATTTGGCTGCCTTGATTTGTGGCAGCCTCCATTCTATTATTCATCATATTTTTATAGAATTTGCTCTAAAAAATTCTCTTTCAACCTAAATTCACAATGTGCCTCCAAACCTTGCGATTTTGTGATCTTCTTCGTAAACTTTCCTCTTTTTTCAAGCTACTTTTTGATTTTTATGAAACTAACCATGAATAATTCATATGGGGCTATATATTTACTATTTTTCTTCTTATTAAATTTGGCCTAGGTTTTGTTTTTGAGGGAGAAACCGATTTCCAACAGTAAACATATCTCCTTCTTTGCAAATCCATCAAAGGTGAACCCTAAAACCTAAAAGTTAGAATTATCATGCATATGTTCTTCAAAGAGGGTGATTTGTATGTTATTGCATCCTAAATTGATGTTTGTTATGTTTCTATGAAAATATTGGTTTAAATCATGCATTTACATATTATTGTAATGATCAAAAAGTGTGAAAAGCAAGATAATCCTGCGACCCTCAGAATTGCACCTCCAGTTGACTATCTTTCAGTTACAAACCCACAGGATCAAACCAAGCTCAAATCAGAATTGAAACAAGACCGAAACGGATGGAAACAGGTTGAACTGCATGAGAGGCACGCTTGCCGTGCCGCCTAGATCGTGCCGCCGGCAGGGCGGCACTCCTGCCGTGCTGCCATAGGTGGCACTGAATTGGTGCCGACAGACAGGCGGCATGCCTGCCATGCCGCTCGGACGGCCGGGGCATCGTCGATGCTGTCCGTGCCGCTGGCGACACGCCGACACCACCATTCATACCGCCGAAATCCCCTCTGGCAGCTTTATAAATAGAGTCTCTTTCAAGCTCATTTGGACACAGATTACAATGCATTCCAATGCATTCCAAGAGATTCCAAAGCAGTTAATACACATTCCAAGGCAGAAATCCTCTCTTTGCACTAACATACTTGTTGCTTTTTTAGATCCAGATTCCGAGTTTCTTTTGAATTCAAAGTGGAGTTAAGATCCAGAGAAAAACTTGTTTCATTCATTTGAAAGTGAAGAAAAGTAAAGGTATAATCCCTTTTCTATTTTTAAAATTCTAAATTCTAATATAGAATTCTCTTTAGGTCTAAAACTGAAAAGATCTAAAAACTTATTAATTTAAGAATCAGAATTAAGTCAATAAGCAAACCAACACATTTTTAAAATCCCTCCTTCGCAAGAAGGGAGAACTGCATGGGGTTTGATTTCTATTCGATAGGATACGCATACTGCCATTCTGAAGGGCATCAACTCTAAAATCTTTTTATCAATATTTTCCTTTTTTTATTTTAATTTATTTGTATTAATCTTTTATTTATGATTTATTTTTGGTTTAGTTGGAGAATGTGTGCTTTTCCTAGTACCCATAAGGGCTACAAGAAAGATCCCCTTTATTTCAATTATTTTGATATTGTAATAATTAAGTAGGATTTATCTTGCTTATTTATTGTCATTCCATCTCATCACACACACACACACACACACACGCACACACACACACACACACACACACACACACACACACACACACACACATATATATATATATATATATATATATATATATATATATATATATATATATATATATATATATATATATATATATATATATATATATATATATATATATATATATATATATATATATATATATATATGTTTCATTCATCATTATATTCCTGTTCATGCATACACAAAAATTCCTTTTTCAAGAGTTATTTTGCAAATTTTAGCCAAACTAAAGAAAATAATATTTTCTTAATTGTGTAATGATCAAAACCTGATCCCCGAACCCTTCTTGGTCACTCGCGGATTGGTGCATTTTTTCTATTGAGATAAATCAAATCATTTTTGGAGTCAATCATGTTGGGTTTTCTTTAATTTTCCCAATTAAAATAAATAAATTAAAGTGGCGACTCACTTTTCAACTATCAAAATACAAAAAATATAATTTTCTAAACTCACAGCGAGTTCCAATCGTGGAGTTTCACCCGAAAGGCATTTCGATTCCTCGGCGGATCGGATCGGTGCTCGGGCACGGCCTCACAAATCCATGGTTTCTCCATGGTATGTGGTTCGGTCTACCTTGGAATTTTGATTCCAAGGCCTATAATTTTTGTAAGATATATTTTAATACTTGTTGACATATGTATATGAATGATACATGATTTAATTGCATGATGGTTGATGAGTAACTCTAGGAAACTCTAATAGTGATTCGGCTATAACTAGGGTTTCCAAAACCCTAGTTGTCATGCTTAAAGTACGCCAATAATAACTCCAAAGACCTATCTTTAACCCAAAAGTTTAAAGTGCGAGATATTAAAGCAGTCAACATTTTCTTTACTTATTTTCTGTGTTATGAAGTAATACAAAAAACTCGTAAAGAGGGGCAACGAATGTTGACACAAGTTTAATCAGAGTATTAGAGCATATAAGAAAACTCATACAGAGGAGAAGCAGAATGTTGAAGCAACTTTTTGTAAGTCCTGCAATGGAGGTACACAACCCCCCTTACTTTTCTGCAATTTACTTTTCTAATGCCGTGATGAAATTTACTTTTTGCAATTAACTTTTCTCTTGCCATGATAAAATTTATTTTTCTGCAATTTACTTTTCCAATGCCATGATGAAAATTTACTTTCCTGCAATTTACTTTTCCAATGCCATAATGAAATTTACTTTTCTGCAATTTACTTTTCTCCTGCCATGATGAAATTTACTTTTCCAATGCCGTGATAAAATTTACTTTTCTCTTGTCATGATAAAATTTACTTTTCTGCAATTTACTTTTCCAATGCTATGATAAAATTTACTTTTCTATAATTTACTTTTCCAATGCCATGATGAAATTTACATTTCTGCAATTTACTTTTCTCCTTCCATGATAAAATTCACTTTTCTGCAATTTACTTTTACTGCCATGATGAAATTTACCTTTCTGCCATGATGAAATTTACCTTTCTGCCATGATATAAATTTATTTTTACTGCCATAATGAAATTTATTTTTCTGAAATTTACTTTTCTTTTGCCATGATAAAATTTACTTTTTACTACCACGACGAAATTTATTTTTCTACAATTTACTTTTTTACAAATTGATTGATCCATTTAAATTTTTGCAATTGATTAATTCAAATTTAAATTTCTGTAATTGATTGATCCAAATTTAATTTTTTGCAAATTGATTGATTCAAATTTAAATTTTTGCAACTAATTGATTCATTTAAATTTTTGCAATTTAATTATCTGCAAAATTGATTGATTCAAATTTAAATTTCTGTAATCGATTGATTCATTTAAATTTCTGCAATTGATTAATTCATTTAATTTTCTGCAAATTGATTGATTCAAATTTAAATTTCTGCAATTGATTAATTCATTTAAATTTCTGCAATTTAATTATCTGCAAAATTGATTGATTCAAATTTAAATTTCTGCAAATTGATTAATTCAAATTTATTTTTCTACAATTGATTGATTCAAATTTAAATTTTTGCAATTGATTGATCTATTTAATTTTCTGCAATTTAATTTCTGCATATTTATTTATTTAATTTTCTGCAGTTTAACCTTATTTACAAAAATGATAATAATAATAATCACTGACTAAAATACTTGTCTCTTTTTTATACTCGTTTTCTGACTCGAAAGTTTCACTTTTCAATTTAGAAAACTTGTAAATAGGGGCAACTGTAGACACTGTATTTTAACCAGTAATTTTTTAAATTTTTAAAATTTTTAGTAAATTAAGTGATTATTTTAATTTTAGCAAATTTATATATTTTTAAGATTTCTTTTAATTTTTATCTTAAAATATTAATATTTCCATATTTTCCAATTTTAGAAAAGTGCAATTATAGTTTTATCAACCAAAAAGGTTAAATTTTAATTTTGAAAATATGTAGTTTAAAAGTTAATTTTTTTATTAGGAAGTCCTTATTTATTTATTTATTTTCTAAATATATAAATTGAAAATATTAAAAAAATTTGAAAAGAAGAAAATACAAAAATATTAAAACATGAAAAATGAAAATAAAAAAAAGAAGGGAAAGATAAAAAAACCAAAGCCCTAACCCCGGATCCCTCATCTCTCTTGCACAGCATGCCTCACCTCCCTCACAAATACATAGCTCATCACCCCACACCCTCAGATTCCCTAAGGCCAAACACCTCTCTCAATCACATAGAATCCCAGCAAATGCCTCACCTCCCCCTCCTTCTTTTGGAGACAGAGATGCTTCTCCCTCTCTCATTCTCACACAACAGCACAACACGCCTGACATCTCTCACACCCTTTCGGTTTCTCATTCGCTAGCAAATGCTTCTTCCTCCTCACCCACAACCGGACCTCTCCCTCACAGACTCCCAAAGACTCAGTTCTCTCTCTTGATTACTCTAAACCCACTGACTCTCAGCCTCACCCTCAGCCCTCACTCCCACAGATTGCTGACTCTCACCAGAACCGCCGTCTCTGATTTCTTAATCTCCTTTCATCGATTCCACCATCGCATTCACCCTCACCCTCATTGGTTCTTTCAATTTCGTAGATTCAATTGCCTATTTACTCACATACTCATTTTTGAGCTTAGTCTTTGGTTTATAAAATGAGAATCAAGTCTGGTGTTTCTTTGGTTTCTGATGATTCCAAAGAATTTTTAGCTTTTGGTGCTTGATTCTGGGTTTATTTACAATATTGTGTAAGTTTATTCTTTTCCCTGTTTTCCTTTTGATTCGTTTGATTTAGTCATTGGTTTTACAAGATTGTTTGGTTGTCTGGGTATATTTAAACTTGAATTTTTGATGGTCTAAAACAGGTTTTCTATCTGATTTTCTTTACTATATGATTTAATCCAACTTTCGCATTATTTTCGCTATTTGGATTATAGGCCTGTTGTCGAGTCTGATCCCTTGTTGATTTTCAGTTTGAGATTGGGTTTGATAAAATGAGAATGCAGGTTTGATTATCATTATTGTAATAGGTTATTCGGGTCTAGAAGGCAGTTTGATTTTTATTTTGTATTACGACCCACCTTTTTAAGCCGCGATGGTCCTAGGGCATAGGTAGCCATAAGGGCACCGAAAACCCACAGAACCCATTTCACTCATAATCAATTGACATTCATCACATTAAACCATATCCCAAGATCGTAACCTATTTACTTTTCCTTGTTACTCATAATCTCAATTGTAAACACAATATGAATAACCTTTCAAATTGAATCTCATATCATAAATTGAATATTCACTACTTTATACATTTTTACAATAACAATTACAATACTGTTCAAATTACATATATATCCTATGATTTATTAGTGTTAATCCTTTAATAACCATGGAGCTCTAACAATAGTCATTATATTCGAAAATGACAACATTCAAACTTAGCAGAGCAACTCCCAAGTGGAAAATATGGGCTTGGAGTTTACCTTGCTAACTCATTGACTGTACCTGAAAAGTTTAAACCACTAAAATATGAGACATAACTCAATGAGTACATAATAATACAATATAGGTTAAACAAATGATGTGAAATTTAATGGTGATTCCTTATAGCAATAAAGTAAAATGGGTCAAAAATATTCTTATGGAACAATTTTTCCATATATATATATATATATATATATATATCACAGATATTATATCTTTAGCAGAATAATTCCTTTTATGAAAACGGTGTGTTTCCCCCATAATCAATCGAGTGGCGGCATACGCCTTGCTCACTCCCATATGCCTCGTCACATGTACAACTGATCAGGTCATACGTACTAGGGACCTTAAACCCTTCCCAGCTAAGGTTAGAATAATTTTTACCATATCAGCGGGTCCATTACCACTGTGCACAATGTCTGATGTATTGCCCCACATCATAAGGGTATTCTGCTTATCACGGTATCATTATAACGCTTTTCCTTTCCATCCATTAAATAATTCAATGGATAATATATCAATAATAATTGGGTTCTCATCATTGATCACATTATAAGATCAAAACAATATAGACTCACTTGGCCAAGTGCCATAAAGAAATGTTTAATTCACTTTAGCTCAATAATCAAGAAAGTATCATATCAATGGTTCAATATTCAATAAGCAAATTAAGCTTATCAAGAAATCAAGAATGTGCAATATCAATGAGCCATTCAACTTATCAAGGCATAGAAACAATTCAACCATTAAGGTTGGAACAATAAAGGTTCAAGTATATGAAACAAGGCATATTATATTATTAAGTACTCACCTTGGACTCCTTTGCTTCCATTAACAGTGACTTTGGTACAAGTGGTGCTTCTTGTACTCTTAGACATTACCCTTGATCTTGTTATTAGACTCACACATTGCATTCCAATCACATGTCAATTACTTCCTCACTATCACATTACTTAATTTAGCTTATTTTTCTAACACTTTTATTTTATTCACAACTTATCACTTGAAGTCAAGATATAATATACTATACATATACTTATCATCAACTTAACATTTTCTTCTCAAAGCTATTAATTTTAGGAAAGATAATTCCTTTCCTCTCAATTTTACTTTTCCACTTTCATGCTAGTCAATTCCAATCAACTAAGAAATTTCCAATATTCACTAGAGTCAATACTAATCCCATCATCAATTCCATAAATGAATCTAATTCATTAATTTTAGAGTAAATCATTTCTATCCATTGGATTTCAAAATTGACATTATACAATTCATATGACAAATCTTGATTTTCCCTTTAATTTTATAAATCCAAGTCAAATTCCCAAAATCCTAAATTTTTCATAAACCCTAGAATTTAGGGAAAACCTATAATTCCATTTCAAATCCTCAAATTAATCATAGAAATATGAAACTAGTATAATATAAAACTCATATGATCAATCAAACATCAAAACTAGCATTATAATAAATAGTTCTCCTTTTAGCTAGGTTTATGCTTCCATGAATTGTTTAGAGTGAACTAAGCCTCTTTAATCCAATTTGACACTTCCAAATCATTATTCCATATCCAAATTAACCTAGAAAATTGCCAAATAATTTTTATACTCTCCCTTCAACAATTCCTATTTAGGCCGAACCTAGATTCCTAATTCCCTCTTTGTGTACTTTTTGCTTTCCTTGCAAATTTTCACTTATTTAACCCTTCAAATTTTCAATTCCAATACTCATATTTCAATATGGGACATGTAAAATTAATTCCCTCTTGAATTTCTTTAACTTGGCCGAACCATAAAGATGGAAAAGGAGAGAAACCAATTCAATCAATACCAAAGGCACAAGTTAGAAACAATAAAAGAAACAACTAAGCACAAATTCTCGCCTTGGAAAGCCATAATTGGTATCCTTGAATGATGAATAAGTTGAGAGGTTTTTCTTTTGGTGGGAGTTGTATTTTTGGTGGTGAGTTTTCCAAATGAGAAGAAATTGACATCTTTTTACTTATATATATGAAAGGAAATAGATGGTTGTGATTTAATCTCACAACTTCAATGGCTATGATTCAATCAAGATGGATGGCTATGATAAATCAAGGTGGATGGCTAAGATCACTCTTAGGTGGTTGGTGACTTAGCATAAATAATGATGAAGAATAATGAACTTGGACAATGATGATGGTGAGATGAGATTTCCACCATTATTAAGAAGCGGACTTAGTCAAATATGGTGGCTTTATAATCAATTTTGATGTCTAACCCAATTACTCACCATTCTAACCATAGTTAATCTATTCTAACCCTAGTAGAGTTAAGCTCCATCAATTTGTGAACTCTAATGGGCCATTTATACTTGGGCTTGGGCCTTGGGTTCAAGAGCCCAATTAATAAACCCATATATGCACATTTCAACTTGGTGACTTCATGCATTTTTCATTTTATTTCTTTCACTGTAGTATGTATATCTCTATATTCTAATATCACTACACACTCTAAACATTATTAGATAAATTCCATACATATCATAATGCCCATTTACTAACTCTTTACTAGCATTGATCAAGTATGTGTATCACATAAGCTTATTGGGTCAAATTAACTTTGACCTCCATTATACTATTGGAATTTGATTGAATTCAATTTCTCATATCACTATCATCACCTCCCAATATCTTAGGAGATGTGAACACCCATTTACTAGCACTTTAGATTCATATTTCATATAACTAGCTAATACAGTCCCATTAGGTCAAACTCGGTTTGACTTTCATTTTGTCATGAAAGCACATATCAAATGTTGACTTCTTTCCTTATTGTCATATTATTCATTACATTCACTTCTAGTGATGTTTTTAAGGTTCTTAGTATAGTAAGATGACCTTAAATGATATGGTATATGGACATTATTATGTCATCTTTACTGTTTATAGTTGGCTAAAGAAATCCTAGGTATTACATTTTGGTTAATGGGTCTGGTTGTAATCTAAAATCATATTATTGTTTCATCTTGCTTCCTGAGGTGCTTCAGTGGATTTCATTTGGGGATTTATGGGTTTCTTTATTGCTGGAATATTTGAAGTGGGTCTGGATTTTGAAAATTTTTAAAGCTTACATCGCTTGTTGATGATTCTGATATTCATATGTTCATACGACTTGGATTTGCAAAATAGTTATGTTTTTTGATTTTTCTTTTAGATTTATAGTTCAAGTTTTTGAAATGGTTTGACTGAGCTTATAATTTCAATATGATTTAATCGGGTATAGAGTTGTCTTGATGTTTTTCTGAAATTGTTAATATTGCTGGCTTTGGTTACTGACATGCATGTATTTGGGTGGTTTTGTTTCATTTAAAATCCTGAAAAATCTTAAAGATGAATGGCTTGATATCACTTTTTATTTATTTTATTGGCATTTTGATAATTTTAGTCAATGTTATTCAATTTTAATAATTTTAATTTAGTTTAGTTTCTTGTTTTATAATTTAATGTTGAATTTACTTTTCCTTCAAATATGTAATTACATGATGGATTAGACAGTAAAAATTAAAGGATTTTTATTAATTATATTATTTTTCGGGTGTTTGTTCCGTTGGGTGGAGTGCCATGTCTTATCGTGAATTCCTCTCAAAGGAACAAATTTCTCCTTTTTGAAATGGAATGCCATGCAAAAAGGGGAATGGCCCATTAAAATTATTTTTTCTAAAATAAAATTGAATTCATTTTGATGTTTAATTTAATAAATTGAAATTTTCTTTTTGATTTGGGCTTAAAATTAAATCGCCATATTTCATTCCATTTTTTTAAAATATAAAATAAAATGTAATAAAATAAATGATATTTTAAGTGAAAGGCTATGATGATAAATATATTAAATACATAATTTTTCTAAGTTGAGGCGATCTAAATTGTGGCAATTTTTGAAAATAATAAAATAAGCTTAATGAATTAATTTGGCTTTTAATCAAGTAATGAATGAAAATGAAAAATATTCTCTAAAAAAGAGGGCAATTTAGTTATTTTATTTTATTTGATTTTTTACAAAGTAAAATTGGTAAGTCGTAGCTAATTGGCAATTATAATTTTGAAATTTTAATTTAATGATCATATTGCCACAATGAAAGTTGCTCCTTAGTGATTTCTGAAAATAATATCTTGAGCCTTTTTTTGTAAATAATAATAATAGCTTTTCTTTTTTAAAAATAAAATTTTTGGTTTTTTTTTTTTTAAATTTTCTTGCCTATGTTTTAGGCAACGATGAAAACTGGACTCATACAAATAAAATTCTGAAGTGGAAGTGACATAATTTTAGGATGCCAATGTTAAAATGAATAGCTTGATCCGATTCAATCTTAGATTACTATCATTTTTCTAAAATCACTATAAAATATTATTTTTGAAAATCAATTTTTGATCTAAAATCATCTTGATAAAAAATTTTATTTTCAAATCTAAAATAATTGTGATAGCTAATTTTAGATTTTGAATCGACCTATTTAGCTTTTAGTATCGGTGTGTCAAGATTTAAGTTGCTCCTTACGAAATTTTTTGAAATTTTAATAACCTGAGCCCATCTTTTTAAAAATATATGATTTTATGCATATATAAAATATCATACCTTTTAATATCTACTTTAATTTTTTATAAAAGAAAAATGCATTTGTATTAGAAAATTTCTCTGTTAATTCGTTATTGCATGATTTATTTTCAATTTGAAGACAATGAAGAGAAGATAAGTTTCAAGATCGCTCTTGCAAAATTTATAATAAAATTCTTTATATGTATTAAGTTTATATCTTTATATGTATTAATAGGTTTTATTTTCTTTTGTAATTACCAAATATCTAATAAATTCTTCAATACTTTGTATTAAATTAATGTCATTAAATAAGAGTTAATATTCTTTTCTAATTATCTTGCATTTATTTTAATTTGTTAACACAATAAATTGATAATCACTTTGAGTCCAAATTAACATTAAAATTTCATTTTCTTAAATTAAACTCATTTAGGATTCAATTTCTCAAAATAAATAAATAAGTTAACAATCATCTTATTTCATTAAGTAATAATGTTATGCACTGAATAAATAATAAAAGATAAATATCTCAAGACCAATTTAATATTTTAAAAATTAATGCGTATGGTGCCTAACACCTTCCCTATGCACCTGCGACTCCCAAACCCAAAATTTGGTTTAATAGACTAATTTTTAAAGGTTCTCAGCCGAGCCTTTTTAAATAATTTGGTCAATAGTGACTCCATTTTTAATTAATAAAATTGATATTTTCTTTCACCATTTGCATTGCAGCGTCCAAAAAACGTTGTGACAATTATGTTCATATTTCAAGTATAAGTTACCATGATATTGAACCTTTGAAATTCTTGAAACCCAAGTTCCTTTCTATTATCAATTCTAATTATATGATTTTTTTTTTTTGTTAAGCTTGGGTTGCCAAATGACAATTAGTCTGAAACTATTATTATTTATTTAATAATGAGAAATAACCTTTATAAATGTTGCCTTATCTTATATTCTTTTTGGAAAACACTGTTGTTTATCTTTTGTTCAATAAGCTAAACTTCTATTATTATTATTTTACATATGATTGCATTTTTCAATGCCATTGTTACAAGTGATTGCCATTAGCTTTAGCTATGGTACCAATGAACTCTTTTATGCAGAAATCCTTATGCTGATGCAAGAAATCATAAGAACCTGTGCACATGATCTTAACCTAATGAATAGGGGTAGTGTATCCATCTCAGCTAGAAGGGGTGATTCTAGCCGTAGAACCTGATCAGCCTCACGCTTCTTTACAAGTTAGGAGTTGGAATTTGGTATAATGCGACATCTCCCTTGAGTGAAGAAGGCAAAAGCCGTCACTCTACAAGTTACAAGTTACAAGTTTTCTTTTCTGTGAACCATGCTAAATCGCAAACCATGATTTATAAATTATGAACCCTTATAAAGGGATGTGTATGTTAATATACAAGCTGTATTGTTTACTCATTGAGGCCATCTATTTCACCCCTTTTCCTTGTGTGATTTTAGGTGACTATTATGAGGAGGTGATAGCTCAAGCAATTTACTTCGCTTGGGGGATTTTCTTGTCCAAGTTTATTATCATACTATGATATAAAGAGTCATTATTAGATGCTTAAGGAATTTTATTTTTGGAACATTATTCTTTGATGATTTATTTGGAGTCTGATGTGCTAGAATTTTATATTAATATTGCTATTTTTTTACCCCCAATTTAGAGGCATTTTAGTGCAAATTTGGATTAAATCCTCAAAAATTCCATTTATTTAATTAATTTATGATTTTTGATGTGTTTTATAGATTTTGCAGGTTTTAGATCTTAATTGAAGTGAAAAATAAAGGAAAAGAATTGAAGAAATGATCAAAGCAAAATTCTAAGCTGAAATCTGTCAACCCAGTTTACATAACCTGAAACGCACAAGTTCTGTGCAACCACTGCAGAATCTGTTACAAGTTTTATTAAAATAAATGGGGCTGATGTGGATTAAATTTTAACAAATCCTCTTTTAAATTACTGGGACCCATCCTAAATTAGGGGGATCAGATAAGGAAAAGAAAAGAGGGGTTTTCAAAAGGAAAAGAACATGAAATTAGGGAGAGAATCGGGCTGGATAGATTTGGGGGAAGAAATTTGCGTTTTCTGCAAGGGCAAGAAGCAGAAGATTCTAGAATTTTCATCTCCTAGAAGTTTTCTAAACTTTATTTCTTTATTCCTTTAGTTTTATTGAATTCATGGATTGTTATTGGATTTATTCAATTTGTTCTTTCATTGAATTAATTATGAGTAGCTAAATCAATTTTTCTAGGGTTTAGATGGATTTTGGCTGATTGTTATTGAATTCATATATACTTATCATTTATTCATTCATATTGAATTAAATTGTTTTTTTTTTTGTGCTTTAAGTGTGTGATTGATTGGCCACCATTTACATAATCTAAGATATTGTATGAAGTAGCAAAAGTGAAAGTACAACATTAGTTTATGGAAAGAACAAACTTAGAATTAATGCTTCATAGACATATGGGTATTGCCTAGGTGTGATTATTTAGTTTTCCATTGTGCTTAATGAGTTTAATCTAATTTCTTGCAACCATGACAGTAAGTGTAAGATTAGAATTAAATATTAATAATCTACCTTGAAAGAGGATTTTATTTAATTAAGGAAAAACCACCTTTAATTTCAATTTGTTGGAATAATTGCATAAGTGTGTATGAATCATTAGCATGAAAACCAATTGATATCTAAATCCTAGGTCTTTCTTTCATTGAATTGAATCTTAGTTAATTTGCTTGATTTTTTTTGTTAATTTAGTTTTAAATCAATTTCATTAGTTAATTAAAATTCATCTATTCCATCATTCTTTTTCATAGATTAAATATTAGGAAATTTAGACAACTTTGGTAATCAATTCGTTTCCCTGTGGGATCGACAACTCTTTACTCATTAAAACTATTCGCTACAATAGACCCATACACTTGCGATGCAAAAAAGTGCAAACAAGTTTTTGGCACCGTTGCCGAGAAAACGGTGTTTGATATCAAAGTTAATAAAATTTCTAGTAGTTTAATCATTTTTTTTAATTGTTTGGTGTGTTTGTTGTTATTACAGGTGCTTCACAATTTTATGAGAAGAAACAAAGGTGCTGAACTAGTCCCTTTTAATCTTGAGATAGAGAAGACTTGTAGAGCTAACAACAAAAGAAGGAAGGAGAGGTTGATTCAAGAAAGATTAGAGAGCTTAGTCTTGGGCTTGAAACAGAGATTACAGAAGAAGAAACCAAACAAAGGTCGAAGAAGAGCACATTGAGGAAGATAATCTAGAGGTACAAGAGCCAATACCAATGGGTGATAAAAAAAATCAACCTTTGCGAGCATATGCCCTTCCAAATGCTCAAGGGATTCAAACTCCAATTGAGAGACCAACTGTGCAGGCAAATAATTTTGAACTGAAACTAGCTTTAATTCAAATGGTTCAGTAGTTAAGATTTGAAGGAGCCGAGCATGAGGATCCCAATGTTCATTTGGCTCAATTCCTTGAGATATGTGACACTATCAAGCTTAATGGGGTTTGCAAAGATGCAATCAGGTTGCGTCTATTTCCTTTCTCTCAAAGGAAATGCAAAGTCATGGTATGGAAGTCTAGAAGCAATGTCCATTACTACTTGGGCAGAGATGACAAGAAAATTCCTAAGCAAGTACTTTCCACCAGGGAAGACAGCCAGACTGAGGCATGACATCACTAGCTTTATGATGCAGGATGGGGAATCTCTCTATGAAGCATGGGAGAGATTTAAAGAGTTGCAGCGAAGATATCCACACCACAGTTTACCAAATTGGCTTATTGTTCAGACATTTTATAATGGATTATCTACTTCCATTAAATGTCACATTGATGCGGCTATAGGTGGTGCTTTAATGGAAAAAAAATGTTAATGATGCTATTCAATTGTTGGAGAGTATGGTAGCCAACAATTATTACTAGTCTAATGATAAAAAGAGTCAAAAGAAGGTGGCTGGAATTCATGAGGTTGATGCTATTACCATGCTCAATGCCAAGGTTGATATGATGGCTAAGAAGTTAGAAGCTATGCCAATCCATTCCCATATAGCTCAAGTGATGAGTTGTGATTTTTGTGGTGGAGGACATGCTAGCATGGAGTGTTGTCACAGTGAACAAATGAACTATATGTCAAACCAAAAACAAAGACCCCCTTACAACCCTTTCTCTAATACCTACAATCTAGGTTGGAGAAACCATCCAAACCTTACATGGGGAAATTCAGGTAACCAAGGCTCAAGTTCTAACAACCAATGGGGAAACACTTCATACCAACAAAGGCTAAGGCAGAATAAATTAGATCAGCAGTATGAGAAATTTCTTACCATTTTCAAGCAACTACATATCAATATCCCATTTGCAGAGGCTTTGAGAAAAATGCCAACTTATGTGAAATTTTTGAAAGAGTTGCTATCAAACAAGAGGAGCTTGGAAGAGCATGCTATAGTTGCTTTAACAGAAGAGTGTAGTGCCATCATTCAAAAGAAGTTGCCTGAGAAGTTGAAGGATCCTAAAAGCTTCTCTATACTATGTACAATTGGCACTATGGATTTTGCAAAAGCTTTACGTGACCTTGGGGCGAGTGTTAGCATGATGCCCCTCTCTATTTGCAAGAAACTGGGGCTTTGGCAAATTAAAAAGATAAAAATCAGCTTGCAATTGGCTGATCGGTCAGTGAAGTATCCTGTGGGTGTCATTGAAAATGTACTTGTCAAAGTTGGAAAATTCTACATCCCCGTAGACTTCATGGTTTTAGATATGGAGGAAGATATTGACATTACAATCACCTTGGGAAGGTCTTTCTTAGTTACAGTTGGTGCATTGATTGATGTAAAAGAAGGCAAGCTTACCTTGAGAGTTGGGGATGAGATATTTGAGTTTGATATTGCTAAGGTTGTTAAATCTCCATCTTCTATAGATACATGTTGTCGAGTTGAAGTTTGTGATGAAGTGGTTGAAGAGGTGTTTGACAAAAGTTGTTTAAAAGACTCTCTTGGAGTTTCTTTGACCCAAGGTGTTAATATTGAAGATGAAAACATTAAAGTTGCACCATGGGCACCAACTTTACAAGCATAAGAGAAAATGCCTTATTGGAATAGGAAAATTTCTGAAGAGTTGCAAGAAGACAAGAAATTACCAATAGTCCCCATTGAAGAGGCTCCAAATCTAGAGATGAAATCTCTTCCAACTCACATCAAGTGCTTTGAACCTTTTAGAGGTGTGAAGTATCTCCATATGGTGCAGATGAAATTAAGAATGATGTTCAAGGAACCTCTAAAATCAATTGCAAAATGTTAACGCCTTATATCATTGGAGAACCACTTGAAGAAGGAGTGGTATGCTTTCTTGCTAGCATTACTTGAAGTATGAGGTAAAAATGTCCAGCTAAGATGACGTTAAAGAAGCACTCCTTGGGAGGCAACCCAAGTCTTTCTTTTATTTCTTTTCATCAATTTCCTTAAAAAAAATTTTAAAAAAAATGTGTTCATGTTTAACTTTTTTTTTTTTTTTCAGTTATGTGTTTAATTTTTGTTTTCAAGTAATGTTTTTCTAGTGCATAGATAATAAGGAGATTAGGAAGTGAGGAATTTCACATTGGGCAAGGAGATGGGAGTACATTCTAAATCATTAACTTGTTTTTTTTTGAGTTTTGATTGTGAATTGGATGCATATTGATTGATTGTTGGTGAAAATTTGGTTGTTTTGTGCATAATTGATTATAAATGGAGGTTATATGTGCATCAAATGCATATATGTTTTGATTGTGTCAATAGGTTATAGAGTTAGGGTGTGTAAAATTGAGAATTTTCAGTTTGGGTATTGATATTTTAGGTTTCACTATTTTTCCAGACTGTACAACCCAATATGCACAACCTTGTGCAAAAATTTTCAGTTCTATCCATTTTGTGAATTTTGGGAAAATGGTGCACAACTTGAAATGCACAGCTTGTGCGAAAATTTTTAATTATGTCCATGTTGTGAATTTTGTAAAAAATAGTGCACAAGCTGATATGCACAGGCCTTGTGCAAGATTTTTTGAATTTGTTTCTATGAGTTAATTTTGGAAAAAATAGTACACAGGCTAAAACGCACAACCCTTGTGCAATAAATTTAGCTGCTATTTCTTTTGACATTCTTTGGGAAAATTGTTTAAATTAGAGAGGGGGACCCACTTTAAAAAAATTTATAAATGCAGAATTTTTTTTTTCCTTTTAGTTTTTTCTCCTATTTTTCTTTTTCTTTTATTTTTTTCCTTTTTCTTCTATATTTTCTTTTTTTTTTTTTTCCTTTTTCCTTTTCTTCTTCTTTTCCCCCATCTCCTAAAGAAACCCTAGCCAGCACCTCCATGACCGACCATTGAACCATCATTGCCACCTAAACCCAACACCAAATCACAATCCCCTACTTCATCAAACTGTTTAAAACCGACTTTCTAAACCCTCTTTCTACCCATCCCTTTTTTTTTCTCCTCATCCTTCCATCGATAACCCCTCTCCATTACCCAATAATTGTGGGACTCAACCATCCACTTTCATAGTTTTTCCTTCTTCTCCATGACCTACTCTTTTCGTTTATACCTCTCTTGATTTTGCTTTGTCTTTTAGGATATTTGTGGACATTGAGGACAATGTCCATTTTGAGTTTGGGCAAAGGAGTAGTTTGTTGTTTGTTATTTGTGTTAGTTAATTTATTTTATTTTATTTTATTTACAGCTATTTCTTTTTCTTTTCTTTACTTATTGGTGCTTAATTGTGAATGATATTGAGTAAATGTGATTTTGAGGATTACTTATTGATTCTTGTTGGTGAATAATTAATGAATTGATGATTTTATTGATGAGACTAATTGGAGGCCAATTGATGATTTTATTGATAAGACTAATTGGAGGCCAAGGATGGGCCATGGTTGATTTTGATGGAGAATTATAGAAGTGTTACAGGTTTTAGTGCTTTTTGTGTTAATTTACTATTCTAATATCATATTTAGACTTGTTTCCACTTGAATTTTTTTTGCTTGGATATTGTGAATGCTGACTTAAAGAGGGCTTATGCAACTTTCCATCTTTATGTTTCCTCATCCATTTTAGAACTTAGCATCCAATCCATTGAGGCGAAATATGAATCCACTTTTGAAAAAGAAAATGATAAAGGCATTTTTGTGTAGCCAATTTCATATATCCACCTTTTGTCTTAAAAATTTTCCCCGGTTGTCCCATTGGAGCTTTTAATACATTTTTAGCTTTAGTTTTTTTTCAACAATTTTAAATCTTATTTTTCCTACCTTTGTTATGTATAAGAATGATTGTTGAGTTTAATGCATTTGAGTAGCTTTGATTGGTGGAATTGCACATAACATTGAATTATGAGCTGACGTGGTATTTAGTATATTCGAGAGCATTCTTTGAGTTGAAAAAAAAATGAAAAAAAAAAAAAACAGCAGAAAAAAATAATAAAGTGATAGTTTGTATTGAGTTTGGGGTAAAATATTAGTTATGCAAATTCATTAGCTTGATGATTATTCTCAATTTTGTGTATGTTGGCCTTTTTCTTGTGAACCCCTACCTATTAAGACCCCATTACAAGCCAATAAAAGACCTTTTGATTCTTTTAAGATTGTGGGTTCCATTAGTAGAGATGGATTGTTTGATTATGCCTATGAGATGAATGCAGCCTTGAAAATAATTTTAGAGATTTATATTGATGAAATTGGGTATATATGCCTATTTGAAGTGCAACAATATCCTTGTTTTAATTTTTGTGCAATCAATGTATTCATGTGATTAAGGGGTAGTTAAATTTGAACATTTTGTGCTCTGCCTGTGATCCTTTTATTTTTCAAAGTTAATTCTAATCTCTTGAGGCTTTCTTAATATGTCTAGTCAATTCAATTGTTAGTAAATCAGTTTATTTCACCATTGAAACTAGAATTTCTTTTGCTTGAGGACAAGCAAAGCTCTGAGTTTGGGGGAGTTAAAAACTTGTTGACACTTTTTTGCACCGCAAGTATACAGGTCTATTGTAGCGAGTAGTTTTAATGAGTAAAGAAGTATCGATCCCACAGGGAAACGAATTAATTATCAAAGTAGTCTAAATTTTCTAATATTTAATCTATGAACAAGAATGATGGAATAAATGAATTTTAATTAACAAATGAATTTGATTTAAAACTAAATTAAGAAAAATAAATCAACCCAATTAACTAAGATTTAATTCAATGAAAGAAAGACCTAGGGTTTAGATATCAATTGGTTTTCATGCTAATGATTCATACACACTTATGCAATTATTCCAACAAATTGAAATTAAAGGTGGTTTTCCCTTAATTAAATAAAATCCTCTTTCAAGGTAGATTATCAATATTTAATTCTAATCTTACACCTACTGTCGTGGTTGCAAGAAATTAGATTAAACTCATTAAGCACAATGGAAAACTAAACAATTCACCACCTAGGTAATACCCATATGTCTATTAAGCATTAATCCTAAGTTTGTTCTTCCCATAAACTAATGTTGTACTTCCACTTTCACTACTTCATACAACACCTTAGATTGTGTAAAAGGTGGCCAATCAATCACATACTTAAAGCACAAGAAAAACAATTTAATTCAATATTAATGAATAAATGATAAGTGTATATGAATTCAATAACAATCAACTAAAATCCATCTAAACCCTAGAAACATTGATTTAGCTAGTTATAATTAATTTAATGAAAGAACAAATTAAATAAATCCAATAACAATCTATGAATCCAATAAAACTAAAGGAATAAAGAAATAAGGTTTAGAAACTTCTAGGAGATGGAAATTCTGAAATCTTCAAGGTTGAAATCACAATCCTCTAGCCTCAAAATCCCAGTTGTCCGCCCTCTTCCCCTGCTGTTGTCCTCTATTTCTTACCCTTGCAGAAAATGCAAATCTCTTCCCCCAATCTGTCAAAAATGATTCTCCCCCTGATTTCCCGTTATTTCCTCTTTTAAAAACCCTCTCTTCTTTTTCTTATCTGATCCCCCTAATTTAGGGTGGGTCACAGTAATTTAAAAAAATGATTGGTTAAGATTTAATCCACATCAGCCCCATTTATTTTAATAAAACTCATAACAGATTCTGCAGTGGTTGCACAGGATTTGTGCATTTCAGGTTGTGCAAACTGAGTTGACAGATTTCAGCTTAGAATTTTGTTTTGATCGTTTCTTCAATTCTTTTCCTTTATTTTTCACTTCAATTAAGATCTAAAATCTGGAAAATCTATAAAACACATCAAAAATCATAAATTAATCAAATAAATACAATTTTTGAGGATTTAATCCAAATTTGCACTAAAATGCCTCTAAAATTAGGGGTAAAATAATAGTAATATTAATGTAAAATTCTAGCACATCAAACTTTAAAATGTTCATTTCTTATGGATTGTATTTAAAGTATTTTTAAACTATTCTTCTGGAAATTAAGGTTTCCTTTTATTAATAGTCAAATTAAGTTAATGTATGAGATTTTGGTACGATCCTAGACAATGTTTATATGTGCATGAGTGGGTTCTATGGGCGTGAATGACCTTATGTCTCCCCATGTTCTTGAACCGTCATATTTTTGAAATTAGAATGTGACATAGAGAGAATTGGGATAATCATTCGGACTTAAATTCATGATGGAATCCTCATATTCGGATTGGTTGATTTTAAAAATGATTTTGCAAGTCGTCACCCTAATTGATTTTTAAATGGAAAAATTATGGAAAAACTCAATTGACTCCAATTCATTAATTTTCAATTAATTTACTCAAGAATAAAATCATTATCATCAAATCAGGTTGAGTTCGGAGACTAGATTTTTTAGTTTTAAATAATTGTGATTTGGCTTTTAAGTTTAATTTGACTTTAAAAAATTGATTTCATGAATAATATCTATAAGATGAGAAATAATTACATGTATGAACATAGTATTGTATGAATGCATGGTGTATGGGAAATCAATAAAATGATTAAAATATCCACAAATTAATGAGAGTATTCCCTCTAATCTTTATAGATTTAGGGAAACCACATAATCACTCCTTAATTCCAAAAATAAATAAATAATTGATTATAATTGAAAGCAAAGAGAAAATATAATTAATTTTGGGATTGGATTTAAATTCCAAACGTGCCTATATACCCCACTAAATGAGAATCAAAACCCATGTAGTTCTTTTTACAATTAAGCAGATGGATTTAAGGGTTGATTGAATTGATTGATTTGACTTGGGTTTGTGGGTGATAAGAAAAGGCTGATACATTTGCTTTTGGAGGGCGAAGAGTTTTACTAGACTGAAGTTTCATTTTATCGAGATAGGGTGATTGGATTGATTAAGATATTAATTAATTAATTAAAATGATTAATTAACTAATTAATGTGATGAAATAGATGGATGGATTACTTAATTAAAATGACTAATTAATTAACTAATTTGGATGAAGGGTGGATTAAAAAAAGGATTAATTTGATTTTGAAAAAAAATGATTAATTAATTAATTAAAAAGATTAATTAATTAATTAATGGAGTGATTATTTTAATTTAATTTAAAAAAAAAGAGTTTTAGTTAATTAAAAATAGTAATTAACTTAGTTAGGATGAGATAATAAATTAATTAAAAAGATTAATTAATGAAATATAGAGGGATTGGAGGGAGAAGAATAAAAGAATTAAATGATAGCTATCAACGCTACTCAACGGGTGTGGTGAAATGAAGAAATGGAAGGGCTATTTATAGAAAAATAAGGTGAAAATAATTTGGAAAGTGAAAATATCAAAAGACCAAAAGGGTAGGGCCGAAAAGGGGTTAAATATTGGATTGAAAGGGGTAATTTAGTTATTTTCGATGCAGAGGTGGTACAGAAGATGTGGCTCGGTGCAGAATGAGACATAAATCAGCATCAGGTTTGCATGGATCCTCCTCAAATAGGGGCAGCAGCTACGCCTATGTCTATGCTGATATGTGTTAGTCACGTGGCGTAGGCTAGCTAGCTTTTTAAGATCTTTTTTGGTCAGTTTTTAAAGGTTTTAGGTTAGTTTTTTAGACTTCTAGATTAGTTTTTAGGAGTTATAGAGTTTATAAATCTTATCAGTCAGTGTCGATAGGCTCAAAATTAATTTTAAAATACTTAAGCAATCAGTCTGAGGGAAATCCAATCAGTTTTGGTAAAATTGATGTCTAATATAAAAGGTTCAGTTAGGGTTAGAGAAATTTTAATATCCAAAAGTTAAGTATTCTTATACTAATATGACTAAAAACCCTTTTTTTTTTTTTTTTTTTTTGCTCTAGGGGGCTACCCCGCAAAGGGCGCTGCTCCTTTGACCCCTATCCGCTAATCGGCTAGCAAGACTACTGTACTGGCTCTGCATAGAGCATTAATCTTAGTAGATGCTTGTGAGGCCTCACCTGAGCACCGGTCTGATCCACTAAGGGGAATTGAAATGCTCTTCAGGAGAAATTCTATAATTGGAACTCGCTATGAGTTCAGAAAATTGAGTTTTTGCAATTTGTTATTTATAAAAGAGAGTCGCCACTTTGATTTGCTTATTTTAATTGGGAAAATCAAAGAAAAATCCAAAATGATTGACTTCAAAAAATATTTTGATTTATTCCAATGGAAATGCATTAATCTCCGAGTGACCAAAGAGGGCTCGGGGATCAGGCTTTGGTATTTAAATAAATATTTGGCTAAAAATTACAAAATAACTCTTAATAAAGGCAATTTTAGTGTGTGCATGAACAAGAATAAAATGATGAATGAAACAGTTATAGATGGTAAAATGAAATGACAATTATAAATAAATAAGTTAATATAAATCCTACTTAATTATTACAAAACCAAATGAATGAAATAAAGAGGATCTTTCCTCTAGCCCTTATGGGTATTAGAAAAAGCACACATTTCTCAACTAAGTTAAAGAAATGAAAATACAGAATCCAACATATACAAATAAATAAGACTTAAACTATAAATATAAAAGGGGAAAATATTATTGAAAAAGATTTTAGAGTTGATGCCTTACAGAATGGCAGCATGTGTATCCTATTGAATAGGAATCAAACCCTATGCAGTTCTTCCTTTTTGCGAATGAGGAGTTCTTGAAAAAAATGTTGGTTTGTTTATTAATTTAATTCTAATTTTTAGATTAACAAATTTTAGATTTTTTTCATTTTAGACCTAAAGAAAGATAGTATGGAGAGAGTTTTATATCTGAATTTAGAATTTTAGAAATCGAAAGAAGAAAAGAGATTATAACTTTGCTTTCCTTAACCTTCAGGTGAACGAGGTGAACTTAACTCTGGATCTAAGCTCCACCTAAGATTTGGAATCCTAAAGTTGAATCTTAAACACAAAAAGCTAGCAAAATAGAATAATAATTACAAATTGAAAAGAATTTGTACGATAGATTTTAGTATCAAATTTTTTTTAAACAGAATTTTAGCATAAAAAAGAATAGCAATATAGATGATTTTCTGCCTTAAAAAACCATGTCAAAATCCCTTTCGCAATCCCCCCCAGAGAGCTAAAAAGGAAGCTCTATTTATAAAGCAGGTGAAAGGGCTTTGTTGGATGCTAGAGGCGGCACACCGACTGGCCCAACAGCACCAGTTGCACACTGATCAACGTGCTGATAAGGCATGTTGCCTAACCTAGTGGTGTGTTGCTAGAGCTGTTTTGACCTGATTTCGCATTGTTTTGGCTGATTTTGGTCCATTTCTGATCTAATTTTAGCCCGATTTAATTTTATGAGTTCGTAATTGAGTGCTGGTCATATGAAGGTGAAAGACTTAGGAAATTTATTTTTTAATAGAACACTGCCCTTTGCCCGCTAACTTGCTAACTGGACCGCTTATATTGGCTCTGCGTAGCACACTAATCTTAACAGGTATCAAGCTGCTGCCAGATCCTAATGGTACAATTTTAAGGATTCACAGCTGCCCTTTCATTAAGATTGGCTTTGGACAAAAGGCGATTCTGATGATAGTGAACCCGAGAATGAAGGATGGTAGAATGAGCCAAAAGGATGCCTAAGTTAGAGTCTAGACATGTTTGGGTGAAAATGGTGGATTTTGAATAAAAATGGCAAAAAAAAAATGAACTATAGATATGCCTAGGTGATCGTTACAAAACATTCATGGGTGAAATGATCCTAAAGCTATCGTAGCATAGTCTGATTAAAAGAGATACCTAATTTAGATTTAAGGTATGGATCCTAAGGTTGACCTAGGATGGGTCAGATTAAAAGGGATACCTAATTCAGATTTAAGGTATAAATTTTAAAGCTATCCTTTCTGGTAGGAGCTAAAAAATGATGTTCTTATCTGGTAGGAATTATGATAACCTTATCTAGTAGGAATATCCTGTCTCGCAGAAATGATAACAACCTTATCTGGTAGGAATTGGCAAAGAGTGATCTTGTCTGGTCGAAATGATGATGACCCTGTCTAATAGGATTAGGCGAGGAGGTGATCCTTTCTTGCTTTATGAAGTTTGACCTGCAACTTGTTCTATTATGAAATACATCTTATTATGCAATGATGGATACTTTGAACTTGTGAAGGGTCAGTTTGATAGGAGAGTGCTGAGCTTTTAGGAGAAAGACGCCCCCACTTTAGGAAAGGTGAATATTTGGGAGGGAAATGCCCCCACTTTAGAAAGGTAAAATGGTTTGACTATTTTCTTCAAATAGGCCAACTTAGGGATGGTTAGACTGGGTATGAGGCTAGTTGAAGGGTCTATCAAAGGCTATTGTTTTAGCCTTATAGGAGGAAGAGATTGAGCTAGTCAGCTTGAAAGGCTTAGTCAAGCATGGCCTTTTGATTTAGGATCAGATTGAATAACTAGCTTAGGGTCATATCAGGTATGAGGCTGTTTGGTCAATGGTTATCAATTTGGCCTAGGAAGAAGTCACTTTGGGAAGTTAAGCTAAGTATGGGTGGCAAAGTTCAGGCTAGGCTTAGGTGGGTTCGACTTAGGAGAAGGTTTAGTTTGAGGCTAAATTGGAAAGCTTGATAAGAGGGATCAAGTCCTTGAAGATGATAAGGTTAGGTCAGGTCTAGTTTTAGGGAAGGTCAGTTTGTAGGGCTTGTCTCCAAAGAAGCTCATACGGGGGTCTTGGTTAGGTATGATAATTAGCTTAGTCAGTTATCGGCTTCTGGTTTGGCTTTAAGGGAGATCAGCCTGGAAGGCTAGGTTAGGTTTGGCCTTAGCTAGGGTTATGTGGGAGTTCATTCAGAAGGTTTGGTCAGGTTTGGCCTTGGCTAGGGTCATTTGGAAGCTCATTTTGGTTTAGCTTTGTAAGAGATTATATTAGAGGCTCAGTTAAGTTATGGCCTTCTGGGAGTTCATTTGAAAGGCTTGATCATATTTTGTCTTATGACTGTGTTAGAGAGATCAGGTTAGGATGCTAAACCTAGGAGGCTAATCTTAGCTTAGAGGAAAAGGTCAGGCTAGGCAATTAATTTGGAAGGCTCAGTTAGATTTTGCCTTAGAGAAAATCAAAGGCTTCATAAATGAAGACCTTTTGGGAGTGGGCTTCATGGTAAAGGCTTCAGGTTTTGGGCTTCATGGCGAAGGCTTCTGATTTTGGGCTTCATATGAAGGCTTTATGAGTTTTGGGTTTCATGGCTAGATTTAGGCTTCATAGTGAAGGCTTTTAGGTGTTAAGGATAGTTTTCTACGAGGGTGTTTTAGATGGTTGGCTTTGGCTTAGGTATAGTGCTATAGGTTTTGGTCATAAAGATACCATAGGCTTGCCCTTTGACATGGTTACATCAGGATGGTTTGCAGGCCTTAAAAAGCTTTGATTCTCAGGAATTATGTGTTTTGCTAATCAAGCTTAATCTTTCAAGGATCATAAGGTGTTTACTAAAGAGGTATGAGATGGGCCCTGATAAGCTTCGAGAGATATGCCTTGACTGCTGGTTTTGCAAAGGAAACTAGATTCAATGATGATGAGTCTTGAGAGACTTGGGATTTTTGGTTCTACCCATGATGAGATTTTACCAAAGAAAGGGTGGTACATGGCTTGAACTTGAAATGTTGGTATGATTTGCCAATGAGGCTTAGGATGGAAAAGTTTAAGAATAGTTTGAAGGTAGGTTGAAACTTCTGAAAAGAATCATGGAGGTTGTATGATTTTGCTTTTTGTAGCATGAATCATGGAAAAGAGTAAGTCAAGCTTTTCTTATTGTTTGAGATTAAAGAGACTCTTTGAGTGACAATTGGTTTGACTTGATGTAAATGACTGCACTTACTGAAATAAAGGGCCCTTAAGAATGGCTAAAGGGCTAGCGGAAGAAGACAACTTAGGGATCATAGTCCTAAATGAGAGATAGGGATGTGATAGTGAGAAATATGAGGGATTATGCCTTAGCTCTTTGAGCTAAGCGATAGGATAGATTGACAATTGATGACAACCTAGGAAGACATGCCCCCATTATAGGATAAGGGTCTAGAAAATTATATATCCTTAGAGACTGAACCTTTAATTAGGAAGGATGTCTTTAGATACATAAGACAAGATAGATGATTGAAGATGATTTGACAACTTTGGATATGAGAGAAGATGACTTTGATGAGCTCTCTCTCTCTCTCTCAGCTCTAACTTTTGCCTAAGTTGCCCTTTTGGGTTTTCAAATTAGCGAGCTTGTATTAATGGATTTGGAAGAAAATATTCTACCATGATTTACTGCTTTAAAGGGCTCTGACCTTTGAATTCTGGGTTTGACAAAGGTCTTCTCTAAACTTGTTATTCTTTGTTGAGGTGCATTGTTTGATTACGTGATATGCAATAAGTAATTCCATTTGATTTGCTCTTTGTGCCTCAATTGTTTGACGAGAGGTCCATTACTTGACCTTTTTTTATTAGGATTCGGTAAAGTGATTGTTGATTTAAGAGAATGAGGACACCTCAAATTCTGATCTATGCTGATTATGGTGAACTTAATCTTTATCCCTCTTTTCTTCATTTTCTTTTTCTTTTCTTTTTTCTCTTCTTTTTCTTTTCTTTTTTCTCTTTCTTTTTTCTTTTTCCATTTTCATTTTTTTAAGGCTCATCCATGTCGAACTAAATTAAGGGAGATAAGAAAGTTAATGCATAAATAATGAAAAGAAGATGCATTATTGTAAAGAAAACTTTATTACAAGATAACATTAAGGAACCATTATGGTTGATGAGAATATAAAAAAAATAAGACGACAGACTTAGACTCCATGAGATGCCTTTTGGGGCTAAGGTAAGGTGGGGTTGAGTTGGATCTAGATTCATCATTACTGTTCAGGTTGGTGATGGGGAATTCAGCTTGAAATGATGTACTTTGGATACAATCTTTAACTTTTGATGCAGTTGCAGTCAAAGCTCCAAAGTTGGGTAGGTATTGTGTTAACAAGTGGGCTTGATAGGTCGGGAGTAGATTCTTGACAACGATATCTACTTGTTCTTACTCAGTTGGCTTTTTTACCATTTGAGCAACTATAGTCCTTCACCTAGTAAGAAACATGAGAAGGACTCATCTGGAAGTTGCTTAATGGTTTCCAAATCCCTTCTTATAATGTCCACTTCAATATTATAGTGGTACTGTTTGATAAATGCCTTGCAAATGTCCTTCCAAGTCTATTTTTGGGTGTCCTCCAAGTTAATAAACGATCTTAGGGTAGTATCAGTTTGCAGAAAGAGTTGAGCAAGGAGCTCGTTGTTGATATCAAAGGGATGGATTGCCCCCGCGTACATCTTTAAATGGATCATAGGGCAAGTAGTACCATCAAATCTGTCCAAATTCAGCATCTTGAACTTTGGTGGTAACCGAGCATTGGGGAAGAGACTTAATGAACTTATATCAACCATGCCTTCCCTCTTTTTTAGACTTTTACCGATTTTTCCATGGCTTCCAGTTTAAGTAGGAAGACCTCAAGCCTGAGATTACATATGATTTCTCTTCCTTAGGAAGGATCCATAGGAAATGAGGTGATTTATAGTTGTTTAGTGGGTGCTAAATGGGAAAGAGTGTTTGTTTGGAGGATATTAGGTGAGGGAAGTGATGGAGAGGTTAGCTTGGTAGACAAAGTAGAAGCATGGGCTTGAACTGTGCTCAGATTTTGGTCCAGGTTAAGTGAATTCTAGAGAGTGAATTTTGGGGTTTGGTTTATGCCAGCTTGATTTAGCATGTCTTGGACATCATTTAGTACGGCCTCCTTTTGGGCCTATAATTGGGCCTAAATTTAGGCCGTTTGTCTCTTGAACATCTTTTCTTATTGCTCCAATAGTTTGGCCAGAATCTTATCCATGACATATTTGTCGAATCCAGTAGACATCTTAGCAACCTTTGAAAGGAAAAAGGAATTGGGTTAGTATCAAGCTTTGGAAAAAAATGGTTATGGTGGGGTATGGCAAGTTAAGGACCCTAGGTTTAATGACAATGGATGACGGTGTCTTGTGGTTAAGTTGACAATGTATAGGGAAAGATAAGGGTAAAGGTGTGTGATATTAGCTAAATAAGTATTTAGTTAGGTGAGTTAGGTCAGATTCTAGATTTAGGTGGCTAAGTTGGATTTTAGCTTTGAATAGGTAGGTCAAATTTTAGCTTTGAGGAACCAAGGTTTAGTTAGGCAGACTAGGTTAGAGTTTATCCTAAAGTAATTGGATTTGCAATTTATGTATGGTTTAGTATGGGCTTAAAGATAGAGGGACCATGGGTTTTTGCGATTGAGTTATGGATGTACTATGGATTTAGATGATGGATGGACCATAGGTTTGGTGACAGTTGGATAATGGTGGATTAGACCATAGGTTTAGATGGGCCATAGGTTTGGATAGTACTATAAAAGATGAAACTAAGTCAGCGTTTAGCTTGGTTTAGGATTGAGGATAAGAATAAAGCTAGATTAGTGTTTAGCTTAGGTAAGGATTGTGAAGGATGAAAGCTAGGTTAGTTTTTAGCTTAAGTAATGATTATGGATAAGGATGAAGCTAGGTTAGTATTTAGCTTAAGTAAAGATTATAGAGGATGAAAGCTAGGCCAGCGTTTAGCTTGGATAACGGTTATAAAAAATAGAGCCAGCTCAGTGTTTAGCTTGGATAAGGATTAGGGTACCATAGATGGGTTTATTATTACCATGAGTTTTGGATTTTAACCATGGGTTTAGATGGATCAATGGGTTTTGGGTATGAAAATGTTTGGATAAGTTTTTGACTATTCACAAGGTTCAAGTTATGCATGCATGTATGCATGAATGATTGAAAAAGGTTTCATGAAATACCAAGTTCAGTATTATGATGCATGCAATCCTAAAGAAAGGTTCTATGAGTCATTACATGAAATGGTTGGGGTGGTTTAAAGGGAACCTATTACACTAGAGATCCGATATACCTAACCACATGTGAGACAAGGAGTCTCGCGTGGGTCTAATGGTACGTGCATACTTATTATACCTCTAAAAGGATTAGAGGATACGTCATAGGCTGGATGATTTCACTATCGGCAAGCAGACCTAAGGAAGGTTGCACACTCAATGTTACTTTCTAACATTTGTTTTCCTAGGAAGTTAGGATTTTTTGGACAAGGAGTCTGATGTAATGATGCATGAAAAGAGTTATTTTGCATTTAAAGCTAAACTTGGTATTTTACCAAAAGTAATTCACTTTATCTTTTATTTGAAAAACATTTTGAAGTTTCCAATGGAGTCGCTAACGGTGAGGCCTCACCCGAGCATCGGTTCGATCCGCTGAGGGGAATCGAAATACTCTTCGGGAGAAACTCCACAATTGGAACTCGCTATGAATTCAAAAAATTGAGTTTTTGCAATTTGTTATTTGTAAAAGGGAGTTGTCACTTTAATTTGGTTATTTTAATTGGGAAAATTAAAGAAAAACCCAAAATGATTGACTCCAAAAATTTTTTGATTTATTCCAATGGAAAAGCACTAATTCGCGAGTGACCAAAAAGGATTTGGGAATCAGGTTTTGTTATTTAAACAAAATGTTTGGCTAAAAGTTGCAAAACAACTCTTAAGAAAGGCAGTTTTAGTGTATGCATGACTAGAAGTAAAATGAATAATGAAACAGTTATAGATGGTAAAATGAAATGATAATTATAAATAAATAAGCAAAGATAAATCCTACTTAATTATTACAAAACCAAAACGAATGAAATAAAAAAGATCTTTCCTTTAGCCCTTATGGGTACTAGGAAAAGCACACATTTCTCAACTAAGTTAAAGAAATGAAAATATAGAATCCAACATATACAAATAAATAAGACTTAAACTATAAATATAAAAGGGGAAAATGTTATTGAAAAAGATTTTGGAGTGATGCCTTAAAGAATGGCAGCGTGCGTATCCTATTGAATAAGAATCAAATCCCATACAGTTCTCTCTTCTTGCTAAGGAGGGATTCTAAAAGAAAATATTGGTTTGTTTATTAATTTAATTCTGATTTTTAAATTAACAAATTTTAGATCTTTTTCATTTTAAACCTAAAGAAAGATAAAATGGAGAGAATTTAGATCTGAATTTAGAATTTTAGAAATGGAAAGAAGAAAAAGGGTTATACCTTTGCTTTCCTTAACCTTTGGGTGAATGGAGCAAGCTTAGCTCCAGATCTAAGCTCCACCTTGGATTTGGAATCCTAAAGTTAAATCTTGAACACAAAAGGTTAGCAAAATAGAATAATAATTGCAAATTGAAAAGAATTTGAACGACATATTTTAGTATCAATTTTTTTTAAATAGAATTTTAGCATAAAAAGAATAGCAATACAGATGATTTTCTACCTCAAAAAACCATGTCTAAATCCCTCCCAAAAAGCTAAAATGGAAGCCCTATTTATAGAGCACGTGACGCGCCAGCGGCATCAGTTGCATTCTGGTCGGCACGGGCAGCACGCCTACCAAGTGCGTCGCCCATGACACCGACATGCTGGGCATGCCACCTAACCTGGTGGCGCGTTGCTGGAGTTGGTCTAACCCAATTTGGCATTGTTTTGGCTAATTTTGGTCCATTTTTTATATAATTTAAGCCCGGTTTGATTCTATAGGTTCGTAATTGAATACTAGTCATCTGAAGGTGAAAGATTCAAGAAATTTATTTTTCAATGAGGCATTGCCCTCTTGACCCCTGCCCGTTAACTAGCTAGCGAGACTGCCATACTAGCTCTGCATAACATACTAATCTTAATAAGTGTCAAGCTACAGCCGGATTCCAATGGTGCAATTTTAAGAGTTTACAGTATTTAGTTGTAGCCGAATGATGAGGGTACAAATTAAGGGTTCACAGGTGTCTAATGTGTTCTAAAGTGCAATTTTTAATGTGATTTTCCTTCCTATTCAAATTATACTTCAAAGGGATGAAGGTTTTTGATTTTCCTAGGTTTTTGAAGGTTCCCAACACCATTTAGACCTAAGATTGTAACTTATAAATAGATTAGATCCTTTAAAACTCATATCGCCCACTTTTTATCTACTTTTTATCAAGTTTTCTTCTCTTTTAAAACTTCTTGTATATTATTTCTTCTTTTTTAATTATGAATATCTAATTCTTCTCTAGAATTTAGATATAATATCTTGATTTGTCTATGATTATCTATGTTTGATTAATTGATTTTGATTATTGGAATTAATCTTTTATCTTAAAACTTAATACTTGTGAATAATTGATTACTATTTATATGTTTAAAGATATTATATGAAGTAGCAAAGTGGAAGCATAATATTAATTCATTGAGATATTAGATGTAGGGTATGTGTTCCTTAGATATAAGAACCATCCGTTGTAATTATTAAAAAGATTTCTATAAAACTCAATGGGTTTGTATTTTTAATTGTGATCACGAGAGTAAACATAAGGTTAACATAAATACTTGTGGTTTATCTTGATAGAGAACTTTACATAATTTAGGAAAATATAATTATTAATTCTAATAAAATAAAACCAATTTAGAGAATATAAAGAAGTCATAGGTAGTCAATTGATGAAGTTTAAATCCTATACTTTTTATATATATTGAATTTATATTTTGTTATATATGTTTAATTTTACTTGTTTTCTTCCATCTTATTTGATTTTCAAATTAATAAAGAAAATCCTAATTTTGTTACTTGTTAACCTTTCTTTATGGGATGGACAATCTATTTCATTACTATATTACATTTTCACAACCTGTGCACTTGTAAATATATCACAACAAGTTTTTGACACCGTTATCGGGAAAGGCAATTTGTCAATATCAATATTAAACATTTTCTTTATTACTTCAGTTATTTTTCTTTTCTATTTTTACTTTTATTTTGTAGGATTATTATGAAAAGAAAAAAGATGGCTTTCTATAACTATCAATGGTGCATGCCAAATAGAGCAATAAACATATTTGATGTGGATACTTTTAGTAAGTTAAATGCTAAAATTGATGCCTTAGTTAACTTATTTGATCATATTAATGCTAATATTTTATTTAGTACACTTTAAGTTGTAATTTGTGTGGAGTTAATAACTTGAATTCTAAGTGCCAATATATATAGAGCATATGCAATTTTTCCAAATTATAATAGGTACAAGAATTATCCATATTTCAATAAAAATAACTCAGGGTGGAGTGATTATTTGAACTTTTCATGAGAACACCAATGCAATCAAGGCAAAAATTCATGAAATCTTTATCAACATGATTTTCAAGACCATGCATCACTTAAAGAGCACAAACAATCTTATGAAGTAGCGTTGGAAAAATTCATGAATGCTACTTATAAACAATTTGAACAATTAGAAGATAGGATGGATAAAATGGCTGGCCACAATGCAAATTTTAATGTACAAATAGAACAATTAGCTAATTCATTAAATACTTAAAGTTATGGTAAACTACTAAGCCAAATTGAAGTGAAACCTAAAGAGCATTGCTTGGTAATTTCTTTGAGTAATGATGTGCAAGAATCGGTTGATCAAGCAGGTACAACACACAAACAAGATAAAAAGGAGAAAATTGAGCTTAATTTGCCCAAAACTTTTAAATATCCTTCCTTATGGATAGTATCTGCAAAGTGGTTGAAATTGACGGTAAAATTGAAGAGGTATTTGAAGAAGAACACTCAAAGAAAACTCTTCCAATTTGTTTCGTGAATACTACACCATATGTGCCATACTATGGAGAATTTCAGTTTGATTGTTTAGAAGAAAAGAAGATGCATTCATAACCATCAATTGAGCAAATACCAATTTTTGAGTCAACACTATTATCTTCCTATCTCAATTTTTTAAGAAAATTTAGAGTAAGAAAAAGAGCTAGTTGTAAAGCTTTTGGAAATTATGAGCCTCATTGTAATACATTAAATAATTTCTCGTCTTAAATTTTTTCCATATAGGCTCAAATCAAGATGGTTGAATTCATTCAAGTTAGCGAAAGTCCATCCTTGTGCAACTATGAGGATGATATACTTTCTATATTATCCTTGTTGATGAAGAACTAGCTAGCTATAAAGAAGCACTTCTTAAGAGACAATCCATGTTCTAAACTTTATTTCTTTTCTTTAAATTTTCTCTTGTTTTAGTTTTATTATTGTGTGATTAATTTCTCATGCTTTCTTTTCTTTCTTTTCTTTAAATTTTCTCTTATTTTAGTTTTATTATTGTGTGATTAATTTCTCATACTTTCTTTTAGTGTTGTTTCTTGATATTTTATGATGAGTAAGCAAGTGGAATTCACTATATGCTTACAATTTGGAATCTACAACTCTATAAGAAGGAGTATTTTCTTTATTTTGTTTATTTCTTTTGACATTGAAGACAATGTCAATTACAAGTTTAGGGGAGGTTTAATTTGTTTTTGTTTTCTTTTGTGTTTTGATAGATAAATTTAAAATTTTTACTCTTTTAATAACATGCTTGTGTTGAATAATTTGATGAAGACCAATGATAGATGATAATTGATATTTATGAATAATTATTTAAGTGTTTCAGGTTTTGAGCAACTATTTTGGGTAAGAAATTAACTTTTATTAAGATTATGTTTTGATTGGTTTTGCATTATATTGATTGTATTGAAATTGTATATGCTTATTTAGAAGGGGCTTCTACATAGTTTTTATCTTCATTTACCTCATCTATTTTAGAACATATTTTTGTGAACTTTTGATGCGAAATTTTTAATTCACTTTAAGAGAGTTATGATTTAGGCATTGTTTGTTCAACCTTGTTACTTGTATCCACTCTTATTTTAATTTCACTCCTAATTTACCTGTCTTTTGTGCCTTGTTAATTTTAGATTTCTTTTCTTTGTTAATTAACATTAATTGTTATCCTTTACCTTATTTATAAGATAATTTTGTCAAGTTTACATTCTACTGAAGAAAAGAGAACATTGAAGTTTTTTAAAAAAAAATACAAGCTCTAATAAGTAAGAGTATTATTTTTTTAATAAAAAAAATCACCTTATGCTAAAAAATAAGTTTGGGAAAAAGCAAAAAAATTAAATAAAAAAATAAAAATTAGTAATTCTTGTTTATCCTTAAAATTATGTTGTTGGTGATGCAAAAGTCAAAAGTGTTTAAAAGAGGAAAATCTTGAAGAAGAATAGTATTTGAAGTGCAGTTATCCTATTAACAAAATCTCTTTATTTAAGAGCTGTTGTAAATTTAGCATAATTATCTTACTTTTATTCATTTAACATTTTCTTTGTTTATCCAAAATACCCTGTGTTAACCTCATTACAATCCTAGTAAAGACCTACTAATCTCTCTTAATTTGTGAGTTCAATTAGTGAAAATTATTTGCATTAATATGTCTATAAGATTTATACTCTTATTTTATATCTTTTGATAGAAGTATTTAAAGATATTAAGTGTCTATATACCTATTCGAAATGTAATAATTTCTTTGTGATTGACTTAATACATGGTTATTTAAGGTATGATTAAGATGAGGTTTGTTTTAAACTTGACAAAGAAGCTTGATTTGTAATGCCATTGATATGTTGTTTATAAATACTAATTTTTTGAGGCCTTTAAAAAGTTATTCAACGCAGTATGAGAATATTGAATTTCCTTATTGCATTTAACGATTATTTTGCTTAAAGACAAGCAACTACATAAATTTGGGAGAATTTGATAAATGCAAATTATCCTATTAATAAATACAGTATTTGTTATTAATATATCCATCAAATGTGTTATTTATGTTTTATTTTATTTGCTTTTGTTAACTTTTGTTTCTATAACTTTTGTTTTTACACTTTGTTTCAAGTTTTCTTACCTTATCGGGAAGCATTTTATTCAATTTCATAGGATTCAAAAATTCGAAGATCAGTTGTAATGAAGTTGGATGCAAATCAGAAGCAAAAGAGGTACAAAAAGGGAGTTTCAAACATGCATGGTCGAACACCTTATGATAGGTATTGACAGCTCAGACACCTTTTGGTTTTTTTATCATAACTTGAGCTATACACACACACACACATATATGTCACACACACACATACACATATACATACATACATATACATATACATATAATGCAAAATAAGGCACACGGCTATGTACTTCACCAACTACACAACCATGCAATAAAAATAATGAGTCTGTTAGTGTAATGAAATTTCAAATTTTGAGAGCACTGGTTACATAGTTGTGTAGTGAGATAATTACATGGCCATATGGTGTCGACAGGTTCCAAAGTGTAATTTTTAATGTGATTTTCCTTCCTATCTGAATTATACTTGAAAGGAATGAAGGATTCTAGTTTTCCTAGGTTTTTGAAGGTTTCTAACACCATGTCAACCTAAGATTGCACCCTATAAATAGATTAGACTTTTTAGAACTCAGATCATCCAGTTTTTATCAAGTTTTCTTTTCTTTTAAAACTCCTTGAATATTATTTTTTTTCTTAATTATGAATATATAATTCTTTTCTAGGATTTAGATATAATCTCTTGATTTGCCTATGATTATGTAAATTTGATTAATTGATTTTGATTATTGGAAGTCGGACTTAATGCTTGTGAATAATTGATTACTATTTATAGGTTTAAAGATATTATGTAAAGTTGTGAGAGTATCATAATATTAGTTCATTGAGATATTAAACCTAGAGTATATGTTGCTAATACATATGAATGCTCCTTTGTGATTGTTAAAAGGATTTCAATAAAACTTAATGGGTTTTTATTAATTGCTTATGATTACAAAAGAATACATAAGGTTAACATGAATACTTATGATTTATCTTGAGAGAAAACTTCATATAATTTAAGGAAATCTAATCATTAATTCCAATAAAATAAAATCAATCTACAGAATATAGAGAATTCATAGGTAGTTAATTGATCAAGTCTAAATCCTATGTTTTTTATATATATATTGAACTTATTTTTATTTTATATGTTTAATTTTACTTATTTTCTTCCATTTTATTTGATTTTTTAAATAATAAAGTAAATTCTAATTTTAGTAGTTGTCAACCCTTCCTCATGGGATCGATACTCTCTTCATTATTATATTACTTGTTCATGACCTGCGCACTTGCAGATTTCTTGCAATAGGTGCTTAATACATTTATTCGCTAGTTATAAGGAAATTTTTATAGGTATCAAATTCCCAAGCTTCAATTTCCTCCCACTAGATAGTGGCGTCAAACTTAAACTCACTCCCAAGTCATACAAAGCTTTATCAAAATTAGAATCATTAATCGCACAAGGAATAGAAAAACTTCTTAAATCTTTCAACTTTGGTGGAATCTTGTGTTGGATTATAGCACTGCATTCCTTAATGACTTTAACCATTTTTACTTCTTCCAAATTCTACCTATTGGACAAAAGCTCCTTAAGACACTTCACATACTTGGGCATTTGAGCCAAAATATCAATAATAGGAAAGTTTGATGTGAAGTTATTTAAAAGAATATAAAAATTATTGATAGAGATTGTCCAATTTGGTCATTTTCAATCTTTAAGGGAAGGGAATCGGAGGCACATATGGTTGAATTTGTAGTGGTGTAGTCACTTCCTTTTTCTTTTCTTTATATTGACTTTCTTGCTTGCAAGAAGAATCTTCAAGAATAATATCTTATTACTCATCATCGACCATGTCTTTACCATATACTTCTTCAGTTTACACAAATAATTTAATGGTAATTGCCTTGCAATGCTCGATAGGATTTATTTCAATTTTGCTGAACAAAGTATCTTGGGCTCTTGAGTTCAATGAACTAGCCAATTGACCCATTTGCAACTCTATATTTTTGTTTTGGCCAACCATTCAATCCATCTTAACTTCCAACCTATCATATTGCTTCTCTAATTTATCAAACCATGCAAAAGTAACACCTATGAATTTCTCTAAGGCTATTTCATGAGAAGGTTTGTTACCTTGTGGCACTTGAAGCTTATTTTAGTTCCTCACTTGGAAGTTGGATTGAAAGGATTGCTTTTGATTACCACCCTGGTTTCCTTGATTTTCCCATGCTAAATTAGGATGATTTCTCCATCTAGGATTTTTAAGTGTTAGAGTAAGGATTATTTTTATAAAGTGGCACTCTAAATTATGATGATTACCCTTACAACAATCATAAACCATTGGATGATTGTATATGGCATTAACATTCATCCGCTTCAATGAGTTAGTAATAACATCAACTTTGGAACCTAAAAGATTGTATCCCTCATCAAATTGAGGATTTGCAACCTTCCTTATTGTACCTCTTTTATTGGACCAATGTTAGTTGTTAGCTGCAATATTCTCAACAAAGTCATTTGCATCACTAGTATTCTTGTTCATGAGAGCTCCCCCAGTAGCTAGATCAATATTGCTTCTTATTTGACCCGAAAGACCATTATAGAATGTTTGCACTATCAACCAATTAGGAATCCCATGGTGTGGGAATCTTTTTGCAATTTCTTGAAGCTTTCCCAAACTTTAGAAAGAGTTTCCCCATCAAATTATATAAAGCTTGTAATGCCATTATGGAGCTTAGCAGTCTTTCTAGGTGGGAAATATTTTGATAAGAAAGCTTTTGTAAGTTATTTCAATATAGTAATTGATCTTGGAGCTTAAGAGTTGAGCTATGTTTTCGCTTTATCCTTAAGAGAATGGAAAAAGTCTCAATCTAATGGTGTCATCAGTAACACCATTCACCTTGATTGTACCATAAATTTCTAACAAATTCACCAAATGAGCATAAGCATCTTCCATGACTCCTCCCCCAAATTGAGACTGTTAAACCGTCTATATAAGTGATGGTTTGATATCAAAATTGTTGGTTGCAACAATCAACCTTTCAATGCTAGATTGTATAATAGAATTTGGGATAGCAAAATCACACAATACCCTATTGGCTTCATTGTTCGCCGTCTCTTCTTCCTCGTTTTGAAATTCCTCAAAGATTTCTTATTCAACCTTTTCTTCATCAAAAGCTTCTTGTTCCTTGGCTTTGTCCTCTTTTTCCTTTTTAAATCCTCTCTTTCTTGGCTTTAGTCAAAACTCTGCGCCTTCTCTCAATTTTAAGATTAATTTCCTCTAATTTTATATTAGGATCAGTTCTCATAAACACCTAGAAATCTAAGAAAAGAACTAACAAAAATAAAAATAAAATTGAAAATAAAAAGGAAAAATCTAAAGTAATGGAGTATATAAATTGTATTGATATTGATAATGTTGCCTTCCCTAGCAACAATACTAAAAACTTATTGAGCGATTCTTGCAAGTGCGCAGATTGAGTATAAATAATAGAATGAATAAAGAGTGTTGAACCCACAGGGAAGGAATTTGTCAAATACCAAATTATTGAATATTCTTTATTTAAACAATAAGATGAATAGTTTTAAAATTAACTCAAACAAAATAAGAACTAATTTGGTATATGTAAAACCTAAGATTTAGACTTCATCAATTAATTACCTATGGTATTCCTATATTTTTTTGATTGGTTTTATTTTATTACAATTAATTATTAGATTTTCCCTAAATTATATAAAGTCCTCTCTCAAAATAAATTACAAGTATTCATATTAATCTTAAGTTTATTCTCGTGATCTTAAGCAATTAAAACAAACCAATTAAGTTTTATAAAAATCCTTTTAGTAATCACAAAGAAGTGTTCTTATCTAAGCAATACATACATTTGGTCAACTATCCCAATGAACTAGAATTAAGCTTTCACTCTCGCTACTTCACTCAATTCCTTGATTCAAGCAATTAATGGCTAAATAATCACAAACTTTAATTGTTAAAATAATTGATTAATTATAATGATCAAACACCCAGTCAATCCAACGTGTGAAACCATACAATAATTAAAAGATTACATCTAAATACTAGAGAGAGAAATTTAGCTATTCATGATACTGAAAGAAATAAATAAATAATAATAGAATTTGAAGAAAACATCATAGCAAATGTTATGGAATTGAGAAATTGAAATTAAAAAAAGAAGTTAGAAGAAGAACTCTTGTTTATATTGTAGAAAGCTTCAAATCTCCACTCTTGAGATTTTAAAGCATCAAGTCGAACCCTTGAGATTTTCTCTCTAAAACTAAGAACAAAACTCTTGAGTAATCTCTCAATAAAAACTAGATTATCTGAGTTATCAATGATTTAATCTATTTATAGTGTACAAATCTCAGGTTTAGATGGGGTTGGAAACCCTAAGAGACCTTAGAAAATTTGAATCCTTCATCCCTTTGAAGTATATTTTGAATAGGAAAGAAAATCGCATTAAAAATCACACTATGAAGCCCATCAAACATCACACGACCATGTAATTCTTCTTCTCAAAATTCAAAATTTAATTGCATAAATAGATCCATTCTTGATTACACGGCTATGTAACTAGTTTACTACACAACTATGTCCCTTATTTTATATTTTATAGATAGCAAATGACTACATTAGACTTTAAATCTCCATAAGAGTTATCTCTCTATATATTATCTTTCAATGCATCTTAAATCATCAAATCTAATATCTGTAGCTTTAGTTATGATCAAAATACTAAAAAATGTCTGAACTATCAATGGCCATCAAAAGGTGTTCGACCATGCATGTCTGAACCCTATTTTTGCACTTCTTTTGCTTCCAATTTTCATCCGACTTCAGTTTAATTGATCTATGAACTTCCAAATTCTTCGAAATTGAATATTATCCTTCCAAGTAACCTAAGAAAACTTGAAACAAACTATAAAAAGTAAATTTAAACAAAGCATAAATAGCACATTTGATGGATATATCAATAATAAATACTTTATTTATTAATAACATAATTTGCACTTACCAAGTTGTCCTTCCTATTCATCCTTGCTCGACTTCGAGCTGCCTTTTGTCCTTGCTAATAGACTTTAATCCATCTCATCTCAATCTACCAAGGCACTTGAGTCCTAGGGCATAAGTAAACTTAAGGCCATTGCGCACCCATAGAATTTTTCTACACCTTAGACTCATGCAATTTAACTAATCTTGTTTGATCAATTGAAGACATATATTGACCAACTTATGATCATAAAAATCTTAATATAAAATATAAACTTAAGAAAATCAAATTCCTTCATTTGTTCATTTAAATTACTTCAATGCATAAAGTTTTTCACAGTCTATGGAACATTCTAAGATAGACCAATCAGTAGGTATAACTTTTAGAAATATTACAATATAGAACCTAAGAATAAACTCATTCTCTTATTTCTTCTAACTCTAGCTCATATACCTGCCTCGTCACAAATATCTAAAGCCTCTTCGTTCAAGATAAGTAAAGAGTTTAATCCTTGCCACTTAACTTCTCCAAAATCTCTCTTGAAAATTTCTAAGCTAAATCTTGAAATCTACAAATGATTTATTGAGCCATCAATTTAGTAAAATTATAGAAATATGTGCTAGAATAGAGGTTCCATAGAAATCAATAATTATTAAATAAAGTTTAGGATGAATAAGAATCATTATGTGGAAGAGAAAATAATATTAATTGAATCATCATGAATTCAATACATTGCAAAATAAGAGATTTTCATAAAAGTTGAAGATCATAAACTTTAGGGAGCTTGGACTTATCATATCTATATTACTGCAAGACCCACTTCATTAACTATTAGAAATCTAATGCTGGACAAACCACTAACCTATAAGTCTTAGCATTAAAAAGCATTATAATATCATCGCAGTATAAACATTTCATAACTATCAAAGACACTCATGAGCAAACCCATGTGCTCTTTGTAACCATCAATGGTTGCTACATTATCCTAAAAACACCTTCACACGCTTGCATGAATACATTTGACTTAGTTTATAGACCCAATCAGTTGAGTTACCTATCCACTTAGTCTAATGATTTCCCTCATTAGTTGGGATTTTGTTAATTTGAAATTCAATAGATAAACAATAGAATTAAGAAAGACCTTTTTTTTTTTTTTTTAATTTCAACTTAAGATTAGCTTAAATGGTTTTGTTAATTATAATACATTATTTTGGCCCAAGTGGCCTTGTTTACAGAATAAAGGCTTCAGCTTAAATGACTTCAGCAAGTTTACTTTTTGATAGAAATACAAAGAAATACAATATTAAATACCTACCAAATGTGATAGTAACAATAGTAATGAAAGTAATAAGATCATATTAGATTATAAAAGGAATGAAATTCAATGAAACACATGAAAAAGTTTCATCATATTGTTCATGCATTTCATAAGTTTACATTTCTATAATCTTACATCCTATAATCTAACCATAACATTTTTGCATCACAACTCCTTTTAAGTTCCTTTTTGACTATTAATTTCTCCATCAGAGTCAAAAGAATCTCCATTAATGCCCTTTTTGATAACTTCCTGATCATTCTAGATCAAGGCATCATTACTTAGGCTTTGTTCTTCATCAAACTTAACTTCATCCATTCTTAGGCTCACTGGAATCACTAATACACCCTCTAGAGTCCAGACACACTCAAAGCTCTTATTTTATATTAACATATTACTATTTGTTTAGAGCTCACATTAGGCTATGTATCATTTTATCTAGTCAATTAGGGTTTCTTGCCTTTTTCTATTTATCATACATTCATATACTTGTTAATTAATTCAACTCCTATAACTATTCTAACTTTAGGCACATTTCATATCACTTAGTGCATATAACTTACACAAGCCTTTCTAGCATAGTTTTGGGGTATTACATTGTTAGTTTAGTAGTGCTTGAAATTGAAGTCACGTGTCATTCACAATGAGATAAGTCCATAAAATATCTACTATATTATAGAATAGTATGTGTAGCTGCACTATCTGCTAAACATGTATTTCCAATTCATTTCTCAATTGGTATTCAATATTGCATATTGTTCATGGATACTGAGAGTAAAACAATAAGGAAATGATGTATAGATTATAAATCACAAAATAATTTTGATAAATAGATGAACAACTTATTGATATAAATTTTGAAAATATCCAAAAATAATATTTTAAATGACCATATCAATCTTTAATACTATTCTAGAGAATATAAGGATCCTTAACAGTGAGACATTCAGTTTTCAAATCCTCACTTAAATGATGTCTAAATAGGATCATAGCCTTTACCTTGTGTTGGTTGCTATATTTCCTTCCTTAATAGTTTTATTTAGCTCGTTAGCATCAAAATGCTTTTCAGCATCAATAAGCCACGTCAAATAATTACTCCCATTAACTTCAAGAACATTGAATTTAAGTTTAGCTAAATTGGCCATCTACAATAATAAATGATATCAACAAGTATTTACATGATAGTATACCATAAACAAATCACCAAATTCTAGAAAAATAAATAAATTTGCAATCAAATAAAGAATTTCATAAGCAATTATGATTTACCAAATTATTATAATTATCATCATTATTTCTTTGTGATTACTTATATTATTTCTTTTCTCTCTATAATAATAATAATAATAATAATAACAACAACAGTGGTTTATACAACAATACATCAAAACGAAGTAAATAAAACAATTGAAAAATTAAAGAATTGACACATGATTTTTTTAAAATAATAAAAGGATAACTTACTATTTAGTCCCATAGATTTAATCTAATTAACTAACTCGTTTTTACTTTTTGAGAAATTAACTAACTCGTCTTTGCTTTTTGAGAAACTAACTAATTAGTCTCATTTTTAATTCCATTAGACTATTTAATCTTTATGTCCAATTTTTGTATTTTTCTAGTAAATTTTATAAAAATGATTAAAATGCCTTTGTATATATAATAAATATAATTTTTATTTTTATTATTTAAAAATTAAAATTAAAATTAATAAAAGTAAATAATATTTATATAATTATATTTAATATCATTAAATTATAAAATTATTAATTATTATGTAATTATATAATTATTGTTTAATTTTATTAATTTGAATTTTTTATTTTTTAAATAATAAAATTACATTTATAGTAAAAACTCTTTAAATTAATACCCCATTAATTAATAATCTCTAACATTTAATAAAATTTCATGGAACCAACCACGTTCCACATACATAAATTAATATTTTTACTATCTAATAATTAATACAAAATACCTAAAAAACTACTGAGAATATTAATTAGTAGAATCATATTCCGTAGAAAACCATTTATCTAAATTTGCTTGTATTTTCCCGATTGTTCTAATCTTTAACTGTATATCTCATAATACTTTATGAGCTATAATATGGGTAGGATTTGAAAAGTCAAATAAAGAAATATATAAATAAATAATACATAATTTCTCTTATGTTAAATAAAGGAGGATCATCATCCATATTTTTTCAACTTTTGCTTTATGGTTTTGTGACATTGTCATTGTTATGAGATTTTTTATAGATTTAACATTAGTCTTATGATGTTCCTTATATTTAATTTTTAATTGGGAATATAAACCATATTTACAATTATTTTTTTTGTTGGAAATGTATAACAAACTTATTGTAACTTATAAATAACAAATACTACTAGAATTAGAAATTTGAATTTTGGTTTTTTTATGCAGATGTTCTATAAATTAATTACCTCTACTAATTAATACAAAATTATACCACGGGTCATATTAATTTAGGGAAGTTTTACTGTATATTTATTATATATAAGGGGATTTTAGTCATATTATATAAATTTAATATTAAAAACATAAAAATTAGACAAATGACTAAATAATCTGATAAAACTAAAACTGAAAAAGTAATTAATTAATTTTTTAAAAAATAAAGATGAATTAATTAATTAAATTAAACTTGAACGACTAAATAATAATTATCCATAATAAAACATCCATATATATATATATATACACACACCAAATACCATTTGGTACCAAAATTTCACGATGAACACAATTATTTACCTTAATTTATTTAGGATTTTAAACTCATGCATAAATTAAAGTTCTAATATAAAACAAGAGTCTAGTTCATGAAATTTAGGACACCATAATTAAGTGAAAGCATGTGTACCTCATGATAGTAATACGTTGTAAATTGATTTATTAGCACAGTAAATCGGAGAAAGTAAAAAAAGAAATATAAAACAATAAAGTAAATAGAGGAAAAGAGATTAAAGAAAATATATAAAAAGAAAAGAGATTCAAAATTCTTATTATTATATTAATCCTAATTTTTTAATATATATATTGGAATAGCTAGAATTTTAATATATACAATATTACTGAAATAACTATATAATATAATTATGCTAAATTACATACTTAGGTGTTGATGCATACCTACTTGAATTGAAAATCCCATGTAAAGGGATCACTCCCTTTAAAATTTGAAAAATAAAAAGTTCGTTTCTTACTAGATTATAATTATAGGATATCTATTTGCAAATAAGATATTATAACAGATAAATTTTTTTCTAATAAAAATCTATATAATAAGATATCATTATAAATGATATTTAAATTTTCAGAATTGAGATAACACTTACCTTTAAACTTTATAATTCACATATTATTTATAAATTATAATTTTGCTGATTTAAGTTATCATTTAGCAATATATATATTTAAGTAATATTCATATATATTTAATTAATATTCACATATAATAATTTATAGAGTAAATTACATCCTTCACTGTTATTTTTTATTTGTTCTTTTACACGGCACATGCCTTTCTTTCACGGCTTCTGCTTCTCCTCCTGTCATTTTAACGTTCCCTGTGCTTTATGAATATTGATGCTTTCCCATATATGCGGCTGCCAAAGAACAACGTGGACCCTATATTTTCATGTCAATAAAATTGATGGTGCAGCTCATAATAAACTTGGACACAACTATTGCAGATTAAAAAATATATATTGAAAATATTTTATTAAATGTTGTTGAAATTATTTGAACCTGAATTTGTTAATTAAAAGTTAAAAATAATTTCAAATTATTTTTTCAATAATATTGCCAAAATATAAAAATTCACTAGTTTCTAATATGAACTTCAAATCATTTTTAACTTTTATTTTAGGATTGGAAGAAAAGTTATTCATAGAAAATGTCAACATAAATTTATACCTTTTTTTTTTTTAATTGTATAAATTTATAAATATTTACCTCAATATCACTATTAACAGTGCAATACTTCAAATTTGAAATCATAATGTTATTTTTCACTATATAATTTATTCAATGATAATATATTTTTCTCAAGAGCAAAAATATCCTAAACATATACATAACATATACCAAATTTTGGTATAAATATACCATTTACTATTACTTTATCTTTTCATTTTTTTTAAATTTACAATATGTATATATATATATATATATATATATATATATATATATATATATATATATATATATATATATATATATATATATATATATATATATATATATATATATATATATATATCTAAAGTAGTTGCAGATACAAAATATATATTTATAAGTATACTAAATTTTGATATATGGATGCTATTTACTTTTGGTTTATATATCTTTTTAAGTTTTTCAAATTTGCAATTGTATATATTAAAGTAATTGCAGATACCAAACATATACCAAATTTTAGTATACATATATCATTTATTGTTATTTATCTTCTTTTTTTTTTTGAATTTGCAATTTGTATATATACATAGTAGTTGTAGATACCAAACATATATTTAATATATATACTTAACATATACCATAAATAAACAAAATAGATACCAAACATATACCTTTTTCTGGATCTATTCTATTTGTTAACAAACTGAAAAAATATACTACACATATACTATTTGCTCAATATATATATATATATATATATATATATATATATATATATATATATATATATATATATGTCATGCCTCGAACCCGAGGGCATGTGACCGGCACTAGAACACGAGAAATGCACATGACTACCAGTGCCCGTAGTAAGCTTAACAAAAACACACAACAAAAAGTCACAATCGTAAAGGGCTATGGGCCCAAATAAGTTAAGCAGATCCAAATAAATATCAATACAAAACAAAATCACATTTGCCCAATAACTCGCTTATCTCATAGATGTAATAAATTACAAAGGATTCTACTTAACAACAGAGTCTTAACTCAATAGTTAAATAACTGAATATTAAACAAGATACAAGTACAAGATGTAACATTACGAAGTTCTAGAGCTATAATTATAAATATACATATATTACATACATTTTTGAATACTCAATAATACAAACTACTGTCGAAGGGAAATTGATAGTTTACTCATTTTACAATTCTTTCGCAGGCTCATTCCCTGACCTGAAAATAACAAAATAAACAGGAATAAGCGTCCGACTCAGTGAATGATACCAGCTAACATATTAGACTGGTGTCCTGCAGACAGATTCTAATGCTCATGCCATGCACTATGTCATAGAGACAGACAAATCATATAATCAAGCAAGGATGGGATATGGTCTATAGTACCACACTAATACTCAATATAGGGAGCTGATCCCCCTATCCTGACTCTCTGAATCTAATAATCTGTCTCTTACACCCAATGGGCCCGGCTAGCACTGGTCTGTACCATGCAACCCTGAGCCGACTGATAGCGGCCCTGGCGATGAGCAGGCCCGGCCAGCATCCACCAGTCATAACTCATCTTTTAAATCTTAACAAAATCATAATCAGAATAGTAACCATATCCATATTCATATCGAAAGTTCCTAGGTGGTACTGTATCCTCCCAACCTCCATCCGTCAATCACAATCACAATACAACACAGAATAAGGAATATCAATTCATCATTCACAATCAAATGTTACATGCATATATGCAATAATAATGCATAATATATATATATATATACACACACACACACACACACACACACACACACACACACAGAGTAATGCGAATGTATATGGAAACAGAATAACATATTAGGGAGTATCACTCACCTAATTGACGACGCTTCTAATTGGCTTCTCTCGGAAGTGCAGCTTTTGGAACTAGGAAGACGCCAGACACCGACACCTCCCAACAACGGACATTATCAGGATAAGAATAACTCATATAACTAGACACAACTTAAAGACTACTAAGATCTTAATCGAAATCTCGACAGAACTATACTAAACTCAACAACAGACTCGACAACTCATAACAACCACTCTAGAGTCTGTTAAACATAATATAACTTATTTAACAACTAAAATACAAGATTTTCGGGTTAACCTTCACAAATTTCGATCATACAGATATCGAGAGTCGTGTTGGAATAACAAAATGGAGCTGCTGGACTGCCCCACGCGCCGCCGCCGGCCGGCCAAGCGTCGCCACTGCCGATGGCGGATCTGGGTGATCTTCACACCAGCAGATTCATCTCAACGCCAGGATCACAAAAACCATAGCCACTTGCCCCCAGTCGCAGCCGTTTCGCCGAAAAATGCCTTCAAAGGTGCGATTTTACATTTTTTGATCTCCTCCTTCGGTGATCCTCAGGGGGCCTGGTTGGTACCAAAAGGAAGCTCTCATCCTCAGGAGTTGAATGACACTAGAATCGCCAGATTTCGGTGCTAGGATCGGCCGAAAAATCAAATTGAAGTCTCAGTGGCCGGATTTCTTTTTCATGCGAGTGCTCGGCCGTCCGTCGGCCGATCAATGATCTACCAACTCCCTTGAGGTCGTCGAACAGTGGGCTAGCCACTGGTGGTGGCGGTGCAGCCCACCGCCGGACGGGTGGTGGCTCACCACCATAGCGCTCTCTCCCCCTCTCTCTCGCCCGTCTCTGCTCTCTCTCTCCCATCTTCATCTTCTATTCTTGGCTGCCAGCTGCCTCTCTTTTTTTCTTTTCTTTTCTTTTCCCTTCTTTTCTTCTCTTTTTCTTCATACCAACGTATACTAATATATATATATATATATATATATATATATATATATATATATATATATATATATATATATATATATATATATATATATATATATATATATATATATATATATATATATATATATATATATATATATATATATATATATATATATATATATATGGGCTAGCCACTGGTGGTGGCGGTGCAGCCCACCGCCGGACGGGTGGTGGCTCACCACCATAGCGCTCTCTCCCTCTCTCTCTCGCCCGTCTCTGCTCTCTCTCTCCCATCTTCATCTTCTGTTCTTGGCTGCCAGCTGCCTCTCTTTTTTTCTTTTTTTCTTTTCTTTTCTTTTCCCTTCTTTTCTTCTCTTTTTCTTCATACCAACGTATACTAATATATATATATATATATATATATATATATATATATATATATATATAACACTAATAATAATAATAATAATAATAATAATAATAATAACCCATAGTTATATATGATAATGATAATAAGAATAATTTATAATTTACATACTAATAATACAATTAATAAACTTATTCACAATAATTGTCATTATAATAAAATCCCGAACTTCCGATACTAAATATATAATCAGCAATATAATTTAGATTAATTGAACATAATATTTATATTCAATATCAAAATCTAATTTCTCCAATAACCATAATAACATCATAATAATATACATATATAATATTGTAATAAAATTACTATTAATAATACATATTCAAATGGTATAAATATATATATTTTAATAAAATATAACTTTAACATTTGCTTAAATAAATAAAATAATAGAATAATACCTTTCCATACAAAAATAGAATTTTAGAAAAATAATTAAAAATTCAGGATATTTCAATATATATATATATATATATATATATATATTATTAGGAGAGGGTGAATTGAATCTAGGTTTAGTGCCTCAAGTGGTATATGCATTTATCATTAGACTATACCTTGGTGTGTACTAAAAAAATATATTAAATATATACTTAACATATATTATATATACAGAAAACATATACCAAGTATATAGTATTTTTTGAGTCTATTCTTTTTGTGAATAAATTGAAAAAATATGCCACATATTCACTAAAATCTATATAAATTTTGGTATAAGTATATTATTGACTATTAATTTAACTTTTTTCCCTTTTTCTCATAATATGTATTTTTAACCTATTTTTAGATTTATTTGCCAAAATTAAAGTCTAAAATAATATCATAATAATTATAATTCGTAAATGAATTATAACAATTTTTTTAAATTTAATATTGCATACAAAATGTTTGTGAGAAAATCAGAAAATAATGTTACTAATATATAGAAAGATTAAAAAGGCACCTAATATTTATGAGAATGAGAAATTAAATCAAGTGTGGAGCATATAAAAGTTATAATTCTAGATGGGGATGATATTTTTGAAATAAAATTTTGAGGAAATTACAGTATTTACTCTTTTTTTTTTTTGGGTTAAAATAAAATTTTTTACATTTTTATCCTGTTGTTATATCTTTTATGGAGTTTTTTTTTTCTTTATTTATTTTTGACCGTTTTGAATTCCGGCAGTGGTTTTCATTTAGCATTTCTCTCCTTTTTTTTTTTTTTTTTTTTTTTTTTTTTTTTCATGTGAAAGTGCTCTTATTTTATTTTTATTTTTTCTCGGATCTAGAATTATCGTGCAGCTGTGGCCACCTTAACTAAAGGGAAATTATTGACTATAAAATTATTGAAAATAATGCACATGAAAAATATAAAATCACTTGTTTTGTTATTATTGGTCAGTAGTAATTATATTAGTTCGGCAATATATTTAACATATATTAAAATACTTGATATATATATATATATATATATATATATATATATATATATATATATATATATATATATATATATATATATATATATATATATATATATATATATATATATATTATTTTTTGTACTTTTTTATTTTTTAAGTAATTAATATTCCTAATGAATCATATATAGAACCTGCAAATATACAAATTTGATGATTTTTGTACTTAGTATTTAAAGATTTGTAGATTTGATAGTTTTTATTTTTTATATATTTATTGAATATTTCTATATAATGTTAAGTTTTGTTTTTCAATTATATCCTTGTTAAATTTTTAACTATATACCATTTTTTTGCCCTTAATTTTCTAAAAAAATTGCAATTAGTGAAACAGATGTTTGTGATATACCATACATATATGTTATATTCACTGTTAGTTTATATTTTTAAATTTTTTCAAATTTGCAATATATATATATATATACACACACGTTACGTAACATATACTATATTTTTATGTATGCATACCATTTATTAATATTTTATCTTTTTAAATTTACAATCTATATATATTAAAATAATTGCAAAAAGCAAACATATGCTTATCATATACCAAATACACAAAACATATACTTAATGTCTATCATACATATAAATATAATAGATACTAAACATATACTCTCTCTATCTAAAAAAAAATTGTTCATTATTTCTTTTTAAAATGTCCCAAAATATTTACCCACTCTAAAAATAAATATAGATATTTGTCCATTTTATTCTTATTAATTGAAGAGTGTTATAATTGTGTATTCTAAAAATTAATAATAAAAATAGTGATAAATGAGTATATATATTGCTATAAGTGAAAAAATATGATAAAATTTATGAGTTTACAAATAATTAATAATATTTTCTTAAATTATGTAAGAAAAAAAATGGACAACTTCTTTTTTGTGAACAAATTAAAAAAAATACCAAATATATATATATATATATATATACACACACACACAACAAATACCAAACATATACCATTTGCTCCAAAAAATATACTAAACTATACACTATAAAAAAGTTATTTTTTAAAAATTATACTATATTTTTTAAATTTTTTCATAAGTATGGTCAAAATGATATTTTTTCTTGCCCTTTTTTTTTTTTTTTTTTTTGACAATTTCCCTAATTTATTTATAACAAAGTGAAAAATAAAAAAATAAACTAACATAGCATTCACCTATTTTAGGACCCACAAAGCCTAATGCATGGCCTACAAGTGGCCCCATCCCTTCCCTCCCTCAATAACTTGACAACTTTCCCAGTCAAAATCCATGTCAAGAATTGAAGGGTAGTTGTGGTCAAACCGGTCAAACTTCTACAACCTAACCGTAAACAAATTACCACAAAAATGACGCAATCCGCAAACAACGCCGCCGGCGCCGGCGCCGGCACCCCAACTACCTACACAACCATCCCCATCTCCCCCACTGATGTCATTTCTCGGTCACTACAGAACCTCACCGCCACTGTCTCTCGCCTCCGACCGTGGCCCGAACTCATCGCATCCGGAGCCTTCAGCCGCCCTGACTCTTTCGCCACCGCGTTGACACGCCTCCAAATTAACTTCCGCTACTTTCTCATCAACTACGCCATCGTCGTCTCCGCCTGCGGTGGCTTATCTCTCATTGGATCTCCTATTGCTCTGATCCTATTCGCCTTCATCTTTGCACTCTGGTTGCTCCTCTACTTTTTTAGAGAAGACCCGCTTGTCTTATGGGGCTATCAAGCGAGTGATCGTCTGGTTTTTATAGGTTTAATTTTGGTCTCAATTTTGGCGATTTGGTTAAGCGGGGGCTTTTGGAGTTTGGTATTAGGGGTTGCGATTGGGGTTTTGATTTGTGGGGTTCATGCCGGCTTAAGGAATTCAGATGGGTTGTTTGTTGATGAACAAGAAGCTGCTTCTAGACCTTTGATCGGTTCAGTTTCTGGGTCTGGATATGGAGCTGTTTCTGGTTCTGTACCTGATCGTGGTGAATTTTCACTATAATAGAACTGACCCACATGCTCAAAAACTGTCATTGTTTGATTCTTTAATGAACCTTCATAGTGTAAGTCTGTGTTCTTAGATAGAGACTATACTAGTGAGCAATGCATTTTTCTTATACTTTCTTCTTTGTGTGTGCCCAAGTGTGTTTTGATTCTTGGGATTGATTTGAGGGATTGTGTTGTTTGCAAAGTTTATTTATTTTTTTCTTTATTCAACTCAACAACTGTAATTCCTTCTTTTTTTTTTTTTTTTTTCTTGAATTTATATTGAATTTGAGTTTGTGGAATTCTGGTAATTAGCTTATTACTAAATCTGCTTTACAATTTCTTGTTTTGTTTTTGGTATCAAATTATTCACAATACAGGTAAAGGTGAAGCTTTTAGATTATGGAGCTTTTATTGTAGCACAAGACACCCTCCATGTACTCTCAATTCTTAATGGGACCTTTGCACCTTTGAACATTCAGATTTCAGATTCAGACAAATAAGTTAACTATTCTCAAGTCTCAACCACCATTTTCGTTTGTTTTTTCTGGCTGTCCTTTTCAATCCCATAAGGGAGCCTTTGATTATTACAATATGATAACTAGTGAATTTAAAGAATCAGTGGAGCTTTCTTAATTTAACATCTTATCTTACAAGTATCAGAAATGAAATAGTATCATCAAATTGATGTTTTTGAACTTGAAGTGCTAATGTTCAAAGGAAGAGACAAATAAGCAAATTTATGGTTATATTTTCTAACTAAAATGATCACAATTTAAACAAAACTGAGCTCCCGAATATTATAAGAGATCATATTTTGCTTCTCATCCTTACTAACTTTGCTAGTGTTTCTTGCGCAGCCAAGGTTTGAGCATGGCTGTGCCCAAGCATTACTGTTCGGATGCTTATACAAGTTCTGCATAACTTTTCTCCACTATCGAAATGCCCACCTCTCAGCAGCAACTTTGCTCTTGTTTCAAGCAAGGTAGCCTTCAACAATGTAACGTCTTGCCACACATATTCATCAATTCTTTGATGACCTTGTATTTTCTTCCTCCAGCAGAGTGAATCATGGCACCAGTCTTGTATTTGTGATACGAATGACTTCTCTACTTCTTCAAGCACATTAGTGCACACTTTTAGAAGCTCCAGTGCTGAATTACACCTCGAGAAGGTTGTGAAGGCTCTAATTGCTAGTGGGAGTGCTGTCTTCTTTATATACAAAACCATATCAACTGCCTTCAGCTGGACGAGTGGGGGCTCAGATTTGAATCCGAAGACAAGGAATGCAGATGCCCATAAATGATCAGAGTTTATTAATGGGTTACCAATTTTCCTTACTCCTTGTACTGTGGCCTTGGCAGCGGACAGACCTTTTCTTCTTGCAAAAACTTGAGTTATGGGGTGGAATTGAATCCAGCAACCAGGTTGTCTGTTTGCTTTTCGTGCTAGTCCTAGTTTAACAAGAAGAACGGCCGAATCTTCTTCACTTTGGGGTGCTAATCCACAACCAGAGCAACAGGCAAATGCGAAGCTTAGGCATCTAGTCCATTTTATAATTCTATTTCCAATAGCAGGCATATCCTTAGCTGCTGTTGCTAGCAAAGTTGCTGAAATTGGTGCTGGTGCAAACCAAGCACCAACAACAAGCATGCTTGAGGCAAGAAGGTTCTTTGTCCCATTGGTTTGCTGCAAGACAATGAGACAAAAGTGTAGAAGCTTCATTAGGAAAGGATTGTTTTTACAGTATTGCTCATCATTTATGGTCATATAGGAGTATGCAGAACCATCTTCTAGTGGAACTTGATTCACTACTTCAAAAAGCTCAGATGGAGATAGTGAAAGCTCTGAAAGAAGTGATCCAATCACCCACAAACCAAAACTCAACCTTCCCAATTTCTCATCAAATTTCTGAAGAAATTCTAGCTCCTCACTTGAGTATTCCTTTCTCTTTCTTCCTCTCATCAAGACCATTGCATCTGATAATGGCAATGGTGGAAGCTGCATCATGTCAAAATTCATTACTTTGGGTAGTCTAGTTGTGATAATCACATGTGACCCTCCAGTGTTTCTTGGAATCAAATCATATAAGTCCTTCCCTTCCCACCATTCTGTTTCTGTCTCAAGATTGTCGATAATAAGCAAATATGGCACATCTCGGAACAGCTCCCTTTTGATTCTCTTGAATGCTTCAAATTCTTGCTCTTCAAAACTTCTAATTCTCTCTAGTTCTTTTTCACCATCAGCACTCACATCCAATCCCAAATTGAGTGAGAGATTAAGTATGTTCTGCCTGAAATATCGAGCTTCCCCACCAACCCACAAGACCATTTTATATCTCTGAGAATACCTGTAAGCGAATTCAAGTGCAAGCTCCGTCTTTCCAGTGCCTGCAATACCATTTATACAAAACACACTGCTGCTGCTTAGGCTCTTATAATTGCCACTTTTTGATTTCTTGTATTTTGATCTCTTCAATGAATTCCTTCCCATAACTGGCTCTACCCAAGCCTCTAATGCTGGTTCTTTACACTTGCCTCCCAATTCCAAGTTAATATATCTCCCTCCTTGGGAGGTGACTGTCTCACTTTCTTCACTTGCAAGGCCCTCAGATTGGCCACTGGATTCTGCTTTTGTGACTGGAATGGAGTACTTTTGTTCAGGACTATCCCCACAACCAAATAAGGCAGTTTCAATCTCTATCATCTCTTTCTCTCTACCCACAAAAAATCTGTTTCGTGGGAATGGAAGCTCCTCAAATCCTTCTACTACATCTTGCTCAGCTACACTCTTCCGCCCGAGCTTGGCGCGTAATAGTGCAGCAGTTCTAGCTACACAGCTTCTCCAGTTACCTTCATTGGCTTCCAGCTTGAACTCGTGAGACTTCAACAGTCCGTCAATTGCTTCTTTGCACTCTTTATCTATTGAATTGCAGTAAAGAAGACCCATGATCTCAGAAAGTTCAGTGCCAAAGAAAAGTGGAATCAAGTTCTTTTTCTGAGCAAAGAATCTAATCTCTTCTAAGCTCAGATGGTTAAGAAAGCTAGAGCTAGTCACCACCACAATTCCATAAGTGACTGAACAGATAACTCTGTCTGCAATCTCATGGCTTTGATCAGAGTACTTTGCTCTATCAGCCACAAAACAAGCAATACCCTGAAGCTCCAGTTCAGATTTAAGCCATTTGCAAAAGCGAAGTAGATTAGGATTCTGGCCATGGAAGCCAATATAAACATCACAGCTCCTGAGTTTGGCATTGGAAGCAGGGGAAACGGAGCCTTTAAAAGAAATACGAGGGACAGGAAACGAGAAGGAGATGCGTGGTGGAGCAGGATCTGGGACGGGAACACAGGTCACATACTTGAGCTTTGCATCAGCCGGGTCATCTGAGTATTCATATTGGTCTGATGGGGGAGTATAGGAGCTGCTTGGTATATCATCTGATTGTGAACCACGATATGATGACACTGGTGGTGATGGTGGGCGAGTGACTTGTGTTGGATTACCTGGTGGAGTTGGGTGGTTCTCTTGCGGTTTTGGTGTTATGGCTCTAGGTGATATGTATGGTGATTGCAGAGCTGAAACAAATGCTGATGATGGTGGAGATATAAGGGAAGGAGAGTTATAGGGGGAGGACCCAATTGAGCTCTTTAAGTTTGGAGAAGGCAAATCTGAATTTGAAGAAGCAAGAGGATTTAAGATGCCTTTACCAGTTTTGTTGCCAGAAGTTGAAATTTTGATGGTGAGCTCAGTTGGAGGTTCAGGTTCTTGAGGAAGTTTACCAGAGAGTGATGCTTGATCATCCATGACCATGAATAAAGAAGCTTTTAAAATCTTGATTTCTGCAGTAGATCTCAGTTAATTCTTCTTAGAAAGCTAAAGTTCAAAATATTCTCGTCTAGAAAGCTGTGGATGGTGTACTTTGAATAATGTCACAGACTGGAAGAGGCTCCATTATTATCTTCACAAGAACCATTTTTGACTGAGAAGCCTTAGCTCTTTCTCCATTGGATTGTATTCTCTTGCTTGCTCCCACTGAAGCTGACAGATACATTTAATTGAGTGAGGGGTTCTGACGAAAGACTATATCTGCCAGAAAGAAGATGAATACAACAGTTAAGTAATGCTTATTACACATACATAAGAAATCTGCATGTGATGTTATACATATATCACCTCTCATGGTGGGGGCCTCTCAGTCAGAGCCATACAACTGTTTTTTTCTGCCTATTGAGAGTGAATTTGACTAAATGGCTATTGACAAATGAGAGAACAGCTCCATGAATGCTTATGCTTGTTGATGGGAAGCATTCAAGCCTCTTCTTTTTTTTTTTTTGCTCTGAAATTAATAGAACATCATTCATCATTAAAATCATAGTTAGGAACTGTTTCATTAATTAGAAATAAATAGAACAAAAAACACTTCTTGAGAACCATTTAAATTACCTTAAGTTTGCTTTGTTCTAGCTGGAAGCACAGAAGAAAAGTGAAGCCCTCGCTAAAAATCTTCAAAAATCAAAAATCATAACCTCTCTCTCTCTCTCTCACAACAAGCTGTACAGAAGAGGGAATCTAATGTATAGGTTGGATCTGTAAGGTTTTGAAATTATAATATTAATATTAAGCGAAGTGCTTAAAAAGAAGGTGTGAAGAGTTAATGGGTAGACATTTGAATATTATTATTATTTTAATTCTTGCCTTGGGCTTAGCTTAGTTCTTTTTGTTTTATGTGTTGTACATTATAATCTTAGCAATTTTTTTTTTTAATTTAAATAGGTTCTTATTTTGTCACAGAAGCCCAAAAAAAAAAAATTTAGTCAGAAAGAACCCAGAGAAAAGGGCATTGGGAGGGGAACCATTGCTCAGACCTTGTTGATAATGGTAGCAGTGGGTCTTCAAATTTGCACTAGAATTGATTAATTTTATTTTCTAGGGTTTCCCTATGAATATGTATTGTACTCTTCTGACAATTTTTGATACTATTGTGCACTGGAAATTGGACCAAAGACCAGTCCAACTAAAGACTGATTTACCATTGTTGATCTTCTCAATATATTGAACTTGTATATATAGTAATTCCTTTCTTTCTTTTTCTTTTATTTTTATCTTTTTATAATCTTCTATACATCGTTCCTTTGTTTTACACCTAGAAAACTGAATATATATATATATATATATATATATATATATATATATATATACAATTTCTTTTAGCACGTGAAGAATAAGACTCGAATATAAATTTATTGTCTAATCGAGATATGCATTGTTATGTTTTCGAGTGCAAAAAACCTAGTAATATTTAGTTTCAATTTGTTCAAAATAATTATTTTTTAGAAAATAATTTCAATATCAACACTATCAAATACTAAACAAATTTATATAACAACTAGTAAGACAAGCAACTAAAAGAGATTGTGGTGTTTCTAAAACAAAAAAGATTAAATGTTAATACTATAATTTGAGTTGATAGGGTTGGTTTATATCCACCTTTAGTTCATATTTTCTTATCTTCTACCCTATCTATCCTTATCTCATTTGAATTTAAAAATTTAGAAAAAGGGATGTTATGATATGATTGTTTAAACCCTATTTCCTGTTTCTTTATTACTCTATTGCTTTTAGATGTCTTAATTCCATTAGGAAATAGGAATTGGGATTAAGTTTTTTCTTCAACTTGCATTCAAGTTCTAATTAGTATATGTAATTAGACCTTTTTATATGATTCTTATTTGAATCAATTATTCCATGTGCCTCTTTGCATAACTTCTATTTATATGATTATTAGGGTCAATATGGGGAAGGCTGTACTAACTTAGGTTATGCGTTCAAGCGTTAATCAACAATCATCACTCATTACACTAATCCTAGAGCATCATACACTTATCTTTTTTATTTTAATATTGAAAAGTTTTTATAAGGAAAGAAATTATCAGAATTTAGATATTAAATTTCTTTGTTATAAAATAAAATATTCAAATTATTAAATTAAAATTAGCAGTGAGCATCCAATATTCATTTAAAGTCTTTGTTTAATTTTAATAATATTTAAAGTCTTTGTTAATTAGCTTTTAAAATGGTAATTGTATTAGCATTTCCACTTATTCTTTAAATATGTTAACCCATTGGTTTGCTTTCTGAACTTGTTATTGTTAAATTGAACTACCTTTTAGTCTTTAGTGTTTATCTAGCAAAAGGTTTGCTAGTCCAATCATAGTCATACATACATATTTTGCAAGGGCCTATTTAAGATTGTTATTTTATATTACAACTTCACATATATCATATTAGAACTAATTAAAGCTTATTTTAAAGATATTTTGTATTTAATCTAATTTTTAAATAAAAATATCAAAATTTGAATTTTTTTTTTTAATTATAAGACAAATTGGTCTTTTGGAATTTCACATTGCTTATGATAAAAGTGTATATAGATTATATAGGTTAATACGTCTTTATAAAATTGATATGCTTTTATAAAAGTGTGTTATATCTCTAATCCGTATATATATATATATTTTAAAATAAAATAAAATGTTAACTTGTGCGTGATATGACTGTCCTCTCTTATAAGGTGATACTTTATCTTTAAGAATTATTTTATATTGCCTATAGTAATAGTGTGTGTGGATTATATAAATTAGCACGCTTTTTATAAAATCTCTATAAAATATACACTTTTACTCTGTGTATCTCATTTAAAAAATAAAATAAAATTATGAGACGAATACTCAATTATTAAGCTATTAGTTAGTCTTACACATCATACAATCACTTTAAAAAATCTTTGTTAATTAGCCTTCAATTTGACCCTTTTTTCTTTCTTTAATATGCCGTCCACTTGTATGCTTTCCTGAATTTGTTGTAGTTAAAATTCAACTGCCTTTTTAGTGTTAAACTAGCAAAAGATAGCTGTTATAATTATAATCATGCATGTCAGCTCTCTAACTCTTAATCAATTAATGCTTTTTTTTTTTAAATAAAAGATAACAAATAGAAAAAAAAAATTAAGCATGAAAGAAAGAAAAGGTGACATTATTAGCCTCTTTTTGATTATTATTATTATTATAAGTCTGTATCATTAGTATATAAAAGTCCTCTGTGCAAATGTGGGATCTCCATCTTACTGCTGCATAATTGGCAGAGAAAAAGACTAATTTTCTTCAAACTCATCAATAACCACTCGGCAATAATGCTCGAATGTTTATCTCGTAGAGTAGACTCTGATAATCATCGAATGTTTATAGAATTTATTCAGCATTTTAACTTTTCCAAGGAATTGATAAAGTATTATTATTTTTATTTGTGATTTGAGAGGCAATTCCGAATTTAAAAAAAAAAAAAAAAAAAAAAAAAAAAAAAAAAAGAAAGAAGACAAGTGCTAATTAGCAGAAAATTTTTAGCCATTTCAAGAGTAATTATCTCCTTATACATTTAATTAATTTTAAATTTGAATTTTAAAATACTATTATGATTATTTTTTTTTACTATTTTTCTTATTGATGGAGAATTATCCTACTAAACTACTACATAGCATTGCTGTAATTTTCTATTGCTCACTTAAATTTTTATTTTTTATTATCAATAAACACAATTTAATTACTAACACTCTTTAATAAGTAATAAAATAAGGATGGTTCTATCATTGGAGTATTAGTTACAGCATGCCCAAGAGCCCCTTAAGTAAGTAAACCCCCTTTCCCTATTTTAAAGAGCACGCTAAACTATTAGTTTCACTCTCTATTATAATAATTCAAATCTCTATTTTAATTTTTCTTAAAAATCATGCAAACTATAACAATACTCTTTAAGGAAATAATAATAAGAATAGAGAATGAAAAATAAATAAATAAATAAAAAGAAAGTAATAAAAAAAATATAATTATGAGCCATTTTTCACTCCTTAAATTTAAAAAGAGAGAAAGTGACTTTTTATAAATTTTAAAGAAAGAACTTAATTCAGGATGTTGTTGGAACCGTAAAAATTATTTTGGCTCCCTATTTTTAAAGGAGGAAGGACAGGGAGCGTTTGGATGATATTTTTACACCTCGAAGAGCCTCTTTAAAATTTCTCATTTCCTAAAATTTTTCAAGAGCTACAATCTCTCCTCTTAAATTTAAGAAGAGAGAAAACGGCTCTTAAGGCATTTTTTTATTATTTCTCTCTTTTTTTATTTACTTCTTTCTCATTCTTTCTCCTCATTATTTTTTTCTTAAATAGTTTCATTAATAAAAAATTATTTAGAGGGTGAAATAAAGAGTATTATTAGAGTATACACAATTTTTAAGACAAATTAAAATAGAAAATTAAATTGTTTATATTATAATAGGGAGTGAGAATTAGGTAATTTTTTGGTACAATTAAGAATTAAGTGTTAAAAATTTAAGTAATGAATTTTAAGTACTGAATAAAATAAGTGGTATAATTTTTAAAATGTAAAAATATTAAAAATTTTAATTGCTTAATATATTCATTGCAAATTTAAAATTTAAAATTTTAATTTACCATTTTAAATGATTTTTAATTTAATTGAGATTTTTAAGTTAACTTTTACCAAACAAATTACTATTAGTATGGGTGTAAGTAAGTCAAACTAACTCATAAGCCATTCGAGATAGATTTAGAAGTTGCTCAAAATCAACTCAATGTAAATCGAGCTTAAGCTCGAGCTATTTGAGTAGCTAGACTAACAAAATTTAAACTTTATATTACTTTGCTCGACAGGCTAGTGAGTCTAATTAAACTTTTATATATTTACTATTATACCATTTATATATTATTAATCGAGACTAAACGAACCTAATTAAACCTAAATGAGCCTAATCAAATCGAGTTAGGGATAACAGAGGAGCAGATATGGGCAGACTTTTTATTACTTGTGGGGTAGGGCAGAATGGTAATAAGATGGGGTAAGTACCCATGGGTATATTTGTTTTTATTTTTTTTACATATTTTTTCTTTTTCTAAAAATTATTTAATATAAATTTTAATATATATATATATATATAATCGGGATAGATAATAATATTACCTGTCTCGTACAATTTAATAAATGGGACAAGTAATATCCGCTCATTAGAAATGGGGCAGGCTAGATGGTACCCAATGAAGCAGACTAAATTGTCATCTCTAAACTCAATCGTGCTCATATTTGACACTATATCGATTCGATTCGATTTGATTTGATTAATCTTTACTCATTTGGATTCGAATTCGATTCAATTAAAATTAAGTTCATTAATTTTGTTCAAACTCAATATTGAACTGTTCAAAAATCGACTCAAGCTTTAATTTGCAGTAAAATACTCCAAAATTCGGCTTATTTACACTCTTATCCATTACTTGTCCCTTTTCTTTTTTTTTTTTTTTTCTATAAATGAATAAGACACACTAGTTTACGTGTTAACTAAAACTAGTATCCTTTTCTATTATCGATATTAATTAGTCTTTCATTTGCCTTATGAAAAATTCTTTTTATAATTCCAAAATATTCTGCTAACAAGTATATTATGAATGAGTAATGCTATTTCCAGGTCTTCTTCAAAACTTTTATATTGATTTGATAATTTTATCCTCATATTTCTCTTTTTTTTTCCTTCATTTTCCAATCATTCTAATCTTGTATCTTAACTTTATGCATTCACTTTACTCAAATAAATATAGAAACCTATAGGCTATATATATTTTTCAAAAACCATTGAAAAACTCAAGTGGGCATTAAACAAAAATGTTGAGAGGAAAATTTGAAAAAAAAAAAAGACAAAAATAATTTCAAGTTGTTTCACTCCTATAAGTTATAACAACATTTTTTTTTGCCAACTAAGTTATAACAACATTTTCAAGCCTTTCATTTGAGATTGTTTTTGAAAGTTAAAAGTTGTTAGAAGGCAAATGGCAAGGTGCTTGTTCTCAATGTCGGACCCAATTCATTAAAATCATGATTTGAGATCCATGCAGAAATTTTAATTAAATATAAAATAAAATATTGAAGTAAATAATTCTCTTACATACTAATAACACTCTTGCTGCAAACGATCGGTGATGACTTGACTAACAGAGAGAAGAAAATATAAAGAGAGAAGCAGCATATGGGCTTTTTTTTTTTTTTTTTAAATGTATATATTAGCTTATAATCTGCACGTTTCTATAGAAATATAAGAGTATCTTTGACGGTGTTTTTTATTTCAGAAAATATATTTTATTTAATAAAAAGTATCTAGTTGATAAAAAGCAAAAAATTTTATTTAAATTCAATAAAGTCTTTATATTTTGTTCTTTATTTTACTTTATTCTATAAGTATTAATTATTTTAATTTTTAATTTTTTAATTTGTTTAATAAAAAAAGTAATACTAAAATTATCTTAAATAAACTACATAAAAACTTGTATTGTATTAATTAAAATTAGAATATAAAGTGGTATTTGACTCTCTAGATATGAAAAGGTAAACGAACTCTCTTTTTTAATTTTTAAAGGTAAAAAATCTATTAGAATTTTAGTTTTTGAGACAATTTTTTATAATAAAAAGTTTAACATATATAAAAAGTGCATTATAAATGTTCTAAAAAAAATAAATTTTAAGAAAATTTATGAGTAGTAATTATATTTTAAAAAAAAAAAAGCAATTAGTAAAATAAGTTTCAAACAAATGGAAAAACACATATTGCTTAAATATGACATAAAAATATAAAGACCACATAAAATAAAAATATATCTAAGGCTGGCTCTTCTCAACACATTAAAAACCACGTCGTTTTCAACATAAGACCAATAAAAATAAGGGTAAATATGTAAATCAACTTTGGTAAAATCAATTTGGAAACACTGTTCTAATTGCTTTTAGTCATTTACTTAAATCAATCTTTGTTAAATAAGGGCCATAAGTTCCTCCTTTTTTTTTTTTTTTTTTAATCTTAGAGCCCAGTGTCTCTCTGCCCTTGCTTTTCATTGTATTATTTTTTAGCTAAATTACTATTTTATCTCTAAAATTTGATCTAATTACTTTTAAAGAAATTAATTAAGAACCCTTACAGTTTTGATTTTATCTAATATTTTAGCCTTTTCATTTATTTTTTACAAATTTCATTAAAAAATAAAAATAAAATAACTTTTAATACCCAAAATATATTTTTTGATTTTCTTTTCTTTCTCTTTCTTTCCCACTGCCTTCCTTCCCTCTCAATTATCACCACCATGCACAAGAAATAATAAACAATGAAGCAGCCATTAACAAAAGTCCTAACCATTAACAGCGGCGAAGATGAGATTTGATGATAGAATTAGCCAAGCCACCGATGATGGGACCTCATGGCGGTTGTCAAACACAAACGGGGCGAAGGGATGTACGAACTCAGTGGTAGAGCTGCATGTAATTGACGATATGTAATAGCCCCCTTAATTTTTTAAAATGCTTACAATAATATATTAAATTATAATATTTTTAATATTTGTCCTGAAAAAAGATAGGCAAAATTAGTATTGTGTACTTTTGTTTTGAGAAAATGATAATTGCAAGTCTTACATTGTGATGTGTTGTCATTGAATTTATTTTATTTTTATTAGTGATTTAATTAATATATAGTGAATATTCATATTAATTATTGGTGAGTAAATAGTTATATCTTAAATTAAAATTAACTATTTAAAATTAAGAGTATGAAAGAATATAATAGAAAAATTAGAAAATAATAAAAATGTTAATTTTGGGTAAAAATGATAAATAAAAAAATATAGAAAAAATAATGAACAAAAATAAAAAGGACATTGCAAGTCTAGCTAAAAATTAGTTAAGACAAAAAGACATGTTGTGTATCCCTTAATTTATTTACTCATAAAATTAGCATTTGTTTTAGCTATTGCTATTGCTACTATGGAGAGGGTATTTTCTGCAATGAAATTTGTGAAAAGTAGTTTGCATAATTGGATGGGAGATAGTTGGATAAATAACTGCTTGATTATATAAATTGAAAAGAGTGTCTTCAACAACATTGATAATGAGTTAATTATACAATGTTTTTTGAATATGAACAGTCATTTATGACTATCATGACTTGAATCCAAAGCCGCGATGGTCTTAGCACAAAGGGTAGGTGTAAAGCCACCGAAAACCCCTAGAACCCATTCTTACTATAAATCCAATCCTATTTCAGGTATTCTAAACCCTAAAATTTATATACAATTATTGCCCAAGATCATAACATGGATCATATTAACCATCAATAACATTTATTAATAATTCTTATCAATTAACTCGTACACATTTCTTATCATTATGTTTTCTTATGTCAATATGATTCACTAATTATTGCCAAATACTATCTATAAATTTTCTGGATTAATAAAATAACATTTCCAATAGCAAGTGTATATTCTATCATATAGCACTCCAAAATATTCCATTTGATATAATCCCATTGTAACTAAATTAAACATATAGTAACTATTGTCTGAGTCCATTCATGTACTATCTAAGTAAAGCTATTTCCACGTCTTCTTCAAAACTTTTATATTGGTTTGATAATTTTATCCTCATATTTTTCTTTTCTTTTCCTGCATTTTCCCATCATTCTAATATGGTATTCCTTATCATTTGCAAAAAAAATTTTCTATATTCACTTTTCTCAAATAAATATAGAAACTTATTACTACTGCCACTGTGGAGAGAGCATTTTCTGTAATAAAATTTGTGAAAAGTCGTTTGTGTAATTGGATGGAAGATAGTTGGTTGAATGACTATTTGATTATGTACATTGAAAAAAATATCTTCAATAGTATTGATAATGAGTTAATCATACAATGTTTTCCAAATATTATCACTCGTTTAAGAAAATTATGAACTTTGGTTTGGTTGTTTTTTATTTTTTATTTTTTTTATGTAGCTTTATTTGTAATATTTTAGAATACTATTATAGTTGCACAATTATTGAATTTAGTATTGTATTTTTTTTTATAGATAACATTTGACAATTTTTCAAAATTTATCTATGTATTAATTATTTAATTGAATCACTATTATTTTTTTATTATGTCGTAAAAGGAATTTTAGTATATAAACTTCTACTCCCTTAACTTAAGGTCCTGACTTCACCATTGAGCAAACTCTTCATGCATTCACTGCGATCTAGTGTAGCCTCCACGCTTTGAGCACCAATGAAGAGATCTGGCCATCGACCTTGCTATAGTGATGATCTTTTCTATTTCTTCTTCTTCTTCTTTAGTTGTGATGGTTTGACATTATTTATGTTTCTTGTTCTTAGGTATCAACTTCAATTGAATAATTTTTGTCTTCTCCTTTTCCTTCCTTCTTCCTCCTCTTTTCCCTGTAAGTAGAAGTGAGTGAGTTGTTCTATTCCTATAGCATTCTTTGTTGTATTTGATTTTTTTTGACTGATTTTGTAATTTTTAGTGTGTAATTCTTATTTGCACCGCACAAATTGGCCATCTTCAATTGAGAGGCCTTGCACCAACATCATCTAAATCATTATCACTGCATCTTTGCTTTATGGTGCTTAAAGAAGTTGTTACTATCACCAACAAAACCACCATTGTTCGCTCATCATTGAAGCACTCAACAATTTGTGCTACTCTAATTGCATCCTCCATTACTGCATTTTGTGCTGCTCTTATTGCATCCTCCATTGCTGCAACTCGTTTTCTTCATTCATGAAGTGACCATTGGTTTCAATATTTGATTTTTTTTTTTGATTTTGGATTTTTGATTTTCTATATAAATTTCAAATTTCTTTGGTTAATTGCTTGAAAAAATGAATTCTTTGGTTAATTCTTTATTGTCGGTAGTATTTGTTATATAATTGCATTTCTATGATGGTGAGAGGAAAATTTAAGGAAAATGAGGAGAAATTTAGTGTTTTTTAGGTTTCTAATAGTTAAAATGGATAGAAAGACTATTTAGTTCACGGAATTAAAATTGAGCAACTAATTAATTAATTTCTCAAAAAGTAGGGATGAGTTAATTAATTATGTTAAACTTCAGGGACGGAATAATAATTTGTTTTTTTTTTCACTAATTGAGCTATAAATATAGCCTATATAGCTATCTATAACTTCCCTTTTTTTTTTTTAAAATTTTAGGAGGTCTAGTGGTTATATATATGTTTAATTTAAGCTATAAAAATAGATATACTAATTTTTGGTTTAAATCTCAAAGGAACCCAATGCCCATTTGGCCCATAACTCCATTCATCCCTATTTGGAATTGAACTTAGGTATTCGAACTTGTTTTGAAGTCTAAATCTAATTGAATTCAGCCAAAACTCACTTCAATTAAATCTATTGGAAAAAAAATCTCAGTTTAACCAGTAAAATGAAACAAAAAATTAATTAAGAATAACAGATCTAACTTCTTATATTTGGGGGGCAACATCAAATTTTTTAAAATATTTTTATGGGTAGAAGTTATTTTTTAAAAAGTTTCGGTTATTTTTTTAATACATATTAAGGGTTCTTTAAAAATCTTGGGAAGTGACTGTTATCCCTACATCCTAAAGATCCACTAATTAGAGATGAAAATTTTGACTCAATCCATATTTCGATTTGAATCTATCCATATAAACTCAATTTATAATTCATTCAAAATTGTATGAAATTTGAATTGATCCAAATCCATTAAAAGTCAATTTGCATGTCAATCTATGCAACTTGTTGGCTTGATTCAAATATAATTCATTTGATAAAAAAATAAACTAATAAAAATATATTTCAAAAAAAAAAAACTGATATCATGATTTGACTCTAAAAGTACATGACTGGCATTAGAGGACAAAAAAGTATAAAGCCTCCAGAACCTATAGTAAGTTTGACTACTTGCTAAATAATAAAATTGCAATATGATAATTGTAATTGACACAATTAAAGGGCTATAGGCCCATTGACAAGCAGATCATGTACATAACATCAAATCTCTACTATTCAATACTACAATCTCAATCATATCAAATCATCTTCACTGAGTTTTCGTCTAATAGAACATTATATCATCCAAAATGAGAAAGCTTAGTTATCCTCCAAATTTAATAGACTCGTACAAATCTATATAACTGGCCAAACTGTACAGAATTACAAATAATGAAAATAACAATGCAAAGTTTTAAAGTTTATAATATAGAATAATATAAAATAATTTTATTTTATGGATATAATAAAATACACTTCATTATTGGAGGATGAAAGCCAGAAATGACTCAATAAAACTTCTTCAAGCTCAACCTACAATATAAAAAAATAGGGAGACATGGATGAGCATTTTAACTTAGTGTGTTATATAATCCAATATATAATCTTGGTGTTAAGTGATCATTTTAGTACTTATGCTCATGCATAATGTCAAATAATCAGATAATCATCCAGCTAGAGGAATTAGTCTATAAGAACCACAATAAACCTCAAACTAGGGAGTCAATGTCTCTTTCTAACTCTCTAGACTCAAATACTCTCTCTTATGATTCAATACATGGCTCCTAGATGCCACTAGCCTTAGCCATGTAGTGCCAATCGGACTACAATAGTATTAAGAGATGAGTAAGCCTCCATTATCATACATTAGTCATAACTTATCATGTCATACTCATAATCAGAATCAAAATCCTATGAGTTCTAATGTCATCCTAATCCCATCCAAACATCCACAGGTAATATGCAATATAATTCATAATTCATCAATCATAATTATGTGATAGGATACTTTATAGATTCATAGTGCATATAATACTTATATATAAACATACATTAAATGCAATACATGATAAGTAGGTAAAACATATTAGAAACTTAGAAAATATCACTTATAAAATTGAAAGAAACCAATCTAACTCTTCTTGGAGCATTTGCTATTTGGTAGCCAGGAAGACACTTGAAATGCCTAAACTGGATAATAGATGAAGAATGTTAGAATATATGCAACCCAAACTTTAACCCTTTAGAACTATACCTAAATGAAACTTAAGATTCTACTGATATTTTGGCAGAGTCTTCTTTATAACTAGGATAATTACCCCACTAAAATAAGAAGAAATAGCATTCTAAATAGTTTTTAAGGCTTATAACAATCAGCAAAAACTCAATTGCCCCTTCAAACTTCCACACTCAGCAAATATTACAATTTCTCAATTCAACATTGATACATATAATCATATTCATAAAACATTGCTTAAAAGAAATTATATCTTAAAGGGTAGTTGATACATTTAAAAGGTTTTTAAAAGAAAAATATATACAACTGCAAACTTTCATTTTTCTTTAAATTCTTTTCTTAAAATTTTTAATAACTTATATGGAAAAACTTTCTTTTAAATAAGTTCTTTCCTTTGAAATCTCTTTTTTTTTAAAAAAAAATTCTAGAAATTTACTTATGTTTTTTAATACAATTGGTGAAGGCAAAAAATCAGACGGTACACCAAAATATCTCAACGAGACTGACACCCCTATAGCACCAACATCACGTGCATGCCAAATACCAAAATATTATTAAAAGATAAAAATGAATGATCTAGTTATTAAAACAATCTTTGAAAGAGGCAAAAACTAGAAAGAATTAAAAAATCAAAAACTCTTTTTTTTTAACATAATCTTGTTCAATTAAACTAGTACAAAAATTTGGAACAAAGCTCCACTAAGAACTAGAAGATAAACAAAGAGCATGACGAGATAAGCTATCAGCAGCAGAATTCACTTCCCTTAATATATGAGATACATGAAATTGCATTTAGGAGATGAAGAACAAACATTAAGACTAGGCATTCAGGTACTTCCAAGGCACAACATGACTCTTAGACTTGATCATATTAACAACATAAATTAAGTCACATTCCAACCAAATAGCATGCCAACCTAGTCTCCAGGAATTGTAGATGGCTGTCAAAGCTGCAATGACTTATGCCTTATAGGCAAAGCCGACATGTAAAGGAAGAGCAAACACCCTTTAACAAACCCACGACTAGTGCGGAAGACACCACCAGCACCCTTGCGACCCAGAGCCTATAAAGCAATACCATTGATATTGGCCTTTACCCAACTAGCCAAAGGAGCATACCAAAAGACTGAGATAATTCTAGGCACCTTCCAAAGAATGCCCTGAATGCCCAAGAAATGAAGTAAATTTAGGTTAGATATGAAGTTGTGCATGACCCAACCTTAAAAAATTCACATTCTTTGATAGAGCACCAAATCTTATGTAAAGTAACATGAATCGATGGCTCAACACCCTCAAAGGTAGAAAGATTATGAGATAACCATATAATCCAAAAACTAGATATTACAACATTGAGCCACAAAAAGCTCAAATTTAGAAACTGCACCTAGCCTAACAAATAGATTTAAAAAGAAGAAAAGGATCTCTCAATGAATCCACTTGAATGCCAAAAAGAGAACTAATAGCCCACTTTACCTATGATTCAAACGGACAAGAAATAAAAAAATGATCCAAGATTTACAATTGGCATGACAAAATTGATAGCTAGATACAATAGCAAAACCACAACAAGAAAGAATGTTATCCATATGAAGCTTCCTTTTGAAAAGTCGCCAATAGATCACTAACCGAGAAGGAGGGATATAATGGTGCTATAGATCACGAGACCAAGATGACTTAGGCCTAAAAACCTTGAGGAAATCATGTCGTTTTGCATGAAAGAATACCAGAAGATGCACCACTCCAAACAAAATAATCCTCTGAAAATTGAGAGGCTGAAGCATCATTAAGATCCCTTACCACCTTAGGGAATGATGAAATAAAATTAAATGGAAGCTACCATTTTTTATTTCATAATAATGATTGACTTTAGTGGTTAGTCTTTTACATTCATGGACTGAATATCATAATTTCTCGGAAATAATATAGCCAAAAAATTATCATTTCAAAAAGACAAATAAGAATGCTCCCTAAAAATCCAACATCTAGTTGATTTAACAAAAGAAAAGTTGCATATGATAAAACTTCAAATTGATGAAGAGAAATAAGAAGCTCTATAGTGAATTCCGTCAACCAAAAAAAAATGTTTGTGAAGGAAAACATATGTAACAGAAGACTTAGCCCAAAGATTATGTCACGACCCAAATCCGAGGCACATGACCGGCACTGGGGCACAGGAAAGCGTAAGGCTACCGGTGTCCCCAGTCAGCCTAAATAGTAACCTCCCAAAAAGAAAAAAAAATAAAGAAATAACATGTGATTAAAAAAAAATATCTCAACTAAACTTCCTTGCTACTCCATCTGCCGACAAATTATTCAATAATCATCATACCACAATAAAAGATTTACATAACAGTGCCATAATTATTTACAATAATAGTTGTCAATATCATAATCATTGTCGACAGAGAGTTTATTCACAATATAAGCCAATGGTTTTAGTGATATAATAATCCAATCCCAATACTGTAATTGCAGAAATCTACCATAATATCACAATCACAACATATTACATATACTCTGTCGAGGAAGGAGACAGAGACCGACGTGATAAAGTTACAACAAGAGGCTCAACCTGTAACCTGAAAAAATGACAAGGAGACAGGGGTGAGCGTCTCAACTCAGTGAATGATACTGCTAATATGCAAACCTGGTGAGCCAGATGTAAACAGGTATACATGATATGCAATTATGTCATCCAACATCCAATCATAACAAGCACGCAAGGGTGGAGTTTAGTCCACAGAGGCCACGCTAAAATCCATCTGAGGGAGCCAATCCTCACATATGGCTCTCTTAATCCAATAACCTGTCTCTTTTTATCCAATCTAAAAGGCCCGGCCGTCACTGGTCTATACCACGCAGCCCTGACCTGACTGACAGCAGCCTTGGCGATGAGCAGGCCCGGCCGACATCCATCAGTCATAGCTCATCTTCTCATACTCATCATAGTCATATCATAACCCAAAACCTAGGTGGCCTCTGTATCATTCTGTCTCCACCCAACATACACAGAGAATATGCAGCACATACTTAAAATGTCAAATACCATAAGATGTCAAGATAATTGTATATGTATGTACATTTCATTACGTGAGCATCATTAAATATATTTGTAAATCCACTCAGTGCAATGCATGATTAACAGGAAAGTATATTAGAAGTATCACTCACAGTACAGAAGGGCAGAACTGAATGTTCAAGGACTGCGACTGGGGGCGGCCGGAGGCACACCAGGACTATCTATTCAGTAAAATGAACAAGATTGTCAGAGTATGAATATACTGACCAGGAAAATACATATTTCCTATATAGACCGTCTAATCTTTCCCAAAGACTCAGTTCTTTCTAACACACCTTACACCTATTAACTGCTAAACAGAAAGTAATAATAAACTACAAGCTCGCACAAACTACAAGAAACACTACTCACCGAAAAACGTGAATATCGACCGATCGTCACAAACTTACTACCAACGGAATCGCCTTAGCACGAAGAATCTGAAAATATAGTATGTTTCGCCTGGTTCACCGGAACCCACGTCGGCAGTCCGGTCGATCACCGGAATTCGACCAATTTCCACATCATCCAAAATTAGTAATTTATATACCAAATTAAAGCTTAGAGGAAGAGGAGTCCGATGGTACCAAAATCACCTTGAACGGACGTCGAAACTGGCCGAAATTTAGCTCGGAAGTTTCTGCCGACGGACGGTGCGGCGGCGCGTGCGGCGGTTGGAGACGGCGGATGGCGACGATCTTTGGTGGACGGCTTGCTTGACACCCCAGGAACCGTTGTGGCTGGCGCGTGTTGGACTCCGGCGAGCGGGCGGCGGTCGGACGGCTGACAGAATCTTTCTCTTCCTTCTCTCTCTCTCTCTCTCTCTCTCTCTCTCTCTGCTTCTGGCTTCCTCCCACTGCCGTCTCTCTCTCTCTCTATATATATATATAAACAGTGATAATAATAATAATAATAATAATCATAATAATAATAATACTAATCATAATAATAATAATAATATAGTTTGCCAAAATATTTTATTAGAAACATTTTACTACATTTAAATTCAACATCATAATAATAATAAATTGGAAAAAGTCGATATATTAAAATAAATATTTTCTGTCACTATCACAATATTTCAAAATTTATAACTTATAAAAATTCATGATATTACAGATTATAAGCAAACTTGCAAAAAGACCATTGTTCAGGACCGAAAGGTTTTTGATTCCTAGACCACCCTTGTCTTTATGAAGACAACAAGTGTTCCAAGAAATCAAAATGAATTTTCTCTCCAAATATATCCAATCCAAATGAAGTTATAGATTGCTTTATTAATCTTAGAAAGCATAAAGATAGGCCAATGATAAATCATGAATTAAAGAGCATGTAATCACTGAATTCGCAAGAGAAATACGCCTAACCATAAAGAGGGACTTGCCTTTCCAATTTGAGAAACTATCCAAAATTGCATCTGCCATAGTTTGAAGATGAACTCACTTTGGAGCACTAACAAATAAGGGAAGACCCAAATAACGAAAAGAAAAATGACCATGACCCATTAAAGAAAAATCCAAGAGCTTGCGAACTCAATGAAGAGGAATAAAAGAACTGAGATAAAGCTCACATTTGTCCTCATTAATTGTGTGTATAGACAAGGAACCATACAACTCAAAGACCCGAGCTACAACCTTAAGATTGCATATTGAGGCTCTCCCAAAAATTACTCTGTCATCTGCGAATAACAAAAGGGAAGGGCAAGAAGAGAGCAACCCATAGACATTTGTAAGAAAGAGCCATTATCTGTTAAGCAAGTAAGAAGTCGACCTAAAAAATCTTTAGCCAAAATAAAAAGAATACGAGACAAGGGGTGACCTTGTCTCACTCCTCTTGAACATGAGAAATAACCACATGGCGAACCATTAATCAAAACAGAAACCCGAGCTGATTCAAAAATTGCTAAATCCAATCACAAAATTTGTTAGAAAAACCAAAACTCTGCAAGACTTGGATAATAAAATCCCTTAGCATGGTGTCAAACACCTTCTAAATATCAAGCTTGAGAGCCATGTTGGCCCCAAAGGCTCTAAAATGAAGAATGTTAACATTCTCTAAAGCAATAGCCATACATTCCTCAGTGTGTTTATTTTGGAGAAAGCCATATTGAGAAGCGCTAATAATACAAGAAGCAATACTAACAAGCCTGGAAGCTAATATCTTCATTATGACTTTGAAAATAAAATTTCCAACAGCAATTGGGCAATATTTATCAATTGTCAATGCATTTTCTATCTTCGGAATAAGCACCATCATATTATAATTTAAATCGGAAACAATAGAGCTCGTGGAAAAGAAATAAATGATAGCTTTACATACATTTGCACTTACAATTGACAAACAATGTTTAAAGAAAGCTCAGGTCAATCCATTAGGCCCAAGAGCACTAGTTGAAGACAAAATAGTGGAATGAATTTCTTTAAGGAAAATTCATTATTGTATTATTGATTAATATAACCTAGTAGGCAACATCCAAAGCAAAACTTGTTATGCGAAGGTTCGCACAACAATGCGCTTATTTATCATTAATTAGAGGTGTGCATTAAAAAATAAAAAATAAAAATATATTTTTTTTATCAAATTAAATTTAGTATGAAAATTGAATCGAATTGAACAAAAAAGTTTAGTTTGATTTAGTTCGATTGATCAGTTTGAGTTGATTTAATTTTTTAACTATTTTTCTTTTTTTCATAAATTTAGATAAAATTTACATAAATTTTTATTTAGCAAAAATTAATCCAAACCAAACAGTTTAATTCAAATTTTTTTTTTTAATCTCAGTTTGGTTTTGCACGACCTATCATTAACCCAAAAACTTACTACCGGAATGTTGGAGAACTTCTTGCACTCCTGTGGGTCGCACAAGGTGTGTTTATGCCCATCACATCAGTTTTTCTATTTTAATATCAACCTTATATATATATATATATATATATATATATATATATATATATATATATATATATATATATATATATATATATATATATATATATATATATATATTAATTTAATTTAATTTCAAAACCCTTCCACTCATTTTTTATAGTATATATAATATATTAATTATGGTCCAATCAATTAAAATTTTTAAAATATTTTTTTAAAAAAACTACAACTAACAATAATCACACGAATAATTTTTTTTTAAATAATTATTTAAAGTTAAAACATAAAAATTCAATCAAAAAATTAAAAAGTATATTGTATTAAAAACTGCATAAAATTTTTATTTTCAATATGATTATTTTTCTATTTTTTATGTTTTACTTTCTATTTGTCAAAAATATAAATTTAATACAAAATTGTTATAAATAAAATGGAGAAAAATATGAACAAAAAATATAGAGAAGAGAATAGTTTTTCTAGTTGTTTCATTCAATAGTATTAAACCATTTATATAGAGTACAGAAGAGAAAGAAATAAGAAGCTTTTCCAATAAAGAAAATACAAGAAATAGGAAGTTTTTCCAATAAGGAAAATACAATCAATACTAATATGGAAACTAAAATATTCATGTATATGGAAAGACATCAATCAAATATTATAATATATCATAACACTCCCCTTTGATGTCTTTTACAAAGAATATACCTCGTTAAAACCTTACTAAGGAAAAATCCTGTGGGAAAAAAATCTTAGTGAAGGAAAAAAAGTACATTATTCTTGTAGGAATTTGCGCCATAACACTACCTCGTTAAAAATTTTGCCAGGAAAACCCAATGGGACAAAACCTAGACTAAGGAAAAAAGAGTACAGTGCATTAAAATCTCCCCCTCATGAAAATATGATTTCTATCAAATATCTTTTAGCTGACGTATGCTAATTTTGTTGACTAACTTTTTAAATGTGATTGTAAGGAGTGCCTTTGTAAACAAATCGGTCAAGTTGTCAAATCGTATACTTAATGATGTTTAAATAATATCCACATATAATAATTTATTTGTAGTACTCTCTTAGCATATTACTTGCGCTATGAATATAACTCGTTAAAAACCTTATTAGAAAACCCAGTGGGAAAAAACATATCTAAGGAAAAGAGTATATTTCATGCGCTATTTTTTCATTACACAGATTGCCTCGTTAAAACCTTTGTCCAAGAAAACCCTGTGGGATAAAAACTTGACTAAGGAAAAAGAGTACAATCATATACTAATTCGCTCCCCCTGATGATGACAGATTTTAACACGGCGTATACTAATTGATGAAATGATGCCGTTTAAATACCACATTAGGTAAAAACTTAGTACATAAGCCTATTAAATTGCCACTCAAGCGAATTTGGTGGATATCTCTTCTGGAGCTTATGTATATACAAGAATTTGGGTGAAGTTTATGTCTACTTCGTTACCCTTAATATTACCACCTTTAATTTGTGCAATACAAATTGCATTATTCTCAAAATACAATGGGAGTATCTTTTAGTGAGATACTTCAGGACCATAAAAATCTTTATAAAATTGCAGTACCACTATAAGTGAATACATAGCCAGTCTAAAATCTACTATCATAGAGACTGAGCAAATAACCAATATTCGCATGCAGACCAATTTCAAATATGAATTATAATATTAATAGTATATTGAAGATAACTTTTTACACCATTTTAATATCTCTTTGTAGGTGCAAAGCTATACCTAGCTAGAAATTTTTCTTGCAAATGCAATATCAGGCCTGATGCAATTTGCAAGACACAAGAGTGCCCTATAGCACTTATATATGGTACTTCAAGACCAAACAACTCTTTATTATCTTTTTTAGGTCTAAAAGGGTCTCTCTTCACTTCTAATGAGCGGACCACCTATTGGTGTGCTTGAAGGAGAAGATTTATCCATGCAAAATTTGCTTAAATATCTTTTCCACATAAGTATACTAGTGTATTAGGACTCTTTAATAATCAGTCTGCAGGCTGATACAAAATTTTATTTCTTTTAAATTTTTTATCTCAAACTCACTTTTCAAATAGGTACATACTTATTTGAGTTCATTAGGAGTCACATTGATATTTAAATCAACTTATACTGCAATAATAACATATACCATTCTATGGTCTTTTATGAATACAAATGGACATAGTGTATTATTCACATATCTTTCTTTCAATAAGAATTTACTTAAACAATCATACCACATGTCCATATTGCTTTAATCCATACATAGATTTTTGCAATTTAATGAAATATATGTCACATGTTTAATGTGTACTCATTTATGATATACTTGGTCCTTCTGGGACTCTTATTACTTTCATAAGGCGTACAATAAGTCTTTCATTAACTGCCATATTAATTAAGTATCGAAACATGATTATTTCCATAATAAGAGAATTATTTTTCTCATAATCAATGATAGAACGAGTCTAGCTCTACTTTAATTGCCTCATTCCATGATGATCAATCATGTTTATGCTAATATTCAGTTATACTTATAGATTATGGATCTATATTTTCTCTTGTAACAGCAAAAGCTACTGTTGAGACAAATTCATCATCGACGATAATTAAATTTCTATCAACTCTTTCTTATATCACAAAATAATTGAGATCTCATAATTTTCATTTATATGATCATCAACTCTAGAAGCCTATCTGGAGGATCTAATTGTTCCGTTGTCTCAGTCTGTGTCTCATAATTAGCTATAGTTCTTTGACTGAGATCTTCCTCTTCAGGAGGTTTCTCTTCAGGAGATTTTATAAGTGGTGCTGCTTTTCTTTTCCGCGGATTTTTATCTTTAGTTCCAATTTACTATCCACGCTTCTGGCGTGTAGTGAGATTGATTGATTTTCTATTTGCAATTGGAATCACAACCCTTGTCACTCTTTGTCACTGTATTAGTAGCTGTAATATGAGACTTTGTCACTCTTTTAGCATCTATAAATACATTTGGCATTTAAGTTGCAATTTGTTGCAACTGTATTATTTTGTGAACTTCTGGTTCACTCTAACTTGTACATGGATCAAAATTATTTAAAGGGTTTTCCTTCTAATAAATTTCTCGACATTCTTTAGCACTGTAGGTGCTTTTCCTCCCCCTAATGTAGAAAAATATGCCTCATCAAAATAAATTCATAGTCTCTTTTGTGGACCCATTATCGCACATTGAGATAGATTTAATATATTCATGGCACAGAAAAAATTTATGACTCATGTCCTTATACAAGTTTCAAGGGAGAGTATATATGATGTACACAATGGCATTCATGCCAAACTTTTAATTGTTGAACTATAAGTTCAATGCTTGAACTACAGGTTCAACATATATTGTGCATGTATATTAGGGATAAAACAGTAATTAAATAACTCATTATAATACATAATTTATAAAATCCTTGCAAATTATTCCTTCAAAGAGTTTACATAAAATCATCAATATTGAATTGAGTTGTGTCCTCTATATGGGCGGTTCCTCTTTCAGAATCTCATGATCTACCAAATGATTTATAGTATTCACTTCAGAGAATACAGTTGTATTAGTGGACATTATTTGATGATTTCTCGTTAGCAATTATTCTTTCAGAATTCTCATTATCTACCAAATGATTTATAGTATTCACTTCAGGGAATACAGTTGTACTAGTGGGCATTGTTTGATAATTTTTTATTAACAATTATTCTTTGCAACTACTAGAAAAATAATATTTATAAATTTTCACTTTTTATACTGCTACTACAGGAGTACGTAACTTTATTACCGCACAATTTCAGCTGTGAAGTAATTTTAAACATGGTTGAATTATATTCTCAAATAGATTTTAAGTCTTATAGGTGTAGATTTAACCAATCATATTGAGTTTATGGTAGTACCACATATTTTAAGTGATTATATCTATTTTTAAAACTCTTCTAGAAAATATAAAAATCATTAATAGTAAGATATTCAACCTTTAAATCCTCACTTAAATGAGATTTAAGTAGATAATAGCTTTTGCTTTTACTAGCATCTAAATGCATTTCATTATCAACAACTCATGTCAAAAATTATTTTCATTGAATTCAAGAACATATAAAAATTATCAACCAAACTTTAATTCACTATACTTCACTTTATTTAAATAACTTAATTTGCATATATTTAAAATATATCTAAATAGACCAATCAGAAAATAAATTAATATTAATTTTAACAAATATTAAATTCATAATTTATCATACCAAGGAAAGGTAAGCACTAATTATGCTTCTCTATACCAACATAAATCCAATAATGTATGCAATCCGGAAATAAATTCATCAATTCACAAATTAACAAAACCATATTACTTATATAATTTATATTAATCTCATCTCACATTTAAATTTCTAATTGTTTTCACATCTAATACACATTGACATAAGTAAATTCAAAACATATATAACACACACAACTTTCTTGTAGGCTATTCAACTAACAATATATATATATATATATATATATATATATATATATATATATATATATATATATATATATATATATATATATATATATATATATATATATATATATATATATATGTATGAGACATGTATTATCCATAAAATAAATTTTGAGTTGAGATGCTAAGACCGAAGGATATGTAATAATATATATACTAGTAGAATCAATCTCAATTTAATGAATCAAGTAAGCCTATTAATATGAACGCAAGATCACCATTTTTCCATAAAGCAAGTCAATCAATCAATAAATAAATAATTTAGGGTCGGATTTTATGCCAAAAAAATTATAAGTCATGACTTTAAAACTATGCATAAAATGTGTTGTTATAATTGATAACCAATTAAAAGTTGCAATTTGGTTGGTAAATCAAATAGGCCATACCCATCATTTCAATACATATAAACAACAATGAAACACCGAAAACAGAAAAATCAAAGCAAAAGGGTTTATCTTAATATTATGGCCATATGCAGGTATTTTATTGATATCCAATTTATTCAATGCGTGTAGTTTAAATCAAATTTATTAGTTATTTAGGAACATAAAATATCAATTTTTCAAGAATGTCTATTTTATTTATTTGATTACTCGAATGACTGACATTAGTATAAATAATTCTTATTCATGATGCCGAGGCTCATCAATTAACATTGTCTAATATAAAATCATAATAAAATCAGTCTTTTAAAGACTTGTAGACAATGCATTTAGTTCTTCATGAACATTTAATGATTCTTTAATGAATTTGTTTACTTTAATTAGTTTTTCAGGAACTATATAGAATATCAGTTTTTCAGGAACTGTAGAGAATATCAGTTTTTCAAAAACTGTAGAAAATACCAATTCTTCAAGAACTATAGGGAATACCAATTTTTCAGGAACTGTAATTATTATTAGTTTTTCAGGAACTCATAACTTAGTTATTTATTTAATTAGTTTTTCAGGAATTATAAATAATACTAGTTCTTCAGGAACTGAAATTTAAAATATAATACTAATTCTCTAGAAACTCATAGCTTAGTTATTTATTTAATTAGTTTTTTAGGAACTATAAATAATACTAGTTCTTCAGGAACTAGTATTTAAAATATAATGATAGTTCTTCAGGAACTAGAATTTAATTGATTAATCATTAAATTGTATATCAAATATTTATAAATCTAAAAAAACGATTTGAAATAAATGATTGTAAGAGAAAAGAAAAAAAAATGATTTTTTCAAATTAATTAGCCTAATATGTTCAAACGATTTCTTAAAAAAAAAACGATTTAGTTTTTTTTTCTTAAAAAAAAATATTTGATACATAAATATTAATAATAATAGTAATTAATTAGATAAAAATTGTTTACCATAAATCTTGAATTTTATTTTTTCAAATTTTTTGCCTTAGCTGGGTTGTAGCAAACCACAAGCTATCCAAAATTATAAATAATATTGTAGAATGATTCATGCTGATAACGTGTTATAAATAAAATAGAGAAGAATATGAACAAAGAATATAGAGAAGATAATAGTTTTTCTAGTTGTTTCATTCAATAGTATTAAACCCTTTATATAGAGTAAAGAAGAGAAAGAAATAAAAAGTTTTTCCAATAAGGAAAATATAAGAAATAGGAAGTTTTTCTAATAAGAAAAATACAATCAATACTAATATGAAAACTAAAATATTCATGTATATAAAAAGATATTAATCAAATTTTATAATATATCATAACAAAAATAATTAATTTTGATGATTATTTTTTTCCTTTTAATTAGTCAATTCTAGGACTGTCACTGATTTGATACTACCTTATCGCCACCCTCTCCTTATTCCTTTCCCTTTGTGTCCCTGTGTCGTTAACATTCAAAATTAATTTTACATATTAATTTTATTAATATTTAATTAAATAAATTTAATTCCGAACCTCACATTTTATTTAAAATTAAAAATATATATGAAATCATTTTATTAATTTTTTTACATCATAGATCTCAATTAAACTATATACATTCCAATATATTAAATTTTTATTTTATTTTTTAGTTGACTCATATATAATAAATTTAGTATGAAATCAAATAAAAATTCAAATCACATAGATGTAATATAAAATTAATTAATAAAAATTAAAGAAATTTGATAAATTGCAAAGTGATTTTTTTTTACAACTTAAAAAAAATTACAAATTTTTTCTATTCACTTAATCCTTTTTAACAAAAATATTTTAAAATTTTCAATCTGAATTTCAGTCAAAATCCATCTATTTTAACCAAAACCAATCAACTACTTCTTTAGAAAAAAAAAAAAAAAAAAAATCGATTCGAGCGGATTTAATGTAATTTATGGGTTAAACTTGAGTAGCCTCTCCAATCCAATTTAGGCTCGGATTTCATAATAGTCTGGATTTGAATCCAAGTCTGCTCAACCCATAGTAGCATAAAATAATTAATTTAAAGTGTTAATTTTTACACTCAAAATTATATTAATTTCTTACAATCTATATTTTTTATGGCAAAATTCAAAGGGATGATTATGTTTTAATTTAATGTATTTGTTAAGTTTTTTATTTTAGTTTTTGAATTTTTTTCTATTTAACCGACTATTTGAATGACAAAAATTCTATTAATTGCCTTTGATGATATGATTTTTATATGTGATATTAATAAGTTGTTGAATTATTTACATTAAAAATAAAATATTTTTCTCCTCTAATTTTTGATTTTTATCTCATGATAATGGTTTATTATTATAAGTTTTAATGTAAGATAATTTTGTGTTATATTTTTTTAGAAAAAAAAAAAAAAAACATAACTCAATGAAAAAATGTTATTTATTGCTATAGCATATATTTAATTTTGCTAGACAAGTAATTATATATATATATATATATATATATATATATATATATATATATATATATATATATATATATATATATATATATATACATAAAAAATTTATTTGTCTACAATTTATATGAGTCACATATTAATTTTAGTTATAATTTAAGAAATTATAAATATATTTTTATGGGCCCCATATACAGAGACAGATCCAAAACTTGTCTTGAGAGAGTGTAAACATGACAAACATTACAAAAAACAAATAGATAACTAATATAAGCATGAAATAGTACTTACATGACATTAAGAAGCTAAAAATTGTTTTCTTAATGGAGATCATGGTGGACAAAGGCATAATCGAGTCCATCAAGTAGCAATTAGGTTTTGATTGTTATTTCACTGTTGACAACCTATGTTATTGTGTGTGTGTTGGGGGGACACAGGGGGGAGGGGGTGTGGTTGTTCGGGGTATCGTTGTTGTGGCAAGATAGAGGTATGATTTCATATTTAAAGCTTTTCTCTTCACCATATTGATACAATTGTTTATGTGGCTAAATTAAGCTCATAGCTCCTAACCAGTTTCTATGGATACCTGGAAAGGAGTCGACGCTAAGAATCTTAGGAGAAGCTTCACTTTATGAAATTTCAGTCTTCTCTCCTGTGAGTATGCTTGGAGGATTTCAATGATCTGCTCTCTCCGTCAGACAAGAGAAGTTGCACCAATCATCAAAGTGGTTACTTAATGGCTTTAAAGAGATGGTGGAGTTATGGTTTCCATGATCTGGGGTTTGTTGCTTACCCTTACACTTGGGAATGGAATCGGGTATAGAACAATGGGTCGAGGAGCGCTTGGATAGAGCATTTAGGTCTTTGGAAGTGTCATCATTTACCAGATGTGAATGTTTATAATCTTCAAGCAACTAGCTCAAGTCTTTTGGCCCTTTCTCCACATTGTGAAAATTATTTATCAATGCAAAGAAAGAAGTTTTCAATTTGAAAATGCATGGATTCATGAGGGTGGGTGCAGAGAGGTGATTGAGTTTAATTAGATAGCGAGTTCTGGGCTATCCACTCAAAATCAATTGGAGCAATGTGATGTTCCTTTGAGAAGTTGGGGTGACTCCCTAACCAGTGATTTCCAAAATCGTATTGCTCAGTGTAAAAAGGATATGAAAAGATTTCAAGGGGTTGGGATGTTGATTATGTATCTTGATACAACAAAGCTAAGCAAGACTACCTTTTTATTCTTCATTAATAGGATGGTTTTTGATGTTAGAGGGCCAAGAATTTTTGGTTGCAATATTAGGATTTAAATTCGAAATATTTTCATCCAGTAGAAATAGAGCGAAAGAAGAATAATGCCATCTCCGTAAAGGATGGTAGTGGTAACATGTGTAATTGGGATTCAGGAATGGTACTCTTATATTGGATTGTTTTTCCAATTTGTTTTCTTCTAATGGTAATGACAAGCCTATGATTTTAGAAGCAGTCTTGCACCACATATCTTAGAAGTAGAATGAAATGCTGATGGGGGATTTTTCAGAGGAGGAAGTATATAGAGCAAGTTTTGTTATGCACTATGAAAAATCATTAGGCCTCATGGTATGAACCCAGTGTTCTACAAAAAATTCTGGAACATTGTGGGTTCTGATGTCATAGGTATAGTGTTAAACTTTATAAACAATAAATTTTTTCCTCCTAGATTAAATGACACCACAATTGTGCTTATCCTAAAGAATGACAACCCTGAGTCTTTAGCTAATATGAAACTGATTTCTCTCTGTAATGTCCTTTACAAAATAGTTGCCAAGGTGCTTGTAAACAGACTTCAAAGGATTCTTTTAAGCATTATTTCATACTCACAAAGCACCTTTGTGCAAGGTAGACTAATCTCAGAAAACATCTTAGTGGCTTCTAAAATTGCTCACCATCTCAAGAGGAAGATGCAGGGAAAGATGGTTTTGCAGCTTTTAAACTTGATATAAGTGAGGCCTACAATCGCATCAAACGGCATTTACTATAGAGAGACATGCTTAAGATGGATTTTGATAGTAGATTGGTGGACTTAATTATGCTCTGTGTGAATTCAGTAAGATATAATGCTATTAATGGAAGGTATAAGGTTGGACCAATTATACCATAGAGAGGCTTAAGGTAAGGGGACCCTTTATCCCCTTACCTTTTTATCATATGTGTAGAAGGTGTATCTGCTCTCATCAGTCAGCAAGCTCGAAGGGGTCTCATCCATGGCTATCAGATGGCTAGAAATGCTCCAAAGGTATCTCATTTGTTCTTTGCTGGTGGCAGCTTTATTTTCTTTAAATCTACTATGACTGAATGTAGTAGGGTGCAAAAATGTTTAAAGATGTATGAGAATTTTTGGTCAAGTCATGAATTACCAGAAATCATCTATTTTGTTCAGCTCTAATACCATCCCTAAAGCTAGATCATCAATTTGCTCATTTCGCCAAGTAGCAGAGAAATACCTCATTAGTGAACAAGAACAAAAAGGAGATTTTTACTTTTATTAGAGACCGAGTCTAGAAAAGGATTAACATTTGGAAGAACAAACTACTATCTCAGCAGGAAAAGAATTATTGTTGAAGAATGTAGCTTAGGCAATCCTAATATATGCCATGAGTGTGTTTCCGATCCCTCATAATCTCTGTGATGACTTAGAAAAGATGATGAACTCTTATTGGTGGGGAAAAGTAAGAGTGGACAAAGGGTATTCATTGGTTTAATTGGCAAAGGCTATGCAAAAGAAAGTCTGAAGGTGGAATGGGATTTAAAAGGGTTTATGAGTTTAATTTGGCCTTGTGAGGAAAGTAATGTTGTAGAATTTTAACAAGGCGTTAGTCTCTTATGGAAAAAATATTCAAATCCAAATATTTCCGTAATTCCTCTTTCTTAAATGCCTAAACAAGTCATAGCCTCAATTTTGTATGGAGGAGCATTATGGCAGCCATAACCTAATGAAAGTTGGATTAATGGCAGTACCACTTCTATTTGGAATGATCCATGGATGGATGATGGCAACTAACCTTTTATTGAGGTTGCTATAGTTCCTGGATTAGAAGATGCAACTATTAATTCTCTCATAGTTCCAAACCAACTTTAATGGGATGCAGATTTGATCAAAGATGTGTTTAATACTCATGATGCTAAGGTAATATTGGACACACCATTGAGTGTAAGAACACATCTTGATTTATGGTACTGGTCATGGGATAAAAAGGATAATATACAATAAAGACCAGCTAACTAATAACACTTTAAAAATGGCACAACAACAAATAGAAATCCTCAGAAAAGGCTCTAGTCATAAAGGTTCCTCTAAAGAGTAAATCATTGGTATGGAGAGCATGCTACAATTGTTTACCTACCATGGAGAACCTATTTCAAAAGCATGTGAATGTCCTCTATCGATGTCCCTTTTGTTTTGGTGCAAGTGAGTCTATTTTTTTTACTGCTTCGTTGACTGTCCATTTACTTGAAATTACTAGATATCCTCTCCTTTTGGTTACATTCAGTTCTATTGGTGATCTAATTAATTGGCTCCACTTCATTTTCAAAAAATGTGATGTTAAGGATGGTGGTTTGGTGGCAACTAGTTTGTGGAATATATGTTCCAATAGAAACACTAATGTTCTGAATGATCATGGTAAACAACTATAACACCCTGCCTAAAGATAGCAATTATAGGACCTAATATGCATTAAGTATGATATGATGTGACTTATTTTATATTCAAAATATGTTTTAGGATGTTTAATAATGTAAGGACTAAGTTAGGATAGTAATAGGAGATATTTTAACTGTAGGAGTATTTCAGTCATTTTGACCCTAAGACAGTGGACCAGGGATATTTGAGTTAAAAATCAAGAAAATATTAAAAATAAGTCCCAAATATTACATAAAACACAATGCTTTTCATTTGAATGAAAAAGAATAAGAAACGGAAAAGTTATCACGAAAATACCAAAAAAAACCTTGACAGCTGGCACTTATCAGGGGCATTTTGGTCATTTGACCAAATTTGTAAAATAAATACACCAAATTAAAGTTAATAATATTTGGAACCAAAATCCAGTTGAGCATTTTTCCAAATTCTCAACAGAAGCATAGGAAAATTGTACCGAAACCTAAAAATCGGTATTTTTTATGCAATATTAATTTAAAAAAAAAACAAACCCTAATGCATTTAACCCATCAGTAGCCGTCCCCTCCATTCTCAATTGCTGTACATGCCACTTTTTCTCAAAAAAAAAAAAATAAAAACAAAACTTCCTTCTTCTCTTTTGTCTCAAAGAAATTCCAAGACTTAACAACAAGAAATCAAGATTTTCGCAAGGTAAAATTCCTCTACATTAAATTTTGTTAAATTTTATGAGCTGAATATGGCAGTAACTGTTTGGAAAAAAATATATTGTGCAACCTTGGAAGGAGATAGAAGTTTTACTTGTGAATTAAGGTAAAAAACAATTCATTCTCAATTTATGTTACAACAATTAAAATTGTACACCTATGGTTGATTTGCTCTCATGAATTGGTGTGAAATGAAACAAAAAAAAAAAAAAAAAAAAGAATTAAAGCTGCCATATTTTTGGCCAGCCATAAAATTATGCTAAAAAAAATATATGTTTTAATTGAGTTGTTATCATTATCAAGATTAGGTATAAGTATAGAAAAGAAAACTATTAAGTAAACTAATTAATTAGGTAAAAAAATTAATTAAACTATTGGTGTTCATATGAATGTTAGTTACAAAAAAAAAAAAATAAAAGAAAAGACATTACTACACATGGTGGATTTGGTACAATAATGTTAGAGGTGAGTTTCCATTTAGTAGGATTACAATTAAAAACATGAATATGCACCACTTTTGACAAATTAATTAGGCAAAATACATGAGAATAAATGAAATATTCATGAACAATTTAAAATTAGGGACTTTCCAATTAAAGTTAATTAAGCCTAGTTTTAATTAAAATTATGTAATTAAATAAATAAATAAAATAATAAAATTTGAAATTGATAACATGAAAATAAGCAATCGAAAGATAGGTGAGTTAAAATCTTTTGAGAGTAAACTTTAGACCTAAGAATTGGGTTTCTAATTAAATTAAATACAAACATCAAATTAAGGATATAATTATAAAATTAAATAAGTAAATTAAGAATTTATGAAGTCAATTAATATGATAAAGTCAAATATTAAGACTTCCATTAAGGGGTACCTTTAATATAGAGTTAATCTTAACAAGTCGAAGTCAAAAGGTTGACTATGACCTAAGATGAATTAAAACATATTAAAATAATATTAAAACATTAATCAGCAAGATTAAAGGTCAAAATAAGGAAAATATTAAAGATTGACCTTATTTGACTAAAGATTCATAGTGGGACTAAGAGTTATAGTTCAAATCAACCACTTAATTTAAGTAAGAAAATACATAAATATGATAAGTTGTTGAATATATGAATTAAATAAGAACTATTTGATTTATGCTATAGAGGTTAAAGAGATTCAAGCCCTGCGGTCCACTTAGCTCGATTAATTAGGAGCATAGGAGTATGAGGTGAGTTGTAATGCACATTCTTATTTCTTCGCAAATACAAAATGATTTCTTTGAGATTGAATGATTTCCTTTATGATTCCATATTCATTAATTGATTTTGATTTCATAAGCTAAGTTTGCTCAAGAGTCCCACCTTAAGTAGGACTCTTTCTTAAGTTGATTGTGTGAACCCAAAACTCATATTAAGCTATATTATGACTTTATAATGATGTTGTGAACCTTAAACCAAGTCTTTCAAGTTAAGTAGGACTCTTTCATAAGAGTCCTAATATAAGTTAAACTCTTGTTATGTATATGTTATTGCTTATTTTTTCAAGCCTGCAGAAACACCCCTTCTAAATGTGGGGTGAACATTGGACTTATGCACAATGTATGCCTATGGATAGGATAAAGTATTCAGACTTTGGCTAGTAGGAGTCCAATATTGCTAGCCATAGGATCTGATTAGTCTTATACTATAAGTTAAGTAGAGAAGGCAATTGTCCCTACTCATAAGTTAATATAAGTTATAAGTTGTTTATGCTACCCTATTGTTTATTCCTCATTTTTACAATCAAGTTATGTTATTGAGCCTATGTTTATTTTTTCACATACACTTGTGAGGCCTCGCCCTAGCACCGGTTCGATCCGCCGAAGGATCGAAATGCTCTTGGGAGAAACTCCATGATTGGAACCCGCTGTGAGTTTGGAAAATTAATTTGTGTGATTTGAAAGTTGAAAAGTGAGTTACCACTTTAATTTATTTATTTTAATTGGGAAAATTAAAGAAAACTCAATATGATTGACTCCAAAATTTAATTTATCCCAATGGAAAATGCACCAATCCGCGAGTGACCAAGGAGGGCTTGGGGATCAGGTTTTAGTAATTACACAAGTAAGAAAAAATATGATTTTTCTCTAGTTTGGCTAAAAATGCAAAATAACTCTTAAAAAATGAATTTTTGTGTATGCATGAACAGGAATATAATGATGAATGAAGCAAAAATATATATATGATGTGATGGAATGACAATAATAAACAAATAGGCAAAATAAATCCTACTTAATTATTACAATATCCAAACAAATGAAATAAAGAGGATCTTTTCTCTAGTCCTTATGGGTATTAGGAAAAGCACACATTCCCCTAAATAAACTAAAATAAAATCATAAACAAAAGATTAATACAAATAAATTAAAATAAAAAGGCAAACAATATTGATAAAAAGATTTTGGAGTTGATGCCCTTCAGAATGGCAGCCTGTGTATCCTATCGAATATGAATCAAACCCCACGCAGTTCTCCCTTCTTGCGAAGGAGGGGTTGAAAAAGGTGTTATTTTGCTTATTAACTTAATTCTGATTCTTAAATTAATAATTTTTAGATCTTTTCAGTTTTAGACCTAAAGAGAATTCTAGATCTGAATTTAGAATTTTGGAAAATGGAAAAGAGATTATACCTTTGCTTTTCTTGGCTTTCGAACGAATGGAACTAGTTTGGCTCTGGATCTCAACTCCACCTTGAATTCAAAGGAAGCTTGGAATCTTGATCTAAAAGCAACAAGTATGTGAGTATAAGAACGAATTTATGTTTTGAAAACTGCTTTGAAATCTCTTGAATTGCTTTGAAATGCCTTGAAAGTCGTGCCAAATGAGGCTGGAGGAAGCTCCTATTTATAGAGCTGCCAGAGGAGAAGCCGGCGGTATGGACGGCGGCACTGGCGGCAGAGGCAACATGGCCAACGCGCCGGCCGTCTGGCGTGCTGCCAGACTGCCGACATCCTCTTAGTGTTGCGCACGGCAGCACGGCTAGAATCTGGAGGCATGAAATGCATGCCGCCTTATGGGCGGCATGGCAAACGTGCCTCCCAGATGATAGCGAGCCACTCGCACGGTTCGATATGTTTCTGTCCGTTTTAGGCCCATTTCAGCTTCGATTCGAGCTCTGTTTGATTCTGTGGGTTCGTAACTGAAAGACGGTCTATTGAAGGTGCATTTTTGAGGGTTCACAGCTGCCCTCCTTATATGATTTGGCCAGACAGAGGCCAAATCTGATAAGTGTGAACTGGAAGGCTTAGGATGCCATTCCGAGAATTCTGAACATCCCTTTCAGTATTGGGATTCGTGCAAGAGCTTCATGTATGATTTTTGACTATTTTGACCCTGTTTGGATTGTTTTCCAATTTCAAGCTATTTTTGAATTTTTAGTTTTTCTGCAATTTCAGGAGATTTTAAACTCCGATCGAGACCTCGTCTATTTCGAGAGATGGATAAAAATCACGCGGATTCACTGCTTTAGACGAAACTGAATTCCAATTTAAAATTAGCTTGTTATGGCAAAATCACGTGAATTGGACTTGCGAATCAAAAAGTAAAAAGATGTTAGGAGGGAAGGGCCCACCTCTACTTCTATATAAAGTTTAACTTCCTTCTCTTTTTCTCATAACTTCATTTTCACTCTCTCTCTTCTCTTCTCTCTCTCTCTCTAGCTTTTAGTTTCTCCTTTCAAATTTTCCTCTCTCTCTTTTTTTTTTTTTCACTTTCTCCTTATAGATTTCTTCAATCAGCCAGCAGCGGGTGTTGAAAATTCAGAGTCATTGCTAAAGGAGCCAGAGCAGCACATCAGCTTTACTGGAACTCTTCAGGTATGCTTTCCTTTTCCTGCACGGTCAGTAAGAATTTTGATAATTATTAATAATAACATTTATTTTTACAAAAATTACAGAGAACACATTTAAGGCCCAGGGGTGGCCGTAGTGTCATGGAGTTGGTCCGCATTTATTTGACTAATCAGGAGGTTGTCCATCTGTGTCTCGAGCCATTTGGATTGCTTGGGTGGCTGGAGTTGGATGTCAAGCAGCCAGTTAATACCATTATAGTTCGGGCACTAGCAAAGTGTTAGTGGGATACTACAAACACATTCCACCTTGCTTGTGGTGAGATAACAGTCACCCCCTTCGAGTGGAGCATGCTTACTGGTATGCATTTTAGATCTCGTCCTCTCGAGTTTTATTCTTCATGGATTGAGCATTCTTCTGTAGAAATGACCGCTCTGATTAGGGCTGATCCCCCTCGCGGGAGCCTGAATGTTCCACGTTCTTGGCTTCATCAGGCTTTGATGACTATGGGTCAGGCTCCTAGTCAGTATGGTGTCGATCAGGGTGCTAGACTTTGTGCCTTGATTATCTTGAGCTGTACTTTTCTGCATAACAATAAGGACTGCATAAATCTGAATATCCTGCGATCTTTGGAGAACCTGGATGAGATTGGAGAGTTTAACTGGGGAGCTGCTGGCCTTTGTGCTATGTATCATAAGCTGTGCAGCATTTCCTGTGGCACGCTTTGCGGTCATGGCAGTACCTCCATTGTGCTCGAGGTAAGTATTACACTATGATATTTTGTTGTCTGATCTCTGCCTAGTGACTGACAAAATTCTGTTTCTTGCAGTACTGGACTTATGAGCATTTTTCGATACTGGCTCCATCACTGAGAGAGCCTAATGCTATTGATCCCTCTTACGGACGCATTTGGACGACGTCCAACAGACCTTCCTTCGTGACACAGCAATTTGATCAATGCAAATAGATCTTTGCTACTGTGACCGCAGACTAGGTATTTCTTTGTTGATCTTAACCCGAATCTTACTGTTTTATCTTTTACTGCTGCATATTACAATCTGTTTGCAAGTGAGATGGTTGCTATTTATCAGGTTCACAGAGTGGATCCCTAACCGAATTAGGCTTAGCATGGACTTGGCCTCTTGTCGACTCTTGCTCCATTGTGAGTCCTTGAGGATGTTCTATTTGGGAGAGAGGGTAAGGGCATAGGTTACAGGAGAGAGAGTTATGCCACTGCCCCTTTCGGCTGATATGAGGTTTGGGCTAGCTATCCTATGAGAGGATGATTGGGCTGCTGGAGTTTCTTGTCTGGATTTCCTATTGCCTGATCTGGACTATGATGAGTTCTGCAAGGCATCCCTGATGCGGGGGACACCTCCCTTGGATAGATTGCGAGGACCGTCACATAGGAGATCTAGTTCAGTGTCTTCTCGAGGTCCTCCCTCCAGAGTTAGGAGTTTATCACGGGCTGGCGGTACTGTTTCGGTTGGCAGCATGGGTCTTAAGGTTGGACCTTCAGGTGTTATGGCTGGCCATTCAGGTTTTGCAGCTGAGCCTTTTAGGGTTGGCCCTTCAAGGGCTAGCGGCTCTGCCCCAGCTCCAGCTCCAGATGTTTCAGTAGGAGGTCTGACTAATTTAGTTCCCTTGCCTGCTAGTCTTGTCTGCTTGCCAACTTATCTGGATTATTTCTCTAGTGACAACTGATTACAACGTTACCATCTTCTTAATGAGCGTCCGGCCTTCTTTCCTACTATCCCTGAGACTGTGATAGAGGTAATGATTTTGTTCGGCTGGAACTTTTAATCTTTTGACAGTTTGCCTTATAGTGATTCTGATATTTCTTTCTTCCTCAGGTTCCCATGGAGTTTGTTCGCTATCACTACGACCTCTTGGGCCGATATGCATTTGTTTTAACCTCCTTTCTACATGAGAGGGATTTTTCAGAGGATAGTCACGAGCAGGATATGCTCAGGTGAGGGCGCCACAGACCCAGGCGTGGTTGTTAGAGACCTGTTTTGTCAGTTTTTGCTTTTTCATGTATACATGTAAATGAGGATGATGGATGTATGCATGGTATTTTGAATATATGCACTTTTATGCTTATGTTATAACTTTATGTATGTTTTGAATGACATGGGTGCATGGTATGAATGCAGATATTAGGCTGAAATAAGAATTCCATTGCGCTATACCTTACGCTTTTCTCTCATTTTCTGTTCAATTTTGAGAAAAATGAACGATTTTAAACCCGAAATCATGTAAAAACTTATTTTGAGGAAAAGAGACATAAGGAGGCAGAAGAAAGTTTGGGCGGTACGGTAGGCATGCCACCGTACAGGCGGCACCGTTGCCGTGCCGCCGCCTCAGGCAGCACGTCCAGCGTGTCACTGCTGTAGCGACACGACCGGCGTGCCGCCATACCGGGCGGCACACTTACTGTGCCATCGGCAAAAGCTATGGCAGGTCATAATCTGTTTATTTAAATAGCTTTTTTGTCCATTTTCAGTCCGTACCATCGATATATGTGCCATCAAAAGTCACTTTCAAACACTTTTTGCTTTCCATAAAAAATTTTTCATTTTTATTTCTCATAATGGAGCCTTATTTCAGCCATGCAATGTTTTTATGGTGTAAGAACCTCACAAAAGTGGAGAGAATTAATCTGGAAAGGTATAGGGAAAGCGCTATGCCCACCCTAAGAGGAATAAAGGTTGATTGGAAATTTTTGTGCGCTTGCTTGTGCTTTTGGGATCCAACTGCCCATGTCTTTAGATTTGGGGCATCTATGGAAGAGATGTGTCCTACATTTGAGGAATTTTCTGTGCTGCTTGGATCTGATCCAGAGGCTATGCTGGCTACTCCTGTAGAGAAGGTAGGATATTTTAATTCTTTCAAAGTGCTTTTTGATTTGAGTGCTGAGGCTGCTAGTCCCATGGTGGTGGATGATTGGGTAGATCTGACTGCTGTGATAGCAAAATTCCATGATCCTAAGGATTTTGAGGATGATGGGTGGTTCCATTTGAGGATGCGAGCTCTATCCTTCTGTCTGACTGCTGGATACATTTTTGTGAGCCCTTCTGGTTGAGGCGATGCTAGAGTTACTGAGCTGATTCCGCAAATGGAGGAGGGCAGATCTATTGCAGCTATTTTGTTGGCTGAGACCATCATGAGTTTGGACAGATCTTGCACTTCTGGTGGGCCGTGGTCAATTAGCCCTATTATTCTTCAGGTCAGTTGAATTTTGACTTATGTATTTCAATTTCATTACTTCCTGTGTTTAAGCTTATCTCTTTTACACTTTTTAGATTTGGCTGAGAGATCATCTCCAAATAGTTGGACCTCCCACCAAGGTGGATTATTCTGCTTCATGGTATAGAACTCGGACCATTGTGATTAAATGAAATTTCGAGAAAGAATGGATAAAATGGTTGATGGAGCTAGATTCTGATGACCTACTGTGGAGGTACGAGTGGTATAAGATTAGAAGATTCATGACCATGAGCTTTGGCTACAAGATGGTCTATCTGCTGGGGCTGAGGATGGTGACCTTTTACCAGGCTACCAGGGTTATGCGTCAAATGGGACACAGTCAGGGCATGCCCCCAGATAGCGCTCTGTTTGAATCTGTTTTGATTATTGAGACTATTGCCCGAGCTATCAGAAATGGATGGGTAAGAGGTTTTCATGCTGTTCGCCTTGTTGACTGAGGCAGTAAATCTATGCAGTATATTGATTGGTGGATAGCCAACTCATGGAAATCAGAGTAAGCTAAAAGAGTTGCTATTCTTGAGGAGATAGAAGAAGAGACATGATTATTGTTTTAGTTTAGGACACATTTTGACCATGTCTGTATTTTCTTTTAAATTTTCCAAAGTTTAAATGAAACAAAATAAGACATTATTCATTTTTTCATCTCTTTTTGCTGCTTTAACTTTTGTCTAAGCCGCCCTTTCGGGTTTTCAACTTAGCGAGCTTATTATTTTTTTTTTGTATATTTTTTTTGTGACATAATTGAGAGCCAAGTGAATATGAAAATGAAAATTTTATTGATGAATTGGACCGAACCTACATAGGTTGCCTACGTATCTCCTTACAATGATTTATGATTTTTACTCTTTTTTCTTCTTTATGGAGAATCAGGTCCACGTAGTTCTGACTTTGAGGAAAAGAATGTGAATGCTGATCATGATTTTACAATGCTTACAAGTGCTATGCATGAGTTACAAGGATACTTTATGCAAAGTATCTCTTGAGTTGATCCAGGTTGCACGGACTAGCAAATTTTATGCCATCCAAGTCTGTAAAGATTGTAGTTCCTCCGGATACGATCTTCTTGATCAGAAATGGACCACTCTAGTTTGGTCTGAATTTTCCCCTTGGATTATGAATAGGTGCCCTTATTTCTTTCAAAACAAGGTGACCCTCTTGCAATCCTCTGTCCTTGACTCTCTTATCGAAATGTCTAACCAGTTTCTGTTGATAACCTTGCATTTGATATAAGGCATCCATTCTCTTTTCGTTGATGGCTAGAAGTTGGTTATGGTAACCTTTTGCCCATTCCACTTCGTCCAACTAGCTCTCCCTCAGAATGCGAGCTGACTTGATTTCTACCTCAATTGGTAGAACGACTTCCATCCTATACACTAAAGAGTAAGGTATAGCACCGGTTGGAGTACATACTGTTGTTCTGTATCCCCATAAGGCATATAGCAAATGCAGGTGCCAATCTTTATGGTTGTCAGCCCTCTTTTGCAGTATGCTTTTTAGAGTCTTATTTGCAGCTTCAACTGCGCCGTTTGTTTGAGGTCTTTACGGAGAAGACTTGTGGTGTTGAATTTTCTCCTTCTTTAAAAGCAGAGCAACCTCCTTTTGGAAGTGAGATCCATTATCAGTAATGATCTCAAAAGGGACTCCGTACCTACAAAAGATGTTGGTACGAATAAACTGGGCTACTCGTTTGGAGTCTAATATTTGGTAAGGTGCAGCTTCAACCGATTTAGAGAAGTAGTCAATGGCCACTAGAATGAACTCATGTTTGCCGGAAGACTTCGGGCTTATCTTACCAATGACGTCTAGGCCCCAAGTTGCAAATGGCCAAGGCGTAGTGATAGGTGATAGAGGTACAGGAGGTTTCTTCTGAAGTTTTGTGTAAATCTGGCACCTATGGCACCTCTGAACATATCTTGCGTAATCTTGATTCATGATAAGCTAGAACTAACCCTGATTCATGATTTTGCAGGCTAGAGCAATTCCATTCATGTGTGGACCCTCATTACCACCATGCATTTGTTCCATGATCTGTTGGGCTTCTGTTTCAGTGTCACATCTCAGATGGATGTTATCCCAAGTCCACTTGTAGAGCACTTCCCCATTTGGAATGAAAATTTTGGACAACTATCTTAAAGTCCTCTTTTCTGTCTTAGAGGCTCCTTCAGGATAGAGTCCATTCTTGATGTAGTTAAAGATGTCCCAAAACCATGGTTTGCTATCAGCCGCTTAGACATTCAGACAATGAGCTACACAGCTTGACTCATGTTTAACTTCAATTGTAACTGGTCTGATTATGAAGCCGTCGCTTATATCAAGCATTGAGGCGAGTGTTGCTAAAGCATCAGCAAATTTGTTCTTCATTCTTGGAAGATAATGGAAAGACAGTTCATGAAAACTAGCTGCTAGTTCATTTAGGCGTTTATGGTAAGGAACCAAATGCTCTTCTCTGATCTTCCACTTTCCCAAGGCTTGGGAGACTATCATATTCGAATCCCCATAAATCTCAAGGCATTTGATTCTGAGCTTTATTGCTGCCTTAAGACCACAAATGCATGCCTCATACTCAGCTTCATTATTTGTCACCTTGAAGTTCAGTTTGATGGCAATGGGTAAGTTTTCTCCATTTGGTGTAATGAACATGATGCTGGCACCATACCCTTTGTTGTTAGATGCCCCATCAAAGTAGAGCTTCCATACTTTAGTGTTAATTGTCAGTATGTCTTCATAAGGAAATTCAGGTTCAACCCAATGATCATCCACTGGAGCTGCAACTAACTGATTAGCCACTATGCTACCCTTTACTGCTTTCTGCTGCACATATTTCAGATCATATGCAGCTAATATAGCCATCCACCTTGCCATCTTATTGTCAAGAACTGGCTTCTCCATAAGGAATTTCAAAGGGCTTTTGTCAGTAAGAACATGAGTTGTGAAGGAGCAAAGGTAGTGTTGCAGCTTGTGGCAGACCCACACCAAAGCAAGACATAGTTTTTCTGTAAAACTGTACTTGAGCTCATGAAATAGCATCCTTTTGCTCAGGTAATAGATTGCATTCTCCTTGCTAAAGTCATGAGCATTTTGGGCAAGCATTGCTCCCATTACTTCATCGGTTACTGATAGATAAAGTAACAAGGGTTTTTCAAACCTTGGTGGCTGTAGCACTGGTGGGTTTAGTAAGTACTGCTTGATCTGGTCAAAAGCTCTTTGACAGTCATCATTCCACTGCTTTGAGGCTCTTTTTCTGAGTAGTTTGAAGATGGGACCATATACATTAGCTAATTGATTGATGAATCAACTAATGTATTGTAGCCGTCCAAGAAAACCTCTGATCTCCTTTTCTGTTTTCGAAGGTGGCATATCCAGAATTGCCTTCGATTTAGCAAGGTCCACTTCTATACCCTTCTTGCTGACCGTGTGACCTAGGAATACTCCAGATGAGGTTCTGAAGACACATTTGGCGGGATTGAGCTTGAGATTGTATTGGCGAAGTCTAAGGAAGAATTGCCTTAATGCCTCTGAATGTTCTTCAACAGTGATGCCTTTGATTACCATGTCATCCACATAAACTTCAATTTCTTTATGCATCATGTCATGGAAAATAGTAGTTGCCATCCTCTAGTAGGTTGCTCCAGCATTTTTAAGCCCAAATGGCATGACCCGATAGCAATAGGTGCCCCATTAAGTAATGAATGTTGTCTTCTCTTTGTCAGGAGGATGAACCATGATCTGATTATAACCTGCAGCCAGATCGGTTAAGGAAACCAATTCAGAACCTGCCATGCGGTCTACCAACAAATTTATGTGAGGCAAGGGAAAATCATCTTTGGGATAGGCTTTATTCAAATCCCTATAATCCACACACATTCTGACTTTACCATCCTTCTTAGAAACCGGCACAATGTTAGCCAGCCAGGATAGATAGTTGATGGGCTCAATGAAATTGTGATCCAGTAGCTTGGCAATTTTCTCCTTGATTGGAATAGACCATTCTGTCTTGAGTCTTCTCAATTTCTGCTTAACTGGCTTAGCATCTAGATAAACTGGGATTTTGTGAACTGCTAAGCTTGGATCCAACCCTGTCATGTCTTTCGGTTGCCATGCAAAACAGTCTTGAAATTCTTTGATCATCCTTTTCAATGTGATCCCTGTTTATGCATGCAGATGCAATGTATGTAATTTTTTACATGTCATGAGTGCCAGCATTGATGGGCTTTTTAATTGTGTCATCTTCTATTTCATTTATTTCATTTGATGTCTTATTTAAGTCAGATTTAAAAGTTGAAACATCAAAGAAAAATGGAGACACATAGTCGTAAGAGAAAAGAGTTTGATCTTTATTGATTTCAAGTAGGGATATGTCCCAATTTACATCAAACCAAAAAGTGAGACCCTCAAGGTCAGTTACATCATCAATAGAAGAAATAGAAGAGATAGACTCAAATTCAGAAGATGAGTCTATCTCATATTGCGACTCTGACTCAAGTATGGATTATGGTTCAGACTCTGGTTCGAATGGATAGAAGGGGCTCTCCTCAAAGGACCAATTTTGCAGCTCAGTCTCGGTAGGCTGGATTAAGGTGGAAGGGTCAGTTTTCTCCTCCTCAACAGTGAGCATGGATACTTCATCAAAGAGACTAGCCTCCATATACTCTTTCCAATCTTGACTGAGCATGTAGATTGGTTCATAATCTTCTATCTCAAGCCTGACATCAGAAAAAATTTCAAATCCGGGAATCAATTTATCAGTAATAGGGCAGACCCAGGGCTCAGAAAAGTTACAGTAAGGAACTGTGTCACATTCTTTTACAAAATAGTCGCTTAGGGTTTTGAAGTAAGGGCACATAGGCCAATCATAAACCTCACCTCTCTTAAGGGCAGCTATTCTGTCTTTGGCCCGATTTTCCATCTCTTCCAAATCTGCATCAGTGGGCTCATATCCTAACCTAAATGGTGGTGTTGCCACTAGATAGTCCAGGAAAGACTTCAAGCCCTGTTGGCTTCTTCCCAAATCTAGACCAGGAAAGTAATTCATTTTGCAGAGTATGTTAGCAACAGCAATATTTCCAAAGGGGTCAAAATCAAAGGGAACAAATTCTTTACCCTCTTCACCTTCAATGTACTGTATGAAGGAGAAACCTGAAAGTGGATAGGAGGATAGCTCAGGCTGAATCTCGAGAATAGGAACAGAGCTTGGAATGTTTGGTCTTCCATGATGTCCCCTTTTACAATCACAACCCCATTTTTAAAAGGGAACTTGACCTTCTAGTGTAGGGAAGAAGGGATAGCCTTTGCTTGGTGGATCCAGGGCCTCCCCAGTAATAGGTTAAAGCAAAAAGGTACATCAATCACTTCGAATGGTATGGTGAAAGATGTTGGCCCAATAGTTACATCAATGATGGCTACTCCAAGGACCTCCCTCTTGGTATTATCATACGCCCTTACAATCTGATCTGAAGGGGTAAAATCAGTAACCTCCAATCCTAGGCAGCTTGCCACTTTCAGAGGGCACACATTTAGAGCTGAACCATTATCAATAAGAACCATTAGCACAGTCTTTCCCCGTGTAACCACTGTGATGTAGAGGGCATTGTTATGGTTAGGATCTTCTTCTGGAATGTCAGTTTCTCTAAAAGTGATAGACACCCCCTTAGCAGCAGAGGTAATAGAAGCCACTAGATTTTTTGGTGTAATGTCAATTGGAGCTTGGCATTGATTTAGTGTCTTGTAAAGAGCTTGGCGGTGTGGATATAAAGATTGGATCAAACTCCAAATTGAGATGTTAGCCTGTGTTTTCTTGAGTTGTTTAAGAATGGGATCTTCGTCTGGTTCAAGAATCCCTTTCAATTTGTCAGCAGGTGCAAAAATGGGTTGGGTAGGTTGTGTGTTTAGGGATGGTTGGTTCTAGATAACTCTGCCATTTTTGGTGATGGCATCTATCTCCTCAACTAGGTTAGAGAGGTCCAGGACACAGCAATAACTGGGATTTGACTCTATCAAGAAGATAGGGTCAACTCCCTCATAATTGTCTATAGCATTGACTGTGTGATTAGGCAAAGGGTTGGTGTTGATGTTGGGTTAGGCTTTTGGGGGAATCAGGTCATTAGAGTCAATGAGGTCCTAAATTCTGTGTCTAAGGGCCTTGCACGCATCTGTTTTGTGCCCAGGTCCTTGATGATAATCGCACCTCTCATGTGGGTTATAATTTTTGGGAAGTGGATTGGGGATTAGTTTTGGCTCTGGAAGTTTTACCATATTTCCCTCAAGCAGCTTCTTTAGGATGATACTCATAGGCACACCCCCAAGGTTGGAAAATTGCCTCCTTTCAATCCGGATAGGCTTCTTAATAGTCATAGTATTAACTTCCCCCCCTTTCTGATTCGTTGAGGAAGTGATATTACCCTGATGAGTAGGCTTCTTATACCTTGGCCCTGATGTAGTGTCTTCTTTGATCTGACCACTCTGAATCAAATCTTCAATATTTGAAGCAGTGGCAATTAGGGCTTTGAAGGAAGGCAAGTACTATAGCCTTTCTTAGTTAACTAGCAAGAGATTCTTGACAATTATGTCAATTTGCTCATTTTCAGGAGGTCGATTTACCATTTGAGAAGCCTTCTTCCTCCACCTCGAAAGGAACAAGGAAAAAGATTCCTTTGCATACTATTTGGTGGTCTCAAGGTCTCTTCTAGTTCCATCGACCTCGATGTTATAGTGATACTGTTGAACAAAAATGTTGCAGATGTCATCCCAGGTCCGTTTCTTAACGACATCCAAGTCCACAAACCACTTCACAGCTGTTCCAGTCAGTGATTGTTGAAATAATTGGGCTAAAAGTTGATTATCCACACCCAATGGATGCATAGCTCCCACATAGACTTTGAGGTGGGTCTTGGGGTAGGTAGTCCCACTGAACTTGTCAAACTCAGGCTTCCTGAATTTGGGAGGAACCCTTGCATCAGGGAACAAGCTTAAGGATTCTGTATCAACCAAATCCTCTTTCTTCTTCATCCCTAATAGCATCTTTTCCATATGCTCCATCTTTTCCATGCAAGCTTTAATATCCGGATTAACCTCCTTCTTTTGGAAAGGATCCACGGGTTGGGAGGTAGAGGTAGAAGTAATATTTGTTGTTGGTGAGTTATTTTTGAGGAATTCTGGTGATGGGATTGGTAGTGGTGAGATGATATCATTGTTTGCAGTTTCTTTGTCTTTGGATTTAACTCTGGAAGTGGATCCATAGATAAGGATAAAAGGTGGGTTTTGGGTCAGGTTTGAATGATTTTGGCTCAATGGGGTTTTGGGCCAGGGAGGTCTGTTCCAGCATGGTACGGACATCCTCCATGATAGCCCTCCTTTGGGCCTTCAGCATGTATTGGAAAAGGGCCTCCTGCCTTTTCATGATGGTCTCTTAATGTTTAGAGAGTTTGGAAAACAACTCATCAAAGATTTCATCAGCTCTGGTGGTAGAGGTCTCTTCTTCGGCAATAGACATCTTTTCAACCTTTAGGATAAAGAAATAAAGCTGGGTCAATTTTTAGCTTAGGTATGGGATAAAGATCATGGAGTATATCAGATTTTGACTGGGACCATGGGTTGACATGGGTTTATAATTGGGACTAGCAGTGTTTGAGTGGAATTAAGACTCTCTAACTTTGTAAAGGTTTATGCATGCATGCATGTATGCATGAATGGAAAAAAAAAAAGGTTTCATGATAATGACATACCAAGTTTCAGTATTATGATACATACAATCCTAAAGGAAAGGTTTTATGAGTCATTACATGAAAGGGTTAGGGTGGTTTGAAGGGAACCCATCACACTGCAGATGCGATATACCTAACCACATGTGAGACAAGGAGCCTTGCGTGGGTCCAGAGGTACATGCATACTCGTTACTCCTCTAAAAGGATTAGAGGATACGTCATGGGCTGGATGATTTCACTATCGGCGAGCAGATCTAAGGAAGGTTGCCCACTCGATGTTACTTTCTATCCTTTGTTTTCCTAGGAAGTTAGGGCTTTTTGGACAAGGAGTCCGATGTAGTGATGCATGAAAGAGTTATTTTGCTTTTAAAGCTAAACTTGGTATTATACCAAAAGTAATCCACTTTATCTTTTATTTTGAAAAAAAACTTTAAATTCTCCCCAGTGGAGTCGCCAACTGTGAGGCCTTGCCCAAGCACCGGTCCGATCCGCCGAGGGATCGAAATGCTCTTGGGAGAAACTCCACGATTGGAACCCGCTGTGAGTTCGAAAAATTGATTTGTGTGATTTGAAAGTTGAAAAGTGAGTCGTCACTTTAGTTTATTTATTTTAATTGGGAAAATTAAAGGAAACCCAACACAAAATTTAATTTATCCCAATGGAAAATGCACCAGTCCGCGAGTGATCAAGAAGGGTTCGGGGATCAGGTTTTGGTAATTACACAAGTAAGAAAAAATATGATTTTTCTTTAGTTTGGCTAAAAATGCAAAATAACGCTTAAAAAATGAATTTTTGTGTATGCATGAACAGGAATATAATGATGAATGAAGCAAAAATATATATATGATGTGATAGAATGACAATAATAAATAAATAGGCAAAATAAATTCTACTTAATTATTACAATATCCAAACAAATGAAATAAAGAGGATCTTTTCCCTAGCCCTTATAGGTATTAGGAAAAGTACACATTCCCCCAAATAAACTAAAATAAAATCATAAACAAAAGATTAATACAAATAAATTAAAATAAAAAGGCAAACAATATTGATAAAAAGATTTTGGAGTTGATGCCCTTTAGAATGGTAACCTGTGTATCCTATCAAATAGGAATCAAACCCCACTCAGTTCTCCCTTCTTGCAAAAGAGGGGTTTAAAAATGTGTTGTTTTGCTTATTAACTTAATTCTGATTCTTAAATTAATAAGTTTTAGATCTTTTCAGTTTTAGACCTAAAGAGAATTCTAGATCTGAATTTAGAATTTTGGAAAATGGAAAAGAGATTATACCTTTGCTTTTCTTGGCTTTCGAACGAATGGAACTAGTTTGGCTCTGTATCTCAACTCCACCTTGAATTCAAAGGATGCTTGGAATCTATATCTAGAAGCAACAAGTATGTGAGTATAAGAACGAATTTATGTTTTGAAAACTGCTTTGAAATCTCTTGAATTGCTTTGAAATACCTTGGAAGTCATGCCAAATGATACTGGAGGAAGCTCCTATTTATAAAGCTGCCAGAGGAGGAGCCGGCGGTACGGACGGCGGCGCCGGCGCGGAGGCGGTACGGCCAACGCGCCGGTCGTCTGGACGGCACTCCAGGCCGACATCCTCTTGGTGCCGCGCATGGCAACACGGCTAGAATCTAGAGGCACAAAATGCGTGCCACCTTTTGGGCAGCACGGCAAACGTGCCTCCCATATGACAGCGCGCCACTCGCATGGTTTGATATGTTTCTATCCGTTTTGGGCCCGTTTCAGCTCCAATTCGAGCTCTATTTGATTCTGTGGGTTTGTAACTGAAAGACGGTCCACTGAAAGTGCATTTTTGAGGGTTCACAACATTATGTGTGCATCTAATCGCACTGAGTCTTCTACTCATATTTTTCTATATTTATATATTTCAAGATGGCAAGATTGATCAAGATAACTAAACTCAAGCCTATTCCTCCACTTGAGTGGTTGCTTTGCCTAGAAGATAATAGAGTCTTCTTCATCCATATGCATATGAACTTCAATTTAGTGCTTCAAGGATAATAAGCGAAGGACTTGAGAATTGATTGGAAATTGATATTTTGTGACTGCGTTTGGGATTATTTGAACTTTTGTTTCGTTGGGTTATTTTTAAATGTTTTCCTTTAACTTTGCTTTATAAGAATTGTTTTTAAGATGTAAGAAGTTTATGGGCCTATTTCGAAAATTTTATAAGTTGTTACTTAATTGAATAAGATATGGGTATTTCATAAGTAATTTTACATAAGTTAAGGATTATACAGGTATGGGTGACCTTATGTCTTCCCGTGTCCTTGAATTGTCATAGCTCCCCAAGTCGGGCTGTGACAACAACCTAGGCAGATGGATGGAGCTGTTCAGTATTTGCAACGGTGGCTCAATGTTTAATAAAATCTAAGTGTGCTTAGAGGGCAAAATGATGCAGCAGGATCTTAATTTAACACATGACGCAAACCTATGCCTAGTTGGATTAAATATAACTCTTATGGCGTAATTTTTCAATAGTTAGGTAAAATAGGTGAGGGTTGCGTGATTAGAGATGACAATGGCCATTTCTTGCATGTAATATCTAGCTTTAAGGTACTTTTCTTCACTATATCCTAGGTTGGCAAAAGCTTTAAGCTTTAGAGAAGCCTTTAGTTGGATCAAAAGCTTATGTTCTTAGTTGTTGAATTTGAATTTGATGCACTTGAAATGGTTCAAGCTGTGTTGGCTTATATGAATAATGATTAGCTTTGATTGATTATTAAAGATTGTAGAATGCTTATAAGTGAGATAAAAAAAAATGTTAAGATATTGTTTGCAAGGAAATCATCGAATCAAGTGTCTTATCAGCTTGCTAGAGCCTTTATTTCTTGGTCTGATATCCAGATATGGGAGACTATACCTCCTACTTTTATTTGTAACGGTTTATCTCTTAATTAGGAATAAAATCTCCTCCAATTTGATTAAAAATAGATCAAAACTATCAAATATTAATAAATTTCCAAAGTAAACTACATATTTTGGTACACACAAAAAGAAAATCTAAATTCATATTTAATATAGGTATATGCATTTAAAATACTATAAATTTATTAAATTACCAAACACCAAAGAATATATATTTTCAATTTAAAAATTTCCATACCAATATTGTTATAAAAGTTAATCAATTTTCATAATTGAGATAAATAGATAAATTTTAAAAAAAATTGAAATTTGAAAACTAACCTTGATAACGAGAAAAGAGAGGGTTTCTTTGTAATTTTATATAAGCTTTGTATTTTTTATTGCTTTTTTTTTCCGGAATATTTTTTTTGCTTATGGCTCGTAATTTTACTTCTTCCAAGTTCTAACACTAACCTTATGTTTGGATTGGTTCAAAATATGAGAGGAAAGAAAATTTGAGAGGAAAATAAAGAAGGATTGCATCTTTCCCCTGTTTGGATAAGAAGGGAAAATAAAGGAGGAAGGGAAAATATAAGTTATTTTCCACCAGTTGCTATCTCTTTGAAATGAAGATAAAATTTGAAGTAAAAGGGGAAAATATTACTGTTCGTTATACAATTATCTTCTTGCCCTTTTATCACCAGCTCTCTCTCTCTCTCTCTCTCATTTCCTATATCCCCAATTCTCATTCTAAACAAATCAAGAAATCCCTCAACATCTAATTCGTTCTCTCTCTATCACTCACCCTCACCGATCCAGTCACCACCACCACTATCAACACTACTGGCCATTTCCATGCTCTATCCACGGTCTGAAACAAAATAGAAAACAAATAACTAGCCCTAATTGTAAATCGGCATTCTCCAACCCACTATTGGCTACATTTCAACTGGTGAGTTGATATTTCTATGTTCATCACACTTGATGTGTTTGGAGAATATATATATATATATATAACTTTTTTGTTATTTTCCTTATTGCTTATTTGAGAAATTGGAAAAAAAATTTCCCTCTCTATCAGTGCCGATAAATTCCTCTTCTAGATTTTCTTCATTTTAAGTCTTCATTTTTTTTTCCTAGTTAAAGCTTTGTTTGTTTTCCATTCTCATTTCATTTTTTTTTCCTACTCCATTCATTTGAAATTTTGTTCGGTGAAAAAGAGAATATTTAATAAATGATAATGTTTTTCCCTTTTATTTCTCCAAATTTCTAGCTAATTAATTTTTTTCTCATTTTGTTTTTGATTCATTATGAATCTTATGGTCCAATATTAAGATCTTTCTCATATGTTTAATCTAATTAGTATATTTTTTTGGCTTTTTGATTGCAGGCATTGGTTTCTTTTTTGGCCTTTGAAGATCTTTTGTGTTTATTAAATCATTTCTAAGCACTTCACAAGCCTTTTATATAATTTGTGTGTTTAGTGTTGCTTCCAAGTAATGTTCCTTTTGCTTTTTTTTTTGTTTTTTGTTTTTTATGATATTATTTTAAATTAGATATGAATTACCCTATAGCCATAATTAAATATTGAGACTTTATAAGGGAATTGATAAATATCATTTTTATTGTATGTTACGAGCATTGTACGTTAGGTAAATTTTCTTAAGAATTTATTCTTATGTCTAGTCTAAAAGAAGTGTTTTGAGAATATACTCTTGTGTTGGTATGAATTTTGGTTATTATTGTTGTAATTGTTCTTGCTATAGAGGTTTGGTGCATATTAGTTTTTTAATTCCAGATTTCTCTAAAATTAGTTTGAGTTTGGTTCTTTACTTTAATGTTACTGATGCGATCTATTTCAGTTCAAGTTTGTCTACATTTTTTATTAGTGGATTAAATCATTCTCTATGGTGCTTGGTTCATTGGAGCTATAATTAGAATATTTATGGATTTGGTAATATCTTTTCTCTTTTGTTCTCTATTTTTCCTTTTAAATTTCATTTTGAAACAAATTGAATTTACTTTGTATATTATATTATATTAGTATATAATTTATTTTGAGTGAATTAGTTCTGTTTTGTTTATTTCATGGGCAACATTTTTACTTTCATGGTTCTGTGATGTTTGAAAAATGTGAGTCTGGTGCTGTATATATACATATATTTTGATATTCTTGAGGTTTTTGGACTAATTGAAATGTTGATTATGGTATTTTGTTGCTTCATTTTGATTGTCTAATCATGTTTGAAGTATTATGCTAATAATATCTTGGTTGCCATTTTTAATTTAACATGTGGGTAGGTATGGATGTTATCTATTTTATATGGGAATCTATGGGGTTTAGATTCAGTAGCTTGCTATGAAATTTTAATAATTTTGAAATGATTTTTATTATAATATGAATAGGTTTGACTACTTTCATTTTTAGTACCTTTCTTTATAACTGAATATTGAATCTTTGAGAATTTTATCATTGAGATCGTAATACTTAGTCATGTGCTTTTGTATCATGCTCTGCTACCATTTATAATATGAAAAATGATTTTATTCAATTCATAAAAATTCAGTAAACTCTGTTTTACACACACACACACACACACACACACACACACACATATATATATATATATATATATATATATATATATATATATATATATATATATACTTTACTAGCTATCATCTTTATAAAAAATCTACCACTTATAAAATTAACTTCTACAAACTAACAATAATTTAATTATTGTTATATGACTTTCTTTTTTTTTTTTTTTTTCAAGAATATCTAATATAATATTTGTTTTTCAAAAAATTTATGTCAATTTCAATAGTTGTAGAGGTTAGCTAGCATAACTTAAATTTATTAGTCCATTTCTTGCTAAATCTACATAGAATAATACAATACCCATCACTATATCCTATTCTGCATTATATTTTGTTGCTGGACAGGCTCTTTATACACCATTTGTATATTTAGAGATAGAACCAATTTTGATATTTTCAAAGAGTGGGCAAATCTATTTAGAATGTATTTCTTTAACATTTAGACATTTATCAAAGAGCAAACCTTCAATTTGAACAAGTCATGTATAGGCTTCTATGTACACTCGTATTGCAGGCGGTGGTTTTCTTTTTAGCTATTGAAGATTTTCTTTGTGTTCATAAGCCATCTCACATTGCTTCACAAATCTTCATTATAATTCCAAAGGTTTTCTGTCACTTCCAGGTAATATTTCGTTTGTTTTTGTTTTTTTATGATATTATCTTAAATGGTATATAAATTACCCTGTAGATCTTATGGGAGTTTTGATGATCTCGTATCATCTATGACATATACTAGTCTAACAAGGCTAAAAGTTTCATCTTTCTGAACTAAATGTATTTATAGTTCTTTGTTTGTTTGTTCAAAAGGCTAATAAAGACACCTTGATGACTATGAGACTAGATTAATTGGGTCATTGAAGAATTAATAATATTATAAGTTAAATACAAATAGAAACAACAAATAATTTCATGGCAAATTGTAGGAAGTGAAAGGGAAAGTGCTTTATTGAACATAGAATTCATGTGGAATGAGGTTTTAACTTTCTAGTCCTATTTCATCTTGATCTTAAAAATATATATGTTATGGTATATTTGTATATTTTATAAATGTAAAAAAAAAATCTATACTATAGTATCATTACAAAATTTTAAATTTTTGTTAAATGTTTATCAAATAATGTTTCTATTCTTTTTTTTTTTCATTTATATTAGTGCATAAATGAATTTCAATTTGATTTATAGATGGATAGGGAAAATAACATAGAAAATAGGTTACATACAAATGTGGAGAATGCTTATGATGACATGGCAGTTGATACTCCAGGTGCCATAAAGACTTTTATAATACATGGAAACACATCATGAATAATTGGCAACGTCAACGTACTCAAGTTGTTGTCCTATTACTTTGTAATATTGTGTATTTTTTACATTTATTATACATCAAAGCTTTGGTTGTTGATAAGCCTCTAAGCAATATGAATGCTCAATGAGACATAGTTCGACATAAATTAATGGCTTAACTTATTGGAAATGAGACCACCTATCGAAATATTATATATATGACCCTTATGCTTTTGCTGTATTATGTGAGAAGTTGAGATGGAATGGGATTTAGAAAGATTTTATATGTGCAACAGTGGAGGAGCAAGTAGCAAAATTTCTGCATGTTTAGGCCAAAATTTTAATAATTGAGCATGCAACTTTTTCTTTTATCGATAAGGTGAGACAGTAAGTCACCATTTCTATAATGTTCTAAGGGCTGTGATATCATTGGAAAGTGAATTCCTTAGACAACCAACTAGTTTTGAAGTTCCTCCTCAAATTTTGAATACCATTAGATTTTATCCTTATTTTAAGGTAAGATATATAAGGTTTTTCATAATTATATATATAATATCAATATAATTACCATATTTGGCGTAGTATGACTTTAGGATTATTCACTTTTACATAAAGGACTGCATTGGTGCTATAGATGAGACACATATTCCTGTCAAAGTACCAAGAGAGCATGCATCTAGATTTTGAGGGAGAAAAGAATGACCAACACAAAATGTTTTAGCAGCTTGTTCTTTTGATATGAAATTCACATATGTGTTGCCCAATTAGGAAGGAAGTGCATCTGATTCCATAATTCTAAAAAATGCATTAAGTAGGGAAGATACCGTATAATTCCAAAGGGTAAGTGTAATTAAATGGAAAATTTTATTTGTATGTTATACAACATGCATTAATTTATTTATGTTTGTGTTAGGAAAATTTTATCTAGTGGATGTAGGGTTTTCTTTATGGTGTAAATTACTAACACCATATAGAGGTGTTCGTTATCACTTAAAAGAATACTCTAGACATGGACCAGAGAATGCCAAAGAATTATTCAATCATCAGCATGCTTCATTGCGTAATGTCATTGCGAGAGCTTTTGGTGTTGTGAAGAAAAGATTTCTAATTATAGCTAGTGGCACTGAACCCTACTATTCATTTGAAACCATGACAGAAATTGTATTGACATGTTTTATAATTCATAATTTTTTAATGGGTGTAGATCCAGATGAAAATTTGATTGCTGAAGTTGATATGGAACTTCAACAAGCTAGGGATAGTATTGCTAGGGGTGGACCATACACCGATGCTAACTTTAGGATAGGAGAAATGATAAGAAGTAACATAGCACGACATATGTAGGTCGACTGTCAATCATATATATAACTTGAAAATTGACATTATGTGACATTTGTAATTCTTAACTTTTAAACTATTAATATTAGATTATGCAGTTTGTTTTATTTTTATTATTATTTTTTAGTATGTCTAGTATTATATTTATATATTTTTTTATGTATTTGTTTTTTGCTTGTTTTAATATATTTGATAAAACAAATATGTATATATATGTCAAACAGGCGAAAATTTAAGTTGTAAAGATTCAAAATGCTGAGGAGGAGAAAACTACCAAATGGTGAGGGTAGTAGTGCATGTAGAGACAATATGGTTTGGACACCTGAAATGGATGGTGTGTTGTTAGATGCTATGTTGGATGAAGATCGTAAAGGAAATCGACTTAATGGAATTGGAGTACTATAGTTTTCAAAAATATGTTGCATGTGCTAAGGGATTCATTTAGACCAATTATTCAAAAAACAAATATTAAAAATAGAATGAAAACATTAAAGAGAATTTTTGGTGAATGTAAGGATTTATTTAATGGTCTAAGTGGATTTGCATGAAATCCTGTAACTAAGATGTTTGATGCTAAAAGTGATGTTTGGGAGCAATTGATTCAGGTAATTATTTTATCTATATGTAAATTTTTTCTAAAGGTTTGTTTAATAATTATCTATTAACGTATGTAATTTTATTTTTTTTATATTTAGGCAAAACTTGAAGCATGCAAGTAGGTGTTCACAATTATGATAAGCTTTTTGAGTTGTATGGTGAGCAAAGGGCAACTGGAGAATATACAAAAAGTGCAAAAGAGAAAGTTCAGCATTGGCAAAGAGAAGGAAGTTCTCAAATTAACTTGAATGATTCTTGTGATAATTTTGTCATGTCTAATAGTGATGGAAACTGGGCCAATAACATACACAATATTGAAGCTTTTAATAGTCTAGATTACGTACCTTCAATTAATTCTCCAAGCACATCAAATTCTAAAGGTGTTAAACGTAAATATGTTATGTTAGACTTGCTGGCAACGCAATGTGAAAAGTTAAATACAAGTGTGAAAATGTGTTAGCAATATGCAATATTGGACAGAGGAAATGTAATTGTAAAAAAATCTCTTTCTCTTCTTGAAAGTGGTTGACCACATTACTATAAGGAGGAGGAGATATATGTAGAGTTGCAAATGATAGGATTACATGTTGACTATATTTTGAATGCTTATTATTGTCTATTCAATAATCCATCTACAAACAAGGTCCTTTTTTGGTCTCCCACGAGCTAAACATTTAGAGTGGTTGATGAAAGTCATGGGCAACATGTGATAAGATGTATTCATTTGATACATAACAAATATATGGTAGTTTTGTTGGATTGTTATGGCTTTGTAATGATATCAATATGTATTAATATTTGTGAGGATTCTAATTATTATTAATTAGTTAATGTAGAAAATTTGATAGCCATAATTTTTGGGACTAGTGACTTTGTAATGAACTTTGACAAGCCTATTGTTAATTTCTCAATTAATTTCTATTTCTAATACATATAGTTTGGTTTCACAATATTTTACTTATAAATCAAACATCATTTTATTTGCAATATCTATATTGGATTTGGCATGAACTGAAAGTTTTAGTTTATAAATTTTATGCAATGAATGGACTTAATGTATAGTTAAATAGATTATTATTTATCTTTAAACAATAGTAGTTCACTTGACATATTAGTTCAAGTATATAGTAATTCAACTATTGTAGTTCAGTAATTAATATTCTAAAAAAAAAGTATTTAAAGCACTTTATGTATCATATAAATTTGATAATTTACATTCGTATGAAATATTTAGTTTCCATTACATTCCCATTTCATAAAAAATAAGTCTTATCTCAATTTATTCCATATAATAAACTTATTTATGTTACTAAATCAAGAGTAAAATAATAATTGTACAAGATTATTATATTCTTTCCTTCTATATTTTGTTTTCCAATCAAGAGAAAATAAAATTATTTTCTTTTTTTTTTCCTATTCATTTTCCTTCTATTCATACATGGAGAAGGAAAATATAAAAAGAAAAATAAAATTTATTTTTTTTCCTTTTTTTTTCTTTCCTCATTAAAAACTTATCCAACTATAGTGCCAATGAAAAAGAAGAGAAAAAAACAATGAAAAGTGAATAAAATGATTTGAAAGTTTGATGTATTATTACTCTCTCCCTCTATATATATATATATATATATAAGTGCGCTGGAATATTGATAGTTAATCTTTGTAATTTATATTTTTTAATATTTTTATTGACAAAATATATAAAAATAAGTTTATTTTTTAGTAAAATATTACAAATTATGAACAATTCTTTATAAGTGGGAGCAAAATACTCTTTATCTTTTTGTAAAAAATAAAAAAATAAAAAAAATTATTAAAGGACAAAGGAGATATAAGGAAATTTTATAGGAGGCAATAGGGGCAAGTGACCCTGTTGCCCTTACACCTGCTCACATGGATGATGATGATGTGACATGACATAGAATAAAAAAGCAAATTTTAATTTACCTGGAACCGGTTATTGTACCGGTATCCAGTTGCAAATTTGTAAAATTCCTTGTCTCAGCCTAAGGCTTGAAACCAAAAACTGTCATTTACAAAGGCCCAACTCTAAACCAACCAATCAATGTGGTTGAATATATCAGTGAATAGTGTGATAAATCTTTGCTGCATATATAAAATTAATTTGAATTCAACTTTTTAAATCTAATTCATAAATTTATTTTAATTTATGCGAAATTTAAATTCATTGAGAGTTTATTTATGTAATTTATTGATTATTGAATTAACTGGATAACTATTCATCTAATTCAATTGATAAAAATAAATGATGGATTTAATTCAAAATAAATTAATGAAAAATAAATTTTTAACTATTCTAAAAAATTCAAATAAAACCTTCTGCTCTCTACATTTATCTAAAAAATAAAAAAATTAATTGGATCATATTTTAATTCTAATTAATTTTAAATTTAATAAAAAATACAATTAATAAAATTCAAATAATATTTAAAAGACCGGTAAAAACTTTTGTAATAGAAAATATTCGAACATAAAATTTCTTACTTTCTATATTCGTATAAAAAATAAAAAAATTAATTGGATTACACTTTAATTCTAATTAATTTTAAAATTAATAAAAAAAATACAAACCATAATATTCTTTTGCATATTTCAATTTGCTGACTTATCCGATTCGATCCCTTTGTCACTTCTAAGCATAATAGAAATTGATAGTGGGGGCAATTTCGTAATTTGAGGAACACTACAAGCCAGACATGTGTGGTTGTATTCCAGATCAGATGGCCAGCAATGCCCACTTCGGCGGGGGTTGAGCTGTGGGCCACCACCTCCATGTGGCCCATCTCATCTTGTCCACCTTCAATTTTTTAAAATTTCAAAATTATTTGTTTAAAGTATGAATAATTAAATTTATATATAATAATACATAAAACTTTTTGGAAAAAAATAATGAATAACTTCACGGCTATAAAACTGCAAATCCAAGTATAGTTTAGGGTTTCCATTCCCTTGGAATTTGATGATTCAAGTTATTATCAATCATCATCTAATCACAGGCTTCAATCTTCAATTCAGAGCTTCATTTTTATTTATGGATACATATAAAAGGTGCGTCCTTTATTTCTTATATTACTGAAATTTCACTTTTTTTTTTTTTTTTTTTGGTTTTCTTTTTTGGGATCAATTTCAAATATATTACTTTAATTTCCAACCTCTCAATTTCAATTCACTTTTCAGCTTGTAAAGATATGATCTTTATGGTAATGAACTTTTCTTCAAAGAAAATTGAATTGAATTTTGATTTCAAGAAAATGATTCAATTAGAGTGTGGTTAATCTTTATTTATTTATTTATTGTTTTCCAGATTGTGAGTTGATTTGAACATGATGATACTGCTGGAATGATAGTTTATTTTTCTTGATCTTGATCCAAAGAGACCCTTATAAGACTTGATGGATTTGGGAAGTGAACATTCTCCTCTTGAATCTGTTGAAGATAATGAATTGACTACTACCAGCCCAGATGATAGAGTTTCGAATCTTGATCACAATAATGACGAGGTTAAGGCTAATGGGTCATATTCAAAAGAAATTCACAACATGGGTACTAGCAGAATTGTTGATACTAATTCTTTGCCTCATGATGATGGACAAGTTAAAGAAGGTGTGGGATTTGAGCAAGTGGTAAATTCTGTGAATTCTGAACCTTCAAGGGCTAAATCTCCTGCTGTGGGGTCACCTCCTATTAGTAAAGGGTTTGGTTTGAGAAAATGGAGGCGAATTAAGAGAGATGTTGTTAAGGATGTTAGTGCCAGTGCGGATATCAGTAAAGTTTTGAAGCGTGGATTGTCTATTTCTGGGAATCCCACCAAACCTATGAACTTAATGTCAGCTGAGATCAAGCAAAATAGCGAGGGTTCTGCTGGATCTGCCAATGTATTAAGAAAAGTAGGTATCATTGATGGATTGGTGGCCCATGGGTCTAATTTGGAAACTAGATTTGCTGTTGGCTCTGCTTTTCCACTTGGGACAGATTCTGAGAATAGTGAGGATCGAAGTAGCAAGTCTTCAACAGCTGCCAGTGCTCCAAGGTTGAGGAGTGATCTCACTACAGTTTTGGGGTATATGCGAGAGAAGAACAAGATCAAGAATACGAGTGGCAAGAGTGTTGGTAGTTCAACTCAACGGGTTCAACAAGGGAAGGCACGGGTGGAAAGTAGTAAGAAGCCTAGAGGAGAAAGGGTCAAAATCGAGAAGGAAAACTCTCATTCCAGCATGGAATCTGACTCAAGAAGCTCCAATTTTGTCTTTGCGCAGGGTGTTTATTCTGTGACCAGTAACGGTAATCAAAGTGAAAGATCAATGAATTATGATGGAGAAAATAGTGATGATGCCCATGGAGGTGAGCAACAGTTTAGTGAGGAAGTTCATACTGGTTATGGCCAAGAGAATGTAGGAGAAGCAGAAGATGTTTCACAGGATGACTCAGCTGCAGATGCTTCTTGGGAGGCTAAGGAAGAGAGAAGTGAAAATAATCAGCCCTCAACAGATCAAGATCCTTTGGTTGAGTCTCTAATTACCCTCCAATCAGTGCAGGAGTCCCTTGAAAATGGTCAGTGCACCTTATAGTTTTTTCCCTTAATGTTTCTGTATGTGTTGTTAAGTGTGCTATCAGACTATTTTCTTGCTGATTTGCAGGTGATCATGCTGTTATTATTTGGCGATAATCCATGTTTGACAGATTTTTAGTGTGCCAATGTATTTATTACAAGTATCTGGATATTTTGTTCTTTTATCTTTTTTTATGTTATGGAAAAGCAGAGAAATCTGTATCGTCCATAAACAGGATTGTTGTCAAAAGGCAGAGCTGTAGTAAAGCATGGATTGTTGCCTGCTTAGAATGATAACCCGCTGATTCTTAAAGGTGGCTTAGAATGATAACCTGCTGTTGTGTTATGGTATGTCAATCATTGCCAAGTTCATGAATATTTGGATTTTGGATGGAGATCCTTTTGGCATGCAAAGAAAAGTCACGTCAGTGCATGACAAAATTTGAAGCCAATAAAAGGCAACTATCCTCAGCGCTTAAATGAGAAGAGTATAGAATAATTTGGATGCATACTGTATGATCGTTCATTATGTGAAGTTTGGACAGACTTAGGCAGCTTTGATGCTTGACTTGATGAAACCGTATTTTTGAATTAAGTTCATTCTTGTTGAGTTGCAGTTGTTTTGACTTTTCTGGCTTGTCCTAGTAAGAATATAATTAGATTGTTTGTGAAAAATGCAAATTATTCTCTCACCCTGTAACTGAGTGTTGATGGTCCATATCTCTTCTCTTGTCAGGAATTACTAGTAGCATAAATTGTTATATTGATTAGTTAAGGATGTTGTTTAGAAACAAGCTGAACTTGTACTGTCAGGTTATTCTTCAAAAATGGCGGTCTTATAGTCCATGATTGTATTATATTGTCCTGATGATTTAAAGAAGTCTACTTCCATTTTACCTTTCTATACTTCAAGAGATTTACAAGTTTCTTTTTCCATTCCAAGCTTGATATTGATCTAAATTTTAGGTAACATAGGCCACACCTCTCATATTTTTCTACTCATGTGATTTGGCTGGATTTTCAATTGGCTTGTGATGTTTACTATCATTTGTTGATTTATGTAGATTTCGCTGCTGATTGATAATTTGTGTCCCGACAATATTTATTTTTTCAAATTTTTTCTCGTATGATGTAAAGATTGTTTCAGGATAAAAACTATTTTGTCTGTTTTTTTATGAAACGAAATCTGACTACTTTAGTGCAATAGCTGACAAAATATGGTGGTTTATTAAATTTAACAGAACTAAGAATTTTTTTCCCCCCTGCAGAGGTTAAAAAATTAGGAGAAATTGGGAAGGTTAGCAACATTCCAGCAGATTCCACTTCTGCTGACCAAGGAATCCATGAGTCAAGCTCTTCTGACCAGTTTGATTCCGAAAATATCAGACAACCAAGTTCCTTGGAATCCCAAGTATTAAGCTTGACAGAGAATGTAAAATATTTGGAAAGCACACTGGAAGAGGCAAATGCTTTGCTCAAGGTGAAGGAGTCCAGGGTTGCGGAACTTGAAAATTCCTTGATTAGTGGCAAGCCACCAACGGAAGAATCAGGAAATACCATAGAGTTGCAGCAGGAAAAACCCAGTGATATTGAAAATGTGCTTGAAGGCCTATTCAAGCAAAAGATTGAGGCTGAAGTTGAGTATTTGACGCTGACGAGGACAATACAAATGTTGAGAGTTGCTGCAGGTGATCAAATCACTCTCTTCGAACAACAAGCTTTGGCTGGTGAGCAAGCACTGGTGCTGAACAAGCTCGGGGAGGCAGAGAAAAAGGCTGCAATACTTAAGAAAAAAGCAGAGGAGGTGGAAAAATATCAGGAAGATATTTTAGGGACTGAAGAGATGTTGAACATGCAGACAAGAGTATGCAAGGTTACTTCATGTTTTTCTATCCAGTTGATTTTACTCATCTTTGTCTTTTGGTTATTAGTATTGCAGTTATCACCCCATTCTGGGGTTGTTGTACCCACTTAAAAAATATATATTTGAATGATAGGTCCTTTTTGTGTATTCTCTACATTTCTAGGCAAAGATCTGAATGTTAAATTTTGATGTTACTACATAGAACATTTTCTTTTTTCCCCTTTCGGGGTGGAGTTGTAACAAAGTTTTCAGGTTTCGTGGTTCACTATTTGTAATTCTTTGGTTTTAATGCTTAATTTGAGCAGAGGATTTTGAAGACGGCAAGTTTTTCATTTTGACATGTATCTAAATAGCATGCAGCCAGAGCTGGATTTACTTTATGTTTCTTAAATGCTAGGAACATGGTATTTGGATATTATTTGAGTGTTTATTTTTTTGTTGAAAGCTTAAAAGGCCTTGGAATATAGTAATTATATCTCTCAACTGGTTAGCAAACAGGATAGCGATGATTATTAGTTGTTGAAGGGCTTGATATACATACAATGACAGAGTCAGAAATTTTTTTTTACGAGCTGTTGAATTTTTTAAATCATAATTTACATTAAAATAATATATATAATTAAATTAATTTTTATATATTTAAATAAAATTTTCATCTAAAATAAGAAGATCAGATATAATATTTTATAATTTTACATATAAAAAGAGCCGTGGCACTCTCGGTCCCCTAGCTCCATGATTGTATACATATCACTTGATATGAAGCCAGGTTTCCCTTGCTTGCCGCTAAATATGTTCTGTTTGGGCTATTTGAAAATGTGGACCACAAACTTAAAATTCTTTGGTTTGGAATTTGCCATAACAAGATGATGGCAAGGGAGACTGGGGCTTTGACTGCGTGCCTGTTGAAGAATGAAAATTGTAGTGTATGTATATATAATTGCCAAAACATACAAAAATTGAATAAGTCAAATTAATTAACAACTCAAAAATTCCAAATCAGAATAATAAAAATTCTGTGCTACAGACCGATTCCCCAAAAGAAAACAAAAAACCTATACTATAATGAGCTATGGCTTCGACCATGATCTCTCATCAGGAAGAGCATTCAAATCAAATTTAAAAACTGAATTATTTTCTTCATCACAAGTCACTTGGCTATCGGAACCAGCCTGAGTTTCAACAAGGTCGCCAACTTTCCGGTGATAGGTTTTATGCCCACCAAGTGCTTGACCAGTGGAAAAAGTCCTTGAGCACAAATCACACGCATAATTCTTCTTTTCTATTTCTCTAACGTTAAAAACTGCTTGTTCTTGTCCTTGTTCTGCCGCTAATCGATCTTCTATTGGCCGGACCAATGCTAATTCCTCTGCTTTCTTGTTCCTGTTATGAGCTGTCATATGCCCACCGAGAGCTCTGAAATCATAAAACACATGGTGGCATTCTTTGCATACATATTTAGAACTTTGTAACTCAATTAATTCTGAAAGATTCTTGAATTTCATATCCTTCTTCTTCTTCTTCATTGGCTTCCTCATTACTCGTACATCAGTAAAATTCTTCTTCTTGTTAACTTTCCAATCATCCAAGTCTGAGTCTTTCTTCTTCTTAACATTGAAATCCAAGTCTGAATCTTGGAAGCTACTGTACTTATTTTCCTCTTCTGCAAATCTCTGATCTTTATTCCTTTTTATGATTTTTTGTAAAATTTTTGATATATCACTTTCATTAACACCAGTACCAACCATAGATTGAAGAACAAGGAAGCTATTAATCGTTTGGAACATACCTTTGTCCGACAAAGGAGAAGAAGATCTTTTGCGAGTTGTCGACCAACCTGAAGAAAGTGACTGAATCAGATTGATGGGTTCAGAAACAGAGTAATATGTGGGTGCAGGAACATAGTAATCTCGTTCAGAAACGTAGTGTCGAGAATCAGCAGTAGAATGAATTCTATCGTCATGTTCAGGACGATAACCATAGTAAGATTCAGTGGAAACCGAAGAAGAAGAATTGTCCATAAACATAATGGGGTAGTGTTAGAAATCGATCTGAGATTGAGAATTGCAGAATAACAGAGCAAGTGAGCGGGTATTTATAAGAGGAGAGTGAATTAGCAAAGAAAGAAGCAGCAGCAGTGACCGACCCTGTTTCGGCGTTTTAGTCACGACTTCAGCTTTATATAAAAAATTAAAGGGAGTCGGTTCTAAATATCCAAACAAATCCCTTTCCTACAAGGATTTGGAGAAATTGGAAAATTTTAAACGCAACCTTTCTTAACAAGGATACGAATACTTATTATTATTATCATACGCATTTATACTTATAATGTGTCGGATTTGATGTTGAACAATATTAAATTTTTTAAAATTTTTAACTAATAATGAAGAATTATATATATATATATATATATATAGTTTTCGTCAAATGTGATTCGCACATTGACTATTCTTAATACTAGTTATAATATAACTCATAAAAATTAAACTATTGAAAAAATTGATATTTAAATAAATTTTAATATTATATATAATTAATTAATTATAATTAATCAATTTATGAGCTATTTGGTTTATTTGCTTCCATGACATACTTACAATTCTATCTATATTGATTATATTACAATTCCATAGCATATTTACAAATTAATTAATTAATTAATTATCTTATAAGCATAATTAGTTTAATTATATTAAATTAACTAATCATAATTAGTTATTATTAATATTTAATACAATTTTATAATTTTAATGACAGGTTATTGAGATTTTTTTTATTATTAGTATTAATATTTTAATTATGAAAGATTGTAAGTAATTTTAATTTGATTACATAAGATAATTTTTATATTACAAAAGTTATGACTAATTTAGAGTCATTTATTACTTATTTTTTTATCTTTTACATCTACTATCTCCTAAAATTTAAGTAGAGGTATAATTAAAATTTTTATCATTTTAATTTTAATTCTATCCAAAAACAATTGATCACTTTTTTCTTTCTTTTTATACTAGTTTCCTTACTTCATTAGCATATATATAACTGCATTTTTTTTAATATATTAGTGATATGATAATTTTTTACATTTAATTTTATTCGCATTTCATGCGATTTTTTAAATATATAAATAATCTACAAGAACTAATTATAAACTCATATACCGATACAAAAATATAATACCTTACCAAATTTTAACTCGATAAAACTATAATTTATCAAAAACTTTTAAATATAAATATTTTACTAGCAAATATTAATTTTTAAATTATTATATTAATTTGTGAAATTAATTATTTTATTGAAAACCATATATGTGGAAATTGACATAAAAAGTATAATATTTATTTTACTTGATAAGAATTTTTATAAATATAAAATGTAATATATTAAAACATTAACTAATTTTTCAAATTAATAAATTAAAATTAGTAGTACGTATACTACAATACGTACTTAAAAATTAAAAAATTATATTAATCTTATTTAAATTAAACATAATTCATTATATATTAAATAATAATTAATTTGTTCTTTTCTTGTTCTAATAGAATTCATTCTTTTGTTATTTTAATTAAATGTAATTAGATATTAAACATAATTAATTATATATTAAATAATAATTATATTGTTATTTCCTTGTTCTAATAGAATTCATTCTTTTATTATTTTAATTAAATATAATTAAATATTAAATATAACTAATTATATATTAAATAATAATTATATTATTTTTACTTATTCTAATTGAATTCCTCATTGCTTATTTAAATTAAATATAATTAGATAATTATATTATTTAATTAATAAATAACCATATTACTCATCATAAATGTATAATTAGAAAGAACTTAGCGAGAATTTTTATATAAATGTTTATATATATATATATGTGTGTGTGTGTATGTTGAGGGACAAAATTATTCTTTATAAAGGGTTTTCTCCTACATATATATATATATATATATATATATATATAAGAAGTAAAGGTAAAATAAGAGGTTGCAATCTTTCTCTTAACTCTCTTTTTAGCTCAAATTCTCTAAAATGGCTTACTAACTTAGACGTTGGAAGCTTTTTCGGAGGTCAGCTTTCAGTAGCTCTTGATCCTCCTCTTTCTTTGTATACAGGTCGTATCCCTGATAAGATTCTCTTTCTATAGTTCATAATGATTTCAGACTCATCAATATATATAATACACATCTTAATATTAAGTTTTTCAATGTAAGATTTTTAAAAATTTACCCTATTTTCACATTTTATTTCTATTATTGAAATTCAACAATTCAATGCATTATTTATATTATCTTTTTTTTTTTTTTTTACAGTTCAAATTATTTTAGTTTAGATTAAACAAAATCAATTTTTCTTAGGTTGTATTTAATAATCTAATTCAACATTTAAAATTAAAAGTTTTTAGTTCTTAATTATTTTAATTTATTTAGTAATACTTGTGTTAATAATTTTAATTATTTTAAAAATCACTTAAAATGATAAATAAAAAATTTTAATTTAAAATTTATACTAAATATAATAAATGATTAGATTTTTAAATTTTCTTGTAATTTAAAATTTATATTACTTATATTATTTAACACTTAAATTTCAATACTTAATTTTAAGTTTTACTAAATATAACCTTAATTTATATAGGGTACAATAATAAATTTAAGTATGAACTCAACTAAATTATCATTTTTAAGCTCGAATTCAGATGTTTGATATATTCAAGTTTGGCTTAATTATCACTAAAAAATAAATAAATATGTTTATTAATATATATTAAGATGAAGATTAAGTAAGTTTGATATTTATATATTATATATCACATAAATATATTTAAAATTACATTAAATATAAATGTTAAATTAGACTTATAAACCAAATAACTATTCGCATGATTTATGATTTCTTTTTTTTTAGTATATTGAGAGAATTAATTTCTTATAAAATAAAATAGATACTATCACTGAATCACTATTAATTATATAGCGATATAATTCCAATTAACTAGGAATTATTTTATAGCTCACAACTCTTCACAAACCTCCAGCGAAATTGAAATTTAAAATTTCTCGTCTATACACTATCTTTAACAAAAATCGTTCTTTTTTCAACCTTCTCTCGTTGTTAATCAGTTTCTTTCTATTATTTCAAATTTTTTCTTTTCATTTTCTCACGTTTTGAATCAAATCAGTTTCTTTTAGGGTTCTTCGTGAGGAATGCTTTGGCAATTTGGAAGTACCATGACTTGCAAACACTGGAACTATTAGAGTATATAGATAGATAAAATTTGTTATTAATTTGTTATAGGTTTATTACTAGTTTGTTACTAATTCAGTTTCTGTTAATTTCTATTAGTTTTCATCAATTTGTATATAAATAATTGTAATTGGTTTCAATGAATTAACGAGAGAAAATGTAGTTCTATTTTTCAACATGGTATCATAGCACAATTTTTTTTTTTTTATCATCTCCGGTCAGTTTCTCAAATATTTCTCCCTCATCTCACTTTAGTTTTTCTTGCATTTCTTTTACAAGTCTTCTTCGATATCTTTGTTATTCACTGTTGATTTGAGAGTTTATCAATAATTCTTTTTCGATTGATCCAACAACTCATCATTTTGATCTTTGCATTCCTTCTTTTGCAGAATTCTTAGCAATTTTCTTCTATTTTCTTAGTTACCAAACAATAATTGTATCGTTCGTCTTCAATTTGATTGTCTATAATATTTGATTCGCAATTCTTTAATTTTCCTAAGATTTTAGTTGATCATCATCTTATTTTGAGTTGATTCACAATTTTTCCTTGCTTACGCTACGTTACTAACTGAAATTTCCTTCTCAATAATTTTCTTAGCTGCCAAACACCAAGGCCAGGATCAATTTTTAGATTTTAAGTACCTAAATCTCTAATTTTTGCTCATCATTTTCCTACAATTTTAGATTTTGATACCATAACCAAAATTTCCCTATTTTTTCTCATCATTTTCTTTAGTTTCTCATTGTTTCCCTAAATCTCAAACCTTAAATCGCAAAATGCCTAAATCGATTTTCTCTATCTCTAACCTTGGAGAGCCCTAAATATCTCTCCCTAATTTCTTGTCACTTGAAAGTTTATGCATCCAAATTTGTTTAACAATGGTCTCATTTTATTGTTTTGAAATTTTTTTCGATCTTTGTCATGATTTGCCTGGAACCTTTTGATTGGTTACATCAGAATTCTTATTATTCAATTGTTATTTGATTTTCTTGATTTAGAATTTGTCAATCATAAGTTTGGGATCTCTGTTTTAATTCTCTTTGGATTTCTCTTCCTTTTGATGTATTTTCCTTGCATTCTTCACTGTAAATTGGTTGATGGATTTCTCTTCCTCTTGATATTTGATTGATTGAGGCTTTGTACCTCCTTTTCTTGTTGATTGAGGCTGTGTTCCTCTTTTTTCTTGTTGATTGAGGCTGTGTTCCTCATTTATTGTGATTGAGGCTGTGTTCCTCATTTATTCTTGCTTGAGGCTTTATTCCTCATCCTTTTTAAGATTTTAGTATTTGCTGAGTAATTGACCTCAACGTGCATAATTATAGAAATAAATATTAATATATGCCAATTTTAAAAAATTTTACCAAAACATGCTTTTTTTTTTTTATCAAAAAGGGTCAAAATTTCTTGTTTTGCATTCAAATTGCCGAATTAATTGTGTTAAGAGCAAAATGAAGGGGACCCACACATAGTTCAGTATTTTAATTATCAAATTAGTATTGTTTCCCACTTTTTCAGTGTGGTGGGTCTGACGAATTTGCTGTTCCGTATTTTAAATATCGAATTAGCAGTGTTTGCCTGCTATGGTGGGCCCAGTGAAGCTGCAGTTCAGTATTTAAAATACCAAACTTAGCCCATACTTCCCTTTTACCCTACTCCCAATCTCTTCATTTTCAAACTTTGTTATTTTTTTCTTCAGATCAACTTGCATAATATTGTTGAAGAAGAAGAAGAGGAAGAGAAAAGAGGTAAATTTTATTTTTAATATTATAAATAATTTATATATTTTTCATTTAATATTTAAATTTTTTTGTTACAAATAATTATAAATATGGATGAATAATAATTTATAAATGATATATATTTCTAGAACAATTAAAAAAAATTTAATTGAAAGAGATAAATTTTATTTTTTATTTATTTGAAAATAACGTAAGATAATAATATATATTTTTTATTATTTATTAATTGTGCAATAATATTTGTTATTATTTTGTTAAAATATTATTTGTTATTTTATATAATTAATTATTTTTAATTTTTTAATATTGTGTTAAAATGTTTAAAGTAAAAATATCTAAAATAATAAAAATTATGAATATAATTAGGCATGAAAATAATAATAATAAGGTTAAAATAACAGTGGTTATTATTATTATTATTATTATTATTATTATTATTAGATAATAAGTTAGTTATAGCACATTTTGTTAATAATTGATTTGTTATATGTTTTTATTTTTTATTATTTTATGACATAATTTATTAATAAATTGTATTAGTTTATTTTGTATAATGAATTGCTATTTTTCAATGGGCATAAAAATATTTAAGTAATTTAATAAGATAATATGTAAAATATAATAATAATAATAATTATAATAATAATATAAAATATTAATATTAATTAATGGGTAGAAATTTGAGCATTTTATTTTTTATAAATAATTATAAATATGACCAAAAAATATTAATACTCTTTTGTAGGTCATATTAAAAAATATTTGAATTTTTAAAGAAATTTTGCATGAAAAGAGGTAAATAACATATTAATGCATGACTATATTAATAATATTTTGTCTACTTTATATTAGAATTTATTTGTGTCCCTAATTGTTCTAATGTTTAAAATAAAATTATCTACAAATAATAATGGAAAAAATTGGGTTTGCTTATTAATTTTCTTATTATTACATAATTAAAATTGAAAAATTGAAAAAAAAAACTAAACTGTGCATTAATTTGTATTATTTTAATTTTCTATGTTAATTTATTTAAAGTTTTTGTAAATTATATGCGATTTTCCAATATTTAAATAATTATTTAAAAATATTTAAATAACTTAATTGATAGAAATTTCAAAAAATATTTAAAAAAGAATAATAAATTGTATAATAATAATAATCATAAACATTAAACTTTTAACTAATCCTAAACCCTAAAACCTTAAATATCTAAATCCTCAACTCTAAATATTTTTTTTTTATTTTTGTGAAGTATATAATTTAATTAGAAAAGCCTATAAATATTTTTTGTTTTATATTTGTGAACCATATAATTTTAATACAAGCACCAGACTTTAAATTCATAGTTGAGCACTTTAATTATAGATTAAAATTTGATTGTAATAATGTCATGTTTCAACGATGAATATGAAAGCGAGAAGTATTCAGATAGGAAAAAATACTACGCGGGTTTGTGTCATGAGTGGCATTTTCGAGTGGACGAATCAAATAAATTGTTGGAAAACTTACGTGCTCTAGGAGCTTCTATCGTACATCGTAGATCACTTTAGTTTGATACGGAGAAATATATATATATATATATATACAAATGAAACAGCTATTATTTGAATACGGAAGGAGAATGCGCAAATGCTTCTTTGCAAATCAAGATATTACATATTGAAAATTACAAGAAAACAAGCTAATGTGAACGGCAGAACATTGTCTGATATAGAGGTTAGCAATGTGCTTAGGTACTATAAATATCATTTAGATGATGAAATGTCTGATGAAAAATAATAGAATTAGATGTATAATATGAATAATATAATTTTTTTATTAAGTGTCATGTGTCATATTAAATTAGTTGTAACAATATATGAACTTAATAATATTAAATTTATTGTAATAATATTAACTTACCATATATATGCAAATACTAAAAAATATATGGCCAGTATTGTTTTACGATATTATGTCGTTTAACAAATAAATAACATATTGTACCATTAACAGATAATGCAATGAGAATTTAGAAACATAATATAAAATATGCATATATAGCTATACAAATAAATATTATAACAAGTGTATAATTATCATTTAAAAAAAAAACTAATGCCCTGCACATCATTTGCATCCCCCTTAAACGTGACACCGGTCGCCTTTAGTCCCATAAGGCGGAGGCCTACGATCATGTGGAGGAGCACATCTAGGTGTAATTGCTATTGGTTGCACTTCAGTTTGCTCTTCATTAGCAATAGCATCATGTTCTTTATCCTGAAGTTGATATGGTACAAGAGAATGAGTATATGCTGGTGTAGCAAATGGATGGCCAAAAACAGGTGCAAACGTATTTGTTGGAGTTAAAAACCTACCTGAATGTTGCGTTTGTTATATGGGAGTTCCATCCCACTGTGCCCCTACCCAAGGCATGAATGCAGAAGACGACGCAGCATATGGGTTCGGTTGAAATAACGTAGATGCAAATCGATCAAAAGCATTCACCTAAGAATTGAATTATGCGAATGAAGAAGAGGTCTGAAACTGTCCATACATCTCAAGTGTGATCTCGGGTGGCTAAACTCCTGATGAACTACTAAACTCAAATCTAGTTGATGTGCTAGGAGGAAACTATCTTCATTAGCTGTGACATCATGTTGATTCGATTGGTGGCGATCTGTAGTCACATTATGGAATTCAATTGGGCGTAATACATTTGGATCAACAGATGTACCCATTCATCGCCTTTGGTTTGCACTCCTGTTAGAATGTCATCGAGCTCGTGGTTTACTTTGACTAGCATTTGATTGATGCTGTTCCAGCACTTACTCTAGATCCGGAGGTTATCCAATCACAATTTGCTCCTCCTCGGCTAATGCATCAAATATAGTTTGATTGATCTGATGTATTGTGCCGACATTATTTGTGATACGAATTCTCTCCACAATATCTTTTTGCAATAAATACATTATTAGTTACTTCTGTAAAATGAACTAAATTAACATTTACACCAAAATATATAACATGCTAATATTATATATAAGTGAAACATGTACTGAATAATCAATTACTCCTAATTTCTTCATTAACTCACCATTGCATTAAATAAGCTACCCTGGTGAGATATATATCTCCTAGTCGCTCTTCTAAACCACTCCATATACTGTGAATGGTATTGTGGCCGTGTGTCGCATGGCACGTCTACACAGATTTGCTGATGTTGATCATTCCACATCATAATCCACTGATGATGGTGCACATGCCAGTTACCTATACCAGAACGCAAGTCAATGCCCTCAAGCCTTCTGGGTTAAAGTGGCTGTAGTGGTATACATTGTCTTTATCCAAATTATCTAAGAACTCTGTCCGGCTGGTGCCACTGTACAATGTGAAAGCAAATCATTGGGACCACAGCTTGCCATATATTTTGTCCCTTCAGGCAGTACTGAGGGAGCGATTCCAAAATCTCTTTATCATATGACTGCCAAATCATCTACATGAAATATTGACGTATATTGCACAAATTAAAAATTATGGCATAAACAATTATAAATTTAATAAATAAAAAAATAAAAACTATAATTTTATATTAATTTATATATTACTAAAATTATATTATTAATTTTAAATATTATATTTTTTACTATTAGGAAATTTCCATCGAGCTTGTAAATTTTAAATTTAATATTTTAAATTAATAAATTTAATGAAATATTACATAAATTAAAAATAATATATATATTCAAGAGATTAAAAAAAAATTACACTTGGTAAAAATATAACTAATTGTTGTTTTATTTCCTTTAGATATATTATTAAGTTAAAAGTACAAATTAATTGGTTTATTTATTTAACAAATTTTTACTTATTTTTTTTGCTGAATAATTTTAACTTATTATTAATAGGAAAAAAAAAAAAGAAATCCTATAAAAATTTATTTTTTTAACATGTTAAATATTCTTTTTTAAAGAAATTAAACCTTTTTTTAATATACCAATTTATCCAATATGCTATTTTTAATTTTCTGATTTTTGTTAATATCTATTTTTTCAATCTACTTTTTTTTTTTTTTTCCAATTATAGAAATTTCATAATCTATACTTTTTTAATTTATTCGTTTTGTTAATTTCTTCTTTAAGAAAAAAGATACTACCAATAATCACAATTAATTTTTTTTATTATTTTGAATAGAATCATATAATTATCATATAGAAGATGCATTTTTGTATAGATAGAAAATTTGGGTGATAATTTTTTAATGTTTTTAATTTTTATTTTTAGTTTTAAGAAGCTCTATTGCATATGTTATATTTTATTATCATTTAATTGAATTTGTTTTGGTATTATACTTTATAAATTTTTTTCTTATTGCAGAGTTGGTGCTAATTTTAGAGACATTTTTTTTCTATGTTATTCTCTTTTACTACAATGTAAAATTACAATTAATAAATAATGTTTTTTTTTTTTTTTTTTTTTTTATCATTGATGTAATATTTTGTCATAACATAAATTTTTTGACAAATTTAGTTTGCTATAACCTAAATTTCTTGTAGTGATTAATTTAAACATACCTGTTGGTCATGTAAAATATCAAATTTGCACCGAATGTCATGTATGATGTGTGTACTGACTTCAGTAACCTGTTGCGGGTTGCTCCATCTGTAAAATAAAATTAATTAGATATAATTCATAAAATTATTTTTTGAAAATATTTATTCGTGCTTACCGTTGCCCAAGCGGGGAGTCTCTCAGTGGAACTCGCACATATAGTCGGGGTGAAATGATAGAAAGTCTATCCCATGCCCATAGCTGTAATATAAATAATGGACCTGCAATTTCAGTTGCATCTCGATGTGACGCTGAACATAACTCACTGTACAAGCATGCCAAACATGCAGCTTCCCAACTATATTGACTGACTCGGTTGAAGTCATCCAAGAGAGATAGCCACATCAAGTGAACTAGGCTATCAGCTTCTGTGGTAAACAAAACACCACCTATGAGGCAAAGTATAAATGCTCGTATATATGCATCTATCTCAAACTCAATAGGATCAGCAGATAGAGTGGCAAATGTAGCATTCAGCCAATTAAGTGACAATTTGTTTTCTCTAATTGCATTACCATCTAGTTCTACACCCAAAAGTCTTTGACATAAATCCCTCCCATTTATGTGTGAGGATCTAGTAACTGCATGACCATTTATAGGCAACCCAGTCTGTATGCCGATATCTTGAAGTGTGATGGTCATCTCTCCATACGGAAAATGGAATATATGTGTCTCTAGTCTCCATCTCTTTACTAGTGCGGTGATAAGATGGTGATCCAACATAAAATAGCCAATCCTTGCCATGCCATAAAATCCAATCAAGCGTAACCGCGGAATTACTCTGTTATCAAGCACAAAATCACACAATACTAATGCGTTATGCCTGCATCATAGTGGTGGGACAGTGCCTTAATCAGCTTATATAGCACCTGATCGGTGAACATCCTGCATGTCCAATAATGAAGTGTCGTATGGTCCAGGATGTATATGATCTACAGCATGTCCACCCTCCGTACTTAAACAGATATAATGAAACCATAAGATACTTTCATAATGTTTATATTTGTATGGTACAACATAAATGATAAAATGATAGCAAAGCTCAATTAAAAACAAAAAGTATAATGCAAATACATATGAGATAACGTCGTTTATAAAAATAGCACAACATAATACCAATTACTTTAAGTTATAGTATATCATTGATTATTAATGGTAATATAATTATTCAATAGTGTTATCATTTGTTTACAATATATTGTTAATAGAAATTACATCACTACAATTTTATGGTCAAATGGCATATCATACAACATTTGCTTCATCAGTAAAATGAACATCAGACAAACAATCAGTTGACGTAGCTAATGTGCAAAAAACACGTGCTTTATTGATGTTTCCATCATCAATAAATTCTCTAGCAGGACTATTAAAGTAAAATCTATTTATTCTTATCTTAATACGATTATTTTCTTCTCTTATACGTAGTAATGCATAACGAATTTCATCAGCATTTGTTCTTGGCATATAAATTGCCTTAGCTCGAGGTATTTGGATACCAAATTCTATCACTTTTTCTTAAAGTATTAATGGCTGGTGTGTGTGAAATGACCATTCATTCAGCATCATGGCCATAACTTGTTCACTATATTGTTGATTTGGATCAGTAGGATAAAGAAAATCATCATCAAGTGACCAATGTCAACCACATGCACGAAATATATCAGCAGGAGTATAAATGTCATTGTCACCTATCACAAGGTTTTATAAAGACCATCTAATTGCTTGTCTCACAATAAATAAGTAATAAATATAATGAAAGTAATGGTATAACAACATCAACACACCTAACTAACACCATCACATAAAAGTATGTTATAAAATCTTAATCATATTAAAGTATGAGTTGAAAATAATATTTTATTAGCGCCTATTCCTACTATTTGCAACTAGAAATGTTTTAATATTATGGCTAGATTGACCACACAATTTGCATGAATAACCAGTTTTCTCTTTCACCCGGCAGTCCATTTCAATTCTAATCCTTATGGAATTTGGTCTACCCTTTTCGCACAACCATTCTTTATTAGGTATCAAAGACAATTCTTCACATTTTGGCCAATAATCTGGATGACTAAGGGGATGGAAGTTTGATTCCCAGCATTTCAATGAACATTCTAATTTGTAAAATGGGGAAATGTAATGTTCACAATCAATGCCATTCTTCACACAGCATGTAATGGTGTGTGAGTAAGGAATATTATATTGCTGGAATTTACCACACGAGCGTTCACCTTTTGCCAAATCCATAACCTGTATATTGCCTTCTTTAATCTTTCCTCTCCAATTTTGTCGACTAATGGTAACTTGACATTCACCTATTTTTCTATTAAAATATTGCACTTCATGAACATTCGCTCGTCTAGTCCATATAGATAGTTTATCTCGACATAAACGAGTGTATTTGTGTCCCTCAAGTATTTGCTTCTTATACTCTCTTCTAAATGGTCAAATGCATAACAAGCTTTAAAAAGATGTTGTCCACCATCGAGGTGATAGGCAATGCTCTAACATCTTTTAAAAAACTATTTACAGATTCAGTAATATTCGATATCATGCTACCATATCTATACTTGCCGTCGTGAGAAAGCGTCCATTGTTTCAATGGTATTTTCTTTAGCCAGTCTGATGACAATTTGTCCAACTAGGTAATCTCCTTACGCATTTTGGCAAACTTTCTCTTTTGTACTTCATATGCTACGACAAGAAAAAATAACTCATATGAATATTACAAAACAAAAGTCAACTTCAGGTAATACATATAATTATAGAATGTTGGATGATATATGATACACCTGCATTTTGCATCAATTTCATCAATTCTACATTTTTGAAAGTTGTATTGTAATTACCAACCATATGGCAAATACAGTAGTGATGGGGACACATTTTTCACAAATTGCTTTTCATTGCATTTATTATGCCCTTGTGTCAATAAGAAATAACACATAATTTTTGGTTGCTAGTAACATGCAACCATATACACGTCATGAACCAATCCCAATTGTGATTATTCTCTTTCTGGACAATAGCAAATGCCACGGGAAGAATATGATTATCACTGTCTAAAACTGATGTACACAATAAGATAGCTTTATACTTTCCATATAAAAAAGTGCCATCCATGATGAGAGAAGGCTTGCAATTTTTTATCCCATCAATACTGGCTTGAAGCACCAAAATATATATTGAAATACACGACAAGTTGGATCAACGTGATTATTGATAACATGCTTCTCATCATTAAGAATGTAATGGGTACCAAGATTGGTTGCTTGTGCTGCTCGCAACCACCGTTGAAGATGAGAAAATGACTTATCCCAATCACTATATGTTTTTTCAATTACAATCTGTTTTGCCTTCCATATCTTTCTATAAGTTGGTTCATAGTCTAATCGATCTTTCACTACAACTTGTAAAGCTTTAATCTTAATTAAGGGCATTTCTGTCACAAGGGGTGCCACAAGATTAGTAATAATATTTGCAAATAAGTGTTTATAATCTGATGTACTGCCTATGTTCAAACATGTATATGGTGCATCATATTGGCTTATCTTCCACCGATTGTCATCCCTCAGCTTTCTTGTCCGTACTTGCCAATTACAACCACTAGATTTTCTTTTGTAAATCCATACAAATGTCTCTTCCCGAGATTCTTTTGAACAAAAATCATAATTGTTCTGTATCGCATGCTGTTAGATTGCAAGCTTACATTCTTCTTTGCTGGTAAAAAGCATACCTTTATATAAGCCATCACCATGCTCTATCATGTTTTCATCTGCATCTATTTGTACCCGCATTGCTTCAAAATCTACAAACTCATTCGAGTTGTAGCTTTTAAAATATGGTGGTACATTCATTATTGCATGATTGCTTACAGTATATGTCTCCCCCTCATATACTCCAAAAGCAGAATGTTTGGAGTCAGAATCGTCTGATTCATGGAGCATATTTTCATCGCTTTCATCAGACTCTTCTGGTGCATCATCATTGTCATATTCCTCGACATCTTCATCCTCCTCAAGATCATATGAAACCATTGCCCTTGATCCCTCTGCATCATCATGTGCACTTGCAATATTTTCTTCTCCATCCTCATCTGCATTCTCTTCCACATCATCCTCATTTACATCATCATTTGCTGTCTTCTTACTTATTCCAACATTGATCTCAAAAAATGTCAAATCCTCTCTAAACATATCTATTTGTTGAAACATTCGTTCTACATCATCATCTTCCAATATTTCTGCCATTTAGTAAACAACTCCATTTATCACTCTTACAGGTACCCTGAATATTATTGAGTTGATAAAATATTGTTCACAATTAATATTTGTGACTGAGTGAACAATGTGAAGCATTTCTGTAATTTTTTGTATAGGATGAACTTGGAGCATATTGCATCGCCCATTTATATAATCAACCTCATAGTCACGGCGTATTATGTCACCTCCCCAATAAAAGTATATCAGTATGGATTCGGCCATATCTATTAGCATTATATATAATAGATTCCAAACAAAAAATAAAAAAAAATATATTAAGTAACAATATTTATTTATGTTAATATCAGTGAAATTATTTTTACTTTTTCACAATAATCTAAAAATTAATTTGTAGCATAATTTATATGACCGATATTTTAGGATTTATAATTTATAAATTAAGATTTATGTTTTAGGGTTTATAATTTTTGCATTATCAAATAATTCCACTTTCTAAATCTACTTATCATTCTAAAATCTATACAAGATAATTATAAACTAAATTTGAATTCTAATAGTATTTTTATTCTTTCTTATTATTATTTTCGATATATATACATATATTTAATTTTTTGCAATAATAATAATAATAATTAATAATAATTCTAAAGATTTATGTTTTAGGGCTTATGGTTTAGTCATATTTGAAAAATTAATTCCACTTTCTAAAACAATTTCACTTCATCAAAATATAATTAACATACTTTTATTATGTTAAAACATTAATACTTTTTTTAATTAATTTATATAACTTTTTCCTACTATTTATATAATATTAAATATTATATATTTTATTATAGTATCAAAACAATTTTCATAATTCATTAATTATACTTAACCAAATTAATTATTAAATTCATTAATTATATTATATGTTATACTCTTTTTACTCTATTATTAAATTTCATTAGGCAATTTTATTGTTTCTAACAAATAATTATTATTTTGCATAAAAATTTAATTAATACAAATAACTTACACTTACATTATTATTTTTTGACAAATTTTTTTCTGATCCAACACTATTTTTGTTTCCTATAAATTAATATTTCACATAAATTTTTATTTCACAAATATTTTTATATATATTGTTTCACATACATCAATAAAATTAATTTCATACACGTTAATTAAATATTTCAGTTAAAATTTTTCTTATTTATTATACTTATTTTTTAACTTAATTAATATACAAATAATATAATATTATATATTTTTAGTATTATGATATTTTAATTAGTTTTCTTAATTCATTTACTTTTCACAATTGAATTATTTTAAATTTTATATACTTCAATTGAGTTAATCAAATATATTACATATTAGTTATGTATTTTAATTAATCAATATCGCCTAAATTAAGTTATATTTTTTACTAATATTACTTGAATTTATTAACAAATATACAATAATCTTATATAATTATATATTAAATTAATTAATATTTTATAGTGCTTTCAAAGGGAATATTTATTTATTTTTTCATTTGATTGCCTTGACACTTAAATAAATTACAATGTTTAACTTTATTTTATATTTGTATTTCAAATAATTAAACAGTGAGCTTCAAAAATATATTAACAAATTTTAATCAATAATTTTATCACTAAAAACTTTTTCAAACAAAAATTAAATATTGTTTGACAAAAATAATTCTCTACAATGCAAATTATACAAACAACATATATAATATGGTAAAAAATAAACAATCAATTTAATATGCTACATTAATATAATTTTAAAAATAAAAATTACCTTTTTCATCGATAATATCTTCAAAAATTTGAATATTGTTATAATCACCTAAAAAACAACAACCCTTTCACAATTATTTTTCATCAATAATTACAAAATAATAATTTACTGAAATTAATTAATAAAAAGTTACAATTTACTTTAAAATTTATAAATTAATGATATATACCTTTTTTTTCTTCTTCCTTCTTCAATAGCCAAACCTTAAATTTTATAGCAGAGTAATTAAAAAAAAACCCTAAAGCAATGGGATAAAATGAGATTTTGAGAGAAGGTGAAAAACCTTAAATTTTATATCAGCATGAAAAAAAAAAAAAGACTAAAGAAATGAAAACTGAAATGAGATTTTGAGAAGAGGGGAAACTAATAGATTGTGAGAAGGGATGAGTTGAGTGAATTCAAATTTATTTTCATCCAAAACTCTCTCCAGCCGTTAGATGAAGGTTAAATGGAGGGTCAACATGAATTCAGCATTTATAATGTTGAACTCAACCCGTGCTCCTGCTTGAAGAGACGTAGGCAGCTAAGTGGACAAAGCTACAACTAAGTGGACGTAGGTGCAGCTACATGGTACAAGAAAACACAAGTTCGGCATTTATAATGCCGAACTATGGTGCGACCCCCACCCACCTCTGCATTTTGGTCTTAACACAATTAATTGGGCAATTTGAATGCCAAACAACAAATTTTGACCCCTTTTGACCAAAAAAAAAAAGGCATGTTTTGGTAAAATTTTTTAAAATCGGCATATATTAGTATTTATTTCTATAATTATGCATGTCAGGGTCAATTACTTGTCTTTGCTTCGATTTAATATAGAACTTGATTCTCATTTTATAATCTTTATCCAATTGGTTCTTTGATCCATTTTCTTCTTGAGATTCTTTTATTTTAGTTTGATATGGTTTTGATATATGAAGTCATGGAAGATTGCATTAGCTGAATTGTTTGGAATAAATTTTAGTTGTTTTGAACTCATTGTGATGCTTGCTGCGCAATGGACCATAATTGGTTTCTTGTGTGTGAGTACTTATTAAAATGATTTCGTAGTGAAAGATCTCAAGGAGGTTGTTTTCGATGCTAGGAGGAATTGTGTGAATTCATGGTAAATAAAAAAAAAGAAAAAAAAAATTCAGATGGGTTGGTTTCCTTGCATTTGAGTAATTCAGATGCTTGATATCTTTGGCTTTCATTAGGTTCAATTTAAAGTTTTTTTGAGATGGAGACAAAGTATTCTAATTGGCATACTCAATATCAAATCAATTTGGAGCCCATTATAACTACATTTCCTGAACATGTTAATGTGAATGCTCTTATATTCAAGTTTCAAGAATTCATTAAGGCAATAGACAACTCTGCCTTACATTTTTGGTAGCCAAATTTGATATTTGGTGTAGCATTTAAGTTGTTGCAATTGATTTGGCAAGGCAAAGCCTATTTGTTGCTATGAAGTATGAGCTTGATCCGATTATGGATAGCTTGGGCATTTTTTAGCACTTCTTTTCGTAAGTTATCTTGGTGTTTTATGTTGATGGTGTTGAAGAGGAGAGGTTGCACTTAGTTTTGTCTTACCCTAGGCACTTAATGGTAGTTGATTTTGGTTGTGGCATTTATCTAACCACTTCCACTTGCTGTGTTTTACTCATGTGAGTTCAAAAATTTCTGCTTGTGTTAGTGGCAATTGAATAAGTAGTGCTTTGTGATTATATTTTGCGGATAGGTTCCTCATATTAATTTTGCTCTTGCTATTATGTGGTTGAAATTTAGAAGCGTTGGTTGCCTCAATGATAGTTTATCAAGCACCATTTCAAACTGGGCATCCACATTGTGTATGCTCCAGTTTGAGGGGGCTATTAGAGTATATAGATGGATAGAATTTGTTATAGTTTTGTTACTACTTCAATTTCTGTTAACTTCTATTAGTTTTCATTAATTTGTATATAAATAATTGTAATTAGTTTTGATGAATTAATGAGAGAAAATGTAGTTCCATTTTTCAACAAGAACATCGAACCAAAAGCCTACAACAGCTGGTGATTTCCCTTGAAAAGTCAAGATAGGTAGATTGAAACTTGAAAGCCCAATATTTTGAATAGCCTTCTCTCTTAAACAAGTTAAGTTTTGGCTTGTGCTTAGTGATATGATATTTTGATATCATTGAGGTATTTGGTAATTATTTTATTGTATTTATTTCTATTTATTGAATTTTATCCTATTTTTATGTTTTGATTTTAATTCTTTTAAATGCATATGAATTGTTTGATGAATTATCTAAATAATAATCAACTTATTGGTATATTTTATTTTGTCTTTAATTTTAAATTGATAATTTTATATTTGATTGTTTTGTTGTTTTTCAATTATTTATATTTTATTTAATAGATTTTTGATATATGTTTTGTTATTATGGGGTTTTCATCCCCATGAATCTATTACATTGCCAAAGTCTAAGTGGATGAAAAATACAATGGAGCTGTTTTTTTATTTTTTTATTTTTTTTAAGTATTAAAAACATTTCATTGATGGATTAGACTGTAACGGCAGATGTGTGGTGCTGGTTGACGATGAACTGTTGCGGTGGTGACAATGAGAAGTTGTACATGACGGCAATGAGGTGTTCATAGCTAGAAATTATGAAATTCAGAAATTGAGAGGATTTGCACATATTTTGTTGATAATAATATATATTTTTTGTTTTTGTTATTTTGGATTTGTCATCGCTATTTTTGGATTCTATTTATAGTGGATTAGTAAAACTACATCATTTTTTTTTTTTTGTATTTATGGTCGAATATTTAGTTTATTTGATTTATTTTCATTTTTTTTTCTTTGTGATAATCTTTTTGTATGTTTTGATAATTTTAATTCATTTTTTTTTCCGCACATAATATGTTTAGTATCAAAAATACAAATATTATACAAACACGATATATATATATATATATATATATATATATATATATATATATATATATATATATATATATATATATATATATATATATATATATATCAAAAATACAAATATTATACAAACACGATATATATATATATATATATATATAAAGGAGGATTAGCACATTTACATAAGAGTTTCTTACTAAATTCTTTTTAATTATATATTTATGATAGGCAATAAGATCATTTATTAATTAAATAATATAATTATCTAATTATATTTAATTTAAATAATAAATGATGAATTTAATTGGAATAAGGAAATAATAAAATAATTATATTTAATATATAATTATAATTAATTTAAATAAGGAAAGATGAATTCAATTAGAATAAGGAAAGAACAAAATAATTATTATTTAATATATAGTTAATTTTGTTTAATTCAGTTAAAATAATTTTTTTTAATATTTTAAAGTTAGAGAAATTTTAATTCGACTTTCATTTTATAAATTATTATTTTTGTCTCATTATAAATTTAAAAATTAGTTATTTTAACTATTAGTAATCATTTATAGGTTAAAAAAAATAACTTTTGATTCTATAAGAAGACACATCAAAAAAAGAAGATGTACTATGAGCAAAATCATTTTCTCAAATATTTAGAAACTAAAGAAATCTTTTGACTTTGATTATTCAAATATTAACAAATTAGAAAAATTTTAATTTGACTTTCATTTTGTAAATTATTATTTTGTCCCATTAGAAAAATTACTTTGTACATTAGAAAGATTACTATTAATTTTCTAGAGGAATAAAAATTAAACTATAATATATCAAAAAGATCAAAATTTATTAAAATTAATAAAAACATATAACTTACATTAAAATTATGAGAAAATAATAAATGTTCTAAATATTAACATGAAAATCATCCTATAATTAATAATTGATCAACATAACAATAACAAAATAAATTAAAAAAAAATAATAAAATGTATCTATTAATTTATATACTTTCTTTTTTAACATATTATTGAATATAAAAATATCATTTGAAATTATAAGAAATAATTTATTTAGATATGCTTGAGTTTTCTTTCAATATTGTGTATTTATTGTTTTTAAAAATATATTCATATATTTATATGAAATCTAAATTATTTTATCTCATCATTCTAATTATATTAAACATGTACGATTATACAACTTAGATAATATTTATTGTATAATTATATTTTCGTTGAATTTTTATATTTTTCATATGAAAATTTAACTTAACTTAAATTCAACAACTAAAGTAAATTTAATAATCAAATTATATATTGCTCAATGATAATTTTAAAAGTCGACTAATAAAATTTCGGACTTATGGTATTTATTTGAGAAGTTTTATGTCATTTTATACATAAGTAACAAACATTGGTCATTAAAAATTTAATAAGGAAAAAGTAAAAGTTTAAAATAAATATTTATATTTCTTTTTAGTTTTATGGGAGCATGCGTTTTGTATCATGCTGCAAATTGCCTAATTATTTGATTTTCTTTGGCTATTGATATATATATGCTTTTTATATGAGGTTCTGTTCATGTCATATTGCTTGTAATTTAGTTTTCGAAAGAGTTTTTTCATCAATTTGGATGCTATGCCTAAACAGGATTTTCCCTATTTTTTAATTAATAAAAGAAATTTGCATATAAATAAAAAGAGGATCAAACTGCTCCAATGATTACTAGAAAAAATTATTAGATGGCTACTTGTTTTGTTATTATTAGCTACTAGTAATTATATAGTTCAACAATATATATAACATATATCAAAATACATGGTATGGATACCATTTTTTGAACCATTTTTCTTAATTTTTCGGAAGTAATTATTATTCCTAATGCATCACATATAGAAATGGGGAACTATGCGGAATGCATACTAAATATATACGAAATATATATTAGTTATATACCACTTGTATATAAATATAGACAAAATATATACGAAAAATTTACATGAAATGGATGTTATTTCTTGTGATTTAGCAAATATATACCAAATATTAAATATACACTAGACAAATATTAAAAAGCAGTTCAAATATACCACAAAAAAATTCGAAAAAAAATACCAAATGTGTACTATTTGCTAAAAAAAATATCATATGTACCATTTTATAAATATTATTTTTTATAATTTACACATTATTTTTGCAATTTTTTCATGGGCAACCATAAAAATGAAATTTTTTTCCTTTTTTGATTATTTATATAAATATCCCATTATTTTTTCTATTTCATCATATAAAGTCATATAATTATCTATTTATCAATTAATCATATTTTTTTATTACTGTATTAATTTTCTAGCAAAATCAATATATATATATATATATATATATATATATATATATATATATATATAAAGGTTAATTGAATAATAAACAAGCCTAAAAGCTTTGCATATGCAATACAAGTCTAATTGTTGCACAACAAATAAGGAAAAAAAAAAGTCACTTGATAGAGAAATTATATTATATTTAAGCCTATTGGCTTGAAATATTCCCAACTTTTCGTCCTTTTATAATTTCTTTATATTTTAAAATGGACTATTATACTACAAACTTGCGAAATTATTCATAATTATACCCCTTAATTAAAATTGCTCTTTTAAACTTTTCAGCTCTCATAGTAGCATACTATATGTATTTAAATTATAAAAAATATATTACTATTTAGTCTTTCATATTTAATTTAATTAATAAGTTCATCCCTCCTTTTTAATAGATGAATTAAATGGTCGCTTACTTTTTTTTTTTTTTTGACAAAATAGTCATTATGTTTACAATAATTAACATTCTTCATTTAATGAATAAAAGAACTGAAATATACTGTATAAATTATGCGGTTATAATATACTATTATTTCTATTTTATAATTTCTTTTTTTGAATAAAAACTCAAATTAAATATTAATTTTTGAATTTTTTACCTATTTTTCTAAAAAATTAATCTATATATTTTAAATAACAAAAATATATTTCTATTATAAATAAAAAAAATTATACACTATCAAAAAATATATAACCTTTCATTTTAATTATTTTAAAATGTATATATAACGTTTTATATTATTAGTATATATAAAAATATTTTTAAGATTTTTAAAAGAAAAACTGAGTTCCATTGAAATAAAAATTAAAAAGAAAATACTATGTTAATTATGTGCCAAAATTAATTTTGGATCTAATTAGACGAATTGAAAAAAAAATAAACAATTTGAATTTTTCTTATAATTAAGAGTATTTTAGTATTTTATTTTACTATTAGATATGATATTGACAACTAAAAATTATTTTGAACAATAACAAATGACTATTTTGAAGTGCTCCAACCATTCCACATAGTCAAGTTCAGTGATCTTCCCTATTGAATAGAGTCTCATATTCTTTTAATGGCTCGTTCTCCTATGTGTTACATTCTCCAAGGACTGTGTTATCCTCTTTGTTGGAATGCTCAAGGCGAATCTGTGAATAAACATTTCAGAGAGCTGCCTAAATGAGCAAATATTCCCTTCGAGTAAGCCATCAAACAACCTCATAGCCGCTCCTTATAAGAATCCTCTAAAGGTCCTAAATAACACCTCATCACTCATCGTTTGGAGCTCCATGGCATGTTTGTAACCCAAATATGGACCTTAGGATCGGTCTCCCCATCATTCTTTTTTCAGCACAGGTGGTTTAAACTTATCCGACATCCTGTAATCCAGGGTCCCAATTTAGTTCTTATCTTTTTTCGTCTTCTCTCCATTTAATTCCTCCAAGAGCTTTCAAATCTTCTCCCTTATTTCTACTGAAATCTATTGTCTAGTAGCTTCTAGTTCCCACTGGGCCTGCCTAGAAGTGACTTCAGACTAGGCATTTTGATCATTTTTCCTCTCTTTCCCTTTCAACTGCCTTTCTAGACAGTATCTTTCTTGCTCTCTTTCTTTTTCGATTATTTCTCTTCAATCTCTACCTTGCTTTAGCCTCCCCTAGCATGACAAGAATACCTTTCCCCATCATAATTTCCTCTATTTTCTACATGCATACTTCATTCCCTTTCGTGCATACATCCCTCATATCGAGAAGGTGTTCTCTCTCTCTCTCTCTCTCTCTCTCTCTACCTCATTTCTGTGAGAATATTCCATCCTTGCATTGATTACTTTAGATCTCACCCTTCCTACTTCACTTCTTTTTGCTACCCAACATCCATCTACTTCTCTAGCTTCCTGCTCTTCCCTTTCGATAGCCAAATGTCGAGCTACACCATCACGCAGGGTGATTTCTGGGACCCTGTTTATGTTTTGGTTGCAAGGTGTTTGATGATGGGACGCATCAACAAGGGCTTGCATGCTAAATTGATCTAAGTAGCTATAGTACTTATGAGTTGTAGGGAAGCATTTAGTTCAAAGAAGGGAGCAATGAGAGGGATAATATTTGGGGAATTTTGGGCATTTTGGGGTATGTGTGCATAACTCTCATGAGAAATAGCCTTCCGAATAAGGATCTGGCATAAGGTTAAGAGTTTTTCTTCACGAGAATGAGTCATTTTATTGAAGAAGAAGAAATATGCTGTGTTTATTTAAAGAAATGTAGAAATCAGTTTTACAAATTAACAAACATATTTCTTGCAGTTTAAGGGGCAAAAAAAAAGGTGTTGTTTAAGCAAAGAAAAAATTGCAAGTGTTGCAACCCTCAAAGAAAAGAAGAGAAATAATGAATCCAAAGAAGAGTTTAAGGGAAGTTTCCTACAAATGGCACCATTTTGATTGGACATTGATTAAAATATTATATTGGACTCTTCCTAAAATGAATCTAGAACTTCAGGATGGAGAAATAGCATTAAAAGGCCAACCCAAGGACCTTCTAATGCTTAACTTATAAGCTATAGAGATTGAAATCCTTAAAGAAGAAAATTAAGTTTCTTCCTAGCCCTAAAGAGCTTTTAATGATAGAAATGAGATGAGAAGTTGTAAAGTTGAGCTACCTGTGAACGCTGATCAACCTCTACCTTTATATTTATTTGGTTCACTTTGGATGAGAGCATGTTTGTGTGCGGTAGCATCCTAACGATAACAATGAAGTAGTTGCAATGTTTCTGACACCATGCGTGTACCTGGCCACTGTTAGGGCGGTGAGTCCACATGCTGCAGGGTAGAAAGCACCTCACTAAGCAAGTTTTATCTTGACGCTTCTCATCTTAAGTAGTCAACAAATGACAGTTGCTACGGTGCCCTATTTAATGATAATTGGATTAGTTGAGTTAATGGGCTTAGATGGAAAGTAACGCTTTAGTATGATATGAGAGTAGGCGAGTTGGTTACTGTTTAAATTTTACGAGAATGATATTCAAGGGCGAGTTCCAAAGGCAAGCCAATATCTCTTCAGATGAATCCTGAGCTTTGAATAGTCGATTTGCCAACTGCATTCATACTCTGAACCCATAAATAAGTGATATCTTAAATGAACTTACCCTTTCTTAGACCAATTAAAACTAAATTGATTAAATCCCTCATCACCATTCATCCATATTATCTCATATATGATTAACTTTTGATGCACATTAAAAACTAATTAACTTTATTTTGTCTAAAAATTATCAATGTTGATTTTTTTTTTTCTTATGAGTAAATCTTAATGCTCGTTTTTTCAGTTGCCATTTTTTTTTTCAAAGAAAGACTTGGATTTTATTAATGAGTTTTGCTTAAGTGGAAAGTTGAAGTCTTTTTCTCTTTCTTTTTTTAATTAATTGGTATTAGTTGAAATTTGACACAACTCACCACCACTTAAGCAAAACTCATTAATAAAAATTAAAAAGATAAAAAATTACTTATAAGCGGTACACTTGTTCGTACATTCATGGGTCGGCTACCGCTTTTAGTTCATGAAAAAAAAAATTAGAAGCATGGACGGATTAAATCTCTCAGACCAAAAATAAAAACCAATCCATTCTCCCATAAAACAATTATTATTTATAATTTGATTGTTATGACTCAAGGCTGTGGTTGATGAAATAGCCAAAAAAAATAAAATAGTTATTTTATATAAAATAGTTATTGTAAATTTTAGTTTAAATTTTAGATAAAAAATACTAATTTTATAAAATAGTAATTTCACAATTTTTATAAAATACATATTCTACAAAAAAAATAAAAAATTAATATTTTTTAGACTATGAAATAGAATATTTTTATTTTTACCCTTAATAAAAATGTTGACAAATCCAAACTAACTACTATTGCCTTTTTTTTTTAGATTTTTTTTATTTTTTATTTTTAAATTTTAAGTTAAATAAAAATTTTATTTATCATACATTTAAATTATTTTTTAAATAAAATTTGATAAAATTAAATTAAATTTTAATATTAATAATAAAATTAATTTATACACATATTATGATCATTTATATAAAATAGAATAATTATTTTATACTATAAATCAAATTATAAAATAAAAATAATTATTCTATACTATAAATCAAAGCTTATGTTATTTCTCAATAATAATTATTTTATTCTTTGTATATTCTAATTTGCAAACTAAATATAGCGTAAAACTTATTTGCAAAAGCAGCTTACATTTCAAGTTTTGATCAAAATCCATTTGAACCATAAAAATATAACTGCAAGTAGTTATTTTCATTTTCTTGTTCATAAAAATTCTTCCCCTTTTTTTTTAATTCAAAAGTATAATTTGGGATAAAAATACCGAACTACCACTTCTCTGGGGCTAGAACCATTCAAGGCCTGGGAAAAGCCCAAATGCCACACTTGTGCAGCCCACAAAAAAACTGTTAAAATCTGTAATAACTAGAGAAATATGAAGCTACCATTCTACCAATAGCACTAGATAAATAAAATTCAGCAAATATGCTACAGCCTTTCAGTTTCAGTCCAACACTTGTGAAGAAGGCACACAGGTCAGTTGACATCTGATTATATAACAAAATAAGGCAGCAACAGCAACAAAGTGCAGATAAGATAGAAAATTAGTGTCCTAACTCCTAAGTAAGAACATTATATTATAAGCTATTGGGCAAAAGAAGAAGATTTATGTTCTGACATTTCACTCTTGTATCTCTCCTTGTCCTTCAAACCTTTCTCCTGATATATCTGCATTGCGACAATGGAAATAGGGAATTTTTGTGAGTGAATATTAAAATCATTGAAAAGTAGTCCCCGCATCGACTGAAAGATGTTTCCACATAGTTGCATCTTGCAAATTGAGCAAATGTAGAGGAATATGCCACAAATCTATTATGTATTTTTTGGTATTAGAATGTTTTACTGATGAATAATATGCACAAAATCCAATTGAACCTTTTTTTTTTTTTTTAAAAATACAATATACTGCATTGCTAATAACATAATAATTTTTTTACATTGTACTAAAAATAAATTATAAATACTTCAATTGGATGCATTTTTTCACATATAATATGATGTTTCCATGGTTTTTTAAAAACATAAAATAAAGGAAATAAAGAATTTATGCTTTAAAAACTTCATTCATGTAGGATTTGAGTCACAACTTACTACAAAGAGAAAAAGGAATCAATGAAATGGCAATGTGGAGAAGGTAATGGCAAGATGACCACCATACAGGGAAATGTGAAAGCAAAAAAAAAAAAAAAAATATTCATTTATTCATGTTGTTTTGGATCTGATCGCGTTGTTATTACTTTTGTGCAGTTTGCGAAGTTCATGATAATTTAGGACAGAAACTGTTGAACTGAATAAGGTTAAATGATGTACTAATTCCAACATCATGGAATTGAGATCATAATATAGAAACCACCTAAGAAAATCACAAAGAAACAAATGTGTGCTTACGTACCTGCTTTTCTGTCTCTGTAAGGTTGTTCCATAGGAGACCAATCTTCTTGTTAATGACTTTCTCTTCCCCATAATGCAGAGGCTTTAGCTGGGCATAATGTTCTGCGAAAAAGAAATTGTAGCCACTCTTGTTTGACTTAGGCTGAGAAGGATCACGTAACAATAACCGGGATCTTTTCCGGTGCCGGCGAGCAGGTAAATCTGAAGTATGAGAACTCTGAGACATGAGAAATGAATTAGGAATATGATATAAAACCCCTTTGAGTTTATCAGAACCCAAGCTCACAGTAACCAGATATCCATCATCAAATTTTCCATCAATGGTTCCACTCACTGAAGAGCCAACCTGAAGTTGCAGACCTCCTGCAACCAAAAGATAAATTAAATATTTTTGTATGTCCAAGGTGCTACTATGGTTTGGAGTTAGGACACTATGCAAGATGATACTATTGTGACTATTGAACAGTCTCAAAATATTCAGCAGATAAACAAATAGGGGAAGAGGATATTGATATAGAATAGTAGAATAAATCAAAATTTTCAAGGCAAACTGCCAATACTAACAAGTAACTTCCAAAACAAAATTTTAATCATAATCATAACTGGAGAATGTTTTAGTAGAAAGGGTGCCATACACCCTCAAATCATTAATGATCAACTTTTTTATTCAGCAACTCAAAATGACAAACATTATTTATACACAAAATTGGACAGATTTAAAATTACAAAAAGAAATCCAAGCATTATATATATATATATATATATATATATATATATATATATATATATATATATATATATATATATATATATATATAAAATTAAACTTATCATTTCATCTGGGTCCCAAATATGATGTGTGGAAATTTTTTAACTTGGCATATGGTACACATTCATTGCCACACTGAACGCAGAAGCTAAACTTTTCGTGGAAACTATTATTATAGAAGACCACTAGAAGCCAATATACAGGGGCAACTTCTATTTCATCACCTTTTTTTTTTTTTTTTTTTTTTTTTCAAAAAACGTCTGAACCATGTCAAAATATGTAGGGATGAAATCATAAGATCATAACAAATCACCATCATCTTCATCTCTATAGCTAGTACAAGAAACAAAAGAAACCAATCCAAACATGAACACTAGTAAAAACTACTAAAGGCTAAAGCCCAGTGTGATAGAGCTATTACATCCAAATAATAGTAACACCTATCCTCACCTGGGAACTGGTTCATAGTTGCACCTTCATCTAGAGTTGCAGATCCATCAACAATATTCCCATTAACAGAATCTGTGAAAAGGAAAACAAAAGGTATATATGTTCAATCAACAGGGTATGACGCACACATTAAATGTTACTGAAAAACCAAGAGCCTTCTGTCCAAGTACCTGGCATTGGGACTGAAGGGACTTGTTTTTTGAAGAAATAGACCTGCTCAAAGTGGTAAAGTAATGATAGATAATACTTCCTTAGGACAAAAGATGCACTGGTAATTGTTGATGGAAAGCTGAAGGCTGCTATCACTTCCTTCCATCTACGATCTCTAACTACCTGTAACCATGTCAGACCATTGAAAAATAAAAAGCCATAAGGCATGAATCAAGTTAGACACCACATTGAAAATTGGAACGAAGTTTCGACGAATGCAATACACTAAAACATGACACTATCTTCATTCAACTGTGATGTAAATGAGGCTAAGGCCAAAATAAGAGTGTACGTCATGAGTTCTACAATGCCAATAATAACTCACACCTTCTCAAGGCCACCACGGGATGTTACCTCCACAAAAAGTCGGTGAAGATCAAGACCCTTTCCTCCGACAGTGGGAACCCTATGCAAGTAAAAATAGCAAGACAAATTGTAAACTGTGTCCTCATCTAGAGTTAATTTAAAAAAAATCAATTTTTTTTTTTTTTAATATAAGAGTGCATTAAAAAAGAAAATCAATGTTAACAAGAAGATGGACATGAAAGCATTAAATGGAAGCAAAAAAAAAAAAAATTCCCGGAGGAGATAAAATAAAGTGCAGAGCGAAAAGTTTATATAGTTTGTGCAGGCATACAATAAATATAAGTGAATTATAGCAGTGAGAAATATCATCAAAGCCAAAAGTTAGACTAGATATAGTTAATTTATTTTAGACTATCGAGTTCAGCAATAGACAAATGTCTCCAGGAGGTTCAAGTATTTAAGAATCTCAATCCATTTTTTCCTCTGATTGCCACTTATAAGGTAACTGTACTTCCTACAGATATAAAAAGAGATTGAAGATTCACTTGCCAGCCGCAATTTTGCACAGAATTTGAATCTCATAATCATTAACTTATTCACATGTTAAATCGACATCTTATAAGATGATCTTTGTTCTATATATCATTAGAACAATAAAATCAATGCTTTTGCTTCAGGTTTAGGCAAATACACAGATAACAACCACTCAAAAATCAATAACAAAAGTTACAAAGCAATTTCTTTAAAAAGAGACAGATAAACAATCAAAGCTTAACAGACCATTACAGACATTGTTTAAACATCAAAGGTACCTGCACAAATATATGGAAACAAGAAACTCAGGAAATCAAAGTACCAATAATAATATAGCCTTACACTCATCTCAAGAACCAACAGAAAAGCTTCATGACAGACCCAATGAGCTTATTTTCACTTCGATTATAAATCAATCCCACATTAGCCTTTAAATTCAAAAATACCAGTTAATCAGAATTTAAAAAAAAAAAAATCTATAGGAAAGCAACAAATTTTGTGATTCTTAAATCTTAACTAGTTGAGCTTAAGTGAGAGAACAGAAAAGATGTCAGAAATCTACTTTCCCAAGTTACTCCCAACAATAAGAAATTAGCATAACCCAAACATATATTAAAAAAATAAAAAAAAAAGATGGAAAAAAGGAAATATTGGTAACTAGCGGCTAAAATCAAAATATAAGCACAAAATATAAGACAAACTCAATAAATAAAATAAAATAACCAAAAAACACTCAAACTACAAAGCAGAATCACAAGAAACCATCAAACAATAAGAACCCAGATGAAGAAAATAACTGAATATTACACCAAAAAAAAAAGAAGAAAGAAAAAAGTCTGATAAAAGGGTTTATGGAAAAACCCACTTACACGAATTTGGTACCAAAAGATATGTGAAAAGCTTTAAGCTTTTCCCAGAAAAGGTCAGAACTTTGAACAACATCTTCGTACTGAGCTGTTCCAGAAGGGTAAGACCTGAAGGACTGGCCGTTTCTTGTTTCACCCTGTAATTGTTGTTGTGGTGAAATAACAGTAGCAGTTGGGTTATGGGTCGACATTTTGTTTTGGTCAAGACAAAGAGAGGTAAAAGAAAGATTTAGCCTGATAGATTTTTGTTTTGTTTTTCTTCTTATAATTTGACTTGCTAATAATTAATTAATAAATAATAATATTTTTTTTTCTTTCATTGCCAAAGAATATTTTCCGCTGTTTTGAAAATAATAATTACAATAACGACTTAGCTTAAGGAAGATGATCTAAAACATTAATTAAAAAGATTATTATAAGGTTGATGGGTTTGTAAGTTTTGTAATTAAAAAGGATCAAAACTTGCCTGAATTTTTTTTTTTTTTTTTTTTTTGAGGTAAAAGAGAAGATTCGGATTTGGTCAAAAGCAAGGTTATATTTGTAATTATAAAACGAATAATTTTTTCCTTTTTTTTTTTTTATTGAGATAATTGTAGATTTAGTGTCTGAATTTTATCAAACTTTTTATTTTAAAATTTCAACTTTGTTTTTTATTTTTTTTTATTTAGTAATAATGTGATACTACGAGCTAGCGTTCACATGCTAAGATCTCACGCGACAGCTTTTGATCTTAAAAATTACATAAAATATACAAAATTGATTGTAAGACATGCTTTTACTTGCTCAAAAAAAAAAATCATGGTTTCAAGAGTAGTAAGCAAAAAGATGTAAATGGTATGGCATCATAGTTCTAATGGTATTTATGGGGCTTTTTCTCATTTTAGAAATTTTTTATAAAATATTTATTATTTTTGGTGTTTTTTAAAAATATTTTTAATTTTAGATAATTTTAAAAAATAATTTTAAATTTAGGTGGTGAGTGCGAACCAGCGGACAACAGCAATTAAAGCATAGCATTGTTAGTTTTAATTATTTAAAATATTTTACTACTTTATGTAAAATTTAAAAATATTAAATTTTAGTACTAAATATTATGTATATGTTCCAAATAAAATAATATAGGAAAAATAGTACTAATCAAATATTTTAATTAATTTAGAAAAAATATAATTTGAAATAATAATTATATTATATACTCAATTATTTATATACTTTCATTTAATTTTTCATAATTAATATTAAAAATAATTAACATTATACACTTCATTTAATTATATTATATACTCAATTATTTATTATATGAAATATAATATCCCTCTTAAAATTTTAATATTAATTATTTTATTAATTATCTAATTTTTCTATTATTTATATATATTTACAATAAATTATTTATATATATATATATAAATAACAAAAAAAAAAAAAAGAGAGTAAAGTGTTGTTGTCCGCTGGTCGAACCAACAGACTGTATGGCACCCCCTACACCCATACACTTATTTTTTGAATTAGTTTTAAAATTACCTAAAATTGGAAATACTTTTAAAAGTGGTAAAAAGCCCGATATTTATGAAATCGAGAAGACATACAAGGTAATTTTGAGTAGGAAGTTGCTACAATCTCCATTAATTCTAATCAAATTAATAATGAAATGTGTTGGATAGAGATTTAGAATTTAAATGCCCCACCAAAAATCAAAACTGTCATTTGAAAATATTGCAACCAAAAATCAAAACTGTCATTTGAAAATATTGCAAGGAAGCTTTGCTGGTGTACTAAAATTTGCATCATAGAAATTGCATTCCAACTACATATTGTCCATTATGTGGACAAGCACATGAATCCATTAAGCATACACTTTTTGATTGTAATATAGCCAAGGCAACCTGGTTTATGTCTTCCTTTGCTTTGAGAAATGATGCCTCTTTATTTTCTTTTAGAGATTGTTGATTCAAAGTTTGAAGCAGAATGGAGAAGAGGAGAAGATTCTTTTTTTAATTTTAAATGAAAGGGGAGGCTATAGATCTTATGGGAGATTAAATTTATAGTTAAGGATATAAAATTGTTAGTTAGGAATTTTGTATATTGTGCTTTCACTTTCATCTACAGAAACTATAACAAAATAACATATTAGATTTTCAAAGCTAATTTTTTAAGTTGTAATTCTAGTTGGATTTATAATATTTCCAATGATTTAGATACACTTATAAGAGCGGATATATATATTATCCTCTTTGTTAATGACTTCATTCTTCAATGGAAAAAAAAAATAGTAGGTCTTTAACACAAGATGTTATTTTTTTATTGTAGATAAATATGCTCGTATAACCAAACTTTAATTTCAAAAAAGATCTAGATATAAACTCTATTTTCTCTTATCTTTCAAGTTAAACCCTATTTCCCAAATTGAGAGATGACTACTTCTCAAGTTTTCTTTTTCAAGTGCATTTGTTGAATCCTCCAAATATAGGCATGTAGCATAAATTTTTTTCTTTCTCATTCTATTCTCATGTAGTTATCTATTTATTTAACTCTTTTTTTTCAATAAATAATTTGCATGCTATATCTTTTTTTTTTTTTTAATTTCACTCTTTTCAATAATTTCTTTCTTTTGATTTTAACTATAGTGATTCTTTAAATTTTTTTAATTCATATCACACATGAAAATCATTATTAACTTTATTTTTAAATATCCTTCTTTGTTTACTGGTCAAAATTCCACTATCTGATGTAGCTACAATTTTTTTTTTGATTTGTTTTACGTTTTTTTTTTTTTTTTTTTTTTTTTTTTTTGTTTTTGTCCCATTGACTTAATTGGAGGGGAAAGCAAAACAAAAGCAAAATGGATTGAAAGTATTTCAACTTATAATTACATTCACATTGTTCTTACTTTGTTTGTCCTTTTTATATATTTTGGGATTAGAGACCATAACTTTCACCACTAATTTAGAGAATGTTGGTACTAAGAGACTCATTATACATATAACCTAATGTAATATATAGCATTATTTTGTAGAGACATGGTTTATATAAAATTTTTGGCATTAATAAAAATATTATTTGTATAAAATGATTTCATATTATGTATATATGGTAGTTATATTTTATTAATGAATCATGATTTATAAATACCAACAAAATATGGAAACGCAAACAAGTTAATGTGAAGGAAAAAAGACATTCAAGGCTATTTGGAATAATAGTATAATAATATTATTTTGTGATATTTGTATCCAAGCAATTAAAAATGGTATGCAACTTGGAACTCATTTCTCTACGGAAGGATAGCAATATGTTGTTCTTAATTTTACTAAAAAAAAAAATTGGGTCTAAGTATGATAAAATTCAACTTAAAAATAAATGGATCAACTAAAAAAATTCAAAACTTTGAAAAGAGTTAATTGGTAAAAAAAACAAAACTAGAATGGGATCCTAAAAGGCAAATAATAGATGCACTTTCAAAATGGTGGAATGAAAAAATCAAGGTCAGTTCTAAATTTATAATACCCTCCTATATTTGTATGCATACGATTTGAACATGATTGTTATATTAGTATACATTGTTATCTCACTTTAAAAAAATATAGGTTGTATTTGGGACTGCAAAATTTTAAAAAGGACCTCAATATGAACTTGTTTCATGATTAGATATAATGTTTGTGATACTATAGCAAACGGAGAATTTGCTTAGTCTTTAAGTATTGTGCCAATTAATGATCATATATTAATATCTATAGGATTAAGTGAGTTAACATTGAAGAAGAAATCGATGATGACATAGTTGAGGAGGATTTTGAGAATAGTTTGAATCAATTTATGCAAGATGCTAATACAAATTTAGACACTATGCCAGTAAAAGCAGGAAAAATAAGAAGTAAAAAGGAAATTTTATTTGTAGCTCATAAGCAAGGCAAGCAATATAGAAATAAAAGGTGGAAAGACTTTAGAAGGTGCTGCAAAATAAAGAGAAGATATATCTAAATTGGTTTCTAGTGTGAAAAGTATGAATTGTTTAACTTCTAGGATGATAGATTTACTATGATGTAGTATAGGTGAAGTTATGTGAGACATACAATATTTGCCTAATATGACAAAAGAAGTGAATTGTATTATTTTGTTGCATATACATTAGAGTAAAAGACAAAAAGAGAATGTCATGTCACTATGTTAAATCTAGAGGAAAATTTATGATGGCTAAAGCTTCAATAAAATATGATTAAAGGCAATAGACATAGCAATTGAAGAACACATTTGTTATTATGTACCTTGGAGTGTTGACATTTGTACTTTGTGTTGACTTTTGCACCATCTTTGTGTTTTTTTTGTTATCTTGAATTTAAATAATTGTAATTGTTTTATCTTGTGTTGAACAACTTTTATTTTTTTCTCTTTAGGGTAATTATACTACAATGGATTATGATAATAATGATAACTAAATAAATGCTTTAGGTGATGAGGAGGAAGATAACATTTTACAAATTATGGCTTATGTAACAAGTACAATTGGGATGTATTATGAATCATATATACATGAAACACCTTGTATGATTTCATATAATATTGGCATAAAATGGTTGAATGATATAATGGAGGGTCATGAAAAGCAATGTTTGAATATATTTAGAATGAAAAAAGATGCACTTCAACTACATACTATGCAAAGATTTAGAAGCAAAGACATAGTTTGAAGTCTTCAAAAAAATATGTTAATTGTTGAGAATTGTGTATTCATTTATACATTTTAACTTCAAATAAACACACTCAAGAACGTTTTCAATACTCTAGAGAAACTATAAGTAGAGTTTTTAGAAAAGTGTTATATGCAATATGTTTACTTGCAAGAGATTTGATAAAACCAGAAGATCTTGAATTTTGTAAAGTTGCATTAGAGATTTTACATGATCAGTGATACAGGCCCTATTTCAAGGTAAAATTTTTGTTTTCTTTATTTTAAATTTATATGCATGTTGAGTGAGTCTGTATTATTCATCAATGGTTGATGTTTATTTTAGGATTTTATTGGAGCAATTGATGGTATTCATATTGCTGCACATATAAGTCCAAATGATCAAGTATGATTTATTAGTAAAAAAGAAATACCAACACAAAATATTATGGTTGCATGTAATTTTGATATGCAATTTACTTTTATGTCAGCAAGCTGGGAGGGCACAATACATGATACATATATTTTCTTGCAAGCAATTAATAAAGTAAATTCAAATTTTCCAAAGCGACCATGAGGTTATTTTTATAATTATTTTAAACTATATGCATTATTATACTTATGATAGGTATTACATTATCCAAACATAAAATTTTGTTTTTTAAATAACAAGAAAATATTATTTAGTAGATGCTGTGCTAGAGACTCTTGGGATATCTGACCTCTAATCAAATGATTATGTAAGAGATAAAGAGACAATAGATTCTGAAGGAATTTGGATTCACTGATATAGCTTCACTAATTCTCACACAATAAACTAAGAGAAAATATGAATTTGTAACTTTTTAGTTTGTATTACTATACTATAGAGTATATTAAATACAAAGATTTTTTAAATGTAAATTATAAATACTAGTGGCTATCTTACTTCGAGTCCGTTAGTCTTACGTGCAATACTTCACAATTCAACTTTCCTTTTAAAAATTTCTAAATTTAACTGAGAATTTGACTTATCTTCTCAAAAGTCTGCTAAGTATTATTTTCCATGGGTTTCAAATCCTCAATTTAAGGACCCAAATTAATTAATTATTATTTGACCCAACAATTCTCAGTCCACTGCAAATATGGTGTCAACAATAAGATATCATCTTCCAAAATTTAGGTGTGGTGAACCGGCTAAAAGGCATAAAGAAAATTTTAATAGTACACATTTTTCACTTAGAAGCTGTATCAAGAAAACTTTTGATGTGTAGAAGCAAAGATGAAAAATATTAAGAGATATACCTTCATATCCATTTGCAAATTAAAATGACATTGTTATTGCATCAATGACATTGCACAAATTTATTTGAAGATATTCAAAAAATGATCCAACTTCTACAAGGTTTGATGAAGCTCCTAATTTTTTTCCACCCATATATTTGAAGATATTGTAAATGATTTTTCATCTCATAACATATCTTTTATTACTAGGAGATGATAGAAATTGATATTATCCGTGATCAAATTGCTTTTAATTTGATGGCACAAAGAAATCGCGATTAAATTTATACTGTTTTATTATATGGAAGATATTGTATTTTTTAAACAATTTAAATGACAAATATATTAGTTTTTAGCCTATTATAATATGCTCTTTTTATAATTTAAACAAGTTAACTAAATAATATTTTGCCTAATGTGGTTATATATATATATATATATAGTTGATAAGAATGTAATGCAATTATGTATTAAATTCGATTATAAAATATTACCTCACTTATAAAATAAGTTAGAATGTTTATTATTTTATGTCCTTATTTATTATTTTATATGTTAAAGTAGATTTCAAAAAAAATATTACCGAATACTTAGCATATTGTGTTTCAAGACAACAGCTTTTATTACCAGCATCAATGCCGAACTGGCTTTAAGTTCATTTTTTCGATTTGGTCAAAAGTATGCTATCACTCCAAGATTAGATAATTGGTAAACAAAAAAAATCTTTATTTATGGTATGGTTATAAAGATCAAATCCAAGTAGTTAATAAATAAAGGAGTAAACTCTCACCAACCTTATTTTTTATTAATAAAATATTTGAACACAAATTTTTTTTTAATTAAATGTACATCAAAGAAATTTTTTCCATATTATTAAAATAATAATAATAAAATTTTCTATTATATTCTCTTTCCTTTTTCTTATTGTTTTTTTTTCTATTACATTCTCTTTCCTTTTTTTAAAAAAAAAAATTCTATTATATTATATTTGTATCAAATAATATATCAATATTTATAACTAAATATCCCAAAATACAATATTATATTCATAATCTATTAAAATACAAAGCATCTATCTTTTATATCACAAAAATCATACATAAGCGAATCTATACTAAAATTTTTAACAATTTTCTTTTCACTATACACATGTAAACTGTCGAAAGAAATTTATTTTTAATCTTACTTGTACTTGATTGTTTTCATAAGATTGAAATGAATAATTTTTTAAGAGTCAAAGATAAAAATTCTTTTACCCACACAAAGTAATGACGGTAGAGAAAAATAGAGAAGAAGAAAACTTTATAATATAAAGTGATTTTTTAAGAGAGAGAATGAAAAGAATATTTATTTAGAATTTGTCTTTATATGGAGTAATTTTTAAATAAAAAATAATTTTTTTTAAAAAATTTCTTATTTTGGGAGGTATTTTTAGTAAAGAATATACTATAAAAACAATGAGAGGCTTTTTTTTTTTTTTTTTTTTAACAATAATTAGAGGGAAGCCAAATGCATAAACCTTCAAAAAAAATAATTAAATAGAAAGAGTGAATGTTCAAGTATAGTATAATTTATTGAATAAGATAATTCATTTTAATTTTGTTATGAAAATCTTTTTTTAAAAAGAAAATCCTATCAAATACTTAATTGATAAGAGAAATATTTTGGTCTCTAGTTGGGAAATAGAACCAATTCTTGACATCCCCTTTCCTCCCATCCGCCTCCGGTCATGAACTATGCCCAGATCTAGTGAATTTTTTTTTTAATTTCACACTTTTTTAATATTAAACCGATTTTCTGGCTCATATAAAATTAATTTAGGGAAGTCAACATTCATTGCTCTCCAATTTCCATTTATAAATAGATAAGCGTTTTAAACTCAGTGAAAAATTTAGGTAAAATGTTGCCTTAAAAAAGCGTAAGATTAAGAAACAATTTACCTTAAAAAAGCATAAAATTAATAAACTTAGATTACTTCCAAAATATTCAACAGGGTTATTATTATTATACTTATTATTAAAATAAAAAAAAATTAATTTGAATAATTTTCTTCTATTTTCTTAATTATCATTTTAATATCTTACTCATTGATTTTTATAAAAAATAAAATAAAATAAAATCTAAAAGAGAAAAGGGATCAATTGGGCTTAATTTTGAAGCTTCAATAGAAAATCACAAAGATTACGTGCGTTAAAAAGAAGACTTCTTTTTTTATTTTTTTAGCGTAAAAAAAAAAAAATCGATTCTAAATTTATTACATAATAAAATATGTACCAAGCTTAGTGTGCATGAAAAAAAAAAAAGACTTAATTCATCCAATTCCAAACCTTAAATATCTCCCAGAAAAAAAAAATTTTAAAAACATCCCACTATAGAACTAACCATGAGAAGCTGCTAGTGCTATACAAAGTTACAGAAAGTAATAATGATTTTGATTAATAAAAAACACATACAGAAACTAATTAATTAAACTTAATTAAAAGAACTTGGGGTCATAGCCATTGCTACTGGTAGCCAGGATATAATAGGCAACAATATGGCCAATTGAACCCCAAGCAAGAACATCAACAATATTGAAACCAACAGGATCATTTGATTTAAGAAGGCTAACATATTCTTTAGCTCGAACATCTCCAGCGTCAAAATGGGGTACTCCATTTTGCTCTGGCAAACCTTGTTTTGCAACATTTTCTCTTTGGAAATTAAAGAAAACAAATCTACCCAAAAACAGAGATAGCCCTGTGCTTAGGCTTATAACAAGTGGTGCACTTAGCTCTGCTTTGATCGCTAAATTGTTTCTTGATTTTGTGGTGATGGTGGCGGTGGTGATTCTTTTTGTGGCTTTGGTGGATGAAAGAGGTTTTAGGCCTTGGAATGAGATGTTGGATGGGGAAATATTCTGGTGGTTTTTGATGGTGGGTGTGAAGAACAAGGTGGAAGTTGCCATTGGTGGTGGTGAATATGGGGATATTGTGAAAAATTAAAGATGGGATTGGGGTGGAGGTGGAGATGGCGGATAAACAATTAAAGACCATATATTTAGGAAAGTTAGATTGGAGAGGATGTGAGCGATAGGAGAAAGATTTTGGAAGGTGAGTTGGCTTTGTTTTATTGGTTCTTTGTGGATTAGAGATTCTTGGCTCCAAATGCCAGCCATCTTAGACTTACCACATGATGGATCGTAAGTTTTTAATAATATTTAATATTTCGAGCAAATTATTCACTTTGTACAGATCTTTTTCCTTTTCAATTCAAAACACAAATTAATGTTATTTTTTCCTTTTTTTTTTTAAATTAAAAACTTTCAAAAAAACAAATTAATATTTCCATTATATCAATTTTCATTATTAACTGTTGATAACTATTTGCTATTTCATACGCATAAAACAGTTAATAGTTTTCCAATGATTGTGCGAAGATTGCGTTTAGTAGAGTATAATGAGATTTAATGTAATACCATCAAATAAATTTTTAATATAAATTTATATTATAAATTCATTTAATTATATTATATTAAATCTTATTACGATCTATTAAACACACTCTCAGACCATTGGCTAACATAAAATATAGTTATAAAACAAAAATAATTAAATGAGTAATAACAAAAAGAGTGAAATGAGAAAAAATTATATAATTTTATTTATTTACAATCACTATCATTCAATTGATAGATCAAAATTTCTATTTTTCACTCATTTCTTTTAATTTTTATTTTTTTAACTAATACCCTTAGGGCACTATTTATAAAACCGAAATATTTATTCTCAATTTCAATTCAAATGTAGTAGATATTTCTTCCAATAAATTTATAACCAAAAGTTTTGAATGAAATTTTAAAAATATAATAATAATTTATTATATATAATGAATATTTTTTGAACTTGTAAGATATAGATTTTATAAATAGTAAAAATAGTTATTTTATTTTATAAAATAATTATTGTATTCCATTCTTATTCTATTAGGCCAACCAAACAAATCCCTAATTTTAGTTAATAATTCTTTACTCTATGAAAATTCCATTAACACATGAGTTTGTATGAGAGTTTCAAACCATCGTACTTACAAAATTTATTTATATTGCATTGTATAACTCAGGAATTAAGCTATGTTTAATATATATACGGCAGAGAAAGAGTATAAAACTTGAGTGGATTCACATTCTTTAGCTGAAAATAATGGATAGGGTAATTGTCAAAGCTATTTTTATTAGAATCAGACTAATAAATTTTTTAAATTAATAAATTGACTAAATTACCCCTTAATTGAAATAGAATTCTAACGCTTTTGATCTTTTAATTTCTATTTATATCTTATGTTAATCTATTTCACTTATTCTTTTAATTTATTTTTACATATTGTTAGAAAATTTTATTTGGTGAAAACGATCACTTATGAATCCAAAATCCTTCATGTTGAATTACCAAGAAATAATAAATTAATTTGCAGAAACATAGCTGAACCTATAATGATTAATACATGTTAAATATTAATTCATTCGCCTTATCCTCAATTGCCCATAAAAAATCAGTAAATTAAGTGAGATGATGAAATCTTAAAAACCCAACTTTTAAAATTTTTTCTATGAAACATTGAAAGTCTAAAATGGTTCTTGATGAAGGATAAAAATATTCTATACTGGGGTCTCTATTTTCTCCTATATATAGAAAAAACAAAAGTAAAATCAAGGTACAACAATGTCTCACTAGACACTCTCTATAGCCAATATCCTTTTAAATAGCTCACTGACTTAGGCGTCAGAGGCCCTCTAAGAGGTCAGCCCTTGGGAATCATAGACCTTTCTTTTTCTTTACATGTAGGTTCTATCCCTTGTGAACCCCTTCAATATACTATAAGATGATTCTAAACTTATTAAATGGGGCCGTCTATGGGAAATCGCAAGAAAAGTCGTGTCTCTAGTTTAATATTTTCACTGGATTCACCATTTCCTGTCATTCAAAAGTTTCTTCGCTCATCAAGCAACAATTTCAGATCATTTTTCATCAAATAATCATCAGATCAAGCCAAAAAAAAAAAAAGAAATAAAACACAACTCAAAAAGAGAGAAAATGTGAGAAAAGAGAGGAAGCTCAGTTTCCACATCCAATCAACCCCTTTCTGCCCGGCGATGGTCGACACTGCCCATCCTATCGAGCCCACCAGTCAACGACCCAAGGCAGGTGACCACGATGCAAACCGTCAGCCAATGGCAGAACACACGAGCGAGGACATTTGCTGGTGATGAAAGATTTTGACGATGATTCATGCCATTTTCGGCCTCCATTTCAGGTGATTTTGGTGGCATTTGAATGGTCTCGCTTCCAACTAGATTTCGATACCCACCATGCACTCAATTTGTCAACGGAAGAGGAGATCAAAAACTTGAAAATTGAAATTTTATGTGCCATTTTCGGCCAAATGCTGGCAATTGAAGGGGAGCGAAGCACATGTCTAGCTTCCTAACATCCAACCGAGTCTAAAGGTGCCTTCCTCACCTCTAGAGCTCCCCTCTAGCACCGACGCACCATTGGCCGATCATCAAAATTTGGCGAGCAGGCCCAACTCTCCAGTGAAGCCCCAAACTGGCAGAATTTTGTATTTTATGTGCACATTCCAAATATGAAGTTGGTTTGTTGGAACTCCATATCAAATTTATGTTGAGACACTGCAAATTAATTAACTAGACTGTGAAAAAGCTACCTTTTTAGTTCACAATGCGCTTTTATGGATTTGGAAATCAGTCTAAACAATCTCCAAGTTTGAGCACATCATTCAAGATAAGTTCTCAATACTTTTTATACTTCAAATTTAATTCTACAATATTATTTGTTGAAATAAAATGCAAATAAATAAAAGTCCTTTAAGTGAGGTAGAATAGCCTCCTGAGACTAGCCCCCAAGACAGTAAGATAGGGCATAAAAGACCTATTGAGACTAGCCCAAATGATCGATAAGGTCCGCTACAAGAAAGCGAAAATGTTAACTGAGTCTGGGCAAAAGTCCAAAGGATACTAAAGAGTTAGCAAGTATGAGCAAAAGTCTAAAAGGTGCCAAAGACCTAGTTTGACTAGGCAAAAGCCCTCTATTAATGAGGCATCATAGACCTCTAAACAAGGTGCATTATTATTGCTGTATAAATTCTATATGTGAAACATGATTTCTCAAACCCAATTAGCGAAGGTCAAAAGAGAAGGCCAGAGGCAAAAGCTAAGGACGAAGGCTAAGGCTAATGATGAATGCTTAAGGCGAACGCCTAATATGAAGGATAAAGTCAGAAGGATGAAGATTGAAGGCCAAAGCCAAAAGATGAAGGCTAAAGGCTAAGACGAAGCCTATCAGGCGAAGGACTCTAATGAGTAAAGGTCATGGCAAAATACATGGCAAAGTGTGCCAATCCATATATGTTTATAATATTTTTCGTGCTTTAAATTTAATTTCATATTATTATTTACTTAAATATGATGCAAATGTATCAATGGTTTGCATGAAAATTATCTGCCATGATTATGCAGCATAAAATGCTATGACATATATTTGAGCATGATATATAATTAATTGTGCATATCAAATGCCATTTTACATGTTAATTATTGCTCAAAAGAAAATGAATTTCAATCAAATCCATTATTTTTTGCGAGGAAGTAAGAGTCCCTCATATTTTGAGCTCATAGCACTCTACATTTGCAAATAATTTGTTGAATTATAGTATTGCAATGCTGAATTCATTAAATTATTAAAGTCTAATTTGACTTCATATGATTCATGATGCAAATAAATATTTTTCACAAAATATTGCCATAAGGATAATGAGCATTTTACATGAATTTGTGGCATATAAATCGCACATATTATATTTTATACTTGGATAATCCTTGTTTATGGTAGGAAAGATTACAAAATTTATCTTTCGGTATGAACAGTACCTTCTACTAGGCAAAAAGCATCAAGATTTTCAAATCAGTCGGCAAGCTACATAAAAGAAAAACACTTGTTGATATAAAGCCTAAAGAGCAAAGAGATTGGACAGAATTCCAACAAACAAAACCTACTGGGTTAAGCTCAAAAGGCAAAGATGCCCAAGCCAAAACCTAGCAGATGGATTTGAGAAGACTATTAGGATATGCTCAAAAGAGAAAAGTAAATGCTGAAAGCCAGAGGTGATGAGTACTCCAAGCAAAACCCAATAGATAAAGACCCTAGTGAATCCAAACATGAAGACCTAGTGAGATTCTAGGTGAAGTACCTCACAATCGCGAGATGGGCTTCTTGCATTAGGAAGTAAGAGTACTGATGAATCTAGGCAAGAAGACCTAGCGAGTTCTAGGCAACAGATCAACTCCAACTATAAAGCAATAAAAGAAAAGATGAAGAGTAAGGAAGACCTACACTTTGTCAAATAAGCTACAAAGGGAAAAGTTCCCTCTTTGTGGGGGAAAAAGAGATAACTCACAAAAGCAACTCGTAGGCTCTTCGTAGAAGCTACTCAACTATAAAACAATATGACAAAAAAAATAGATAAAACAAAGACAAAATGCTCAAAAATTGTACAAGCATACAAACAAATGAAGCTGTCTAAAGACAAGTTATTTCATTTTAACAAATAATATTCTATTTTTATAAAGTGCACAATCATGTAAATGTACTTGTAAAAAAGAATCATGTACTATATAGAAAAAAGAAAAGAAAGGAAAAAAAAAAGAAGAGAAAAGAAAAAAAATTATTATTATTATCATTCAAGTCAAATTGAGACTAAACTAAAAGATGAAAGTCCAGGCGAAGAGCCAGAGGAGATGAATAGTCTAGCAGAAAGTCTAATAGATGAAAGACTTTATCAAGGCAAGGCAATAAAGACATAGCAAACACTAGACATATAATTATACAAGTCCCCATCTGGCAAGCAAGATTCGAGAAGACCTCTAAGTGAGGTAGATTTCTAAAGACCTAATGAATGATAGGCATATTATTATACAAATCCTCATTTGACGGGGTAGATATCTGAGACCTCCTGGTGAGTTGGATTTCTTAGTCCTCGATAGTGGAGGCATATTATTGTCAAAGTCTTCAAAAAGTAGAGATAAATTATTATCAAAGGCTTTGAAAAGTCGAAATAGATTATTATCATATAAGTCCTTGAAAGTCAAGGCAAGTTTTCTTGAAGACCTCTAAGGAGGTGGATTTCTAAAGTCAGCACTAAGTCAAGATAGATCATTATTATCTAAGACATCAATCAGCGAGGTAGACTATCCGATGAACTCTATCAGGTAGTGGGGGCTTTGTCAATTATTTATGCTCAATCATAAGGTGAAGACCTCTAATGTCGAAGAGAATAGTGAATCGGCGAAGCGCATCAGGCGAAGACCTTTGATGACAAAGCAAACTAACTAATCAGTGAAGCATATATTATTATTATTATTATTATTATTATTATTATTATTATTATTATTATTATTATTATTATTTGAGCCTTTGACAAGTGAAGCCCCAAAGCCTTTGACAGGTGATCTGAATCCTTCGTTAGGTGAAGTTTTCAAGTCTTCGACAGACGAAATGGTTTATTCAAAGACCTTCATCAGCAAGTTGACAAAGTTGTTCATTTGAAGATCTCAATCAACAAATCTAATTACCTAAGGCCTCCACTAATGAGGTGCTTTTATCAAAGTCCTCTACCAATGAGGAATATTGTATAAGACCTTCCTCGAGAAGGAATATTATTTGAAAACTTGAATCTACATGGAATCTATAAGTCCACATTATAATGTGGCATCAAAGACCATAAGACCAAACCTTAAGATGGCAATCATACAACTCATATCTTTGTCCAAGCACATAGCTACCTCTAGATCGAGCTAATCAGTTCACATTATCATTCAAACGCCCAGATGCCGCAGACCGAGCTCCTTAGCTCGCCTTATTATCCAAACGCTCAACTGCCATCATATCAAGCTTCTTCGCTTGCATTCACATTTAAAGCATATAGCAGCTTTCATGTCAAGCTTACAAGATGTGGCCAAATTGGCAATTTTATCTATATTGTAGATGAATTGCAAGCAAAGAAAAGATATTCCTACTCCCACAACCTTTTCTTTGACATGCTCAATAAGGCATCTAATGAGGGACAATAATGTCCCTTATATATAGGAAAAGTAAAGGTAAAATCTAGATAACATGAAAATGGGAAACACCAAATGCGAAACGAGAAACAAGAAAACGACATTTTTTAAAAATGTAGGAAATGAAACATGGGGGAAAAGCATAAATCTAAAAAATATGGAGGTATATTTATAAATATTAACATACACACACACACACACACATACACAAAATAATAATAATAATAATAATAATAATAATAATAATAATAATTATTATTATTATTATTATTATTATTATTATTATTATATAAAAGGAAAAATTAAGTCGGGAGTGAATATTTTTATTTAGGGGTTGATTTGGGCAAGCTAATTTTTTTTTTTTAAACTTGGAAATGAGTTTCCAATTTTTTTGAATTAGAGAAACATGCCCGAAACGTGAAAAGTGACTTCCTAAGAGTTTTTGTACAACATAGGATAAAATCAAGATATAACAATCTCTCTATAGACGCTCTCTCTCTCTAACCAATATCTTCTAAAATGGCTCACTGACTTGGGCGTGTGAGGGTTCTCCGGAGGTTAGCTCTCGAGAGCTTTTGACCCTTTTTTTTCTCTGTCTATAAGTTCTACCTCTCATGGACTCCTTCAGTACGGTATGAGACGATTCTAGACTTATCAGTTCAAAAAAATTATACAATTTCTTCTATTATCCTTTCAAAAATTACATATAATTTAGGAAATTTCTTATTTGTTGATGAAAAATCTTTTTTCTCTAAGCTAAAAATTAGCAATCATTGTCAATATAAATAAAACAAATTAAAAAAATTGATTATGAATTTTCTTGCTTATAAATCTTAATTCCTTGCTCATGAGAATTTCACCATTATTAGAATTTAATTGGTTTGGAAATATTCTATTGTATTAGAATTCAATTGATGTTAAAACTTTCCCTTCTAGTGAAAAAAAAAAATCTATTAAAAAAACAATAGCATGATAACTCAGTTGTAAAGTGAAACAATTCGTTAAACTATCGCTTGCAGGTCACATCAATTTTTTAGGGTTACAGTGAGCACGAGATATGTAAAATAATTTGAATTGATTTGCAATAGAAAAATAAACTAAAATATTTGTTATAGAAGAGGAAATTAAAAAAGAAAAAGGAAAGAAATAAAGATGAGATAAACTCTTTTTCTGCTTTTAAGTTCCAAGGAAACAGGGATAATTTTGTGAATTTCATGTTTAAAAATTTCACTACTATGACATTAACAAAAACAGCTCTGACAATAATAATGTTACTCAAAATAAAAATTGATATAATTGAACACTAATATAATAATAAGGGTGGTATCATTAATGTGGTAGTCGCTGATAGATTTTTAGTGTAATAATAATGTAATTATCTCAATTTTTTTATACATAGGAGGGCTAACAAGCCATGGGAAAAAAAAAAATTCAAGATTCTTACTTGTCTAGGCCAAGGGATCCCATGAAATTGTTAGTCAAAAGCTTTTTCACATATGCATAAGGAGAATACACCTCATATACGCCTCTTTGATAAAACAATGCTTCATTAGCTAACTTGTCCGTCACTTGATTAGCCCCTCGATACACATGCTTAATATTAACACTTAATCTCTACGAGTAAAATCCAAGCAAGTTTCATCCAAATTCATGAAGGCCATGATACTTACTATCCCAACAACTAAATTCTCAAATTCAACTCTTAATTAAGGTGAAATTTAATCAAGTCAAATTTATAAAAAATATATATGTATATGGCTACCACAACCTATTATTTATTACCATAAATGTTACCATAAATTACGCCCTTCCCTATGGCTCTATCATCTCTCTGTATACTCTTAATGTTGACCTGATTCAAAATGGCCAAACAAAAATTTTCAAACCGTAATTTTATTGTTATTATCAACCTTCAAAATCCAAAAGGTGAGATATCCAAGCTAAAATTAAAGATTTATATACTCAGATCTTTCGACGTTCTTAATTTGACTATGATAGTTGTATAAATACAAACTTTAGTTCTTTCTCTTTTCTTTTTTCATCTTCTTCTTTTTTCTTTTTTTTTTTTTTTAAGAAAGAACTTAAAAAATTTATTACTCATAATGAAAAATATATCTCAAAACATCTGTCTATAAATTGAGGAGTTACATATAAATCATAGAGGCAAAAACAAGAATGAGCCACTCTTACTAATTTGTGAACAGACACATTCACTTACCTCTTTACAAAAGAAAGTGTAAAATCTTTATCTTGAAATAAAGATATATATTTATGAATCATATCCCCAAACTCAGTAATATCATCTATTGAAGAATGAAATGCATCAACCACCTATTTAGCATCTAACTCAAAATCGACATGTTTCATCTTCTTCACTTTTAGGATCTAAATTTTTAATATTATAACCAAACTATGTTATGATATAAATCTTCAATATTATAATTAAATTATATTCTACCTTGGACAAGTCCTCTCTCAATCAATCGGGATTAACCTATCACAAGCATATATGAAGCACCTTTGCTTGAACTTTTTGTTCAAATTGTGGCAAATCAAATCCATTGACAACATTCATTTAAGTATTTTAGCCGAGAGAGAGTTAGAGCATTTGAGGTGAGATATTACAGTATATTGCAACAGTAGCATAACAAAGCAACTTATATTGCAGTAGCAACAACATATAAGAGTCATTATTAGTTAATAATCAGTTTGTAATTAGTTAGTTGGTTAGTCAATTAGAAGCTCATTTATCTTATTCCTAGTTAGTTATAGAGCTGTTAAGTGGTTTCCTAGCTCATCATATAGTCTTATATATAAGAGCCTTATGTCTTGGAGTTAGCTCCTTGCATCGACTAATCCCCACAGCACTTAGCTCTTAACACGTTAAAAGATGCTAAATAAGCCTTAATGGGTTGTGCTAAAAGCAAAGGAACACAAAGAGATTAAAATGTATAAGTATATTGCACTTAAAGTGTGTGTACAAAGAGCTTTGAACATACAAGGCATCCAATGTAATATTTACAAATAAGGGGTAGGGCTATTTATAGTTGTTGGCCTCCCAAATGTGTGGCTACAATTCTTTCTCTAGAATTTTCTAAGTCTTAGGAAAGTGTTAGGAAACTTCCTTGGTTCTCCTTCAAGCTTTGCCTTAAGCCTATTGAAGTCTCTAGATCTCTCTTGCCTTCACTAGGCCTTCTAGTCATGCCAAAGTCAGTTGCCCCATGAAGCCTAGCTACTGCCCATCTTACTAGCATGTTCTAGAATGTTCCAGAGCATGCTGGCACCATCTAGCGCATACCGGCATATTCAAGCGCATTCTGGCTGCCAATAGAGGTTAGATATGCAAGATCTCTAGGCAATTCTGGAATCTTCTCGTGCAAACATGCTTGTACTGATGATGCTGCTTGCTCGCCCATCACCCTGCTGGTAGGCCTATTGGCTATCACTAGTGCTAGTTAGCTTGCTGGTTAGCATGCTGGCACACCTAGCATCAAGGGACTCCACCAATTGTTGGCTTGTTAAGCAATTTTTCATACCATCAGCCTATTCGTTGGCCAAGGCAGATTGCCATAGGCCAAATGCTCGCAATTTAACTAACCAAGTCCGTGTGGATCATAACACTTAGCTCTATTTCATTCAATAATAAAAGAAGTAATGTATATTTCATTCAATAATAAAAGAAGCAATGTAGTCTTCAGTTTCTTCACATGAGATAAGGAGAAGGGATGAAAATTGGGTGGTTGGTTTGGGTATGGGTTAGGTAATTAAGAATTCAAGTTGTTTCGAGTATAATATTATTTATAAGATGATTTCATGTTATTGGTAGATTGGGTTATGTATGTATCAACTAGATTTTCAAAAAGAGATTTTGGGTAAAATATAGAGTTAATTTTGATTTATGAGTTTCGGATTATATCACTTATAATATTATTTTTCTTAAAACAAAAATATTTTGAAAATAAAATCTTCAATTGTAATTTCAAACAAAATAATATATTAAAAAAGATAGATAAAGTTAATCATAATATATATTATAAGCATTTAAAAAATTTTATTTTTAACTCTTGAATTTGACAATATTAGTGTCTAATCTTAACTTTTTATTTATTTTTTATAAATGTAAATAATATTATATTAAGCCTATCATTTAACCAATCAAAATTATTTATTTATTTTTTATAAATGCATAAAATATATCAAATGGATTAGTGTCAATTTTTTTATTATTTTTATTTATAAATTTCAATTAAATAACACCCATATTCAAGCAAGATGAAAAAAAATAAGTTAAAAGAAATTAAATTGAGTTGAGTGTTTAATGATAAAAATAATTTATTGGTGAAACAAAACTTTTTGTAATATCATAAATGTTTTTTTAATACTTTGAAATTTATTTAAAAAAAATATTTTTATTAATTTATATCATATCGAATAGTTCAGATTTTGATTCGATTCGAAATGAATTATCATATCTAGTTATCATAATTTACAAGTTGGATCCTGATTTATCATATCTAGTTATCATAGATATATATAGGTGGGGCGTTCATTGGAAATTTTTTATTTTTCCTTTTGGCGTGATGCACTAAAAAAAAATAATAATTTTTTTAAAAAAATCGTAATTGTATTCAAACTTTTTAAGATAGGTAATTTTATTTTAATTTTAAAATTTAGTTGCCATTATACTCGATTGATAAAATAAAGATAAAAATTAATTAATCATACATGTTATCTTTCCTAATAACTTATCATTAAATTCAATTTTATTATAACTTTCCATTATTTTCTTCTTAATTACAAGTAAAGTTAGAAATTGAAAAATTTTCAATAACGAACTGAAATTTTGATGATTCTAAAATCAATGAATCCGTCACGACTTGTAAATATAAAATACTTATCTTGATTTATTCCAAAATATTAGAACAAGTCAGTTTAGGTATTTAGAGATAACGGATCGGAAAAATCTAATTTAGATCTCAAAAATTTCATATCTAAATATCTAATTCAATGAGATTTATGCAAAATTTATTATAGAAACATATGACAGAAAACATGCATAATATAACAATAGTGCAAAAAACACACTAAATAACTTAACTACTTATTACAATACAATCACACTTATACTACTTATTACAATACAATTATACTTACGATTATCACTTTTCACATTGTTTAATGCTCAAATGTTCAGTATTTCAAGTTCAATTACTTACGCTACTTGTTACAATACAATTATACTTACAATTATTACTTATCACATTATTCAATATTCAAGTGTTCAATACTTCAAGTTCAATTCAATTCATTGCTCAAATTGGAGAAAGAGAATAGGTTACTTGTCTTTGCATTTCTGTATGGATGAAGACTAGACAAACAGTCAAACCATGCATCAACTGAGAACCCATTGTACCCACTCTTTGACTCAATAGGAGCCTGAATAGGAAGGCAGATAATGACACTGTGGGCATTAGGCAATCAAGATCAATTTCATAGCAGCAACAAAATGCAAGCAATCAAGAAACAGTAGGCAAGTAAGTGTCAGGAGGAAAAAGTAGCAGACAAGCAAATTAAAGATGCAATAACAAAAGGCCAGCAACCCAGCATAGAGTCATAAATTGATTACAAATCAGCAAACCATAAAACATATATCAACTCAATGTAAATAAGATTGAATTCAAAGTTATTAAGGTTGAACTTGATTTTATTAAAAATGAACTCAATATTAATAACATGGAATTCAGTGTTAAATTCAACATTATTAAGGTAGAATTCAATTGTATTTAAGTTGAACTCAACTCCATTAAAGTAAAACTCAATATTAGAAATGTTGAATTCAACATTAATAAGGTTGAAGTCAACATTACTAAAAGTGAATTCAACTTTGTTAAAGTTGAACTATTCAAAACTCAACCTTATTAAGTTGAGTTCAACATTAATAACGTTGAATTCAATATTATGATGGTTAAACTAAACTTCATTAAAGTTGAACTAGATGTTAATAATATTGAATTCAATATTAATAAGGTTGAATTCAATGTTATTAAGGTTGAACTCAACTATATTAAAGTTGAACTACTCAAAACTCAACTTTACTAATGTTGAGTTCAACGTTAATAATTTTGAATTCAATGTTATTAACTTTTTTTTTTTAATCCATGAAAGGGCTCATTAGGCTGTGGGCTATACAATAGGAGGTAGCCATCTCCTTACACTCACCATAAAGATGAAATCTCACTTAGTGCAGAGAAGAGAATTTGAACCCAAAACCTCTCACTCCCAAGAGCAAATGTTTTTGCCACTTAAGCTAGGTTTCAAGTATAATTCAATATTATTAATTTTAAACTCAACTTTAACATAATTAAATTCAACCTTATTATCATTGAATTCAATTTTAATACAGTTGAACTACTCGAAACTCAACTGTATTAAATTTAAACTCAACAACAATATCAAAAATTATCAAAAAATATTAAATATAAATTTACAGGTTTCAACTTGTAAATCAAATATCAACCAACGTTTTTGGAACCACACTCTCCAATATGTTTGGTTTTTGCAAGACACCAGCAAAATATAATTGTGTATTAATCACATTATGTATTGTACAAAAATGAAAAAATTGAATTGATATTTAAAAGTTAACAGGAAAATATGTACATTTTTCAAATTTTCAAGTTCTGAGAATGTTTTTTCAAAAGTAATAGGTTCGTTGCTTTCTCTTAGTCAATCTTGGCAGCAAATTAGTACCTCAATAGTTGTAGGAGTCAAAGAGCTCCTAAATAGGTCTAAAGTCCTCTAATCAGTGCTAAATACTGACTCACTTGCTATAGTTGCACATTGTACAACCAACACATTACTTGCAATCTTATGCAGCAAAGGAAATCTCATTGCGTTCACTTTTCACCATCATAAGAGGTTGAAATCAATAACAAACAGTTCCTCCTTCTCCTCCAAATATATATCTAGCTCAAAGTTCTTAACCATATGACTCTATTTTGCTTTTTAAATGAAATATGGGTCAATATCATTATCTTTTATATTGCCCTCAAGTGTGATATGAGTAATAGACTTTGATGTACTTGATTCTAGTTGATCATTTTTTGCTTTGTGCTCATTGATTATCTCATGTAGAGCCCTTTTAACCCTAGATATCAATTTTGTAGCATTTACCTCATCATAATGTTGAGTGTACTTAACATTTAAGTACCCCACTTTATACTTAAGATCTAATACCACTACAACAAATAGATTCACATTCACTTTATCTAAACTAACCCAGTATTTATCAAATTTGGCTCTCATGTGGTTGCCCAAAACTGCAAAATCAGAATTAGGGCTACTCTCATACAACTCTAACTCTCGAAGTATTATAACAATTTCAAGAAAGTATAAATTAGAGGTAGAGTATAAAGTACTGGAAATTTTGTAGATAACATCATAAAATTTCTTTAGAAACATAGTAATTCTCTTTGCATTATCCTAGTCAACCTTATTTGGCAACTCCTCTTCAAAGTCAATTATTAACTTATGATCTATCTTTTGCATATTTTCAAATGCTGCCTGATACCCTACTGTAGTTTATAACATATGATAGATGGAATTCTATCTTATTAGACTATCTAAATATAATGATGCTTTACTAGGGATATTAATTTCATAACAATACTACTAAAGAGTTCTTTTCTTTGTGAGTTGCTCCTAATATATACTATCACATCCCTAATTCTAGAAATTGCCTTCATAACAAACTCCATTCCATTCCTTACAATCAATTGAAGGATGTGAGCATAACACCTCATATGAAATGCATCCCCACTAAAATAAATGCATCTTTTTTCATTATTTTTTTTTCAATAACATGACAGCAGTGTCATTGCTTGATGCATTTTCATTTGTAATGCACATGACTTTACTAATCCGCACTCTTTTATGTAAAAAATCAATTGCATTCCTAATGGTCATTCCCTTATGACTTTTAATGACAAGTATTTAAATTTTATATACAAATTCCATTCATTATCAATAAAATGTGCAGTCAACCACAAATAAGACAAGTTTTGAATACTTATCCATATATCAGTTGTTGAAGAGACTCATTGAGAATTACTGCCAATAAATGCTTTCAATTTTTTTTTTTCATTTACAAATAACCTAAAACAGACCTTAGCAATAGTGATTCTAGATGGAATGACAAAAACCGGACAAATGGTCTCACAAAATTTCTAAAATCAGCTCTCTCTACAAATCTAAAAGAATAACTCATTACTGACTATCATTTTTACAAAAGCTTTCTACTAGTTTGCTAGTCAAAAGTCCATGCACTTAACTTTTTTTTTATCTCCAAAAGGACCTTTTGAAATGTCAGAGTACTCTGACTCTTATCTTTCCCAGCCCTATGTGACTCAATAAGTGCTTTTTTATCTGGAAACTTTTTACAAGTTTTCCTTAAGTGTTTCTAAATTTCAAAAGTGCCTTGGGCACTTTTCCCTTAATAATCCCTCCCACATTGCACACACTAATCCCTCCTAGTCTTATTTCCCTTAGTGTCATACAACTTCTCAAAATGATTCCAATTGAAGACCTAGTCCTTTCATTATTATGAGTTCTAGAGTCAATCGGATTACCTACTATTTGATGCCTAGAAGATCCAATTTGTATATGATCATCATTAGATCTACTGACTTCATGTGGAGATTGAAGGTATGTAATATCTTCAAGAGATGAAGTTGAATCTCTTGCATTTGCTAAGTAATTCGTGTAATAACAGCCAGTGAGGGCATGCCTCTTATTGTATGAGATTTAGATAGTTTCCTTTCCCCACTTGCTCTTCCTATGTTAGCCCTTTTATTATAAAAACATAAATTGAAATCAGTAAACAAAATTAAAATACAGTACAATAACAATACATTTCATTAATTCATTTCATAATAAAATTTCACACTAAACACTTTGACATTTATCAATGTTAGGATTACAAAGAGTAAACATAACAGAATAATCAAACTACTACTTTTGATATCTCCATTCTCCAATAAAGCAATCAACTCCAATACATTAAATTCATCTATATATGGCTCCCAAAATCTATAATACCACAACAATCACAATGAAAATATAATTTATTAGGATTTTTCCTGAAGACTCTGATATCTTAATCAAAGCCTTTCTACTACGGTTACATCACTAATTCCTAAATTAATCATACTTCCATTCACATAGTAGCTTCTGCCACCTCATGTCTCCTATTAAAGTTAAATTCCATGGACTTTCAACTAACAACTCTTAGTCCTGTCAAGGTACAAGGGTGATGTTCTTTGAATAAGGTTTCTTTCTGGATTCAAGTGGAAGGTATACCACCCAAGGCGATGTCAGTTCTAGTTGCACGTAATATTAGAAATATCATTGGGAATTTTATGGCCTATGACGAGTGCTCTTTATTGATAAAAAATTATCTGAGAATTTTAGTGGAACCTGATGTGACTAAACCTTTAATGCGTGGAATGAATTTCAAAGCTGCTAAGCTACTATTTAGTTACCATTTTGTTACAAAAAATTATTGTCATTTTGTTTCAATTGTGGAATCATTAGGCATGGCAAAACTCATTGTGAATATCTCTTAGACCACTTAGAATTGGCCACCATACTAAGACAGTTTGACTCCAGTTTGAGAGCAATGATAGGTTGTGCCCGCTTACAAACTGGAAAATCGGTGAACCTATGGATTTGTGAGGTAGTGCACATGCGAAGAAACTTTTGATAAGATTGCTAATGTTGGTACCAATGTGAACTCTTAAAAGACCAGCACATAGGCTAGTTTGGACAATGATGGCGCTACTCATAACATGCCAGCAACTGAAATTATTGCATTGCCTATTCCAACTTTGGTGCCTGTGGGCCAGATGTGTACTAGACTAGTAAATCAATTAGATATGATGGGTCAGAAAAAGAGGAAGCTTATAAAAGCAAGTGGGATCACAGAGTTAGCACAACTTTTTGAAAGTTCCTTACAACAACATAATACCATGTTTGTTAGTTTAAATTTTAAAGGGGCGGGTTTTGCTCTGCAGGTTTGCCAATAGCCATGAGTTTGTTAGTCTAGAATTGTAGAGGGCTTGGAAACCCATATACAATTTCATCATTTGAAAGCCTTGGTCAAAGAAAGGCGCCCATTGTTTTTGTTTTTGATTGAAACTATATGTAATGATGCTTGTTTTGATAAAACAGAACGTGCTCTTGACTATTTGAATTTGTTTTCATGTTTTTGATGATACTAATTGGCTGTTTGGGCTTAATATGGTATGAGGACATTATCATATATATGTTGTCCTTTTCAACTTTCTATGTCGATGATAAGGTGGAAGCTATTGGTGGTATGCCTTGGCGATTATGTGGTCTTTATAAAAATCCAAATAAAAATCTCAGAGCCAACTTATAGGCTCTTTTATGTCATTTAAGAGATAATAGTTCATTAGCGTGGCTTATTGGTAGAGATTTCAATGAGATTATGTATGAATTTGAGTAAAGGGGAGGGGGAATTCATCATTCTTCTTTAATTCAGGCTTTCCAACAGGTTGTTTTAGACTGTGAACTTATTGATCTTGGCTTTGAGGGTCATACATTCACTTGAGAGAGTGGTTGGAGGCTTTGCAATTTAATTGAGGAAAGGCTTGATAGATTTTTTGTGTCTGCTAATTGGGTTGACTTGTGTCCTACTTATAGAGTGTCTCATTTGCCTTGCTTGGCTAGTGATCACTGTGTTTTATTTCTTTCTTGTTTTAATAAAAAGAGATTTTGGGGGGCCACTCGTCAGAAGCTATTTGATTGTCTGTGGTTGAACAATGTTGAGTGCCACAATAAGGTTACTAGTGCATAGATCTACATGGGTAGTACGTCAATATTATGCATAAGTTAGCCTCGTGCATGTCACGATTGGATCATTAGGGATGTGCTAAAAACTCTAAACTATTAAAGGCCATTAACACTTGTTATGAAGAACTTACTGAGTTGAAAAAAAGTTCTCTTCCTCATGAGGCTAGTCATGTGGAAGACCTTAACAATCTTATGAACCAACTCCTTTTGGATAATAAGCTCTATTGGCAGCAAAGGTCGAGGTGTTTATGGTTAGAGGGAGATAAAAATTCCTGTTATTTTCACATGGTAGCTACTCATAGTCTAAAGTGTTTATTTGATGGGGATAGTAGGTGGGTTACAAGTGATGTAGATATGGGGGTTGTAGATTTGATTACTTTCATCATCTATTTACTTTTGATGGCTCTTCCATTGACTCTCTAGTTCTTGCTAGTATCCAACACCGGGTCCAAAATGACCATAATGAGCTTTTGCTTAAGCCTTTTACTGTAGATGAAATTACCTCTGCTCTTGCTCAAATGAATTTGCATAAAGCTCTAGGACTAGATGGCTTGCCAAGTATATTTTATCTGTGCTTTTGGGATATTTTGGATAGAGATGTTATTCAAACGTGCTTAGATGTTCTTAATAGGGCTCCTTTTCCACCAGGTTTCAATCATACCAATATTGTTTTAATTCCAAAAGTTAAAAGCCCAGTTTGAATGATGGAGTTACATCCCATTAGTTTGTGCAATGTTTTTTATAAGCTGGTCTCTAAAGTGATAGTGAATCGTATGAAGAATATTTTGCCATCTTTAGTGTCGGAGGAGCAGAGTGCTTTTGTTCCTTAACAGTTAATCACGGATAATGTTTTGTTGGGAGTAGAGGCGGTCCATACTTCAAATAATAATTTGGCGGGCTATGGTGGGATGTTAGCAACGAAACTTGATATGTCAAAGGCTTATGATAGATTGGAATGGGTCTTTATTCAATAGATTCTTCATCATTTGGGATTTGCACCTACCTGGGTGGAGTTGGTGATGCACTGTGTCACTTCTATCTACTACTATATTGTTTTGAATGGTGACAAAGTAGGAGATGTGTTTCTTACTCGAAGAGTTTGGCAGGGTGATCCTTTATCATCATATTTATTTATTTTAAGTGCAGATGCTTTGTCTAGCATATGAGCTCAAGCTCAAGTATAGTCTCATCTCACTGGCTTAACACTTACTCCCAATGCTCCTGTTATTTTGCATTTGTTTTTTGCGAATGACAGTCTTGTATTTTTCAAGGTAGATCCTAGAGAGGTTTTTGAATTGAAGCGTATTTTGAAGCTGTATGAAGCAACTTTAGGTCAGTTGGTCAATCCGGAGAAATCCAGTACCTTATTTGCCAAATCGATTTCTCATGCTAGACATAGTCATTTTTTATCTGCTTTTGGTTTGGCAGTTCCATTTTTTCAGGGTCTTATTTGGGTCTTCCTTTAGTTATTGGGAGGTCGAAGAAAGCAGTCTTTGGATATCGCCGAAACAAATTTTGAAAGAAATTATTATCTTGGAAAAATAGGATGCTCTCTATGGCAGGAAGGGGCGTTATGCTCAAAACTATCATTCAAGCAGTGTCGGCTTATTCAATGAGTGTGTATTTGCTACCTTATCCACTATATATGAGCTCCAAAAAATAATGAATTCATATTGGTAGGGTTCAACACCTAGCATGCGAAGGCATATTCATTGGTCATCTTGGGATAAATTGTGTTTCAAAAGCAAGTGAAGGCTTGGCTTTTCATAATCTTATATAGTTTAATCTTTCTATGCTTGCAAAGCAATGTTGGCGTATGTTAGTGAATGAATCAACACTAATAACTAGGGTATTTAAAGTTGAATATTTCTCGCAGTCTAGTATTTTGGAAGTTTCAGTGCCACGGCAAGCCAGTTACTGTTGGAGGAGTTTAATGGAGGTTGTTCCTTTACTAGCTCAAGCATTGATTTGGTGTGTTAGAAATGGGCAACATATTTCTATCTAGAATGACCAATGGTTACTGATGCCTACTACTTTTTGGGTCATAACACTAAGACCTTTGCAAATGGATGTTGATGTTATCGTAGATTTGATTGAGGGATGGCAGTGGAACTATTCCTTTAATCTAGCAGGTTTTTCTTCCTAGGGATGTTGAATTAATTGTTGCAATTCCACTAAGTAGAGAGGATGTGGAAGATACTCAAGGCTGATTTTATACAAAGGATGGGTATTATATAGGTTATTGGCTAGCAATGTCCTAACTTGAATTTCACATGGCTTTTGGTAGTCAGCCTATAGAACTTTGGAAGGTCATTTGATCATTGGATAGTCCAGAGAAACATAAGGTTTTCTTATGGAGATTATTGCATGGGTTCATTCCTACAAACCTCACTTTGCTCAACAAAAAGCTTAGTATTGACCCTTTATGCTTATTATGTGGTAAGGAGCTTAAGAGTATCTCTCATGTACTTTTTACATATGAGTATACTATTTTATACTGGGAAGCTTCACTAATACGTGCTAAATTACCTATGATGTCTGATTCTATGTTGGAATGGATGGCTTTGTTTTTTGATAATCTAAATGCAAGTGAGACAGCAATTGCCACAGCCATTTTGGAGAGTATTTGCTGAAGTCGAAACTGATGGTTATGGGAGGAATTCAAGGTGGAGCCATGTGCAGATTTCGCAGGCTAATATGCGGGAGCAGAGTACCTCATTTCATCAATGAACTGTCAATGCTCAAAGAATTGAGAAATGGACCAAATCGCTGACTGGTTGCTACAAAATGAACGTTAACGTAGGTATGAACTTCTAGTTGATGTCACGATATGATCTTTAGAGGTTGTGACTGACATGCAGTTAGATTGAAATCCAACCACACAAGCCTAACTATACTATAATAAGGATACAACACTATATGGTTTTAATTCAAAGTATGAAGTTGACTCGTAAACTTATTAAATCCCACAATTATAAATTCCATAACCAACTTAAATGACAATATAAAGAAAAACAAATTAATAAGTAATAACATATCTAGATATCTGAATACTTATAAATAGTTTTAAACTACTCAAAGACAGTACAAATAAGTAAATAAAAAAAAATAAGTCCAAAGTCCTAATAGTTGGAAAATCATCTAGAACGGAATGACAAATAGATGCTTTTAGACCTAGCATTGCTTCAAGAATGAAAGATGAGCTAAGCCTGACCAACACCAAGGGTCTGCAAAACAATTATCTGAAGAGGAATGAGTATATACCATTTTGCTTAATGAGAACACGTGTGGTGGGGAATTTTCTAACAATTTATTTGCATCAAGTTAAATAATTTTGTCATCAAGTGCAAATCAAACATTTCACATGACAATAAGATCAGTCACAAATATTGCACAACAAGTATTTTCTTACACTTAACAAGATCTTAAATAATATGTTTACATTATAACTCATATAATACATTCGATAATAGCATAAAGTTCATTTTTTATTATAGCAATTACACCAACTCAACTATTATCGAAGAAATTTACAAACACAATATAGAATGGGAAAGACCTTGTGGGACTTGTCATTTAGCATATAAGGCATTGAGTCCAAATACCATTAACAATGGGACACTGGAAATAGGCCCAGTATGCACATATAACATATAAGGTAGTTTTGCCCGAATCATAAAATAACCAAATATACCCCAGGTGCACCATGGGAAGCCCAAGTCATTGTCTTATCCGAATAGAATAAATATTGTCTCAATACAATAACAATTCACATCGATAAACCACATCAATTATTTCATACAATTATGTCACATATAAAGGCATGCATTCTTTTGTTCCCTGACTTATAATATAAGCAATACAAACATCAATCATATTATCAAACAATTATTTAGTGCTAGTTATCGATTTAACACACGTGTCCTTAATTGAAGCAAATTAATCAAGCGATGACACCAAATTTATTGGTTCTGCTGATTAGCTAATTTTTCACCTAAATACACACATATTTTACAATGATTATCCTTAAATTTTGATGTAAATATGAATCAAATGCATCTAATTATCATAGGTTTCATGAAATGTAAGTGTTATGCAACACAACACTATAATCCAAATATTTTTCTTCTAGTTTCGATCATAGACAGAAGTAATTTTATTTCCTCTAAACCTCTCATAAGTATTTCAAATAAATTCAAATTTTAAATATAATTAGCCAACCCATATTTAAATCTATCCATCAGAAAATCATTTACTTTGGACTTAATTAGGGACTCAAGAAAAGTATCCCAAATACTATTGTCGAAAAACCGACTGAACATTGATACCAGAAAATAAAAATTTTACGAACCTATATAAATGTTCTCCAAAATTTATGAAATTTTAACAAGATTTCCTTAACATACCTAATTAAATTTCATTAAAATTTCACACTAATTGGATATCATTTGGACCTCCAAAGAATTATTTTTCTAAACTGACTTGTGTAAATTTTCTTACCAAATAATTATCACATTATTCTTAACTTTATTCGATCCGACCATTGGATCATCTCCAAAATTAAATATGATAAAAATAACATCTAATTGAAAGTAATATCAAAATTCCACCGTTAAATTTTATCTCAAAAATTTATTATAAATTTTTGAAATTACTGGTCATCTAATATATACATAGCTAGCCCAATTTTAATTCATGAACCAACTTTAACATATTCTTCTACAATCTCCAATTAAATCAAAAACCAAATATACAAATTAATGCTAATAAAATAGATAAAAACAACGGCTTACCTTAAATAATCAAAATTTTGAAATAAATCCTTTAAGAGCATCAGAGATCCTGATTATTTTCTTCAAACATCATATGATGCATTCTTAATTCTTACATCTCAATTCAGTATTTTTTTTTTAATGGCTGAACTTCAATACAATTCCTAATCTCCTCATACTATTGCACACACACACAATATTTCTTAACCTAATATGCCTAATATACAACAACACACACTTCACACTTCACACACACACAATATATATATATATATATATATATATATATATATATATATATATATATATATCTTATTCACGTGCACACACACACACAATTCTTAATTTCCTATCATTAGCACAAACACACATATATATTATATATTATAATGTAAGGTAAATTAATGCATGTATAATACACACAACTTAATTAACATATATTATAATATAAACTAATTTAATACATATACTTACAAATATTGTAGATAAACTTTAGTATATTAATAAATGTCTACTATATATTTATAATTAAATTAAACTCACCACCATAATTTTCACTCTTAACTTTTATTTAAATAATAATAATTAAAAATATAATTATAATTAAAAATGTTCTCAACTAAAAATTGGGAATTTCACAATATAACCCCCTCACTGAAATTTTGTCCTCAAAATTTGCTATGTATATATAAAAAAGAAATAATTTTACTAGCAATATGCATTCAATTAACCCATATATCATATAAATAATAGACAATGTAATAGCAAAAAAAATGAGTGAATAAGTGACATAAGCAAAACAAATGAACAAATGATTTAAAATTCAGGTTTCATATTCTCTCCCCCTTATCAAGATTTCGCCCCCGAAATCATATCACATACCTAAAGAATCAAACAAGTGTGGATATCGAGCTTTCATAAGCTCCTCTGCTTCCCAAATACATTCCTCCACTAAATGGTTTCTCCAAAGCACTTTAACAGAAGCTACTTCTTTAGAGCGGAGCTTCCTCACTTGTCGATTTAGGATGGCTATTGGTTGCTCCTCATAAGGACCATCCTCATGAATCTCCACTGTCTAGTGTGATAAAACATGGGTAGGGTTGGAAACATACCGCCATAATATAGAAACATGAGAGACTGGATGTATAGAAGCTAACTCTAGAGAAAGAGCTAACTTGTAGGTGACTTTACCAACTCTATCCAATACCTCATATAGGCCAATATACCTTGGTGCTAATTTTCCTTTCTTTCCAAATCGCAATACACCCTTAATGGGTGAAATCTGAAGAAATACTTTATCTCTAACTGTAAACTCTAAATGTCTTCTTTTAAGATCTGAATAACTCTTTTGCCTACTAAAGGCAGTTTTAATCTTGTCTTGAATTAAAGGAACTTTAGTAGTAGTATATTATAATAATTCAAGACCCTCTATCCTTCTCTCACCAACATTTTCCCAATACAAAGGGGTTCTACACCTCCTACCATACAATGCTTCATATGAAGCCATCCCAATGCTAGCTTGATAGATATTATTATATGCAAACTCCACTAAAGGAAGGTGATCATCCCAACTACCCTTAAAGTCTAAAATGCATAACCTCAACATGTCTTCTAATATTTGAATAGTCCTCTCAGATTGCCCATTAGTTTAAGGATGAAAGGCAATACTAAGGTCTAGTCTAATACCTAAACCCTTTTGCAATTTTTGCCAAAATCTTGAAGTAAACTGTGGCCCCCCTATCAGAGACAATAGATACAGATACCCCATGAAGACAAACTATCCTATCAATGTAGAGTCTAGCATATTGAGCTACATTATAAGTTGTCTTAACAGGTAAGAAATGAGCATACTTAGTTAATCTATCCACACCTAAATGGAGTCATACCCCTTAACAATTTTAGGCAACCCAACAATAAAATCCATGCAAATCCTCTCATATTTCCATTCAGGTAAGGGTAAGTCTCCCAACAACCCAGCAAGTTTTTGGTGTTCACATTTAACCTGTTGACAAGTTAAACACTGGGATACATATTCTGCTATATGGTTTTTCATACCACTCCACCAATACAACTGTTTTAAGTCTCTATACATCTTGGTTGAACCTAGATGGATTGTATACCTCGAGTTCTGAGCTTCTTTAAGAATCTCTAACCTTAAATTATCCACATCTAGCACACATAATCTACCCTTATATCTCAAAACACCATCATTATCAATATGAAATTCTTGCATTTTACCTTCTAGTGTCCCCTTCCTAATCTCTTCAAAGTTCTTATCTTTACTATGAGCTTCTTTTATCCTTTCCAACATGACTGGTCTCACCCTTAAGTGAGCTAAAAGTATACCCCTATCTGACATATGAAAACTCACACCATCATCCCATATCTCATAAAGTTCTCTAACTAAAGGTCATCTTACTAAAGAAATATGAGATAAGCTACCCATTGACTTCCTACTAAGATCATCAACTACCATATTTGCTTTCCCAGGATGATATTGAATGTTATAATCATAATCTTTTAAGAACTCTACCCATCTCCTTTGTCTAAGGTTCAATTCCTTTTGGTTATACACATATTTGAGATTCTTATGGTCAGTGAAAATCTCACAAGTGACCCCATACAAGTAATGTCTCCATGTCTTAAGGGTAAAAACTACTACAGCCATTTCTAAATCATGAGTGGGGTAATTTTGCTCGTGCTCTTTAACTGTTGAGAAGCATAAGCCACAACCTTATCATTTTGCATCAACACACATCCCAAACCTACCCTTGAGGCATCACAACATACAACAAAGCCCTCTGACCCCTCACGTAACACTAAAATAGGTGAACTAGTTAATCTTTCCCTAAGAGTGATGAAGCTCTCCTCACACTTGTCATCCCAAACAAACTTAACACCCTTCCTAGTTAACCTTGCAAGTGGTGCTGCTAACCTCGAGAAGTGTTTCACAAACCTCCTATAATACCCAACTAAACCCAAGAAACTACTAATCTCAGTAAATGCTTTAGGTTTGGCTAATCTAGAACTACCTCCACCTTCTTAGGATCCACTCTTATGCCCTCAGCTGAGATCACTTGCCCTAAGAAAACCACAGTATCCAACCAAAACTCACATTTGGAAAATTTAGCATAAAGCTTATGTTCTCTTAAGGTTTGTAGCACTAACCTCAAATGCTCTCTATGTTCTTCTTCACTCTTAGAATAAACCAAAATATCATCTATAAAAACCACCACAAACCTGTCTAAATACTCACTAAACACCCTATTCATCATATCCATAAATGCAGCTGGTGCTTTTGTCAACCTAAAAGACACCACTAAGAACTCATAATGCCTATATCTAGTACGGAAAGTTGTCTTTGGTATATCTCTCTCCTTAATCCTCAATTGATGATAACCCGACCTTAAATCTATTTTAGAAAGACACTTAGCCCTTTGTAATTGATCAAATAAATCATCAATCCTAGGTAAATGATGCCTATTTTTTCACAGTCACCTTATTCAACTGTCTATAGTCTATGCATAATCTCATTGACCTATCATTCTTCTTCAAAAATAAGACTAGAGCTCCCTAAGGTGAGGTAATCGGCCTAATGAATCCCTAATCTAGCAAATCCTGCAATTGCTCTCTTAATTCTTTAAGCTCTGCTAGTGCCATCCTATAAGGTGGCATAGATATAGGGTTAGTTCCTAGTACTAAGTCAATGAAAAACTCTACATCTCTCCTAGGTGGTAACCCAGACAAATCATCTAAAAAAATATTCTAAAACTCCCTCACCACAGGCACATCCCTCAGACTATGCTCCTCTACCTTAACATCCCGTATAGATACTAAATAACTCTGACATCCCTTCCTTATTAACCTACGAGCAGCTATAGATGAAATCAGTGAACTCGGTCCATAACTTCTAGAACCTTGAAATACTAATAACTCCCCACTTGGTCTAGTAAAAGTCATCGTTTTGGCCTTACAATCTACATTAGCCCTATGAGTAGCCAACCAATCCATCCCTAAAATCACATCAAAGTCTAATATTCCTAGCAAAACCAAATCACTAGGTAACTCCACATTCTCTATACTAACAATACATCCTTGGAAAATTTGTGTAGTCACCACAAGATCCCCAATAGGTATAGCAACAGATAATGGTTCATTCATAGCAATAGATTTCATAGGTATCCTGGATGCAAAACTAGGTGATATGAATGAGTAAGTGACTCTAGGATCCATCAATACATATGCATCTATAGAACAAATAAAAAGTATACCTTGCACCACATCATTATTCTGCTGAGCTTGCTGATGATTAAGGTTGAAAACCCTAGCTTGTCCTTGCATTCTACCCTAGGCACCTTATTAGTGACCCTGCTGGCCTTTATCCATTAAACCTAAACCTTCATGTTCGCTCCTATTATTTCCATACCCTTTACCTCCTCCATTACCTCTACCTATTGGTGGTCTAGGGCCCCTATTATCCCCTTGAGCTGGTCTTTTAGGACAATTCTTAATAAGATGATCCATCTGGCCACACCAAAAGCATCCCCCATTAGTCAATCTATACTGCCCACCATGCACACATCCATAAGTAGAGCAATGTCCTAATGCTGCTACCTGTAATGGTTTAGAGCCTTACTGACCCATCCAAGGTAAGCTCTGCTGCCTATGTTGCCCCTGATACCCATGGCCTCTACCCTATCCTCCATTGAAATTTCCCTTATATTGTTGTTGTTGTCCAAAACTACTTTGCCCCTCAAACCTCTACCTTTTCCTACCCTGATCTTTGTTTGAGTCATAATTGTGCTCCCCCCTCTTTAATTTCTTCCTAGCTTTTAACATCAAAGCATCGTCAATCGCCATATGCAACTCAGTATACCTTTGAGGTGCAATGTGATTAAACAACATATCATTTAGCCCATTTATGAATCCCTCTATGATAAAAGCCTCACTCTGAACTAAATGTGTAGCATACTTCCTAAGCTTTTGAAATATCTTCAAATATTCATTCACAATCCTACCCTCCTATTTAAGAGTCTTAAACTCAATTGCCTTTCCTTTTCTCACACTTTCTGGTAAAAACATGGCCAGAAATCTCCTTTTAAACTTTTTCCACTCAACCACCCTACCTACTATATTACTTTTATACTAAATACTAGCAATTTCCTTCATCTGAAACCCAGCTAATTCAATAGATCTCCTATCACTGCACCTAAGCGTCACACATATCCTTCTCACCTCATCTATAAACCACATAGGATCATTTGAAGATATGTTTTTAAATACAGGTGGATTCACTCTAGTAAAATTCCATAATGGTACATTATCACCTATGCCGCCTCCCCCTACTCCATCTCCCTTAACAACCTCATGCACCTCTCTTTGGTTTACCAACTCTATAGCCCTATGCACTCCCTCAGCCATAACCTCCATAGACTTCTAGATAGACTCTAGACTCCTCAGATAAGCCTTATGGTTCATTCCTGCAGTTGGTGCCACTACAAGTGGTATAGGTTCCTCTCCCTTGACCATAGGTTCTCTCTCATCTATAAGTTCTTCACCATCTTCAAGTTCATTTACTATTGGCTCTTCTATGTTAGCATTTGGGTTCACTGGTGCCACATTAGTGGTTGTAGCTCTAGTTTTAGCTCTAGTTATAGCTTTAGTTATGGCTCTAGCTACAACTCTAGTTGTTTTAGTGGCTCGTCTAGTTCTAGTATTTGTCTTCTTAAGTCTGCCTCTCCCTTTTTTGGTTAGGGTTGGCTACTCCTGCTCTAGAGCTAGTTGCTTCTGCTCTGTACCCTTTATATTCTTCCTTCCTCTAGCTGATACTTGAGCATTAGACTCTACCAGCTCAGCTTGCCTTAATGATTGATCAACCATAATTGTAAAACCTGAAAGAAGGGTTTCAAAATTGTAAACACAGAAAAGAGGCAAATGATGACTCAAATGACGAAACACTTAATAATTTCCGGGCTTCTAACTAGGCTCTGATGTCATTTTTGTCACGACTTAATCCTAGAGGTTGTGACCTGCGTGTAGTTAGACTGAAATCCAACCACACAGGTCTAACTATACTATAATAAGGATATAACGCTATATGGCCTTAATTCAAAGTATGAGTTTGACTCGTAAACTTATTAAATCCCACAATTATAAATTCCATAACTAACTTGAATGACAATCTAAAGGAAAATAAATTAATAAGTAATGGCATATCTAGAAATCTGAATACTTATAAATAACTTTAAACTACTCAATGACAGTATAAATAAGTGAATAAAAAAAACAATAAGTCCAAAGTCCTAATAGCTTGGAAATCATTTAGAATAGAACGACAAATAGATGCTTTTAGACTTGGCACGGCTTCAAGAATGAAAGACGAGCTAAGCCTGCCAACTACCAAGGATCTGCAAAACAAATATCTGAAGAGGAATGAGCAGATACTATTTTGCTCAGTGAGATAACATGTGGCAAGGAATTTTCTAACAATTTATTTGCTTCAAGTTAAATAATTTTGTCATCAAGTGCAAATCAAAAATTTCACATGATAATAAGATCAGTCACAAATATTGCACAATAAATATTTTCTTACACTTAACAAAATCTTAAATAATATGTTTACATTTTAACTCATATAATACATTCGATAATAACATAAAGTTCATTTGTTATTATAGCAAATACACCAGCTCAATTATTATTGAAGAAATTTGCAAACACAATATACAATGGGAAAAACCTTGCAGGACTTGTCATTTAGCATATAAGGCATTGCGCTCAAATACCATTAACAATGGGGCATTGCAAATAGGTCCGGTATGCACATATAACATATAAGGCAGTTTTGCCCGAATCATATAGTAACCAAATATACCCTAAGTACACCATGGGAAGCCCAAGTCATGGTCTTATCCCAATACAATAAATGTTGTCTCAATACAATAACAATTCACATCGATAAACCATATATCAGTTATTTCATACAATTACGTCCCATATAAAGGCATGCATTCTTTTATTTTCTGACTTCTAATATAAGCAATACAAACATCAATCATATTACCAAATAATTATTTAGTGCTAGTTACCGATTTAATACACGTGTCCTTACCTGAGCAGATTAATCAAGCGATGACACCAAATTTATTAGTTCTGCTAATTAGCCAATTTTCCATCTAAATACACACATTTTTACGATGATTACCCTTAACTTTTGATGTAAATATAAATCAAATGCATCTAATTATCATAGGTTTCATAAAATGTAAGTGTTATGCAACACAACACCATAATCCAAATATTTTTCTTCTAGTTTCAATCATGGATAACTTTAAATATAACTAGCCAACCCATATTTAAATCTATCCACCCAAAAATCATTTACTTTGGACTTAATTAGGGACTCAAGAAAAGTACCCCAAATACTGCTGTTGAAAAACCAACTGAATATCGATAGTAGAAAATAAAAATTTTACGAACCTATATAAACATTCTCCAAAATTTATGAAATTTTAATAGGATGTCCTTAACATACCTAATTAAATTTCATTTAAATAATTTCACACCAATTGAACATCATTTGGACCTCCAAATAATTATTTTTCTAAACTGGCCTGTGTAAATTTTCTTACCAAACAGTTATCACATTATGCTTAATTTTGTTCAATTTGACTGTTGGATCATCTCCAAAATTAAATATGATAAAAATAACATCTAAAAGAAAATAATATCAAAATTCCACTATTAAATTATACCCTAATAATTTATTATAAATTTTCGAATTTACAGGTCATCTAATATATACATAGCTAACCCAATTTCAATTCATGAACCAACTTTAATATATTCTTCTACAATCTCCAATTAAATCAAAAACTAAATATACAAATTAATTCTAATAAAATAGATAAAAACAATGGCTTACCTCAAATAATCAAAATTTTGAAACAAATCCTTTAAAAGCATCAGAAATCCTGATTATTTTCTTCAAACACCATATAATGCACTCTTAATTGTTACATCTCAATTCAGCAATTTTTTTTTTAGCGGCTGAACTTCAATACAACTCCTTACCTCCTCACACTATTGCGCGCTCACACATACACAAAATTTCTTAACCTAATATGCCTAATATACAATAACCCACACTTCACACAATATATATATATATATATATATATATATATATATATATATATATATATATATATATATATATATATATATATATATATATATATATATATATATATATATATATATATATATATATCCACGTGCACACAACACAATTCTTAATTTCTTGTCAATAGCACACACACATATTATATACTCAGACATATATATTATATATTATAATGTAAGGAAAATTAATACATGTATAATACACACAACTTAATTAACATATATTATAATATAAACTAATTTAATACATATACTTACAAATATTGTTGATAAACTTAATATATTACTAAATGTCAACTATATATTTAGAATTAAATTAAACTCACCACTATAGTTTTCACTCTTATCTTTTATTTAAATAATTATAATTAAAAATGTTCTCAACTAAAAATTAAGAATTTCACAGTTGAATAAAGGAGGTGTGAGTGTTATCTTTCGTGATTCCAATGGGCTAGTTGTAGTGTCTATAACAGCTCCTTTGCCTCTATTGCTTTTACCATTACATATGGAAACAATTGCAATGAGGGAAGCTATTAGTTGGGCAGCATCATTCAGTCACGAGCGGTTGTTTATTGAAATTGATTGCCTCTAACTTGTACAATGAGTGAATCAACTTCAGCATAGTCTTTCTCAGAGTTATGTTCTATTTTGTGATATTAGCAGATCTTCAAATTCAGAAATGTATGTTTCTTTTGTGTCAATGAAAGCTAATGGTCTAGCTTATTTACTTGCTAGACAGGCTACAAAGCAAATGATTTTTGTACTTAGATGAGTAGTGTTCTATGTTTTGCCCTTGATACTCATGTCTTTGATTTAAATTCTTAATAATATGACTTGCTTCCAAAAAAAAAATAATAATAATAACTATAACTTAAATTTTTAAGTCAAATAAAAAATTATTTCAAATGATAGATTAAAATATTTAACTTAAAATTTTTATTGAATACACCCAATTATTTAATTTTTAAAATTTTTTATTAAAGTGATTTTTGTATCTTCAATATATTCTTAAATTTTTTATTTACAAATCAAAAATTTAAACTCTTAAAAATTCATAAACACCAATGATTCGTGATGAGACCATATCTTCAAATTAAAACCTTCAAATCAAATTCTTTTGTCTTCTATAATCAAAATCTTGTTTTACTGAAAGATCACGTTCGCTCTTAAATCATTTTAACATGTGCCTCTCAAATTATTTTTTCTTCCTAACATGATTGTTATTTTTAAATTTTTTTTTTTATAATTTTTAAATTTCTTTTAATTTAAAATTACTATTTATTAATATTACAAGGTTAATTTTCAGTTATCAAATAGATTCAGTAAAAATATTTAATATAATCAGTCTTAAAATTTAGTATTTAATTTTTTGGTATTTAATTTTTAATTGTATCGTCTTTTTTAAATATTTAAATTATTTTTTAATATATATTTAATTTTTTTGAGGGGGATTGCCACCTCAACCTGCACGGTCCACCTCAGCCACTACAGTACTACTGCTCCTGCTTCCATCATCGCACTCTCTGTCTTACGCCTACATATTCCAGCAAATAGAAGATTCCCTTGTGATCCCTCTTAACTGTTTTTTTTTTTGTTTTTTTGTGGAAGCAAAACAACCAGAACAACTTTCATTAAGAACTGAAAACATTAGATACAATCAAAGCTCCTATATGTCTAGGAGGCTCTTGCCCAGACATATAACATGCGGCTCCACCTGATCCACCTCTTGCGTCGAACGATAAACACGAGCCAACAACTAACTATAATCACCCGCTCATAGTTATCCACGTGTGATTATCCCGTACTCCCACGTCAGCATCCCGTACTTTCCTCTGAGTCAAAAAGTTCACCGACTTCACTTTTACAGTTTCGTCTCTCTGTTTGTTCTCCTGGAAACTAAACTACCTTGGAAAAGTTCTCAGGAAAATTCAAATAATATAAATAAATAGAGAAGAAAAGTTTAGTCAATTATGGCGATGTTATTGAGAAAGGTGTGGGGATCGGTGTCGAACCGGGCGAGTTCTTGTACGGGTTCGAGCGCTGACTCACCGAATGGACCGAATTACAGTACTGTTTTATCTTCGATGGGAGAATTTGATCGAATACCAATAGATGTACTGATGCAAATTTTGAGATTGGTTGGACCAAAGGACGCAGCGAGATTGAGTCTAGTTTGTAAGTCGTGGAGATCACTTGTATCTGATAATCGTCTCTGGATTTACTTTCTTCAGAACTATCATGAGTCCTGGGACTCTAGTTTCTTCGCCGAAACCAATCTACGATCCGGTCATCCTATCCAGTGAGTTCTCTCTCTCCTTTTTTTTTTTTTTTGTTCTTTCTCTTTTGGTGGTAAAGCTCTGTTTGACAGCTGAGAAAGTGCAAGAAAAAAGAAACAGAAGATTCTATATATATATATATATATATATATATATATATTTTTTTTTATTTTTATTTTTTTTTTTGAGTATGATGCAGATATTTTGCTCGTTATAACGACTTTTTACTGTTGAAGTTGTGTTTGTTAGTAGGCAAATAGTTAAAATCCGAGATTGAATTGCTATGATTTTTCGTTGGAATTGAAAATTTGAGTATTGTTTTCGTAATTTATAGAAATGAATTTGTTATGTTGCTCGTTAGGGCATATGCTAGTCACATCACGGCGGAATTGTCATTCATGCGAATATATGGGCAGAGGGAACAAGTTCCGGGTTGTGTTATTATTGATGGTAAGTTTTATAGATATTGCATAATTCATTGTTATTTAATTAGTTGGAAATTAGTGCTAAATTAACTGGTTTTAACATCTAGGTTATTTTTGCAATAATGGCGATTAAGGTTATTCAAATGTGACAGACTCTCTGTGGTGCTGCTGTGCATTTTAGTTCTTGTTTTTAGCCATCTAAGTGATGTTAATGGACAATTTTCTTCATTAATTATTCTAAATCTGTTGGTGCTTCATTTTGTTCAAATAATGTTGAAAAAGGTGGTTCGGGCTATTGTAAGTTTGGTTGGAGCAAATATGCTTGTCCATCGGGGCGCTCAGCTACATTTTTGGTGAGCATTTGCTTTTAACTGGCATTTTAGAGGTTTGTGGAATCAATTTTCCCCGAAGTTGGAAAATCTTTTGTTGCTGTTACATTTTGTTATTTCTTTTTCTGGTTTTCCTCCACTTAAAATTGATATTTTCTTTTGTGGGGGATATAGAACTTGTTCTTCAATCATCTGGTGTGCAGGAATTTGGTAACATCGAGTCTCCAATGTACTCTAGGCTTCAACATTTCTTCGGTACTATTTATAGCAGGTATGTCCTTTTCTTTTCTTCCCCCAATCCAATTACTCACTTTCTTTCTCTAAGAAGTTATCTTCTACCTAAGTAATTTACATTTACAATGTATTACATGCAAAGTACTAGTTCGCTGTGGCTTATCCTTTAAGATTTACGTCTATTAGTATTTGTTTACAAAATTTCCATGGGCAAATAGAAACTTTGTATGGCATTATTAATTTGTTATGTGCTGGTTTCAATCCTCATGCAATTTATTAGTGCATGCAAGTTTCCTACCTATTTGATGTTCATATGTATTCAAATATACTCTTTCAAATTTAAAGATTATAATGATATCTCCTTACAGGATGCAGGTAAAGCCATCAGCTCAGTCCATTGTTGTCTCCCTTCCAATTTGCCATTATGATGGTTAGATCCTTCTTTGCAAATCTACCTCAAGAAATATCTATTGCAGTATTCTTATATCATGTTTAATGCTACAATGTGGTTTTGTAAATACTTCACTTATGAGCTTAACAATTCCTTCAGGTGTCATGGGTTCGGTCCCCTTTTTGTTTCAATTAGACAGAAAAATAGTTACTCATATATTGCTGATACTCCATTAATTAGATTTAATGCTCAGAAATTTCAAAATGTACTTTTTACTTGGTTGGTTTTACTTGATAGTTGATAGCATATTTAATTCTGGTAGCTATTAATATAACATGCATTCAACTATACTTTTCATTAAAAGGACAAGGTTTCTTTTCATGTCAAAACTTTTAGTATCTCCATAACCTTTAAATGAATTTCATAATCTTTGTCAGGTGTGATGAGAGAAATTAACTATGTGGTCATGTGGCAGGATCTTGGATTAGATTGTCATAATAATATTTAGTACTGATGACTTCCTATCTTTATATTTCCAGATACTGAATCTGCCAAAGCCTCAAGACGACAGCTAAAAGAAGCCATGTACACTGCTCTGTTTGATATGAATGCTTCAGCTGTTTGTGCCATTAATCAGGTGTGTTGTGTTTGTTAATCAGTTTATTCTCTATTACCTAATGCACCAGTGGCTCTTAGCAAAGGAAAAAAGAAGTAAAAAAAAAAACTTTAGAAAGCTTTATAAATAGAAAACTTGATAAAGGACTTAAGACTGATTACCCAGCAATCAATTTTATTTTTCTTCTCTTCTTCCTCAGCTTTCCAGCCTGCCCTCTCTTTTTCTTGTCTTTTAGTATGTGAAGGGGAATTGGAAGAGCCCAATTTGATCTAATTAGTGTTTCAATATGGGAATTTCCTCAATCAGAGAGCTTCTTTCAAGCAGTTGTATGCTCTGAAAATTCATGCTATCTTGAAATGTATGAAAAACTCGTTTTTTGAATTTTGCATGGTGAATTTAAATTATGTCCTCGTTTCAATGATAGAGAAACTATTACATTTTTCTGTTTTCACTCCTATTTTTCTATATTAATGCATTCACAATGTTGTACAGGCAACTTTAGCACTATATGCAGCAAGGCGAACTTCAGGAATTGTTGTTAATATTGGTTTCCAAGTCACATCTGTGGTTCCAAGTAAGTGATTGTCCTTACTGGAAATTGATTTATTATAAAATGTTGCATCTAGTGCACTTAAAGTTGACCTTATTAACTTTTAATCCTTGCTATGTGATTTTGCTTTTGCATTTTATTCCAAGACTACTCTGCACATATAAATGTTGTATTATATTCTTTCTAATTTATTCTCACCTTCATTCATTAATTGATCCCTCCTTTATCTTGCATATGCAACTTGTAGTATGCTGCATGTTGACAGATCTAACCTTTCTGTATCTCTGTTGGTTTCTATTGTTCCTATTAACCTGTATTTATACTCAGTTGTTCTTTCATATTCAAATTTTGGTCTCTCTTCTTTCCTTAACCGCTTTGCAAACTATGGCTGCTGCACTTCACAGTTTTTCATGGCAAAGTAATGCGCAAGGTTGGTGTAGAAGTCATTGGTGTGGGAGCACTAAAGGTTACAGAGTTTCTTAGAGAACAGATGCAACAAAATAATATCAATTTTGAATCTTTTTACACTGTTCGCACACTGAAAGAGGTATAAAGTTGTAATTGTTCTTTCTATCTACTGGTGTTATTTATATTGAGCTCAGTCAAATTCTTATGGCTGCAAGATTTTCAACCTAACTCGAATAAATTAAGACTTCTTACTTTATTGTTTGTTTCCATACATTCTTTGAAATTTTGAACACGGTAAGATTTAATACCAATTATTCATTCAATGATTGTAACCTAGAAATAAGTTGAAAAGATCTACTGTATGATGTGGGGGAAAAAAAACTCTCAAGTGGCTTGTTTAGACAGCCTGCACCTGCAGGCATCCCCTTTAGTCTAGGTCAAGGTTTTAACATCAGGTATTGGGCTAGAACTGCGATATTTAATCAACATTGTAAAAAAATTGCAATCGTGCTCTAAGGCCTATGTCTTGAGCCTAGGCACAAACTACATCTCTAAATGACAGAAAATGCACATTTCTAATATAAATTTGAAACGTGTATGGAAAATGTTGAAAGCAACAAAGTGGGGAGAGAGAGAGAAAGAGGCAAAATAGAGAGTATTTAGCCTATTAGCTAAAAAGATCTGAGCTTTGCATAATTCCACGAAGGCTATAAGCACAAATTCTATATTAGGTTTTAAAATTTTCATAGAAGTCAATGTGAAATTTTGAAAACTAAAGTTATGAATGTGCAACTGTAACAATATAATGTATTGTTATAAAATAATTACCTGAGGTTAACACACTGCACATTTATTTTCCTCTTTAGATATTTAACTATTTATACATTTATTTTTTAACAACCAAGGTTAGATTAAAATAAATGTTGAACAAGGACAAGAGGCTGTTGATGGTAACATAGTGTATCAGAAATATTAAGATGTGTTTCTTAGCTTCTGGTGCTATAATGAAGAGTGTACTTTTTGTACCCTTACTGTACCTAAGTGAATGCACTTCCCTTTGATGGATTAAATATTGTCCACAGACAGTTAACACTTAACACTTCATATTTTGCCCTTCATCTTTTGTGTACAATATTCAGTTGGGTTTGGGCACGTGAAGCGAAGACCTAGGGAGGCTTCAGTTAGGAAGGTTGAGCACATCATGATAGAGGAGTGGAAGAAAGGAAGGGGTAGACCTAAACTAATTTGGAGGAGAGGAATACAATATGATTTAGAGGCATTCCAATTATTAGAAGATGTCGCCCAAAATCATATAGAGTGGAAACAAAGAATTCATATAGCTGACCCCAATTAATTTGGAATTAAGACTTAGTTAAGCTGAGTTGATGACTCTTATTCAGTTGGCCATGGTTCTCTATGACAACATTTTTTAATGTATGTTGAATTTCCTGCTCCTGGCAGAAAGTATGCACTTTCTTTATGCTCTTATAAGTGCATTTCTTAAAAGACTTTTCCAGGAAAAGTTAGTTGCAATCAGAATTCACTAACTTCTCAAAGGTGGAGATTGAAAATGGAAAACCAAAAAATATCCTTCAAGAATGTGAATCAAAAGGACCTTTTAGATGTGCCATCTCTGTAAATTCAGTTATAGGCCTCTCAGAAATCTAACATCATAATATCATGTTGATTCTGAACAACATTGAATCCCTAACTTAACTCAATTCAACAAAGCCTTTGTCCTGAACTGGATGTGGTCCGCTATGTATGGGTCTGTTTTCTGAACAATATTGAATGGCCTCTTCAACATGATTTTCTGATGTCCCATTATTCAGTTGTACTCTTATGAATATTTTTCTTTTTAAAAAATGAAGAGTGTAGTTGTTTTGCACACACTGAGTTCAAAATTACAAATTTGCTTCTGTTATGCTTGTTAACATTGATTTTGTGAAATAAAATTTCATTCTGATTGCCTCATGTTCTGTTGGCACAATGGAAATGCAGAACCTTTGTTATGTTGCCGCTGATTATGATGCTGAGTTATGTAAAGACACGCATGCATCATTAGAAGTTCCAGGAGAAGGATGGTTTACCCTTTCAAAGGAATGCTTTAAAACAGGGGAGATTTTATTCCAGCCACGTATTGCAGGAGTGTGAGTCTATATGTTTCCACCATCTAACCTTTTGATAGTTTTTGGCTGAAGCACACTCATATTGACATTCTTTTTCAATAATGTGATAACCATGAGACTTGTCTTGAAAGTATCTCATCAGCATCTTGCAAATGTTCATAAAATCAAATATGCAGGGAAATCTATCTTTTAAGAACAGATGGGACTTAGTAATTTTAATTGTTAATAATGATGCATTTGTTAGTAAAATTGGCTAGCTGTGGCATGCATATACTATGTTTTCCCATTCTATGTTTTTCTTCACAATTAAACAACCAAATAATTCTTCTATTCTTCTTCTTCTTTTTTTTTTTTTTTTCCTTGGATATGTTATGCCATAAAAATACAAATTATAAACTCCATACAGTTGGCTAAAATGTTTCATTTGCCTCGTGTCATGATACAGTCGGGCAATGGGTTTGCACCAGGCAGTAGCACTATGCATGGATCATTGTCATGCTGCTGAGTTGACGGGTGATGATTCTTGGTTTAAGACTGTGGTTTTGTCAGGAGGGACTGCATGTTTACCCGGATTAGCAGGTACATAAACTTAAAAAATTAAAATAAAAATAAAAATAAAAAATGGTGCACTTTCCTCTCTGTCTTTGGAAAAAAGCAATCATGTGCGCAAGTCTTGAGCCATATAACTCTCTTTTTTTAAACTGCTTTCAGAGAGGCTGGAGAAGGAACTGCACGGGCTTCTTCCTCCATCCATCAGCAATGGAATAAGAGTCATTCCTCCTACCTATGGTGCAGACACTGCATGGTTTGGAGGAAAGCTTATTAGCAATGTAAGCTATTCAACCACCAAATTTGTGTTTATGCTAAACTACAAACATCTGCTGCATATTTTTTGATACTAGATTAAGGTTTGCTAAATTGAGCATAATTTGATTTCTAGCGACTATGGTAGGCTAGGTTTTCTGAATTTTAAGTTTGTTTTCGTATACAAGATCAACCATTCGATTTTTGCAGACCTGATCATTTTTACGTGATGGATAGGAGTCTTAAATATCTGGCTTCTCGCTGTGAACTATTCAGTCTGCCTATCATTCCTTCACTTTTTGTTTCTTTTTGTACAGTTAAGTACCTTCCCTGGACCATGGTGTGTGACAAAGAAGCAATTTAAACGGAAATCAAGATTTAATTTGGCATGGTAAATATTGTTTTTTGCCCAGATGGAGCATCTTCCAAGGTTTTTCTTGTATGATTGAAGCGCAGATTCACATGGTAAAAATTTGTCAAATAATATATATTTATATGTTCAAAATTCTTCCCTGTTTTACTGGACTGTGCTATGAACGCTTGGGCTGAATTTGAAGAAATTCATCATGTAATTTATTGTAGAATAAACGTAATTCTTGATACAAAATTAAATTGAACATATCGTGATCAATGAAAATCATATATATATATATATATATATATATATATATATATATATATGAGCAAAAAGGAATTGATTATAGGCTTATAAATTCACACAATTTTATTATATACGAGTTTTTGTAGCATGCCATTGCATGTGTGCTTAATGTTAGCTTGTGTTAGGATTTTTTTTTTTAATATTAATTAATTTCACGGACTGATCTGTGCTTTATATAATTTATTTTTTTTATTTTTTAGCAAGGGAAGGTGCATCAAATCTTTGTATATTGCCCAATCCATTTATGTACTTGCCACTAAATTATAGCTTGGTGGGCTGTGTTTGATTATCATGAATATATCATTACTGTGTAGAATGAGGTACATCCACTAATCATGGCCTCGACAATTATGAGGAGGATCAGATAGATCTCCTGGATCATACTGTGACAAAATGAGAGAAAATGAAAAAATGATTTTTATTTCCTGGATAAAATCTCAAAGATTACATCCCTATTGTTTATATACACACTAAACTTACAAAGAAAAAAAAACTTATAAGATCCTAACTAACTGTGCCACCTAAGCTATGTTAAATAATGATTCCTTAGCTGTCAAAACTAATAGCTTTGATTCACTGAATCTGAAGCTATGATATTTCTTGCTACATTTGCTTATTTGAAGCTTCTTCACACTCTCCCTCAAGATGAGCATGTATATTACATGTATTCATCTTGCCAAGTAAGAAGCTAAACTGTCCTGGATGTAAAGCCCTAGTAAATATGTCAGCAATTTGTTCAGAAGACTTTACATGACTAGCCTCTAATTCTCCAGCTTGCTTTTTTTCTCTAACATAATGACAATCCATTTCAATGTGCTTTGTCCTCTTATGAAACATTGGGTTTTAGCTGTATAAATTGCTGAAATGTTGTCACAAAACATTTTCGCAGGCTGTTTATATGGAACTTTAAAATCTTTTAACAAGTATCCCAACCAAACAAACTCAGTTCTTGTAGTTGCTATAGCCCTGTACTCTGCTTCTGTTGAGCTCCTGGTTATTGTATTTTGTCGTTTAGACTTCCAGCTCACAAGCGAGTTTCCCAAAAAGACACAATACCTAATTAATGATTTTCTTGTTTCTCTACAAGGATCCCAATCACTATCAGTGTATGCCTTCAGCTGCAAATCAGAACTTGTAGGAAAAAATATTCCTTGACCTGGTGCAAGCTTTAAATACCTTAGAACTTTCATTGCTGCCTCTGTATGTTGATCAGCTGGTTTGTCCATGAACTTTGTAGGCACATGAACTGCATACATTACATCTGGCCTTGATAGAGTTATGTACATCAGTTTTCCCACCAACTTTCTGTACTTGTAGGGATCTCAAAGCAGAGATTCTTCTCTGTGGACCAAGTGATGATTCACATCAATTGGAATATGTGATGGTTTGGCAGCCAACATCCCATATTCTTATAACAACTCTAACACATACTTCCTCTGTGAAAGTGCTATTCCTTTTTTTGTTCTTGCAATTTTTAAACCAAGAAAGTACTTGAGTTGCCCTAAATCTTTCAACTTGAAACTGTTGCTTAATAAGATTTTCACTTCTTGCACTAACTCTTGACTGATGCTAGCAATTGTAATGTCATCCACATAAACTAGGAGAGCAACAAACCCTGACTTGTTACTTCTAGTGAACAAAGAACAAAGAATATACATACATACGTACATATGTATATACGTACGTGTACACACACACACACACACACACACACACACACACACACACACATATATATATATATATATATATATATATATATATATATATATATATATATATATATATATATATATATATATATATATATATATATATTTCAATAGGTGAATATTCCTGTACTACCCCTTGTTGGTCCCGAGGGATGGAGGAGGCTAGGTTAGCCGAAAGATGGTTATTGGTTCAAGAACGCACGGTATCCCTGCTTTTTTGGGGGTCACTGTGAGACAAGCCGTTTATCATTACAATAGGTGTCAAATGGAATTGTAGTGATTTATGCAATTGAGGCATCTGGTCCATCACAAGAGAAATGAAAATCAAGATTTGCTTTATCTGGTATCAAACAAGAGCTACGAGCAAATAGAACTCCTTTCAAAAGTATCAATACCGTCACATGAATCGTAAATGCATGAATGTGATGTACCAAAAAATCCGCGGTTCCTAATGGAATTGGTAACAAAGCAACCTTGCCAATATATATATATATATATATATATATATATATATATATATATATATATATATATATATATATATATATATATATATTATAATTCTTAACAAGTTTAGTAGTTGGCTCAAGAGGTTGATCCCATCGAGTTTTTCCTGCACACACACAAAAAGAAGCATGATAGGAAGATTTTTGGTGTTTTGAGATCGCAACAGGTCCATGTAAGCAACAAATTTTACTTTAAATTAAAATTAAAATTACGTGCTATTATAATAATAATAATTATTGGACAAAATGCAGAAGGATATCATGAACCTCCACCAGCATATGTCCTAGCTAGCTTTTAGATCCACTAAGCTCATACTTATGGATGAGAGAGAACTTTATCTTAGGGCTATTAGGGATATGAAAACAGTAACGTATATGGATCAGTTTTTAGGTACGTAGATATTATGGAGATTCTGGTGCTGGTTCGAACTCTACTCCACTAGGACTACTGCCTCCTATAGCTTAGCAGATTTAAGAGGAGATAGATAGGTGAGTTCAGAAGGCGATCAGAAAAATGTAGCAGCACAAGCAACGGTTTGGTGTTTTTTACGAATTTTAGTTAGCAGACAGGGCTTTTTATTCTAGCACATCTATAGACTGTTGTTCCTCCTCCTCCTCCTCTACCTCATCTTGCTCCTTCTCCACCTCATACTGCTAGTGATGATAAGGATGATTACATAGTGAATCCAAATGGTGACAATGTTGGCAATGCTGCAAATTTAGATTAGTTTTATAAGTGTTTTATTTATTTTTTTTTTTTTATGTATGTGAATATTACTTTAACATTTTTTGTTATACATATACAATTTTTATTTATATTAAATTATTTTTTATTTATTATATAAAATTTGCATTTTATTTATAATTTAGTGTATTTATTATTTATATTTGTCAAATTAAAAAATAAATATCACCACTTACTGATCATTTTGCCAATTAAAATAATTAAATTTTTATTAATTGTTAATCAAATTACCGACCGTTTTCTGACCACAACCATTTATTAATTATTATTATTCGTATATTTTCGAAATGGCAATCAACCGAACTTAATTATTTTTTATTATTTTAAAATCTTTGCGGACCAAATATATTTTTATTATTTTTTAATTATTTGCAACCGTTTTCTGACTATTTTCATATTTTTACATATTTTTTAAACCACATTTACCAACAACATTTAAATGCTTACCGACGAGTTTTCGGTCAGTAAATATTTAGTCAGTAATGTTTTACCAACCAATGTTATATTAAGTGTAATTATCATTGGATAATTAGTCAGTAATTTGCTTTTTACCGACCATTTATTTATAATTATCGGTCGAAATTTTAGTCGGTGAATCAATAATATCTTATAGTTTAACATGTCTTTTTTTTTTTCTTTTTCGATTTGACACATGGCATAACACATCATCATTCCATTAGAGTGTTTAACGGAAGATACATGAGAGGTTTTCTATTACTAAAAGTGAAGTTCATGGATTTACTATTATCAATTGAAGTTTAGGAATCATGGTATCATAAAATTAAAGTTTATGAGATTTATTGTTACAAATTAAAATTCAAAAACATCATGTTATTGAAATTAAATTCTAGGGAGTTTAATGATATAAATTAAAGTTTAAGAATCATAGTGTTAATCATTCAATAGTTCAGATGTGATAACCCGAATTTATTTATTTTAAAAATTCTTATTTTATAAGATATAAAATAATTATTTATTGATAATTTATTATAATTATATTAAGTAATGAAGATTATGTATATTGATTTTCCGCTGATAAAAAAAAATTATGAAATCAATGATTTATGATATTATAGCTTATCTATTATAACTTATTTATTAAAGAAATATATCAAATGTTAAGTAAGTTCAATTAATTGTAATTTTACATTATTCAATTAAAGTTTTATATTTAAAATTTTACAAATATATGTAATTAAGGTTAAGAAAATATTTCTTTGAAAGTAGTTAATCAAAATAATTATCAGTATGTTATGATTATTGTTATTATTATTATTATTAATAAAGATTCTATATTAATTAAACTTTCATTATATGTATAGATTAAGGTAAGGAAAAATTATTTTTATGAAATAATTAAAATAATTACATGTATGTTATTATTATTTTCAAATCTTAATTTCAGGTAAATATTAATTTTAATATTTTGTTAATAAAGTTATTATTATTATTATTATTATTATTTAAAAATTTTTAATTATATATAGAACCCTGCTCATCTAGTTGGTTGAGTATCAACCAATCAGATGGCTGTCAAAAGCCATTAGCAAAAAAAAAAAAAAAAAAAAAAGAAAGGAGGAGAGAGAGCATATCAGAGTTGGGGCTCCGATCTACCCATCTCCGATGAGCGTGGGCCAGCACTGCTACGCCCATTCTGAAATCCAGCTATCAACCAGTAGAAACGGCAAGTATAGGCGATCGGAGGAGGAGCATGTGTGGAAATAAGAATTGGTCATCGAGCTACCATCGCTGTAGCTCGACCTTGCTGATGTTTTCTGGCCAATCTGACACTAGAATTAAACTTCCCTATCCCAAAAACCTTAATCTGGATAGTTTGAGCTTCGGTCATTGACGTTTGACCGATGATAGGAGGCGAGAGAAGCTCACTGATACCGCCACTTATTTCACCCAATCCAATGCCTTTCAATGGAAGTTTGAAGAAAATAACCACATATTTGGACTCCTCACGTCCTGATCTACAAGTTGGAGTTCTCATATCGGTTTTTCTCCGATGTCAAAATTTTCTGGCAACCCCTAAATAGATGTTTTTGGACAACAACTCCAGCTCGTTAAATCGAGTCACCTAGTATGACTTCTAATTATATCCAAATACTGAATTATGAATTTGTTTGTGAAAATTTAAGTATATTAACTGTTCTTGTTTAATTAGTATAAATTGAGTTTAATCATTAATTATGTGATTGTTGGAAATTATTGGTAAATAATTGAAGGTTAAATTAAGGCATTGAAAATTTATATGAATTTCTATAATTATTGAACTAAAATTTGTTTATGTGACTTTGATATATATTCTGATAATCGTAAATAAATTTTAAATTGAGTTAATATGGATTTTTATTTATTATTAGGGTTAATTGGTGAATTTAAGAATAGAAAATTTTATGAATTAATTGGTAATAATTTTATGAAAGAAAAATTTATTGGATGCTATTAAAATTTAATTGGTCTACGTCTAATTATTCTTAAATTATGAAATTACAAATAATAGAAGTTAGATTTATGCTCTTAGTGTTAATTGATGAATTTGAAACCAATATAATATTTACGAAAATTTTTTAGTTAAATTTAATATATTATTAATGAAATTAAGTAACGAATTTGATTTATGAAATTACTTTATTTTATGGTATAATGAGTCAGTAAAAGGAATCTTAAAGAAATTAATTAATTTTATAAGGTTTATAATCTCATATAATTAATGAGTTTCTTTCATGTTATGAATTTATATATTTTTCTAAGTTACTTCTAATTAAATATTGAAATGAAATATTTATTATAAACTTATTTTATTATAAATTTAAAAGTTACTTTTAACTAATTTTAATATTAGCAATAAATTATGAAATAATGCAATAATAATGAAATAAAAGTGAAAGATGATTTGTTGGGAGGTGATGATCATGTTATGATATTTCACGAATATGTATATAAGGGATTAAAGGTTGAAGCTGTCTGGGCATAGAGGCGCAGAAGGAAAATTGTAATGTTGGTTATTATGAATTTGATATTTTTAGAAGTGTTAATTCTTTTGTATCAATGGGGAATGTCCTAGTTTATAGAGGTTCTGCCGAAATTTTGACATAATCTATAGATCGTTAAGTACAATTTTAATGGTTAAGTTTAGGATTTGTTCCATTCTATTGTACTTCCACTACTATTCTGTATATGTATTCCAGATGTTTTCTTAGTTACTTGATGATCGACTGATTTTTCAAGGAGAGCTAGTTGTATTTTTCTATCAAGTTGTGAGTGATATTTTTTAAAATGTTTTCCTACTCATCATGTATTACATTATTATATGTATGTGTAAATATATATAATTATGCATTACAACGGCATAAATACATCCTAACATCTGATTGAGAATGTCGCATTATGGATAATATATGATTATATGTGAATTTTGGATGAGATTTGGATGATGTAACACCACATAGGGTTCTTATCATGATGATAATATGATAAATGATATGATATGATTAATGGTTATGATATGATGTTGGCCAGGCTTGACTTGCTCTCGTTGTGACCATATGATTTTGGATAAGAGATAGAGCTAGTCTCGCTGCGGCTGTATGTTCAAAATTTAAGAGAGCCAAGGAAGGGGGGTCAGCTCCCCATATTAAGGCTTAGAGTGGTTTCTATCAACTAATTTCCATCCTTAGATGATTATATGGTGTGGTTGCCTTTATAACACGATACATGAGCATTCTACTAAATAAAATGATTATAGAATACTAAGTTTGCATATAATTAGTATTATTCACTGAATTGAGGTGTTCATCCTTATCTCCTTATTTTTCCCATGTTGCAGGTCGAGCTTGAGAAGAAATTATAAATATGTTATTCCTGCCAATTATACTTTGGCAGTGATTTGTAGTGTATTTTTTTAGTTATGTGATAAATTTATGTTAGTTTGTAATAAATAAAATTTAGCTCTCTGCATTATTATTATATCTGATGTGATCATGCATGTTAAGTTACACAGTCAAGTTAAGGTGAAATTCTAGTAAGTTAGCAATCAATAATGTTGATGATAACCATTGGAAATAAATGTCCAATAAGCTAGAAGTTAATGATAATGATAGTATTATTGATGATCCTAGCCCTTAAATTGTGATAGTTTTAATTATTTTATAGAATTTTTAAGGTTTAGTTTTTAGCCAGGCTTACTATAGCACAAGTAGCTACACCCGTATCCTAGTATCAATCACGGACCTGAGTCTTGACATCAGAGACTGTCAATGAAATTTAGCCTTTTTTTTAATTGTATTTTTGTAATAATATCTTTTTTTATTTTGTGTCAATTCTAACCTGATTTCAAAATTTAATTGCAATTCTACTCTAAGTTGTTATTTTTTTTTTAAAGACTAAGTATTATTGTTAGAAACAATTTATATTAAAAGGCAAAAAACCAAATTGATCTTTAAACTTATTATATCATATTTTCAATTTAAGTTATACATTTCGATTGAAGTTAATTGAACTTTTTAATTTGTAAATTTGATTAATTGAATTATTAGTTGTTTACCAAATTTATAAAATTAAATAATCCAATTAATTTCTATAAAAATTTAAAAATTAAATTAATAGTATTATATAATGTGTTCTAAAATCAATCTCTCTTTTTTCCTTCAAATTAATATGAAAATATTATTCTTGTTATTTTTAATTTAACCCTAAGATAGGATTGCAATTAAATTTTCAAATTAAGGTTGAATTGACATTAAGAAAAAAAGAATGGGGTATAACTATAAAATCAAGTATAGCTTAGGGTACATATATATATATGTCATTTTAGTAGATTAAAGGGTCCAGTTAATAGTTAAAGTGATGTCCATTATATATATATATATATATATATATATATATATATATATATATATATATATATATATATATATATATATATATATATATATATATATATATATATATATGTATATATATATATATAGATACATATATATATATATATATATATATATATATATATATATATGTATATATATATATATAGATACATATATATATATATATATATATGTATATATACATATATATACATATATATATATATATATATATATATATATATATATATATATATGGTTCCAAGGACCTTCTCTATTTGTAAATTTGGGACTGACTTAGTTTAATATTCCCACGTCGTAAGAGTGTTTTTAGTAGTTCGTAATGAGATGTAATATAATGTAATTAAATAAATTTTTAATATAAATTTATATTAGAAATTTATTTGATTATATTACATCATATCTCCTTACGTACTACCAAACGTACTTTAATAGTATTAAAATAAATCTTCATGAGTAATTATGTCACCTATTATTATTATTATTATTTTTTTTTTGACAGTCGAATGATAAGAATTTAATTTAAAAGACTTGGTGTCTAGTAGTTTTTTGTATTTTTAGTTTTCTTCTTTTGTTGTTGTCTTGCTGCCTCGGTAGGGTACGTATTGTTCACACAGCCTCCAACCCTATTTTCAGTGTTTTCCCAATTTTCTTCCCTGTTTCTACTTCACCTTCTTTCAATTAAGAAATCATAAAGAAACATATTTTGTGAGTTTCAATGGTGTATTTGATTGGTGTACTACATAATTAATTTTTCATAAGGCTAAAAGAAATTTGTTTGTTCAAGCCTCCAAGGATATATCAATTTACATTGAATATGAGTGCCATTGCATTTCTTGTTTTCCCTCTTTCTTTTTTGTTGTTGTATAAATTTTAATTGACTATCTTTTGATTATAAAATAGTGGTCATATACTATAGATAGTTGATCAGTTCCTACCTGATCTGGAGCAGTTGTTTTCTTCTTTTTATGTGTACATGGGAAGCAAAAATAGTGTGCATGGATAGATTACTAATTCTAATCTTGGACTTCTTTAGTGGGTTTTGTTCATATTGCATTCTCCTATGATTCAAGTTCTCTATATCTGTTTTCTTTGCCTGTTTGGTAATTGATGTAGTCAGCAATACTGTTCCAGGTTTTACATGCTGCATTATTCTATTTGGAATAGCATTCTGATATGGAGATATTCTCTTCACTTATCTATAGCTTGCCCAGTAAACTTTGAGTTTCTGAACTATACAATCATCACAAGCTAATGTAAAGGACATGAGTATCCTCCTGGTCGTTGTTGTGCGGCATTCAAGGAATTTGCTTGCCCTTATGCAGATGTATTGAATGAGTTGACCAATGATTGTGCATCAACCATGTTCAACTACATTAACCCTCATGGGAAATACCTGCCTGGTCTTTTTGCTAGTGAATGCCGGAAAGAAAAGCAGGGGCTTCAATAATGCCCTGCAAAGCCGCCATCACAATAAGCTAATGATAGTAAATTCTCTTAAAATTTGGGTCAACTCTACTTGGTACTTGCAGGGAAGCCCCTGTCCTTTCTAAACTACATACTATAAAGAGAACTTGGAGATTGACAGGTAGTAAATAAAATGATGGTACAATTTACCAAGTTTCTATTTATAAATTAAAATTTATAGGAATTGTTGAAATAACAAGCAGACATACAATACTCATATTATGTCTAAATTAATAAAATAAATAAATAAATGGATGTTTAAGTTAAAAAAAATCTTATTCCAAATTTATTTTATATATACCTAAAAAAATTTATTAGCTAGAATGAGAATCAATACAAATTAAAGATATTCAAATATTTAAAAATATTTCCCTAAGAAATATTTAAAGATATAAAAAAAATTATTTGTTAAAAGATTAGTTCAAATGGAAGGATGAAGATGAATTTCTTCAAATCACACTTATAACTAGACACAACTTCATACTTTGTCTATGCAAAAGGAAAGCTTTGAAGTAGACGATCTTGACTATTTTTATCTTAGACTGGACCAACTGATCCCAATTGCTTTTTATCCAAATTTAAAATGGATATCAATTTAATGTATCATGTTCATTAATTAATAATTTTCTTTTATGATCATTTTAATTAATGTTTTGTTAATCTATGAATTGGATTATTTTTTAAGTCTATTTGCTTGATATTATATAGTGCTGAGCATCGAACAATGTAGTTTAGTTTGGTTAGAAGTGGAGTCGAACCAATCAATTGAAAGTTATACTCCCACTCCAACTAAACTGAACCAAAGAATGAGAAGCCAACAATTTGGACAACCGAGAATGGCAGTTTTGTTCAATTGGGTATTCAAATTGGACCTCAGTTTCAGATTTTTGAATTGGGCCAATTTTTAGGCCTGAAATGTTAAAACTTAACCCTTAAATGTTTAAGGGTTACAACAAAGCCAAAGTCCAAAGATTAATTATAGGCCAAAATCAAAAATTTACAAATTACAGGAAGCTTTTTATAGATTCTGAAACTGCAAATTAAATAGCAAATGACAAAGTGAAAAACTCACAAAAATAGCTACTCCATCAAGTTTGTATTCATCATAACTTAAGCCTTGAAGTGGCCTTCAAAAAATAAAGTCATAATCAAGTAAGAGCCTGCAAAAATTAAAACTTCCACCAAAATGCAAGTCATTCTTGCACTTGTGATAAAAAAAAAAAAAAAAAAAAAAGGCAATAGTAAGAAACATGCATAAGCATATAAGGAGCAGCATCAAAGAAGAAAAGTGAAAGAGACTCAAATTTGATTTTTCAATTCATATAAAGAACAGGACAAGCATTTTGGCAATAATAAAATATCACCTAAAAATGAAGCACCAATGCTCTTTTTGAACTTAAAAGCTAGGTAAAAGCATCATTAGCTTATAGGAAAAGAAATAAATCAAAGAAAGAAACTAAAAGAGGTTCAGATTTGATTTTTCAAGTCATAAAAAATAACATGCACAAGCATTTTGGCAACAATAAAATGCCACCTAAAAATGAAGGATCAGTGTTCTTTTTGAACTCAAAAATTAGGTGGAAGCATCATTATAGTCATAAGAAAAGAAATAAATAATAATAGGACAGAGAAAAGAAATGAGAAATCAGTTAAAGAATACTCCTATCTAACTATCCATGTATTTTTGCAACATAATTTGTTGCCCCGCCAAACATGTCCAGTGCAGCATTCTAATAGATCTCATCATTTATCAATGTTAGGCCCTCAACTGTTAATATCATCACAATAAGAAGTATGAAGAGTAAGAGTAAACTTTACAAAAATGGTTAGCACTAGCAAGCAAAAGCAGAAGCTGCAGCTACTTTGGTGATATTAACAATTGAAAAGAAGTAGCTGCCACTGCCACATTTTCAAATAAGTAGTTAGAGATTTGATGAAGGGTCGATACCCACTAGTGGCAGATTTATCACAATTCACAAATAAGAAAGGAAACATTAAAATTAGATAGTTTAAGAAGTCAAACTGAAATGTCAAGTAAATCTCAAACTTAAATAAATCCCTTTTCAAAGTTCTCCAAGTCATCAATATACTCTTCATAGAAACTGATTGATTAGCCAATTTTGTGCACAAATCAATGCTTCCACAATCTTAGGAGTTAAAGAATTCCTAAATACATCAAGTACTTTACCACCAGTGCTAAAAAGCATATTCAGAAGAAACAATGGAGATTGAAATAGGTAGCACATCTCGGGCCAATCTAAAGTGAATGGGAAATCTCTCTGAATTCAGTTTCCACCATCTCAATATATCAAATTCAATCTCAACCACTAAGATTGCCTCATATAGATAGATATTCAATTATATTTTTTTGCTTACACTTGTTCCACTCTCTATTTTTGCTTCTTATATCTAGCCGTTAACAATGACATTAGTTTTCCAGCACCAGCAATCCTAGAACCATATTGGCTAGCATCAGTAGATTACTTTAACTTTGAGAAACATAATCACATGGAGGTGCATACATGACAAAATAATCATCAAATAACTCAGACAAAGATAACTTTACTTTCTCATACAAGCTTCCACCAATTTGTTCTCTATACATTTGAATTAATTGATATTCCATGTATTCAACCTTATCCCTAGGGTCCAAGGTAGTAGCAAAGAAGATCAAATAATTCATTTTTTCAGGATCACTCCAGTACTTATCAAACTTATTTTTTCATTTTCTAGCCCACTGTCTCAACATAATCATCATCAAATTGCCTGAAGTCATTCAACATGCAAGACAAGTTAAAAACTTCACTAAAAAAATTATTAGCAGTCACATACAAAGAACTAGAAATTCTCAACAAAATGTCATAAAAATGCCACAATAATTCAACCAATTTTTTGACGACTTCTTATTGACCTAAATTATGTCAAAACTTAATCAATCTCTATTTTTTATCTTGATAATCAAATTAAAGTTATCTAACATGTTTATTAAGTGTTTATTTTGCAAACAAAATTCATTAGAAAGGTTGCAAATTAAAAAGATTCAAAAGTCCCTTAAGTCATGAAATGAACCCCTAAATCGTGGGTGCTACATAATAACTGCGACCGCGACCTAAATGTTCATGACCAAGACTAAATTAAAGGGTAAAGCATCAAATTGGACCTCGAGACACAGCTTTCTTTGCGACCACAACTTAGGGCCTGATAAGGGAATCACGACCGCGATGAAGGAGTCTCGATCGTGACATTCATAAGGCAAATGCTAGCTCTAATGGATAGTTGAAAATCCAATAGAAAAATTCCATATGTTAAGTTATCATTAGAGAAAATGAATATCACAACCGCTAATATGGTGTCTCGAGCGTGAAAAGGGAGTCGTGACTGCGACAAAGGCATCACGATCACGACAATGCTCTAACAGAGCATTAAATGTAAATTTTGTGGCTATTAAGGAAGATATGCTATCTATACACTTTGTAACAGGTCTTTGATGGGTCAAGGCAATAAATACCCCCTCCAAAGATACTTATAACTATCTAATAGCCTTCCATATAGCCAAACTCTTGCAATTTAATTTCTCAAAGCCTTAATCTTTTTTTGTATTCATTTGGTTGTTATAAGAGCATTCATTACTTAAAGGGTTGAGTGTTAGCCTTCAAAAACACATTGTATTGGGTTGAGAATGAGCTAATAGAAAACTCTTGTATATGTTTGAGTATGAGCCTAAAGGGAAAACACTTGTAAGTGTTGTGTGTTAGCCATTAAAACACATTGTGAGTTAGGAGTGAGCTTGAAATTCCATTTTAATTGCCTAGTGATAGTGGAATATTCTTTGACAGTAAAGATTATGCACACTGAAAGTTTAGGATGGAGATGTATCTTGGTAGCGATCTCATAGATGTATGGGATAGCATTCTTGAAGAATGGAAACCTATAACAAAGATGATGGATGATGTTGAAGAGCCAATTCCTAGGAAGGAATGGGTTGAAGCACAAAAGAAAGCAAATGGTAAAAACAAAAGAGCAATCGCCATACTTCTTAGCTCTCTATCAAAGGATGAGTGTGGAAGAATTTAACATTGCACAAGTGCTTATAGCATTTGGAAAGCTCTTGAAAACTATCATGAAGGAACTAAGCAAGTCAAGTCCAAGAATATTTAATTGCTCACAATGAGTATGAGCTCTTCAAGATGAATCCCAATGAAAGCATCATCAACATGACAAATAGACTCCTTGCTATAGTCAATAATCTAAAGAAACTTAGAAAATTTTACTCTTTGGTAGATATCACAAGATCCTTAAAGGCCTTCCAATGAAATATTATGAAGCTAGAGTGACCGATATTGAAGAGGCAAATAAGGACATTAGCAATCTTACTACTAATGTTCTCATTGGAAAACTTCTCACTTATGAGATGACAATTGAGAAGGAAAAGTCTCAAGTGGAGTAGGAGAAAAAGAAATCACTTGCTCTCAAATGTGCAACAAAGGAGCAACATTGTAATGAAAGCTCAAGTGATTCAAAAGAAAGTAAAGATGATGATAAAGAACTAGCTATACTCTTAAAAAGGGCCAACGAGATCATCAAAAGAAGAAAGAAAGACAAGAGGCCCTTTAAAAGATCATCTTCCAACTCTAACACAAGTAAGGAAAAGAAGAATGGTATAACTTGCTTTGAATGTGGAAAGCAAGGTCATATCAAATTGGATTGTCCCAAAAATAAGAAAAAGAAGAAATGTGACAAGGAGAAGAAGAAGAGTTTCAAGGCTATATGGGATGATAACTCCTCAAGTGATAAAGAGGAAGAGAAGGTTGCCAATCTATGCTTTATAGCCTTGGAGGACTCTTTAAATGAGGTAAACTCTACTTCTCAATCTTGTGATGATAATGATAATGAATTGCATGATGAGGATGAGGTTGAGCTAATGAAAGTTATGACTCTAAAATGCAAAAAATGTAAGTCTAAAATTATATTTTATAAAGAAAAGCATTCAAAATTAGAGGAGAATTTTAAAGAGTTAAAAAAAAACTTTGTCTTAAGTTTGAAAACTTCCAATGCGAATCTCAAAGGCTCATTGGAAGAAATTTCTTCTAAAACCTCCTCTCTTAATTCGTTATACAAAGAAAATAATGCTTCAAAATTAAAAGTTGAGAAATTAAGGTCTTCTATTTCAAAATTCCATAAAACGAAGGAAGTCTTGGACACTCTTATCATGTCACAAAGGCCATCCCTTGTGAAACATGGTCTTGGCTTTAATAGTTCATCTCCATCCACATCCTCTTCTACTTACTTCATTAAGGCCACAACTCCTCAAACCTCTAACATTGAGGTAATTGATAAGGGAGTGAAAGCACACATAAAACCCCCTAGTCCTAAAAAGACTCAAAAGGTTTCACAAGGCTCTGGAACTAAGCCTCTAAGAGCAAACCATGTATTTATGTATCACAATAGGAATGCTCAAAAACACATAAAACCATAACACCACACTTGTTCTTATATGCATCATGGTAATGTTGTGAGTAGGCTATAATTTTATGGCAAAATGGCAAAACCCAAGAAGAAGACTTTCAAGTCGAAGCTTAAATGCCATTATTACATAAAAGATAGCCACATTAATGTGTTTTGTTATGTGAGGAAGGCTCACCTTAAGCTTGAGGACCCTTCCAAAACTAACCCTCAAAGACCCAAATATATTTGGATACCTAAAACAAGATGATTCATTATTTCTTGTAGGTGTATTTGAAATCCACTACCAAGGAGAACAAATGGCATGTAGATAGTGGATGTTCAAAACACATAATCGATAATGCAAGTCTCTTCACCAATTTGAAAGAAAAGAAAGATGGAAACATCACATTTGGTAATAATGCCAAAGGTAAGATAATTGGCATTGATACTATTGGTAAGAATAATCACTCTTTTATTGAAGATGTTCTTTTGGTAGATGGCTTGAAATTTAATTTGCTTAGTGTTAGTTAATTCTGTGATAAGGGTAATAAAGTCACATTTGACTCTAAAGTATGCATTGTCACTCATTTAGCTAATGACAATCTAGTGTTTAACTGTGAAAGGGAAGGCAATACCTATTTGATTGACTTAGATGATTTGGTTAATAAAGATGTCAAGTGTTTCATGTTTATTAACAATGAATCATAGCTTTGGCATAGTAGGCTTGGGCATGCATGCATGTAACTTCTATGTAGTCTTTGCAAGGATGAGCTTGTTAATGGTCTTCTAAAGATTAAATTCTCAAAAGACAAGACATATGGACCTTGCCAAATGGGAAAGCAACACAAGTCATCTTTCAAATCTAAGAATATTGTAAGTACTTCTAAACCTCTTCAACTTGTACATATGGACCTGTTTGGACCAAGTGAATTGCTAGTTTAGGTGGAAAGCTTTATGCGTATGTGCTTGTTGATGACTACTCTAGATTTACTTGGGTTAGTTTTTTAACTCATAAAAGTGATGCCTTTAATGCATTCAAAAGTTTTGCAAAACTCAAAATGAAAAAGGTTATTTCATTTCAAAAATAAAAAGTGATCATGGAAGAGAATTTGAAAATGAATATTTTGAAAATTTTTGCATTGAACATGGAATTTCATATAATTTTTCCTCTTCTAGAACATCACAACAAAATGGTATTGTAGAAAGAAAAAATAGAACTTTAGTTGAAATGGCTAGAATTATGCTTAATGAGTATAGTTTACCTACTTATTTTTAGGCAGAAGCCGTATATACTTCTTGCTATATTGAGTTTTCAAAAGACCAATGTTAATCAAAACTTCTTATGAGTTATAGAATGGAAGAAAGCCCAAAATTTCATATCTTAGAGCAAACACCAAGGATAACCTTGGAAAATTTGCTTTTAAAACTGATAAAGGTATTTTCTTTGGTTATTCCACCATTAGCAAGACTTATAGAGCCTTTAAAAAAAATCTATGGTGGTTGAAGAAAACTATGAATGTTGTGTTTGATTAATCTAGTAAGTTTGATCTTGGGAAATGTAGTGTTCTTGATGATCTTATAGATGAGTTTGAGAAGCTTGGGATTGATCAAGATGGCAATCCAAAAGAAGAAGAAACCAAGGAAGAAAGCCAACAAGTCATGAAGCTCCACCACATCCATAAAAGGAAAATGCTCAAGGACTTCCAAAGGAGTGAAGATATCCTGAGAATCACCCTAAGGAGCTCATTATTGGTGAAACTTCAAAGGGTGTAAGTATTAGATCTCACTTTAAAGTCTTAGATAATAATCTTGCCTTTGTTTCTCAAATTAAGCTAAGAACCATTGATGAGGCTTTTGATGATGAGAGTTGGATGACTGCTATGCAAGAGGAACTCAACCAATTTGAGAGAAACAAAGTTTGGAACTTGTTCCTAAACCCTAAATGTTGGATGTAAATGGGTGTATAGAAATAAATTAGATGAGCATGGTTCCATTATTAGAAATAAGGCAGATTAGTTGCCAAAAGGTACAACTAAAAGGAAGTCATAGACTACGATGAAACTTTTGCTCCTATTGCAAGATTAGAGGCTATTAGGATTCTTCTTTTATATACATGTCACATGGATTTTAAAATTTTTCAAACAGATGTGAAAAGTACATTTTTTTAATGGCTTTATTGAGGAGGAAATGTATGTTTACCTCCCAGTTTTGAATCTCATGAATTTTTAAATCATATTTACAAATCAATTAAAGCCTTGTATGGATTAAAACAAGCTCCTACAGCTTGGTATGAGAGGCTTAATTCATTTCTTTTGAAAAATGATTTTACTAAAGGCAAGATTGAGTACACAACACTTTTTGTGAAAAAACACAATGACACTTTAATTATTCAAATTTATGTTGATTATATTATTTTTGGTGCTACTAATGAAAATCTATATGAAGAGTTTACTAAATGTATGACTAGAAAATTTGAGATGAGCATGATAGGTGAGCTCAAGTTCTTCCTAGGACTATAAATCAAATGATGCAAGGATGGGATTTTCATTAACCAATCCAAGTACACAAAGGAGCTTCTCAAGAAGTTTGGTGTTGATAGTTGCAAGAGTAGCAAGACACCAATGAGCACATCAACTAAGTTTGATAAGAATGAAAAGGGTAAGCCTATAGATGAGAAGAAGTATAGAGGTATGATATGCCCTCTTCTTTATCTTACAGTATTTATACTGGATATAATGTGTAGTGTTTGCTTGTGTGCTCGTTTTCATTCTTGCCCTAAAGAATCTCATTTGCATAAAAGAATTTTAAAATATTTACATAGCACATTGCATTTAGGGTTATGTTATCCAAGAAAAATATCATTTAATATTATTGATTTTTTAGATGCAAATTATGCTGATACTTTACTTGATAGAAAGAGCACTTTCGAAACTTGCCATTTTTTTTATGAATGTTTAGTTTCTTGGTTTAGCAAGAAACAAGTTTCATTTACCTTGTCCACTGCTTAAATGGAATATGTGGTGGCGAATTGTTGTTGCACTAAAGTCCTTTGGATGAAACAATAACTCATGAACTATAGTCAAGTGGTTGATCACATTCCCATCAAATGATACAACACAAGTGCATATATCTTTCAAAAAACTACATCCAACATTCTAAGAGTAAGTATACAGGCATTAGGCATCAATTTTTGAGAGATCATATGCAAAATGGTGATATTGTATTAGAATTTATTAATACAGTAAACTAACTTGCTGACATTTTCGCAAAACCCCTAATTAAAGAAAGGTTAAACTTCATCAAAAGGGGGATTGGCATGCTTGATGGAGTTTCTTGTCATAAATTTTCCAAAATGCATAAAATATTTTTCATTGCATTTCATTTTCACAAATTATTTTCTTATTTAATCTTGAATTGAGGTGACTCTCGATTCAATGAAATTATTTATTTGACTAAATGCAATTGATGATTGTTATTTGGTTGATTATTGGTTGATTTTATGGTATCTATGATATGATTGTTTGAATGTTTAGGAATGATTAGTATTACTATACTTAATATGTGTATTTGCATCTATTTTGATCTTGCTTTTTAGTGCCAATTGCATTACATAAAATTTTTTTTGCAAATTTCTCTAAATTTCTGGCTTACCTACAAATCGCGATAGCTATTACTATTTCGTAGTAGCGATATTTAAAAAAAAAAAAAAGTCGTTTAGTAGAACACTGAGTTCTTGCTCACGAATTCAAAATTATGGATGTGATTGACCAATCATAGTCATGATTTAGATGTTGTGATCATGACTCAATGCGCTGATAGGAAAATGTAGTTGTTATTCAAACGAGCAAAAATGTATTAAATTCAATTTTTACCTATCTGTTATTTATAAGAAATTGGCTATAAATACCCCACTTTCAATCCAAATCAATTTCTAACTCTTATTACTTCTCCTACTTGAATTCTAAATATTTTTCAACCTTAAAATCTCTCTATATATACTCTCTTTCTCTCAAGATCTCACCCATTCTCTTCTACTCTTCTCATTTTTCATAAATTTCCAACTTATTCATTTTTCTTTTCATCTCAAATCTCTTGTTCACTCATAATGGCATTAAGAAAGGGATTAAGAAAAGGAAAAGAGGCTCAAACTTCTCAACAACCCTCTCCTCTTCAACTCATGAGAGAGGCTATCTAAGAAGAGCAACAAAACTACCAAAGACTTAAGGACAAAACCATCCTTCCTACCGAAATTTCAAGCCTAGTTTGCCTCAAAACCTTAGGAATTGAAGATAGTGTTGTTGCCTACCTCAGCAATCTTCAATGAGGTAACTTTATTTTTGTTGTTGAAGATGGTTATGAGGAGCTAACAAAAGAATTTCTTGCCACCTTAGTTATCCACAAAAAGCTTCATCCAAACCCTGGGCACTATGCTATTAATTTTTGCTTCTTTAGTAAGCCATATGAACTCTCCCTAAAAGATCTAGCTAATGTTTTTGGATTTCAAGCTGAAGGTTCTTATACCTTAAATGACTCTGAAATGGAACTCACTCTTTTTTGGACCAAAATTTCTATTGAACCAAAATTTGATCCCAAAACTTCTTTAGCCAAACACATCAAAACTCTTTCTATTTAGGTGCTTTATAGAATTGTCACCTCTCTATCAATGCTAGAGGGAATGGCAATAAAAAAAATCCCAAAGGGCCTTATTCTTTCTCATTGGTCTTGTCAAAGGAAAGGACATTCAAACCCCCTTTTCCTAGTGGACCAATTCCTCCACCTTGCCTCCACCAAAAGGATGTCGTTGTTCTCTCCTCCCATATTTCTACTATAGCCAAAAATGTTGGTACCCTTAACCCCTAAAATAAAGCCCTTCTCAACAATCATTTTAAGAAATCCTTCATTGATATTCAATACATGATCAATGCAAAGGCATTGAGGGAAAAGGATGGAAAATATAAATAACTTTTTAGAGAGAAAGGAGTCCAAGAAAAGGCTAGAAAAAGGTCTAGGGTAGTGCTTCGAGAATGTAGCCAAGCTAAAGAACAATAAGCGCAAGAAGAACCTCTAGAGACTCAACCTCACCTCCAACTCCCTAATGCCCCTACTTCTTCTCAAACTCCTTCCAATGTGGTTAGGATGTTCTCCAAAATTATGAAGAAACTCAACCTTTTTTACCATATTCATCAAGACATTTATGATATGCAAGGCAAAATGGGGTTGCCATAATGTCATTTAAAGGATTGGGAATCTAGTGAAGAAAGTAAACAAGATATTGAGTTTTAGAATTAGGACTTCTCCATTTTCTCCTTCCTTTCTTGTTTCAACTTTATTTTTCAAATTTCTTTCATTTTTCACTTATGTATTCATTAATTTTGGCATTTTCAATTTAATGATCATAATTGTATTTTGATCTTTCAATGAATGCAATTGTCTTTTATTTTAAGAAGTATCTTGCCTATTTTTTATCTCTTATGCTTCTTTCTCTTATGTGGTTAATATTCCTTAATTTTGTTTAATTCTTTTTGATCTTGACAATAGGGAAGAAAGAAATTAAATAGAAAATCATAGAAAATCAATTTGATAATTGATTAAAGGGAAGAGAAAGATAGAACTTAAAATTAATGTATTGAATTGACATAAAGGGAAAATTACTTGTTATCTTTTGAATCTTGAAAACTTAATTGCAATCTTACCTATAATTTAAATTTGTGATTAAATGCATAAATTGAGGGGGAGAAAACCCCAATTACAATGATATGTAAGTATTTTGTATTTAAATTCAATTTGATTGTCAAAATCAAAAAAGGAAAGATTGTTGACCTAAGTTATATCAAAATTTAGTCAATCTCTATTTTTAATCTTGACAATCAAATTAAAGTTATCTAGCATATTTATTAAGTATTTATTTTGCATAAAATTTCCTTAGAAAGGTTGCAAATCCAAAAGATTCACAAGCCCCTTAAGTAATGAAACGGACCCCTAAATCGTGGCCACTACATAATAATTGCAACTGCGACCTATGATCATGACCACTACCTAGATGGTCGCAACAGAGACTAAATTAAAGAGCAAAGCATCAAATTGGACCCCGAGACATAGCTTACTTCATGACCTTAGTCATGACCATGACCTAGGGCATGAAAAGGGAATCGTTGCCACGATGAAGGAGTCTCGACTGCGACATTCATAATGCAAATTCTAGCTCCAACGGATAGTTGAACATCCAACAGAAAATGCTACATATCAAGTTACTATTAGATAATATGAATATCGTGACTGCTAATATGGTGTCTCAAGCTCCAAAAGAGAGTCGCAACCACGATAAAGGCATCACAACCGCCATAGTGCTCTGATAAAGTATTAAATGTAGATTTTATGGTTATTGAGTAAGATATGCTACCCATACTATTTGTAACATGTTTTTGGTGGGTGAAGGCTATATACCCCTCTCCAAAGACCCTCATAACGATCTAACAACCTTCTATATAACCAAACTCTTACAATTTAATTTCTCAAAATCTTAATCTTTCTTTATATTCATTTGGTTGTTATAAGAGCCTTCATTGCTCAAAGGGATGAGTGTTAGCCTTCAAAAACACATTGTATTAAGTTAAGAGTGAGCCAATAGAAAATTCTTGTATAGATTTGAGTGTGAGCCTAAAGGGAAAACACTTATAAGGGTTGTGTGTTAGCCATTAAAGCACATTGTGAGTTGGGAGTGAGCTTAAGACTCTATTGTAATAATCTAGTAATAGTGGAACACCTAATTGAAATTGGGAAGTGAATGTATGGTTTGTTAACACCTAAATCACTATAAAATCTTATGTCTACAATTTTCTTTACCTATGTCTTTCATCTAAATTTTAATTTGCTACCAATTCAAACCCCCCTCCCTTATTGGTGTATAAAGGTAAACACTTCCTAATCAAGAAAATCAGGTACATTATCACCTAAATCTTTCCTAAATGCATAATCTTGCTCCTCTAACTTATCAAATGCCTTTTCATATAAACAAAAAGTTTAAGTATCAATTAGATGGAATTCCACCTAACAGGCACATCAAGACACAAAGTAGATTTTTAGATTCTATGCCAATAAAGTTACTAACATCTTTGAATTTAATCAACCTAGCTTGTGAATTTCTAATATACCTAACAACTTCCATAACTTTCTTAATAGACATGTTAACATTTTTTAAACCAGCAGTAGCTATAAGATTAAGAATATGTGCAATACATCTCATATGTACATACTTACACTTCACAGCAAATGCTCCCCAACTTAACAATTTCTTTTTGAAAAAATGCATGACAGTATCATTAGAAGATGCATTATTAATAATTACACTAAACACAATTTTAAGCCCCCACTCGAGCAAAATGTTTTCTAATGCTTTTGATATATACTGACCTTTGTGTAATGTAACAGGCACAAAAGAAATGATATTTTTATGCAGCTTCCACCCATCATCAATGCAATGTACAGTTATGCACATTATTCTTTGAATGAAAGTCTAAAAATCAATTGTAAGACTAACTCTTTGACAGTAAGACTTAAAAAAGTTCTTTAATTTCAACCTCTCATAGCAGTCCCTACTAACAGGCCACCTAGATGGTATTTCAAATATAGGGCAACAAATAAACATGAATTTTTTGAAACCCCGCTCTTCAAAAAACTTGAAGGGTAACTCATCAACAATGACGCAAGTGCATTTCTACAAGTTTCTTCGTCAAACTGCCATGTGACTAAAACACCTATGATTTTTTCTCCCTTCAGCTTCCACCTCATTTACAGCAGGTTGACAAGTTAAAAGTGCTTATCTAGTATCATCATTGTGTGGGTTTTTCAAACAATTCAGCATATGAAATCTAAGTGAAGATGTGTCATGCTTTTTAGAATGAAAAATTAAATAATTTAGCATAATGTAAGCACTAAGCTTTTACCATTACTCTTGCCTCATCTTTAATTTTCTCGAAATGATCCTACTCTCTCAATATCGATTTAGTCTTCTTTTTTTTTTTTTTTTTCTAGATTAAGGCTACTTAGAATTTAATTATGCTTCCATCTCTTCATTTTCTTGGCCAGGTGCATTACTATCACTGCTAATTTTCATATATAAACACAATATTTTGACTAATCAATACAACTACACTTTATAATAATATTCCAAAAACCAAACAAAAAGAACTCAAGTAAATAGACAGACCTTTCCAAATGTTTTAAAACTCAAAGTAACAAAAAATTAAAGTGAGACCAATGAGCAATGAGCATTGCAGTTAGAAGAGAGTAAATAACAAACTCAAATACTCAACAAACAAAACAATTTAACAATTAAATAGGAAATACAAAAAAACACAATAATATGTAAATAATTTATCTTATAAGAAAATGCAAAATTTCACCTTTTTATGTAAAGTTCATCGTACCATATTCCATAATCTAGATTTCACAAATTAACAGAGTTTAATATATCAAGTAAAAAAATCAAAATCACTACATCAGAATACTTACCTTTAGTCAAAAGTGTTTAACAAACATGGTTCCACCATCTAAATCTAGATTTGAGTTGCTTAAACTTCAACAAACAGAAGCAAGAAACAAAAAAAGAAAGAAATAGACTATCAGTATAATAGAAAACAAAACACAAAGAAAATCTAATCAAAAAAAGATTATTTGAAAAAGAAATTAAAAATTAATGTAGAAAGAAAAAGACTCCATTTTTCTTTCAAAAATGGAACGATCTACTCTTGCATGTCTTGTGTAACACAAAAACATCCACTTTATGTCACATTGAGTGTTAAACTATCATAAACACAAAGTGTTCACATAATAAATATCAATAAACACTCAAAAAAAAAATATTAATATTGTAAAAAGACACTGAATCGAGAAAGAAAAGGATTGAATAGAGTGTGTGCAAGTCACAAAGAGGACAAGTTTTTGGAGAAATTAGGGAGTTAGAATTAGAGGAGAGGAGGAAGGAGGTGGTTGTGTGTGAAAGGAGAAAGGAGAGTTGAGAGCTGAGAGAAAAATAGGGTTAGGATTAAGATGGAACAACTGCAAATGAGATTGAAGGATTCTTAGAGATATATTTATAAAGGAACAAAATGACGCTATTTTGATAGTTTGGAAGTTCAGCAATTTGATTGGAATTAACCTTCAACTAAACCGCTAACCAAAATCAAAATTATACCCATCCTTTCAACCAAACCATCCTCTTATTTGTACAGCCAACCGAATCAGCTTTCGGACATGTCAGAATTTACTCATCCCTAATATTATATGGATATTTGTTTGTTCAATGTAGTACTAGGAACCATTGAGAGATTTATATTATATTAAAATTTAGTAATTTTTTATGGACCTCCTTTCTTATGAAAATTTTTCTTGACTAAGATTGTTAATATATAAAATTATAGTAATAATTCGCATAATGAGCCAGCTAACAGCTTATAAAAATATTTAAATTCAATCATTATTTAATACGTGTTTAATAGAATTAATATATAATTGAATTTTCAATCGCTAGTATGATATATTTGATAAATTCAACATTTGTAGAAACTTCTTAAAATTCACTAGTTAGTTGTTCTTTGGTAATATAGATATCTGTGTGCTCAAATATCATCACTTGTCTCAGTGTCTGATCTGAACGTTATCATTTGTCTGGAATGGATGTCTGAATTTATGATTTGCTCAGGTGTTTGAATATACGAGCGTTTTGAAGTTGAAAATTACACACTTAAACTCTTAATATTTGGAACAGTAAATTACTATCAGACTCTAATATTTTATCTTAATTAGCACTTTGTTTAAAAATTTACACTTTTAATGCATAAACAAACTTCAATAAAAAAGTTTATAATTGACACATTAAACTATTTTATAATATAGTAACATATTTAACTTAAATTAAAAGTGTAAAACTTTGAAAAATTAAAGCATTTCAATATAAAGTGTTTTTTAAAAGATCAAAATAAATTATATTTTTAAATTTTGAGAATAAAAGTGTTACATTTAATCAATTTTTTTTATTTTATATACTACGCCATATGAAATATTGATTATTAACAAATATCAGAGACTAAAAATGATAATTTTGAAATAATAGAAACTAAAATGTTAATTAAAACAAAATTCATCAATATAATAATGATAATAATTTACTCTATTTAAAATATCATTTTAAAATTTACCCTTAATAATTCTAAATTATAATAAAAATTGAAATTTGTAATTGTTAGGGTTTAAGTTTGTCTACCTAAAATATGAGAAATTATAGTGTTTAATAAAATTGAAAATTAAGTGTTGAATTATAAGTATTGAAGAAGATAACTAATATAATTTTTAAATTATAAAAATATTTAAAATTTTAATTAATTATTATATTCAATATATATTTTAAGTAATTTTTAATTTAACTGAGTTAAATTTAAATCATGGAATTCAAGTAAATCTTGCATACCCTAACTGATTGCCTTGAGTCTATAACGTGCCAAATTGTCATGTCTTTAAAATTAATTTTATTTAAATATTTTATTATTTAGCCCTTGTGTTTTAACGAAATTACACTCAAATTCTTTTATTTTGAAAAATCAATTATGACTTTCTTACATATTGTATCCATTAATTGTTTGATCCTTTCATCTTTTTTTTTAGGTTTTTTCTATTAAGGATGTGTGAAATGACTACAGTACTCCTCATTTTAATTTTAATTCATCATTTCTACCGAGCACTACCAATCAAAAATTCATAAATTTAAAAAAAAAAAAACCTAGATTGATGATTTTGCCATGAAACTGATTATTTTTGCCAGTAAAAAAAAATTAATTAAATAAATAATTTGCTTCTCAATCAATATAATACAAATGCTCTTTTTTTATTTCTTATTTTTCTCTCTCCCCACGTACATATATATATATATATATATTATACGCAGTTGTAAGATAAGGATTTTAAAATTTTCAAATCCACATTTATATATATATTCTACTCTTCCTCTTCCTCTTCCTCTTTTCAAACCCCAATTTTAAATAATTAATTAAATGAAAATATATTAATAATTACAAGAAAAAATCCAAAAAAATTTATGTAAGAATTGAATTTTCATCAACATATAGTACTCATTGCAAAATTAATCGGATGTGGAGAAGTAATCCAAAAGAGAAAAAAGAAACGGTTTCACAAACTTAATGTCTTTACAAAACTATGATTGCTGTTTATACGAATAATCCTTATTACCATTGATTTTATACTCTTCCTATATTTCAACAGTGATCCAAAGGTGTCCATTTTTTATTCAAATTTCACAACCTCATATTGAAATTTTATAATCAGCACGTGCCACTCAAATCTCCATTGTAAATCCTAGATGCAACAGACCCTATCAACGCCAGCTATGATCCAAGATGAGGCGACTACGACAAACAGCAAGACTAATAGTATCGATGAGCTCTTGAGTGCATGAGTCTTGTGGAGTTATGGGCAGCAATAGTGAAATAGAGATGCCAAGAAAAAGTTGAGAGAAAGGAGAAAACAAGATGATGTTGGTGATTGTTGTTTTGATTTTGAACTTTTGTGCTAAAATGAATAGAGGGGCAGAAAGAGAGAGGGGACTTAGAGGGGTTTAGAGTATTATAAAAATGATTTTTTTTTTTTTTTAATTTTTGTAAGCGATGTACTAAAGTATAAGGGTGCAATAATTAGTTTTTCAAAATAAAGGGTTGAGTGTAATTTCACATAAAATACAGGGATGAAATAATAAATTACTCTTTTATTTATTTATTTATTTACTTATACGTTATTTATCCTTACGCAAACATAGGTGAAACGGTCTTAAAAAACCTATACAAAACGTTGTCGTATAAGGGTCCAAAAGAACGAGACAAAGACTTGGCTTGACCAGCCAGTGGGTCATCAAGAAACAGGGAGATTATCATCAGCATGTGGTGCCAAAAAAAAAAAAGAAAAGTATATTAAATTTGAGTATTAGAAACTGAAATAAGAAAGTAGCTATCTGTGCCTACCTATTAAGGGTATGACCCAGTTTTCGCGTAATTTGCTGTAACCCACTTCTCTATAATATGAATATGAACATGTTGTGTTAGTATCTGTCTTTTTTCAATTATTTGATTATGAAGTTTCTTGCTTTCTTGCTTTTTCTCTAATTCTCTTTGTTGAGACTTTTTTTCTTGATCTTTAAAGATTCAAGCTTTCTTCTTTTTCTAAACAAAGATCCAATATTTTTTAACCCAGAAACAAGATAACAAGAGAGATAGATCTCTCTTGCTTTGTTTTAAAGAAAGATGGGTTTGAATGGATGCTCTGCTATTTTATTGTTTTTTCTATTGGTGGTTCTAATTGCTCCTTCTGCTGCTGCTGTTACCAGTTTTATTTCAGGTATTTTGAGTTTTTTGAATGTATTTGCTTGTAATTGAATATTTCTGGAGTAATGTTTAATGATTTTGTCTATCTCTTGTCGATTTGGATCCAGATTCTGTTTTTGAATCCCATGCTTCTACTGGCAGGAATCTACTTCAGGCTAAGAAAGGTTTTTCTCTTTCTTCTTCATTCAATTCTTTGCTTATTATCAGTTTTGTGGTCTGGGAGAGGTGTTCTTTTGTGATTTTTGTTCGTAGTTCCATTCTTACACGATCTGAGTGCCCCATTTTTGTTTTCTTTAAAATCATTTCTTGAAAGAAAAAATATATTGTGTGAGTTTCGATGGTTTGTTTGATTGGTGTACTACATACATAATTAATTTGTTATAAGGTTCAAGCCTCCAAGGACACCCATTTGCTTTGACAATATGAGTCATTGCATTTGTTGTCTTCCCTCTTTCTTTTCTGTTGTTTCTCTTCTGTTTCTAATATAAATTTTAATGACTGCCACTTTATTGTGAAGTAATGATCATATACTATAGATATTTGATCAGTTGCTGCCTGATCTAGACCAGTGGTTTTCTTCTGTGTTATGTGTGCAGAGACAGATTGCAAACTCTAATCTTGGGCTTCTTTTGTGGGTTTTATTCACATTGCATTCTCTTATGATTTAAGTGCTCTATGTTTGTTTTCTTTGCCTGTTTGGTAATCGAAAGTATACTTTGGACCTCTCTCTTTCTCTGTCTGTATGTTTAAAAACAAGGTGCTAATCTAGAAGATCTAATTTTGCAAATTTGTTGTGGGAACTGTCAACAATTGGATGGATTCAAATTGGTCCACTACGGAAAGTTAGAATATCAAAATATAACAAATTGTTGACCACAAGGCTTAAGACTGGAATTTCCAACATTTCTCCAATCTTTATACCAATTTTTCTGATTAACTGATTCCTTTTCTTGTGCAACATATATTGATGAAACATGAAAGTCAATGTTAATGAAGTCATAAAAGAGAAGAAATTCTGAATAGCTGTCTCTAATTAGGCTAAGAATGTAATCTATGCTTTCGCAAGCATCGATTCTCTTTCTTTGATGTCTGCAGTCTGGTCCTAGTTTTGTAGTTTGATACAATACCAGCTCATTTATGTACATATGTAGATGATGGCTACTAATCTTGGAGTTCTCATGCATTCTTGTGATATATGATTATATAAAAATTAAGAAAACACTGATCTCCTATCACCCATTTCCAAATGAAGTCAGCAATTCTGTTCCAGGTTTTAATATGCTGCATTATATTTGGAAAAATATTCTAATCTGGAGGTATTATCTTGACTTATCTGCAGCCTGCCCAGTGAACTTTGAGTTTCTGAACTACACAGTAATCACAAGCCAATGTAAAGGACCTGAGTATCCTCCTAGTCTTTGCTGTTCATCATTCAAGGAATTTGCCTGCCCTTACGCAGATGTATTGAATGACTTGACCAATGATTGTGCATCAACCATGTTCAGCTACATTAACCTTTATGGGAAATACCCTCCTGGTCTTTTTGCCAGTGAATGCCGAGAAGGAAAGCTGGGACTTGAATGCACTGCAAGTTCGCCATCACAATCAGCAGATGACAAAGGGGGTCAGATTTTTCACAATCCATCCTTACTGCTGATGCTCACATCTGGCTTCCTAGTGCTGTTAGTTCACTTGTTTTGAAGGCTCAAAATGTTTATTCCATTCTTTTTCTCCAATAATTGTTTCTTAACCACAAAAGAGATATGATACCTTCATGTTATTTATGCTACAGTTAAAATTATTCATTAGGTAGGTACTGAAAATTTCTTTGTATATTGGTTTGTGATTTTCTGCCCCAAAGTTGTAGGGAGTAGAGCTTGGTTGTATTGAGAGGTGAATGATTCATAATCAGATCTACAAGTACTTGAAAATTTAAATTTAAGGGCTCCAGTTTTATTTGTTGAATTACTATCTTGCATTGGTATTACTATGGATTATGCCGAATTTGGCTTGTGTTTTGTGATGTGGGCCTTAGATGCAATTGTCATATATTTATTTCATTGTTTCTTTGATATGGTCTTCCTGGATGTGACTGACTTATAAAACATCATTCATATCATTTTTTGCCTCCAACATCAGACATGCAAGGAACATTTGCAGCTTACTTCCTCCAAGAACCTTTCGGGCATTAAAAATAAGCGCCCAACCACATGGCTTCTCTGGCATCACTGCCTCCTCCAAAAGAGAAGTTACTTTTGCAGCTCCAATTAGAACTCCAGCTCATGTTATCATTCTTTGAATGTGCCGAAACTTGCAGGAAGTAAAACAATTACATGCCTGGTTTGTTGTTTCAGGACTCATTGGCCATTATGTCTTCTCCAGGAGGCTATTTGATTCCTATGCTATGAGGTCTCAGATTTTTTTATGCCTTGAATCTTTGAGAGAATACATTATCCTAATTCGTTGATGTTTTGATCTATAACACCGTCCTGAGAGTCATAAAATAAATAATGCAGAACGAGTTCTTGAAGAATTCTCAGAAGAAAATACACTTGCGAAGAACTCGATGATTTCTGGGTACGTGACTCGGGTCTAGCAGACAAAGCCAGAGCAATGTTCGATAACTAGTGAGCTTGCTATCTGCTGTGCGCATTTAGGTGCACCACATCAAAGGGAGATGAGTATTAAACTGAGTGCCGCTCTCGTTGACATGTATGCTATAAATATGGTGGGTTGCTGACATGCAATTTAGCTATGAAAAATGCCTCAGAGATATTGTGACCAGGGGAGCTATGATATCAGATTTTTCCTTGTATAGACAGGCTAGAAAATGTTTTAAACTGTTTGATGAAATGCTTGTTGATGGGATTCAGCCAAATGAAGTAATCTTTGTGCCCATATTGTGAGCCTGCTCTCAAGCTGATTATGTTGAAGAAGGAAAGCTCTATTTCAATCAAATGACATTAGATTATTATCGGTCCATTGATTAGGCGCTTGATAGAACTTGAGCCATTTGTCAGAGACAGGACTCATGTTTGCCAATTCAGGGAAGAAAGAGGCTACTATGACGAGGAAGATGATCAAGGATAAAGAAATGGAGACACCTTGCGGGTCTAGTTTTATTGAAATAGATGACAAGGTCTATGAATTCGTAGTAGGGCTGCAGATTTATATGAGATGTGGAGAGGATGTGTTTACTTCAGAATGCATAATTTTGCAGGTGACATCTATACAACATATGAACTAACATTGCAAAATCCAGTTAGCGATTTAAAAATTATAAGAGTTGAAAAAAAAATTATTCTAAAAATGATATTTAATTTGTTTACATTAGTAACTGTATTATATATTTATACAAATACTATGTTTAGCAGTTGGGATAAGGGAAACCACATGATGCGCCGTAGTGAGAACACTCTTAGACTTGACACTACATTTTAATTTAAAATGTAATTGATAAACTATAATAAAATAAAATGTAATATAATCAAATGTATTTTTAATATAAATTTATACTAAAAATACTTTTTATTACGTTATAGGGGAAAGTACAGAAAAATACCCTGTAGTTTCATTCTTATTTTAAATGGGGGCTGAGATTTTTTTTCTGACACTTTAGTACATGTGGTTTATACCATTTGACAATTAAATAACTTTTTACGCAACGGCTTTGAAAGTGATAATGTGGCCCTAGAAAAATGCTAACATGGAAAATACCCAAAAAAATGAAAAAAAAAATCATGAGGAAAACGACAACGTTTTAAGGGGGAAAAGAGAAAAAAAAAAAAAAAAAGGAACAAAACGTATGCATTTTGAATCAAAATAGAAAGCCAAACTTTAGTTTTAACCTAGAACAAAGCAATAGTTCAAATTTTTTACCCATTTGTGAATTCCTTCAATTTGTTCTCTCCAAATCATTGTCAACCCAAATTCTTGATCATGTTCTTTGGAAGAATTAGTGAAATTAATTGAATTATATCAGTTTGTATGTGGAGGTGAACTTGATTCAAGTATAATTTGAGATTATGAAACAAATTTTTTGTGAAAAATTTGGGAGAATTGAACTTGAAGTGCAAGATATTTCGTGAGGGCCAAGGTATGTAACTAGATATTTACTTTGGTTAGTTCATTTGGTAAATGGGTTTGGATTCTATAAGTGGTTCCAAAGGTATCGGTTTTGATAATCTTACCATTGATTGCAATAAGTGAATCAGCATATAAACTCTTAGATTTGATTCATTTGTTGTGTTTTCTCTTTTTTTGTTCATTTGTGTAAGTGAATTTGTAAACTTGCAGGGAAAATGTCACGAATGATAAACTTCAGAATTTTTCATGGTGGTTGATGGGAAAGTGATTAGAATATGGTTTATGTGGGTGGAAAGGTAGATTATATGGGGAATTTCAATATTGATTATCTTTCTGCTATTGAACTGATGCATTTTGGGATTTCAAGGGGATATGCAAATGGTTGCAGGATTTGGTATAGGATATGTGGCTTAACTGGCAACATATCCTTGGAAGAAATCAATGTGGATAAGGACGTTGAGAATATGCTGATGTATAATGAATGTTTTAAACTGGTTGACTTATATTATGTTGAAGGTGAAGGTCCAATATCTGTTATGGACGAAAATAGACAGATGGATAGGAATGAAATTGAGAAAGATAATGTTGTTAGGAATGAGCTTGAAAATGATGATATTGGTGGGAATGAGCCTAAGAATGGGAGTGTGGATAGGATTGAGATTGAGAATGCGAATATTGATGGGAATAACTATGATAATGATCTTGTTGTGAATGAGGCTGACAATGATAATGTGGGTACAACTGGGAATAGGAATGGGAATGGGAATGAGAATGAGAATACGGATAGTAGTGCTTCAGATATTGATTATGTGCCCTCAGAGGAGGAAGACAGTGAAACCTCATCTAATCAAAATGAGTCAAATTTGGAGGAGCCTAGTTGGCTTTATAATGATATGGAGGGCAGTGGTGATGACATTTTCAATGAATTTACATCTAAAAGTGAGGGGAATAAAGGTGGGGATGATAAAGATGGAGTGAATGATAGAGCTAGAGATTGAGATAAGAATGCAAATGCAGGAATTGGCATGGATTTGAATGAAGAAGATTTTAATGAATTTTGTGAGGAGATGGTGGATAGCAATGAGTTGCATAGTTTATAGGGATCAGATGGTGAGGTGGAAACTTATCCTGATTTTGATGAAACTACAAGTATGCATGATCCTCAGTTATATAAAGGAATGAAATTTTCAAATCACAGGGTGTTTAGAAAAGCTTTGAAAGAATGGGCAGTGCGAAGAGGATTTCCTTACACTTTGAAAAAAAATTCATCTAAGAGAATCACAGCTGTTTGCAAGGAGGATTGTGTGTTCAGAGTCCATGCTTCCTTGGTGGGCCAAACTTCTACATTCCAGATTAAGACTTTTATACCTGTCCATAAATGCTGTAGGGATTGGATCAACTATATTGTGAACTCAAGGTATTTATCTGAAAAATACCTTGAGGAAATAAGAGACAATCCTAACTAGGATGTAAATGCAATGTAGAAGAAAATCCAAAGGGAACTAAGAGCTGAAGTATCCCTTGCTGCATGTTACAGAGCTAAAAGAAAGGCCAAAAAAATTATTAATGGAGATGTCAAGGCATAATATAGAAGGTTATGGGATTATGCAAAGACAATCAAAGTTACAAATCCTGGGAGTATGGTAAAGTTGGAGACTGAGCAAGTGCTAAAAAGTGATATTGTTGTAGTAAAAGATGCAAGTGACATAGGTAGAAAAGACAGAAATAGCAGTCCAAATACTTATGTGCCAGTGTTTCATTACATGTATGTGAGGTTTGCAACTCAAAAGCAAGGGTTTTTTTTCTGGTTTAAAACCAATCATTGGTCTTGATGGATGCCACTTAAAAACCTCAATGGGAGGTCAACTTTTATGTGCAGTAGCTAGAGATGGTAATGAGAATATGTTTCTATTAGCCATTGCATGTGTTGATGTAGAAGAAAAGGCAAGTTGGGTTTGGTTCTTAAAGTTATTATTTGAAGACTTTGGATCTCCTGAAGAAACTGGATGGGTGTTCATGTCAGACCAACAAAAGGTATGTGTTTTATGTTCAATTACAGTATCAATATTATTATCACTTACATTACCATTAAACTTTAATGTCCATTGGACCGAAAATTGCTTTGAATTGTACTAAAAATTTATGTATATTTTTACTCATTATATCAGGGATTAGTAGAGGCTTTTGCTGAGATTATGCCAAGAGTAGAACACAGAACATATGAATGAAAATTTTAAGAAACTCTCTAGAGGATTAGAGTATAAGAAAAGACTTTGGTTTGCTACTGGTGCTGGTACCAAGAAGAGATTTGACTACCATATTAGTCAACTTAAAGAGTTAGATGTAAAGGCAAATGATTGGGTGATAGGGCATGATCCACACATATGGGCTAGATCTCATTTCTCTACAAACACTAAGTGTGATGCATTACAAAACAACTTGTGTGAATCTTTCAATTCATATCTTGGTATAAGTAGAGATATACCAATACTCAGCATGTCTGAATGGATTAGAAGAAGGTATATGAAGGGATTTTATGTAAAATATACTGGGATGTCTAAGTATAAATGGGATATATGTCCAAACATTCAAGACATGATGGAGAAAATCAAGTTTGCTAGTAGGGATTGCTTTGCTACACCAGCTGGACATAAGAAATACGAGGTTAATTTTTTTGATACCTGAAATGTTGTGAATCTAGTGGATAAAACATGTAGTTGTAGGGTGTGGGATTTGTCAAGCATCCCATGTAAACATGTTGTGTCAGCCATTTATAAGAATAGGAAGCAACCACAAAGTTATGTGCATAAGTACTACCACAAAGAGACTTACTTGGTTGTCTACAATCACATAATTAATCCAGTTCTAGGCAAGGAGGAGTGGGAAAAGACAGAAGATGATGATATATATCCCAACACAGTGAGAAAGCCTACTGGAAGACCAAGGAAAAAGAGATTAAAGGCAGCTGATGAACCTAGAAATCCCTATAGAGTTTTTAGGGCAGGTAAGAATGTTAGATGTGGCAATTGTGGAAGAGAAGGGCACAATGTTAGGGGTTACAAAGCAGGGGTCATAGGAGAGACAAAGTGGTAGAAACGTATGAGATTAAAAGGTCAAAGGCAAACTGGTGATCAAAATCCTAGCACAAGTAGTGCCCAAACAAGAGTAGGAAGACAACAATCTGAAAATCCTGCCTCTTCTACAATGGTAAATGAAAAAATTAGTAAAGTTAAAAACTTTAATTTTTTAATTTCTTGACTAAAGTTCCTTTTTTTTTAAAAAAAATTTTGCAGTCTAAAGGTGTTAAAAGAAAAAGAGGGAGGCCCAAAAAGAATAATCAAAGTCTTAGCCAACCAGAGAGATTTGTCCATAATCAAGTATATAAACTTCAACTTTTTTAAATGCAAAATGTCTAATTTTTCAGTAAAGTTAGTTAAATAAATGTCTATGTATAAGTTAATTAACTCAATGTTTATTATACACATGTATAGGATACCATAATGCATTCATCACAACCAACTAATATGCAAAATCATGTAGTACCAATTGAAGTAACAAAGACATCAAAAATTGGACAAAGTTCATCACAACTAGTAATAGGGACATCAAATTTCTTTTGCTATCCATTTTAAATATCATTCATCCCTCAAATGCAATTCATAATTAATATTTGCATATTTTATATTTGCATATGTAATGAGATCAAAAGAGACTCTAAAGATGACATCATCCCAACTTGCTGTTAGGCCTGCAACATCATCTGCAAAAGTATTAATTTTCTTTTTTTATTTTCTTTTCTTGCATTCTATGCAATATATGGATGATATTTGAAACTAGAATTTGTTGAGTTTAATTGAAGATTATATATTATGGTGCAGGTCACAAGGAAGAGGATTAAACTCAGCTTCATCACATGCAGGACTCACAACCAATTCTACACTTGTGACTGTCAAAAATAGGAGGGGACCTTCGACTTTCACTGCTACTACAAACATACCACCAACTAGCTTCAAAAACTTAAAGAGGGCATATGAAATTGCTTCATTTATGGATTCAACAAAGGCACAAAGAGAAATTTAGATGCAAATATCTATTACCAGTCAAGAAAGAGAAGAATGAAAGATGTTGTTGATGGAGAAAATTGATATTCCAACTTTTTTTGCCTTTAGTTAGAAAAATAGTAAAATCAATGGTAACGTACAAATTTGATATTTTGTTGTTCAGTTTATTGCCCATTTTGTTCTATTTGTTGTCAATAGCTTGATATAAGAACTTGTTGGATTTACAAGACTTTTGACTATTATGTTATTTTATAGTTTCATTGAAATTGCAATTATATTTGGGAACAAACAAATTTGGCTTATGTTTCTTGCCCCAATATCAACATCTATCATTATTCAATTCTTACAAATTTAGACAAAATAATCATAGTAGCCTTAATAGAATATCATATCATTGATTTGAGTTAGTTAAATCATAAGTAATTCATTGAGACATTTTCACAAACACTTTCCACACAAAATCAAGCTTGTAGGCCTCAATATAATAATAGTACCAATTTCACCTTTACATGCCACATATCATACAATTTACATAATAAATTATGGCAAACATAAATAGCCATTTCCCTTTGGTTTTTTAACTATGAACGAAAAAATTGAACAAAAAAACCCAAATATCACTGGCAGAATTACATATTTACATTTGGTCATTTGTTTTCTAGTAGACGCTGCAACCAACACTTTTTCCTTCGACATCAACTCCAATTGCAAATTTCTCACCTCCATTTGCGACTTGTCTAATTCAGCCTCCAACTCATTTACTTTCTGACTGAACCTATATATTTCCATATCGAGTTCAACTTCCCTTGCTCTACATAATGCAATTTCATCTTTACACTCTGTTATCTTTGCTAGCAGACGTGGTAGAACCTCATTAGCTCCATCACACATTCTCATATAAATCCATTGAAAAAACCTGCATTTTGCCCCTAAATGGTAACCTACACAACCTCTAAATCTTCTTCCCAATGTCTCTTTTTGCCATGACATCCTTACAAGTACTATTACGCCACATTCGCACCTAGGAAGACTAATTGATCCATCATCGTTCACTTGAGACGCATTTGAAGTTTGTGACTATGATGAGTTTGAGATTTGTGAAGATGATTGCATTGTGAAGGTCGATTTGGGATTCAAATGTTAGGAATCTCACTATCTGATGAGAAAGAATGAAGTTAAGGCTAAGTAAAACTAAGCTAGGTTAAAACTAAAGTTTGGCTTAAAACATTATCGTTTTCCTCATGATTTTTTTTTTCATTTTTTTTGGTATTTTCCGTATCAGCGTTTTTCTAGGACCACGTCATCACTTTTAACGCCGTTACGTGAAAAGTCATTTAAGTGTCAAATGGCGTAAACCACATGGACTAAAGTGTTAGAGAAAAAACCTCAACCCCCATTTAAAATAAGAGTGAAATCACATGGTATTTTTTTGTACTTTCCCCTATATTATATTACATGTCATTATGTTCTACTAAACAGACCCTTACTTAATAGTATATTTAGTAGACTGTAACACAATAAAATCTAATGTAATTAAATGTATTTTTAATGTAAACATTATACTAAAAATATATTTGATTACACTACATCATATTATATTATAGTCTACTAAACATATCTTTTTGTATCTCTCCTTAATCCCTTCTATTTGCAAGTATTATTTTAACTTACTCTCTTTTTCCCAACAATTCTTAATTCATTTCACATCCAAATGCTAGTCCAAATTATTCAATCAATCTACATGAGCAGGCACAGCTATTAATATATTATTTAAATTATATTCAAAAAAGAGGCAAGCAAAACTTAGCTTGTTTGGTGAATGAATTTATTAATAGAGAACAAAATTAGCCAGCGCTGCAGAACCCTCGAGTCACAGCTAGACCTAGTAGAGCAGCTTTTGTTTGGCGAAAAAGTTTACCATTAGCACCTTCAATCTGCAGTGACTTGTTACTCATGAACATTTCAAAGTGAAGAGTAATACACAGGAGCACAATAAGAGGAGTTGTTCACCTTCAACAACCGATAAACTTCACTGTCACACATAAGCCGTCTTGAACTCCCTATTCTTTAACAACCTTTAGTACGAAACAAGAGAGGGAGGAAGAAATAAAATATGCTTTGGTTATAACGCATTTCATTTACTCTTTCTGTTCTTTTCTCTACATTGTTTCGAAGCTAAGATCAGAACCAACTGGCTCAGCTAACTGTAACTTTAGTAAGTGCCAACTGTAAAGGATATTGAAAGACTTAAGGAAAAAGGATTAAAAGAAAAGGAGAGGGGGCGGATGTCCACCTCGTGTTACTCTAAAAAAAAAACAAGGTGTATCCACCCCAAGCTTCTTCCAAAGTATGGCAGCCATTGATACAAATTGACCTTCCTGTTAACCCCGATTTCTAGCTAGGCCCACTGTGAAACATCAGGTACTCAACAGAACAATCTCCTTTGCTGCAAGAAGGATCTCCATCAGTGTCAGATTGGACGAGAAAAACAGTTTAGTTAGAACACTAAATTGAATATAATGATAAGGACAACTTGGGGAAACAATCAGTGGGCTTAATATAACCTCACTATAGAATAGCAAATCTCATGAGTCACATCCCTATTGTTGCTTGATAATACTCAAAGATGGAATTAAAATGAATTATTCTTATTAAGATGCCTAATTTATTATGGATATTACCAAACAACAGATACTTACACGACATCTAGACTCCCGTAAATTGTCTAGCGAATCAGCAATCTCAAGTTGCTTTACAACAGTAGCATGTAGTACCTGCAAGAATATATAATTGAGAATAACATGACTATTGGTATCAAATGTCCAACTTCCAGTTATCTAGAGCTTCAAAAATAACTAGAATAAGGCATACCCTCTTTGTTTTCTCAAGGTCAAACTCCACAGACTTTATCCTCTCCAGAGATTCCATAAGCATTTGCTCTTTTTCCAATGGAATTGCAGCAGGCTTGTTACTAAGTTCCTCAAATACTTTTTCCAGTCTCTGTAGACGCTCCATACATGGACGAACATAGTCTTCACTCACAGTTTCAACAGCTGCTGATTGGCTATCAGCATTATGTTCCACAAGGTTAGATGGATGAATGTTGTTCTGCCTTCTCCAAAATTCAAATGGTAAACTACGGAAAAAATCAACTAATTTGACCACAAATGACATCAGCATTCTAGCCCCACACAGATTATGCCTTTTCACAACCTTTTCCCTGACAAGCTCCAACCAACGGATGATGAGACTTCCTGAAATGAGTAGAAGATATGAATTTGCAATCCAAGCCCATAGATACCAACACCAAATGACACATAGGAAATATATAGGTTAGAATTAGACATGGGCAATGGTTCAGAACCGCCAGTTCCTGTTCCAACCTCCCTAAATATCAATCCTTAACTGGCGCTTAAACCTTATGGTTCTGTCCCGGTTCACATTTCATACAATTCCGGTTTTTGTTCAAATAAGGTTACAGTTACAGTTTTTTATGTTTTCAATTCCAGTTCAAATAATTTAAAAAAATTTACAAAAATAAATATGAAAAATTATGGAATTCAAATTGATTTTTATTTAAAAAATTAAAATACTAATGTGTTATTAAAATTTTAAGTTCTTTTGTGTTTGAGCTAACTTGAAAATAATTGTTTTAATATATATGAAATAATATAATTTTCAATACATTAATTGAATGATTTAATACCGTAATTAGTTAATTATAAATAAATAAATAAAGGCCATTTGCAATCCACCATATATGTTATGTTCAAAAAAAATTTTCCATACAGTTCGGACAATTTAAACGGCCTGGTTCAGTTCCAGATCCGGTTTTTTTTTCACTCCCCTGACTCTTAACCGGCCCTTAAACCTCCGGTTTGACAGGCCAGTTCGTGAACCGGAACCAATGACAGCTCCTGTTCTAGGTGTGACCCAGGCCAGTTCCAATTAGGTTCACAATTCGAACCAGCCCTTTGCCATGTCTAGCTGGAATCCACGGAAGTAAGAGTAGTGCCCAAAAGTCAATTTCTAATAATCCTCGCACTTTATCAAGTTAGCCACAAATATTGTTGGATTTGAGACGTGCTAGAGAAAACGAATTTATCTGCAATGAGAAAGCATTAACACATACCTTCCACATTCGATGTCATTTCACTAGGAAAGTTCCCCAAATCGTTGGTTTTAAGTGATAGATCTTCAGAATGTCCCACTCCCAGGTTGCTTTGAGCAGTCTTCTCAACCAGAGGAAAATTATCATCACAACTGTAGTAGGCATTTGGATCTGATGCTCTGACCTTCAAAAATCATAATATACATGCACGATCAAAATGCAATATATAAATGTGAGCACACAACCACAATGGTGCATTTGAGTCACAAGTGACAACTTACGTCCTCGTGAACAGGGGCCAAACGTGGAAATGTAGAACTCCGCTCAGCTGGAGAAGGATCATCAATATCAGATCCTGATCCTGCTGCTGATGTGTCACTACTTCTTCCCTGGAGAAAAAAGAATATATGTCAGATATCCAAGGATAAGAGATACTAATCATACCAATATAGTTTGTCATCAGGAGACCAAAACACTCGCCTTCTGAGGGTGGAATTGGATGTGTGAGTCAAATTTCTGTTGGTTACTAGACACTCTGGTTATTTGCCTCACAAATGCTGCTTCCACATTACGTACAAGCTGCAAGAGCAAGACATTGGTTAATTTCCAAATACTCGTTCGATGTGAAGATTCAAGCTCTCCCTTTTTATGTTCAAGGAATCCAACATGTAAAATTGATAGTAAAACCTCTAATAATTGGGTTACCTACCTTCATCACATTAGGATCATTCCATGGACCTTTATTTGATCGAAGACACCCTCCTTCAGCAGAACAAGTGCAAGAACCCCCCAAGAAGTCTGGCAATTGACTGAAAAAGAAAGAAGTAAAAGAATTCAAAGATGCTATAAAAGAAATGTGAGACAAGTTAACAGAAAACAGACAAACCTTGAGTCAATAACTTCCAATAGCTTGGGCAGGGACTTGGGATCCAAAACCTGTGATTTTAGAAAATTAGTATAGCAAATATGATTAGAGGAAAGGACAATCACAAACTATATGCTTATGACCATATGCTCTACCTGTATCTTTGCAATAGTCTTTGCATCTAGAAATTTCTGAGCTGCAGGCCAAAGCATCTTCTTAAATCCAGGACCAGCATTAACAATGTACATCCTATGCAACGTCTGTAACAGATGTTTAACATTCTGAATCCACTTAAACCCTCTAAAGGAAACATTTTCTAAAAGACTTTAATACCTCAGGGTAGTAACTGTTATCTATCTTTGTCATTGCAGCCAAAAGATTTGCAGCGGTCCGAGTGAAATTTTTAATGCCCTGTTTTTAGATAACATTCATGACCAGTTCAAATTCTGCATAGAACTAGTTCCAGATTCATAACAAGAAATCAACAATTAATGAAGAAAATCCATCAACATTCTATTAATTCACCTGATTTTCTTATCCTTCCCCAACCCCTCCTAAGAATGATCAACCAAAATTGTATGGTGAGACTCTTATGCAAAGTATGAAAATGCGATTAAAGAATTCACTGAACTTATACACTTGATTCTCCTATCCTGACCCAATTCCATTGACTCTATAAAGAATGATCCAAGAATTACAAAGGAAGAAAAATATATTTCAGAATTTTATTAAACAGATTTCAGATTCTTAATGCTTCAAGGTGTATGCATAGGGCAGAAAAAGTTGTAGCTATAGTTGTGTGTGGCACCCAATGCCCCACAATGAAAATGAAATTCTGGCAGAATATTCTATAATTATGTCTGGCACCAAATTTGACTTGAAATGGCTTATCTGGGATAAAATCCAACATACCAAGCCCTGTACATCCAATATTGTTGTTGTTGCACATATCTGTCTCCTTGCAGCAATTGAACATGCAGGAAATTTCTCTAGTAGAGCCCTCTCAAACTCTTGGACATGGTACCTCAAATATCGATCTATAGTGGTGATTCGCATCAGCCTATTGGGATGAGCTTTTCCAAGCCTTTCAATGTAAACTGGCCGGCCTTCCTTGTCAACTCCATGGTACCCCTGAGGGTAGTATTGCAAGACTTCTTCCAACTCTTCAAAGTCAAAATCCTGAGCATTAAGTATTAGTTCCATATGCTGCTAGAATTGAATGAAAAAGCAAGTAACTAAAAAGATTATAATTCTCATAGGAACATTCTAAGATATGGGTAACCATCAGAAATCAATGCTGCTAAGGTGTGCACAATTAGAATTTAACTACTGACGCAGCTCCAATTTTGTAAGAAAATAATATTCTTACATCGAGAAAATGTTCAAGAAATAAACTCCTCCTTATAGCAAAGCTCTACATTCTAAGTTAACCAAGAGCAACAAGGTTAGTGACAAATTAATTTCAATACCTCCAATATTGTGTCTGTTCCATACTCTTTTCTCCAATTAAGCATTTCTTCCCACATCTGGACTGTTCTTTCAATGTTAAACTCTCTAGCTTTCAAAAATCTACAAAGAGTAAAATAGTTATATCAATACGTGAATGCATTTCAGTGTATTTGTATTGTCCAGCTGCCAGGCAAAGCACTGGTTGTACTTCAAAAAGGTTTTCAAAATAAATGACAGACTGACCTTAACAAGGTATGATAGTCATCATGCCTAGAAGGTAACAAATTTCTTTCAAGAAGCTTTTGTCGCAATTCTAATACAGCACTCTCCTCTTTCTCATCCCTCACATCCTCAATAGAAACTGAAGAAACTCTAAAATCAATTTTCCTTTTTCCTCTTTTCTTTAAAGAATGAGTGAACTTATTTGAAGCATCGAGTGCCTTCTTCTTGAGATTGCCAATTTTCGATCGCCGTCTCTCATCTTCAGAGTTCTCAAAATCAGATCTTCTCTCTCTGATTTCATCATTAACCCCAATTCCTTCAAGGCCTTCAATCAGACAATAAGTAGTTAAACACCAACTACTACTTAGTTTTAGGATTATCTAAAAGGCATCAAACACCTGAGTTGCACATTCTATAACTAACATTTCAAGGACAAATTCAACGTAGAATATAAAATACCTGACATTTCAATGAAATGTGGAAGGAAACCCTAATTTCCAGAGGAGGAAAATAGATTCACAGCAACCTTGCAGACATATATGCAGCTCTAAACTGTCAGTAATAAAACCAGAAACTGATAATCAATACACTGAAGACTTGCAAAGAAAAATTACAAGCCACTGACAGGTTAAAAATACAACCACCAACCTCATGTCCCCAGAAAATAAATAATTGATAAAATCAAGAAGCAATCAAGTACCTGTCCTATATATATGTATGTATGTATGTATATATATATATATATATATATACATAGAAACAAACACTCTTAGCTGCAGGGGACTCTCTAGATTCTCATTTCTCAGCACCAGCTAGCATGATAAGCAATCTCTAAATCAACTTGACCAAAAACAATTCTTAAAAATCAATGGATCTGAATCAACTAAATCGTCAAAGAAAAATAAAAAGGGTAATCCAAAGTGCACCCATTTCTATGTATCAGTACATAAACCAAGAAAAAACATCAAAACTCCATTTTCATACTGAGTTAACCAATTCGTATGAGCTCGAAGCTTCAATATTTGGCTCAAAGATGGCGAAGAAAGACAAAGAGTTACACTAGTTCATCGATAATATAATAAACCCACCACCATAATCAGCTCTAAAACTCATAAATTGACAATAGTAAAAACCGTTAAAAACAAAGGGTACATAAACCATCAGTTGTCACATTTATACCACTGTAAAGCTCTCTCAAACCTGAAACCCGCATTAAATCTCACCAATGCCGACACTAACCGTACGGATCTCACCCATAACTCTACCATTAATGAAACCCAAAAAGATAAAGAACAACTTGAAGAAACTTCGATGAGAAAGAGAAACCGAAACGCACCGAATCACAAAAACTCGAAATGAATCTGAGAAAGTATAACTACACGCATCGATTCACGAGAAGTAGAAGATGATGATGATGATGAAGAAGAAGAAGAAGAAGAAAAAGGTAATAAGAGGTAGAGAATCTCTCTCGGGCAACACAAGGAGATGAAGAAAGGAGAGGAGAGGTGAGAAAAATTTTCTTTTTTCTCGAGAAAATGTACAAAATTTTCTCGAGAAAGGGAATGGAAAACAAAAACAAAATAAAAAGTACGGATCTGAAATTATTGTGTTTGTGTTTGTTTATGTTTCTTTTCTCTCTTCTTCTTCTTCTCCTAATTCTCTCTCACTTTGAGTTTGCTTTTTTCGTTTTTTTTCCTCTCTCAATATTTTTTGTTTTTTATTGCTTAAATGTTACTAAATATAATAAATTTATTTATTTATTTATTTATTAATATTAAATTCTATCTACTTTTTTTATAGTAATTTTTTATTTATTAATATTAATAAAAATTTGTGATTTTTGGCCAGTGCTGAAGGTTGGAGGGGAAGTCTCTCCCTTCTCTGCTTTTTGTGCTTTTGCTTTTTTGCCCATTCATTCACCGCTGGTCTCATGTGTTTTCTGCTTTACATGTCATTTTGGTGATTAATACTATTTATTTTCAAAAAAATAAAAAATAAAAATAATGCTATAATGTACTTTCTAAATTAACTTTTTATTATTATTATTATTACTTTCTAAATTAACTTTATTATTATTATTATTATTATACCAAAATTAAATTTAGCAAGTGGTGGAAAATTAAAATTGTTTTAGGCAATAGCAAATTAGTATAATATGATAATGATTTTTTTAATGAGTGTTATAAGTAATACAAGATAAAATCGATTATTTCATACTTCCTCCGTTCTATTTTGTTTGAAATATTTTTTTTTAAATGTTTAAAAAAATATGTCTTATTTTTATTTTTAACACTTTTTTATCATTTATATATATTTTATCTTTACATATTAATTCAATTTTTTTCATAAAATTTATAAGAAAAAGTAAGAATTGTGTTTAATACAAGACATAAAAAATAATATATTATTTAATCCACTCTTAATTTTTGTGATAAAAATATCTCAAATAAAATAAGACAGAGATTCAAACAAATATAATTATATTAATATAAAAGGTAAAATAAAAAAATAAAAAATAAATAAGAGATTTTATAGAGTTATATTTTGTCACAACTACTGTAATGCAAAGTAATAGGTTAAAATCTCACTTTTTCACTCATTTATTTATTTAATTTTTATTTTTTAACTAATGCCTTAGGTATAGGCATTTATATAACTATTGAAGATAAGATAAAGAGACTTGAAATTAAATTTTTTTAAAAATTAAAATTTATATTTATCAATATTTGAGTTGATTTAAGTTGGTGGATGCTTAATATTTAAAGTAGTTCATAAATTCGCGCTTCGCATAGTTTGTTACTCAAAATATTATTAATTAATTTTTATATATTATAAAAAATGAAAAATATATAAATATTATTTTAAATAAATATATATAAATATAAATATTTAATAAAAAAGAGTTATGAGAGAATATAACAATAAAAATATATTAAAATTATTATTTTATCCTATTTATTTATTTATTTTTATGGTACTATTTTTTATTTTCTTTTCTTATTTAATTTATCTAAGTAGAATTATCCTATAAAAAATAATTTAAAAAAAAATCTTAAACTTACCTATTAAATATCTTAGTAACTATCTCATATTTATTTTTAATCATTTTAAATACTTAATGTTATAAAAAAAAATTCAAAAATTTATAAAAAAGATAAATGAAGGGTGACTATAGATAAAGTTTTTATTTTCTCTAAGGTTTTTTTATATAAGCGTAAATTCACACTTCACATAAAAAATACATAAAATTATTAAAAATTATTTTCATATAAAATTTAATAAAATTAAATAAAAATAACACTAAAATCTAACAGAAAATTTTTAGTTTTCCAAATAAAAAATGCTAATAAAAATAAGTAAAAACATTGAATAAACTTAATACACTTATTGCTTTCATTTATTAAACTTAATTATTATTTTGTAATATTAATTAAAACATAAAAAATTATGTAAAAAATCTTAAAACTCTATAGAAAAGATATATATAAAACTAATCAAAGAGAGACTCTATCTTTGTCTTAGCTTCGTATAATAAGTATGTACTCTATCATTCATGCAAAAATCCAAATGGATAAAGCATTTGTTTTTAATAATTATCACTGCGATAATATAATTAACAATTGTAAACTAATGCGTGCTCTAATTAACAAAAAAAAAATTATAATAACTTATAAGTAATTTTCTATATGAATTAAAATATCAATAATTTTCTCCAATATCTCGGTCCTATTAAAGTTTATCCAATAAAAAAATATTGAATTAAAATAAAGCAATTCTATAAAATGTAGAGACAAAAGAATTATTAATTTTAAACATAAGTTTTTTATTTTTTGCCAAATAATTTTACACATGAGTTTATAAATAAATAAAATTTGTTTTTAACATGAATAAATATAATATGTTCATATGATAGATATGGAAATTGATAAAATGATAAAGATGTGATATTACAATCACAAAACATCTTATGAACTTAAGTTAAAGATGGAGTTATATGTAATTTAAAAATAAATTATATTTTTAATTATCATTTAATATTATAATAGTGCACATTAAGATATAACTTAAGAGTCATTTGGTATGGTAGATTTTGTAAAATCCATAAATTGTAACTTTAGTCTTTTGTTTAGTTCAAAAACGTCACAACCAAAATTTGAGAGTACATGACCGGTATTAGGATACGGATGATGCAAGTAGTTACCAATATTGATAGTAAATTTTACAACTTATTAAATGACAAACCATCAAATCAACCATTATTTTTATCTCAGAATAGAATGATCGGCCCATAGGTTAAGCGTACTTATTCCATCATCTATTCAATGTCATTGTAATTTAATATGTCAACCATTTTAAATAATAATTTGAAATAATATTCTGCTTAACCAAGCACTTAACATCCCAAAAGAAATTTACAAAAGATGACTAAATTAAATTGCAGACAATAGGGATAACATTGCAGAGTGTTAGAATAATAATATAAATCAACAATAAATCTAATACATAAGTTTAATAAAATACATGTGACTGTTGAAAAAATAAAGTAGAATAACTTAATTAAAAATTTCTTCATAAGTTTATCCCATGGCCTGAAAAAATAATTTGAACAAGAATAAGTTTTTGACTCAATGAATGATACTAACAAATATATCAACCTGGTGCCCTATCCACAAGTAACTAATATTCATGCTGATGCATTGTGTCACAGAGATTAAGAAACAACATAAGCAAATAAGGATGAAACACTGTCTATAGTATCACACTAAATATCAATATGCAGAGCCAATCCCCTATTCTGACTCTCTAAATCCAATATTGTCTCTTATTCTAATACTAAAGCCGCAGCCATTTCAATAGCACTGATCTGACTGGTTGTAGCGAGGCAATAAGCAAGCCTCTAACCATCAGCTACCAGCCCTAACTCATCTTATCTCAATCATCATAATCAAATTCACATTCCTAAGTAGCATTTTGTCATCCCAACTTCATCTGTCAACCAAAAATAATTGTGCATCAACAATTATTAACTTATCAATTACAGTCAAATGATAATAAGCTTCTATGCAATAATAAGGCATAAATACATATATATAAATATATATACAATAAATGCAAATGCATAAAAAATAAGAAAATATATTAGATAGTATCACTCACAACTCTAGTGTGAAAACATAACTGGATCACGAAGCACTAGAGAACGGACCTAAATGACCTAAATGAATATAGAACAATTTTACAAGAATTACGTGTAATGAATATTCTAAGACAATGAAAAAACCTATTGAAAATTTAGCAAATTTTCCCTTATAATTAGGATTTTACCCAACTGTGACAAAGAAATAACAATTCCAAATTAATGAATGAATTTTCATATAATTAACCACGACAACACAACCACTCCTAATCTCCAATCCAACAACATTGTCACAATATCCGATTATCAGTTTAACTAAAATCAATCTACTATATATATATATATATATATATATATATATATATATATATATATATATATATATATATATATATATATATATATATATATATATATATATATATATATATATATATATATATATATATATATATATATATATATATATATTAACCTTTTTAATATTACTTTAATGTAAATTTTAATAATTCATATAATTTATTTTTATAAGATTAATTTCAATTGATTTATAGAATTCTTAACAATTTTCCATAATTAATTTAACTAAGTTTAACTAATTATCGAACTCATAAATTATCCGTAATGCAAAGTTAATCAATTTTATCATTGAAATCGACGTCAAAAACTAATTTAAAACTGGCGATAATGCTCATTGGAAAGATTGTTGAAAAATGTCAATGGCGATCGATCGCGACAAATCTGACGTCGATAGATTCATCTTAAAGTGAGGAACACAAAAACATTCTACATTCTCCCTCACTCCCTAGAAATCACTGAAAAACAGCTTCGGCAGTTAGCTTCTTCACCATATTATGACCAAACAAAATTAATTTCAAAATTCACAAATAATATGTCAAAATGAAGCTCAGGAGAAGCGGAGTTCAATGGTACTGGAATTGCTATAAACGGACGTCAAAATCAACTGGAATCAAGCTCGAAAGAATTATGATCGACAGAAAATTTGAGTTACATTCCATAAATTCGTTAAAATTCAGTATACTTGAAATCTTTTATTTTTTGAGAGTTTTGAAAATCACATGAGATGTGGACTTTGGTTAAATCCACGGATTTGAGGAAATGATGAATTCTGTTAAAAATTTCTAGTACAAAATTACACATATTAATATTTTAATATTTTAAAACTAACATTTATCGTAAAACTAAAATTATATTTATATAGAATAAATGTTAAGGATAGATTTAAGATTTACGCATAAAATTTATGAAATTATAATTATTCATTAAAATATGAGTCTTATGAATTTCAATTATAAATATTAGAATTTTATTCTTATAAATAAATATGAATTTGGTTTCACATTTCATAATTTTTTAATAAGTGCATATGTAGTTTTTATAATAAACTCAGATTTTTCCTTCCCATGCTAATTAAAAAAAAAAAAAAAAAAAAAAAAAAAAAAAAAAAAACTTTAACAGCAACGACTAATGAAATTTTATAAAAAAATGCATATAATAATTATCGATTATGAGTCGTTAACCGACATGTACTAATTATCAACGATAGCGGAGACTAAATATGTCCTTGGATTGGTTTTTTTTTTTTTTTTTTAATTACAAAAGTGTTGAATTATCATTTAATTTGAAAGAATTTTATATGGCTTTTTAAGTTAAATTGTATATTTCATACTGCATGCATTGGTTTATACATTGCATTGGTATTGTTAGGTATGCAATAAATAAACTAAGAAAGTATAATTTTTTTGGGAACCGAAAAATTTTATTTTATTTAGTAGTTATTATTGAAAATAACAATGCTGTATAATCTAATACTTTTATCTTAATTTATTATCTCAACTGATTTGATATTATTACATTGAAAAATATTTTATATAATGTACTTTTAAAAAAAATATTGCAAATAAAATACTGACATATCAATTGGGATAATAAGTTGGAATAAAAGTGTTGGCCTATAAAACATTTTCCTATTGAAAAAAGTTCTCGGAAAATAAGTGTCTATTTTATGAGTTTGGGAGAAATATATTTTCTTAATTGAAATAGATATAAATTAACATATTTACCCTCTATTAAATAATATGGAATAAATGAGACTATATATTATTATATTTTTTTTATTATTAAGTCAAATAAAAAAATATAATTTTTTAGGAAATTATATATAAATCGAACATACAATTAATTTTTAAAAAATTTACTTCGTAGCAAATAACTTTTTGGAAAGTCTATTTCTCGAAAATGTATTTTTTATAGTTATTTTATTTTTTAACAAAGTAACTTATTTTATTTACGAAAAAGAAATAGTTTTTTACGAAAAATAATAATTTTATTCATTTTTTTCGTAAATTAAACTATTTTTTTGTAATTTTTTTAGTTACAAAAAACTTTTAATTTTGCAAAAATATGACTTATTTTTTTGCAAAACAATAATTTTACGAAAAAAAATAATTTTATAATTACAAAAAAGGCTCTCTTATAAAAAAACCATAATCTTTTTATATTTTTCATAAACTATACTATTTTTTTATAAAGTTTATAGATATATAAATTTAAAATACTATTTTAATTATTCTACCATTTCTTATTTTTAATTAATAAAATGTAATAGCAGATTAATTTAATTATAATACTTTAAGTATTTTAATTATGTTTATTATTTATAACTATTTTATTAGCTATAAAAAAATAAAATTTTATACTTTATTTTAAAACAGAGTAATATAAAAATATGCCAATATGATACATTTTGTAAGAATATTGTGATTTTTTTAAAAAGAGTAATATTTTTCGTAATTACAAAATTATTTTTTCTCATAAAATTATTATTTTATATAAAATAAATCATATTATAAAATAAATTATATTTTAATAAAATTAAAAATAGATTATTTTATTTAAAAACAAAGCAATGATAGAAAACACATTTTTGAAAAATATAAAAATTTACCAAACATACCTAATTTTTTTAAGAAACTTTTAAATCTAATCAAATTAATATTATATCAAATAAATCAATTTAAGTATAATTTTTTTTTTTAGCACTAGAGAGTCAATTTAATAAAAGTGGGAATAGAATATAGGAATTTAATTCTCTAACAATTTTTTTTTTTTTGGGAGAATATGATACGAGGAGTGCTGAAAATAAATATAATATAATAATGATTCTAAATCTTTTAAATATTTGCATATTAGTATTTATTTTTAAAATCTCTAGGGACTAGCTAGTCAAGAAAAAACTTTTCTATGATTAATAAAGCGGGACCGACCGGAATGTAAAAGGTTATATTTTTGAGAAAGTAACGGCGTGCAGCGTTCATTTTGGCCTTTTTACCTGTTTAGTTTAGAATCTCACGCTCAATTCTTTTTTTTTTTTTTTTATAATTTTTATTATTAATATTAAATCTAATTTTTGAAATACGAAATTCCTTTATATGTAGTTATTAATTCTTGGATTAGATATGGCTATCCTTAGGTGGGGCCAATCTAACACCATTTCTTTGACAACTCTTCCCATGGAATTTAATATCTAATCAATGAACTATAAAGAGGTAAAGAGTTTTGAGAATATTGTAAAAATTAATTTTTTGTAGGTTTGAATTGCTTGATATTCCCATAATGAAATTTCTATTTTTTTAATTTTTTCTTTTTAAAAAAATTAATAATTATTTAATATCTTAGTACAAATTTTTAATAAATTCATAATATTTGATATGAAATAATGAAAAAGTAGGTTTCAATTTAGAATATTTAAAATTAGTTGATTTTAATGGAATGTCTATTGATTTTTTTTTGGGTGAAAATTCAGAAGCTAAATATTAAGATTTTAAATGAAAAATCACTAAGAAAATGTATGATTTCACAATACAAGATAGTTATCATAAATGTAAATTTTGATGGAATGGGAATGACTTACCTCTAATTTTGATTTATAATCCACAAAGTGCTTTGACCAAAATAAATGTACAAATTAATACTCATATATGTTAAATTTTCAATCAATTCTTTTGTATTATCTTTTGTTTTCTATTTTTCTTTTGTTTAATTTATCAAGTGAAAATTTTGTTCAGCCAAGAAGTTATCATCTAAGATTTTGATGATGAGAAATAACTGATTATAATCTTAATTATATTTCAAGTGTTTGTGTGAGATTATAAGTCACTAAATTCTAGAAATTCTGTAATTCCAATGTTTCAAAGTTTAAAGGAAATTCAATATTGAAGCTTGAAGTTGAAAAAAAAAAATTAAGAAAGAGGACCTCTCAAGTGCAAGGATCTTTATGTTTGAATTAGTAAATTTTTTTCTCTTCTGTCATTGTAACCTTTTTACTTGTGATTTATAAATCTTAACTCATTATTAGCAGTAAGTGCATATTTCCTCTGAATGATATACCCATAATCGATTTTCCTCTCCAATATTAAAAAAAAAAAAAGAAAAAAAACTTAGTTTGGACTTTGGAACCCTTTTATTGGGACTTTAGAACCCTTTTATTTATCATTCTAAGTCTTTGATGTTTCTTAGAGACCATCCAAACCAGAACATTTTGAAAAAATTGATTTTAAGTGAAATTTTAGAGTGTTTCCCGGAAGTAGTTTTTTATTTCAAAAAATAACCATTGACTATCAAAAATGTTAGATTTAACTGTTGTCTATTTTTTATCACTTTTCGGCTATCAAAAGTTAGCATGATAAAAATAAAAATAATGACTAGTTTTAGTTGTTGAACAATCACAATTGCATTGAATAATCCCAAGCCGTCATTTAATCATTAGATGGTATAAATATATTTTGGACAATATTTATGAGATTAGAGAAATTTTAATTGAACTAGTAAGTGTGAAAATTATATTCCCAACTCCTTTATCTCTCTAGATTATTGAGTTTTGAGTTGCAAATTGCTTTATAATTAGTGAGTGTTTTGAATTGTAATTCATTATTGGGAGTATGTAAAGTTTGTAATTGTGTGAGAAATTATTTGAAAGCAATTGGGCTTGTTTTTTGATCTCAAGGAGATATTTTTATAAAAAAGAGGAGTGGATAAAACCTTTGAATTTGTGAGCTTGAAATTGTAAAAAAATCTTGTACCCAAAAGTGCATTTTGCAGTATAGGTTTAACTGGCATTAAAAGAGAAGCTAGTGGGTAGTTATTCTTACCCATAATTTGAATTGAGTTGTGATATTTAACCATTAAAAATATCATTGCAAGTACAATAAGATTGTCGATAGTGAATAAATCCTAAGAGAAGCTTAGAGAGTGGATATAGGCAATGATTTAACGGAACCACAATAAATTTGTATATTTACCTTTTTCTCTCTCTATCTTTTTTATTAAATTGATCCTATTGCTTGCATGTTATTTATGTCAACATATTTTATTGTTTAATATGCAAGCTTGCGGGTATATTTTCAAACTTTAAAGAGTATATTTTCATTAATGCTTATATATATATATATATATATATATATATATATATATATATATATATATATATATATATATATATATGCTCATTTAATCATTTTCATAAATTGATAAATATTCATATTGTGATTTGATCGTGCTTCCACTTAAGATTTTAAATAACGTATTGGTCGTTTCGTATAAGTTTTTGAGAGGTACGATATATTATTCTAGCATTATATGTGTTAATATGAATTAATTCTAAATCGATATTGAATCACTCAATACACAATAATACGGTCGTTATTAAGTGATATGGTCGTGACGTATCAGTATGAATATATTGTTCAAAAAGTCAACTATTTTATACTTTTTTATATTTTTCTCTATCTTATTAGTATAAATTATTGGTATATTGTTTTTTTACATTATTTATATATGAGTTTTTTCTTTTTTTTTATATATTTAGAACATTATTGATAATCTTTACAAAATTTATTTATTTGTAATTTTTTTCTGTGGGTATAAATTATTTATTGAATTTTACATTATGACTATATTTGTTTTCATATATTTATTTTCAAAAATTTTAATGATGGCCATTCTAGTAGTGATTAGTGAATCTTATGGTTTATTTTTATTTTTAAATATTGTATTATTTGCTTAAAATATGTGAATATTTTTTTATCACTTTATTCATTTTAAATAACATGATTCACTGGTGAATTAATAAAATAATACTAATTTATTAAGTCAAGGTGGTATTTTATTCGGAATTTATATAATTTAATTGTTGTTATTATGCATTATTCATAAATATGTCATGTAATTTGAATTTTTATAGTCTAGATTATATTTATTTAAATGTTTATTAATTTAATATATTATAGTTTGAATGTTATAGTTTATTTCTTGTTAATTTGCATTAATTTGTTAATTATTTTTAAAAATTCACAATAGTGTATCTATTTCAGTTCGAGTTTGTTACATCAATTTTGTCACCAATACAATACATACAACCATTATTTAAAATCCAATTTCCACTTAAACGTTTGAGGTGAATTGTTTATTTAAACTAAATTAAATTTAAGATTAAAAATTTAGAAAACAACCCAATTCAGCCCTCCTTCCTAGGTTGCCATCATGGTTCAACAAATTCATAATTTGCATTTCTTATGAATTTTTTTTTTAATTTGAATTGAATTAACACTATAGTTTCAATTATAGGAAAAAGAGAAATTTTGGAAAATTTAAATTAAGCATATGCTCTATTTAGACTTGGATAAAGAATTTTGCATAAATTGAAACAAGAATAATTTTCTATTAAAATAAGAGAAGGCTTAATGTATATTTTACTTCATAAACTTGACATTATTGATCATTTTGCCCTAACATTTTAATTTAACTCTTAAATTTATAAAATTTATCCTATTAAACCCTTATTTGCCTGATTAGCATATCAAGTGAAACACACTCGCAAAATGATACCTGAAAGCTTTTATTATATATTAAAAAATAAAGTTAATTATAAAATAAAATTATGTATTCACTATGCTACCCTCGTATCCCTTTCTTTTTCTTCATCTTTCATTTGCCCAATCATAGTCACCCGCTTTTCTATCGAAGGGCATAGTCATGACAACCACCACAACAGCAGCCACTAGACCACCACGACAGCTCTCGCAGAATAAAGTCAACATTTAACTAACCTAAACTTGTGGATTCGTCTGATACACAAGAAGCTCATATATAAAAACTCTTGGTAGAGACCCATTAACACCACTTCCAATGCCAGAATCATAATATTTACTTTGAAATAATGCTATTAGTACCCCCAATTTAACATATAAATAAATACTAAACAAATAGCATTATATAAAGAAAAAAAAGTATTACAAGTCAATAAAATTGTCAAAAGTGTGTTTTGCACGCAATTTTCTGTTCTCTACGAATGAGTTAATAGGTTCAATTTTACAAATTTAAAAGTTAAATTGGTTATACTAAAAGGTCAGAGAACAAAATAACTAATGATATTAAATTCAGGAGGGAAAATATGTATTAAGCTATAAGAGAATGGTTGCCAAACTATATTACAATATTATTATTTTATTTATCATTTTTCCATAAAATATAATGAAACTATGAAATTTATGTTTAAAAATTCAGTTAGTAAGTTTCCTTAAAAAATCAAAAACAAAAATTTAATTGATAAGATTTGATGAATTTGTGAAATTACAATTTATATTTGAAAACCGAAAATTTCTAAAAGTAATAAAAGTAATATATGCCAAACCTCTATGCAAATTGTTTACATTTATCATTTATGTATTAAATAATAGAAATAAAAAAAGAATACTATAAATTTTCATTCATAATTAAAAATAATATATTTTAATCTAAAAATGAAAATATAAAGTACATTAAGAAATATAATAAAATGATTTGGATTTCTTCAAATATTCTCCAATCATGTTGATTAGAACTGTCAATTCGATTATTAGATGACTATTAAGTTATAAATTAACTATTTTTATATTTTTAAATAAGTCAAAATATTTGAATATTAATAACAAATTCAAAACTATGAAGATAATTGCAAAGACTATAAATAGTCTAAAAAAAAATTAAATATGAGCTTATTTTATCAAGTAGAGAGCCAACTTATGCTACAAATTTTGTTTCATATTTTTATATTAGGTTGTCTATATTAAAAAAAAATACTTATAATATTTTAATTAGGATTCAAATAAGAAATAATTTTTTTAAAAATATACGTTTGGTATATTAATACTGTTTGGGATTGCATTTAAAAAAATCACTTTTTAGCAAAATTTTTTTATATTTTATAAAATTATTTTTTTAAAAAAATAAATTAATATTTTTCTCAAAAGTAGATTTAAAAAAGAGTTTATAAAAAAATAAAAATCAAAAAATTAAATACAAAATTCTAAAAATATATATTTTTTTAATTTCTAACAGCAACTCCGAATGCACTCGAAATATAGACTATACAATTAGTTTTCAATTAAGATAAAGTCAATACAATATATTAATTACATTTTGTGTATATGAAAAATTCAAAATTACATTTATTTAATACGCCAATACTCATTTACATATTATCATAATGTAGTTGTTTTTTTTTTTTTAATATATGAACCAAATATTACTTTATAAATTGAATCAATTGCATTACCAGGTAAATCTTCCAACAGATTTTCTTTATTAATTATTATTTTTTCAATTAATCAAAATATTATAAAATTAATTTACGTGTTAATCGAAATTAAATTTTTTTCATATAAATGTAAAGAAACATTTTGCCAGTCTCTGCATTTATCTTATATATTTAAAATTTTTCTTTTGAGTGTTGACCACAAAACTCGAATATTTAAAATTTTTCTTTTGAGTTGCAGGACTTCGTGGATAACAATGCAATATCTATCTTTTTAAATTGATGACTAAAAATGTATATTTATTGTGTTTAAAAATATTTAAATTTAAATATAATTTTTCTAATAAGCATTCATAGATCATTCATTAATAATAATTATTTTAGAGTTAAATACTTCATCTATAACAAAAATTTGTTTTAACATAATAAAATTTGGTAATCACTCCACCTTTTATTTTATCATGATAAAAATAATTTTATTATATGATTTTAATCAAATAAAAATTCCACTTTTACTTTTTTAAAAAATAAATATTATATTTTTTTGTGGTCGATAAAACATTAATATTTATGAGACGTTTGATAAAATATAATATAATATAATCAAATGAATTTTTAATTTAAATATATATTAAAAATTTATTTGATTATATTATATTATATTTTATTATAATTTATTAAATATATTTTTAATGTAGAAAATTTTTTTTTCAAAAGAAAAATTATTTGTCTAATATCCTCTCAAATTAGGAGTAAAATTTGAAAGGTAATTCACGAACCAGAAAAGTTTCCTAATAAGATGAGATATGGCTTTTCTAAAGGATGGTAGGTGGGCTCTAGAACGCTCACAGAATATATATTTATTAAATCGCCATCTAATCTCTGACTCACGCCACACCAAGTCACCAACCTTCTCCTACCCATTTCATGTCCATCTATATTTCCACGTGTCATATTCTTTTATTTGCTGATTAATGATAGAAATAGGAGTGTGCAATCACCGAAATTAATCGACTTTTCGACTCAAACAGAATCAAAATAATACATTTAGTCAGGTAATCGATTGCAATATTCAGTTTGAAATTTTGAAGAATTTTAATTTTATATTTTATTTTATAAATAGTTATTTTATATATTATACATTATTTATATATTACTTTATATATAAAAATCAAAACAAAATTAAACAACCAATTTCTAATTGAATTAAATTGAACTAAATAAAATTTAAAATTCAATTTAGAAACTTTTATTCGGTTCGATTTAATCTGAAATTTTTAAAAATTTCATTTTTTAATTTTTTTAATTTTTCAAATTGAACTGAATTAAATCGATACATACCTTTAAGTAGAAATAATAATTTTATTAATCTTGATCCTAATAAGATGGATAATGTCCATTGCATTTAATAAATAGAGAGGACAATATTTTAATTTATAATAAGTTTGATTTGGGTCAAATTTGAGTAATAGTATAACTTGGTCTAGGTACAATCCAATTTTATATATATTATATATATAAATATTTTTTATTTTTTAAATATTATATATATTTAATTTATATTTTTATAATTTTATAATTTTTTTATGTAAAATATAAATTATATTGTATCTCTCTCTCTCTCTCTCTCTCTCTCTCTCTCTCTCTATATATATATATATATATATATATATATATATATATATATATATATATATATATATATATATATATATACTTGTCTTGTCCCACCCTACCTCACTGCCTGATTCAATCCGAAATGGGGCGGGTTGGTATTCTCGTGTGTCGAGTCAATTTTTTTTTTAATAAATCTCACTCTAATTAAAATTTGAATTTGAGATGTTTTAGTCTTGAAAATAACTCCAATAATACTAAACAAAGGCTCATTAATATATCAAGCCAGACTTAGCTTACTTGAAATAGAGAAAAGTTAGTTTGGATAGAGGTTGATTGAGGTGAAACTTAGATTTAGATGTATTGTAAAATTAAAAATTTAAATATTAAATTTTAAATATCAAATAATATAAGTAATATAATTTTTAAATTATAAAAGTATTTCAATATTAATAATACTAATTGTTTTTTAAGGAATAATAATATTAACATATAAAATTCAATATAATATTTAATCAATTCAATCTTATTTATAAAATGAGTTATAAAAAAGCTATTAAAATGAATTTTATTAAAAAAATTGAACAATGAAATATTATAATTTTTTATAAATTGAAATAATTTATATATTTCATAAATAAAAATGTTACAATAATTTTTAATATTAAAATGATTAATGTTTCAAAAAAATTAAAAAAATGATTAATATTCTTATAAAATTCAAAATAATATTTACTCAATTCAATAAAAAAGTTTCATAATTTCATACTATATATAAATAACTATTTGTTTATATAAACAATTTCTAGTCGTGAGTCAAAATAATAAAGATTAAATTATATAATCTTTAATCAAAATGCGGGGTTTAAAATTCATATTAAAATTTTACATTATTTTTTAAATTATGCAAATTAAAAATATAATTACAAAACAGATTTATACATGTACATTTATTTTTTTTTATATTATCTAATTACTAAAAAAATAAGTGATTCAACAATTAAAGTATAAGTTTTTTAATCTTAATTTCTAATTTTCTATTTTGATAAATTAAACTCTAAATAATACAAATTTGAGTTCTTTCAATTCTAATTTTATTTTTCCTTATTATTTTATTTTATTTTATTATTATTTTATAAAAACTAAAATTCTCTGACCCAATTATATATAGGTTTGACTCTTGGGAATAGAAATGGTAAAAAACAAAAAGAAAAAAAAGAGCAAAGATTCCAATCTATGGATGATAGTGCCATTATTGCCTGTGCTATCTGCTATGTTATTGAATGCTTGTGGAAAATGTAATTTTAACATCATTTTGCAGTTCTTGCCTGAGCCTATAATACACTACTCTACACTACAGTCAAAAAGGCAAATATTCTACATGTAGATTTTTGAAAATTACACTTTCTATATATATATATATATTTTTTTTTAATTTTTCTAAGCGGGTTTTATCCTAAATTCCAAATGCTAGAGACATAACAAAGTGATGCTTGCATTTAATGTCACTGGGTTATATAATAGACTCATTATAAGGATCCATCCACATCATTTATAACCCAATTATTATTGTAATTCTGTTTTTGATTTCCACACTCACACCACAAATCATTTCTATTTTTTTTTAAGATAATGAAGTCAAATGAAAAAATATAAGATTTTTATATTAAATTAATAATTTTTGTACTTCAACTTCAACAAGTCAAATACTAATGAACTAGAATATTGTATACTACATAAATGCATTGCTTTTTATTTTATAAGTCTTAGTAAATCAATAATTTATTTTTTGCTAAAAATTATTAATTAATATTAAATTTAAATTTCATGTCATAAATTGAGTTTGATGCATTAAAAATAAAAATAAAAATTAAATAAAATTGGTGACTGCAATTAACTAATATTTATGATTAAATTAAAACTTAATTAAAAAATAATCAAATAAAAAAATTAAATCAGCTAAAAAGTATTAAAATTATATCAAGTATTATAAAATTATAAGTTTAAATTCAAATCAGAATTAAATAAAAAATTATATGAAAAAAAAATCAATCATTCAATTAGTATTTTAAAATTTAACATGATGATTTTTTTTTTTTTTATAATTGTTATTTAATGTTACTATAATTACAATCTAAGGGCACCCTATTTAAAAAAAAGGACATCATTTATAAAAAAAAAAAAAAAACAACTGAAAATCAATCACTATCAAATTCTACCCTAACAAGGAAGCTACTTCTTGTTCATGCATTTATATTAATTGTTTGTATATATTGTATTGTATTATCCAAATCCAATCCATTCGTTTTTTCATCTGTGTTACTGACACGTGAATATAATTACATAGCTTAGCGTTGTCTATAAGCTATTTCCAAAATTTGATGGTTGATGTTGCTCTTTCTTATTGAGTGCATGTAAATGTGTAATTATTTCAATAAAAAGGAGAAAATGTAAATGATGGGTCAATTCTTGGATAAAAAGTTAAACTTGCGTTAATTTTAAGTGGTCATAATATATTAATTTGTAAAAACAGATAAACATTAAGAAAACATTGATTTAATAATATTATAATTATTTTCAGAAATGCAAAATTTTAAATTTGAATTTCAATTAATGATTTTTTTTTTAAAAAATAAAATTGTCGTAATCAAATTTAAGAGATCATAACAGACACTAAAGAACGAAAAAGATAAGATTTTTGAAATATATAGTAAACCTAACTAACCATTAAACGATAAAATCACAATATAACAATTATAACGGTTGTGTTTTTTTTTTTTTTTTTTGAGAAAAAGATGAATTTTCATTCATAATTGATAAAAGTACATTTTAATTTTTGAAATTAAAAATATAAAATCATATATCAAGAATTCCAAACTCAAAATTAATCTGAATTTTTTCTGATAATTTCCAATTATGTTTGTAGAGCATATTATCCAATAACCTCCAATTATATTGGTAGAGTAATAAATCTAGCACATTGGCGCGAGAAATGCTCTGTTTGTCGGCTATTTGCAGTTGCAAATCGACTTTATTGTCTTTCAATAAGCTTGATTATTTGAAAATCAATAAAAAATTCAAATCCAAAACTTGTATAGAAGAAGACACAAAAACTTCCATGAAGAAAGACATACAAACTTCTATGAAAGAAAACTCATAAAATCTTAGAAAAAAGAAATGAAAAATAACAAAATCAAATCAAATCTTTATCTATAAAAATACATATTAATAGATCTATATAAATATGTGTTTTATTGATAGATAATCTAAATAAAAAAGGCACTAGAACCACAATCAATCAAAATAGAATATCGTTAATTGTTCAAGAAATAAAAATTTAAGAAAGAACTAAAGAGAAAAAAGGATAAATTGTAACTATTATTAGGAAATATAACGATGAAGAGAATTAATTATATTATGGAAACCAACTATAAATAATAAATATAAGATCAAAGAATATAAGAAATTTATTTAAACTTGAAACGCATAAATTCGCTTTCTCAAAAATGATATTTGCACTATTTTTTTAATAAGATTGCTACAGATTTAATGCAAATAGTTTTCGTGTATATGATAAGTCTTTAGAAATTATGTATTAAGCAAACAATAAAGAATTTCTAATAAGAATTAGAGAATATTTAGTTTAATCACTTAGAAAATTAATAGTAAGAATAAAACTTAAAATTCAATAATAATTTAATTTCAAATACATATTTATAAGTATTTCTACAAAAAACACATCTTTTGGAAAAGACAATCTTTTGAAAATATACAACCTTTTAAGAAGGACATGATTTTTTTGAAAAAACATAATATTTAGAAGGTACACAACTTTTGATAAAAAAAAAAAACTACCATTTTTATTTGAACAAATTTCCAACAATCCCCCACTTGTTCAAATAAAAATAAAATTTTCCAAGTGATTAAATAGCATTTATGAATAAAATAATATATCTTTCGATTTGAATATTATCTTAGTGTAAGCAGTACAAAGTGAAGTCGAAATTCTCAATAGCATATAAGCTTTGAATTTTTTTATTTCTAATAACAATATCAATAACACCACACACATAAATATAAAGTATTCTCATATTCCACACAATTACATGTTTAGCTTTTATAAGGCTATGAGTTGATCCAACGTTCATGAACTTTTATAGGAGAAATTATAACTCCCAATCGAAGTGGCACTACTTCTAAGTTCATGTAGAAGAAGTTCTTCTAGTATCTTTATCACACTTTGAGATACCTGTCCTAATTTGACTAAATTTCATTAAAAGTATAAATAACTCAATCCTCATTCGATAATAACTAGCACTTTAGCATTTTTAGATGAGACTAGTAAAATATTCCAAAGTGCTAAATCACTCCACATGTCAATGGCTTATTTTTACCTTTTAAACTCTACATTACTCATTTTATAATGTTGAGTAGGGTTGCTACTAGTGGTGGATCTTTATTTAAGGAGTTTCAGCTCCATCCATCTCGACATTGATCGTACAACTTCTCTTATTAGAGGTTTGGTGAATGAATAAACTAAATTCACTTGTTTTTACATATGTGAGTGAAATAATCTTACTCTTGATTAATTTCGTTACATAATAATGTCAAAAACTTATGTGTCTTGGCTTTCCATTGTATACTTCATTTGCGCACTTCGATTTTAAGTAATTGAATTTCTTCAATACTTTCTTATGTAATGAGATTGACTCAAAACATATTTCTCACTATTTCTTTTTATCTTTATACATAGTATAGTATTAACTTGCTCAAAATCTTTTTATTTTAATATTGAAAATAGAAATTTCTTTGTTTCTACAACACCTTTCACGTCGAAGATAGAAACCTCTTTGTTTATATAATACATTTCATGTCGTTGTTTATTATTAGCATATCATTGATATAAAAACAAACTATCATCATATAGTTATCACATGTTTTAAATAAGTCAACATAAACTTTATCTTGTCTTACCAACATGTGAAATTTATCCCATCAAAACGATCCACATGAACAAAATCTTGATTCAACAATTTACTGGTATTTATAGCTTCTATGGTAAATCATATAAACCTACAAATATCGTTTCTAGATTGTTATAAAATATAACAATGAACATGATTAATTATACTATGAAAACTAACTATAAATAATAAATATAAGATTAAGAATATAGAAAATTTATTTAGACTTGAAACGTGTAAATTTACTTTCCTAAAAATGATATTTGTACCATCTTCTCAATAATATTACTATCGGTTTAATACAAATAGTTTTAGTGGATATGACAAGTCTTTAAAAATTCTGTATTGAGCAAATAATAAAGAATTTATAATAAGAATTAGAGACTATTTAATTTAATTACTAGAAAATCAATGGTAAGAATAAAAATTTAAATTTAAATTCAAATAGTTTTAGTGGATATGACAAGCTTTCAAAAATTTTATATTGAGCCAACAATAAATAATTTCTAATAGGAATTAGAGAATATTTAATTCAATCACTTGGAGAATTAATGGTAACAATAAAAATTAAAATTCAATTATAATTTAATTTCAAGTACATATTTATAAATATTTTCACAAAAGACACATCTTTTATAAAAGACACAATCTTTTGAAAAAATATGACCTTTTAAAAAAATATGATATTTTGAGAAAATAAAATATTTAAAAATGACATAATTTTTGATAAAAAGCTACGATTTTTATTTGAACAAAATTTCAACAACAGTCAAGGCTATGGTCCATCTGTCAAATAGAACTTATACATAACATCGTGATAATACCATTTAGAGCTAAAATCTTAAAATATATCAAAATATCATCATCATGTTGCCGCTAAACATGCATCACATTATCCAGAATAAGCAAAGCTCAGCTATCCTCCAACCTTAGCATACTTGTACAAATAATCACTTAACTAACCCCCGCTTTTCCTCTTATAATTGGTGTAAAATATTTTTCTTTTTCATTTATTGCCCTACTAGCCTTTTTTTTTTTTATTTTATATTTCTACCTGCAAATTCTTTTATTTCATATTTGCCCTTCCAAAACTTTTTATTTAGCCTTTAACTTAATTTTTATATTTAATTCTCTACAACTTCATAAATTCTTTGTATTTTTTACCTTTGATTTATTTTTATTCTTTTTTTTACATTTTTCCTTAAAAATTATTTATATTTTTTTTACCTTTAATTTCTTTTTTTTCATATATTTAGTTCATAACTCCATGAGTTTTTTTTTTTTTATTTTTATCCTTAATCTCTTCCTATCTTTAACTTTTAAATTTTAATTTGAAAAATTAAGTACGTAATATTTTTTAAAATGAATCTTCAAATAATGGTTTTAAATCTAATTATTTTTATGAATATTTTTTAATGAAGTCTTTATTGTTATATTTCTTAATGAAATATAGTAATACATTAATTATGTATTATTTATTATAGTGAATTAATTTTTAAAATACTTAATATTATTTATTATGCATCATTTATCGATCATATAAATTTTTGCCCCCTCCTCTTTTCAATTCCTAAATCCGCCACAGCTTAACCATATGCCACGAGTCCAAAAATGTCCTTCACTCACCACTTGTCACCGGCCATTAGAAGACACCAAGAAACAGTCTGTCTCTTCACTTTTTGATCTTCGATTCCAATGAGATTTAAGGAGGAAATTGGCATAGAAATGAACTTTGAAAAATCAGAGTTATAATAGCATCGGAATCACCATCAAACAAGGCCGGAATTGACCTAAAATGGTGTTGGAAACGGCATCGGTGGAGCTTCATCCTACGCTTGCTTTGCCCCTCGCCAATTGTTTGTGCCGCTACCACTTCTCCTGAGATCGGTGGTGACTTGCGGTTGAGGTGGTGGCAGCAATGATGCTTAGGGGTTGTCCAAAACAATGATGATATAGTCAAAATTTTAATGGTCAACTAAGTTGATGTTATTAGTTAATATTTTTTTTAGCAGTAAGGAGATATATCAGTTGGTTTTGTTTTAACTGAAGTTTTTTGGGCAAAAATCGAACTTAACCAATGTTTTAAAAAAAATAAATTGAATCAAACCATTTAGTTTGATTTTGTTTATTCCTCATCATAGATCAATTTTAGTGCATCATGCTAAATTTATATCTCTCTAATTAGTTCATACTAAAAGATTTATAAATGAGAAAAATCTTTATTTATAATTCAAGTAATTAAATATTTTTCTCATACTATGTAATTAAGGATTTAAATTTTGATATCTCTTGTTCTCGTTAAATGTTTTACAAAAAATAAATTGAACCAAACCATTCAATTTAATTTTTTAATTTTAGTTCGATTTTGTTCATCCCTCATCATGAATCAATTTTAGTGCATCATGTTAAATTTATATCTCTCTAATTTGTTCATACTAAAAGATTTATAAATGGGAAAAATCTTTATTTATAATTCAAGTAATTAAATATTTTCCTCATACTGTGTAATTAAGGATTTAAATTTTAATAACTCCCGTTCTCATTAAAAATTTCTAATCCGTTGGTGAGTTTACTCTTAACATGCATGTATATCATAATTTTTTTTTTTATCATTTTCTAATCCTTTAATAATCTTAATGTTAATAATATAGATATATTTTTTTTATCATATGGTATAATTAAATAGATTTAATACAATGGTGGCATGTAATATTATGTTTAAAAAAAAAATTGGATAGCGAATATGACATGGTATAGTTGGTATTTTCATCTTCTTTAAGAGGGTGAGAAATAGATAGTGTCGTGTTTGAGTCTTCCAAAATTATAAGAGAGTCATCACTAATTTGGTGAGAAATATTAAAGAAAGAGCTACTCCCTGTTGTGTAGTCTGTTACTGTGTTATTTCGGCTATTAGTTTCCAATAAATCTAAGAAAAAAAAATATTGGATGCATCTTTCAAGTTTCAACCAAAATAGAAAATGGGATTGCACCTAATTTTTTTTTTATGACATGTGTACTCCATTATTATTATGGGTGTTGTTTATTGAGAAAATGTGCACTCATTAATAAAATTCCACATTGTGGAGTTTTTGGCATAGTGGTCACTGGTCACTATATATTTTAACACCATTTAGAAGTTTGAAACTTTATATAATTTTAATAAATTATAATTCAATTTGTCAGCTTTAATATTTTACTATTCAATTTTGTTGCATTTGACTAAGATTTAATTTTATATACTCAAAACATATGAGAAGGCATTTTATTTTAAATTATTATACATATTATGAATAGTTTATATTTTATTGGACTGAAGAATCTGACAACTTGTTTGTGCTAACATGAATGATTAATTCATGTATGTATATATATATATACATATATGACTATGAGAAAATCCAAAAAGAGCAAGAAAACCAAACATCCATCTTTTGGGCATGAGTTCAGATTTTTACTTTCATCTGTATACACTACTGTGTTTAAAGTGTTCATTATCATCAAAAACAACAATTCCTTGAAATTAAATGCAGAAACAATAAAAATTCTACATTTTAATTAAAAAAAAAAAAAAAACTTCCCAAAAGAATCGATCGAAATGTACCAAAAGCTCATTTTCTTAATTTAGACTTTGATAAAAATTTAAATTTAATGTTTATTAAACGAAAATTTATTAGTCACTGAAAATCTTTTTTCACAACTAGGTCTATACTAAGGTGCAAATTGATCAATCATTTGAGCCATATCCTATTCTAAATGAGTTTGAATTGAGTTGTGATTTTAACATATCAACAATGGACCATAAAAATAAATACCAATTAAATTCAAATCAATCTAGTGTGTATTTGTTAGTTGGTGTTTGGTAAAATTAAAAATTAAATGCTAAATAAAATAAGTGGTAGAATTTTAACATAGCAAAAATATTTAAAAATTTAATCACTTATTATATTCAATATAAATTTTAAGTTCAAAATTTCAACTTATCATTTTAAGTGGTTTTTAATTTAATTTAGACTTTTAAGACGTAGTTATGAAACTTAAAATAATTACATGCTGAAAATTTTAATTTTAAGTGTTGAATGATATTGTCATACACTATTTAATTTAAAATGTTTTTAGTAAGTGTGTGTTTGGAATTAAATTTTAACCTCTTTTTAAAAATTGTCGTTTGACTTTTTTTTTTTTATTTGCTCAAAATAATATTAATTGTTTTTGATAAACCATAGTGTCTAGCTTTTTCTAAATCCATGGATTCTATTCCCTGTCATTGCTTATACTCCTTCTATTCCTTAATAGATGATGTTTTGAGAGTTTAATTTTATTTCATATTACTTGACATTTTTATTTTGTTAATGTATATTAATTTTTTTTTCAAATTATATTTTTATTTATTCTTTTCCACATCAATAATAATTAAAGTAATAGTATTTGAAATTTAAGGGTAATACAGTCTTTTTAATGGTTATTTAACACATCCTTAATTCTTATACAAAAACCTTAAATGACATCTATTTAGGAACTGAGGGAGTAAGATTCTTCGAATTGGTATAGCTCATTATTTTTAATAATATTTTTCATTTTGATTTAAAAAAAAAAAAAAGAAACTCTATTTCAAGTTTAAAAGCAGTTTAAATTCAACACCAAACACACACTAAATTGTTTTTAATCTTTATACAATTGGGTTTCAAAAAAAAAAAAAAATCTTTATACAATTTAAGGAAATTAAGGTTTTGAAAAATTATTTTTTTAAATAATCGTTTATAAAAAACAATTATTTTTTTTTAAGAAAATAAAGTAATATTCGAAATTTAATTTTAAAAAATAAGTGAAAACTCAGTCCTAAATAGATATTTAACAGTCTGTTTAGTTCACGAATTTGTAATTCTTATTAGTTTGAATTTTAGGCTTAGTTAAACTATAAAGTTACTTATCTTAACCCTTATTTAGTACATAAATTTTAATCTATAATATTAAATTAAGTAATTTTACTTTTGTAATCCCATGTTAGGTAAGATAGATTAATAAGATTAATAAATAAAATAAAAAGTGAGACTATTTTAAGAAATAAAATACCATAAATAATGAAATTAATAATTCCACGATATATGAATTACTAAAGACATATGAGGATTAAGTTTTAAATAACACCTATTTCATGAGTTAGCTAAACCTTTGAAATTATTATGTCCAACTTGAATTGTATCAAAAGTATACTATGTTTGGTTTAGGAAATAGTTAAAAAATAGAATAATTATTTTATGTGAAATAATTATTCTAAGTTTTAGTTCAAATTTTAGACAAATAATTCTAATTCTATAGAATAGCAATTCTACAATTTTTATAAAATACATATTCCGCAAAAAAATCAAAGAATTGACATTCTTTAAAGTACAAAATAGAGTATTTCCATTTTTACCCTTAAAAAATATTGGTAAGTTTAATTTTACCACTATTGCCTTTTTTTTTTTTTTTTAAAATCAGATTTTAATTTTTAATTTTTTAAATTTTAAATCAAATAAAAATTTTATTTGTTATGTATTTAAATTATTTCTTAAATAAAATTTGAAAAAATTATATTTAATTATAATATTAATACTGAAATTAATTTATAAGAATATTATGATTATTTATATAGAATAGAATAATTATTTTATATTATAAACCAAATTATGAAATTAAAATAATTATTTTATTCTTAAAAAATAATTATTATATTTTTTATATATTTTATTCTGTAAACTAAATATAGTGGTAATATTATTTATTAATACTGCAGTTTAATCAAGTAATTTTATTTACCAAACGGATTGTAAGTGTTTTTATTCAAATTACTCAATATTAAGACAAATTACTCATAATATTAAACCTATTGGTTCCTAATAAATTTGAGTCATTTTAAATTTTATAAGAATTGTCAAAATTTGTCACCACTAATTATAGATATAACAATAAAAAAGAAAAATTCATTATTTATTTAATTTTGTTAAATTATGATTCACATAAAATCCTTTTTGAGATTTGAAGAAAAACGTAATACTCCCATTACAATACAAAGAAATTAAAAAGCAGTAGATCAACGAGGAATGACACACACAACACAAGATAGATGGATCGTTCTTCGAGGTACCAAAAAAATTAAATGATATTGAAAGCGGAGAAGACGAAGAACAAGGAGGAGTAAAAGCATCGGTAGAGAAGTCACTTTCAAAAGACATCTCCCAATAAAAAAAAAAAAAAGGATCGGTTATCAGTCTCTTTCGCCAATTCTTCCCTTCTATTGATTTGTATTGTATAGCAGCAGTAGCGACATGTTTGTCTCAACAAGTGTCGGCGTTTCGCGTAAACATTCACATTCTTCCCGTATAGAAAGCGACAAACACAAAGGCATTCTTCCATATGGATACTTGCATCACGCAATTACTTCTCTTTTTTTTACTTGTTTAAAAACTTAATTTGGAAGATTAAAGTGATGTTTATTATATAAGATAAGTAGATCAAGAATGTAATACTTTATCAGAAGTAAAAAAAATTAACTTGCTTGATTTTTATTATTGAACTTAGAAGTAGAGACTTTTTTCTTTTTTTTCCATTCAATAAATTAATTACTTTTAGAGAGATAGCTAAGACTTTGTTTGGGTTAAGAAATTTTTAAATTCATAAATTTTAAATCAATAGATTTTAAAAATTTTATTATTTGAATTGATTATAAAATTAATGAATTGATTAGAGCCAATATTAGAAAATTATAAATTTATTAGAGGTAATATTGGAATAAAAAGGACTTATTACAATCTATCATACAAAATATATATATATATATATATATATATATATATATATATATATATATATATATATATATATATATATATATATATATATATATATATTGGACTTTCCCAAATCTTTAAAAATGAAAAATTTTGGAGGTTGAGAGATTTTTTGAAATTCATAAATTTTGTCATTGTTTTGGATTCCTAAACAATAGATTTATCCTAAATTTATAAATTTTATGAAATCTCACATTTAAAATTCTCATATTAAATGAGATCTAAATATATTTTTTGAAAAATAGATATGCTCTTTCGATTGCAAAAAGATTATCCACTATTATTTTTTAAAATATTCTAAAAATATTTGCATACTTTAAAAATAAATATATGTATTTATTTATTTTATTCTTATTAATTGAAAGGGGTAATATTTATTGTATTCTCAAAATTAATAAAAAAGATAATAATAAATAAATATAAGTAAAAATATTTATGAATATAAAAATAATTAATGATATTTTTTAAATTGTATCAGAAAAAAGTGAATAATCTTTTTGCAATAAATACATTACTAAATAATGAGAAATTTTTAAATAGACTGAGTTTAATACATCACTTGTAAACTAAACTTATAAAAATATGACACGTCAATTAATGATATCAAATCACTCATAGATTATCATATCAAAAATTGATATAATTTATTTCTATTATATTAGTTTATGAGTAATTTGATATCATTAATTGACGTATTATATTTTTATTAATTTAATATATGAGTGATTTTATTAATTTAATATATGAGTGACGTATTAGATTCAACCGATTTAAAAATTTTTTGCGGGAATATTTTATGAGAGATAGAGAGAGAGAGTTTAATTAACTAGCATTGAGAGAGAGAGAGTTTAATTAATTAGCACTTTTCTTCACTCAAATCAAAGCCCCGTGATCTTCTGAGACTCTGTGTCATGTGCATTTTCGGGTTCTGCGCAAACGGCGCATATACTTGTATGTAGAAAAAGAAGGCATATAACAGATACAAAGAGAAGAAAGAGAGTGTGACCACGACTAGACCAGAGAGTACTAGCGTACACTCATGGATGTGTAGAATATAATGCATCTCTTTTCTTTAATTATAAACTATTTTAGTATGTTAACAAAATTTTTCCATTCTTGTTTTAGTTAGATGTTGCTTTTGTTTTCATTTATTAAAACTAAAATTTCTTTTTCAAAGGAATTTCAATGGTCTTCGATCATGGTAGGAGTGTTAAAAATGTCATGATACCTAATTTCGCTCAACATAGAAAATTTTCGGATTAAAATTTTGACTTAATAAGTACGTATTAGTAAATGAATTGACTTATATATGACACTATTTAAAATGAGGTGTATAACATATTGATTTATTAATTTATCACAATATGTTTAATTTCACGTATCGTATTAGTCGTGTCAATACAATCCAATTCATTTCTAATCCACATATTTTTTTTTAATAAAAGGTTAAAATAATCATTTGCATTGCATTGGAGGAGATAACAAAATGAATAAAAAAATAAAATGACAAAATGGCTATAGATAAATAAAATGTTATTTAAATTTGTTTGATAATACTTGCTTGAATATTTGAAAAAATTATGAAATATGAACTTTTTAATAAATTTATAATTTTAATCATGATTTGATTTATGACAATATTACAATTAATTTATGTAATAAATAAATTACATTTTTTAGGTTGTAAATGTCACACAAGTTAAATGGATCGTGTAGAATTTATGACTTTGTAGAACGATTCAATTAAATAAACAGATTACACTATCGTATTTGTGCAATTCATTTAACTTTTCATATCGTATTAGGGTGTCACGATTAATAAATAATCATGTTTATGTTGACCTATTTATGTCACATGAGTATATTAAATCCATTTGAATGAACATCTTTTGACACTCGTGCATATTATAAAGATAGATTTTTAATATAATGCATTGATTTATTATATATTTAACAATTACTTTTACTTATTCTAATAATCAAATTTTGGTTAATAAAATAAAAAAGTAATTTCATTCTTGATTTTTCATTGGGAAGAATCTTAAAAAAAGATCGATTATTATTATGTTCAAAGTTATTAATGAAGGAGTTATCTCCTAGCTAGCTACAGTACTTATTTATTTATTTTTGTTGATTTGGCTTTCATGAATTAAAAAAGGCCAATTTTGCATTAATAATTTAAACTATTTAGAACTTTAAAATTTATTAAAAGATAAATATACAAATGACTTTTAAAAACTTTGATGAATTTGAACAGTTAGGTGGTATTTAATAAAAACTTTTAAAAATTTTATATAAATAAGAGGGTATTTTATAATGACTTTTAAATACTTCAAAAAAATTTTTAAAATTCAGTAGGTATTTAATTATAATTTTGATAGAGTCTATAAAAGTAAGGCGGTATTCAAAAAGTCATAAACTTTTATAGACAATGGACTTTTAAATACTTTTAATAACTTTTTGTGTGATAGTATAAATACAAAATCTCAGATATTTTCTTTTACTCCCTCTCAAGATTTTAACAGACTTTCTTTTCTAGGTATTGAAGTGTCAATCGTAGAGAAAAAAAGAAGAAGAAGAAAGCAACCTTGAATTTTGAAGAGTAATAACTAGTATTTCTCCAATCTAATATTATTTTTTTAATTAATTTTTTATAGCAATAAATATCCGGTGTTTTAGGTTTTCTATTATGTTACTAAAAAACTAATGGTTGAATATTAGAAATCATTTATAGTGTTTTCTATTATAATTCGATTTCTAATATAATAATAAACCACGATTTTCTAGTTTTATAATACATTAGACGATTAGGTTAGTAATATTATAACATTACTTTAGATGATTAGTTTATAACACAATAGAAAACCTAATAGTTTAGTAACACAATAGACAATTAGGTTTTCTATTGTGTTACTAAACTAATGGTCATAAACTAATGCAAATTAATGAGTTTTCTATTATAATTTTAGCATTGGTCATAACTGATTTCTATTATTGAATATTAATTCACGAATTCTTCTTGTTAAATGTATAAAAATAGATTCACGAATTCTTGTTGTTTTCTATTGTATAAAACTATGATTTCAAGTATCTTGTTTTTACTAAACATTGATTGATTTTTAAGTATTCTTTTATTGACCATTGTCCTTACTGAACATTGATTGATTGAAATTTCAATTAATTAAAAATTTTTAATCGACTAATGAATTCTTGTCGTTAAAAAGAAATACATAGATTTCAAATAATTCTTGTTCTTAACCAATTTTTGTTTAAGAAGAAAATTTTCAAGCAATTCAATTGTTAATTTTATTTAATTAATTCATTGGTTGCTATTTGATAGGATAATTGCTAATATATTATTGATAAAAGTTGAGGTATTTATATACCATTACAAGGAGAGTTTGGAAAATATAAAAGACTAAATAATAGGAAGAATAATAGGAAACAAAAACAAAATAAAAACAAAATAATATACTCTAACATGCCCCTCAAGATGGTGTATTGGAAGAAACACCAATCTTGCTACAGATTTGAAAAAGACGAGGTCGTGGCAGAGACTTCGTGAGAGCATCTGCAAGTTGATCCCTTGGAGAAACATGTCGAAGAGAAGAGGATTGCACAAGATCTCGAACAAAATGATAGTCAATGGCCAGGTGCTTCATGCGAGAGTGGAACACCAAATTAGCATATAGATAAGTAGCTCCAAGATTATCAGAATATATTATTGGTGGTGAGGATTACTGTATGCATAACTCAGAAAGCAAGGATTTGATCCATTGAATTTTAGCAGCTACAGAAGTAATAGCCCGATACTCTACCTCAGTAGATGAGCAAGCAACAGTACGTTGCTTTGTTGAACTCCAAGAAATAGGATTAGAACACAAAAACATAATATAAGCACCAGTAGAAGTGCGATCAACAGGATTACCAGCCCAATCCGCATCTGAGTAACCATGAAGTTAGAGAGGAGAGGATGCCAAAAGTCGAATGCCAAGAGTATGAGTGCCATTAAGATATCTTAATAGCCTTTTCATGGCACCCCAATGATGCTTAGATGGTTGATGCATAAATTATGATAGCTTATTCACCGCAAAGGAGATATCGGGTCTAGTCATATGAAGATGCTGGAGACCACCCACAACCTGACGATACATAGTAGCATTAACTGGCAGAGCCCCATCAAAAAGAGTAAGAGAATTGCTCGTTGCTGTGAGGCCTCACCCAAGCACCGGTTTGATCTGCCGAGGAATCGAAATGCTCTTTGGGAGAAGCTCCATGATTAGAACTCGCTGTGAGTTCAGAAAATTGATTTGTGTGATTTGTTATTGTGAAAGGGAGTAGCCACGTTAATTTACTTATTTTAATTGAAAAAATTAAAAAAAACCCAAAATGATTAACTCCAAAAAAATATTTGATTTATCCCAATAGAAAATGCACTAATCCGTGAGTGATCAAAGAGGGCTCGGGGATTAGGTTTTAGTAATTACACAATTGAGACAATAAAATTTTCTTTAGTTTGGCGAAAATTTACAAAATAACTTTTGAAAAGGAATTTTCGTGTATGTATGAACAGGAATAAAGTGATGCATGAAACAGATGTATATGATAAAATGAAATGAAATGGCAATAAATAAGTAAAAGAATTAATCCTACTTAATTATTACAAGATCGAAATGAATGAAATAGGAGGATCTTTTCTCTAGCCCTTATGGGTACTAGGAAAAGCACACATTTCTCAACTAAGTTAACACATAATTCAAAAATAAAACATTAATACAAATAAATCAAAGTAAAACGGACCAAATGTTATTATAAAAGATTTTGGAGTTGATGCCTTTTCAGAATGGTAGCTTGCGTATCCTATTGAATAGGAATCAAACCCCACGCAGTTCTTCCTTTTTGCGAAGGAGGGGTTCTGGAAAAAAGTGTTGGTTTGTTTATTAATTTAATTCTGATTCTTAAATTAATAAATTTTAGATCTTTTCTATTTTAGACCTAAAGATAAATTTTAGATATGAGTTTAGAATTTTCAAAATGGACAAAAGAAATTATACCTTTGCTTTTCTTGATTTTCAGATAAATGGGGCTAGCTTAACTCCAGATCTAAACTCCATTTGGGATTTGGGATCCTGAAGTTGAATCTTAAACAGTGAAAGGTTAATTAAATAGTATAATAAATGCAAATTAAAAGAATTTGAAATGACAAATTTTAGTATTAAATTTCGAACAGAATTTTAGCACAATCAGTACAGCAATATAAGAGAGTTTCTTCATTAGAATTTCCCCCCAAATGAGCTGGAAAACAGCTCAATTTATAGAGCAGCTTACCTACAGCACGGGTGGCACCCATAGTGCGCCAGCCGGCCAATGTGCCGCCCTTACCGCTGGCAGGCTGGGCATGCCGGGCATGACGCCCAAAGCAGTGGCGCACCGCCAAACAGCTAGTCTAACATTTTTTGCACATTTTTGTTCGTTTCTAGTCTGTTTCATATTCTATTTGAGCCCGATTTGATTCTATGAGTTTGTGACTAAAAAGCAGTCGACTGGAGGTGAAAGATTCATGAAATTTATTTTTCAATGGGGTACTGCCCCCTTGACCCCTGCCCGCTAACCAGCTAGCAGGACTGCCGTATACATAACGCACTATTCTTAGTAGGCGTTAAGCTATAGTCGGATTATAAGGGTGAAAATTTAAGGGTTCACAGTTGCAAGTGGTGTAGAGATAGGCTTGGAATCAAGTATATTGTGTTTTTGTAATATATCAATGACATACTTATGCTGAGACAATACAACACCATCAGTAGTGGGATAAACCTCAATACCACAAAAGAAAGAGAGCAAACCAAGATAAAGTGGAGCTGAGCTGATGTATTATTTGATTCATAGCATGAGAGTCACTACCTGTGATGATAAGATCATCCACATACACCAAAAAATAAATTATAGACAAGTTGCAAGAGAGAATGAACAAAAATGGGTCCGCATGAGACATGATGAATCCAAGTGAGATGAGAAAAGATCAAAGCTCCTGATACCATGCTCGGGGAGCTTGTTTTAGACCATAGATAGCTTTGTGCAACTTGCACACATGATTAGGAAAATTTGGATCCTTCATGCTTTAGGGTTGTGCCATGTACACTTCTTCAGTCAAGTGCTTATTGACAAAGGCATTATTCACATCAAGTTGCCGAATATCCCATTTGTAATGCAAAGCAATGCTAAGAATAGTACTGACCGTTACTAGATTTATGACTGGACTGAAGGTCTCATGAAAGTCAACACCTGGGCACTGATGGAACCCTTTAGCAACTAGGCGAGCTTTGAAACGCTTAATGGACCCATCCTGTAGGCACTTGATGCAAAAAACCCATTTATTACCAACCAGATTTTGCTGTGGGTTTGGAGGAACTAAGACCCATGTTTTATTGTGAATGAGAGCTTCATATTCCTCCTTCATTGCTTACAGCCATTGCAGATGCTTGATTACCTGAGCAATAGTGGTTGGTTCAGTATCAACAGAAACTACTATGCTAAGACCATACTTGGGATTAGGCTTGACAATAGAATTCTTGGACCTTGTTGTCATGGAATGAGTGTTAGGTACAGCTGTAGTCATAGTTGAATCTTGGTGGTGGCAGATTTGTGATGTGCTAGGCTCTTGTGAGGGGCAAGAATGAGTATCCACTTGAAAGGATCTTAAGTCTAGTAGAGATGGAGGATGTTGCACTGTTGTTAATAATTCATAAGATCGAGATGCAGGAGCATCAACCACAGGTGAAGATGGTTGCGGTAGCTAGGATGAAGCAGTGATTATGGGTTCAGAAGGCAAAGAGAGAGATAAAGTAGTAGCAATATATGGAAATTCATTTTTGATGAACTAAACATGGCTAGAGATGATAATTTTTTGGTTAGAAGGATCAAAACAGAGGAATGCATTTTGGGTTAAGGAATAGCTTAAGAAGATGCAAGCACTAAATCGAGGGTCAAGTTTATGGGTAGTATACGGACGAAGCCAGGGATAGCACAGACAACCAAAGACTCGAAGATTTTGAAAATTAGGTGATTTTTTAAAAGGACATTCATATGAGGAATGGGATTGAAGATTAACTTTAGGCATACGATTGATGAGGTAAACAATAGTGGCAAAGGCAAAGGACCAAAATTTGAGTGGTAGTGAAGCACGATGTAGGAGAGAAAGGCCAGTTTCCATAATATGGTGATGTCGACGTTCATAATAGCCATTGTGTTCTGGGGTATGTAGGGGTGTAGTGAGATGGGTAATGCCATGACTAGAAAGAAAGGGACGCAAGGCTAAAAATTCGCCACCATTATCTGTGTATAGAGTTTTTATAGAGAAAGAAAAGAAATTTTCAACAAGTTTTTTGAAGGTGACAAAGGTGTTATAAACATTAGATTTTTGATGCAGAGGATATAACCAAATATATTTGGTAAAATGGTCAACAAAGATGACATAATATTTGTAGCCATTGAGAGAATGAACTGGAGAAGTCCACACATCATAATAGATAATTTCAAGTGGAAAAGTAGAGGAAACACTAGAATTGGAAAAAGGAAGCTTGTGACTTTTATTAATATGGCATGAATTACAGGAAAAATTGAGTAATTGAGAATGCATAAAAGGAACTCTTACAGAGGACAATTGTTGTTTGAATATTTTTATTGATGGATGTCCTAAATGACTATGCCACAAAGAAAGCAAACTAGACGATGACTTGGAAGATGTGAGAGTAGGAAACTAATGAGAGGTTTTGGTGATTGGTGTTTGTTTTGGCCATAAATATACTCCATCCTTACGCTGTCCCGTGACCATAATTTCCCCCATGTGAAGGTCCTGCACCTGAAAATATGTATCAAAGAAAACAACGTATACAACATTAGTTTCACATAGAGCTGCAACAGAAACCAAATTATATGACATGGAAGGAACATGTAGAACATTGCTTAGATGAAGGGAAGTGTGCAGCGTTGGTAAACACATAGAACCTATGTTTTTAATTGTAAGACAAGTACCATCACCAATGACAACATGGTCTGATTCATTGTACGGTTGATGTAGCGAGAGATTAGCCAAGTCAATAGTGATATGGTGAGATGCACCAAAATCCATTACCCAATCTAAACTGGCAATTGGTGTTGGAAAATGAGTGGTAGTATTGACTCTTGCAGGTGGTCAAAGGCCGCGTGGTGGTGCTAGAATCGAATCCCAAGTTTGAGGTGGAATCAATCGACATTGTAGAGTAGAATGACCTATGACAATACAAATTTAGCATTTACCTTGATAGCCATGACCACTAGATGGGGAAGGAAATGAAGGACGAGAACCCCACTATTGAGGAGGACGATAAGTATTGTAACTTTGCTGTGAATAGGAGGAAAAATTTTGTTGTTATTGGTTTTGTTGTGGTGGGCGATATTGGTGAGGCTGCCGATTCCCATTATTAGAAGATTTTCCTGAGTTAGGAGTAATAGATGCAGTAAATGTAGTAGCAAGTTGTGGTAAAGTGTTCTTGGAAGGTGATTTGAGTTAAGCTTCAACATGGAGCAATTTTTCAAGCAATTCATCAAATTCAATTGGAGTTGCCCTTACTTGAATGGCACTGGATAGATTGGTGTAGGAATCATCAAGTACATTTAAAATTCGAATGGATAATTCATCGAAATCAACTGGTTTGTTCATGAGGGCCAAAGAATCCATACTTGATTGGATTTCTTGCATGTATTCAGTTATGGTTCGTGACCCCTTGATTGGATTAGCTAATTTGCTGCAAAGTTCCAAAATTCTTCCTCGAGAAGGTGATGTATAAGTTTTTTTAGAGTTTTCCATGCTTCTAAAGACGTCTTTTTAGCTGCAATACATGGGACAAGATTAGTAGTGAGAGAACCAATAATGGCATTGAGAAGTAATTTATCTTGTCGTATCCATAGTGTATGAGCCGGATTAGGTGAATCAGTTGTTGCATTTGGAGCATTAATTGTCGCTGAAGGATAGAGATGAAAACCATCAACAAACCTATAAAGATCATAACCAATCAGCAAAGAATCAAATTGTGCTCTCCAGGCACAATAATTTGTTGCGTTGAGTTTGAGAGGAACTTGGGCAGTTACATTAATTGCAATTAGAGGTTGCTAGGTATCAACATTGGTTTATAAGGTGGGTCACAGTCTAGTGGTTTCTGTGGTGTCTGAGCTCATGGTGAATAAACAAAATCAACAACAAACTTGTTGCTGCAGATTTGAGGTGAAGAACCAGATTTGTTCTTGGAGCCGGCGTGCGGCAGATCTAGGGCTAGGAATGTTTTTTGTTTTTAAATGGAAGCTCTAGTACCATGATAGGATAATTGCTAATATATTATTGATAAAAGTTGAGGTATTTATATACCATTACAAGGGGAGTTTAGAAAATATAAAAGACTACATAAAAGGAAGAATAATAGGAAACAGAAATAGAATAAAAATAGAATAATATACTCTAACACTATTTTCTTTTCTCAAATGTTATGAAATATAATGGTCTTGTTAAGCATATAAGTACATTTTTATGCTTTTATCTTAGTGTCCTCCAGTTTTTTTTTCCTTTTTTTTTTTGTTTCCTAGCTTTATATATAATATTATCGAGGTCTAAATTTTTTCAGATGATATTGAATTGTTTAAAAATTATTTTATGGTAAAAGAGAAAGTCTATTGACTTAAGTAGTCTATAACACTTTGTTATGTAATTATTAAAAAAACAAATTGATAGCTCTACTTTTATTAATTATTCTAAAAATTAATTTTATCATATGAGAAATATAAATTTATTACATCAATATATGTATTTATTAATTAAATCAAAATTAATAAAAGTTGATCAATATCTATAAAAGTCCATAAATGTCTTTAAAAGTCTTTTAAAATAAAATCTATAAAAATCATTGACAAACTCATAAACTCTATAAAAGTCATTAAAAATCTACAAATTCTACAAAAGTTGTTCATTTAAAAAAAGTCTATAAATGTCTTTAAAAATCCTAATTGAATATTCCCCGCTAGTCTATAATATTAAACAATTATTAATAAAAATTTAAGATGTTCGTATTTATTATAATTATCTTGAAGTTAATTAGACTGTTGATTGAATGACACATTTAAATCATATTTTAAATTTTGGGTTATATATAGTTTTGAGAATCCTCCACAAAGGTGCAATAGGATATCTATGGAGTTGGTTTTCCTAAAATGGTCTGTAAGGTATAGGGTAGGGATGTCTATGGTTCGGTTTGGTCGGTTTAGAGTAAATGGTTTTAATCAAACCAATAAAGTTGGTTTTTAAATATTTTAACTCTTAATTAAACTAAGTAATATTAAAAAATATTCAAACCAAAACTATTTGGATTTGGTTTGGATAATTGGTTTGGTCGGTTTGACAAAAATAAAAATAAATAAAATAAAATTTAAAGAGATCATATAAATTTAACAAGAATCATAGAAATTTAATAAATATTAAACTAAAATCATATTACTATATAACAATCAACCTTATCAATACTCTGAAAAAAAAAATCAAATTTCAAGTTGTGTATTAGAAATTCTATAGCCTAATAACAATAAACTATAATGAAATATTTTCCAAGAAATTAGTAGAGATCAAAATAACAACATAAAATCTTCTAAAATATAGAAATTTTAGTAAATATCTTCAACTTCTAAAAAATTTAAAGAATAATTTGCATATTAGTAAAGTACAAATTTAAAAATTATATAGTTTTATTATATTATTAGTTTGGTTTAATTAGATTCTCATTCTCTTAAACCAAAATTAAACCAAAAATTCGGTTTATAAAAATTTTAAAACCGTAACCAATTATGAAACAACCTAAACCATATAGTTTTTGGTTTGAATTGAATTGGATTAATTCGATTTGGTCGACTTGGTTAATTTTTATGCAGCCCTAGCATAGGGGTAACTGCCCTTCCTCTTTTATCAATATCAATACTCATTTGTCCCAAATTTTTAGTTAATATCTAATTATACTTGTAATAAATTTAGAGACAAATTAGTATATAACTTTTAATTTTAAACTCAACTAAATGCAAATTTTAACAAAAATGAAATACAAGCTCAAGATAGCCCAAACTTTTAGCCAATTCCATTTAGATCCAAGATAAATTTATATTCAAAACTTAGGAAAAAAATTTTAATTTTAATTTTGACAAAAATAATAAAAATCAATTTTTTTAAAAATATTTTATTACAAATTAAAATTAAAAAATATTTAAATTAGAAAAAGTAATTATTTTTAATAAAAAATTATTGAAAATATTATTTAAATTTATAATAATTATTTTTTATGGAAAAATCAGAATTTTGATTTTTATGGTAGAATTAATTTTCTTATTTTTAATAACTAATAGTTATTTTGACAAAAAAATAAAAATCAATTTTCTTATTTTTTAAAAATTTTATTACAAATTAAAATTAAAAAATATTTGAATTAAAAGAGTATTCATTTTTAATAAAAATTATTGAAAATATTATTTAAATATTTTTATGGAAAAATCACAATTTGGATTTTTATGGTAAAATTAGTTTTCTTACTTTTAATAAAATAATAAAAATTTCAACATTTTAAGAATAAGCAACAATAATAATTTTTAAAATTTTATTTTTTTGTTAAAAATATAAAAATGATTATATATTTGCCAATGTGCATGAGTAATACAACCTACGTGTTTTGAAATATTCATTACATGTTGGGTGAATTTCACTCACGGTCATTGGACAATTGACTAATGCACAGTATGATCATTAAAGCCATTTTTGTTAAAAAAAATATCATCCATCTATCACTAACATGTGCATGAATGTCATTTTGGCTAATTTTCATTAGAATCTATACCAGTAGATCCTGCTGGCACGCCACATAAACATTTTGAAATTCAATAATGCCACATAGGCAAGCCCCAAACCCACCCGATCCCCAAACAAGCATGGGCTTCCTCTTCAATCTTCCCCACAATAGAACCAAACATCCTACAAATAACTCCACTTCCTTCTAATATCTCTCTCTCTTTATCTTTGCTCTTTCACTTTTTGAACCTGTTGATTTAGACTCATTCACTCTCCCCTCTTTTTCTTATTGTGTGATTTTGAAACCCTAAGATAAAGCTAGCAAAAGAAGTTATGCATATATAATCTTTGAAAAGAAGATGTCTTCGATCAATGCTCATTTAGAATATGCAATTTTGATATGTGAGTGTGGGGAAATAGCTCCACTACAAACTTCTTGGATAGAGGATAACCCTGGGATGCATTTTTATGGCTGTCGCAACTGTGGGGTAAGTGAATTTTTGTATATGCAAAAGGGTTTTCATTTTGAGATGAAAAAGGGATTTTGTTTTGTATAAAGAAATTGCTTCTGATTCATTTATTTTATTGTTTCATATTGGTTGTTTGTATGTAGACTTCATGTGGTAGATTTTGTTATTTTGATTTGGTAGATATAGAATTCCCTGAAAGGGCAACAAATGTGATCAATGTGTTGATCAGGAAGACCCAGAGGTTAGAGGCTAAGAAGAAAGATCAAGAGAAGAAGTTGATGATGAGAAAGGCTGAAATTTTTTTTGTTTAGGGAGTGATATTTCTGACTATGGGAATTCCTTTAGTATATTGCTTCATGTCAGTAACCAAAGATGCATAGGGCTATTGGTAGATTAATGGAGGTGGTGAATGTGTGCTATATTATTAGTTGTATTTGGTAGTGTATGGAATACTAAGGGCTGTATGGGTTGTGTTAAACTTAAAACAAAGTTATTTTGTATACAAACCTATAATTATTAATGCAAACATTCTTTTAATTGGCTTAATGTTTTCAGTTGATTTTTTTTTGATTGATTTGTATCTGAACAAGCTGTGATAAGTGTCAAATGCTATTGCAGTCATTTAAGAGTGGTGTCCAATTTATAGGTCATTAAATTCAAGGTATTATGAACCATTAGATACCTAACTTTAGCATGGTATCCAAATTCACAATTTAGCAAGCACTTAGTATAAGTAACATAAACTGATTTTCATATAAAATAATATAATAAAGATACACGATGAATATAAAGGAACAACACGAATATATATATATATATATATATATATATATATATATATATATATATATATATATAAAAGGGTCAATCATTATGTTTTAACTTTGAATCACAAAAAGAAGTTTATACAGTCTCCATCTCCCATTTAGAGCAAAAGCTGACCTAAAATACTAACCACACACACACACATATATAATTATCTTAGTCATAATTAGTCTATTGCTAGAAGTTAACAGCAAAAAAAAAAAAAAAAAGTAGGTCATCAATGTCAATTTCCTTTGTATTTCATGACTAATTAAATCATAAAGAAAAATAAATAAATACATAAAAAAAATTGATGTGCTTTTACCCTTGTAGACGTAGTCATAGTACTAGCAGGCTATCTTGATGGTGTTGTACCTACTAATGTAGATGATAAGCCACTTTGCAATTAAATTGATCCAAAATTAAAACAAAATTTATTAATATCTCAATAATATTTTCAGTGCACTTAAAATAATAATTACAACACAAACATAAACTAATTTCTATCCTAGGATGGGCTGTGTGCTGTCTCATTGGAATGATTTTATAATGTAAATATAACTAAACTCAAGTTATTTTAATAACCTAAACTAATATTATATAGGAAACTAACATGCTGGACTAATATAAAAGACAATTTACTCTATTTTCAATGTTCACATAATGTCCTGGCCTAAGGAAGTGCCTCTCATTGCTCTAGCATGTGGCCGTGCCTACAATGAAAAAAAATGAGATTTCTTGTTTACTATGTACATAGCACCAATCAAATCCAATGACATACAATATATAAGAATTATCACATTAGAGTTTCCTCCTTTCTTCTTATGACTTCTTGCATTATGGCTAATTTCATTACATACAGAACATCGCATCTGCACCAAACCTTTCCTCCTTAGCTTTGCAAAATGATTTTTCTTCTCACTTTGCCCTACCTCCATTCTACCTCTTACTGTAGATTTCTGTCTAGCCATCTTAACTGCTGCTGCCTTCTCTAACTCTTCTACTTCTTATTTTCTTTTGTTAGGTTTCCATCCTCTTTTCTTCTGTACAACTGGCGGCAGAATTATTTGGTGCCTTAGATAAGCCTTACACCACATAATTGGACCATTAGTTGGTTCAATTGTGTTGTTATATATCTTCAATGCAATAGCAACATGAGAAAAAGGATTCACATATGATTTTGGCCTTTCATTTTGTGCAAATATGCAGGCAATAGTGTGTGCACAAGGTATATTAGTCAATTCCCATCTTCTATAAGTACATGTATGCTTGTTTATATCAACTACAAATTGGTGCTCTTTTCCAAAAACTTGTAGTCTTTTTGAAACAACAAATATTGGAAAGTAATCTCTAGATAATTCTTTTATCCTATCTAATTTTTTCCAGATTTTAGGACACAACCGTCTGTTATTTGCATGTGCCTTTTCCATTTCTACCTTCTTCTTGGTTACCTTCTTCATCAATTGATTTTTAATCATCTCTAGCATAATCAAGATAGGCCTAGTTCTAACTTCTAATATATACCTCTTAAAGCACTCATATAGGTTATTAAGTAAAATATCACATTGTGCTTCAGTATTGAATAATGCCTTGCACTAATTCTTACATGGCCTATCTTTCAACCACTGCCTACACTTAGGTGACTTTTTGTCAATTGCCTCAAGACAATCATCCATTCAACTTGTATAACTAGCTTTAGTAGCGTTCCATAGTGTGCCCTTGAACTTGGCTCTCATATTTGTCCATTGGTGCCTAACACATATCCTGTGTTTTGAATGGGGAAACACCTTTTTGATACAGCTAATCAAGCCTTGCAAATTTTTTAAAATGTTGATTGGTTAGTAGCTCATATATTCATTTATGCAATGTATAATTTTAAGTTAGAAGATAACCTTTTGCCCATCTGACATAAAGGTCCAGGAACCTGAATTGAACATTTCAAGATCATCCCTCAACAAGCCAAAGAACCAACTCCAATAATCCTTGTTTTCAAATCTTACAACTGTATAGGCAATTGGAAAGATACAATCATTCGGATCAATCCCAACTGCAGCTTGAAGTTGGCATCCATATCTTCCTTTAAGCCAACAACAATCTAGACACACTATTGGTCTATAACCATTCTTAAAACCCTCCTTTAAGGCAACTAAGCAAACATACATACCATCAAATGCAGCTTTCTCCTCTCTAAACTCTATTGTAGATCTAGGATTTTATCTTAGAAGCTCTAATTTATAGTTACAAGGTCTTGTGTATTGACCTGCCTCATCACCATTTATCTTTTGTAAGGCTAAGTTTCTGGCCCTTTAAGCCTGCATTCTACCAATTGTGAATTTGTATTCTTTTTGAACCATTACAATGAAAGCTATGATCAACCAATTAGGATTCAACCTAATTGTCTCCAAATCCTTGCTTGCCAACCATTTGGATGTCAAATGAAAGTTGCTGTACATCTTCCCACTTTCGTACTTCAGATAATTGTCTTTATTGAGAAGGTTGGGTCATTATTCACCTTATTGTTATGCTTGGATGAGTAAATTCTCTAAAGATAGTTGGGGTCCTTGCATATAGCTTCTACCCGTTCCTTGTCATTTAACCTAAACCATATTTGGAATCTATGCTTAATGCCTCATTTCTTTACAGCCTCTTTCAACTGATATCTGTCTTGGAACTTCATTCCAATAGCAAATGTGGGGTCATCCATATCTTTATCATTAAATTCTGGATAATCTTTATTTTTCTTCACGTCTGGATCACTTTTAGTATGTAGCTCATCATTAGGAGCATAATCAGACTCAACATCAGCATCAAAATTCCCAATTTCATCTTTTATAGGAGCTTGACATGTTTGACCAGTACCTTTTGGTCTTCCAAATGTCCTTTTTCTAACAGACATGCTAGATATGCCTCCATTTGCATTATTCTATACTTCATTTAGCACTACAGTTAAATCTTCATCCGTATCCTGGATATCATAGTCAGGATCATTAAATTGCAAGTCACCTTCATTCATAACTTGGTTTTGATCTTCATTATTGTCTTTGATTTCTTGTTGAATGACATTTGAACCTCCATTTCCATATGGCGCTTCTTCTAAAATATTTCTTCAAACCCATTCTCAGTGTCAATAGGATCTGCAATGATATTAGGATTTACATCTTCTTGCACAACAAAACTGAATAAGTTAGTTACCTCTGCTAGTGCCTTAGTAACATCTGTTTGGGACTACCAATTACTAGCTTGCTATGATACAGGTGCTGGTTCTTTATTTGGGTGTCCATCCATTGAATCATTTGCACTGTCATTTGTTCTTGCTCTTCTAATAGCAAGTTTATCCAAAGGTATACAAATCTCCTCATTAAGTATGTGATCCATATAGAGACATCTCATATAAATGAGAGTTATTCTAAATTTGCTTCAAACCATTAGTGTAATCTTTCTTAGGATGCCTTCACCAAACTTTCACATGCCCACTACCAACTCCTATCTCATATAAAAAGTCCTCAATGTTGCGGCCATCCAAGTCCTCAATACTGCAGTTCCAAACCAATTTCATTTCACTATCATGGTATCCATTATCACCCTTGATACCATTATAGTTTACCTTTAAGGTAAACAAGCCATCTGCATTCAAATGCATTTCACATTATTGGATATTAATATCTTAATCAACTCAATTATATTATTACTATATTTATATAATGTACCAATGTATAATGTCAATTTCCATAGCTATAACATCAATAAAACCCAAATTTCAGTGGGTCTCTGCATATAAGATTTCTTCATATGATAATACAGGAATGTGTGCATACTTTCATGGAATTTTTCTAAGGCCACTTCAAATCAATGTGTACATACACATCAACCAATTGTTCTTATAGTATGATTATAACCTATAGTTTATTTTATTGAATAGCCATATCAAAAAAACAATTACATGAAATAACAAATTTTATTCCTAATGGTAGACAATATATGCAACCAATTTCAACAGCTAATTAGGGCATATATGAATTTAATCCATAGTTCCCATTTTAGCATCTTCCACTATTATGACTAGGTCTAACAAATTTTTTTGTATTTATAAGTTTTTTTAATCAAGGTCAGAATAAACCCTAGGTAAAGCTAAACCTAATTCCAAACTAATAAATTGTAAATGTAATCAAATCAATAAACCTAAAATTCATAAATCCCTCAATTTTCAAATGCAAATAATGTGCATTGAAGAGACGATCTGAAAAGGACAAAGAACATATTTTTTACATACCTGGATGTCGTTGTGGTGTCCCTATTGTGATGTTGGACCACTTTATTGCCTTGTGCTTTTCCTTTCAAAAGAATGAATGGCAAAGCTTCTCTTACTCAACAGACAACAAAAATAAATGAATGGGTGGCAATTTATCTTGCCAAAACAAAACCCAAAAAATATTGTTGTGTGTGATTGTGGTTAGATGAAGGTTGAAAGAGATAGAAAGAAAGAGCGAAAGGAACTAACAGTGAAAGAGCACACAGAGAGAAATTAGAAAGAAGTGGGGTATTATGGGAAAGATTGAAGAGGAAGCCTAGGCGTGTTTGGGGATTGGGTGCATTTGGAGCTTGCCTAAATGGCATTATTGAATTTCAAAATGCTTATATGGAGTGCCAGCTAGATCTGCTGTTATAGGTTCTAACAAAAATTAGCCAAAATGATATTCATGTGCACGTTAGTGATAGATGGATGATATTTTTGTAACAGAAATGACTTTAATAATCATAATGTGTGTTAGTCAATTGTCCAGTGACTATGAGTGAAATTAACCCTTGCATCTTCTATAACATTCCTCATATATTTTGAAAGAACATTACAATCACCTAGAGGATAAAGTAACATTCGTTACACATTGTGAATGCTCGTTACTAAAGGTAATAGGTTTGTAGCTGACTCGCCAATTTATAAATCAATTTTTCATTTTGCGATTGAATCAGTCAAATTGATCTGGTTTTCAAAACACAGGATTTTTATTCTATTTAGTCAAAATTTCCATTAAATTTGACCAAAGTATTAATTGAGCCTAAAATTTAATTTTAGAGTTAATTTGATATTAATTAAAATTTAAAGTTGAAAAATAAAATTAACCTTTTATTATTTATTAAACTACTATTTAGTTGCACACTAAATTACTTGAAAATGAAAATGATAATTTCTAAAAATATAAAACACAAAACATGGGGAAAACATTAAATTTAAAAAAAAAAATAAGAGTATATTATATATATATATATATATGGTAAGGGGGAGGAAAAATACATTTACTTATGTGCCCTTTATTATACTTTAACTAATTATGTATTTAATTTGAAGGTAATATGGTCGTTGACTATTATTTATTAAAATTATTTTTTTTAATATTAAAATAAATCTAATATATAATAGAACTTTATGTAATAAATCATAAATATAATTTTATTTCATTCGAGTAAATAAATTATACCATTATAAAATTTATTTTGTTTTTTTAAGGAATCTAATTTTTTTTAAAATTATTTGTTTATTTATATTATTCTAATACTCAAGTTTTAATTTTCTTTCATATTTCGTTAGGTCAAATTTTAATTTTCTTTCATATTTCATTAGGTCACTAATTAGTTTTGGACATTAAATTATTAATCATAATAGAACTCTATTTTCTTAGATGAATTATATTTCCTTCTTCTACTAATATTATATTAAATTTGTTCTATACATACATAGTTATTATTTTCATCAATCTAATTAATAAAATTTTATTCTCATTAACTTTTTTTAAGTGATCATGACTTTATCGTATTTATTTAAAAAGTTTTATATCATTTTAATTGAAAATTTCACCTGACATAAAAGTATAAAATTTTATACTTAAATAATAAAAAAAACTGGTCATTAAATCTTGAATAAAGAAAAAGTATAAGTTTAGAATAAGTATTTATATCTCTAACGAGTCGTAATGGACTAATTTTAAAAATTTTAACTAATTAATAAAATACATTTATTATTCTTGAAAATAGAAGGAGAAAATTTTTTCTTTTCTTTTTCTTTTTCTCTTTTTTATTTTTTTATTTTTTAATAAAGCAAAATAGATAAAATTATGAATAAGTAATATCAAGTTTTGTTATAATTTTAGTATTTTGAAATAAAAATTCATTGAAAATTCTAAAGAAAATTATTAGTCTAAACGGTAATATTTGATATATGGGTTTATCTATATAAAGAGTTTAAAAATATTTAATTAAATAGATAATATAAATTATTAGTAATTGTTTTGCTTAATAGGAGTGCCCATTAAGTGGCTTGGAATAAGAGAGTAAAATTTATTTTTTTGAATTAATTTATTTTTTGCAAAATCTGTATGAAAGCAAACTAAAAAGTAAAAATAATTTAGAAATAATATTTTATGCAAAAATATTTTATGTATGCATGCAAATTTTCTAAAGTATTTTATGTATAAAATTATGTAATGCATGATATTTAACTAAAACAAAATAAATTAGAAAATTATAATAAAATATATCTATCAATTCTTTTACTTTCTATTTTCTAACATATTATTAAACATAAAAATATTATTTAAAATTGTAAGAAACACTCATTTTCTTTTAATATTGTATATGTATTGCCTTTTAAAATATATTCATATATTTATATAGAATTTAAATTATTTTGTATCATCATTCTATAGTATTATATATGTACGAATATACAATTTAAATAATATTTATTATGTATAATTATATTTTTATTAAATTTTTAGATTTTCATATGAAAATTTTGCTTAACTTGTAATTAACAATTGATGTGAATTTAGTAATTAATCAAGTTATTTGAATATTACTCCATGATAATATTAAAAGTTGACCAATAAGAGTTTGGCGTCATGGTGTTTATTTGAGAAATTTTATATATTTTAATTAAAAATTTTACTTAATATAAAAGTATATAATTTTATACTTAAATAATAAAAAATATCATTAAATCTTTCACAAGGAAAAAGTGAAAGTTTAAAATAAATATTTATATCTCAAATGAATTATAACGAATTATAATAGGAATCAATGTCCGAAAAACGTTAGCTAATTTTCAATTAATATTGAATTAAAATTGATATATATATATATATATATATATATATATATATATATATATATATATATATATATATATATATATATATATATATATATATATATATATATATAGGGTTTGGAGTTTAGAATTTAAGTGCCTTTTTATACCTTATCGCCTATTATTATTATTATTTTATAAGGAAAGATGGAGTCATGAGTAGATATTTTTGTTTAGGAGTTGATATGGGTAAGCTGACTTTTTGCTAATTTAGAACCGAGTTTTCAACTTTTTCAAATTATGAAAATATGCTCGAAATATTTCGGACAAATTTCTATGAGTTTCCAATTAGAAGATGTTTTTGAAACGCGAACACGTGACCTCTTAAAAGTTTTCGTGCAATATAGATCACACATCAAAGTATATATATATATATATATATATATATATATATATATATATATATATATATATATATATATATATATATAAATATAAATTTAATTCCTCCCTCTTCATACTTAAAAAAAAAACTAGGCTTTCTAAAAAAAAAAAAAAAAACTATGCTTTCTTAAAAAAAAAAAAAAAACTAGTATTTAGTCACTCATTGTGCATATTAATGCGAATGACTTTAATTTCATTGAAAATATATATTTTGATACAATATTTAAATTAATTATTAAAAATACACTTTTATATATATATATATATATATATATATATATATATATATATATATGAATTCAAGTTTGACAGGTCCAATTAAAATATATGGCTGAAAAATTTTTCTCCCTTCATCTTTTATATTAATTTTTTTGAAATATAAAAAAAAATCAGAGAAAAAAGATGAGTGATAAGAAAAAAATATATTTAAGATTAGAATCTCGAAATTTATATAAAAATTAAAATTTGTATTAATTTCTTCCAATAAAATAAAAAAATTAAAAGAGATTGATAGAAAGTTATATTGATAGAAAGTTGTGTAATTAACACATCGTGAAAATTTGATATATAAAAAAAAAAAATGAAAGAATGATTGTGTCATATTACGATTACACTTAATTTTATATAAATATATCGATTTGAATATATAGGTATGTATAGATTCTAATTTTTCTGAAAATTAATTGGAAATAAAAAATTGAATTTAAGTTAGAATCATGACGTTAATGAGACCCTAAGTGAAATCATTTTTCTAGGATTAAGATTAGGGGTACATATTTATAAATATTTATAAATCCCTTATAATTAATTTTATAGTTTTTATTATGACTCCATTCTAATTTTAAATTTGTATTAAAGATAATTTAATATTTATAAAATAAAAATATTAAAATGTTTATATTTTAGTTTAACATTATATTATAATTTTAGTAAAAATAACAATTATAATTAATACAGTAATTCTATTAAGTATTTAGAATTTATTATTTATTATTTTTTCTAATTTTTAATTTTAAATCTAAATATTTTAATTTTTTTATTTTAACTATTTATATATATTTAAAAATTAATGAGGTATGTCACATTTTATTGATTGGACTAAAAACACAGGTTAAACTAGATGTCCATGGTATCCCTTAAAAAAAAGAAAAAAGATTCTCACGGTGATGGAAATCAGAATCAATTCTTTCTGATTTTAAATTCTAATGTGACTCAACTCATCATTTATTATTTGAAAAGTAAATTATTCTATCATAAAAAGATGGAAAAAAAAAATGTTATTTTAGATAATAAAACTATTTTAGTAAAATCATATTTGAGTGAAGTGACAATAGAATATAAATGAAAATTTATATTTTTTCTTTTTTTTCTAAAAATTAAAATAATTTTAAAAAGTTATTTTTGATTATTGACGTTGAATGCACTTTTTTAATTTAAATAAAAATTTCAAACATGCCATAAATGACCTCGCTTAAAAAATCATAGAATTTTCCATGTGCTTAGGGATACCATATTAAATTTAAAAGGAGTAGCAAAAAATTTGGAATAAAGTTTAAATATATCCCAGAGTTTAGTAAAAATATCAAATCGATACTTTATATTTTTCGAGAAATAAATATACCCCTAATGTTATAAAAATGAGGTAACGCGCCCCTTTTAACTGTTAAATCTATTATCTTCCTCTTTATCTCTCTCTTCCCACTAATTTTTTTCATTTTTCATTTTTCTTTTTAATTTTTTTTTCTTTCCTATATCTTTGCTTTTTTTTTTTTTTTTTAAAACTTATACTTTATAATTACTCACAAAAATATTAATGTGTGTATATATAATTTGACTTTTCTATTTATTTTTTATTCATAAATTTATATAATGATAGTTGCAATAGTTACTAAAATTTTATTATATTAATAGAATATAAGATAAAAATTTAAAAGTAATTAATTATGATATTGAACAAGTATACTCTAAAATTTTTTAAAAAATATAATAACATGAAAATAAATTAATCATATAACTAATTTTTATCAAAAGAATTATTTGAAACATGGTAAAAAAATTTGTAAACAACTTTTAAAAATCAATATTTATTTTATATATATATTGAAAATAAAAATAATATTAAATATTCCAAAAATAATAAATTATTAAAAATAAATATATATAAATAGAAAATAGAGTACTTATAAATTAAATATAATATTATAGAATGAATATTCTATTTTATGTATATATATAATTTGACTTTTTTTTTTTATCATGTTTCAAAAAATTCTTTTAATAAAAATTAGAGATGTTGTTAATTTATTTTCACGTGATTAAGTTTTTTTTAAATAAATTAAAATTTACTTATTCAATATCATAATTAATTATTTTTAAATTTTTATCGTATATTCTAATAGTATAATTAAATTTTATTAATAATTATAACTATTATTATATAAACTAATAAATAAAAAATATATTGAAAAAGTCAAATTATATATACACCCAAATATTTTTATGACTAAATATAAAATATAAGTTTAAAAAAGACAAAAATATAGGAAAGACAAAAAAAAAAAAAAAACTGTAAAGAACCAGTGGAAAGAGAGAGAGAGAGAGATAACGGACTTAACGGAGAAAAGGGGCACATTGCGCCATTTTTATAATGTCAAGGGTATATTTGCTCCTCCAAAAATAAAAAGTATTGATTTGCTATTTTTGTTAAACTCTAAGGATATATTTGAACCTTATCCCAAGAAATTTCGATAAGTTCCACCTTAAAATATGTAAAAGAAAGTAGCAGTTTATAAATATTTAGGTTAAATTGCTAAAGGTCACCAGAAATTGTGAGAGTTGCATCAAATTGGTCACTAAATATTTTTACAAATAAGATGTTTTACCAATTTTTAAAATTATGTCAATATACAGTCACTTGCCAAAATCATAGGAAAATTCTAGTCGACATGGTGACATGTCTATTCACATCAACAAGCTAGATGAGTCAGTGCGACACATCAGCGCAACATTAACGCCATGTCAGCTTTTGTTGGGTAGACTAAAGGTCACTCAATTTTAGATTTTTTTTAATTTGATCATTGTAAAAACATGAAATTTTATTTATTTTAAAATCTTATTTTATAAGAAAATATAATTATTTATTTATATTTTGCTATATATATTTAAAATTTTTATTTATAGAACTTTGAATTATTATAATTTTGAAAATATATTATTTATTTATAATTTATAAATGATATTGATGATATTTTTAGTTAAATATTATTATAAAGTAAAATATTTTTGTTGTAAAAATTATACATATAGTAGTGTGACTTGGAAGTTGAAGTAATGACTTAAAAGCGATTTAGGTTGTCCTTAATTGCCAAATCACTTGTATTTATTGTTAGTTCATTTATTTGATAATATATAATAAAATATATATAACTTAAAAAAATGAAAGAGGAAAATGTTAAATCTAGTATTTTGGGGAGAGAGCATCTACTTGCTGGTAACCGCACCTTTGGTCACTGGTGGGTTGTACCACCACCACCATGATGTAGCCTACTTCCTTGCAAGTTGACACCATAAAAGCCACCATTAATGGTCACCAATAGAGCTCCAATGCACCTTTCGAAACTCTTTGCTGCTGTGATTTACCAATGCCATTTTCGGCTGACTTTCACGGTGATTTTGGTGTCATTAGAACTATAAGGGGAGATATTTGCATAGAAATGAAGCTTGGAAGGTTGTGATCTAATGAAATTGGATGTACTGTTATTTTGTATTGCATGTCATGAGAGTCTTACAAATTGTAAAGCGAAGTTTCATTTTAAATTGTCACCATTTTGTCCTTCAAGGGCATTTTTGTCATTTTGCACTATACGCAATATAAAGCCTACTTCTAAGACTTTGCTATAACTCAAACTTTGCATTATGGGTCATGAAGGTCTTGTGGACTTTCATACAAATTTTTATAAAAATCAAATTAGTTTTTCCCCCAAGTATAAAATTATCATTTTTACGATTTTCAATCATAATTAAACTCTAATCGTGTACATATAATTAAAAGCAAGCCTCTAAAGAGATTAATTATTTAATTGATTCATGGAATTCTTTACAGACCTTTTTTAATGCTTTCTTTAAAGGGATAACTTACATACTTAATTGGAGAGAAGTTACCTAGAAGTTAGAAATTTGAGTGGATTATCTCCTCTCGTAAATCACAAGGACAGAGTTTCACCTATAATATACATGGCAACAAGATGGGAAAGGGACCATAAATTATTTTAAAAGAAGGAGAGGAAGAGGAGAAAATTTCAATGTATTTTGTTTGAAAATTTTAAACTTTAATTAATAAGGAAATGGAAGGAAAAATAATATTATTTTGTTTGGATAGAAGAAGGTGAATGAGAATTATAATAGTAAAAAGACAAAGAAGTACCAAGTAAATAATAAAAATAAAAAGAACATCCATATAAGTTTTCAACAACCATAAGTCATGTTAAATTTTTTAAAATAATTTTCAAATAATAAAAGTTTGAGATTACTATTAAAAATTTTGAAATAGAATTGGATACATTGAAATGAATTTATTAATAAAAAAAAGAAAGATAATTTTATTACGTACACGTTACAAGTGATTGTATGAAAGTAATAGAAATCTCAATTAATATTATTTTAAATGTTCAAGCTCTTGCCCTCAAGTCTCTACTGAATGTGTTCGCGGATTGGATGACTTCTCAATAGTATCTTATGTAAAGTAGATTTTCGAGTTTTGAATATGGTTATTGAAAAAAAATGGCAAACCTAATAAGCCTGATGTTAACTTATATAATCATTATTTGAGAGCTAATTCGATGTTAAGATCTATTGCTAGGGATTTACTAGATTTGGTTACTCAGGTAAAGAATCCATTGACTCCTACATGACATCATATAATTTGGTGTTGAAAGCCAGGTCTCAAGCTAGGGACACTGAGGCTGCTGAGAAGTTGCTCCAACAGTTAGCAATTTGAGCTTTTTAATTGACCCAAAAAGATATATATAAGGGCTTATTTGAAATACCATTAAATTGATAATGATAAAAAGGGTTATACTGATCAATTATAATTCTCTATTAGGAATTGAAAATTTTCACACTCTAATTTGGAATGTAACTAATTTCAATTCATATAAGGGAAATGTGAGTGAATTATTTCCTTCCCCTCTCTTTCTTTTTGTTTTTTTTTTCAAAAAAATATATCAAATAAAATAGGTAGTAATTTCCCTTCATTCCCATCTATTTATGTTAAATTCAACCTCATGCATGCATAGTGTTAGGATTGGAGTAGTGTGTGGTGCGACCAAATCATTGGTGGCATAACACATTGTAGCCTGCCAGCTTTGAAGAGGGAAGGTCATAGATGGGTGTAGCCTATTCACTATTCCGTGGCCTAGTTGTGCCTCTTACCTAGGATTTTAAATAACGGTTGTATGTATTATATCGGTATCAAAATTAGATTAAATCATATTGAATTGCATTCAATCGACTACCGCTATCGTAAATTTTCAAAAATGATTAGCAAACTAATCCAAATCAACAAAAAATAAAATTTAATGTCCAAAATATAATATATTAAATTAATAAACACTTCAATAATCAGAGCTTAGATTATAAAAGTTCAAATTACATAACATATTTATAAATAATACATAATAATAATAATAATTAAGTTACATAAATTTCTAATAAAATACCGTCTTAACTTAAAAAATACAAATTTTTTGATAAATCAATATTGTTTTATTAATTTATGAGGGAAAAACCCATGTTATTCAAAATGAATAATGTGATTTAAAAAAAAAAAACCTTCTTATTGTAAGCAAATAAGACAATATAAAAAAATAAATAGACTATAAGATTAACTAATTAACACTAAAAATAGGACGGCCTTGTTTCAAATTTAACAAGGTCATTATTTCAATTTTTGAAAAATAAATATATGCTACAAAACTATTATTTACATTTTATAATAAATGTATGCAGATAAATATGACTCTAATGTAAAATTCAATCAATAATTTTCATTTGCAGACAAAAAATTTTACAAAGAAATGAATTTTGCAAAGACTATTAATAATGTTCTGAATATATTAAAAAAGAAAAAAGCTCATATGTAAATAATGCAAGAAACAATACATGGATAATTTACATAAATAAAATAGAAAAATTTATAAATTAATAGTCTTTTTGAACAATATATTCATAATTTACATTAAAAAAAATTTAAAAATTTAAAATAATAATTCTTTTGTACTGATATGTTACAACCGTATCGGCTAATAATGATCGTATATGAGAGTATTGAGTTATTCAGTACTGATTTAGTATTAATTCTCATTAGCACATATATAATGACCAAATAATGTATCAAATCCTTCAAAAATTCATACAAAACGGCCTATTATAACGTATATGCTGTTATTTAAATCCATGCCCCTGCCACATGTTCCCCCTTGTTATGTATAGTCCCTATTTTCTTTATTTTATCTCTTAGTCCAATCATAACATCAATGTTGTTAAAAACCAGACAGGAGCGGCTGGTTGGACCTATTAAATGAAAAACTGGCCACTAGTTTGGTTTTTAAATTATAAAAAAAGGGATAACCATTGAATCAGAAAAAAATCGATTTGAACCAAAAAAAGGAAAACCAAAACCAGTCAAAGCAGAATTCGTCTAAACGATGTCATTTTGAGCTTAAATTTTTTTAAAAAAATTAAAAATAAAAAAAATAAAAATAAAAAAAGAGATTAATTAATAAAATTGGACTAGCCGGTTGAAATGGTCAGACTGGTCAAATTACGAACTAGCAAAAACACCTATTGAACCTTTGGTTTAGTTTTAAAAACATTGCATGATATCATAAATTTGATCAAAAGAAGCCTATTTGCAAATAATTTTTTTTTTTTTTCAGAAAAGTCTCTGTACATCATCCGTCAATTTTTTTTTCTTTTTTATTATTATGCCAAATTAATATTGGTTTATTTTCTTATTTATTACTCACATTGTTTTGATCTACCGTTCTTATATTCAACACAAGACTCCCTTATTTAATTATAATTATGAATTATTTATCTAAATAAATAATAATATTAATAATATATTTACTTAACTCAACTCGATTGTGTCTTATTATATATTAATTATTTAAAATATTTCCATTCAATATTTATTTATTTCCTTACATACATGCATTTCATCTAATTATTATGAATTTCAAATGCGTGTTACATATTATCAAATATTAAGTATATCATAAAATAAAAATATTTTAATTAATAATTGAATAAAAATTTAATAAATTTTATAAAAATTAAAATTAAGTTAATAAAAAATTTTAATTTTAATTTGTTGATAACTATTATTTATATTCAATTAATAAAATAAAATATAAATAGTGAAGCAATCGAGTAATAGGTTAATAATTCAAACTTATATAAAATCTATTTGCAAGTAAAATTTAAAATCTAATAATAGTATAAGATATAACTTATGAATATTCTAATTGCTCATTAATATAATAATTAGATCATTAATATAATAATTATATTTGGTACTTATGTCGGAATTTGAAATAATAGATTTGCCACCTCATTAAAAAAAATTCATTTTTCATTATCCTATGTAGGGGTGAAGCCACTTTATTTTAAAAATCCTATTAATTTACATATATTTTAGGTAATGATTCCACTAGGATTTTTAAAGTGACTTACCTAAAATTATTAAAATGTTGAGTAATTAAATTTAGATATTTTAAAACTCTTAAAATTTATGTGTTTTAAACTATACTCCCATTAATAATATATATATATATATATATATATTACGGTCTCACTCTAATTATTAATATGTTTCTCAATTTTATTTTTTTTTAATTTTTGAGTATAAAAAATTTTAAATATTTAAGAATTCTTAAAATTATATGTATTTTAAGTTTTCTTCTCACTTGAATTTATATTGTAACCTCATTAAAATTATTCATATCCCCTAATTTTATTTTGTTTTTAACTTTCAATTAAGTAATGACTTATTTATTTAAATGAAATAATAAATTTATAAAATTATTTTAAGAATCCTTTAAAAAAGAAAGGTATATTTTAAAAATTCTTTAAAAAGTATATTTATTTATGTAATGAGGTATTTATTTAAGTGAGTAAAATTACCTTAAGAATCCTTTAAAAAATAATAGTATATTTTAAAAATCTTTATCTTTATTTTTTTATCCATTCCTTGAATCATACGAGAAAAATATAATTTCTTTAAATAAAAAAATTATATTACATATGAAACAAATTAATTTGAAAACAATTAGATTTGTAAATAGATTTTTCTAAAAAATTAATTTATGAATGAATTCTTATATTCAATGTTATATATCAAATATGAATTCATTTTAGTTTATAATTTATTTGAAATTGATTCAATTTTGATAAAAATTAACTCAAATACAACTAGATTTATAGTAAATTAATGGCATGAAATTCCAAAACAAATTATTGTTCATAAAAACAAATAGAAATTTGTAACTTATAAAATTTATCCATACAAAAAAAATTTAGTGTAATAGTGACACATTAAATAGATTTTTTAGCTCCACCACTAATCCTATGTCAATTTTTTTATTGTTGAGAAAAAAAATATTAAAGTCATTGTAATTATTAAATCAAAATCCTAAGTCCATTAAAAAATCCTTTTACATACATATTATAAATAAACATGGACAAATAAAGATAATGACTTTTCTAAAATAATATATATATATATATATATATATATATATATATATAAGTTATTAACATGCAAACACAATGAAAATTGAACTACAAAATTAATGAAAAAATAAATTGAAAGAATTAATTTGTACAAATAAATATGTAAATATAAAATTATGTCATTAGCAAGTAAAAACGAAGATGCCACGTCATTAGAAAACATACCATGTAAAAAAAAAAAAAAAAGATGCTTCCAGTGGAAACAAAGAACAGTATGATACAAAGAGGAGCCAAATTAGAGTTTTTGATTTAATTGAAATTAATGAAATTGGGACATGTCGAGTAAGTTCTTTCTGCCCCCTCGTCGTGTCTTTTTATTTTTGGGCTATCAATTGATAAATAATGGACCCCACAAATTTTGACCATTTTTTTTTTTGGCTGAATTGAAAGAGAAGATATGAGAGAAAAATGGACACAAACAAAAGAGCAAATCTAATGGAAAAAACAAAAAACATGTTTCTTTGGTTGGTTGGTGGTGGATTGCCAGTGGGCTTGCACCCTTCCTTTTCATAAATTATATTTACACAAAAATATATTAATTCATCCTTCAATTTTATCAGTTTGCCTATATATTATTAGATTTATAACTGATGAAATGGTAATTAAATTAACTGAAATAACTTATGTTTAAATTATAATTTTTTATTAATATTTTATAATTTTAATTTTTTTATTATTAATATAGAATAAGGATAAATTATAACTTTTCAGTTATAACCAAATAAAGTAAACTAGAGCATAGTCGAACAGTAAATGTATATTTTTCTAAGTAATAGAGTTAAGATCAACTCCACTCTCCAATGCTTAAAAAAATAAGTAAAAAAAAATTAGTTAGTTGTGAAATTCAATTCAAAATAAAATTTCCTAATTCCCTTAACAATTTTCAATATATTATAAAAGAAATTTTTGCCTTATAGAAATATTAAGAGTTTATATAATTAAAGAATTGCGAATCTCAAAAAACTAATTATTGAGATTGAAGAATCTAATAATATATAAACTCATTAAACATATTATATTTAATTAATGTGTAATTTATCTCCCATCAAATTCTCCATTTGATTTTTTTTTTTTCATTTTTAACACTCCTCTCAAGTGTCAATTGAGTTGAAGTTGACACTTGACAATCATATGATGACTATTGCCCGATCATATGAGAACATAGTCCATAATTTTTCATTTCTTTTTTATTAATTTTTCTTTCAATTATGATTTTTTTTTTGTTAATCTAATTCTTTTGAATCAAATCCACTATGATATTATGTAAAAATATTGAGAGTTTATATAATTATGAAAGTATCAATTTCAAAAGTTAGTTAATGAGATTGAAGAACCTAATTATATATAAATTCATTTTACATTTTATATTTAATCAATTTTTGATTTATCCCCACATTAAAATTTTCATTTGATTTTTTATTATTCTTAACAAAAGCCAAGAGCAGAAAATTGAAGATTCTCATGCAAATGGAGGGATGGATACCCATGCAATTGATGGCACACGAGACATTGGAATAAGATAAAGAGCATATTGCTCTTTTTTTATATTTGTATCTAAAAACAAGGGATTTACTACTTGAAGAATTATATATTAAAAAATTATTTTTATTTTAATTAGTAGTAGTAAATTAAATATTGTTTTCAATTTTAACCTGGTAAACCAACAAAACCCAGTATGAAATTACCAAAATTAAAAGGTTAATCTGATAATTTAAAATTAATTATAAAATATTATTATTTGTCTAAAATATTGACCATCGTAACTAATCTTCAAATTAGTTTAAAAATCAGGAATCTAGCTTCTTTGAAGATACAAAAAACTGAGCTCATTTGAAGATATAAAAATTGAATTTTTGCATAATATATAGCCACTGAAAAGATCGTGTTTATCACTGTTATATTAAATCAATTACTCTATAAATATGTCTATTTTTTTTTATCTATATAGATTATCATTTATCTAGTTAAATTCAAAAACATAACTTATGATTCGTGAAATTTTATATTTTATTTATTATTAATCAGATAATAATTTATTTTCATAAATGAAAATTCCATCTTCTATTTAAAAAGAATTCGTTTAAAATTTTCAAAGTTTAAACGGTTTGCATAAAATTATAAAATATAAGAACAAGCTCATTTTTATTTATGGTTATATTTTCATTTTTATTCATTTAATATGAATATGTTGAATATAACAATGAAAAAGTAGAAATATGCATTTAAAATGATATGATATAAAAGAATGTAAATATTTAATTTTTAATAAAAAATAAAGAATATAAAGAATTAAAATTGAATACTTAACCCAACCTAAAATTAAAATTCTTTACTGTAAAATAATTATAATATAAATATGTACTGCACATAAAAGGATTTTTTTATTCTTATCAATGGACACGTTTTCTAATATTCCCGTGGACGATGAAAATAAATATTTTTAATAAAACATGAAAAACACAAAATTGTTTTCTATTAATAAAAAATTCCAACAATGTTTTGATCGTTGAAATCCATCATTAACTTCATTCCTTTGTTGAATTAATCACAACAACTTAAATAAATTAGCCAGCAGTTTACACTTTAATTTATTTTATTAAATTTAAATGTTACTTTTTGATAATTTAAAGTATTAATATAAAAAGTACATGTAAATTAAATTTATATTATGATATATATGCTAACTAATAAAATAAAAATTATATTAATGTATTGGTCTATAATATGTAAATTTTAATAAAAATCTGCAGAAATGGACTGACATGAAAAAATATGAAATAATTTCATATAAATTTAATATTTAAGAGAGTTATTTGATATATGGCGAAAAATATTCTAAATAACTTTCAAACTCAGTTTGTGTTATATATATATATATAGATAGAGATTTTTCTTCTATTGTTGGATCGCTCATTCAAAACAAAATTTTAATTTTAATTTATAATTATATCCTAACTAAATATGTTTTGTTTGTTGGTATATGAGACATAAGTTAGTAAATAAAGTTTAATTTTTTAATTAATCATGGATCTTAGCACTCTATTTATTAATTTCATTATTCTAATTGATAATTTTATCCTTCTTACAAAAAAAAAAAAAAAAATTATTCTGTTGATCAATATAAAAAAATCTTAGATTATAAACAACAATTAATAGGTGAATAAAATATTTAAAATCGGCTTATTCACATAGAAGTTCAAAGACAATAATAAGAAATATAAAGAAATAAAGTAAAGGGAGGAAAAGAGATAAAGGAAAATATATAGAGAGAAAAGAAACTTAAAATTCTTCTTATTAGATTAACTCTAACTTTCTTTAAATATAGAAATAATTAGGATTTTAGTGTATACAATATTACTAAAATAACCTATACTATAATATCTCTAAATTATATATTTAAGTAATATCTATATATAATAATTTATTTGTAACACTTCATATTGGATATTACTTGTGGTACGAATATGTCTCAATAAAAACATTACTAGGAAAACCTAGTAGGAAAAAACATAGTTAAAGAAAATAGTATAATTTATGCACTATTCTATCATTCCACATAATGTTTGATTAAAACTTTTGATCAAAAAAATTCAATGGGATAAAAATTCGAATAAGAAAAAAAAAATACAAATTTATACCAATTCACTTCCTCTTGATAAGGACAACATTTTAAGAAGGTATATATAAATCGATGAAACAAGTTGTTCAAATACGACATTAAGTAATAACTTAGTAGATAAGTTTGCTAGGTTGTCGCTTGAGCGAATTTAGTAGATATTTATTTCATCACTCTTCTGGAGCTCGTGCATGCAAAGAATTTAGGTGAAATTTGTTTAGTTTGGTCACCCATGATATATCTACTTTTAATTTGTCCAATGCAAGTTGCGTTATCCTCAAATAATATAGTGGAAGCATCTTTTTCTAAGGATACTTGACAAGTCTCACATATGTATCCTATCATGGATCTCAACCAAGAATGTTCTTGACTTAACTCTTGAAGAACCAAAACCTTGGAGTCATTGGAGGAAGTAGCAACTATAGTTTGTTTTATAAACTTCCATGAAATTGATGTGCCACTATAAATAAACATATAGCCAATATGAGATCTACTACTATGAAGATCAGACAAATAATTAGCATCCACATATCCCACTAGCGTTTTATCTGAATTATATAGACAATATAACTGGAAATCAATAGTACCCCAGAAGATGACTCAATAAGTGTTTTACACCACTCTAATGTCTTTTAATAGATACAAAGCAAATATCTAGCTAGGATATTTTTGCAAATGCAATGTCAAGCCTAGTGCAATTTGAAAGATACATGAGCGCCTTTATAGTACTCAAATATGGTATTTCAAGGCTAAGTAGCTCTTTGTTGTCTTTAGGTATAAAAGGTTCTTTCTTTACATCTATTGAGTGGATCACCATTGGCTTGCTTAAGAGAATGGATTTAGTCATGCAAAATTTTTTAAGTATCTTCTTCACATAAATAGACTGGTGTATTAAGACTCTTGGGATAAATTATCAATCTGCAGGCTGGTACAAAATTTAGTTTCCTTAAATCTTTCATCTTGAACTCCCTGTTAAATAAGTATATGCTTCTTTGAGTTCGTTAGGAGTCTCAATGAAATTTAAATCATCATTATATACTGCAATAATAACATAACCATTCAATGAACTTTCATGAATATACATGGAAATAATGTCATTCACATATCCTTTTATCAATAAGGATTCACTCAAACGATTATACCGCATATGTCCATATTGCTTTAATCCATATATGGATCTTTGCAATTTGATTGAATATATATCTCATGTTTGATGTGCATTTTATCTCTAATATCTTTAGTCATTCTGGAACTCTTATATAAATATTATTTTCTAATTTTCAGTATAATTAAGTTGTTACTACATCCACACTCATATCAAACCTTTCTTTAACTAATATACTCATCAACATGTTCCATAATATGAGAATAAGTTTTCTCATAGTCAATACCAGGTCTCTACAAAAAATTATAGACAACTAGTGTCAGGCCCCGATCCCGAGGGCACGTGACCGGCACTAGAACACGGGACATGCACGTGGCTACCAGTGCCCATAGTAAGCCTAACCCCATACCACAAAACAAAAAGCCCACATCACACAACTGAAAAGCCCAACTGGAAGGACTATGGGCCAAAACAAGGTAAGCAGAACCAAATGAAATCACAACATAACATAACTTTGTCAAATTGGCCCAACATCAATTATTCCATAATTGCCAGAAAATCATAAATTACAGAAAGGTTCTGTTTAACCCCAAAGATTACATAACTGAAAATAACACAAAAAACTCAATTACAAAATGTAACATTGCGGAGTTCTAGAGTTTCAATTACAAATATACTTCTATTATATACACTCTTAATATCTCATTAATACAAATCACTGCCAAAGGGAAAATTGGCAGTCTACTCAATTACAATTCCTTCCCAGCTCATTCCCTGACCTGAAAGCAACAAGATGAACAGGAATGAGCGTTCGACTCAGTGAATAATACCAGCTAATATATTAAACTGGTATCCAACAGATAGAATATAATGCACATGATATGCACCGTGTCATAGAGACAGAAAAATCATCAAATCAAGCAAGAATGGGGTATGGTCCACAGTACCACACTAATACTCAGTACTCAATATGGGGAGCCGATTCCCCTACTCTGGCTCTCTGAATCTAATAATCTGTCTCTTATGTCCAAGGGGCCCGGCCGTCACTGGTCTGTACCACGCAGCCCTGACCCGACTGACAGCAGCCCTGGCGCTGAGCAGGCTCGGCCGACATCCATCAGTCATAGCTCATCTTCTGAATCTCATCATAATCCACAACCATCCCATAATCCTAAGTGGTACTGTATCCTCCCGACCTCCATCCATCAATCGCAACCATAATATGGCACATAATACAGAATATCAATTCATCACTCACAGTCAAATGTCACATGCTTATAGATGCAATAGTAATGCATAATATACGTAAATATATACACACAACAATGCATATGAAATGGAAATAGAATAATATATCAGTGAGTATCACTCACCTAACTGTCGACGCTTCCGACCGGCTTCCCTCAGAAGAGTAGCCTGGGAACCAGGAAGACGCCAGACACCGACATCTCGCAACGGAGAACATGAACATAATAAGGGTTACACTCAACCCCAAAACAGACTCGATAACCTAACAAATACTCTAAAAACCACTAAACATAGATTAACTCATAAACCAACTGAAATAAAAGGGTTCCGGGTTCATCTTCACAAATTTTGAACATACAGACATCGAGGATCGTGCCAGAATGATGAAACAGAATCACTGCACCTCCCCATGCGCCGGCACCACGTGCCACCGCCGGCCGGCCACGCGCCACCGCCGGTGGTGGCGGATCTGGGGAAACTCCACACCAGCAGATTCACCTCAACCCCAGGAGCCCAAAAACAGTCACCACTCACCGGCACTCGCCCTCTAGCCACCGGAAAACGCCTCCAAAGCCATGGTTTGGTATTTTTTGATCTCCTCCTCCGGTGGTCCTCAGGGGCAAGGCAGGTACCAAAGTGAAGCTCTCATCTGCAGGAGTAAAACGGCACCAAGATCGCCGGATTCCGCTGCCGGAATCGGCCGGAAAATGGAGTTGAAGTTGCGGTGGCCGGCGGTACTTCTCTCCTTGCGTACGCCGCCGTGCCGCCGCCGATCACCGAGCTGCCGCCTCCCTCGAGGTCGCCGGTCCTCCTTCTACCCATCGGTGGTGGCGGTGCTTGCCACCGCCCGCCAGAACATGGCCCACTCTCTCTCTCTCTCTCTCTCTCGGCCTCTCCCTTTCTCTCTCCTCTCTCCTCTGCTTCTGTCCCGTTTTTGTTCTTCCTCAAAACGCACCGTTTGGCTTCTGGCCAAACTGACCAATCCCAGCCTCTTCTTCTTCTTTTCTAATTTTCTTAACCCCCAGATTATGATATATATATATATACTTAACCATATATAATATATACATATAATACTATATACATATATATATAAACATAATACTACATATTTATATATACAAAATAATAATAATAATAATAATAATAATAATAATAATAATAATAATAATAATAATAATACCACCAATAATCATAATAATGCAAATAATAGTAATAATAATAATAATTAACAATAATTCATAATTTACATATTAATAATAATTTACAACATATACTCATGAATATATATCAATATCATTATTTACGATAATTATAGTAATTATATCGGAAATCTAAAATTTCGATAAAATACTATAATCACACTTATAATATAATTAATACCCTTATTAATACTCAAATATCAAAATATAATCCGAAATACAATTTTTCAAAAAAATCTACATTAACATAATCATAATAATATAATATTGCAATATTATATCAAAATTGTCATTAATAATACATATTCAAATAATATGAATATTTATAATTTAATAAAATATAACTCTAATCTTATTTTAATAAGGAAAATGATAAAATAATGTGTTTCCGTACGAAAATAGAATTTTATAAAATAATTGAAAATTCGGGGTATTTCAACTAGCCTCGCTTTATATCTTACCACCTCATTATTCCCATTACATGTTTGGACAAACACCTATTTTTATCCAATTGGTTTCACATTTTTGAGAGTCAAGATAACAGGTCTAAATACCTTGTGTTTTCGAGTCTAACTTGGCCTAAATTGCATCTTTCCATGATGGTTAATCATATCTATGTTGATATTTAGTTATATTCATAGGTTTTAGATTCATATTATCCCTTGAAACAACAAGAGCTACAATTGAGGCAAATTTATCGTCAATGGTAAATGAATTTATATATAATGTTTCTCCTATATTTATAAAATTAATCAAGATTTCGTGATTTTCATTCATCTCATCAACTTTAGGAGCCATATCTGAAGGATGTAATTATTGTGTTATCTCAATTTGTATCTCATCATTGGCCATAACTCTTTGATTGAGATCTTTCTCTTCAAGAGGCTTATCTTCAGGAGATTTTCTTAGTGACGCTACTTTTCTTTTCCATAGATTTTTATTTTTAGATTCAATTTGTCATCCATACTTCTAATATGTGTCGAGCTCAATTAATATATTTTTTTTATTTTCAATAGGGACCACAACCCTTATTGGGGTTTTAGCAACTAGAATATAAGATTTTGTCACTCTTTTAGCATCTATAAATGCGCCTGACAATTGAGTTGCAATATGTTGTAATTGTATTATTTTTTAAACTTTTAGTTCACTCTGACTTGTATATGGATTAAGATTATTTAAATGGTATTTCTTTTAGAAATTTTTTTGACATTCTTTAGGATTAATAAGTGCTTTTCTTTTCCCAAATATTGACTATCAGCAAAATAAATTTCAAGTTTCCTTTACGGACCCATTTTCGCATATTGAGATAGTGCTATTGATACATACATAGTACAACCAAAAACTCACAAATGAGAAATATTAGGCTCATGTCCATGTACAAATTATAATGGAGAATATGTATGATATGCAGACAGTCGAATCTGAAGTGATGTTGTATGTAAAATGGAATGTCACGCCAAACTTTCAAGGTTTAATTATTGAGCTGCAGGTTTAGCACAACATTTTATTTATGTATATTGGGGCTAAAACAATAATGAATTGATTAATAGAATGTAATACACAAAATATGAACATATCCAAAAAAATATATATAAATTTATGTGAACATAATCTAAATAAGATGTAAAAATGAAATCCAACAAAGCAAAGAAAAATGCAAAAACCTAGGCAATTACTCCTTCAGGGAGTTCATAAAAATCACCAATATGGAACTAAGTTGTGTCCTCTATGTTGACTGTTTCTTTTTTTAGGGTTCTCATGATCTAGAACTTCCATTTTTCATGTGGTTTATTTATAGCATTCACTTCATGGATTATTGCTATACCAACGAGCTTAGCTTGATAATTTCTTATTAGTAATTCATTTTTCTTTTTGGCCACTAGAAGACAAGCAATAAGTTCATAATATTTTGTAAATTTTTGTTCTCTATATTGCTGCTATAGGAGTATGTTAGAGGTATAAAAAATAGTATATGTCTTCTCTAGCAAGTTATAATATGTAACTTTATCACCATACAATTTCAGTTATGAAATGATTCTAAACATGGCTGAATTATATTTTGAAATAAGTTTAAAGTCTTGTAGGCAAAAATATAGCTAGTCATATTATGCCTGTGGTAAGACCACAACTCTCAAGTGGTTGTATTAGTCATTAAATCTCTTCTAGAGGACGTAAAGATTCTTAATAGTCATATATTTAGCCTTTAAATTCTCATTTAAATAATGTCTAAGTATGATCATTGTCTTTGCCTTGTTTTGGTTCGATGTTATATTTCCTTTTTTCATAGTTTCACCCAGCTCACTGGCATTCAAATGCATTTCAGCATCAAGAACCACATCAAATAATTATTCCCATTGAATTCAAGAGACTGAATGCAAGTTTAGCTAAATTGACCATTTATAATAATAAATGACATTAATAATATGTCATAAATAACAAGTATTTATATGATAGTATAACATAAATAAGTCAGTGGTCCATGTAGGTCATCAAATTCAATATAATATTCTTAAAATAAATGACTTCAAGTCACATACTTCACTTTTAATTATTATTCACAAAATAATACATTGAGTAGTACTAATTAAGTTGTCTAATTATTTAATATTTAATTATTACACTAACAATAATTATGAATTAATAGTCAAAATCAAAATAAGGAGAACACTATAAAAAAATATTAGCACCAAGAAAAAATTGAGGATATGACATGCCATTAATTATATTACTACTATTAACTCTGATAGTGAAAATAAGTACTCACATTGAATAAATAAAGCAACCTATAATACAGGAACAATGCTGAGATTTAATAAAGGCATAATTAACAATAAGACAGTAAATATTTATGTTATAATCACACAAATTTCAAAAAAATCAAATAAGTATATCATAATTTAAGGCTAAATTCAAACTTTAATTGATATCCTTCACACTCTTTATGAATATCAACATTTAAGCAAATTAAAGTCCTTTTTGTAGCAATCACATATTGATATTAACATAGACTTCGCTTTTACATCCATCTATGCAAGAAGCATATATCAGAATTAACAATAAGTTGTGAAATTCCTTGTTGTGTGGCCACAAATACCACACGTAAGATTGATTTCATAGAGTACAACATAGGCTAAATTAGGCCTGAGGTATGACGATTAGATAAGGTGCAACCTGCTTGATATGAAGCTTTAGTCTCAGCTCGATATAAAATTGATTGTTTTGGTTTTTATATTCTTAAAGTATTTCTTTCAATCTTAGCAAAAAAAAAAAAAAAAAAAAAAAAAAAAAAAAAAAAAAAAGGTATTTCTTTGGAAGTTCTATTTCAGAATCACCTAAGACAAAGACATGGCCAAAATATATAAGCATGCGAATAAGTATAACAAATGAAATAACTACTACTTGCACATAGTTTTATCTAAGTCAAATGCATAATTTTCCCCTTGTACTTATGATGATTGGTCACTTTGCCCCCCCATTTTTAATTTTAATCAGTTTATCTCTTCAACTTGCAAAATGTTAAACACTCACCCCTTCTTGTTTAGTCAGCAGGCTACATGAGTTCCGCGTGTGCTGAGTTGTATAAAATATCTAGATGTATTATTTTTTTATTGGCCACGTAGATAAATGAATAAATATTTATTAAATGAGAAAAGAAATTTACAAAAATAAATTGTTACTATAATTAGAAAGGGCAAATAAAAAGCCCCCCCAAATTCTTTCGATCTTTCTAAATACTTCAATATGTAAACAAAATTTCTCTCAAAATTACATAATCATTACCTATCTCATTTCAAAAATGTTGAAGATGAAGAACTGAAATCCTATGCTCTATTATTCTGCAAAAACATGAATAATTTGCAATCAAGCACAAAGAAACACAATCACAATCACATAAAGATCTGTAATTCATTTCAGTCAGGCATAAAGAAACAAACACCTAAACTCCTTTGTCAAATACAAACATAGACTCAAACCCAACATCAATTTCCATTTCAATGCAAACACCAAACCATAATTCTATCAAACTCAAATCATATCCAAAATAATTGAAGAAACCATATCCATAACTCTCTTTTGTAACTTCATGCTTCAAACTGTTTATCAGTATATAAAAGCATTCACCTAATATTGAGCACATCCAAAAAAATGTCTGCCTAGGTTTGCATTGGTTCAACTTGCCTTCAAAACTACAGCTTGCCCACAATAGCATCGAGAAATTGAGTAATCAGTGGAAAATGCTCCATTACTAATGAAAATAAAAAATAATTGAAAGAGAATGAATAAAATGGGGAAGAAATTAGGGATCGACAGAGAATGAAGAAATTAGAAACCTTAAGGTGGATAATGAAATGTGAACAGATGAGACAAAATGGGAGACAATAATCCAAGAATGGATTTGAGAGAAAGAAGTTAGAGAAGAAATTAGATAGGTGAAGAAATTAGGAATTTTAAAGAGTTTAAGAATTTTTTAACATTGCAAATAATAACTGAAATAAAAAATAAAAATTTAAATTGACATCAGACTAATATTCTTCACTTCATTCTTCTCTGTAGTGTGTGGAATTCACCCGTCCTACTGACTGGATGAGTAAGAAATGAGTGTTTAATATTTTGCAAGTTGGAGAGGTAAAGTGGTTAAAATTAAAAGTCAGGAGGTAAAGTGATCAATTGTTATAAGTACAAGGGGAAATTATGTATTTGGCTTTTTATCTAGTCTAGATTGCCATAAGATAAAACCAGTAAAGAATGAAATACATTAACAATAACAAATCAAATAGAGAAGATCCTGTGCATATATACATACTATTTTCAACAATTTAAGCATGACTCATAAACAATATGTATTGATTGCAAAAAATTATTAGAGTTCTAAAATTCATGCATAATCACACCCTTATACCGAATGTAATAAAATTTAAAAGAATATAATACATGGATTTAGAATATTAAACAATCAATTTATAAGGAGACACATATATTTACGAAAGTAAACCACTACAAGAAATTGCTTAGATGCCGACGAAACAAATTTAGTCGATAACTAACATCCAAACACTGACAAAATAGAATAGAAAAAATTTATAAATATACCGATGTGTTAGGGACGGAATAAGGTCAAAATTTATCGATAAAAATATTCAGTTGATAGTATATGACAACGAGAATTAGCACCAATATATTGCGATGAATTTGTGACCATTTACCAATGAATAATATTAATGACGAAAATTCTTCATCAATAATTGATCCAAAAGTATGGCACAAAAATTTAGAAATATACCGACAAAATTACCAACAAAATGTCATATGGCAAATTCAAATCTGTCAGCTATTTAAGAAAGGAATATAGAAGCTAATTTTATTACCAATGGATTACTGGCAGATTTTAATTTATCACATAGTATTTTGTTGATAATTCCGTCAATAAATTAGAACTATAAAAGCCTCAACCTATTTTATTTCTACTACCTTTCTCTTTTCTCTCCTTTTCTTTTTTTTCCTTCTCCCTCACCTCTCCATTCTTCTGCATGCCCCTGCCGTTTGCTTTTGGTTGTCCTTCGCCGTTCATGCCGGTAGCAGTTCGTCAGTAATTGTATGTGAATTCACATCGATAGCTGTTCACCGTCAATATTATAAAGGTTAGTATGTTCAAACATTTTGCCTTTTTCTTGAGTGTCCATTATGAATAATTCAGAAATTTCAAGATTTTTTGGATGAAAAATAAAGCATTTGTCTTAGGAGTGAAAGAACCAAGTGAATTTGGCATGCTTGTAGACATTATTTAAGTGATTTATAAGAGCATTAGTTCTGTACTTTTGTTTGTTGGGTTGATCATTTGTGTCAAATTTGTTTGTGAATTCTTTATTTTGTGTAATTCTTTTTAAGTTTTGAGAATTTCATTTTCATTTTTTGTTGTATATTTGAGAATTGTGTTTGTTGAATACATGAAATTTTATATAATATTGCATAAAAGTTGCATCTAAATCTATAAATTCTGTAAATTCTATAAATTGCTGTATAGTTTTTGTATATTTTTTGAATTTTTTTTTTGTATTTGAGCTAATTAATGTAATTTTTTATTTTTTAATATTTACCAATGGATTTACCAATGAAAATTATTACCAATGGAAGTTACTAACTAGTTTTTTAGTCATTATTTTACCGGCAGAATAAATTTTCCATTAGTAAATATTTACATATCAAATATTCACTTACGTTTTCTATTTGTTGGTAATCCATTGATAATTAAGTTTGCCGATGGAATTTCTATAATTACCGAAGGAATTTTCCATCTGTAACTAGCTTTTTTCTTGTAGTGAACGCACAGCTATTTCAAGATTAAAAATATTGTCCACAATTTGATTTATTATGATATTACTCTTTCGGCTTTCGATATTAATAATTTGAAAATAAATCTTCAAAAATAGTTTAAAATGATAAAATAAATCCGTGCTGATAACGTGTTATATGTTATATGCTCAAATGCATTTAAGTAATATTTATATATAATAATTTATTTATAAAGCTTGATTATTTTTAGATAATAGTAGATAAGAAGTCTTAGGAATAACCAATTCTTTGGGTGGCTGGAGTATCACAAAAGGAATAAAAAATTATTTATTCACTGAAATAAATCTTTCATTTGTTCAAAAGGATTTAATATTTTCGTTATTTATACCTAATATTAATATAATAATCTAAATACATTTGAATTATAATTTTTTTTTAAATGTGTATTCATTCACCTTAATATTTTGGTAATAAGATAAAAAAAAAAATCTTTCGTGTCTTACTTTCTTGTTATTTTTTTAAAAAAAAATTTAATGTTATAAATAAATAATTTCCAATTTGCTCATTAACTTATAACAATTAATTTTTTTCTTTAGACTAACAATTAAATGATTAAAACGAAAGCAATAATAACTATAATTTTCCAATAACTTACAACCCCATCTAATAATAATTGATAAATATTAATAATTTTACTTTGGAGTAGTTTAAGTTATTTGTATTTCCTCAGACAAATAAGGTCATAATTTTTCAAATAATACATGTTCACCTTTAATAAATAGCATCATTAATTATTTTAAAAAATTAAATAGAAGATTTTAAGATAAATGGGTATTTTCCAATATGAAAATGAAACCAATTAATTTTAAAAAAATTATTATTTATTTATTTGATAGTAATCAATACTGAGTGGTCAATCAAAGTGATATAGTTAGTAAATAGCGTGCCAAAAATCATTTTAGAGAGTGTCAATGTTACCACTTTTAAACCATTTTGTGGTGAACGAACATTTTTTAAATATAAAAATAGTATTAATTAATTAATTATTTTTAAAAAAAAATTATTTATTTATTTTAAAAATAATTAATAAGATAAATATAACGTTTTAAAAATTTCAATAATACAATAAAGGATAAAATTACCAATTAAAATAATAAAATTTTTAAGTAAAATGCAAAAAATATTTGAGAAGTGATAATATACTCTTTAATTATTTCTTTCCTTTTTTTTTTTTGACTACCTATTATTTTGTGAGGAAACGAAAAGTTTAACTTATAAAGAAACGAAAAGTCCTGTAAGATTGTTCAAAAATTAGGTGGACTATCAATTTGGGTTAACCCAATTGATTTGACCCAACTTCATCAGACTCTGCAGATATTGGTTGATTTCGAGTGCACTCGACCTAAATGCACCAGATTATGCAGATGTTGGCTGATTTCGAGTATATTTTGAAAAATCTATAACACTTTGATAATCAGTAATCTATATCTATATCTATACTCTATATATAAATGTACGAAAGGAGAAGAAAAAATATATTTATATAAGAGTCTCTCACTAAATTATTATAATTATTTAATTATATTTAATTTATATAATAAATAATAAATTCAATTAAAATAATAAAATAATATATAAATGTACAAAGAGGGAAAAACATATTTACGTAAAAACTTCCCACTGAGTTCTTTTTAATTATGCATTTATGATGGCTAACATGGTTATTTATTAATTAAATAATATAATTATCTAATTATATTTAATTTATATAATAAATGATAAATTCAATTAGAATAAGAAAATAATTATTATTTAATATATAATTATAAATAATTTAAATAAGGAAAGATAAATTTAATTAGAATAAGGAAAGAGTAAGACAAATATTATTTAATATATAATTAATTATATGTAATATTTAATTATATTTAATTTAAATAAGAAAAATAATGAATTCAATTAGAATAAGAAAAGAATAAAATAATTATTATTTAATATATAATTAATTATATTACAAATTTATAATTATATAGTTATTATAAATTTATAATTTAATTATAATTTAATTTAAAATAAAAAAATAAATTTAATTAGAATAAGAAGAAAATAAAATAATTATTATTTTATATATAATTAATTATATTTATTTCAAATAAAAAAGAATTCAATTAAAATAATTTATATATATATTTTTTTAAATATTTAGAAATTAGAAAAATTTTTTGACTTTGATTATTTAAATATTAACAAGTTACAAAAATTCTACTTTGACTTTCATTTTGTGAGTTATTACTTTACTCCATTGTAATTTTAAAATTAGTTATTTTTACTATTAGTAATAATTTATAGATTATAAAAATTACTTTTGATTTTATAAGAAGACGTCTAATTTAATTTTTATTTTGTAAATTATTACTTTATTCCATTGTGAAATTTAAAATTAGTTTTAACTATTAGTAATAACTTGTAGATTAGAAAAATTACCTTTGATTACATAAGAAGACACAGAAAAAAGAAAAAAATATGAACTAATTGAAAGTATTTAATAACAATGAGCAAAATCATTTTTTCAAATATTTAGAAGTTAGGGAAATTCTTTTAACTTTAATTATTCGAATATTAACAAGTTAGAGAAATTATAACTTGGCTTTCATTTTGTAAATTATTACTTCGTCCTATTGTAAATTTTAAAATTAGTTATTTTAACCATTAATAATAATTTATAATTATAAAAATTACTTTTGGTTATATTAAAAAACATAGCAGAAAAAAATGTATTAATTGAGAGTTCATTTAACAACAATGGGCAAAATTATATTATTTTATTATTAAATGCCAAAATTTCTATTTATAATAGTACATTCTTTTAAAAAAATTAATTTTTTATAATTTTATAAATATTTAAATTTACTTAAAATTTTCATTATGTAAGAGATTAATTAGTCATTTTTAAAAATTAATTAAATAAAAAATTAAAATTACAAAATTTTTAATTTAGTCATTATATGTCACTTTTGTTATTTGTAACATCAAATTTAAAATATTCACAAATATTCATATGATATATTAATTAAATATATTTTTTTTGGCTTATGATATAATATGATATCACATGATAAATCAATTGCATATATTAAAATTGATATTAAATTTATAAAAACACGTTAGAAAGATTATTATTGATTTTCTAGAGGAATAAAAATTAAACTATAATATGTTAAAAAAATTAAAATTTATCAAAATTAGTAAAAACATACAATTTATATTGAAATTATAAGAAAATAATAGATATACCAAATATTACATGAAAATCAACCTATAATTAATAATTAGTCAATATAACAATAACAAAATAAATTAGAAAATTATAATAAAATATATATATCAATTTATTTACTTTCTTTTTCTAACATATTATTCAATATAAAAATATCATTTATAATTGTAAAATAATAGATATGTTTAAGTCTTCTTTCAATATTATGTATATATTGTCTTTTAAAATACATTCATATATTTATATAAAATCTATAATTATTTTGTGTCATCATTTTAATTATATTAAATATGCATAATTATACAACTTAGATAATATTTATTGTGTATAATTATATTTTCATTGAATTTTTATATTTTTCATACAAAAATTTAAGTTAAATTGAATTCAACAGCTAAAATAAATTTAATAATTAAGTTATATAAATATTATTTCATGATAATCTTAAAAGTCGATCAATGAGATTTCAGGCTCATAGTATTTATTTGATAAGTTTTATATCATTTTATATTTAAGTAACAAAATGCTGGCCATTAAAATTTTAATAAGGAAAAAATAAAAGTTTAAAATAAATATATATATTTCTCATGAATTTTAACAAGTCATAATAAAAATTAACATGTGAAATACGCTGTAAAAAAATCAAGTATAATTAAAATGCAAGGACTTTTTATATTTTGTTGGATAAAATTTTTAAATATAGTATCCAAAAAATACTTAATTTAGTATTTAAACTTAAAATTTTTAATATTTAATCATTTTAAATTATTTAATAATATTTATTTTAAATCTCAAATAAATTAAAAAAATTTCACGCACCATAATTTATACTAATAGTTTTTCTACTTATAAAAATTATTAATTTTTCATATTGCATTCAAAAAATAGTTTATAATTTGTAACATTCAATATTTTTATTTATTATTAATAATTATTTAAAAATTATATTACTTCTAATCCTACCAAATACCACCTTCGCGGTCGCCAACTCTGAACACTCCAACAAGCCATCTCTGCTGACGGGCCGCCATTGCCCTCCTACTTTAACAGGCTTTACGATAAGGCTCCTTCTCTAATACGTTTACGGTACGGTTTTTGAGTCTATTGACCTTCAGTTTTTAAAAAATTATATTTTATTTATTTATTTACTTTTAATTTTTTATTATTTTTAGTAAATCATGATTAAAAAAATCTAATTTTTTTTTTCAATCATGATTTACTTGGTTTACATCACCAAAAACTATTTAACCACAATGCCAAACGGACTGAGAAGCAGCTTGTGAGTCTGTTTAGGATTTGCAAATAATGTACTTTTAGTTTGGGTCTAAGTTCACATTCAATTCCAATCCGATCCAACTTGGATACCCTCTACTAATTTCCCTTAATCTCTTTTGGAAGGGCTATTCCTGTTTTCCTACTCCCCGCATCAAACTTATACCCAACAAAACAAAAGATTAAAAAGAACTAAAAAAAAAAAAAAAAGTAGCTTCACCTCCCAGGGGATTCAGGAGCCAAAATATCTAAAAGGTTTCTCCAGTGGCAGCTTCAGCAGCCTTTTTACAAATCCACAAGACTTCGGAAAATAATTTTCATTGATATCTAATCTAATTCACCAGAAGACATGCACTCCAGAGTTCAATGTCTATAGCAAGTCTCACCATAGAACACCTCTCAGTCCAAGCCTCACTTGATAATCAAAGCATGTTTGCCGACTAGAGTGGTCTGCCTAAGCTCGTGAACTGTTAATGTAACAAAACATTCTCTTCAATTCTAAAAAAAGAAAACGATAAAGAATAGCACAAATCACGTTTTCACGAGGCTTTTCCCACAAGTATAACACTATTTAATAAGGTCTCATTAGGGGGAAAAAAAGGAAAAAAAAAAATACTCTTCATAGCAGGTTTAAAAACAAGGTCAACAAAGCTGATCCAGAAGTTTTTCTATTATTTACTATTAGGAGGAAGCATGTTATAGCCATTAAATAGATGCTGAACCCTAACCCATGGCATATTTCTGGGTCCACGATCGAGCAGTAGTCTCATACTTGGCTCTGTCCGTCTTGTACATGTGAGCAATCTCAGGCACCAAAGGATCATCTGGGTTTGGATCAGTCAGTAGCGAGCAGATTGACAGAAGAACCTACAAAAATAATCAGAACCTATAACAATAATCCATAGATTTCATTGGAACGTCAATGCAAATCAAGAATCAGCATGATAAAATTATCAAGTTTAAACTATTGCATCTTGTAGGAAAGGCCATATCAAACATAAATTTGGGTTTGATAGAATAAAGCAAATAGTTAGGTGGCATCTCATGTATAAAATGACAAAATGAACAAATGATTGAAAAATAATACCTTGGATATAGTAAGTGCAGGGCTCCACTGCTCTTTGAGAATGTCAAGACAAATGCTTCCATTGCTGTTGATATTAGGATGGAAGACCTTTGTGCGGAAAGACACCTACCCAGACCAAGGCAACAAACATTCATAAAATAACTTCAAACGTGCAATTCAATAATGCCTAAAAATTAAGCAACAAGCATTCATAAACAACTACTAACATGTGATTCAATAATGCATCAACAGAACAAAAGAAATGGAATAAGCAAGTTAAAAATTGACTACCTCCCAAATCAGCTTTACTAACTACTATGACAAAATGATTTGAGTTCTAAACTATCAGACCTATTGAAATATCAGGTAGCAACAACAACTCACACACTATAATCCATGGTGCCCGTTAAGATACTATGATTTCAAGTCTTTACTATATCATTAACTAAGTCAATTTGATAAAACCAAGGTCAATACACACAATTTCTTCCCTTTAAATTACTATGTACAAACATTTGCAAATTGTCTCCTAAGCAAAAGGAAGATAGAAAAAGTATTATAATGCCAACAACGAGTGCCAAAGTGATGAATAATTTTATTAGCAAGCTCATGTAGTATATATTTACAGTTGAGCACAGATATTAAAAGTTCCAAATTAAATCAAATAACCAAAAGGAAAATATCTAGAACCGAACCGAACAGTTGAATTTTTTACTTCCTGGAACCGAATTGTATTAAATGAAATGTTTTGATACAGTGCTGGATCTTAACATATATTTGAACTAAGAACTGTTCCAAATTTAACCGAACTGTACATAATTAAATTGAACCGAAATTACTGAGTTTTTTTGTTTTTTTATTTATAATATATAAGTAATACTAATTGAATAATATATAAATAACACAAGAATTGTAAGATCATATATGGATATAATATTAATTATCAAATTATATCAAAAGAAAATTTAGATGAATTAAATCTATCTATGATTATAAATGTATATACCTCAATTGAATATAACGATTAATATTTATACAGCTTGCTTAAATATTAGGTCCGTTAATTTTGTATTAATGAAAAATTAATAATATAATTATAATATGTATTAAGTTTTAATAATACTAAGATATAACTACATATTACAATTAAACATTTTAAATTCACTACATACGTGTTTTAGAAAAAAAAAAATTTAGCATATGTTATGATTAATCAATGAGTGATAATAAAAAAGTATAATGCATTAGCATACAAGTCAAGTAATATTGCCATTCTAATTGTAATTATTCTCATGTGATACTAATAAAGTTTTAGATTAAAATTTTGTTAGCATTATATAATCTAATATTTTAATCTTTAAAAATATTTTTTTATTAATTAATATTTTTGTGATGCATTATGAATAAGAAAGTATTAATAATTTGCATAAAAAGTTAAAAAGTGATTATAAGAAATTATATATTAGCTTTAAGTAGCAATAACTCAGGATATAAAATACAATACTGGATCAATAAATTGGAATATAATGTTTTTAGATTAGATTTATTTTGGCATTGAATTATATTATACTAAAATTGCTTTTCAAGTTACTTAAATGTAGTTTTTTTAATTATTTAATCACTTCTATGCTTAATTTTATTATTGGATCAATGAATTGGGATATAGTGAAAATTTCCAAATCTCTATATTGTATTGAATTGAATTGGATTGGATTGTATTGTATTGTATTGAAATATCCAATCCCTGAATTATATTATCTTAAAATTTTCAAGACAATACAATACAAAGATTTTTTATTTCGGTTCTAGTTCCGATTCTACTCAAATCCAAATCTCTGAAGTTTAGTCGAAGCATGAAGATTTTCAAATTTCTAAATTGGATTGATCTGGGCTCAACCTTTCTACATGCCGTAAGTATTATACCAAATGACCAGGTTTCGCTTTTTTCCCCTTAAAGATAGGGTGAATGACGAATTGAAAATGTAGAAAAAAAAATACAATGTTTTTTGTTACCTTGGGTGGCTTGAATGGATAGTCTGGTGGAAAATGAATAGATACAAGAAACACACCACCAGCAAATGGGCTTTCAGTTGGACCCATGATTGTTGCTTGCCAGTGGAACATGTCATCAGCAACTGGACCTGTAACCATGCAGACCCATAAAATAGCAAATCAAGCCAAAATGAGAATCACATTAGCTAAAATGTAATCAGCATCATCAAATTTTTTGTGCAGCTTAGTGTCTGGTCAACAAATATTAATATCATGAACCTTATTAATCCACTGTGACTCGCTAAGATACAGATCAATTATGCCCCCCAAATAGGAAATAAAGTTGATGAACATTTTTTCAGATGATATGTGATTGAGAATAGAAAATGAGAGAAGGAAGAGGAGGAGGAGGAGGAGGAGGAGGAGGGGGGGGAGGAAGGGGAAGGGAGACAAAGGTGGTAGTAATCATGGTTATTAAAGGTGCAAAAGGGTCTTAGAGCCTAGGCACAAAGCACACAAAAGTTGCAAAGGGGTCTTGAAGCCTAGACGCAAGCCTCCTGATATACATAAGGCGCAAAAATTAAAAAAAAAAAAATGTTACTAACAAGCTTATATAATAATATGACTATTAACACTTAAGACACATAACTTACGACCAAAATAGACACACAAAAAACTTAGCAATAAAGGTTTCTAATGCAAAACACATTAGGTTCCTGTTTCCTAATCCTACTAATACTAAAAAAAATCCATTCTAAAGACACTTATCAATTATTAAAGCACAATTAATCATCATCAAGCTCAATACTATCTTCTGCTTCTTCATCATCATCATCATCAAATTTAAGTTGATTATTTCCAATTTCATGGTAAGTTGAAAGGAAAGGTCAAGAGATGATCAACTTCTTGTCTTCTTCTATTCTTCTTTCCAAATTTTTTTTTTTATCTTGGTCGGAAAGGACATTCACTTCTTCTCTTTCTTTTTTTCTTTGTGAAAGCAACATTCTTTCTTTTCAGTTTGTTGCCAGTAAAGGCAAGAAGTTGCCTTAATTCCTTTTCTTTTAATCTTCTTTTTTTTTTTTTCTTTTTTTTTTTTTTATTAAAATCATTGGGTGTTGGCAAGTCTATCATAAGTTATTTTTAGGCTTAAATGAAAGGCTTAGATTATTCAACTCTTTTGTTTTGAAAAAAAAAAAAAAAATTCAAAAAACACATAAAAAGAGCCTTTTGTAACAAAGGCGTACCTTGAGCACCTCGCCTAGGCGCATGCCTTTGTGACAGAGTCCACCTCTGGCATTTTATGGCCTAGGGGATGCACCTGGTGCGCCTTATGCTGCAGGCATGCCTTTAACAACTATGAGAGTAATTGCAACTGAACACAAGCTCAGCAAGCAAACAATTGGTGTTCTAAGAGCTACTAATCTAATATCTCATTAGGTGCTCTCTTATTACCATTCCGTTTGTCCTTTCTACTGAATCATTCCTTTTTGAGCCATGCACAATTGAAATAAAGGCTTAGATACACTGTGATTTGCATTGATTTCATCAAATCCCAAACATGAATTATGCATTCTTAATGTCAAATTATGACAAGGGTTAATAATCAATTTCAGGAACAATATGGGTACTAAAGAAACGAACCAGCACTGCATGAAGCTGGAGGGTCCCGTTGCAGGTCCTTCAATTCCTTGTTAATTCGTTTTGAAGCCATCACAAATTCTCTGAAATTTCAAAAATAACTGCATGACATCTATAATTCATCCAATTCAATTCAATAAGTAATAAAAGGTAAAAATAGTTGTAAAACAAAATTAACAAAAAACAATTCTAATTAATATGAATTTCTTAAGATTCTAATATTCCTCGGGGGTTTCAATAATATTTAAAAAATATAGTAAATAAACAAATAGGAAAATGAGTTTATTAAAAAATTGGCCATTAGATAATGAATTCTCTCCCTTCCATGAAACCAAACACCTAAAAATAACAATCCCTTCAATTTTCGTAGCGACCAAACAAAGGGTCAACTTTAAGAATCAGACATATTTAAGAAAATCACAGACATAGTTGTCATGCAAGGCAACTCGAAGATCAATACACTCAACAATCAATATTAAAATACAACAAAATCCACTCCAAATAACATGTAAATAAAAATTAAATAGAAAACCCAAATAAATTTTTCTAGATTCTACAGAAAGTTGAAAAACAAACAGATGAAAAACCCAAGAAAGTCCATACACAGAGAGAACAATACCACCAAAAATCAACAATCAAAACCAAAATTCACAAAAGCAATTCCATATGAAATCATTATCTAAAAGCAGAGAATTTTCGAGTTTGATTACCAGTGGAATTAGGGTTTTGTTAAATTTTGGAAGCAGCGTAGAATGAGAGAGAGCGTTTGGCGTGAGAACTGAGAAAATAAATAGTACATAAAAGAGGAAGTAAAAGGTCGAAAACAAGGAAAGAATCTGAGGGCGGTGACCAGTTGCCACGATTGCTGGTTACTTGGCTCATTCTTAATGGCTTAATTTTCTTTTTCTTTTCTTTTCTTATAATTTGTTCTATTGATACGCGTAATGTTTATTGTTGTGTAATAAATTTGAAGATTATAATTTTTTTTTTAAATCTTAATAAATTTAATTTAATTAATTAATTACAATTGTTTTAAAAATTTTCCTTAATTTACATAAAATATCCTGAAGTTTCTTTTTGTCTTTTTATAATTTTATTTTATTATTCAAATACAGTGTATGTAACCATAAATTGACAAATTTATTTATAATTATTTATTTTATGGTTAGAATAATTCCCTTTCCAGTATTTCTTTTTCCCTCCTCTAATATAAATTAATATTGATACTAGCCACAAATTCGTGCTTTTTAAGGTTTTGATTATATATATATATATTTATGTATGTATTATTTGACTTGTATTTTCTTATTACCTTTTCAATAATTTTTGAAGGCTAATATAAAAATATAAATGAGATAAATTTATTATATATAGACCAATTAAAAAATAATAAAAAGATATTAATATTTTGGTCTATCTATACAAATTTTATTTAGAATTTACAAAAATATAATGATGCGTGAAAAAAAAGAGACAATTTTATGTAAACTTAATTTTTATCGAGAATTATTGACTTTACATATATATATATATATATATATATATATATATATATATATATAATTTAAATAATAAATAATAAATTCAATTAGAATAAATAAAAAATAAAATAATTATTATTTAATATATATTTATTATATTTAATATCTAACTATATTTAATTTAAATAAAAAAATAAAGAATTTAATTAGAATAAGAAAAAATAAAATAATTATTATTTAAGAAACAAAAAAATGGCCATTAAATTTTCAATAAAAAAAGTGAATAAAGTCTAGAATAAATAATTACATTTCTAATAAAAAGTAGCAAGTCATAATTAATTATTATTTAATATATAATTAATTATATTGCAAATTTATAATTATATAAATATTATATTTTAATAATTTAATTATATAATCATATTAATTTAATTTAAATAAAGAAATACTAAACTCAATTAGAATAAGAAAATAATAAAATATTTATTGATGATTAGAAAAAAAAAATGTACACTAATTGAGATTTCATTTAACAAAAATGAGCAAAATCATATTCAATTACTAAATTTTTTTTAATTGCGTATTTATAATAAGCAATATGGTCATTTATTAATTAAATAATATTATTAAATAATTATCTAATTATATTTAATTTAAATAACAAATGATAAATTTAATTAAAATAAGGAAAGAATAGAATAATTATTATTTAATATATAATTAATTATATTTAATATCTAATTATATTTAATTTAAATAAGAAAATAATGAATTCAATTAGAATAAGAAAAGAATAAAATAATTATTAATTAATATACAATTAATTATATTACAAATTTATAATTATATAATTATTATAATTTAATAATTTTATTATCTAATTTAATTTAATTTAATTCAATTTAAATAATAAAGAATTCAATTAGAATAAGGAAATAATAAAATAATAATTTTTTAATATGTAGTTAATTATATTTAGTTTAAATAAAAAAGAAATTCAATTAGAATAATTTATTTTTTTGATTTTTTTAAATATTTAGAAATTAGATAAATTCTTTTGACTTTAGTTGTTCGAATATTAATAAGTTAAAGAAATTTTAATTTGATTTTCATTATGTGAATTATTATTTTGTTTCATTATAAGTTTTGAAATTAGTTATTTTAACCATTGATAATAATTTGTATATTTAAAAAAAAAATAGTAGTTTGTATAATTCAATTAGAATATTTTTTTATGTTATTTCAAATATTAAGAAATTAGAAAAATTCCAATGTAATTTTGATTGTTCAAATATGAACAAATTAGAGAAATTATAATTCGATTTTGAGAAAATTTTATTACAAATTAGAAAAATTATTTTTGGTTCTATAAAAAGATGCAGCAAAAAAAAAAAAGATGTACTAATTGAGAGTTCATTCAATAACAATGAGCAAAATCATATTATTTTATTATCAAATATCAAAATTTCTATTAATAATTGTATATTCTTCTAAAAAAATCAATTTATTTATTTTATAAATATTTAAATTTATTTAAAATTTTCATTATAGAAAAGATTTAAGATATATTAAAATCAAAAGTCAATTGAAAATCATTTATAATATAATGAATATTTTTAGTTTTCAATTTAGTTAATCATATATATTATATTTTTAAGTTTTCATTAGAAAGTTATAATTAATTTTGAACAAAACTGAAAAATCAAGTTTAGGCATACAAAAACTAAAAGATATGTATAGTGAATTACGAAAAAAAAATCGAATGATAATTGTATTGATACCTGAAAATAAATTAATAAAATATTTATTTATTTATTAATTATAAATAAATCGACATTATCAAACACTTGTACTCAAAGCAACAAAAAAAAAATTATAAACCTACAACATATAAAAATATAAATCAATATATTAAAAAAATGAAATAAGTATATTTAAAATTTGTGAAGTGTATTTAATCATTCTTAAAAATTAATTAAATAGGAAAATCAAAATTACAAAATTTTTAATTTAATGATTATATGTCACTGTTATTATTTGTAATATCAAATCTAAAATATTTACAAGTATTCATATGATATAATCATTAAATATATATTTTTTGAACTTATGATATAATATGAATATCACATGATAAATCAATTTCATAATTAATATTGATATTAAATTCATAAGTGATGTATTAATTCTAATGCGAATGTATAACAAGTGTTTTATTGAAATAAAAAAATTAATGTATTTTATAAACTAGAGATTTATTCATATAATCATTAAATTAGATATTTTTTAGGCTTATGATATAATATGATATCATGTGATAATTTAATTGCATACAATTAATATTAAATTAATATTAATGTTAAATTCACAGACGATGCATTTAGTCCTAATGTGAATGTATAATAAGTGTTTTATTAAAATAAAGAAAAAAATTAATATATTTTATAAACCTATCAGGTTCGATCACCAGTACAGTTTTTAAAATAATGATACAAATAAATACTAAAAGATTGTTGATTTTCTAGATGAAGAAAAATTAAGTTATAATATACCAAAGAGATCGAGTATATCAAAATTAATAAAAACATACAACCTATATTAAAATTATAAGAAAATAATAGACATACCGAGTATTAATATGGAAATCAACTTATAATTAATACAACATAATAATAACAAAACAAATTTGAAAATTATAATAAAATATACCTATCAATTCCTTTATTTTCTTTTGTCTAACATATTCTTGAACATAAGAATGTCATTTCAAATTGTAAGAAACGATTCATTTAAATATATTTGACTGATATTCTTTCAATACTGTGAATGTATTAAAATGTAAATTTATTTAAACTGTTTTTTCTTATGAAAAAAAGGATAGTTATGATATTATTTTTAAGAATGGTTTATGAGATGTGATAGCTTAAGAGTCTAAATTTGGCCTAAACCTTACATCATTTGTGAAATTGGTTTATGCAAAGTATTTGGATGCATTAGAAAAATGGTTAAAGAGAATTGTTAGTAATAACTGACAAGAACACAAATACAAAAATGAATGATAGTGATTTGAATATGAATAGACTTTTGATGGAATTAAGGTTTGATTTTAAGGTATTGGTGTCAGAGATATTAGAGTGAAAATCTAAATTTAATGTAAGTGCTGAGATGTATTCAAATGAGATAACAAATATATTGATGATAATGTAGAATATGTGCATATCAATATTATAAAAATATAATTATACCAATCGGTTTAACCTGTTCAACTGAAAATCGACAGTCAGTTCATTTTAGTTTATTGAAAAAACAAAAATTCTAGTTAAATAATTATTTTACCAGTTTTTAACTTGTCGGACACGTATTAATGAAAATCTTTTATAAAATGATCAAAAAATAAAAAATGAAAAATTTTTGTCCAAACAATCCGACCAGTTGAACCGTGAACTAATGACCTGTCTAGTTTAGTCACCTGTCCGATTTTTAAAACAATGGTGTATAAAGATATTGTTATTATTGATTATTTGGAGAAATAAACATTACGCTATAATATATCAAAAGGATTGAGTTTATCATAATTAATAAAAACATACAATCTATATTGAAATTATGAAAAAATAATAGATGTACCAAGTATTAACATGAAAATTAACCTATAATTAATAATTAGACAATATAATCATAAAAAAATAAATTAAAAAATTATAATTAAATGTATCTGTCAATTTTTTTACTTTCTTTTCTCTAACATATTCTTTAATATAAAAATATCATTTAAAATTTTAAAAAATGATTTATTTAGATAAATTTGACTCATCTTCTTTTAATATTGTATATATATTGCCTTTTAAAGTACATTCATATATTTATATGAAATTTATAATTATTTCGTGTCATCATTCTAATTATATTAAATATGCAGGATTATAAAAATTAGATAATATTTATTATGTATAATTAAATTTTTGTTGAATTTTTAGATTTTCACATGAAAATTTAACTTAACTTGGATTCAACAATTAAAGTGAATTTAATAATAAAGTTATATAAATATTTCTCCATAATAGTCTTAAAAGTCGACCAATAAGATTTCAGTCTTATGGTATTTATTTAAGAAGTTTTATATCATTTTATACTTAAATAATAAAATACTTGTCATTAAAATTTAATAAGGAAAAAGTGAAAGTTTAAAATAAGTATTTATATTTTTAACGAGTTATAACGAGTCCTAATTAGAAAAAATTGGTAAGTTTAAATGGTAACTACTAAATCTTAAATTAAATGCTGAATAAAATAAGTCATAACATTTTTAAAATATAAAAATATTGAAAAATTTAATCACTTATTGTATTTATTACAAATTTTAAGTTTAATAATTTTCACTTTTTGACTTATCGTTTTAAATTATTTTTAACTTAATTTAGACTTTTAAAATAGACGTTATCAAATAATTTAAAACAATTAAGTGCTAAAAATTTTAATTTTAAGTACTGAATGACACTATCAAATACCCTCTTAGGCCTCGTTTAGTTTGCTAAAAAATAAGTTCAAAATCAAAATCGGAGGTGATTCTGATTTTTCGTTTTGGTTAACTTAAAACTAGTCCGAAATTGAAATATGATTCCTCTATTTTGAGGAATCGCTCTTTCCCTTCACCTCCCTATTAATCATATTTCTATTCCCATATAAACCAAGTCAAGCATTTTTAGTTTAGTCAAATGTACAATTATTTACCATGTGCTTACTTAAATATTAATATTAAATATATAAAATAATAAAATATGTAAAAATAAAATATTAATAAAATATTTATTTATTTTAATAAAATATTTAATTAAATATTAAATTAAATATTAACTAAATAACTTTAATTAATTAAAATAAATTAAATATTAATAAAAAGCAATGAATCATTAAATTTATTTACAATTAATTAAGTATTTTTTAAAATTAACATAAATTAATAAATAAGTTATTTACAATTAATAAAAATTAAAATAATTCTAAAATATTTAGGATGGCAATAGATAAGATATGGATAAGATAGTATAATATCCTTACTCATACAAAAAAATTGTATGTCTATCTATACTTGTAATTATACTCATTTTGTATGTCTATCTATACCTATAATCATATTCATTTGAGTAATAAATTTCAAATCCATCCCCATACTCATACGCTTTCAAGTAATTCTCGGATAATCTATTATCCAAATAATTATTGAATTATTTTTAAATATATACATAAATTTAAATAGAAATATGTAATTACTATATATCGGTATGTATTATATTCAAAGATATCATATATTAAAAAAAAATACTAAAGAAAAAGTTGAATAATTTATAATTTTTTCAATTCTCCAAATGCAACATATTAGCCACATCATAATTAAAAAGTTCAATTACATGACTAACAATATTGTGCATTTAGTTTAAAGAAAAAATGTTGAAAATATTTAAACTTGAAACAATACATTAAAAGTTATTGAAGGCATATAGTAGAATATGTAAAAAAATTGAAGACATACAGTGGAATTACATGATATCACATCATAAATTTACTAGTCTCAATCGATGAGAAAACCAGTAAATTTTTCTTAAATCGTATCTTCTTCTTTTAAGAGTTGCAAGAGATTCTTTCACTCTCAAATAATAAAATTTAATATATTTTGCACAAAGAATTTTTTTTTTTTTGTTATTGTAATCCTTATTTATTTATATGTTTGTATTTATTTTAAAAGTCCTAATGTATCATATACTATAATATCATAAATTAGATTAGTCAATTCTAGTCTAAATATTATTTATATTGAATTATGCATTTGTACGTGTCTATAAGACATAGGTATTTGTTGGTTTGGGAATGCATAAAATCTGATAATTCAAGTAGGGTACAGATATGGTATTATACTATCCATACTTTATCCATATGGTATTATACTATCCATAATTTATCCAAATGCAATGATATTTTTAAGGTATGGGTTTACTCATACTCATTACCTAGTTAATTTGAATATTAATTGCTTTGACTGGATAGGGTTCAGGTGGGTATCTATGGGTAGGCTATGAATTGCCATCCCTAAAAATATTACTCTATCTGTCCTATAATAATAGAATTGTTTTCCCTTTTCATCTGTCCCAAAATATAGTCCGTTTTTTTAAGACTATAATTCTTTTGTGTTATGATATATTATAGGATTTGATTGATGTATTTCCATATACATGAATACTCTAGTTTCCATATTAGTATTGATTGTATTTTCCTTATTAAAAAAACTTTCTATTTCTTTATCTTCTGTACTTTATATAAATGGTCTAATACTATTGAATGAAATATCTAAAAAAACTATTTTCTTCTCATATTCTTTGTTCTTATTATTCTCTATTATATTTATAACACATTATCAGCATGTAGCTCTACACTTTTTAGATTGGTTGTGGTTTACTACAACCCAACTAAAGGTGGAATTTTATCAAGAAACAAGACTAAAATTCAAGGTATACTATTAGTCTTTATTTATTCTTTTCACAATCACATACACGTAAAGAAAACGATTTTAAAAACTATAAGGCTTGTTCTATTGCTAAGTTAATCACCAAGTTTTCTCTCTCCATTTGGTTGTCAGATCATTACTTAAACAAGTAATGGTTAATGAAAATTTACTCAATAATGGTTAATGGTTGTTTTTAGAAATAACGAGAGATTCTTGTAGGAAAATGATGAATCTTTGCCTGTCCTTCACTTTCAATTATTTTGGTTTGTGAATGATTCTATCATTAAAAAAAAAATAAAAAAAATTATGACTCTTTTTCTTAAAGAAAATTTCACAAAAGAACTTGTCTTTTGTTTTTATATCATTTTATTTATTTTTCTCTCTTTGCAAAATAATTTTCTTCTCATTATTAATAAAGTGTATTTGCCGTTCTCCTGTGCTACGATTATTACATTAATTTTATACAATTTTTCTTTTTAGTTTAATTGTTATATAATTCTTCTTTATTTGATAGAAATATTATTCCTTGAACAATTAATATTATACATGGTTCATGAAGAACCTAAATTGTTCTAGTTCCTGAAAAATTAGTACTATATATATATATATATATATATATATATATATATATATATATATATATATATATATATATATATATATATATATATATATATATATATATATATATATATTTAAAATCTAGTTCTTGAAAAACTAGCATTATATTCCAAATTTTAGTTCTTGAAAAACTAATTAAACAAATAATTAAGGAATAAATTCCAAAAGAATTTTTGGCCCTAAGTTCTTGAAGAAGTAAATATCCATGAATCTAGTATTCCAATTCATTGAATAATTGATATTTTATGTTCCTGAAAAACTAATTACATTGTCTATAAAGTCTTTAAAAGACTAATTTTGTTATGATACTAATGCACATTATTTCTTTTGTATAGACAATGTCGAACATGACAAAACTCCAATTTACGGCCCTCGATCTTTCGGGCAAGAATTACTTATCATGGATACTGGATGCTGAGATACATTTGGATGCTAAGGGCCTCGGAAATACAATTAAAGATGAAAATCAGGAATTTCAACAGGATCGCGCCAAGACAATGATTTTCCTTCATCACCATCTTGATGAAGGATTGAAACTTGAATATTTGATTGTTAAAGATCCATTACTCCTTTGGAACAACTTGAAAGAAAGATTTAATCATCATAAGTCTGTCATACTTCCAAAGACTGGTTATGAGTGGATACACTTACGATTTCAAGATTTTAAAACTGTAAGTGAATATAATTCTGCTGTTCACAGAATTACCTCCAAACTGAAATTATGTGGAGAAAACATTACTGACCATGATATGTTAGAGAAGATATTCACTACCTTCCATGCCTCGAATATGCTCCTGCAGCAGCAATATCGAGAAAAAGGTTTTAAAAAAATATTTTGAATTAATTGAATGTCTTTTAGTTGCTGAGCAAAATAATGAACTCTTATTGAAAAATCATGAAACTCATCTAACTGGTTCTGCTCCATTCCCTGAAGTGAATGAGACAAGAATGAGACAACACACAACAATGTTGGACAAAGATGAAGAAGAGGAAAGAGGAACAATCATGGTCAAGGATGTGGCAGAGCTCATGGCAGAAATTATAACAATGGAAATTGTGGTGCTAGAAATAATAATGCACCTTTCCACCAGGAGTGGAAAGAGAATAATGGATCAAAGAACAATTCAAGAAATCATTGCAATCGATGTGGCGCAAAAGAGCATTGGTCTCGTACATGTCGCACACAAAACATCTTGTCAATCTTTATCAAGACTCCTTGAAGAAAGGCAAAAATATTGAAGTAAATTTAGCAGAAAACAATGATGTCTTTGGTGATGATCCTATTGATGTTACACATTTAGATGTAATAGATTTCTTTGAGCATCCTAAAAGAAAGATTGATCATTTGATTGGTGGTGGCAATGTGAATGCCTAAATTGATATGTTTCTCTTTTAGTTTTCTTAATTTGGTTTGTATTTTAGGATTTAAACACTAGTTTAAAGTGTTTATGAATAATTTGTTTTTTTTAAAAGTACTTTTGGATTGAGTTTTAATCAATAATTATTGAGTTATTGTTATGTTTATTATAAGTACATTTTATTTTTGTGAAGATATTATGGATCCTGTTCAATTATTAGTGGGATTAAAAATAAATGATGCAAACTTATGTCTTACTGACAGTGCAACCACGCACACCATTTTAAAAAATAAGAAATATTTTTCTCATTTAACAATGGGAGATTCTTATGTTAATATAATATCTGATAATAAAAGAATTATTGAGAGCTTCGGAATAGCTAATATATTACTACTTGGAGGAACTTATTTCTTTATTCAAAATGTATTATTCTCTCTAAAGTCTCGCAGAAATTTATTAAGTTTTAAAGATATTCGCCAAAATGGATATCATATTGAGACCACTAATGTTGGAAATATTGAGTATCTCTATATTACAACCATTATAATGGGTAAGAAATGCATATTAGAAAAATTACCCGCTTTATCCTCTGGCTTATATTACACATATGTGTGCACAAGTAAAAAAAATATGGTAGTAAACCAGAAGTTTATAGACCCTAATTCTTTTATTATTTGGCATGATTGATTGAGTCATCCCGGATCAACAATAATGTGTAAAATTGTTGAGAGTTCAAATGGTCATCCATTGAAAAACCGAAAGATTCTTCAATGTAATGAATTTCCATGTTCTGCTTGCTCTCAAGGAAAGTTGATTATTAGGCCTTCACCAAGCAAAATTCAACATAAATCACCTAAATTTCTGGAACGCATAAAAGGTGATATTTGTGGACCAATTCATCCACTCTATGGACCATTTAAGTATTTTATGGTGTTGACAGATGCATCAACAAGATGGTCACATGTATGCTTATTATCAACTCGAAATTTAGCATTTGCTAGATTACTTGCTCAAATAATTTGATTAAGAGCATAATTTCTAAATTATGCTATTAAGACAATTCGTCTTGATAATGCTGGTGAATTCACATCTAAGACTTTTAACGATTATTGTATGTCAATTAGAATAATTGTTGAATATCCTGTAGCTCATGTTCACACTCAAAATGGTCTAGTAGAGTCTTTTATTAAACGTCTTCAATTGATAGCTAGACCAATACTTATGAAGACAAACCTCCCAATTTCTGTTTGGGGACATGCAATTTTACATGCAGCAACTCTTGTACGTATCAGGCCAACTAGTTATCATACATTTTAACCATTATAGTTGGTCATTAGCCTAGAGCCAAATATATCCCATTTGAGAATTTTTGGGTGTGCCGTTTATGTCCCAATCAACCCCCCACACCGCACAAAAATGGGACCACAAAGGAGATTGGGTATATACATTGGATATGAATCCCCCTCTATTATCAAATATCTTGAACCATTAACTGGAGATGTATTTACTACGAGATTTAATGATTGTCATTTTAATGAGGCTTTGTTTCCTAAATTAGGGGGAGAGATAAAGCAATTAGAGAAACAAACTGTTTGGAATGAGCTCTCATTAAATCATCTTGATCTATATATAAAAGAATGTGAACTAGAAGTTCAAAGGATTATCCACTTACAAAGTATAGCAAACCAATTACCAGATGCATTATGTGATCTAAAAAGAGTTACTAAATCTCACATTCTAGCTGAAAATGCTCCAATAAGAATTGATGTCCTAGTAGGACAATATGTTAATAATGTAGCAAATGAGTCCATGACATGCCAAAAGCATGGTAGACCACTCAATTCTAAGGATAAAAATCCAAGAAAGAAAAGGGAACAAAATCCCAAAAATGTTAATGCTCCTGAAGAGCCTATAACTGAAATTGACATAGATGAACAAATAACCCCAAAAGTGGTTCAGGTACCTAAAAATGATAAAAATGAAGATATATCAATCAATTATGTCAATTCAGGAAAAAGATGGGACCGAAATGAAATCATTGTCGATAATATATTTGCTTATGCAGTTGCAGTTGATATTGCAAAAGAAAATGAGGATATTGAACTAAAGTCTGTGAATGAATGTCGACATAAAGGTGATTGGCAAAATTGGAAAAATGCGATCCAGGCAGAATTAAGTTCATTAGAAAAACGCTAAGTCTTCGAACCCATTGTTTTAATGCCTGAAAATGTTAAGCCAGTAGGCTATAAATGGGTTTTTGTGCTTAAGCGAAATGAGAAAAATGAAATTGTGAGATACAAAGCTTGACTTGTGGCACAAGGTTTCTCATAAAAACCTGGCATTAATTATGAGAAGACTTATTCTCCAGTTGTAGATACAATTACATTTAGATTCTTAATTAGCCTGGCAAGTATAGAAGGACTCCATATGCGACTCATGGATGTTGTTATAGCTTATTTGTATGGATCACTTGATAATGACATTTATATGAAAGTCCCTAAAGAACTGAAAATGCATAAAGCATGTAGCTCAAAACCACAGGAAATGTATTCAATTAAGCTACAAAGGTCCTTGTATGGATTAAAACAATATGGACAAATGTGGTATAACCGCCTTAGTGAATATTTTTTGAAAGAAGGCTATACTAACAATACAATTTGTCTATGTGTCTTTATCAAGAAAACAAAGTCTAGTTTTGCTATAATTGCTATGTATGTTGATGATTTAAACATCATTAGAACTCCTGAAGAGTTGACTGAAATAGTAAATTATTTGTAAAATGAATTTGAAATGAAAGATTTGGGACAAACAAAATTCTATCTTGGCTTGCAAATCAAACATTTATGTAGAGGGATTTTTATTCATCAGTCAGCTTATATCGAAAAGATATTAAAATATTTTAATATGGGTAAATCTCATCCAATGAGTTCTCCCATGATGGTTCGATCCCTTGATGTGAAAAAGGATCCGTTTCATCCTTGAAAAGATGGTGAAGAAATACTTGGTCCAGAAATACCATATCTTAGTGCAATTGGTGCATCAATGTATCTTGCTAATTATACAAGACTTGATATAGCATTCTCTATAAGTTTGCTAGCAAAATATAGCCCTCAACCCACTTGAAGACATTAGAATAGTGTGAAATAAGTATTCCATTATTTACGTGGTACATCATATATGGGCTTATTTTATCAACGTAACTTGAAGTCAGAATTAATTGGATATGCTGATGCTGGATATTTATCTGATCCACATAAAGCTAGATCACAAATAGGTTACTTGTTTAAATATGGTGACATTGCCATTTCTTGGTGCTCTACTAAGCAAACTTTAACTGCCACATCATCAAATCATTTTGAAATATTGGCAATCCATGAGACTAGTAGAGAATGTGCATGGTTGAGATTTATGGTCCATCATATCAAGGAAACATGTGATCTTCAATTTGATAAAGTAGTCCAACAGTGTAATATGAAGATAATGTTGCTTGCATAGCACAATTCAAAGGAGGATATATCAAAGGAGATAGAACAAAGCACATTTCGCCAAAGTTCTTTTTCTCACATGAGCTTTAGAAGCAATGATTTTTGGATGTTCATCAAATTCAATCAATTGATAATGTGGCAGGTTTGTTTACCAAAGTACTCCCTACAACCATTTTTGAGAAGCTGGTCAACAAAATTGATATGCGCACTATTCATGTCTTTGACAAAATCATGTCTTTACGAGGGGAAAATTTTAGTGCATTGTACTCTTTTTCCTTTAGCTTAGGTTTTGTCTCATTGGGTTTTCCTAACAAGGTTTTTAATGAGACAGTATTATGGCATAAAACTTTACAAAAATAATATATTCTTTTTCCTTTACTAAGATTTTTTTCTCACTGGGTTTTTTCTTTGTAAGGTTTTAATGAGGCATATTCTTTATAAAAGACATCAAGGGGGAGTGTTATGATATATTATAGGATTTGATTAATGTCTTTCCATATACATGAATACTCTAGTTTTGATATTAGTATTGATTGTATTTTCCTTATTAGAAAAACTTTATATTTCTTTCTCTTCTGTACTCTATATGAAGGGCCTAATAAATTTGAATGGAATATCTAGAAAAACTGTTATCTTCTCTATATTCTTTGTTCTTGTTTTTCTCCATTATATTTATAACATTTTGTTAATTCTTATTATGCCCTTATTTTTTTTTCCATTGTTATCAAGCAAAAATTATTAAATGTGATAATTGAAAAATTAAATATTTTAAATGTGGTAGTTGGAAAACTAAATATTATTAAATGTGGTAATTTGTAATTGAAAAATATTATCAAGAAATTAAGTAAACATTGTTAATTTAATATTTTTTGGGGATTTCTAATTATAATAAAGAGAGCCATCTAATATTAATTAGGGATATTATGGAAAATATACCATTTTAACTGTATAACTATATTTTCTTAATATGTGTAAAATTAATCGTAAGCTTATTATTAAGGGACAAAGAGGGTAATAAAAAATAAAAATTAATTTTTTTAACTAGAACAAGTGTGAGGTTTCACCCGAACGCCTCTCTCTAGCTTGAGAAATTGCCTTAATGAAAGGCAAGCAATTTTTAAGGAGGTTATAGAACGAGTTTCGATGCTCACAATTGGAACGACTATCATTCAGAAAATTAATTTTTGATTTTTGAAAAGTAATTTTGGGAGTCGCTATCCTAATTTATTTACTTTTAAAATGGAGAAATTAAAGAAAAACTCATTTCATGAATCCGATCTATTAATTTTCAATTAATCTATTCAAAGATAAAATCATTAGTCTCGAATCATGTTAAGCTCGGGAACTAGGTTTTTGGTTTTTTAAATAATCTCGATTTAGCTTTTAAGTTTCATTTGACTTAGAAAAATTGGTTTTTATGAATGATAAGTATTAAAGAGAGTGTTTCCTTTAATTCTTATAGATTCTAGGGGAGCCACATCATTGCTCATTAATTCCCAAATTAATTAATTAAACTAATTACTTAAATTAATTAAAAAAATGAGATGTCTTCTCTAGCCTTTATGAAATTTTAGGAAGATTAAAAATTTTCTTACAAATAATTCAAATAATTACATTTGGAAAATAAAAGGGAAAGGGGAATTAAATTGGATTTGGATTTGAGTTTGAACTTGAATTTCAAACATGCCTGCGTACTAGGGATGGCAGTGGGGGCAAGGCGGGGTAAGTAAATAGGTACAAAATTTTACATACCCATCTCACCCAGTTTACCCTATTAGCTTAAAATATTTTTTTTTGACATTTTAAGATCAATTTAATATGATTAAAATCTAAAAAATTAAATGAAAGAACCACAATATGTATTTATCAATAAAACACAACCACAATATATATTTATCTAATACAACGTAAATACAATATTAATAAAGAGAAATAATATCAAACTATAATAATAATAATAATAATAATAATAATAATAATAATAATAATAATAATAATAATAATCGGGTTGGGTATAGGGCGGGTATACTCTTAACTTGTACTCGACCTGTACTCGTAATGGATATTATTATTAAATCCATATCCAATCCGCTATTAAATGGGGCAGATAAAACCCGAATCGTTAGGGTCAGGTCACTCTGAGTACCTAGTGGGTTGGGTCAAATTGTCATCCCTACTACGTCCCCTATTGAATGGATTAAAACTCATATATTTCGTTCCTAAATTAAGTGAAGGGGTTAACCAATTAATTTTAGCTTGGGAGTCAGTTTAATGAAAATATCTTTTTTGGTGGATTGGATGGATGTAGTGTTTTGCTGGACCGAAATTCCGTTTTATCAAGACTAGACGATTTGGATTGATTAAAAGATTAATTAATTGAAATGATTAATTAATTAATATAATGAAGTGGATGGATTAATTAATTAAAATGATTATTGATTAATTAAAATGATGGGTGTATTAAGAAAAGATTAATTTGATTTTTTTTAAAGATTAATTAATTAATTTTTGAGTGATTGATTTTGAAAAAAAAAAGAGTTTTAGTTAATTAAAAACATTAATTAACTTTTGGTTAGGGTGAGATAATTAATTAATTAAAAGAATTAATTAATTAATTAGAAAGTGGTTGGAGGAAAAAGAAAAAAGAAAAGCAAGTAGATAGCTATCAACAAATGTTCTGGGGTGAAGAAAAATCGTATGAAATAGAGCTATTTATACGCAAATGGGATTGATAGTAGTTTAGAAAGTGAAAATGTGAAAAGACATAAAGGGTAGGGTCGAAAAAATGCTGAAAAATCAGGTTGAGGCATTTTAGAAATTATAGAAAGGACAAGGAGACCACGCCAACAGAGGGGCCAGCTAGCGGCATTGCCAACTATCCTGATGCAGCTGACGCGGTAAGCTTTTTTTTTTAGACATTCATATTGGTCCATGTTGGAAAATGAAACGTTTGGAGTAATATACTTGAAGGATAATTTTTTTTTTCAGAGCGCTGCTCCTCAACCCCCACTCACTAATTAGCTAGCGGGATTACCGTACCGGTTCTGTGTAACGTACTAATCTTAGTAGGTGTTAAGCTGCGGACGCATGATGAAGGTGCAAAATTAAATATTCACAACAAGCTTATTAATGGGATAAATATTTAACTAAATATAAGATCAAAAATTAAAATATATTTTAAAATTAAAAAAAAAAGATAGATACTTATTTAAAATTTTTTTACTATTGAAAATAATTAAAAGGGCAATTTATGATTTAATCTCTGAAATTTGTCTAAATTAATGACTTTATCTCTGTAGTTTGAAAAATGAGCTGTTTAGTTCTTGAGATTTCATTCTGTTACACTAAATAGTCTTTTTGTCCAAATTTTCAAATATTCTCCGTTATTCAACCATAAAAATAATATTTTAATATAAAATATCATATTTTTTACCAAAAATACATCTCATCACTAATTTTCATTTCTCTCTCTCTACTGTGTGCGATAAAAAATGTTATGGAATCTATAAGACATCAATTTTTATCAGCACATTCTTTTTCAAGTCTTGTAAAGATCCTATATAACCTTCAAGCTCTTTTATCCATGTCATCAATAGGTAGATTCCACTAAAATTCTTCATCATTATTGGTATTATTCTTCATTTCTATCATGTTAATAATTCCTTTCAACTCTTCCAATCAAGAAAGAGATTTCAAGAAATCCATGGATAATAACCCATTTAGTTTACATTAAAAAGCTAGAGGTACCAGCGAGCAGGTGGGAAAACTACAATACGATATAATAGCAATTATAAGCACATAATAAGCAAATTTTCACTAATAACAAAACTAATAGATTAGCCAATAAAATTTCTTAAAAGAGTAGGCATTTGTGCCTCTCAAACGCAGGAATTCATCAATTCAAACAATGCAAAATACAAGTAGTTAAAAAGGTAAATAGATTTTCTATGGTACAATGCAATGGCGATCACTAAACTATCGCTTGTTTTCTATTTTAGTTATTATTTGTCCTTGTGCGCCAAAAAGGGGGGATTGAATTGTGGGAAATTAATATTTGGATAGAAGGAGATAGGGAAAGAGAATAGACACAATCAATTTTATAGTGGTTTAGGTGTTAACAAACCCTACGTTCACTCCTCAATCTCAATTGGATATTCTACTACTAATTGATACTTACAAAAGAGCTTCAAGCTTACTCCAAACTTACAATGTGTTTTAATGGTTAACACACAATCTTTATAAGTATTTCCCTTAGGCTCACACTTAAACCTATACGAGAGTTTTTTATTAACTTACTCTCTACTCAATACTATGTGTTTTCAAGGCTGACACTCAACCCTTTGAGCTATCAATGCTCTTACAACAACTAGATAATAACAATTGAAAGGTAAAGGCTTTGAGAATTAAATTTGCAAGAGTTTGGCTTAAATGAAGGTTGTTAGATTTTTATGAGGCTCTTTGGAGGGGGTATTTATAGCTTATTCCCTCCAAATTCCCGTTACAAAGAGTAATGTCAAGAGATCTTTACAACAACCATAAAATTTTGCATTAAATGCTCTGTTTGCTAAGCCTTTTTTACGATCAGGATGGAAATATTGTGGTCGCTATTCTTAGAAATCTCAATGGCTAGTTGACACGTGGCATCTTCTTGTTAGTCCCTCAACTATCTATTGCAATCATTGAGTTCTGTACAAAAGTCATAGTTGCAACTGCCCATTCACGGTTGCTAATATAGGATTGCACCATTAGTAGCAGTCGCGATTCGCTTTGTCTCTTGAGGCAAAAATTTGAACCAATTGGCCTTCTGAATATCTTGATCGTGATATAGAGGTCGTGATCGCTATTTTACTGTCGCGGTCGCGATTCTGGCATAATGGTCACTACTCAGAGGCCAAGCAAAATACTTTGAGAGATTTTAAGAACCTTGAAATCCAATCTATCAAAAATGTTATAAAATGCAAAATAGACACTTAAAATACATATTAGATAGTTTCAATTTGATTGACAAGATCAAAATAAAGATTGACTAAGTTTTAAAATAACTTAGGCCAACAATTATTAAAGTTTAATTTCTTATAATTTAATCACTAAACTTTAATTTTTTCACTAGCAAGTCACTAAGCTAATTCTGATGAAAAATTCAACTGTAATCTTTTAGAGACACTAGTTGGACGGGAAACATACCACCAGCAATTGGTTCAATAGAGGTTTACACTTGGCTCGTTAAGGCAAATGTGGAGGAGCTCACCGATTTGTGCTCTGTGGTTTCAAGAAAAAACAATGATGGGTTCAATATGGTGATCTTGCTCTACATAGATTTTAGAGTAAATATAATCTATAACTACAAATAATTATATTTAAGAAATTAATTTTTGTTAGGAGTGAATATAATATAAATGAAAATCATGGCAATAAGGGGAAAATTTAAAAGGAAATAAAGGGTGTTTTAGCCTTTTTATATGTATTTAATTATAAAAATAGATGGATGACCATTTTGTTTGAAATAATGAAACCTCAAAAACTAAAGAGCTCATTTCTCAAACTACATAAACAAGTCATTAATTTAAATAACTATCGGGGACTAAATCATAAATTATCTTAATTAAAAATTTAAATATGATCATCATAAAAATAATAAAATATTATTAATCATATACATGTGTATTAATTATAAAACTATACAAATTTATTGAAAAATATATGTTCATTCCGATTCATGTACACTAGAAACCAAACAACTTTATAATGAATTATTTTTTATTTTTTCATTTTTTTATTGAACAAAATATTTACAAAAAAAATCATTTCTTTTTCGATTCCACTTTATTTTGTTTCCAATTCTGAAAGTTGAATCAAATGGACCCTTAATTTTTAAGAGACTTATTAACTAACCTATAATGAAAAATTTTCTAAGAAATATATGTATGGAATCCACCCTTAATTTAATTAGGGCTGATTACTTTATGATTAATTAAGTAAAATACTGAATGCGACTTCTTGTCAATGAGCAATTTGATATGTGACAATTTGAGGTATACTGATATTTATCAATTTGATATTTGATGTTTGTAAAATTTATATTATATATAGTATATTTTGAAAATAAATTAATATACAAATAAATTAAACATGTGACATCTAAATCCACATAAAATTAATGTTTCAAGATCTTGCACTCTTGAAAAAATAAAATAAAGTTTTGCCCTCTTGGTGCTGCCATTCTCTTATAAGAGAGTTAATATACTAAAAAAATCACTAAACTTATTATTAGATTGCAATATGATAACTAAACTTTATTTTATTTCAATAAGGTCACTAATCTTTTATCATACTTTCATCAAAGTATTTTTATTTATTTACTTGCATTAATTCTTGAAGTTATAGAGAAAAAGAGTAAGGAGACTATGGAGTGATTGAGGAGGAGACACTGTAAGAATTGGTTTAGGGCTTGCTTTGAAATAACTGTGTTGTGTGATATACTTAGATAATCTATGTGAGTGTTTCAATAGATATGTATTAGACATATGGAACAAGGCAATCATAATAATGCTTGAGATGATTAGGTTTAAGATCATGAAAAGTCTCTTTCAAAAGAGACATGAATTAAAGAAAGTGAAGAGTCCAAAAAAAAAAAAAAAGATAAAATATTGGATGTAGTATGGGCATGCAATCCCTTATTTGCAAGGTCATTTTAGATTCAAGTTGTAGGACCTGATTGATAGAAAGTGGTTGATCTTGAGAAAATAAAATGCTTTTGTAAGAGATGACAGTTAACTGGGATCTTATGAGCACGTGCATTGGCATGTATCATTGGAGAAAATTAAGATCCAATTACTTATGTCAATCAATGTTATTCAGTGTAGACAACTATGGAAGTTTACAAGCATGTAATTCCTGGAATTACATGGCCTGAATTACATGATCTAATTTGTGGCCAAATACAAATAGGGATAATGTGATCACTCCTTTAACACCAACTAGGGGGTAGCAATTCGTGTTAGTGGGTTGTGTTGACCTATAACTATGACATGATAAGAGTCAATATGAATATGACACAATTAGTCTATCGTGTCAAATATCTAAACACAAACACAATCCATTTAATTAATGGGTAATAGGACTAACACGTTTAAAATTTTAAATTGATTTTTATTTTAATATCTAAAAATTCTCAAATTTATTAAATTAACCCCTATTAATTTCGATTATTACATTATATAAAATTATATATAAATTTATAAAGAAGATTAAAAGTAATATTTCTATATAGATATTTTAAAAGTCAAAATAATTAGGTTAAATGTGTTAATAGATTAAACGTGTCGTTTTTCAGTTGATGGGTCAATTCATGATATAACACTATTATTTTCGTGTCACAATCAGATTGACACAAAATCAATATGGATACGATAACCCTTAACCCAAATCTACTAATTTCCTATTGAATTCGTGTCGTGTTATCTTGTTGGATTTAATAATGCCACCCCTACATCAACCAAAGTTAAGATGGGCAGAAAGCAAAAGGCAAGGAAGAAGCAAGCTGATGATTTGGAAAAGGCTGTAGTTAAGAGAAACAAGTTTCCAAGAATTGGTGGGTGAATATGAAATGTAACCATTGTTGAGAAGCTAGTCACAATATTAAAATACATGGAAAGAAGTTCAAGCCCAATATGCAGAAAAGGTAAAAGTGTATAAGTTGTATGTTCATTTCCAATTACAATGTAAGTAATTTATTTTTGATGATTTGTAATAGAAATGTGTTTGATTTTGAAATTTTGTTTTAGAATAAGAGAAAGAGGACACCTAAGCACAAGTACAACTTCAAATATATCTTAATGTTCAACTGAAGCATATGCTTCAGTCTCGTGCCTAACCACTGGCACAATCAATGGGCCTGCAAACAAAGAAACCCATTAATTCTAAGACATCTAAAAAAGAAAAATAGTAAATAAAGAGATTGAAATAAGGGAGAGAGTATCCTAGCTAGTAGCACATACTCCGAACTACCAAGGCAAAAGAAAGGGTCAGTTGCTTGTTACATGGCAAAATAAGTAAAATGAATTCAAAGCTTTTTATGTTAGGATGTTAGATTTTGTGTAGGAAATTGAGGTTATTTATTAGGTAAATAGCTTGGCCAAAATAGCATTAATTTTTTGATATATTTTGGCAAACTCATAAATATGATGGATTTTGAAAGGGTATATATTTTTAAAGCTATGTGGATATGACAGAGAACCATATTTAGCGTTTTAAAGCTATGTTCATAGCTGAAACGAGGATGATAGGGACACTAGGTTTCAACGTCGAAATAAGAATACAAATGGCTTTGCTTTTTATAATAGACTTATTAGTATCAGTCATCAATGAAATTGGGATGCTTTGGAAACATTTTGCTTATTTTTTCACTTGTTATTTATGCATGTTTTGCAATTTATATGTTTCAAGTTGCATCGCAACACAAAACACACATTGTGGCAATTATCATGGTTATTTAACTAGTTCATCTACACATCTTCACCATTTCATATTAGATGCATATACTTAGTGAAAAAAAAAGTGTCAATAGAAGATTTTAAAACAATAAAGTACATCTTTTAAGAGGCAAAAGCTCCATACATTAACTTTCATTCATAGGTTAAATTTGTTTACATTATATTAGTTATAGGCTTGCTGGAATAAAATACTACCCTCACACCTAAGCTCATATGTTTTTCCCCTACTACTAATAACCAAAATACTAGAGCCACTAATTAAACTAACTAAATTTCCTACACTACTTCAAACGCCATTTTCTAATAAACTTGCACATATTACCCTCACAACATAGTGTGCTTAAACTAGCCTCAGGAGCATAGCAATAACAATCAAAACCACCAAAAATTAGTTAAACCTTAGCTTCTAGTCTTGGCTTACAACAACATCTTGCCTCATTTTATGCACCATCTTTATCTCTGTGTAAACTTCCTATTTTGCAAGGCTCTATGTCTTATTTAGCTTCTTCAGAACTCTATGGATAATTCTATTGGCTTGTGGAGGGAATTATGGATCAACTCAGTCAAAGAAGCTATATTCCCTAGGTTTCTACAAAAAATGCCCTTAAATCATAGGTATTAGGAACACATTATCATCCATTACAAATGGCTTTCTTCCTAACTTGTGTTGAAATGTACTTACCCCTAATCGTTACAACCAACAACTATGTGCCTAGGGTTCTTATCAGACCATAAGGTCTTCATAAGAGCTTCCTTGCCATAATAGCACATTGGTGCAGTGAAATCTATCTATAATCATGATATATTGAATAAATGGAGGAAGAAATAGAGAGTAAATAGGATATTAGAGCTTACGGATTTATAGAGAAATTAACTAAGAAGAATAGATATTAGGGATTTGGGTAGAAATTAGGGCTAAAATGATGTTAAAATAGGGGAAGCAAAGAGAGAAAGTAATTGTTCAGGCATAGGAAACTGAGCACGAGTGGAGAAGAAGATTAGAGCTAAGAGGAATTCAACGTGGCTCCTAGGAAAAAAGCAAAGTAAAATTTAAAAATTATTAATATGAAGCCACATAAGACTTCTGACAAAGTGAAGGCCGAAAAATGAGAGAAAGGATCACTACTGATGTTTGAGGATTTTACAAATCAAAGTTTAAAGATAATGATGATGTTGACCTAAATTAGGTAACCAATTTAGTCAATCTCTATTATGATCTTCATAATCAAATTGAATTTCTCTAATAGTTGTATTAAGTATCTGCAAGCAAGATACTTAGAAGAGGTTAAAAATCAAGAATCTTAAGAAATTTCCTAAGTTGTGAAACTGGCTTATAAATCACGCTCGCAACCATGGAATTGCACTCGCAACCATGGAATTGCACTTGCAATAAGCAAGTCGTGGCCACAACTCAATTGTTACAACCGTGAATTGATTAAAAGCAAAATGGTCTGAGACACAAAAGAGTTTGCGCCCATACTTGCGATCACAATATAAGGAGTGATAGGTGAATCATGACTGTGATTTCTACGTTGAAGGAAAGAGCTCCAATGGATATTTGATCAACCAATGGAAACCTACCACGTGTTCAGACATTTGAAGATCACAATCATGATTCTTTGGTCTTAATCGCAAAAATTGAATTGCTACCGTGATCAAGGCTCCACGACAATGATTCTTATCTAACAGTACATTAAATGCAAGATTTCTAACTGTTAGGAATAGACTTGGCCTTAGGTCTATTTGTAATAATTTTTTGGTGGTGGAAAGCTATAAATACTCCCTCCTATTAAACAACTTTTCTAAGATGCTAAACCCTTGTAGTTTTATTTCTTAATATAGGGAGTGATAAGTGAATCGTGATCGTGATTTCTATGTTGCGAGAAGGAAAGAGCTCCAATGGATATTTGATCAACCAATTGAAACCCACTATGTGTTCAGACATTTGAAGATCACGATCATAATTCTTTAGTCTTGATTGCAAAAAATTGAATTGCTATTGCGATCAAGGCTCCGTGACAGTAATTCTTATCTAACAGTACATTAAATGCAAGATTTCTAGTTGTTAAGAATAGACTTGGCCATAGGTCTATTTGTAACAATTTTTTAGTTGTGGAAAGCTATAAATACTCCCTCTTATTGAACAACTTTCCTATGATGCTAAACCCTTGTAGTTTTATTTCTTGAGTCTTAAACCTTTTAATTCATTCTTTGTATTTGTTGTTAGAGTTTTGAATGCTTAAAAGGTTGAGCATTGGCTACAAAACACTTGTTAAATTTTAGAGTGACTCTTATAAAACTCTTATATAGGTTTTAGAGTGAGCCTTGAGAAAACTCTTATAAGGTTTGAGTATGAGTCTTAGTAAAACACTTGGTTAGATTTGAGTTTAGTCATAGCAATATATTTTTAAGGTTTGGTGTAAGCCTAAATACTACGTTAGGAGTGAACTTGGTAAAACTCCATTTATAGTAAAACACCTAATCGAGATTAGGGAGTGGGTGTAGGGTTGATTGAACTTAAACCATTATAAATCTCTTGTGCTCTTTCTCTTCTTCCCTAACCTCCTCATACCTAGAATTTTTAATTTGCCACCAATTCAACTTCACGTTCTTGGTGTATAAGGGACAATAGATGAAATAAGATGTAAGTTCCGGGACAACATGTATAATTTAGCCACCTTGATAGCAATTTTGTAATAGTTGAGTTAGATCCCTAAGGCTAGATTTATTGTAAAGTGAGTTATTTTAATACCCTTGAATTTTAAGATACTGATCGCCTTAGTTTTGAGTATTTCTTAATATATATATATATATATATATATATATATATATATATATATATATATATATATATATATATATATATATATATATATATATATATATATATATATATATATATATATATATATATATATATATATATATATATATATATATATATATATATATATATGTACACACACACACACACACACACATATATAGTGGTTCAGAACTCAAATGTCTTTCCTACATCAACTTCTCTCAACTCCAAGTAATTTGAGTTTCCACTAGATGTACGTGATTGCACCCAATGCTTTGCGCATTTAAATTTTCAGGATTTCATCATTTTACAATAATTTCAATGGGATTTCGCCCAAAACATTCTTATGATACAATAAGTAATGTGTTTAAAGTATTACAAGACTTGAGTACAAGTTAGACTAAGTTATTAAACTAAGTTCACTAGTTTACAATGAAGAACACTCAAAGAAATTTAAGTTTTGGCTCAAGTGTTTTAAACTAGAGTATGATTTTACAAAGAAGTAATTGAAGGGCTTTTGCTCAATATAGCACTTGATTTTCACTTAGCAAGAGTTCTGATCTCCATTTGAATCTTCTAGTATTTATAGGAGTAATAAATATGACTGTTGGACTCTTAAATTAAGTAATAATTTCTCCCTTCATACTTCCAATGACTAGAAATCTTTTCAGATTTCGTCTGATTTGACAGGTTCATGCTAGTGAGTCGATAAATCATAATCATTACTTTTCATGTCACAATAGTGATGATACTATCACCCTAGTGACTATTACTGTGATCCTCTTAAGTTCTTCTAACAATCATAGCAGTGATAGAATTATCACAACAATGATAACTATCTTAGGTCTATGAAAATGAGTCATAGAGGTGAAATTTACTTCTATATAGATCTTGAAATTAAAGATATGCCAATGATGGAATATTTACGCTGGTGACTTCCTTTGAATTGAGACTTCTTCAAGATTCAAAATTTGGAATACATTTTTTTTAATTTCCCTACTTTTGCCAGCATAAAGTAATAGGAGTGATAAAACTATCACTACTATGACTTTTATATACCTAAAAAATTCTTAAACAAAATTTGAGAGTCGCAGAGGTGATATATTTGTAAAACACTTTAAGATGATCAATGTAAATGAGCTTAATTAGACTAAGTTTTGGTATCATCAAAATATTAATGGGAAACAACAATCTCCCTTTTTTTGATGATGACAAAACTAAGTTCAATTAAGCAAACCCATGTAAGCCCAATTAAACTTAAATTTTATCAATTAAAAAAATTAATATACAAATGTGAAAGCTTCCCCTTAATGAGTGCATATATATATATATACAAAACTAAAGCTCCCTTTAAAGATAAAGTTGCAAAAACATATGCTTTCTCCCTTAGATCTATATGCACAAAAAAAAAAAAAAATCAAAACTTAAGATTATACAATATAGATTGTATGCCAAATTTCTACACAATCAACATAGTGAGATTAAATGATAAATACCCAAAGTACCGAGATGTAAGTATCTAAAAGATAAACAACAGAAAATGAAAATGTACCATGAAACAAACTAAAATCATATGTCATAAAAGTAGGGTAAATTGCATGCAAAGTCACTAAACTTTGCATTATTTTTTAATTTGATCACCATTCTTCAATTTCTTATAATTGGATCATTAAACTTATAATTTATTTTTTCACAGACTTTAATTTGATCACTAAACTTTGTATTGTTTTCTAATTTGGTCATTAACCTTCAATTTTCTTACCATTTGATTACTAAACTTTGCATTTTTTCTAATGTGGTTACTAACCTACATATTCTTCATCAAATTTGTCTTTTGAAACTAGCTTGTAAATAAAATTAAAGTTTAGTGATTAAATTGTAATAAATTAAAGGTTAATGATTAGATTAGAAAAAAAATATAAATTTTAGTGATTTTACATACAATTTACCTAATACAAGTGATACACAAATAAGAGAAACTAAAATAGGGCAGAGGGGTTAATAGGAGTGAAGGATCAGGTATAATCTCAAAAGCAGAAGGACCTAAGGTCATTTCAACTCATAGTAGTCAAACTACTTCAGTAAGCTCCTTTTTTGATTTTTCTCTAATACAACCAATCTCTTGTTGACTATTGTTGCCAAGGTAGCAATGGATTCCTAGGCCTATTTCTCATATGCATTCCATTTCTCCACTAACTGCTGGAGAAGCAAAGCAATGCTAGTGTCGGATGGTGCTGTTAAAGTGCTAATAAGCTCAAAAGTGGGATCACGACATCTCTTAATCTGAGGAGGCATAGGATCATCAAATATTGCGTCAATCTTAAGATTATCTTTACCATTGCCTTCCTCATCCTCTTCCTCATTTAGAACTAGAAACCACTCATTTTCTTCTGCATTAAATTTGGCAATCCTTATGTCCCTAAATGTGGACATGTCAATAATATCTCTAAGAGTCATTCTAATTCGATGCTTCTCATCTTTAGAACGCAAAACTATTTAATATTCCATGTCATATACATACCTATAAGTAGTCTTTTTATGGGTCATGTTTGCCATTTTCTTAAACCCATCAGCAAACCACCAAGTGGAGTTAAAAGGTTGCATGTTGTGAACTCTCAAATTTGCACCCTTCGGATCCGACCGTAGCTTAACACTTGTTAAGATTAGTGCGCTACGCAGAGCCCATATGACACTCCCGCCAGCGGGTTAGCGGGCAGGGGTCAAGAAGGCAACGCCCCATTGAAAAATAAATTTTCTAAATCTTTCACCTTTAGACAACCAGCACTCCATCATGAACCCATAGAATCAAACTTGGCCAAGATCAAATCAAGAACAGATGAAAACGGGCCAAAAAATGAGCTACTGCAACTCGTGGGTCGATTGCGGCAACTCGCAGTTGGCCGTACTTATTGCAAATATCCCTGTGATAGCCAATTGGCTACCACAGGCCTCAGACAATTGCCGCAGCATGTTCTGACAGAATCTCACACTAAAAAATCACCTTTTTGAGCCTCTATGCCCCCTATAAATACCTTGCACCTCACAACAACTTCTATAAACAATTACATGCTTGTATACTCCTCCTAAAGCTTTCTAAACCCTATTCCTAAGCTTCCCAATCATCAAAACCCTCTTTCTAAACCACCTAATATCTAAAACCCCATTCCAAAACCTTTTCCATCACCTCAAATCTTATTTATTAAGCTTCCTAATCACCTCAAACCCTATTCATTAAGCTTCCTAATCACCTCAAACCCTATTTATAAGCCTCTTAATCACCTCAAATCCTATCTCTAAGCTTCCTATCAAGAAAAGGTGTAATTCAAGTTATTTCTTTTAAAGGGAATTCGTGATATTCAAGCAAAGGTGCGATCCAAGCCCTTCCAAGAAGAGTTTGCGCTATTCAAGAGTCCTTCTTCCAAAAGGAGTGCTCGTGTTATCCCTAAGTTAAGGTAGAACTTAGATCTAGTGCTAAACTCGCTCCGTACATTCCTCGCCGTAGAAAGCCAAAGGTGAAAGTTCTTTCCTTTTTCTTTTCGATTTCAAGATCTAAATATGAAATTATCTAATTTTTGCTAATTAAAATATGATCTAATTAACAAATCCTTAAGCCCTTAAAATCAATCAAAACATGATAACAAAGGCAATGACTTAAAAATCCCTCCTTCGCGAGAAGGAAGAACTGCGTGGGGTTTGATTCCCATTTAAGGGATATGCAGGCTTGCCATCTCTAAGGCATTCAACTCCACTAAAATTAACAACTTCTTCTCTCTATCACCTTCTTCACATAGTTTAGGATCAAAATTGCTTTTCTTAAATAAAAGTAAAAGCTTTTAGTTCTTTTTATTTTAATTGTTTTGTTACTCTTTTTCTTACTTTAGTTGTTTAGATTATATTTAGGGAATGTGTGCTTTTTCTAGAACCCATAAGGGCTAGAGGAAAGATCCCTTGATTTTGATATTTTGACTTGTAATAATTTTAAGTAGTTTTCCTTTATTTTTCATAATTGTCATTATCTCATATTTGTCATGCATTTCGCAAGTAATATTTGCTTCATGCATCATATTATATCTGTTCATGTATACATAAAAACTTCTTTTTATGAAAGTTATTTTGTATTCAAGCCAAACTAATTTTTTTTTGTATTATTTTAACCAAAACCTAGTCTCTGAGTCCTTTTTGGTCATTCGAGGACTAGTGCTTTTCCTTAGGATAAATGGTATAATTTTGGAGTCAATCAAATTGGGTTTTTCCTTTAATTTTCCCAACTAAAATAAACAAAATTAAAGTGGTGACTCCTTTTATAAAATACAATTTTCTGAACTCATAGTGAGTTCCCATCGTGACGTTTCTCCCAATGACCATTTTGATTCCCTTCAGTGGATCAAGATTGGTACTTGGGCGAGACCTCACAATTGGCGACTCCACTGGGGACTCCAAAATCTTTTTCAGAATAAAAGATGAAAGTGGACCACTCTTGGTAAAACAAAAAGTTTGGCTTTTATTACAAGATAGCTTTTCATGTATCACTACATTGGGCCCCTTGTCCAAAACCCTAGTTTCTTAAGAAAACAAAGGATAGAAAGTAACATTGAGTGGGCAACCTTCCTTAGGTCTGCTTGCAAATATTGAAATCATCCAGCTCATGACATATCCTCTAATCCTTTTAAAGGTGTAACGAGTATGCACTTACTGTTAGATCCAAGTAAGGCTCCTTGACTCACATGTGGTTAAGTATATCGCATCTCTAGTGTGATGGGTTCCTTTCAAACCACCCTTACCCTTTCATATAATGACTCATAGAACCTTTCGTTAGGATTGTATGAACCATAATACTGAACTTTGTATTTCATGAAACCTTTTTCGATCATTCGTACATGCATGCATAGTTTGAACCTTATGAAGAGTCTAAAACCTATCCAAACATCTTCACATCTAAAACCCATAGTCCACCTAACCCATGATAAAAATCCAAAACCTATGGTCCATCTAAACCTATGGTCAAAACCCAAAACCCCTGGTCCACCTAAACCCATGGTCAACACCTAAAGCCCATTGTTCACCTAAACCTATAGTCAAAACCTAAAACCTGTGGTCCATCTAAACCCATGGTCAACACCTAAAGCCCATAGTCCACCTAAACCCATGGTTCACCTAAAACCTATGGTCAAAACCTAAAACTCATAGTCCACCTAAACCAATGGTCAAAAACTAAAACTCATGGTTCACCTAAGCCCATGGTCTAATCCTATCCAAACCCATGTCAAACTCATGGTAAAAGTAAACTCATCTATGGTACCTTTATCCTTATCCACAATCCTTATCTAAGCTAAACACTGACCTAGCTCTATTCTTTATACAAGCTAAATATTGAACTAGCTTCATCATTCATAATTCTTACCAAGCTAAACACTGACCTAGTTTTCATCTTCCTTACCCACGCTAAACACTGACTTGGCTCTATTCGTTATACAAGCTAAACATCGACCTAGCTTTCATCCTTCACAATTTTTACCTAAGCTAAACATTGACCTAGCTTTCATCTTTCACAATCCTTATTCAAGCTAAACACTAACCTTACTTTCATCTTCTTTATCCAAGCTCAACACTGACCTAGATTTATTCTTTACAACTGTTATACAAGCTAAACACCGACCTAGCTTTCATCCTTCATAATTTTTATCTAAGCTAAACATTGATCTAACTTTTATCTTTTACAATCATTATTCAAGCTAAACGCTGACCTAGCTTTCATCTTCCTTACCTAAGCTAAAATACTGATCTAGTTTTATCCTCAATAATCCTTACCAAAGCTAAACACTAACTTAGCTTCATTCTTATCCATAGTCCTTACCCAAACTAAACCCTGACTTTGTTTCATCTCTTATAGTACTATCCAAACCCATAGTCCATCTAAGCCCATGGTCTAGCCCAATTAAACTTATTATCCAACTATCACCAAACCTATGGTCCACCTAATATCCAATCCATGGTACATCTAATCTCAAAACCCTTGATCACTCTATCCTTAAGCCCCCGGTAAACCATTCATAAATTGCAATCCTAGTTACTCAAGCTAAAGTCTGACCTAACCTTCAAGGATAAATTATGACTTAGCCACTTAAAGCTAAAATATGACCTAGTCACCCAAAATTAAAATCTGACCTAGCAACTCAAAGCTAAATTCTAACCTAACTATCCAAAGCTAAAATCTGACCTAGCTCCCCTAGCTAAATACCGACCTAGCTAACATCACACACCTCTACCCTTATCTTTACCCATACATTGTCAACCTAACTACAAGACACCGTCATCCATTATCATTAAATGTAAGGTCCTTGGTTTATCATGCCTCACCATAAACTTTTTTTTTCCAAAGCCTGATACTAACCCAGTTCCTTTTCCCTTTCCAAAGGTTGCAAAATGTCTACTGGATTCGACAAAGTTGTCATGGATAAGATTTTGGCCAAACTATTGGAACGACAAGAAAAATGTTCAAGAGACGAATTGCCTAAATTTAGACCCAATTGCATTCCTAAAGGGAGGCCATATTAAATGATGTCCAAGACATGCTAAGTCGGGCTAGTGTAAATCAAACCTTAAATTCCACTCTCCAAAATCCACTTAAACTAGACCAAAATTTAACATCAGTTTAAGCCCATGCTTTTATTTCCTCCACCAAGCCAACATCTCCACCACTTCCCTCACCTAATGTCCTTCAAACAAACACTTTCTCTTATCTAGCACCCGCTAAACAACTACAAATCACCTCCATTCCTATGGATCCTTCCTAAGGGAGAGAAGCCATATGTAATCCTAGGCTTGGTGTTTTCCTAACCAAACTAGAAGCCATGGAAAAGTCGATACAAAGTTTGAAAAAGAAGAAAGGTATGGTTGATACAAGTTTATTAAGCCTCTTCCCCAATGCTCGGTTACCACCAAAGTTCAAAATGCCGAATTTGGATAGATTTAATGGTACTACTTGCCCCAAAGTCCATTTAAAGATGTATGTAGGGGCAATGCATCCTTTTGGTATAAGTAATGAGCTCCTTGCTCAACTTTTTCTGTAAACCCTTACTGATCCCGCCCTAAGATGGTTTATTAACTTGGATGACACCCAAAAATAGACCTGGGAGGACATTTATAATGCATTTGTCAAAGTACTATTACAATATTGAAGTGGACATTACAAGAAGAGATTTAGAAAGCATTAAGTAGCTTTCGAATGAGACCTTCTCTGGTTCCTTACAAGGTGGAGGGCTAAAGCTGCTTTAATGGTAAACAGGCCAACCAAGCAAGAACAAGTGGATATCCTTGTCAAGAATCTGCTTTCAAACTACTGAGATCTCTTATTAACACAATACTTACCCACTTTCAAAGCATTGATCACAGCTGCATCCAAGGTTGAAGATCACCTCCAAAGCAAATCAAAGATTATTGCCATTGAGGAAGAACATAAACCCAACATTGAAGAGTTTGACTCTAGCTAAACCTAACTTGCCTAGAATCAATCCAAGACCTTATTGGCAATAAATGCCTCTTTCACCCATTAACCTTTCAAGCCACCTAGTGAGTCAACAAGGCAAGAAGGATACTAGTCAGAGTCTATATCATTAAAGTCTAAGTCATCATTTAAGTCAGAGTCATCTTTTTGAGTTTGACAATTAGAGTCATTTTTTTTTCAAGTCTGTTTGTCAGCATCATCTTTTTTTCAAGTCTATTTGTTAGAGTCATCTTCTTCAAGTCTATTTGTCAGAGTCATCCTATTGAGTCTATTGAAGTCATTCTTATAAAGAAAGATGACATTATTTAATAAAGTTCCTTTCTTTATGCATTTCTTTTCATCTAATTTGAATGAAATAATGAATTTTTGTGCTAATAAGGAATCACATGTGAAGAGTCAAGAATTCATGTAAGGTCATAACAAATGATCATTAAAGGTAGCCTTCACCAAAATTGCAATTCCTTAGAAAACATTCAGATTCCCTAAGAGGACATCTATGTCATTTTCTCTCTAAGCTGACACCAAAGCTCTCATCCTTGCTACAAGCTGGGGGCAATCCTTAATCATCTTCATAAGCAAAGTAGAACAGATAGCTTTGCTAATTGAAAAAGGAAGGAAAACTAGAAATCCAACCCATGATCCAAACAGAATCAGACTTTTCTAAGCAAGACGAAACAAATAGCCTTGCCAACCAAAAAAAAAAAGGAAATTCAAAAAAATTTCAAAAAAAAAGAGAAACTCAGAAGGGTGGCTTAGAGCAAGTAATCAAAACCCATAAAAGCAGCTTAACCAAAGGATGGAATCAACCCAAAGCAATAATTCAAGATGGAGCTTTGTTTTGTTCAAAATTGGATGCATTATCTAGTATGTTAGTCCTATCTCATCCAAAGATAGCCATTTTGTTAGTCTTACCTTTCACAGAGTCATACCCCATTAAGTGTTTTCACCACTCTTGCTTAGAGTTTTTAGCCTTTTATGTCTCATTCTACCATTACCATATTAGTTAGAGTCTAGTCTCACCTCCCAGTCTATGTGTTCAACTTGTTGAGTCAACTCACAAGGTGGCATGCTACCTATCTCTTTCAAAAACATCTTTACCCCTAACTTCTTGATCAAGGCCTACTATCTCTTCAAGTGATCAACCATCCCATCCTTCCAAAGATTATACATCTTGGGTATATTATTATTAAATTATTTAGCAAAATCTCAAGGCTTGGCAGAACCAAGGCCCATCATCATCAAAGCCCAAGTTTCTTGGCTAAACTGCCTCCTTTGGGAATACTTGTAGACTTCTGTAAGCTCAAGGTCTCTTTATCAAGTTGGCTTAACTAATGAATTCACTACCCCAAATATTGTATTGCGTCAACCATCTTTGCTTAAATCTTGTAACCTGAATTTTCAAGTGACAGTTCTTGACTTGATCTGGAACATAATACAACCTCACCTAACATCTCAAGACCAATCTATCCCTCTAAGGACCTACCTGACCTACCCTCCCAAAGACTAATCCTTAGCCAAGATCTTTCCCTACAAGGGTTGATCCTCAACAATAACTTTCCATAGGCAAATTGAGTCAAGCTACCTATGCTGACATTCCTACACCCGTCATCTTTCAGAGACATAACCTTCTCTAAATTCCATAACATCAAGGCCAAACAGATAACTTTGATCCGAATCCTCTCGAACATCAAAGTCAAACAGATAGCTTTGATCCCAATCCCCCAACACCAAAGCCAAATAGATAGCTTTGATCCTAATTTTTTCTAACACCAAAGTCGAACAGATAGCTTTGATCCCAATCCTCTTGAACATCAAAGTCAAATAGATAACTTTGATCCCAATCTCCTAACACCAAAGCCAAATAGATAGCTTTGATTCTAATTTTTCTAACACTAAAGCTAAATAGATAGCTTTGATTTTAATTTTTCCCAAACATCATTGCCAAACAGATAGCTTTGATCCCAAACCTCCCAAGCATCAAAGCCAAATAGATAGCTTTGATCCCAATTTTCCTACAACATCAAAGTCGAACAGATAGCTTTGATCCCATTCCTCCAAACACCAAAGCCGAACAAATAGCTTTGACCTTAATTTTTTAAACCATCAAAGCTGAATAAATAGCTTTGATCCTAATTTTTCCAAACATCAATACCAAATAGATAGCTTTGATCCCAATCCTCCCAAGCATCAAAGCCAAATAGATAGCTTTGATCCCAATTTTCCCTAGCTTTGATCCCAATCCTACTAAGCACCAAAGCGGAAAAGATAGCTTTGGTCCTAATTTTCCTAAGCACTAAAGCCAAATAGATAGCTTTGATCTCAATCCTACTAAGCACCAAAGCCAAAAAGATAGCTTTGATCCTAATTTTCCTAAGCACTAAAGCTGAACATATAGCTTTAATCCCAATTTTCCCTAGCTTTGATCCCAAACCTTCCAAACAACTAAGCATCCCAATCCTCCAAAGCATCAAAGCTGAATAGATAGCTTTGATCCCAGTCCTTCTGAACATCAAAGTCAAACAGATAACTTTGATCATAGCCTCCCCAATAGTAAGGCCGAACAGGTGGCCTTGCTAAGTCAGATTGAATTCCTAAATCTCCCCCTTGTAGGTGGACCAAATCTCTAAATCTTAAAGTCTAGGCTGGATAGATAGCCTTGATTGCAATCTACCAAAATCATTCTCACACCCAATGTTAAAGGTCGAACTGATAGCCATTGATAAGACCTTCACTTATCTTAGGGAGTCCTCTTAAAATGTTCATATTCTTATACCATGTTTATCCATCATAAGGTTCAATTTGCATAAAGCATCAATGCCTTCATGCATGATAAACATAAGCAGATATCACAAGCCTATAATCTGATATGGCACAAGCCCAGAGTCTGACATGGCATTGCCCAAAATCTGATATGGCATAGGAACACATAAGCCAAAAATTTGACATGGCATAAGCACAAGCCCAGAATCTGACATGGCATCTCTTCTTAAGGTTCACTATCATCAACATTGCCTTTTGCTCAAAACTAATTCTGATGAGGGGGCAGCTGTGAACCCTCAAATTTGCACCATTAGGATCTGACTGCAGTTTGACACTTGCTAAGATTAGTGTGCTATGCAGAGCCCATACGGATGTCCCGTTGCGGGCATCTCTTATCGGTTAGGTATATCGCACCTCTAGCCGGTTAGCGGGCGGGGGTCAAAGGGGCAACTCCCATTGCAGGGTGTGAGGTAGCGCCTCGTTGAAAAATAAATTTTTTGAATCTTTCACCTTTAGACAACCACCACTCTATCATAAACCCATAGAATCAAACTAGGCTAAGATTGAATTAAGAAAGGATAAAAATGGGCCAAAAAATGAGTTAGGGTAACCCACAGGCCGGTTTCAGCAACTCGCAGCTGGCTGCAGTTACCGCAGACATCCTTGTGGTAACTTATTGGCTACCGTAGCTAGCCCCGTGGTTACCGTAAAGCTCTTTAAGGTTACCACAAGCCTTAGACAGTTGCTGCAGTGTGTTCTGACAGAATCCCATACCGAAAAATCACCCTTTTAAGCCTCTACACTCCTTTATAAATACCTTACACCTCACAACAACTTCTACACACAATTACATACTTCTATACTCCTCTTAAAGCTTTCTAAACCCTATCCTAAGCCTCCCAATCATCAAAACACTCTTTGTAAACCACCTAATCTTTAAAACCCCATTCCAAAACCTTTTCCATCACCTCAAACCTTATTCATTAAGCTTCCTAATCATCTCAAACCCTATTCATTAAGCTTCCTAATCACCTCAAACCCTATTCATAAGTCTACTAATCACCTCAAACCCTATCTCTAAGCTTCCTATTAAGAAAAGGTCCAATTCAAGTTATTTCTTTCAAAGGGAATTCATGATACTCAAGCAAAGGTGCGATCCAAGCCTCTCCAAGAAGAGTTCACGCTATTCAAGAGTCCTTCTTCCAAAAGGAGTGCTCGTGTTATCCCTAAGTTAAGGTGGAACTTAGATCTAATGCCAAGCTCGCTTCCTACATTCCTCCCCGCCGAAAGCCAAAGGTAAAAATTCTTTCCTTTTCATTTTCAATTTCAAGTTCTAAATTTGAAAAGATCTAATTTTTGCTAATTAAAATCTGACCTAATTAACAAATCCCTAAGCCCTTAAAATTAATCAAAACATGATAACAAAGGTAATGACTTAAAAATCCCTCCTTCGCGAGAAGGAAGAACTGTGCGGGGTTTGATTCCCATTCAAAGAGATACACAGACTTGCCGTCTCTAAGTCATCCAACTCCACTAAAATTAACAACTTATTCTCTCTATCACCTTCTTCACATAGTTTAGGATCAAAATTGCTTTTCTTAAATAAAGGTAAAAACTTTTAGTTCTTTTTATTATAATTGTTTTGTTACTCTTTTTCTTACTTTAGTTGTTTAGATTATATTTGGGGAATATGTGCTTTTCCTAAAACCCATAAGGGCTAGAGGAAAGATCCCCTGATTTTAATATTTTGACTTGTAATAATTTTAAGTAGTTTTCCTTTATTTTTCATAATTGTCATTATCTCATACTTGTCATGCATTTCACAAGTAATATTTATTTCATGCATCATATTATATCTGTTCATGCAAACATAAAAACTTCTTTTTATGAAAGCTATTTTGTATTTAAGCCCAACTAATTTTTTTTTGTATTATTTTAACCAAAACTTAGTCCCCGAGCCCTCTTTAGTCATTCGAGAACTAGTGTTTTTCCTTGGGATAAATGGTATAATTTTGAAGTCAATCAAATTGGGTTTTTCCTTTAATTTTCCTAACTAAAATAAACAAAATTAAAGTGATAACTCATTTTACCAATAACAATTTCTAAAATATAATTTTCTGAACTCATAGCGAGTTCCCATCCTGATGTTTCTCCCAATGAGCATTTCGATTCCCTTCAACGGATCGAGACCGGTGCTCAGGCGAGACCTCACATATGTTCTTAATGCACCAAAGACCAAATGATTCCTTTTAATGCACTAAAGAGCAAGTGATTCATTTTTTCTTATAGCCTAATTGCTATCTCCTCTAGCAAAAATACTTTAAGTGAGAAACTTGTGCAAAATTCTAAGCCCAACATTTGTAATCCTAGAAGCCTTAGACAACTAAGCATTAAAATGTTCTTCCCTTGATAATTCTTTCCATGCAGTAGAGGGATTCCATTTTTTTGGGTAATTAGCCATACCAGCATCCTTTAAATGAAAAATAATAGCTAAGGTATCTATTTTAATGGTCTTATAGGCCCTTTTCACACAAAATTTTAAAGTACCATTGTGTTTCACATTTAGAGTAGTAAAAAATTTAAGAGCTAAATTTGTGTAAATATCCCTCTTAATTTTAGCAAATCCTCCCAAATAATTCAATTAAATATGCAAAAACAATATCTTTCAAACCTAGTTGTTGTAAATCAAAAAGTTTAAGATAACAACCACTTATCAGTTTTCCATGGCTGAGAAGCATATTCAAAATGTGCATTTAGCTTTGGATTTGAGAAGGAAAGCGCATAATGTCCTTTAACTGGTTCCTTTCTCGAATTTGAAGTAGCCCTAATGTCTTCCCCTTTTCATTTTTCCATTTCTTTTCCTTTATTTTTTACGGTTTTGGATCTCATCGTAAAAAAGAAAAATGGTTTGGAGAGATATTTGAAGGGTTTTTGGTGGATTTTAGAAGAAGGATTAGGAGAAGAAAAGGATCACTCACAAAGGTGATTTGAAGAAAAAATGAAAAATGATAAGCGACGGTTTAGAGTTTGCTTTTATAGGCCCAATGATTCATAGGAGTGATAATTTTATCACTAATGTGAATCATATATGATAGTAGTTTTGGGCTTTAAGAAATCATGAAGGTGAAGGTTTTTTTTTTTTTATCAAAGGTGAGAGTTTGGCTTTTGTTCGAAAATTTTATTTTCTTAGAATTGAAGGTTATGTAGGTGATATGTATCACTACCATGAACGGCAGTGTACAACTATTTTGACAAAGATTTTGTTCCTCATTTTGTGCACTTATGGTCAAATAATCATAGTTCAAACAAATGGCAACACTTAATGTATATTTAACTTAAAATGATTAAAATTTAGAATAAATTTAATCACTTTGCTCTTAATTGCAATATGTGTGTATGAGTGAAGTAATTATCATGAAAATGCATCAATAATTCATCATAATCAATTAATTATCATAAGTATCATCAAAATTCATTAAATATAGTTTGAACACATCAATTTGGGTTAGATCATATCTTAGTGGTATCAATCATACCAAGTTCCCTTCTTATGCAGTAGAATACTTCCTTCTCCAAGGGTTTGGTGAATATTTGGCTAATTGATGTTTCGTATCAACGAACTCAAGAGTGATATTCCCTTTGCTAACATGATTCATTATGAAGTGATGTCTAATATCTATGTGCTTAGTCCTCGAATGCAGGATATGAGTTTTAGAGAAATTTATGGCACTAGTATTGTCATATCTAATGGAAATACTATAAAATGAATAATCAAAATCTTTAAGTTAAGTTCTCATCTATAGGAGTTGAGTGCAACAACTAGCTGCTACTACATACTCAATTTCCACAGTTGATAGTGTAACTGATTTTTGTTTCTTTAAACACCATGAAAATAGCATGTTTCCTAGAAATTGACAAGTGTCACTAGTGCTCTTACTATCAATTTTACAACCACCATAATTAGCATCACAATATCAAATTAGATCGAAAGATGAACATTTTAGATACCATAAACTGAAGCTTGGTGTGTCCATAAGATATCTCATAATCCTATTGACTCTGGCCCTATGAGATTCTTCTAGTTTGATTGAAAATGTTTACATATGCATATATTAAACAAAATGTTAGGTCTAGATGCAGTCAAATATAGTATCATGCTTCTATAAAGCATGGAATTAATACCTTTCTTATCAACTTCTAATTTTGTTAAAGTTTGCATCGGTGTAGTTTAAGGTTTGGTGTTGTCCGTCCTAATCTTTTGAGCAACTCCTTAGCATATTTGGCATAGTTGATTATGCTTTCATGCTCAAGTTGCTTGATTTGAACCCCCAAAAAGAAGTTGAGTTATCCCATCATACGCATCTTAAATTCACCTTACATACCTTATAAAATTCCTAATAAAGCAAATCATTAGTAGCACGGAATATGATAATAGATTTGCATAATTAAGATATCTTACTTGTCATGCTTAATGAAAAGTGTTGTGTCAACTTTGTCCTTTGAAAAATCATTTTCTAGCAAAAAGTTGCTTAATCTCTCATACTAAACTCTATGAGCTTATTTCAAACCATATAAAGTTTTAGTTAATTTAAAATAATGGTTTGAAAGTTTTTCATTTTCAAAACTTGGAGGTTGTCCAAGGTAAACTTCTTCTTAACTAAAACCATTTAAAAATGCACTTTTAACATTCATTTGAAAATTTTTAAAATTTTTATAATATGCATAAGCAAGTAACATCCTAATTACTTCTAATCAAGCCATGGAAGCATAATTTTCATTATAATCAATACCTTCATCTTATGAGTAGCTTTGAACAACTAACCTTGTATTGTTCCTTATTATTGTCCCCTTGTATATTTTGATGATACTAAAATTGTGTTTAATTAAGCTAATTTTACTTGAAGAATTTATAAATGCCTTAAGTATGTTGTTTTGTCAGAGAAATGCCATTCATGACCGTAATCTAATGTTTCATGACCATGAACAATTATTTTATGAGAATTTAAAGCTTGCACAAAATTCAAAGATGATTTGAAGCAAAAAGTGTCAAGGATCAGAAGAAAAAATTTTCAACGGTCACTTTGTGTCACGACCGTAACACAAAATTTCACAACTATGACAATTATTTCAAGTTTAGTACAGAAGCAAGATTTCCCACCATGATAGACATTTATAGTCTTGAAAGATGAAGCCATGACCATAATGCTAAGTGCATGATCGTATTGCTATTTTAAAATTCATCCAATAGCAAAATTCCCTATTGTGAATAGTGTTCACTATTATGAAGATGTTGTTTATGCTCGTAACTTAATTTGTCACAATCGTGAACATCTGAAAGCAGTTGGACCAAGGGCTTAACTATCAACCATAACTAGCCTTCACAATCATTAATATGAGTGATTCATGATCGTGAAAAAAGCTGCCACAATTGTGAATATGTCACATTAAGCAGATTTTTGAAAGATTTCTAGTTGTTAAAAATATAGAGGAAGAAGTTTTTACTTGGTTTTTGAGCTCAACAGTCACATTCATATATATATATATATATATATATATATATATATATATATATATATATATATATATATATATATATATATATATATATATGTGAATGTAAAAGATGATTTAAATGGAGTTTAGAAAAGTAATAAATTATGCAAAAGCTTTCAATTTTCTTCTTGCGACTTCATACTTTGTTTTTGGGACACAAACTTTCATTTCCTTGAATGTTCTTCATTTTAAGCTAGAGAGCTTGATTCATTTTCTTTTTTCTAGCTAGTTCTCAAGTCTTATGAGACTTTAAATACATTTTCTATTGTAAACTTAAGAGATAGTTAAGTTAAATCTTGTGAAATCTATTATGAAGGGCGAAATCGCAAATAACTGTAGTTGTAAAGATTTGGGTACAATCCCGTACATCTAATAGAACCTCAAATCAGTTTAATTTAAAAGAACTGGATGTAAGAAAAGCATTTGAGCTTTGAACCATTATAAACTTGGCTGAGTATCCTTTAACTCTATTTTTATTTGTGCTATTTATTTGAAATTGAAAATATTGCATATAAGGTGAAAATTGCGGTAGAATTTTTAATAATCCTATTCACCCCCTCTAGGATTGCCATACTTAGAACAATATTTGGTATAAAAGATTATGCTCTTGCAATTGTTAAAATCTAATGATTTGAAGGGCTAACTATTATTATGGCAGGTTCTTCCAAGACTTTATTCCAATAAGGCCAATGTAGCACTAGGCCACCTTTGTTTTATGGCACAAACTATAGTTAATAGAAATTGAGAATGGGATTACACATTTGATCACAAAGCTATGACTTGCAAGAAGTAGTGGAGAAAGGTCCATTCATTCTAATGAATGCTAACACCAATAAGCCAAAGGATCTATCCACTCACACTAATGAAGATAAGAAAAAGCTTGCTTTAAATGACAAGGCGGTTGATCTTCTATTTTGTGCCTTTGATGAGATGGAATTCAATAGGTTGTCTGTATATGAAACGGCCAAAGAAATTTAAGAGATTTTAAAGATGACACATGAGGGAATAAGTCAAGTCAAGGATACAAAGCTCAACATCCTTCTTTGAAAATTTTTCAATGAAGAAAGAAGAAACCATTGTCAAAATGTGTAAAATATTTATAACTATTGTAAATGACTTAAAGGTGCTAGACAAGACTTTCACTCAAAAGGAGCTCATTATAAAATTATCGAGATCCTTATGAAAAAAATATGATTGAGGAATCAAAGAATCTTGTCTACTTAACACTAAAGAACGTATCACCTACGAGATAAAGAAAAAAAAAAAGGCAAGAGTAAAGAGAAAACAAAAGGAGAGTACTTCAAAGAAGGAAAAGTCAATATCATTGAAGGCTTCTCAAGAAGAAATAAGAGATTCATCAAGTAAAGATGAAGATGATGAAGAGTTAATGCTACTTACAAAAAGATTCAGGAAATTCAACAAGTACCTTTCAAAAGACATGTTCGAGAAGAAGAATTTCAAGAAGGAGAAAAGGGAATCAAAGTGAAGAAAAGAAGAATGAAATTATATGCTATGAGTGCAAGAAACTGGGGCACATTAGACAAGATTGTCCATCATTCAAGAAGAAAAAGGACAAGAAAGAAAGGAAAGTTAGCAAGAGGAATAAGGCATATGCAACTTGAAAGTGATAATTCAAGTGATCAAGACACATCTAATAAGAAAGAAGAAAAGAGGGCTAACCTTTGCTTGATGGCTCAAAAGGATGATCTTGATGATAATGAGGTAACTTTTGAATCGTATGCTTTATTGCATAATGCTTTTGATGAGTTAATAAAAAAAATTTTAATTGTTAATGAAATTTTTTTTAATTGTGACAAAGGAGAATAAATCTTTGAAAAATAATTTATACAAGTTGAAAAATGAGGAGATTTCCTTAAAATGCAATGATATTATAATTGAGAATGAAAAACTCATGACTTAAATTAAAGACTTGAAAAACTCCTTTGAGACTCTAACTTATGAGAATGATAAGATCAAGAAAAAGCTTAGTGACTCCAAGAAACTTTTGAGAAAATTTTCTATTAGAAGTAATACTCTTTGTTGATATAATTTCATCACAAAGAGGAGTATTTGATAAAGCTAGTTTGGGCTATAAGGTTGAACATAATGAAAAGAGACACCATAGTTTCTTTCAAAGAAATGATTTCAACCAAAAATCTTAGTTAAATGTGGTTATTGCAAGTATCGTGGACATGTTTTTAGCAAATGTCCTATTTTGGGATATTATTTACTATTAGAAAAGTTTGAATTCCTAAGAAATCAAAACCAATTCTTAAGATTGTGTGGGTTCTTAAGGATACTAACATGAGTGGACCTAAAATAATATGGGCACCCGAAAACAAATAAATTGATGTTATGTTGTAGGCTTTTTGCAAGTCAAATAAGAACAAATAGGTACTTGATAGTAGTTGTTCCAAGCACATAACTAGAGAAAAGGAGCGATTTATCAAGCTTGAAGCCAAGAGAAAGGGAAATGTGAGTTTTGTGACAACTCCAAAAGCAAGATATTTGGTATTGTCTCAATTGGTAATGATGATCTCTCTATTTCTGAAATTTTATTTGTTGATAACTTGTATCATAATTTGCTTAGTGATAGAGGATATATAGTTATATTTAAATTTGTTGCATGAGGTAGTAGACATCAAAACTAATAAGATTGCATTTGTTGGTTATCATTAAGGAAATGTGTATATGGTGGACCTAAATAACCATAAAAGTAAAGATCTTTGCTTATTTTCTTCACAAGCTGAAGATTGATCCTTGTGGTATAAAAGATTAGGCCATGCTAGTGTAGAAGTAATATCAAACTTTTAAGAAAAGATTTAGTTAATGGTTTGACAAAACTTGTTTTCTAGACATTCTTTTTAGCCTAAAAATATTGTTTCAACTTCTAGACCATTACAAGTACTTCATATGGATTCATTTGGTCTAACAATAACATCGAACCTTAGTGGTAAACATTATTATCTTGTTATTGTTGATGACTACTCTAGATTTATATGTGTTTTATTTCTTGCACATAACAATGATGCTTTTGATGCATTCATCCCTCTTGCAAAGGTTTTATAAACTCAAAAGAGTTATACCATTTCATACATTAGAACTGATCATGAAAAAGAATTTGAAAATTCATATTTTGAAAATTATTGCAAAGAACATGGCTTTGAGCATAATTTTTTTGCACCTAGGACTCCTTAACAAAATGGTGTTGTTAAGAGAAAAAATAGATCATTAGTAGAATAGTTAGGACCATGTTTTGTGAAAATGATTTACCAAAATACTTTTGGCCGAACAAATCAAAATCATGCTACATCATAAATAGTGCCATTATTAGGCCAATACTTAAGAAAACCCCATATGAATTATGAAAGGGTAAAAAGCCTAATATTTCATGTTTTCATCCATTTGGTTGTAAGTGCTTTGTTCTTAATAATGGTAAGGATAACCTAGGAAAATTTGATGCAAAATCTAATGAAGGCATTTTTCTTAGTTACTCAAACCATTCTAAGGCTTATAGGATCTTTAACAAAAGGACACTTTTAGTTGAAGAATATATTCATGCTATTTTTAATGAGTTTCCTTCAAAGTGTGTAGGTAGGGATAATCATCAGGATGCCATTGTAGATATGATGGAGGATTTAACATTAAAAGAGTCACAAATACAAGACACTCAAATGTACATGGACAAAAATGATGCAAGCATGGATGAGTTTGATGTGCCTACTCAACAAGAAGATGAAACTCCACATCTAAGGATGAAAAATGAGGTGAAGGATACTTAATCATTGGAGACCCCAACCAAGGTATAAGAACAAGATTAAGAGTCCACAACACTTATGAGTATGTGATATTTCTATCACAAGTGGAGCCAAAGAATAATTCAAGATGTTGTGATATTTCTATCACAAGCGAAGCCACAGAACAATTCAAGACGATCAATAGGTGTTGGCTATACAAGAAGAACTCAATTAATTTGATAGAAGCCAAGTATGGACCATGGTTCTAAGACTAAAAGATCATCTAGTGATTAGCATAAAATAGGTATCTCGCAACAAATTGGATGAATACAAAATTGTGGTGAGGAACAAAGCAAGGTTAGTTGCTTTAGGTTATTCTCAAGAGGATTGTATTGATTATGATGAAACTTATGCTCTTGTAGTTAGATTAGAAGCAATTATGATGTTACTTGCTTATGCTTCCTTAAATTTCAAAAATTTTCAAATGGATGTTAAAAGTTTTTTTTTAAATAGCTTTATTTAAAAAGAAGTTTATGTTGAAAAACCTCTAGGTTTTGAAAATGAAAAATTTTCAAGCCTTGTTTTTAAATTAAATAAAACTTTATATGGTTTAAAACAAGCTCCTAAAGCTTGGTAAGGGAGATTGAGCAATTTTTTGTTAGAAAATGGTTTCTTAAAAGACAGTTGACAATATTTTTCATTAAGCATGATAAGCAAGATAAACTAATTGATCCATTGGCTATTAATATTATTGGTACATTCTTTGGTGTTCTTTTTAGTCCATTGGCTAAAGCATGAGGTTTGTTCATGTTATTGTAATATGTATCTTAGTTCTAGGTAGAGTTTTTTCATCATTTTAGGCTCCTTAGTTAATTTAGTTTTTTTCTTATCTACAAAATATTAATAAAATGATCAGCTTATTAAAAAAAAAAAGATATTCTAATGGTTCAAATCTATATTGATGATATTATATTTGGTATAACTAATGATTTGCTTTATAAGGAATATTTTAAATCTATGCAAAGTGAATTTGAGATAAGCATGATGGGAGAGCTTAACTTCTTATTAGGGATTCAAATTAAACAACTTGAGTATGGAACCTTGATCAACCAAGCAAAATACATTAAGGAGTTGCTCAAGAGATTTGGAATGGACAGCACCAATCCTTAAGCCACACCAATGGGAACTTCAACTAAGTTTGAAGTTGAGAAAGGAAAATTTGTTGATTCTAAGCTCTATAAAAGCATGATAGCTTCAATTTTATATCTCATGGCATCTAGGCTAGATATATTATTCAGTGTATGCATGTTTTCAATCCAACCCCAAAGCATGTCATTTGGTTGGAGTCAAGACAATCACAAGATATCTTGTAGACAAACCAAACTTAGGTTTGGGGTATCTAATTCATCTTTTGATCTAATTGGATATTTTGATGTTGATTATGGTGGTTGTAAAATTGATAAAAAGATAGGCAACATGCTAGTTTCATGGTTTTTAAAAAAATAAAATTTAGTTGGATTATTAATCACAGAAGTTGAATATGTAGCAGTGCTAGTTACTGCACTCAACTTCTATGGATGAGAACTCAACTTGAAGATTATGTTTTTTCCTTTCATAACATTCCCATTAGATGTGATAATACTAGTAATATAAATTTATCTAAAAAATCCCATCCAACACTCTAAAACCAAGTGTATAGACGTTAGATATCATTTTCTTAGAGATCATGCCAGAAAAAGACATATTACACTTGAATTTGTTGATACCAAGCATCAATTGGCTGATATCTTCGCCAAGCCATTGGAAAATGAAGCTTTTTATTTCATAGGAAGGGAACTTAGTATGATTGATACCATTAAAGTATGATCTACCCAAAACCTTTGTTATTATTGATTTTTAATTGTGAATAATGATATTTTAATGGTTACTTGATGAAATAAATATTTTATGTGAAATATGTGATTGATGTGAAGTTTATGCTCATTTTGTCAAATTGAGACCTAAATCATGTATTTCATATTGAAATAATGTCATTTAAATTAAATTTATAATGATTAGTGCCAATTTGAATGAATTACAATCACATAAACATGATTGCATTAAGTGAGCATCAAATATCCAGTCATTTTACTGATATCTGTCAAAACATTTTATTACCCCATTTACACATTCTTTCATGACCATGAATTATCCCTTCATGATGGTAAAATATCCTTCCTACAATGACTAAAAGAAAGACTCAGACAGTAGCAAAATTTACAACCATGATGTTGCGCATCATGACCGTGAATAATCGGACCATATAAATCTTGCATCAGACTTGTCATTTAATTCAAACACCCCTAACACCAGTAACACATTTCACGCTCCAAACTCTCGCAAATTTTCTTTGATTTCCTTCAAAAATTCATCCTTAAATCAATTGAAACTTGATTTTCATCCTTATTTTCATCATCTAAGATGCCTATAACTAAAATGATTACAAGGAAGAAGAAGGTTTGGGCAAGAAGTTGAAATTTCAAAGGCCTCTTAAGCTCAAACAGGTATGTATAGTCTAAAATTCATTACTCCTTATCTTAATGCTCGGTTTGATATTCTTCATTGTATAGGAAAATTAATGGGTCGTGGAGATATTGACTTTGATGACCTGATGGATACACAATGTTTTGCCAACCTTGTGTATGAATTTTTCACCAACTTCTTTGTTGAGCACAATAAGAATATGAGATTCAATTGAAAAGGCAAAATAAAAAGCTTATTGTGAAAGAATTAGGAGAAATGTTTCAGATAAAATCCATTGGGTTTGCTCATATCCCTGAAATTAGATTGCTCATCATTATTAGGAGAAATTGACTAGGAAAAAGAGGTTTGATCCTAAGATTAGCAAGTCCAGCAAACTAAAGAGCATTCCCCTTAAAGTTTTTTCAAAGGTTCCTTTCATATTCATTATTTGCTAGAGGTAATAGCAATGAAACCATATCCAAAAAGGAATTATCTATAATGTGATGTGTGGAAAACGGAAAAGATTTTGACTGTGCTCGATGTTTAACTAAATCTTTTAAAGACATGGCTACTAAAATGAAGGGTAGGTTACTTCTCGGAATGTATGTGACTACTATTGTTGATCATTTTGAGCTTCTACTTGAGGATGATAAAAAATATGAGATTAAATACCAACCTCAAGATGCCTTAGAGATAGAGTGCTTTAAGGATATGAAGATTCCTAGAACAGATCCCAATACTAAAAAATGGGTGGTCATTCCTACTCATGAGGTAGAAAGGAAGAATAGAATGAGGGAGAAGAGGGACAAGTAGGGGAAAAAGAAAAGGATACAAAAATTGCAAAAATGTTTAGTAAAGGGGTGCCTCCTAAACACATCATCTAATGCTGTTACTATTACTCCTTCATCTTCTTTGGATACTTTTATATTGGAATGTCTTATGAAGTGATGGAATTGAATGAAAAGAAAGTAGATGAATGGCAAGCTTTAATAAATAGACGCACGGACACTTTTGAGGAAAACCAAAAGGAGTTGACAAAATTGGTTCGCCAACTTTGAGATGCCCTTTCCCTTGGTGTTCACCCCTTTAAGCTATTTTCTACCACTTTAGCCCCACTTGGCTCTTCCATCCCACATGTTGATCCTTAATTGCTCATTTTATATTTATCATGTTTTGTTAGTTTCATTGTATTTTGTCACTTTCACTTGGCACATTTCAACTTTTTATTATCTTTTACTATTATATATAAATGTTGAATATTTTACTATTAATGTGGATACTCTCGTTATATTAGTAGTTTGTTGATTATTTGTACCTTTACTTGTTGATTCTACTTCTCTTTTTGATTATGTCAAAAAGGGAAAGAGAATATGAGTTATACATTATATTTTTTTAGAATATATGTTGAGCTTGATATGTTTTTATATGAGTTAAGCTTGACGTGTTTTATATATGAGTTTTATTTGATGATTTTTGTGAAAAAGAAAAATGCATACATTAAAGGGAGTTATGTTAAGGGGGAGTAAATTATTTGATCTTATACTTTCTTTTAACTTGTCAAATTTTAGCTTCTTTTTTTTTTTTTTTTTTTTTTTTTTTTTTTTTTTTGTGATGGAACTTTGTTTAATTAAGCTTACAATTGTTTGCTTAATTGAACATAATTTTGTCATCATCAAAAAGGGAAAAAATTTTATCCCCTTGTATGCTTTGATGATACCAAAACTTTATGTAACTAAGTTAATTTTATTTAAAGAATTAAGAAGTACCTTGAGTATGTTGTTTTGCCCAAAAAATGCCATTCACGACTCTTACTTGATGTTTCAAGAATGTGAGCAATCACTTTACAAAAAGTCAAAGCTTGCCCAAAATTCAAAGATGATTTAAAGCAAAAAATGTTAAGGATTAGAAAGAAAAGGCTTCAACGGTCACTTTGTATCATGACCATAACACAAAATTTCATAACCGTGATAATTATTCCAAGTTTGGTAAAAGCAAAACTTCCCAACGTGAAAGGCATTAATGATATTGAAAGATGAAGTGATGACCATAATGCTAAGTATCACAACTGTGACTATTATTTTAAAATTCATCTAATAGCGAAATTCCTCATGCTGAAGAGTGTTCATGATCCTGAAAAATACAGTTCACGCTCATAACTTAATTTGTCACAATTGTGAACATTTGAAAGCAATTGAACTAAGGGCTTAACTCTCAACTATAATTAGCCTTCACAAGCGTAAATATGAGTGATTCACGACCATGAAAGAAGCTATCATAACTGTGAACATGTCACATCAAGCAGGTTTGTAGAAGATTTCTAGTCATTGGAAACATGGAGGGAGAATTTTTTTACTTGGTTTTTGAGCCCAACAGTCACATTTATTACTCTTATATATATCATATGATTCAAATGGAGTCGAGAACTCTTGCTAAATGAAAATTAAGTAATATATTGTGCTAAAGCTTTCAATTTTCTTCTTACTACTTCATATTCTGTTTTTGGAACACTTGTGCCACATTTTCAATTCCTTAAGTGTTCATTGTAAGCTAGAAAACGTAATTCACATTGTTTTGTTCTAGCTAGTTCTCAAGTCTTATGAGACTTTAAACACATTATCTATTGTAAACTTGAGAGATAGTTGGTGAAATCCCATGAAATCAATTGTAAAGGGTGAAATCCTATATGACTACGGTTGTAAAGATTTGGGTGCAATCCGATATATCTACTGGAACCTAAAATGGTTTGATTTGAGAGAAGTGGATGTAAGAGTGGTGTTTGAGCTCATAACTATTATAAACTTGGCTGAGCATTCTCTAACTCTATTTTTTTTTTTATTTGTGTTATTCATTTAAAATTGTAAATATTGCATATAGGGCAAAAATTGTATTAGAATTTTTAATAAACCTATTTAGCCCCCTCTCTACGATTGCCATACTTGGGACAACACTTACCATTATTCCGGATTTATTCAATTTGTTAAGAGATACCCATTTTGTGCTAATCACCGGATTTCGTTTAATCTTGGAACCATTATTCACACTTGACTTCACTCAAATTGATTGAACTCATTTTGCATTGCCAACACCTATTGATCATCTTAAATTGCTTTATTGATATTCTTTGGCTCGACTTGTGATAAAAAAGCAACATACTCACAAGTGTTGTGGACTCTTGACCTTGTCCTTACACCTTGATTGAGGTCTCGAATAATTTATTCATGTATAACTTGATTATTTACAAAATTATATAATATTTTAAGGGATACAATTAACATAAACATAAGATGAGAATAAAGGATAAAAATTTAATTCATATTAATAAAATAAATATAGATTTAATATAATATATCAAAGTTAGTATATGATATTAAATTATCAACTGAATGTACTAAGATTCCTTTAGATTATATAAGAAATTATATTTTTCGTACATTATTTAATTAAATATTAAGTAAAAGTATTGATATCCTAATTATAAAACAAGGAAAAATCCGTTTTAAGACCCTTAAGTTATTTTGTTTTGTGGAATAAGTTCTTAATTTTTTTTTTCCATATTAAGTCCTCAAACACTTTCTTTTTATTTATTTTACATTTAGAATTTTTTAATATTATAAATATAATTAATGAGAAATTTTGTAATGTCAATTTAAAAAGGTTAAAAAAATTCATACTAATTTTTCATTTTCAAAATTGTTGAAATTATATGTAAAAAAAAAAAAAAAAAAAAAACTCAGCCGTACATCCCTAAAACTTTTAAGTTTTATACAGTAAACATTATAATTTTTAAAAGTAATATAATATTTTAATAATTTATACAGGAAGTGATTAAATACACTCCTTATTTTTTCACATATTAAAGGTATGTTTGATTTATCAGTAACAGTCACCTATAAACAGTCGGTGAATGATAAGTAGTTAGCAGTCAACTATAAGTGTTTACTATTAGTTATTGAAATTGACTGTAAATATTTAATAATTCAGAATTGACAGTTAAAATTATAATAAGATTCATTTAGATTATATAAGAAATTATATTTTTCGTACATTATTTAATTAAATATTAAGTAAAAGTATTGATATCCTAATTACAAAACAAGGAAAAATCCATTTTAAGACCCTTAAGTTATTTTGTTTTGTCGAATAAGTTCTTTTTTTTTTTTTTTTCCATATTGAGTCCTCAAACACTTTCTTTTTATTTGTTTTACATTTAGAATTTTTTAATATTATAAATATAATTAATGAGAAATTTTGTAATGTCAATTTAAAAAGGTTAAAAAAATTCATGCTAATTTTTCATTTTAAAAATTATTGAAATTATATGTAAAAAAAAAAAACTCAGTTGTACATCCCTAAAACTTTTAAGTTTTGTGCAGTAAACATTATAATTTTTAAAAGTAATATAATATTTTAATAATTTATACAGGAAGTGGTTAAATACACTCCTTATTTTTTTACTTATTAAAGATATGTTTGATTTAACATGGACAGTCACCTATAAACAGTCGGTGAACGATAAGTAGCTAGCAGTCAACTATAAGTGCTTACTATTAGTTATTGAAATTGATTGTAAATGTTTGATAGACAGTTAAAATTATAATAAGATTCTTTTAGATTATATAAGAAATTATATTTTTCGTACATTATTTAATTAAATATTAAGTAAAAGTATTGATATCCTAATTATAAAACAAGGAAAAATCCATTTTAAGACCCTTAAGTTATTTTGTTTTGTCGAATAAGTTCTTAATTTTTTTTTTCCATATTAAGTCCTCAAACACTTTCTTTTTATTTATTTTACATTTATAATTTTTTAATATTATAAATATAATTAATGAGAAATTTTGTAATGTCAATTTAGAAAGGTTAAAAAAATTCATACTAATTTTTCATTTTAAAAATTATTGAAATTATATGTAAAAAAAAAAAAAAACTCAGTTGTACATCCCTAAAACTTTTAAGTTTTGTGCAGTAAACATTTAAAAGTAATATAATATTTTAATAATTTATACATAGAGTGATTAAATACAGTCCTTATTTTTTCACATATTAAAAATATATTTGATTTAGCAGTGACAGTCACTTGTAAGTAGTTGGTGAATGATAAGTAGCTAGCAGTCAACTATAAGTGTCTACTATTAGTCGTTGAAATTGATTGTAAATGTTTGATTATTCAATATTGACAGTTAAAATTATAATTAATTATAAAATGAAGAATAAGAATAATATTTTATATATTATATATCATTGTTTTTACTTGTATATAATTAACATTTTTAGTAACATATATCAAATATATAATAAAAATAACTATACATGTTTTTTTATTTTTTAAATAAATTTTAAATTATTTTATATATATAATTATAAGAAAAAAATAATAGCTATATATGTGTATTTGTACGATAAAACCATTAACTTAATATTTAAATTGTTATTTTTAACCATGTGAACATACATATTATATATAAAAATTTTAAACATAAAATTTATTGTATATATAAATTAATTATTAATTAATATTTTTGTAATTATTAATCCAAAAGTTATAAATTCTAGCTTTAGAATCAAAAGCAAGCTTTTAGTTATAAAATTTAAAGCTGGCGGTTGAGAACTGAATCGCGTGCTAGCTTTTGGTTTTGATTTATTAAACACCCATTTCAGCGGCTGGATATCCTATCGCTGAACACTTTTTTTTTTTTTTTAAAGCTAAACCAAAGGGCAATAAATAATTATTTTACTAATATAATTTTAAAAGTTACAATATTATTAATTATTATTAGTTAAATTTTGTTTAAAAATATATATTTTTTATTTTGTTAGTATAAAAATTTAATATTTACATTATTACAATAAAATTTACAAAATATTTAATAAATATGAAATTATATAATTAAAAAATTTTAAAATTATAGTTCTAAAATACACTATTAATATCACAATATGATGAAAACGAAAGATATATATACACATACAAATAAACTACTAAATTTGAAAATAAAGTTAAGAGAAGAAAATATTTATTATAAATTAAAAATAATAAAAAAAAAAAAAAGTATAAAACAAGATGAGAGTCTTGCATGTGGTGTATGGATACATAGGTGAGAAAGATAAGGTGGAATGAATTTTTATTTTTTTTTTGTTGGTCATAAATATTGTCAAATGATTTTATTGTTAATAGAGATTATTTTTTTTTTCCAAGAGAGTTCAAGTGTGTACTCCAATACTTTATTCATAGATATTCGTTTTAAGAATTAAATTCTAATCAATATAAAAATGAACAGATTCTTTTATCAATAAAATTAACTTTCAAGATTAAGGCAAAATATATTTAATCATTCCTTCAATCTATATATTGTCATTATATAAATTTTTTTATCAATTTTATTTTTACTGAGTAAAAAGCTTTAAGTATAAAAATTTAATTCAAGGGCTCAATAAATAGATACATCAACCTAAAGTTTACGAATTTAAGCAACGGAAGACACTGCTCTGTAGATAGCCCTTTCCGTTTGGCCGATCAGCTCCGTATAATTTGACTCCCAAATAATTTTGATAGCGGCTTTACTAAAAAATAGTTCTAAATAATTTATTGTTTTATCGCTCGACTATGGACGTGAGATTTTCAACCACTTTGCTATGATATAACTTGGCATCTCAAACTCATAGCTGTCTCGAAGTAGATTTTTACACCATTTATTCATAATTTTTTTAAGTTAAAAATTGAGAAATTCAAAAGATAAAATAAATATAAAAGTAAAATATCTTCTTATGATATTAATTTTCATTAATTACGTCTCATACTTTTTTTTTTTTAATTTTAATTTACATAAATATCAAGTAGATTAAGACTTTTATTAAGATTTATGGTCAATGCGAATCCGACGTGCAGATTAAAAATCGATTTCCCAAATAATTTCTGTTTGTTATATCTTTGTTTTTGAAAGGAAAAGTCAGCGGAAGTAGATTTTTAGTGGCGAAGTGGCATAACCACAAGCGCCAAGATCGACAATACGTGGTGGCTGCACCACAAAACTGGGGTGTTTTCGTTTTCATAATCCAAAGTCAGTTGACTAACAGTTCTCCTTCCCTGAACTTTGCCCTTCGCAAATCACAATCTCCTTTCGATTTTTAGTTTCTGATTACAAAACTCTTATCTTTCACCTCTTTTCTTTACTGGGTCATCTTCGTTTTGGTGCTTTTCTATTTTGAGGTTGCTTCTTGTTGTCTTTTCTACTTGATCATTTCAGGTTCTCTTACTGATTCTTGATTTTCTGTTGTCAACTTTGGTCTTTTTATATTTAAATCTTATGTCCCTCTAGTTCTAATTTGTTTCTTGCTCATTCTTTATTTTGTGTATTATTCTTCTTTTAGTAATTGTTATTATTATTATTATTATTTTGGGTAATTAATTTGGATACTGTTCTTCTCTGCTTATTTATTTTCTTTTAAATAGAGAGAATGGTGGTTTTTTTTATATCTTCTTGCACCCAAATAAACCTCACTGTGGAAAGCTGTGGGTCTTTGTCATCAACAATCATGAGATTTAGAATTCTGTTATTTTGTAACTTGGATGATTTGGGTGCTTAAAAATCTCTTCTTTGAGGCATTTCATCTGTATGTGATTCTGCATTAGATTAGAGAAGATCAATATGGTTGGTTAGGTTTCAAAGTTTGGAATATGAATATGATAGCAGACATTGTTTTGCTTCATCTTAGGATGGATCTGCACTTTAATGGAATCAATAATTTATGTTTATTTAATGTGGAAAGGGATAATTAAATACCAACAGCCTCAACCTCATGGAACTGATTTTGATATGTTAAAAAGGATTGTTATAGTGCACAAGACTTTCCGCCTTGCAAATTCTAGTCTTGTTAGATGCATAGCGAGTAGGTTGTTTCTGTGATTTCACTCATTTGAATCTGTGGTCTCAAATTCAGATTGGAGCACTCTAAATTTTAATATACCTGAAGAAAGGGTTTTGACTAAGTTTGAAGTTTAAATTTATCATATTCCATATGGAGTCAACTATTTTCTGCTCCAGATGATAAAAATATGATTTCTATCTCCCAACTTGGTGTTAACTGCTGCACGAACCTAAAATTGATAGTTGCATGAATCATAATGTAAAATTATTTTATGAATATTTGTAAGATATTGTTGTATCTGGTATGATTTCAGGGCTTCTAAACCAGTATTCAATTGGCCAAGGATTTCACCATTGAAATGCCCTTTACTAAATGCAGCAATCAAATAATTATTTAATTTACAGTTTAAGCTGTCTTTATAGACTATCATAACTCCTACAGAAGCATCCTTTGGGCCAAGCCATGAAAAACCTTGGGAAAAGGATTAAAACTTAAAGGCAATAATTCACAGAAGTGGATTGACATGCAGTATCATATGAAGCTTAATTTCAAACTGGACCAATGGTTGTTTTTACTCATAAAATTCTGGAGTTTTTGTAAGAGTTTTACTGTGTTCCTGTGTTATTCAGTTGTTTCTTCAATGCTTCATGGTTTTCTAATTTATTGTTTTGTGCTAGCTTGAATATTTTCTAACATCTTCATTTGATTCTTGGCCAGGCACATACTGAACCAGTATCCTGCATCCCATTTTGTCTTACTGACAATGGGAGGTGTAGTTGGAAAGGATGATTCACCTAGACAGTGGATACCAGAAACAAAGCTCGAGGCAAAAATGGCTGAAGCCATGCGGAGGAGGGAAGCTGAAGGATGTCACATAAAATCATTCAACCGCATAATCTTGAAATTTCCAAAAATTGATGAGAGTTTAAGAAAATGTAAAGATATCTTTGTGCAATTTGGTAGGAATTTCTGCTTCTTCCAATGATTATAATTCATTTAGTTTAAACTTAAATATCTTAAGGCTCTTGCTTGATGCAATATGGAACTTAACCATCAGCATCTTCCTTATAGTTCGATATATTGATGTGCACAACAGATTGCTGGAGCTATAAAGAATCGTAAATTTTTGTCAGTTACCTGCCCTTGAAAGATTTTGGAGCAAGTGACTAGGCTTTGTAGGTCTACAGCAAAATACCTCTACAAAAAACTTTACTTCATAGCATAAATTTATGACTTACGAACATTTTTAGTATCAAAATACAAATCCTCTTCATTCTGTGACACACACATATATGTTGTTGCATTCAAGGACACACCTTCTCTTTATAATTATTTGCAAGAGTTGAGCATCCATTTTATGTTTTTGTAGATGAGGATTCCAATGGTACAATCGATCATGAAGAGCTGAGAAAATGTTTCCATACGCTGGAACTTTCTTTTACAGAGGAGGAAATTGATGATCTCTTTGAGGCATGTGATATTAATGAAGATATGGGGATGAAATTCAATGAATTCATTGTTCTTCTCTGTCTCGTGTATCTTCTCAAGGATGATCCTGCTGCTGTTCATGCTGTATCCAATCTAAGCTATCTTTCATTGCTGTTACCTGATATTTCACACATTTTTAAGCTATAATTGGCAGGTTTTGATAAATAACTTTTCTGATTGAAGGCGGCATGTTTATTAATCAATACCAAAGGTTCTTAATTATGTTTGCCTTTTCCAGCAGAAGTTCTGTCTTGATTTAATCGTGTTGTCCTTTCAATGATAGTTTTCTCCATTTTCCACAACCAGACATTAGGTTTCTTTTATCTTTTTTTCTTCCTTCTTTTTTTTTTTTTTTTAAAATGTATAATTAATACATGTAGCAAACTCATAATTCTATTGAACCTAGGAAGCATTGCAAAGTTTATTTCCTTGAATGTTCTTTTGTCTAGCCTCATTCTGTAGCCATTGCATTTATACTGAGAAGTGAATGACTTCTGGTCTTGGTGCATTTCTCAAAAGATGAGTGTATTTGATATAAACATATATAAAATCCAAATTGAGGAATCATAAAGAATTCTTGCTTTACATGGGCATATTCTGCCTATCCCCCCATATGTGGATGATATCTATAAATTTCTTGATGCATGGACGTTTCTGGATATTGGCCAAAGAACTTAGATATGCTGTTGGTGGGAGATGGTTTGAGATGCCATGTATATGAGCTATTTAAAAGGCGCAGATACAAGGGGTCATTTTGCCATTTTTGTTTCCTAATTAATATCAGTGAGTAAATATATATTAGTCTTCCATGACAATACTAGAAATCACGGATGGGAATGCCAAATTTGGAGGCCACGTTTGAAACATTGGTTGATGCATTTGTGTTCTTGGACAAGAACAAGGATGGTTATGTCAGCAAGAGTGAGATGGTTCAAGCAATAAATGAATCAGGGGAGCGTTCGTCCGGACGAATAGCAATGAAAAGATTTGGTTATTTCCTCTCTCTCTCTCTCTCTCTCTCTCTCTCTCTATGTGTGTGTGTGTGTGTGTGTGTGTGTGTTACTCCTATTTATGTGCATGATATGATATATCAGATGCCAAGACAATACGTTTTCCTGTTTGCAAGAAAGAAAATTTCCTTTTGTCTGTGTTGCCTTTACAATAAGCCGTTTAGGCCAAACTGCATATATTTTCACAATGGATATTGGATATTTTGTGAGTATTGATTTGGACGGTATTCACATTTCCATTTAACTTAATTAGCAACTTAGTGTATTGTATCTTTCTAATTAGCATTTCCATTGACCCATCTTTGTCTTCTCTGTTGGATTCTAGTGAGCAATCTCTGAATCCAGTCCAATATAAGGATTAGGTGATCATCTAGGATATTCAGAAGCTATAAATCTGGATTCTACAAGGATTACTTATTTCTGCTTCAGTGTCTGAGTTGTAATAATTGTCTAAAATATCAGCACTTTTAATGAAATGACTAAATCTTATCACATCAACATTGCAGAAGAGATGGACTGGGACAAAAATGGAATGGTGAACTTCAAGGAATTTTTGTTTGCTTTCACGCGTTGGGTTGGAATTGACGACATTGAGGACGAGGAAGACGGTGAAGAGAAGGTCTGAATCTAGCTATCTACTAATGAATCAGGAACTGGAAGTTGAAAGTCAGTCCATATAATCAGTTTCGTATACGAGGTTCTATTTGCTTTTTCTAATAATGATGCAGTTGAAATTGAATGTGGAGTAATTCTCCATTCCTCGTTGAATTTGTAATGTAAATAGTTTCATGAATAGAACTCAATATGATTCTAATAATGTGCCATTATACCTGCGTATCAACCGCTGCGTACTTTGTAAAAAAATAAGTTCAGAAAGCTGCATTTGTTTATCAATACAGGAAACATTGCCAAATTTTATCATTTGGCACAACCCTGCATTGGATTTACTGTTATTTTTGTCAGTGTAATTTAACGAAATTAGAAGGAAACATGGATGATGTTGCTGACAGTTGCAAGATTCATGGTTTTGTTGCTGAATGTTGTGTGTGTTATCCTTTAACCATTCATAAGCAACAAGCAGAGAGAGGGACTCAAAAAAAGGAACTTCATCAATCTGGAAGCGAAACAGCAAGTTCTGACTGATGATGGGCTACCAGAAATCTGTAACTATTTGGCATTGTTGCTTGAGTTGCTGCAGAGAAAAAAACTGTTGAAAACATTGATTAGAGTTAGTAAAATTTATTTAGAAAATTGTTTCTTATGTTTTAATCGTAAAAGTTTGATAACAGTATCTTAAAACATCTAAAATGGGGTTATATTCTCTTGATCTTGGAGTATATAAACTAGATTTAGGATCAAATCGAGTTAGATAAAAAACCGACCAGTGAATACTCCTAGTTATGAACTTATGACAGAAAATCTCCCATTATTGTGATGTAGGTGGAGATGGAGGATAAAGAGCAAACAGAAATAGAGAGAAAGAGAAAAAAAGAAATATATTTGATATTTATATATATTTTTAGAATAATATTTATATATTTTCATTTTTTATAACATAAAAATTAAAATAATTTCCAATAACAATATGCATAAAGCACGAATTAACAACTAGGTGTTATATTTTAAGTTCTTATCATAATTATATAAAATATAAACTACACATAATAGAATAATTAATGTATGATATGTTTATAATTAATATTCATTTTAATTGAATACAAAATTAAAATTGGAAATTACTTTTTTTTACATGATTTTCACATTTTAAATATTTCGAATATTTTTTTACTTTTAAAGAAATATATTAACTAATTAATAATATCTTGATAAAATAATTGTATTTTTTTTTCTAAGTATACACCTTGTATACTTTATCATATATAAGCCATATACATAGTCTTTAGCACCGTGTTAGGTAGGGGTGATAGAAACTGATTCAAACCAAATTTTTGAATTGGACCAAATCGAAATCCGTGTTTTGTTCAATTATTTTGGTAATATGGGGTGGTTCAGTACTGGAGATAAGGGAAATTTGAAGTTTGATTTTTGGTGCAATTCAGGTGAATTTGAACTTGAACTAACTGAAATTCTGAATTAATAAAACGATGTCGTTTTGCAAGCTTATAATACTATGTCATTTTCACCTGATATATAAACATACTATTAACCCTCTAACTCTAAACCTACCTTAGTTTTCAGTCGCCTCCGATTTCTCTTTTTAGTCATTTTCTCTCAAATTGTCTTACTTTTCTTTCAACTGTTGAACCCTAACCCTAGATCGATTTTGTTTCCTTTCTCTTCTCTTGGCATCTGGTCTATCTCAACACCACCTTCCTTTATCTTGTTCTTGTATATTATAATCTCAACGGATAAACCACTTTTATTTCCTTTCTCTTCTCCGCCTCTGGTCTATTTTGGACTCAAATGACACCATCGTCATTCATCTTTTTTAGTATTACTACTATTTACCTTTGTTATCCTGAGATCTAACTCTTTGTTGCGTCTTAATGCTGAACCTTAACCCTAACCGTAAATCCATTTTATTTCTTTTCTCTTCTCTATCTCTGGTCTATCTCAGACCATAAAATGACGCCACTTTCTTTCATCTTGTATAGCATTACCAAGATTTATCTTTTTAACTCTATTTACCTAAGATATAATTGTGGTTGGTAACTCCATAATCCTTAGATTTGTGTATAACTGCCCATTTTATTGATGATGATTGGAAGTTGCAAAAAAAAATTATTTCATTCATTTCTATGTTGACTCATCATGGTGAATATATTAGTAAGGCAATTGAAACTTACTTGCTTGATTAGGGCGTTAATAGTATATTCACTATTACAGTAGATAATACATGTTCCAACAATTCTATTGTTGCTTTTTTGAAGAAAAAAAATGTTAAATCAAGGTACTTTTATGTCCTAATGTAAGTTAAGTTTTTACACATGAGGTGCATTGCCCATGTTCTGAATTTGGTTGTTATAGATGGGTTAAAAGAGGTTAACCCACCTGTAAAAAAAGTAAAAGACTCTATTAAGCATGTTAGAAACTCTCCTGCTAGGTTGAGGAAGTTTAAGAAAATTTGTGAATTGCTTGATATTACTTGCAAATCCTTATTGTGTCTTAATGTACCAACCAAGTGGAATTCCACTTATTTGATGCTTAAAATAGTATTTGAGTTTGAGAAGGCATTTGAAAAGTTTGATGAACAAGAGTCTAGTTTTAGTTCTGATTTGAGGGTTGAGAATTTGCTTTATTTTATGGATTGGTCATGTTCTAGAAAAATTACTAAGGGTTTAGAATATTTTTTATAATATAATATTGAAAATTTCTAGTATATGTCATTTTAAATACTTTTTTCTCTAAAATTTCTGAATTACATTTCATGCTAAAAGAAATGTGTGTGCTATTGAAAACCTTGAACTTGTTGTTTTGGGTCAAAACATGAAAGTTAAATATGATAATATTTGGTGGATACAAGGGAAAAAATTGCATACACGAAGTATTCCTTTAGATAGATGTATGGTCCTTATTTGGGTGGGCACATGTTTACAAGTGTCATGCATGAACTCTATATGCTCTTTAATGAGTATGAAAGCATATACTTATCACAACCTTCCCCTCAATCAGATTCACAAAGTACACCTACCAATTCCCAAAACCAATATGATTCATCTTTTCAATCAAAGAAATCAATGTCTATTTTAAAGTCTAAATTTAGGCAGCACAAAATGAAAATGGGCGTTAATGGGAGCAAACAAAATGAACTTGATAATTATCTTGGTGTGTCATTTTAGAGGATGAGGATAATATGGATTTATTAAAATGGTGAAAGTTGAATTCATAAAAGTTCCTTGTTGTCTCTAGATTGGCCAAGTATATTTTAATTGTATCTCTTTCCACAACTATTTCAAGCAATGTTTTTAGCACTGGTGGTAGAGTTCCTGATTATTTTAGGAGTTTATTAACTCCAAAGATTGTAGAAATTTTGATTTGTGCCTAGGATTAGATTAGGCAGTCTAATAAGCCAATCATAATTGAGGAGTCTTTTGAAAAACTTGAAAATTGAAAAAAAGATGCTAATTTATTAACTGTTATATTAGTTTTCTAATTTAATTTTGTTTCTATTGTTTTGATTTAGGGTTCTAAACTGAATATTTGTTAATATCCTAATTATTATGCTAAATTGCCAAATGTGGGACTTGAACATTCTGTTTTTGGATCAAACTATGTTTTTGGTTCTCAATTGATGTTGTTCTTTTTGTTTATACAGCAGCTATTGTGAATTTTTGTTTCTGAAAAGTTTTCCCCTCTTTTCGTCTTCTATTATTCATTTTTGTTACTAGGTTATTCATTTAGTTTACTGATAATGTTTCCTTTTCTGTGCAAATTTGATTTTTGGCCTTCGTCCCTTGACTTGTTTTGCGGGCAGCTAACAATTCAATTTATAAATCATGATGGCTTAGCAGTTGTTGCTTTCCTTTTCTAAAATGTAGCTTCTGCTCCATTCAAATGTATAATTGCTGCATTTATAAAGTTCTCTTATAAAATTGTCTTTTCTATGACTTATTTTATATATTTTAATACTTTTGGTCTATTTCACTTGTTTTGCAATACTATAATTATGTGATTGATGTCATTCATTTATAGTGCAATGCCTTGTTTAGCATGGCACTAACTTTTGTAGCCATTATGAATTAGTAAGTATTGACCAAATTTGATTGATCATTTAGATTTTTGGGTCTAATCATATATAATGGAAATGGCACTACTATAGCAATGGCATTCTCTCATTCTCATATATGCAAAATCTTTAATCTTTTAGCTAAATCTTGCTATGTTCTTGATATTCTTTCCTTTTTATTTATTGTTTTTGACCCCTTTTTTTTTATTATTATATCTCTTTCATTTTTCCTTTTTATGTTATTTTTTTTCTGTTTTTCATTTCATTTATTTACTTTTATTTGCTATGCTTTTTTTTGGGTAATGATAATGCCGTGCTTCAATTTTCTTGCTATGTTTTTTACATTTTTTTCTTCTTATTTATTATTTTTGACTTTTTATTATTATATCTCTTTCTTTATGTTTTTATGTTATTTTTCTTTTCTATTTTTAATTTATTTACTTTCTTTTATTTGCTATTTTTTTTTTTGGCAATGATGATGCCATTCTTTAATTTTCTTGCTGTGTTCTTTACATTCTTTCCTTTTTATTTATTATTTCTGATTTTCTGTTATTATATCTATTTCATTTTTCTATTTTTATGTTCTCTTTTTTTTTTTTTTTTTTTTCATTTCTTTACTTTATTTGCTAAGCTTTTTTTTTTTTTTGGGCAATGATGATCTCATGCTTCAACTGTCTTGTTATACTTGAATGCTTGTATTAGAATAAATTATGAGATAGATGCACAATTTATGTTGCTTATAACCATTTAATTTGATTGTATTTATATCACAACAAGAAAATTAAGCTTTGAGTCTCTCGTTTTCATTTTATTCCTTTTCTTCATTCTTTCTTATTGATTGGACAATAATGATACTTCCACTTTTCCTGATTTTTTAATATAAAATAAATATATGCATCGAGTTAATTAGTGGTAAGCCATTATTAAATCTTAATGTTTAATGATGCAGCCAAGTTAATTTGGTCATATCCTTACGTGAAATGAGAAACAAAATTTAAGCCATCTCTTAACAATATATATTTTATGTTCAATTGCTTGAATTTATTTAATTTCTTTAATGTTTTCTGCAAGTTACGCCATTACAATTTTCTTGTGGAATTGCATAATGGACTAATGAAGTCTTTTTTTTTTTTTTTTTAATTGATTATTTGTTCATAATTCATGTATTTTTTTATAATTTCTGCAAATTGTTTATTTTGTAATTAGGGGCTTCTAATTCATATATTCTTTTTCCAATTTCTACAAATGATATATTTTGTAATTAAGGGTCTCTGTAAATGTTGATTCCTAATTACAATATTAAACTCAATTAGTCAATTGTAATGCAAATAAAAAAATAACTATTTCAATTCTTAAAAATATATATATATATTTACATGAATGGACTCACAAATTCAAGGCCTAACAAAGAGGGTCAAACCAAATTATCAAATCAAAACTAAACCAAACTGTTAAATAATTTTGGCTTTTTTTAGTTTCAGTCTTTTGCTTTATTTCATTTTGGTTTGGTCGATTTCAGCCTTTCTTGAATTGAATCGAACTAAACCGAACCAACAAATACCAACAAAGACAAAGTTTAAAAATTAAAAAGAGAGAGAGAGAGAGAGAGAAATACATACAACTATTTTTCACTTATTTTCTTGTTATGAAAAGAAAAAAAAAATATTACGAGTGTAAATGAGTCAAGCCGAGTCAAGCCAAGCTTTAACTTGTTCAGGCTGAGTTTGATATATATATATTTTTTTACTCAAGCTCGAATTTTGGATCAAATTTGAAAATTATATTTAAACTTAGCTCGCTTAAAACTCAAGTTGAATTCGAGTTCAACTCAAACTTTGCTCGTTAATAAATTATAATCGAACTAAACTCGAATTCGATTCATTATGAAACTTTTTTATAACTTATCAAAATACTCAACTTCTTAAATATTTATTTCTAATAAAATAACTATAATGAAAATACTTAAAATTAATATAAAAGTAAAAATATCCAATTAATGAAAAAATGCAATCATAAAATTGAGCATAATATGTATTACAAAGATATTAATTAATAAAAAATATTTTATATAATATGAAAATATTATGTTATGTTAATCAGGAGTATATATGTCACGCCCCGACCCCAAGGGCACGTGACCAGCAATAGGACACGGGTGATACACATAGTTACCAGTGCCCGTAGTAAGTCTAACATCACACTAGATGACAAAATAACACATAATAGGGTTATGAGCCCAAATATTAAGCTGATCCAGTTAAAATACCAGTGCAAATCAAATTAAAGCCACACTGAGCTATCAACTTAATCATCTCAACATAACAGCTATCATATTGTTGGATTCTGCTTAAAAAATAATGTCTCAACTCATAATATATACAATAACTTATAATTACATAAAATACAAATAGTAGAGGTAATGTTGCGGAGTTCTAAAATTATTATAAAAATTATACAAATATCATTTACATAATTCAGTACTGATAATACAGAATACTGCCAAAAGACAATTGGCAGTTTAATTCAATTACAAACCCCTCACAAGCTCATTCCACGACCTGAAAAATATAATTTGAACAGGAATGAGCATTCGACTCAATGAATGATATTAGCTAATATATTAAACTGATATCCTATAAACATATAACTAATGTTCATGCTAGTGCAATATGTTACAGAGATAAACAAATCACACAAGCAATCAAGGATGAGATACAGTCCACAGTACCACACTAAATCTCAATATGGAAAGCCGATTCCTCTATCTTAACTCTCTGAATCTAATAATCTGTCTCTTACGTACAATGGGCCCGGACGTCGATGGTCTGTATCATGCAGTCCTGACCTAACTGATAGCGGCCCTAACGATGAACAGGCCCGGCCAACATGCACCAATCATAACTCATCTTCTCAATCTCATTATAATCATAATCATAATTATAATCATATCTATAACACTAAGTGGTACTATATCCTCTTGATCCTCATCCGTCAACCACAATCACCATAAAATATAAAGTATTAAGTCATCAATCATAATCAAATGTTAACATGCATCTATACAAATAATAATGCATTATATATATATATATATATATATATATATATATATATATATATATATATATATATATATATATATATATATATATATATATATATATATATATATATATATATATATATATATATATATATATATATATATATATATATATATATATATATATATAGTAAATGCAGATGCATGAGAAGGGAAGAATAATATATTAGAAAGTATCACTCACCTAGCTGATGATTCATTAGATCGACTATCCTCAGAACTACGACCTTAGAATCGGGAAGACGTTGAAGATATCGACACTGACAACAAACGATACTATTAGAATACGAATGACTCACATATCAAATATAATTAAAAGACTATTAAGACTCTTGTCAGAATTTCGACAGAATCTTCCCTAAACTCAAACATTACCCAAAATATCGAAGAACACAACACTTTTAAATAATCTCAACAGTCAACCTAATCTAATACAACTCCAGAGATCCCTCCTAAATCATCTTAACTCACAATCATCAACACAATTCAACAATCAATTAACAATTACAATTTAGAATCTACTAAACATAATATAAATCAATTAACAACTGAGCTACAGGAGTTTTGAGTTTACCCTAATAATTTTCGATCGAACGAACGTCAAGAATAGCACTGGAATGAAAAATGAAACTGCTGGACTCGTCCCACGCGCCGCCGCCAGAGTACCCTCGGCCGGCCACACACCGTCATTGATGATGGTAGAATGAGGCAATCTCCACACCACCAAACTCACCTCGACACCAAGAGCTTGAAAATCAAAACCATTTGCCGCCACTTGATGCTATCTTGCCGAAAAACATCTTCAAAGTTTTAGATTCCATAACTCCAATCTCCTCTTCCGGTGAGCGTCAAGGGACGAGACAGGTATCAAACGAAAGCTCTCGAGGTGATGAGTCAAACAACATCGGTCTTGCTCTATTTGGCCACCGGAATCTGCAGTTAAAGATTCAGCCCCGGTGAAGCTTCTCTCCTCGCGTACGCTGCCGTCAACCACTTAATCGAGGTGCTGCCGCTTCCCATGGAGTCGCCAGACATCAGGCTTCAAGGTGGAGGTGGCAGTACTTGACACTTTACATATTAAAACTTTGATGATGATGATGATGATGATGATGATAATAATAATAATAATAATAATAATAATAATAATAATAATAATAAACCTTAATTTACATAATAATAATTCAATTAATAAAAATCATTCATAATAATAGTAATTATAACGAAATTCTAAACTCTGATAAAATACTATAATTAACAATATAATATTAATTTCAGATATCAAAATATAAATTCTCCAGATAACCATTACAATATTTTTATAACTAAATATATAATACTTCTTCAATTATCCCACACATTTAATATTAAAATAGAATTACGATTAATAATATATTTTTCTAATCATATGAATATATATACATTTAATAAAATATAACTTTAATATTTGCTTTAATAAAGAAAAACATAAAATAATACATTTCAGCACAAAAATAGGATTTTATAAAATAATTGAAAATTTAGAGTATTACAATATATTTTTAATTAATTTAAATTAGCAAAAAGTTTATAAAAGTGTTAAAATATATTTTTTGGAATGCCAAAATTATTAAGTTAATAATAATAATAATAATAATAATAATAATAATAAAGTTGTTTACGAACCTATTAATCGAGCTGTTCACGAGCCTAATCGAGCTGAGCTGAGCCGAGCTTCACTTTGCTCAAGCTCTATTCATTTATTTATCGAGTTTTAAAATAAGGCTCAAGTTTAATTCGTTTATAAAGCGATCCAAACATAAATGAGCTTTTATCGAGTTGAACATCAAGCTGCTCATGAACGACTCAACTCATTTATACCCCTAAAAAATATATAGAGGGATAGAATCTAGGGATGCAAAAGCAAGTTGCGGAGCCCATGATACACTTTTCTTTAGGGATGGCAACGAGACAAGTTAGGTGCAGAGATACCATCCTAGCAGAAAATCTACATCCTCGTCTTCGCCTCACATACAGAGACTATTTAGTCTCTATCCTTATCCCTACGGAAATCTCTATCTCCATGGGAATCCCTATTCCTCTATTTGAAAATTTTATTTCGTTATATCTGCTTTCAATTTTACATGCTTTTAGATAGTAGAATATAATGTATAGAAATTTAAAAGTTAGACTTTAATTAGGTTTAAACTAATTCTAATATCTTTAAATTAAAATTTTGCTCAAATTTGGCTCATTTATTCACCAAATTTTAAAATAAGACTCAAGTTTAATTCGTTTATAAAGCGATTCAAACATAAATGAGTTTTTATCGAACCGAACACCAAACTACTGGCGAACGGCTCAACTCATTTATACCCTTAAAAAATATATAGAGGGATAGAATCTAGGGATGCAAAAGCAAGTTGCGGAGCCCATGATACACTTTTCTTTAGGGATGGCAACGGGGCAAGGTAGGTGCGGAGATACCATCCCAGTGGAAAATTCACATCCTCGTCTTCGCCTTACACACGGAGACTATTTAGTCTCCATATTCGACTCTACGGAGATCCCCATCTCCACGGAAATCTCTATTCCCCCATTTGAAAATTTTATTTTGTTATGTCTACCTTCAATTTTATATGCTTTAAATAGTGAAATATAATGTATAGAAATGCAAAATTTAGACTTTAATTGGATTTAAACTGATTCTCATATCTTTAAATTAAAACTTATTAGTATATATATTTTACTTCTATATTTATTATTATTATTATTATTATTATTATTATTATTATAAAGCTAATATTAACAATAATTATGTAAAAATAATATTGAGTCCCATAGGAATGGGGATTCTCGCGAAATGGGGAATACGCTCTTCAGTCTTGCCCCATCTTTACTAATGGGGAACAAATATCCCCCATCTCTATCCCCATATAAATAAAAATCAGAAAATCTCTACTCCACTTGAGACAAATTCCCGTGGAAAATGAAAATTACCTATCCCATTGCCATCTCTACTTCTCTTCTACATTAGGAGGAAAATGGGTGAAAAAAGAATTACTCTAGAAAATTTTTTACTCTTTTATGTAAAAACTTTTATCATTACCTCAAGGATTTATCCAGAGGAAAAATAATAAATTCCTATTTCTGTGCTTATTTTCCCTCCCGTCTCCTTTCCCACATTTGCTTCCCCAACATGGTAAATGCCAAACAACCACATTTTGCAATTGCTTCTGCAAATCACTTCCAGCACCAGACCACCATTTTCACCACCGGGAACAGCAAAACCCCCATGACTGTCCCACCACCACATTACTGCCACTGCCACCTCTTTTGTCAACATCATTACCTCTACCATTACTTTGTCAAAATTAAATGCCCATTTATACCATTTTTTAAAAAAAAAATCAACTTTATTTGTGTGAGAAAATTAAAAAATAAATTAGAGAAATAATAAATTTTTAAAAAAAGTGGTAACACAATTTTGCTTGTCCCGCAAAGAAAAGCTGTATTCCACCTTTGTTTTTTGATGTTAAATTCGTCATTTAGAACAACAGAAATACCTACTATTCTGCATAATCAGGAATGCACTTCCCATTAAACAAACCCAACATTCTTCCAACATTTAAAAAGAAAAAGCAATATAGTTACTACGAACTTTAGCTTACCTAACGACTGGTCAAATTTCATGATCAGCTGAAAATCCGACACCTGCACACCCAGCAACCATAATGACAGTAAAGGTGCAATAACGCCATAATCAGAAGTGAAGGAAAGGGAAAAGGGAGGAGAAAAGGGGAAGAAAAGTAAATTCAATTGTATGAAAAGACAAATAATGGCTTCAAATTCAAGTTTGTTCTAGCACTTCATAATACAAAACACTCCATCCCAGACAGTATGGGTAGATCGATGTTTAGCTCGCTATTTGTATACAGATCATACCTTTCTCACATAAATCCCCATCACTATCAAAATTGTCAATACACGCTTATAGTAAAGCCTAATTTAATACAAGGGCAGTCTTGGGGTCCAAACTGCCTTAAGCAACATACATAAGAAAACCTCCGAACTCAACCAGCTCCTTATGTGATACTGTCATTAAACCTCCCCCAAATATTAAGATACACACACTTCACATAGAAACAAGTTAGAACTGGCACCCAAGAGTGCCAGTGCCCCGACGGCAGTCGGAGGCAATGGCTGACACAGCAACATCTGTGGCGTGGGAACAGCTGATTAATGGCAGGACAAACACTCAAGATCCAAAATCCCAATAGAATGGGGATCCATTACCCCCTGGTTTTGGCCCTCTTCATACCAAGGCTGTTGTGGAAAGGGGAGACAGAACCAGACATGGGAGAACCCTCTTCACGAAGTGTACCATTTAACATCGCTAACTCTCTTAGCTGCTGCTTCTTATAAAAATCCTGAGATTCATCCTACAAGATGAAACAAAAATTATGAAGGAATCAAAGAAAAGGTGGTTGAAAGCTAGTTCAATGCAAAAAAAGGATTAAGTTACCAACCACAGGCTTCAACAAGTCTTCAAGTATCTCACGTGCTTGCATTAGGCGAGCATCAACTATTTCAACTGGCAACTCTGCCTCAACTAAGATATGCAGAGGTTCATTTAGATGCTCATACCCTGGTTTCCCTCTCATCAGTTCTTCCTTCAAGGAATAAACAAAATTGTATGTTAACATAACAAAGCAAAATTAACAGCAATAATCTGCAAATCCATACAAGGAAAGCTAAAACAAAAGCATATAGCTAATTGGCAATGGTTGCATAACCATTCTGAAGTAGGCATCATACAGAAGTTTTGAATTACATCATAGAATTATCATACATGATGCGTATTCATTCAAAACATCACATTTTCCTATAGATAGTCCTTTCCATGAGAAGTAAGAGATTATTTAGTCATCAATAATCAATCTTAAGATGGTACCTTCACTCGCCAGATCTGGTTCACCTCAAAAAGGTTACAGTGGCTCTGCACAAGACTCCTCTAGTTTGGGGACAAAGGCCTATTCTTCTAAGTTATAAATCAATTCATCAGTTCGCTAAAATTTCGAAGTCACAAGTTCAATTTCAAATGGTATTTCATCAGTTTCAATGTCACCAGTTCTATTCAATATGGTATTCCATGTTTAAAACAATAAGTTGCTATGTCATCACCAGTTCTATTCAGTATGGCAGCAAACATGAATGCACACGTGATCACCACCAAAGATATTTAAAAAAAATCTTTCTTACCCTAGTTGGATCCTTAATGCTACCACGCCCTCTGATTAGAACACGGCATTCAGTACTTGCTTCCACTCGCTTAAGAGAGTTTCCCCTAGGACCAAGGAGGCGCCCAACAAAGTTGTACTGAAAAAAGAGTTATGTCAATAACATAGGGAAGGAAACTAAAGGAATAAATTTAATAAAAATGATCCATACATTAGGATATTTGTCAACGGGAATATCCACTCTGATAGTTCTTTTAACAATAAGACCAGATGAGCTGCTTTGAGAACTCAACCAGTTCTGCGCTGAAGAGGTCTGTAACAAACCTGACATCTGCACAATACAATTCTAAATGTTGTCAAATCAAAATGATATAATAATGCAGCTGTCCAGCATTCTATGACGAGAAAAAATGATAAGAAGCTTCAGAGTCTCAAAAACATTTACAGTTTCCATGGAGCAGCTTCAAGAGAATATGCACAAGGCATTATGGCATGAGGGTAGAAATCACAACTATAAAGTGGTAAACTCAAGTGTATATTGACATGTGCAACAATAAAATGTTCAAAGCGGGAGTACATACTCAAGAATAGCCACATAAGGTAATAGAAGGTTCTAAACCTAAAACAAAGTGTAATAGGATCAAAATCCTAAATGATAAATGAATTTGACAACCACTAACAAGCTGAACATATTTTGTCATCTTTTACTTTGTACGAGGCGTCTACCTTGCCACTACAGTAACATGTAGATCAAATACAACATTTATTAACAGTCAGCATTCTACAAAAAAATTAGGACTCTATTCATCTTAGCACTCTTTAATCGAGCAATTATAGCTTAGTGCTCTACATGTCAGCCATCCTGACTAGAAGATTCAAGACCTTAGAAAAAGTTTCATGTCATAGGTCTCCATATCATGTTTTGAGACTCCTTGAAACATTAAAAAAGTGTGGGAATGGAGAACCAGTTAACTAAAAGAGAACACATGCTCAAGTTAAATTTCACTGGTCGATGATGTTAGCCTCAGACTCAAACTACCTGTCATGAAAAACTTGGAAATTTGAACTACAAACTCAAACAAAGTTAAAGTTAGCATAAAATGTAAAAACATCTAGTCAGGAATGCTTCAAGAAAACAGTAAAATTAGATGGAAAAAGAAGGTTATGTTAATGGTTAGTATCCGTACTTCTGATTGAAACCGTGATGCCCATCCATTTGCATCGGCTCCTCCATTTGAAAATATTCCTCCAGAAGCCAAAGGGCTAGCATGTTCAAGCCCACTTTGACCTAAAACTGATGCATTCCCCAACAGTGTAGTTACATGCAATATTTCTGCTCCAAAAATGTCAATTTTCAAGAACAAGATGTACCAGTTAGCATTTGTTAATAGATTGGTTAGCAGTTACCACAAAATGGAGAGACAAGACGGATTGTTAACTAAGTTAGTTAAGAATCAATGCTTGCCCCATATTTAAACTTCAGAAGAACTATTTCTGATATGAAAGGTTAAGGACCACATTGTTTAGTCCTAACCTATTTAATGCATAATTAAGAAAATAACATAGTTACACATAATCTGATTAATTAGTTTGATGAAGCATAAAAATTAACCAATTCACTGAAGATAATCCTGAGTCACACAACTAAAGATATTCATAGGGCATTATTTATCCACCAACAAATACAGCTGGCATAAAAACATGAACCATAAAAAAAAATTCCTCACCACCAAATGTTAGCACCTGTACATATGAAAATTTGTTACATGTGTTTAACATCAAAGGCAAAAAGAACATGAATGATTGAAATAAGACAATTTCTTGTAACAGATAAAAGAAAACAAAGGATTGGGGAGAAAAATCAAAAAGGAGAAAGGTAACACAGAAACCTGCAAATCCAAGTCTCTCATTTTGGCCATAAAGCCAGTATCTTAGTTTGCCAAATGATAGTACTCAGATAACCAGCAACAAAAATATTGGTGGCCCATCTAATTTATTTGTTTATTTATTCATTTTGCACAAGCCCATATAATTTAAGCGGACAATGTCTTTTATAAGATAATTGAAGCTCTAATCCTATTTGTCTTACTACAATACATATACAGGTCAGTTTCTATATCATCAACATTGTGCAACACCAAAATCTCCTGTAAAATTCTCCTACATAAATATCCTCTTGGATCATGATTGGTGCAAAAGACAAGACGGGACAGTACAATCTTAATGTCCTCTTATCTTGCATTGAGTGCATTAACTGGAACAGACAAGAGGAAGAGAGAGAGGAGGGAGAAAAAAAAAAAAAGAAGGGGGGAAGAGAGGGGTGTGAGCGGTTTGTCCTCTGAATTCCCCATCTTTTTTTATCCTCTTCACTAGAGGCTTGTCAACAACATTAGACAAACTAACAAATGAATATTCTATACATTGTTCCCTAGAACTAAAAAAATTGTCCTCTCTACCCATATAGACTTCTAACTTGTCATGCCTCCACCAACAAAAGATGAGACAATTTTTCCCTGTACTATTATGTCCAGTATCATGCCAGCCCTTGCATCAAAAACAGCATTAGACATTGCAAACATCTAGCAATTCCTATAAAAATGAAGTTTAACACAAAAACCAAGTAGTATATACAAGATATCATAGTGGAGATATAATTAAACTCTATTTCCGAACTAGTGGAAGCCAACAGCATGGATCATTTTCCCCTGTCCAGCTTTTTGCAGGGCAGAACTGTAATAACCTGTTTTTTTCCAATTTAGTCCATGTTTATTTTGGTCCACTTCTTCCCTTCTTTTCTCTAACTAGTCAGCTCCACTCACTTTCACATAGGTACATCCAAACTCTCTCAACTCATCCTCAACAATGCCTTCAACCTTTCTAACAATGCACTTATTTGGACCATTCTTGCATTTTTATCTACTCAAATTTCATTAACATTTTTTTCCCCTTTTTTTCCCTACCACTAACTTTGACAGAGCATTGCCAGCAGAATCACAGTTTCATAAAATTTACAATCTATCCTGAAAAGAACCAGGGTTGGAAGATGTCACATTAGAGAATCTTCATATATTTCAACTTTACAAAACCTCATGTCCCTAAATTATTAGAGTTAGATTACATATATGTTGCTTTATCTACTTTTCAAAAAATAGGTTAGACTCTCAGTTACTCCCGCCTGCAATAATGAACTAATAGAAGAAGTCAGTTTCTACAAAGGATAAGAGGTATCAAAATGCCTCTATATACATCAGAATTTCATGATCAAGATGGAAAAGGAAATTTTATTGCCTTTGCTGCCAATCACACTATCTACCAACCATATGTGCACCCTCTTCAACAATCATCGTCCCCTATCATCTCCAACTCTTTGAATAGATTCCAAAAGTGAAGCATCAAAATGTCAAAAAGGCAACAAAGCCAAACAACAATGAATCCCATAACATTAAAAATTCAAAATAAAGCCATATGCGATGAATAAATCTATGGAGCCTAGCAAATAAACCCATCGATACCATTTGAGAAATATTGTTATGACTCTTGGACAATTTCCCAAACTTTCTCAAGAATGCAAGCAAATCACCTATAAGCAACCCAATCCAACTAAATGAATGCACGTTTCAGCTATTAAAAATACTAAAACAAATTCCTTTTTCTTAGCAGCTTACTATATTTACATAGGCATGTACAATTTTTATGTTCCTCTAAGAGGTCCTCTTTGGTGCCAAAGTTGGACTCACTCAGCAAGAATGTCCCTTTGCAACCCAAATCCACAATTAGACCAATTTTGTGATTCCCCGAAATTTCATGGTTTTAGAGATATCAACAACAGTTTGCAAATTTATTTCCCAATTAAAGCGAAGGTATTCCTATCCCATAAAACACATTTTGATGGGAGAACAATGCTCTGGAGTTCAAAAAAACTGGGCCACATAAGAGGTTTCTGCTCACTTAGAAAACTAGAACTTTCTTCCTTTTACAAGGAATATTTTAAAATACCCTTTTTCAGACCACATCTATAAACAATTAGGAGGCACATATAATTCAGAAAGATGGTATAGCCATGAAGGTGTATTTTATGACTTGATCACACAAGAGATAAAAGGGAGAGGGAGAAAGAGCAGAGAATTATACACAACTTATTGATTCCTAAAAGGCCCTTAAAGTTCTACATACAAATAACATATTATTATATGGTCCTTATAAGCATTTTGTATCCACCAAATCCCTGTTATACACCTAAACATCATTACTAAAAAAAAAATAATAATAATAATAATAAAAGAAGCAGCTAGAGCATAAGAGTCTAATTACCTTCTTTTACCATTTTCTTGATTTACCAGTAACAGGAAAAACTTCTATAGACTATAATTTGTTTCTTATATATGTTCAATTAACATTTATTTTTACCAAACTTTAGAGACGGATCATTTATTGAGTCATATTTCTAGTAACAACGAGTATTAGAAACTATTGCCCCAACAATTGACAAATAACATGTCTTACCAAGTAGTGTCATTTAATGATCTAAACTCCATCTATACCCACACAAATAGCAAAAAATATTTACATTGTGAATTCATTTATTGTTCCTATGCATAGAATAGGATGGAAGATTAACTCCGATGAAACTCACCCTGGTTTAACAATCGATAGGTGTGCGGGAGAACAGGCATAAATGGACTAAGCTTGTGACGCTCTGCTAGTAACTCTGAAAGATATCTGCAATTGAAAAAATAAAAAAATAAAGTGAATTAACCATACAGTGCTGGATAATATAAACAACAACATTTCTAGTTGATAATAGTTTGTGACCTATCCACCACATTGAAGTTACAGGATTAGTGATTCGAAACGCATCATAGTCATTCAAATGTGAATTGAAATGAAATACAAAATAAATGAAGATCGTCAGCATCAGAAGAATAACAGCTTGATCCAACACAAACACAAAGTGAAAAACCGACACAAGCAAGATCAAACAAACACTATGAGTATATAATCAAACAAATCTGATTGAATCAGACTCAACAAAAATTAAAAAGCTAGATCTCTTGTTAAAACATGAAGTAAACAAAATAAAAATAAAAATGATCTAGATCTCTAATAGAAAGTTACTTTTCTTGCTCAACGAGAGCTGAGGAAGCGGAACGGAGGCCAGATAGATGAGGAGAGTGAGGGGCAGACGGAGACGGAGAATAGGCCATATAGCGGCCGCCGCCGCCGCCGCCGCCGCCTGATGTGGTCATTTTATCGGTGCTCCAATCAATATCTGTGTAGGTATCCGTTTTTGCGGATTAGGTTAGATAGATCCCGGTAGCTAGCTAGCAAAAGAACACCGAGAGAGACACTATAGTGACGATTTTTTATATTTTTTCTGGTGAAGCTGTGTTTCTTGTTGTTGCTGGTGGGATGATCCCGACCAGACGCTTCTCTCAAATAAGCGTCGGTGAAATCTACTCCTATCTATATATATATATATATATATACCTCTTTTATTTTTTCACTTTTTATTATAGATTTATTTTTAACGTTGTCACCAGTTACAGTCACCGCTAAAATACTCAATAGTCAACGTTTAATTAACACTTAAATTATTGAGTCAAAAAAAAAATTAACACTTAAATTATTTTAGTGTTTCACAATTTAACACTTAAAAATAAAATAAAATTTTTTAATATTTAGTTTTTTAAATTATTTGATGATACATATTTCTATAAATTTTAATTAAATTAAAAATTATTTAAAATGATAAATAAAAAATGTTAACTTAATAGTTTTACTAATGTCGATAAATCATTAGAATTTTAAATATTTTATAATTAAAGAATCATATATTTTTATTATTTTGTATTTTAATTTTTAATTTTATTAAATATTAATTATAAATTGATTGTTGAAAATTTAAATATAGGATAATATAAGTGATATACTACTAAATTATAAAAATATTTAAAAATTTAACTAGCAAATATTATTAAATATTTAAAAAATAAATGCTAAAATTTTCAATTTTAAATAGTAAATGATATCATTAAATGCTGTACTATCTTCCCAAATAAGTGCATTTATTAAATTAAATAATAATCATGAATGCACTCCTTCTAACAATAATAATAATTACACCGAAATATAACTTAACAATAAGTGTATATATAATCTGAACAATAGATTCAGGATTAATTCTTCTTAAAAGTGTAAACAAACCGAGTCGAGCTGAATTTTGAAATACTTGAACTCGAACTCCATCCTAAAAACTTGAGCTCGTGCTTGAGCTCAGACTGAATTTTGAACAGTTTAAAAACTCGACTCGATTAAACTCAAGTTCGTTAATTTTACTTGAACTCGAGCTTGAGTAAAATTAACGAGTTCGAAATTAATCGAGTCGAGTTCAAGTCTAAATAAGTAATATATAAAGGGTAGACTGTTAAATACATAAAAACTCGATTAAGCTTGATTGAACTCGATTAGGGTCGTTTAAACTCAATTACATACTCGATCCGACTTATTTAGACTCAATTAATAATATATAAAAGGTATAATGAAAAATATATAAAAACTCGATTAGGCTCACAAGTCTATCAAACCGAGTAAAATAGAACTCGAACTCGACTCGTCTAGCTACTCGAGTAGCTCAAACTCGAGCTTGATTCGACTTACATAGAGTTGATTTTAAGTAATTCCGAGTAACTCACAAGTAGGTTTGACTCATTTACACCCTTAATTCCCCCTCCTCTACTCAAATAATAATAATAATAATAATAATGCTCCAGGAAATTTTCAATCTAGTTTTAATATCATTCCTCAAAAAATTAATTTTAATATTATCTAAAATATGTTTCTATTTTATATTTATACAATAGAAATTCTTTAATAGTTGTATTAGAAACTAATGTAATATTTGATTTATCGTATTAATTATATATCTTATATATGTATACTATATATAAATGTATGGAAGGTGGAGAAATATATTTACGTAAGAGTCTTTCACTAAATTATTTTTAATTATACATTTATGATAGGCAATACGATCATTTATTAATTAAATAATATAATTATAATTATATTTAATTTATATAATAAATGATAAATTTAATTAGAATAAGGAAATAATAAAATAATTATGTTTAATATATAATTATAATTAATTTAAATAAAGAAAGATAAATTCAATTAGAATAAGGAAAGAATAAAATAGTTATTATTTAATATATAATTAATTATATTTAATATATAATTATATTTAATTTAAATAAGAAAAATAATGAATTCAATTAGAATAAGAAAAGAATAAAATAATTATTAAATTTAATTAGAATAAGGAAATAATAAAATAATTATATTTAATATCTAATTATAATTAATTTAAATAAGAAAAGATGAATTCAATTATAATAAAAAAAGAATAAAATAATTATTATTTAACATATAATTATTATATTTAATATCTAATTATATTTAATTTAAATAAAAAATAATGAATTCAATTAGAATAAGAAAAGAATAAAATAATTATTAAATTTAATTAGAATAAAGAAATAATAAAATAATTATATTTAATATCTAATTATAATTAATTTAAACAAGGAATGATGAATTCAATTATAATAAGAAAAGAATAAAATAATTATTATTTAACATATAATTAATTATATTTAATATCTAATTATATTTAATTTAAATAAAAAATAATGAATTCAATTAGAATAAGAAAAGAATAAAATGATTATTATTCAATATATAATTAATTATATTAAAAATTTATAATTATAGAGTTATTGTAATTTAATAATTTAATTATCTAATTTAATTTAAATAAAGAAATAATGAATTCAATTAGAATAAAAAAAGAATAAAAGAATTATTATTTAATATATAGTTAATTATATTTAATTTAATTCAAATAAAAAATTCAATTAGAATAATTTATATTTTTTAATATTTTTTCAAATATTTAGAAAATAGAGAAATTTTTTTGACTTTAATTATTCGAATATTAACAAGTTAGAAAAATTTTAATTTGACTTTCATTTTGTAAATTATTATTTTGTCCCATTATAAATTTTAAAATTAATTATTTTAATCATTAGTAATAATTTGAAGGTTAGAAAAATTACTTTTGGTTTTATAAGAAGACGTAGTAAAAAATTAAGATACACTAATTTAAAATTTATTCAACAACAATGAACAAAATCGTTTTTTCAAATATTTAGAAGTTAAAGAAATTTTTTTGATTTTGATTATTTCAATATTAACAAGTTAGAAAAATTTTAATTTGACTTTCATTTTATAAATTATTAATTTGTCTCGTTATAAATTTTAAAATTAGTTGTTTTAACTATTAGTAATAATCGCACATTAGAAAAAGTACTTTGCATATTAGAAAGATTGTTATTTGTTTTCTGGAAAAATATAAATTAAGTTATGATATATCAAAAAGATCAAAATTTATTAAAATTAATAAAAACATATAACCAACATAGAAATTATGAGAAAACAATTGATGTTTCAAATATTAATATAAAAATCAACCTATAATTAATAATTAATCAACATAATAATAACAAAAAAAATTAGAAAATTATAATAAAACGTATTTATCAATTCATTGGCTTTCTTTTTCTCTTGTTAAAGATAAAAATATTATTTAAAATTATAAAAAATGATTTATTTAAATATGCTCGAGTCTTTTTTCAATATTATGTATGTATTGCTTTTTAAAATATATTCATATATTTATATGGAAACTATAATTATTTTATATCATCATTCTAATTATATTAAATATGTATGATTATATAATTTAGATAATATTTATTATATATAATTATATTTACGTTGAATTTTTAATGTTTTTCATATGAAAATTTAATTTAACTTAAATTTAATGATTAAAGTAAATTTAATAATCAAGTTATATAAATATTACTTCATGATAATCTTAAAAGTCGACTAATAAGACTTCAAACTTATAATATTTATTTGAGAAGTTTTATATCATTTTATACTTAAATAACAAAATACTAGTCATTAAAATTTTAATAAAGAAAAAGTAAAAGTTCAAAATAAATATTTATATTTCTAATAAGTTCTAACAAGTCACAATGGAATCAATATGCGAAGCACATTATAAAAAAATCTAGTAAGGGAAAAAAATTACAATATAATAAGCATTTTTTTGTATTGCTGGATTGTTAAGATATTACTTAATGTGTTATGTGTTTTTTTTTTTTAATTTGAAATTGAAATTACAATATAATTAAGATTATATTGAAATTTGTATTAAATTTCTAAAGTTTTACTAATAATTGTTTGATATTAATGACTAAGGTTTTGTTAATAATTGTTTCATATTTAATGACTATCATCTTCTTATGATTTTTTGGGGATTTGTGTTTAAAGTTATGTAAGTAAAATTTAAGATATCTAAAGCTCCAATTCCATACTTCTAATGCTCCAATTCCATACTTCTATTGCGCCAAATTTTCATCCTGCTACTCAAACTTCAACTCTATACTTCAAATTCTTTACCTACAAGATTCTAAATTTGCAACTCTAATGACAAATTTTGCAACAACAATTTATAAAGTTTTTTTTACTTCATCCATAAACTTTTTATTTTATTTTTATGGTTGTCATCTATAATAATGTTTATCCTTTAAAAAAGATAAAGATGACAAAATTCGATCAGCTTGAATAAAAAATTTGTCTCTTTTCCAAATTTGATGGAGAATCTCCTTCTCGTTTGTGATAATAGGCCAAGCATGAGATTGACTCTTTCTGCCATGCCCTTGCCTCATCCCGTCTCGATTCTACAAAATTAATATATATGTATTTTTTTATTATAATTTTATATTACATCTACATAAAAATTATTTTTTTTTAAAAATTATATTATTGGGTATTCAATTTTATTATTATTTTTTAAATATTAGTTAATTATATATAAAATTTAACACAAATATGTATAATATTTTATCAAAATATATAAATTATGAAGGTTTTATATTGATAAAATTATAAGAATACAAATGGAAATCCTCTTTCCCGTTCCGCTCCTGCAATCACCCCAGCTTACCCTGAGAATTATTTATCCCGCTTTGTCTTTGCTCTGATCTAGGGCCGAGTACGGTTTGGGAGAATCCGCAGATTTAAAAATCTTTGGAATCAAATTGAACTTCAGAGATTCTCAAAATGAAATCCCGAAATCGAACTGTGAAAAAAAAATCTCCATACCAAATTATTTTAATTTTTGGGATGGATCGAGATGGATATTCGGGTTTAATGAAAAAGTTCAGTACAGAAAAGGAGATAATAGATATTCAGAGATTTTTTATTTTTAAATAATTAAAAATATATATTTTTTCAGTTTAAATTTGAATTTAAATTAGTACATATAATATGAAATAAAAATCAAACTATATAGTACATAATTAAATAAATTTAATTACAATCCACCAAACTAAAATAAAAATGGAATAGACATGAAAAAATAGGAAATAAATCTAAAATCAACATTTTGAAAATGAAATTATATATATATATATATAATTGGTTCTTCTGTTTACGACGGTTCAGTAGAATTCTCGATATAGATAACTATTAATCTCCAGAACTGTAAAAAAAAAAAAAAAAAAAAAGAGACAACTCGATTCAAATAAAGTCAAACGATCAATAGATATTTTTTGATTATGGATATTTTCAGTTTGAATTTTTGATATGGTTCAATACCTCTAAATCCCATGCTCACTCTAATTCCAAGTATGCTATTTGCTTGATTGACAAGTCAATTTTTGAAGCTTTAGCAATTTGAGCATTGTCTTGTTAAGGAATCTTTAGGAAATATCAATAAATTACGCATATTTAGCCATATATATATGTATATGTGTGTGTGATTGAGTCCTTACACTTTTATTTATTGGTATTGAATATTTGTATTTTTATTTACATGAAGATATAAACGGTGTTAACTCAGTGGCGAAAATATATTGTTTGATCCCTATACATAAACGGTGTTAACATAATGGCAAAAATATGTTATTTGATCCCTATATTTTTTAATCTTTTCTGTCAAGTCCTTATATCTTAATTTTTTATCAATTAAGTCCTTAATTATTTTTTAAAAGAATATTTACTTAAAACATTAAAATTATTTAAAATTAATTTAAAAATTAGTTCAATAATTTAAGAATTTGACTAAATTATGTACTTTATTTAAAAATAAAAATTCTTTTTTGAGTTATATAATAATGACAAATTAAAAAAAATTATAATGAATATTTGAATTTCATGACATATAAATGAATTAATTAAATATATACATAATATATACATATATATGAATTAATAGATGTGTGATTGACTAACCCAAAATTCTAATTGAATATAATTGATGTAAGTTCTTATTAAAATATATAATTTGTCTTAATTTTTTATTATTTGTAAAAAATTAGAATTTTTTATAATTATCTCATTTATTAAATAGCTCATGTCTCTTTTTCTATTAGTTGGTGCCTTATTTTTATTAGTTATTAAAACATCATGTCTTAGTTAATATAACTAATTTGATCTAACAAATTATGATTTTAATTTAAGTAAATTAAAATGAAGTAGTATCATGCTAATTAAATTAATAGCTTATTATTAAAATCGAAAATATAATTTACATCTAAACTATAATAAATTTTTATCATTTTTACTAGTTAAAATTTAAATAATAATTTACAAGGGGTCAATGTTATCAAAATAAAAGTATAGGGATTCAAAGTTATGAAAATAAAAGTATAAAAACTCAATAAACTCAATCTCACTAAATAAAAGTACAAAAATTTAATATAGAAAACTTAAAAATTATTTCTACATGCATTAATAGCGAGTGTAACATATGCTCTTAACTACAATTAAAAAAGAGCTTAAATTTCATAAAAATAAAAGTACAAGGACATAATGTGAATAGGTAAAAGTGTAAGGACTCAATTCAAAAAAAATAAATAAATAAAATTAAAAAGGGCCAAATATGAGTTCTTCTAAACATTAAGGCCTCGAATGTAGAAAAAGAGTATACTAATAATTCATTTATACATGATCCTCAAAGAGGAATCAGCGTTGTAAATGGCTTCTTGAAAGGAAGTATTAGCCAATAAACTAAATTTTTATGATAAACATTACAAATCCAAAGAAAAAAGGATTTTAAGAGCTCTTACAGAGTGATTGGTGCAAGATCAATAGAGGAAAATGGGCTAGATCCTTTTGACTGGGCCTAAGGAAGTAGATCTGCAAAGAAATTAAAAAAAAAAGTCAGGAGAGAGCCATGCCCTTCGCCTAGCGATGACCCTCCGACGATCAAGTCAGTACCATACTATTATAAGGACTAGAGAGAAGATTCTCTCTTGGTGTAAGAATATGTCCTTTTGTGAGAGAAAGGGGATGAGAAAGTGTAGAGTTCTATCTACCTGAACTCCATGTTCCTTCCTCTCTTTTGTATGACTCCATATGAGGTAAAGCTGACACCTCTCCCTGAGGACGAGTGTCCTCTGTCGTTCAGTCTCTTCGAATAATCCTGGTAGGTACAAAGGTCGTGGGCGTATGTCTCGTGTCCTGTCCTCAAAAGTGTTTGGTAAGGGTTGTGTCAGGATATGCGGTGAGCCGTCTGAGGAGGTGTTTTTATATCAGTTGATATGACATTTGTGCCATGAGCTTCGGACCTAACTTGCTTAGCAGGTTACTTGTGAGTGAAAGCAAAGTAGGCTCTTAGAGAGTTTCTAAGCTTAAGGCATATGTAGGCCTGGAGACCGTTAGGATTTGACCAGTGGGCTTCGACCGTTCTTCTAGGGTCTTTAAAGGCCTGGCACAATTATGAGCATTTAGGCTTAGGAGTCCATATGTGATATGAAAGTCATTTTTGTCCTTCATCATGGGCCCCCCGGTTTTACTAAGGTGAGAGCGAAGGATTGAGTCTTCAGTAAAATAGTTAGTCGCAATAGTGGCATTGTCGAAAGGACCATAAGTTAAAGAGATCATCATTATAATGAGTAGCGAATGAGTCCTTCTATTCTCCTAGCTTTGATAGATAGTTCCTTGAGGGGTTCATGCCTCGTAAGTTTAGAGGGCTTCACTGAATATGTGTCATTTAAACATTTAATTAGTCATATTAGAGAGTGGCTTTCATCTGGGTGAAGGGACCTGTTGGTCAAGATCGCCTTTCGCTTGGGTGACCCTCGTGGGGTAAGTGAAGGATCACAGAGTCATTTAATGTATGGACGGCTGACAGGAACGTGCATTAAATGCGCATCTCCTCGTTCTCCCCGTTTTGCCACGTGTCTTTGCAAACAGTTGAGTTTTCCATGAGTTTTAAATTTTAAACTGCCATTTAATGCCCCTAATTATTAGGATGATGGTTACTGAGGAGGTTCTCCTATATATACATCCCTTTTGCTTCTCACTTTAGAGCTCTTGTTTGCTTTCCTCAACCTTCTGATTCTTTGCTTTCTCTGTGTCTTTGCTTCTTTCAAGCTTCACCTTTCCTTCGTTATTTCTTTCATTCAAATGGCTCCAAAGAAGGAAAATATCCCTACGAGGGATCAGGTTAGCTCTGCTCAGTACTAAAAAATCTTAGAAGAGAAGTGGGGGGAGATTGCCCTTTTGGTAAGAAGTTTGAATTCTTCGCCTTCAGCCAAAATCTGGAGGATAGCAGTCGATTCTTGTTCCGTCAGGCTGAAACTCATGAATGGGTCTATTCCAGTGACCCTAAAGTCACTCTCCCTAAAGATAACCATCACTACGTCATTTTCTATCACCAATTGGAGGCTGATCTTCTTTTCCCTCCGACCGACTTTAAAGTTGAGTGCTTCAACTACTTTGGAGTGAATCCTATGATGCTGACTCCAAATTCCATAAGGGACATGCACCTCTTCGAGGTTTTGAGTTTCGCCTACAGTTTTCGTCCCACCACTCACCTATTCTAGTGTTTTTTATAGGATTTAGAGTGCACAAAGGTCACTTGGCATTTATATGACTTCCGCAAGGCCTCACCAAAGTCTCTTTTTTGAGAAACAGAACAAGGTAAAAGACTGAAGGGCAAGTTCGGCCTGGTGGAGGTGACTGATGGCCTTGGTGACAGATCTCTAGGGTTTGGTTTCCCTGGCCATTTTTTACATCCAACTGAAGGCCTGGCTGATTAGCCAGATAAGCTATCCCGAGAGGAGAAGGCAGACTTAAAGACTTTGGTTTTCTAAGGTTTTGTCTACATCTCTGAGAAAATGATGGCCTCCTTTTATATGAAGGACGAACGTGGCCTCTCTACTCCCACACTCTTATTGAAGGATATAAGAGGTAATTTTTCAATTATACACCAGAGCATGATTAACGAAAGATGATAAATTGCTAACTCTGTTGTGGTTGTTGTTTTGATTGTAGTGGAGGCCAAAAATCCTAAGCATTACAGGATATTTTGAAAGAAATAGAAGGGGTTCTCCCAAGACTCTTTAATAAGGAGGCTGAGCTTTCTATTCTCGATCTTCTTACAGGAAGGCTTCAAACTCGTACCTCTTCTAGTTCCCAATCCAAATCGATGAAGGTACACAAAGAAAGGCCCGCGAAGTGCATTCCTGCTGGGCAGGGTTTGGCTATTAGAACAGAAGGGACTTAGGTAAGAGAGGCGAACGTGCAGTCAATCCATATCATTCGAAGATGACTTGTTAAGGCTTCTGATCATTCTGTTCCTATTGTGTAGAGAGGAGTCTCTTTATCTCAAGTTACAACAACTACCACTAAGTCCACCACCCAGAGAGGAATTTTAATCTCTAAGTCTGCCAGGGCTCCTCCTCCTCCATCCTCACCTCCTCTTACTGGCTATAGAGGGAAGGGAAAACTTCCACCCCCTTTTTCGAAGTTAAAGGTGAAGGGACCTCCGGTGCCCAACATTCTTGACGCCGTTGCTCATTCTTCTCAAGGGGCGGAGTGATTGGCAAACTTGGAGAAAGCTTTAACAAACATTCCTAACGTGGAGTTTGAGGCACATCTGGTGAAGATGGTGGAGGACTTCAATGCTCTAGAGATTGAAGTGGGGGCAAGTAACTTTCGCCTTCTTTCTATACCGTTTCCTTCATCTTCTAGATATCCATGTGTCATCAGAGGGAGCCATTTGAGGTGGTCTAAGAAAGTTGTGCCTGGGAAACCTTCTAATATTGAGGAGGTGAAGGCTTGGGAGAAGTTTATTGAGGAGCAAAGGATCTTATTCCCTGATTTGGCCTTCCTCAAGAAGCTTTTTCCTTCGCCTATTAAGATGGTGGTCGAGGGGAAGACCTTCATCTTCATAGGTAAATTCCTGCCTTTTATCTGTTGTTTTTGTCACTCATCATCTGTTTGTTTTTACTTGCTAATGAATTTGTTGTTTTTCCTCTAGTTCCTACTGGCGAAGCGGGCGCCATTATCCTAGAACCTTCTTTTGAGGCCTTCTTAACCATTGTTACTTCTGCAGCCTCTGAGGCGACAGCGGAGCTTCCATTTGTTGCTGCCCCTTAGAAGTTAAGGCTCCGAAGGAACCTTCAGCTGCTGCTTTGGCTGGGGGTTTGGTAGAAGTTGCGGCTGCTGCTACTACTGATGAGATTTCTCCTCTTCGTCCACCGAAGAAGAAGTTGACTGTGGTAGATTTTCTTTGCAGAAAAAGACCTGCAACTGCCGCTTCATCCTTTGCTTCTACTATAGAGGTTAGCTTTACATCAATGGCCCCCCAATGAGTAATAGAGGTAGAGGTACCTCTATCTGCCAAGAAATAAAGGGTAGAAGAGTCTGCTGAGGCGATCGCAGTAAACATCATTCCGTTTGAAGGGGTTGTTGCCTTCGCTGATGCCCTTTTGGCTTCTGCCCCTTCTATCATTATGATGGCCTCCTTGCACTTTCTACATCAGGCCTCCATACCTCTCTTTGGGTCAGTGGTAGATACTCTTGCTAGGCAAGAAGCTCTGTTGGAGAAGGTACATTTACTTCTATTCGGACTATAATTTTTAATTGTATTTCAGTCTCTTAATCATTATTGTTTGTTTGTTGTAGGTGGTTCTCGATTCCAAAATTCAGAGGACTGACTTCAGTCTACTGAGGGATCATTATGAAGACGCCTGATGGATCACAAAAGAGAGGTAAGAGCTATGTTCAAGGTTGGAGGAGGAGTTCCATTCTGCCAAATCAAAGGCACAGGTCAAGGTCCACGAGGAGGTTAGTTTAAGAGCTAAAGGAAAGGCTAAGACCTTGACTAGGCAGTGGCTATTAAAGATAAAGCCATTATGGATCTAAATGCGCAGTTAGACAAGCTGAAGAGAGCCAATGATGAGCTTGCGAAGGAGACTGAGGAGATCCTTACACTTCGAGAGAATTTGAAGAAGACTCAACAGGATCTTTGAGTCACTGAGTTTGTATATAAGCAAGCTTCCGATTTAACTAAAGTTGGGCTTGAAAAGGCTAATCAGGCTGAGGAAGGTCGGCGAAGGGCTGTGAGGGACTTCATGCAGTCCAAAAGCTTCGATGACATCATCACCTACCATACATATAAAGTAGCAGCCAAATATTATAATAATGCTCTCTGTGATGCAGCGGAGCACTTTTCTAGAGTGCTACAAGTGGTAGCTGAGTTAGATACTGCTAAAGAACCTCCAGCTCCTGATCTCTCTGAATTCCAAGAATCTGTCCTAGAGGGGGACGAAGGCATTCCTAGGCCTGAGGATTTTCTTGCATGGGAGAAAGATGTTCTAGTTTCATCTCCTATCCCAAAAATGTCTAGTGAAGGCGAAGGGGATGTGGACAAAGGACTTTCGGTAGGAACGAAGCCTTAACGAGTCGAACCCTCCCCACTGATTTGTCAGATTCTACAAATGATCTGCCTCTACCTCCTACTATCACAGAAGCTTCCACTATCTTACAAGAGGCTTCTCCAAATGATCCTCCACTTTGAAGTCTCTTAATTCTTTTTATTTTTGTATATTTATTTTTCATTTTTTTCATTGTTATTTTTTTTGTACTTGGATTCATTTATTATTGTGTATACAAACTCTTACATATAAATGTAAATATATTTGTCTTGAAATAAAGTAATACGATTTATGTACCTCCAATGTGTGTTGCTTGCGTATTTTACTTGTTCTTCATAACTTAGCATTTTCCACAAAGGACTATAAAAATTGCTTCCATGAGTTGAGTTGTCCCCTTTTCCTCCCCGCGAAGAAGTACCTTTGCTTAGGAAAGAATTCTTTACTTGATGGGTTAATCTCATCTTTGGTTAGGCGTTCTTCCTTACGTTTATCAGGACTTATAGGATTGCCACCTTAACTATATTGCCATTTGAGTTGAAGCTTGAGAGCGTTCGTTATGAGCATTCGCTTTTTCCTTTGAGGAATTCATCCTACTATTCGCGAGGAGTTATGCCTAGATTTACTAGGGTTTTAGGCTTCCCCTTAGGGAAGTTCATCTCACTCTTGGTGAGGAATTGTGCCTATATTTACTAGGGCTTTAGGCTTTCCCTTAGGAAAGTTCATCTCACTCTTGGTGAGGAATTGTGCCTAGATTTACTAAGGCTTTTGCACACAGTTATTGTATGCTTCATTGAAGGCTGCTTTGATGCAGGTGTCTTTGAATTTAGAGACTTAAGATAATCTGAATATCTGTTATCATTGTCATTGATAGTACATCTTGAGATGTTGAATGTTCCAAGTATGAAGAACTTCAACACCTTCAATGGTTATAAGTTTGTATGTACTAGGACCTATGACTCTTTTTACTTATAAAGGTCCTTCTCATGTAGGTACGAGCTTGCCCATGCCTTTGCGTTTTTCAGTGGCTTCTAAGAATCTCATCACTAGATCTCCTTCGCCAAATACTTTACACCTGACTTTTTTATTAAAATGATTGACAGCTTGCTGCTTGTAATTAGCCATTTAGATGTTGGCTAAGTCTTTAAGTTTTTCTAGAAGATCAAAATCAATTCTTCTGGCTTGATCATTGTCTTCATCCCCACAGTAATTAACTCTTCTATTGGGAAGGCCTATATCTATAGGGATTGTCGCTTCTGTGCCATAGGTCAAACTGAATGGAGTCTCTCTTGTAGGTTGCTTGGGAGTAGTCCTGTATGCCTATAACACGTGATGTAGTTTGTCTGCCTAGCTTCGACCATACCCATCTAACCTTCGCTTGCTACCTTGTAATATAGTTTAATTTGTTATTTTCGTCTGGCCATTTATTTGAGGATGGGCTACAGATGAGAAATATTATTTGATCTAGAGCCCTGAACAAAAGGACCTGACTTTAGCATTATCAAACTGTTTGCTGTTATCACTAACGAGTTGGTATGGGATACCAAATCTGCACACAATATTCCTCCACAAGAAGTTGATTACTTTTTCGGGGGTGATGGTGGCTAAAGCTTCAGCTTCAACCCATTTGGTAAAGTATTCAACTGTTACTAAAAGGAAATTTCTTTATCCCGATGCTGCTGGGATAAGTCATACTATGTCCATTCCCCATTTGCGAAGGGCCAAGAGTTGAAAATAGGGGCTTGTTCTGATGCTAGGACATGTTTCCACTATCAAACTTCTGACATGAGGGGCATTGTTTGATGAATGCTATGGCTTCATTTTTGGCCAATAATGCCCTTGTTTGATTACTTTTGCTGCCAATATCTTCCTACCAATATGCATTTCACAGGATCCTTTATGTATTTCCCAGAAAGTGTATTCAGCTTCGCTTGGTCTTAGACACTTTAACTAAGGTAAGGAATAAGCTCTCTTGTACAGGATCCCATTGTGTAGGGAGAAATGAGCACTTCTTTGCTTGATCTTTCTGGCCTCTCTATCATCTTTAGGCAACTCTCCCTTTTCCAGGTAGAGTTTAATAAGATCTATCCAACATGGCTCTTCTTCGACTTCCATGACCTCTTCCCCCTCTCTGATGCTAGAGGAGGTTAAAGCGCCCAAGTATATTTTTTGAGGAAGCTCTACTGGTTGAGAAGCAACCAACTTACTGAGACTGCCTGCTTTACTCCTTGTCCATTCGCAGTAGACGTATTCATGTCTTTCCCTCTATCTAGCTAGAGCTTTTGCACTATTGTAACTTTCATGGGCCTCATCTGGTCCTCCAGTAATATAGTGGATGGTCCCTGCCAAACCATCATTAATCTTCTCAGGATATTTCCCTCTATCTCCGCTGGGACCAGCTCTGCTTGATTCCTCTCTTTTTACAAACTTTCCTGAATAGCCTTGCTTAATCAACCTCTTAATCTCTTCCATTAACTGTTTGCAATCATTGGTGTTGTGACCATGAGTGTTGTGGTAGAGACAATATTTGCTCTGATCTCTTTTTTCTAGAGGGGCTACCATGGGCTTAGGATGAGCCCATATATTTTGATCTTTGAAAGTTACGAAGAATTCCGCTGGACTGGTATTGAGAGGGGTGAACTTACTTGGATCAAAGCTGGGGTGTGATTGATTGCTTCGCCCTCTTCCTCCCTTCCTAACAGAAGGCTTTCCTCTTGCTTCTCTTTGACTTTCTTTTCTCTCTTTGCTTTTGGTGCTTCCTTAGGAGTAGTCTCCATTCTTCTTCGCTTGGCCATTTGATTGAAAGCCAAAGCGTCATCCTGCCGTATATATTTTTGAGTTAGTGCCATTGCATCCTCTAGAGGAAATCTATATGGGAGGTCATGTTTTGCAAAGCTTCTACTGCTCGTGCCTGATCTAAACGGGTAACCTTCAAGGCTTCTCGGTTGAAATGAGCCATATAATCCCTTAGGGATTCGTTCTTTTTTGCACCACCGTCTCTATACATTGGGTCTTTTGCTCTACTGGGATGCTGGAGGTAAATCGATGCACAAAGGACTTGGCTAGTTCTATGAAAGAGTTGACACTTCCTTCTTCCAAACTATCTAACCATCTAGTTATAGCTCTTTCCAAGGATCCTCTAAAAGCTCTGTATAGAGCCTCATCATCTATTGTTTGAAGTTCAATCACATGTTTATAGTCCATGATATGGACTATAGGATCGGCCACTCCATTGTACTTTTTTAACACAAGCAGTTTGAACTTGTTGGGCATAAGATAATCTCTGATGGTTCTGGAAAAAGGAGATTTTAGAGTAAGCTTCAAGGTTTTATCCATAGCCCTCTCGCTAGAACCTTGATTCATTTTTTCTAGGAACTTGTTCACAACATCCCTCACTTCCTCTTCCTTTCTTCAACGACTGTTATCAATATCGAGTGATCTCTTGTCCCAAATTTGTAAGGGGTGACTAGCAACAGAGCGTTCTCCTTTATTCTGCTCTCTCCCTTTTAAGGGCTTTTCAAAGCTTTCTTGTTCTCCATATTTTCTTCCCTTTTGTTTGCTCCTTCCTTTACTCCGCCCTATGCTTCGCTTTGCATCATTTACATGAGAATTTTTCCCATGCAAACATTCATGTCCATTTCTTAGGAGTGAGGCTTTAGTGCTCCCTTCTTATTTCGTTGAACTTTCCTCATCTTCACGTCTCCCCTCAGACCTTACCTTGTTGTTAGTTCTTAGGTTTATCAACTGCTCCTTACTGACCCCAGTGGACCCTTGAGATTGTCTTTCATATTCCAAGGTTCGAGCTATATTCCTCTTAGGAGTAGTTTCAAGAACAGTGGTGAAAGTCTGTCTTAGGGGAGTCTGCTGTTGAGAACCCCTCATGAATGCTGCTATGGTGTTAATATGTTGGGATTGAAAGGATTCAAGGGAGTATGACCCAGTCTAGCCGTATTCTGTTGGGAAAGAAAGAGTTGGAGTGAGGTGTTCAAGTCGACGGGGTTATTATAGGAAGACCAGTAAGTGAAAGAAGGGAATGTTTAGGATTTGAAGGGGTCGAAGATTTAGGGTTGTCTGAGTTTGCCATAACGGTGGGTTTTCTTTGCAGATTTGAATGAAATGTGGTGATAACAAAAGATCAACTAATGTTCCCCACACACGGCACCAATTTGATCAGTGCAAGATTAAGATAGAGGAAAATGGGCTGGATCCTTCTGACTGAGCCTAAGGAAGTAGATCTGCAAAGAAATAAAGAAGAGTAAGGAGAAAGCCATGCCCTTCGCCTAGCAATGAACCTCCGATGATCAAGTCAGTACCATACTATTACAAGGACTAGAGAGAAGATTCTCTCTTGGTGTAAGAATATGTCCTTTTGTGAGAGAAAGGGGATGAAAAAGTGTAGAGTTCCATCTACCTGAACTCTATGTTCCTTCTTCCCTTTTGTATGACTCCATATGAGGTAAAGCTGACACCTCTCCATGAGCAGGAGTGTTCTCTGTCGTTCAGTCTCTTCGACTGATCATGGTAGGTGTAGAGGTTGTGGGTGCATGTCCTCTGTCCTATCCTCAAAAGTGTTTGGTGAGGGTTATGTCAGGATATGCAGTGAGCTGTCTGAGGAGGTGTTTTTATGTCAGTTGATATGACATCTATGCCATGAGCTTTGGACCTAACTTGCTTAGTAGGTTACTTATGAGTGAAGTAAAGTAGGCTCTCAGAGAGCTTCTAGGCTTAAGGCATATGTAGGCCTGGAGACCGTTAGGATTCGAATAATGGCTTTGACCTTTCTTTTAGGGTCTTTAGAGGCCTGGAACAATTATGGGCCTTTAGTCTTGGCAGCCCATATGTGATATGAAAGCCATTTTTATCCCTCATCATAGAGAAATATATATTGTTTGGTAGAAGAAGGTTCCCCTCATTCTTAGAATCACCAAAGCCTTCAAAACTAAATGGAAAGCTAGCTTGCATTAATATTTTTCTTCTTCAGAATATGAATCCAGATTATGACCTTTGTAAGCTATCAATAATTCTTGAGCGTCATGAGGAAGCCTTGATACACAAGAGATGAAGACTTGACAATCATCATTTGAAAATTGGGATTTTAGAAATTAGGAATTAAGTAAGTGAATTAGAGTTTAGGGTTTAAGATATAAAACAATTTTCTTGAAAAGAAAAACAAAATTTTATTACAATAAAATGAAATATACAGAACCCTAATTTCATCTTCCAAAACCCAGATGAATCTTTTATTACATAATCAAAAACTACAATTTCGAAGGAAGAATTTATTACTTCTTTCTTGTCGATCAATCTCCCCTTATGAGTTGCCAACTGCCTCTCACGGCTCTTGCTATCTAGAAAAATGGATTTTTTTGTTGATATTTCACTCTCACGTCTAAATTTTTATTCCCATCTTTTTTATTCTCACTAATTATCAAGTCCGTTCAAAAATAAAAAATCAAGCATATTTTAATTTTATTCCAAATCTTTTATATATTCCAATTCCTCTTATTCCCATGTATCAAACAATAAAAATTTTAGAATAAAAATTTTATTTCCATTTAACTTTATTATTTCGGCTAACAAAACAAAATTTTATTTGATATGACAATGCAATAACTATAACAATTTTAAAAATAAGAATTTAGTGATTATTAAATAAAATATATAATATTTTAATTCCAGGACTAAAGCATGAAGAAATTACATACATGTGAAATTATTTTATTTTTATTTTTATTGTTTGTACTATTTACAACATTTTGTACTAAAAATAGATTTCATAGTGAATTTATTATATTAATATCTTTTAATAAAAATATAATATTAACGAGTTAGTCATATAAAAAGTAGTTAATAAAAATATAATATTAACGAGTTAGTCATATAAAAAGTAGACATTAGTACATTAAGAAAATTACTAATAATTTGAAATGTGTATTACATAATACTAATAGTTTAAATATTTAAAAAATTGAATATGAATATCAAACAATTCCTTTTAGTAAAATTCCTTTTAATATTAATTCTAGCACAATATATCACATAATCTATATAACTGAAATTTGCAGTCTTGGCCACCTTCTGGTGCATAACTTGTCAGGAAAGCCTGAAAAGAATTCTTCTACAACTTAGAAGCTAGGGGCAGCTCTTATATAGCACTCCTAAGTCTTCTCTGATGAGCCATAAAAATTTCATGAAGAGACTGAACTGAACATTTAATTTAGTTCCCCAAGAAATGACTAGATTAGACTAAAATATACTTCACCACAAAAATCTTCTCTTATGAGCCATGGAAATTCAAACAAGGGACTTAAATATATCATTCTGTATACAAAAGTTCCCCTGGCCCATGAAAGAATTGGATTAGAGAAAGATGCTTCATTGGTTCATCCCCTTAAAGAGGAAGAAGCACACATTGTACTTCAACCTCTTTAAAAAAGAAACTAGATGCCAATATATATAGGTATATAACTTGGCTAGTCCGTAACCACAAAGTTCAGAGTCTTACACAAATTGTAGAACCAATCTCTCTGATGAATTCAAAGTCTCACACAAATTGCAGAACCTACAAAGGATGAATTTAGAAGCAGGAAAGACCAAACCTGAGAAGCCAACAAGATTAATATTTTTTAAGTACTGTGAAAACCAAGTGAGTGGCTTTCCATTTCAACTCAATAGAACTCTTCATCCTCTTTCAAACTTTGTGGCTACTTCGACAAATCGAAGCTCACCCGTTTTATTCTCATCTCTTGAATACACCTAGCAAGAGCCCTATCATCATTCCTTTTCCTCTGCAATTATCTCCAAACCTTCAAGTAACTCTTAGATAACTCTAGAAAAATATATTGCAAGCAGGAAAGTTTGCTCAATCCAACTTATAGGTCTTGACAAGTCACTGTTTGAAACTTCAGCAATTTGGGATTGCCTTGCTATCGATGTCCAAAAGCAAGTTAGCAAAGAAGGGGTGAAGAGAACACCCAAAATGATAAGGTGCACCTGTATATATAATGAGTATTCAAAGTGTACAATTACAAATATATCCAAAGATACATTAATTTTACATTATATGCTATTACCCCTCCCTCAATCTGAGCATGGGAAAACAATGCCCAGGTTGCCTCTCAACTTTTTGAAGCGTGTTGAAGAAAGACCTTTAGTAAAAATGTTTGCCACTTGTCGATCACCATTGATGTGAAGAACAATAATATCACCCCAGACAACTCTTTCACGAACAAAATGTTAATCAACTTCCAAGTGTTTTGTTCGTGTATGATTGATTGGATTAAAAGCTAAATAAGTTGCTGAGATGTTGTCATAGTAAATCTCGACAAGTAATTGCAATGGAAGATATAAGTCATTTAACACTGACCGTAGCTAACAAAGCTCTGCAACCACAACGGCTAAAGCACGATACTTTGATTTAGCACTACTTCAAGACATGGTTTGCTGTTTCTTAACTGCCCAAGAAATTAAATTGTTTCATAAAAAGACACAGTAGCCTATAGTTGAGCACCTAGTATCTAGGCATCTAGCCTAGTTTGCATCACTGAAGCCACCAAATTAGATAGGGAGCTATTGTCAAGTTGCAATCCATATGTAATCATCCCCTTGATGTACCGTAAGATGTGTTTCACCACTTGCTAATGACTTTGCAAAGGATCATGCATATGTTGACAAACGAAATTCACTGCATAGCTGATGTCGTGTCTCGTAAAGGTTAAATATTGCAATACTCCCACAAGCTTCGGTATAAAGTTGGATTATCCAATTTTGCATCAGAAAGTGAGTCAATATTTCAGCTACAAATAAGAGTGTCAATAGAATTTGCATCTTGCATATCTGCTTTTGTCAAAAGCTCTAACGCATACTTTTGTTGAGACAAAAGAAGTCCATTCAAATTAGATATCACCTGAATGCAAAGAAAATAATGTAAGGATCCCAGATCATTCATAGAAAATTCATCTTTTAACTATAAATTAGTTTAGTTAAAAGATTTGTAGTAGAGGCAGTAAGAATGATATCATCAATGTAGAGTAATAGAATTGTCATACCATCCGTTGATTTATGCACAAACATAGAATAATCAGATTTGCAACCATGAAAACCTATCTCTTTTAAGTAAGCAGTAAACCTCTAAAACCAAGCACGTGGTGTTTATTGTAATCCATACAAAGATATGTTTAGCTTATAAACATAGTCAGGGCACTGTGGATCAATAAACCCTTTAGGTTGAGACATGAGTACATCTTAATCAATTTTCCCATGCAAAAACACATTTTTAACATCAAGTTGATGTATCTTCCACCCATTAGAAAGTGCTATAGATAAGACAATCTGAATAGTTGCTGGCTTTACCACGAGATTGAAAGTCTTGTCAAAACCAACACCCAGTTGTTGATTGAATCCCTTAGCCATAAGTCTGGCCTTATGATGCTCAATAATACCATAAGCTTTCTGCTTCAATTTGAAAACCCATTTGCATCCTATGATATTATGTGGCTGAGAAGGTAGTGGGACAAGGCTCCATATATTATTAGCTGACAAAGCATTATACTCAGATATCATGGCATCACACCAAACTTGATGTTTAGTAGCTTCATTAAAAGTTGTTGGTTCAAGTGGCTGTTTAATTGTCAAAAAAGAGAAGTGTTTCTTGGGCTTAATGATTCCATCTTTTCCTCTAATAACCATAGGGTGTATAGGCTAAGCCTGGTGAACAATCAGTTTAGTAGGTGGAGAAGGAATATTTGTCAATCGCTGTGAAAAGGAAGCACTTGGTTGGGTGGTCGTGGTCTCTGATTGGTATTGAAGGATAGGAGGTATGGTGTTAGAATTTTGAATATAAAGTTGTGAGATGGAGGTGTCGTGATGTTGATGAGTTTTGGTTAAGGAGATATCATCAGTGTCGTGTTTATAGGATTGGATTGAGGTATTAGAATATGAATTGGATAATTGTGGTGTAATTAAATGAGTGGATGAGATTATGTTTGGATTTTGACTAGTGGGAATAGGAGATAAGGATGGGGGCTAATGGCATGGAGATTTATTTGTATTAGAGTGGTGAGATAATGATGGTATTGGTATTGAGTTTAAAATATGGTGGGGTCGGTGATTTAAAGAATTTAAGATGTGGTTGGACAAAGTAGTTAAAGGAAAAAAAGGATTAGATGAAATCAATACCTTAGCTAGATTAAAAAATGTGCCAAGGCCACCTGGTTGTTGAACTTTTGAATTTGAGCCGACAACTATAGGTTGAAAAAAAATGGAAATTTGTGTTAAAAAAATGTCACATGTCTTGAAATTAAATTTTTAGAACTAGACAATTCCAAGCAGTGATATCTAGCCAAGAAAAACACATTCACGTGCTTTAGGAGCAAGCTTGTGTGGAACCGGATTAGTAATGTGAACATAACATAGACAACCAAAAACCTGAAGCAAAGAAACATTTGGTTTGGAGCCATAAATTAATTCATGTGGGATAGCAAAATCAATGGAACCATGAGGTATTTTATTAAGCACAAATGCAGCAATATTTAAGGCTTCAACCCAAAATTTTCCTTCCATATGTGATTGAAAAAGCAAAGTTCAAACTCTATTCAACAAAGTACGATGCATATGTTTTGCTTTTCCATTTTGCTGTGGAGTTTGAGGACATGGAAAACGTGGTGCAATGCCAGTTGAAGTGAATAATGACTGAAACTTATGATTCATAAATTCTCCATCACTATCACATTGAAATTGACAAATTTTAGCATCAAATTGTGTCTCAATCATCTTATTAAAGGTAATAAAAATATCAAAGACTTCACTCTTGGCTCAAATTGGAAAAAACCAAACATAACTAGAGTAATCATCAAGAAAAAGAACATAATACTTGTAACTAGTAAAGGATGGAATAGGAGATTGCCACACATCTGAATGACTTAAAGCAAAAGGTTCATTAGATACATTATTTCAACTCTGACAAGGAAGCTTAGAATGTTTGCCTAACTGACAAGAATGACAAAACAAATCAACCTTATTGGAAGTAAATAAACTCAAATTTTACTGCAAGAAACTTGACATGATAGGAACACCAGGATGACCTAGTTGTAGATGCCACAATGAAGGAGACACTTTGGAGACAACCATCGCTATAGGAGAAGGAGTATGGCTATCGTGACTCAAGAACGGTTAGAGAGAACCCACGCTATTGCAACGAACTAGTTCCACTTAATTGGGATGAGCCTTTATAAAAAAACCCAAAGAGTCAAAATTAAGGGAATAAGAATTCTCAATAGTAAAGCGATGGACATATATTAAATTATGTGTCAACTAAGGTACAATAAGGACATCATGTAGAATAAAATTAGAAATAGAAGTGCTTAGAATTTTCTGACTAATATGAGTTATAGGAAGTACAGCTCCATCTCTAACCTTTACGGCATCAGTACCATAATATGGTTTAGAAAAATCCAAGAGTGACTGATCATTAACCATATGATGTGTTGCTCCAGTATCAGTATGCCAAATGGGTTCAGAAACATGTAAATCGGCAAAACTAGTGCTCAAATCTGAACTAGATACATTCTTCTACGGATAATATTTAGCCAAATGAGACTGACTGTCATAAATTTGACATCTCACAGGAGGTAGGGAACCCAAAATAGATGATTGCATATGCGTTGGAGACTAAGGTTGTCGAGGACGATACTGTGGACTATAAGACTGTGAATTGAATGAATTTCCATAAGAATCTTGATAGGGACCACCTCTTAGTTGTTGAAATCGGCCATTGTAAGGCCTCAATCAAGCACCGGTCGGATCCGCTAAGTGGGATTGAAATGCTCATTTGGGTTTGAACTCATGATAGAACTCTCGAGTTCAGATTGGTTGATTTCTGAAAAGAATTGCCACCTTAATTTTATTTCATTTGGGAAAAGATTAAGAGAAAAACCCAAATTGACTCTAATTAATATCCCTAAGGAAAAGATCACTAGCCTCAAAAACCAAAAAGGTTTGGGGACTAGATTTTTGGTTTATTTAGAAAACTGATTAATTTGGCAAATTTAATATAAAAATGACTTAAAATAAATTTCATGAACAATTTACATATTGCATGAACAATTATATAATACATGAATAAACAAATAAATAAACATTCATTCAAAACAATAAAGCAAATAAAATAAAAGAATTAACTTTACAATTCAAAAACCAAAATAGGGGATACTTCCTCTAGCCCTTATGGATTCTAGGGAAGTCACACATTCCTCAAAATAATTTTAAAGCAATTACTAAAGAAAAATACTGCAAAAGAAAGTCAAAATTAATATTATAATAAAGAAAATAGAGTAAAAGCAGATATCGCAAAGAAAAGCAGATATCACAAAGAAAAGAACTAATTCATAAAGTGGCATACAAGAGAATAATTACATTTTATTTAAATTGGATTTGATACTTTAAACAAGCAAGCCTATGTATCATTTTGAATGGGATTCAAAATACACGTAGTTCACCCTTCTTGCAAAGAGGTTAGTTAGCCTAGCCATTTTATCATGTTTTAGTTCATTAATTAAAAGGTGGGTTAATTGATTAAACAAGCAAAATTATTGATAACCAAGTTGATAATTAGATCAGGTTTTAATTAACAAGTCAATGTATCAATTCAAATTATTTACCTAGTTGACTAAATCATATTCTAATCAACATGCCTCAAAATAATGAAAGAAAATGATAAAACATGCCAAGCAAAGAAATAATAAATGAAAAGAATAAACTAAACAATCCTAAGAAAATGAAACAAAACAAAACAAAATAACAAAAGAAGAAAATAAATACCTTATAAGGATGAGGCTTGGGGATGTAGGGCAGATAAAGCGGATGACCATATTGTAATTCCACCTTCTCGGCTCAGCAGAATAACAACCTTCGAATGGCTACTCGGACGACGTATTTAGGAGCTCATCGGATTGATTTAAGGAGAGCTTCCTTAAAATGACCACCTAAATAAAAATTTAAACTAAAAGTTCATTACTTTCGGACCAAACCTTAAAAAATGTTAATTGCTTTGAAATCAATTAGTTTGACTAAACAGTTTTGAGTGTGAAAATGAGGTAAGGAGTTGTAGCTTTTATAGGGAGAGACTTAGGAGCAAAAATGGTGAACTTTTGATGTGGGATTTACTTCCTAAGGTCGAAAACCACATAGGAGGCTTTGGGAACCGCACACGAAGGCTTCTGGATCGTGCAAAACACATGCGGCAAATGGTAACCGCACAAGACCTATGCGGTTCTGCACAAGCTCTGTGCGGTCATAAATCGCATTGTGTGGTCCCTATGGGTCTGTATACCATTTTTTTACTCCGTTCTTGATCATTTCTGATATGATTTAAATCTGATTTGATTCTACAGGGTTCATAATCGAGTATTAGTTGTTTGGAGGTGCAAATTTGAGGGTTCACAGTTGCCCATTTATCAAAATTGTCTTGTCAAAAGGCAATTTTGATGATAGTGAATCTAGGGATAGAAAATATGAACCAAAGGGATGTTTAAGTCAGGATTAAGACATTTTTGGGTGAAAGACATAGTTGATTTTTATAGGTAAAGGATAGATGGAAAAAGAAACCATAGGAATGTTTAGTTGATCGTTACCAAACATTTAGGGGTAAAATGAGGTTTTGTTAATGGCTATTGGTCTAGCCTTGATGTTGGATGCGAGAATGGTCTTGGTGAATTTTAATTAAGGTTATTCGTTCAGCCCTAATGCTGGAGAATAAAGAAGATTTGGGAAAATCTCAATCAAGACTATCTGTTCGGCCATAATATTGGAGAATTTAAATCAAGGCTATCTATCCAGCCTTAATATTGGAGAATAGAGAAGATATAGGGAAATCTTAATCAAGGCTATATGTCCGGCCTTAATGTCAGAAGTAAAGATGATTTGAGTAAATCTAATCAAGGCTATCTGTTCGGCCTTAATGTTCAGAGATAAAGATGATTTGGGTGAATGTCAATCAAAGCTATCTGTTTGGCGTTAATGTTTAGAGAATTTAAATTAAGGCTATCTGTCTGGCATTAATATTGGAGAATAGAGAAGATTTGGGAAAATCTCAATCAAGGCTATCTGTTTGGCCTTAATGTTGGAGAATTTAAATCAAGGTTATCTGTACAGCCTTAATGTTGGAATTAAAAATATTCTAGAAAAAATCTTAATCAAGACTATCTGTTAGGCCTTAATATGATTTGATGAAATTTCAATCAAAACTATTTGTTCGGTCTTAATGTTAGTAAATCTCAATTAAGGCTATATATTCGGCCTTAATGTTTAGGAAATTTAAATCAAGGCTATTTGTTCGGCCTTAATGTTTAGAGAATTAAGAGGATCTAGTGAAATCTAGTAAAAGTAATGGTTCTGGTCTGTTTTGGAAAGTCCAGCTCAATGTTCGGTTAGTTTTGAGACATTTTTGGCAAGAATAATGATGACCCTATCTGGTAGGAATCGATGGAGAGATGATATTGTCTAGTAGGAAAGATGATCCATTTTGATTCAGAAGTCTAGCTTACAACTTATTCTATTATGAAATGCATCTGACTATGCAATGATTAGATACCTTGAACCTATGAAGGGTCAATTTGGTAGGAGAGTACTGAGCTTTTGGGAGAAAGATGCCCCCACTTTGAAAGGTAGCTTAGTTATTTGGTCTTTGGTTATTCAGTCTAGGAAGAAGTCACTTTGGGAGGTTAAGCCAGATATGGCTGGGAGAGATCAGGCTGGGCTTAGGAGGGTTCTGCTTGGGAGAAGGTTCAGTTTGAGGCTGAATTAGAAAGCTTGATCAGGGGGGTCAAGTCCTTGGATATGATTAGGTCAAAAGGCTAGGTCAAGTTTTAGGGAAGGTCAATTTGTCAAGCTTGTCTCCAGAGAAGTTCATACTAGAGTCTTTAGTTAGGTTTGGTAATTGGCTTGGTCAATTAGGGCCTTCTGGTTTGGCTTTAGGGGAAATCATTTCGGAAGGTTAGGTCAAGTTTGGCCTTGGCTAGGGTCATTTGGAAGCTCAGTCTAGTTTGGCTATGTAAGAGATCATATTAGAGGCTCGGTCAAGTTATGGCTTTCTAGTGAGTTCATTCAGAAGGCTTGGTCAGATTTTTCCTTAAGAATGTATTAGAAAGATCAGGCTAGGATGCTAGACCTAAGAGGCTAATCACGGCTTAAAGGAAAAGTCAAGCTAGGCAATTAATTTAGAAGGCTCAGTTTAGATTTTGCCTTAGAAAAGATCATGGGCTTCATAAATGAAGGCCTTTTGGGAGTGGGCTTTATGCTAGAAGCTTTTTAGGAGTGGGCTTTATAGCGAAGGCTTTTGGTTTTGGGCTTCTTGATGAAGGCTTCTAGATTTTGGCTTTATGGCGAAGGCTTTTAGGTGTTAAGAGTAGTGTTCTACGAAGGTGCTTTGGATGGTTGGCTTTGGCTCAGGTATGGTGCTACAGGTTTTGGTCACAAAGATACTATAGGCTTATGGATAAGGGTTTGCCCTTTGACCTGGTTACATCAGAATGGTTTGCAGACTTTAAGAGGCTTTGATTCTTAGGGATTATGTGTTTCACCAATGACACTTAATCTTTCAAAGATAATGAGATGTTTGCCAAAGAGGCATGAGATGGGCCTTGACTAGTTCAAGTCCCTCTTAATCAACTTGAGGATGATAGGCTTTAGGAGATATGCCTCGACTAGTTTCAAAGATGATGAGTCTTGAGAGACTTAGGATTTTTGGTTTTGAACATAATGAGATTTTGCTAAGGAAAGGTACAGTGTTTGAGCTTGAAATGATGGTATGATTTACCAATGAGGCTTGGGATAGAACAATATGATTTCATAAAATTTAAGAATGGTTTGAAGGTAGGCTGAAACTTCTAAAAAGAATCATGGAGGTTGTATAGTTTTGCTTTTTATAGCTTGAATCATGGAAAAGAGTAAGTCAAGCTTTTCTTATTGTTTGAGATTGAAGAGACCCTTGGAGTGACACTTAATTGATTTGACTTGACGTAGATGACACACTAACTAAAAGAAAAAGCCCTTAGGAATGGCTAAAGGACTAATGAGAAGAGACAACTTAGGGATTATGCCCCCAGCGAGCGATAAGGATGTGACAAACAAGAGATTTAGCTTTTTCAACTAAATAATGAGATGCATTGATAACAGATGATGACATTCTGTAAAGACATGCCCCCATTACAGGATAAGGGCATAGAAGATAGTATATTTTTAGAGAATGAACCTCTAGTGAGGAACGATGACTTTGGAGACATGAGATGAGATGGATTGATTAAAGATGACAACTTTTGACATGAGGGAAGATGACTTGGATGAGCTTTCTCTCTCTCTCTCTCTCTCTCTCTCTCTCTCTCTTTCAGCTTTAACTTTTGCCTAAGTCGCCCTTTTGGGTTTTCAACTTAGTGAGCTTGAATTAATAAAATTTGGAAGAAAATTTCACTATGGTTTAGGTTGCTGCCTGTTTTCATTTTGAAGGTCTCTGACCTTTGAATTCTGGATTTGACAAAAGTTTTCTCTAAACTTAATTATCCTTTATTGAGGTGCATCATTTGATTACCTGATGTGCAACAGGTAATTACATTTACTTGCTCTTTATACTTAAACTATTTGATCATTTGACCTTCTTTGGTTAGGTGCAATTGTTGATGGCACCTCAAATTTTAACATGTGCTAATTGTGGTGGATTTGACTGTTTGTTCATTTCTCTTTTTTTTTGTTTTTCTTTTCCATTTCTTCTTTTTTAAAGCTCATCCGTGTCAGACTAAATCAAGGAAGATAAGAAATAATGAAAAGAAAAAATGCATTACTATAAAGAAAACTTTATTATAAGATAAAAAAAAAAGGATTGGCATGGTCCACAAAATACAAAAAATAAAATAAAATAAAATGACAAACTCTGACTCAAATTTAGACTCAAATTTTGAGGCTTGGGCTCAGACTCAAACTTAGATTTGGAATTCAACTTTAGACAAGTCAGATTAGCTAGGCTTGAACTCCTCTATATTATACCACTAAGGATTGATGTAAGGTAGGGTTGAGTCGGATCTAGATTCCTTATCATTGTTTAGGTTGGTGGTGGCGAATTTAGCTTGAAATGATTTACTTTGAATGCAATCTTCAACCTTTGATACAGTTGCAACCAAAGCTTTGAAGGTGGGTAGGTATTGTGTTAACAAGTAGGCTTGATAAGTCGGGAGTAGATTCTTAATGATGGTATCCACCTGTTCTTGCTCAGTTGGCCTGTTTACCATTTGAGCAGCTTTAGCTCTCCACCTTGTAAGGAGCATAGAGAATGACTCATCTAGAAGTTGCTTTGTGGTTTCCAAATCATGCTTAGTGACATCTACTTCAGTGTTGTAATGATATTGTCTAACAAAGACATGACAAATATCATCCCATGTTCTTTTTTATCTCTTGTCTAGTGAAAGAAACCATCTCCTGGCAGCTCTGGTTAGCGATTCTTGAAACATTTGAGTAAGGAGCTCATCGCTAAGTCCTATAGGTTTCATTACTCCCATATACATCCTCATATGAGTTTTGGGGCATGTGGTTCCATCAAATCTATCCAACTTAGACATTCTAAATTTAGGAGGAAGCGTAGCATCAGGGAACAAGATCAAGCTATCCATATCAATTAAGCAATTAGGTATCCTGAGAGAAAACTTCCCCACCTTAAAAGGATCTAAGAGAGAGGAAGAGCTAAAGCGGGCAGTGGTGTTTAGGGCTTGAGTGTTGGTAGGTTTCCCAAGAGGTTTGGTTCAAATTGTGGTTGAGATTATTAAGGTTTGCTTGGTTAATCAGGGCTCGAACTTCCTCAATGATGGCTTGCCATTGTTCCTTCATGTTTTCTTCAAATTAGACTTGTTGAGCAGCTAGGACAGCTTGAAAATGCTCTTCATGCTTCGTAAGAAGGCTAATCATAAGTGTGGTCAAGGCATCCACGTTAACCTGGTTGGCCATTGGTACCTTATGAACCAAATCAAAGAATTAAGGTAAGTGCTTAGAGAAGAAGTAGGAATATGGGCATGCAAACTTTAATGAAAAAGACTCCCTTTAATGTTCTGAGCTAACTGTGTTTGGGCTCTTGAGGATTTCCTAAGGTTGCATAGGTCAAGGTCTCAGGCTTAAGGTATCAGGTTGGACTAAAGGTATTGGACTTAGGGTAGTGTGTTGGGCTAAAGGTATTGGGCTTAGGATAGTGTGTTGGGTCAAAGGTATTGGGCTTAAGATAGTGTGTTAGGCCAAAGGTATTAGGCTTAGGGGTAAGTTTTAGGGTGATGGCTTAAGGTTTGTGGGGGCAAAGGTGATTGAGATAGAGGTGAGAGTGTTTAAGGTTTAGAAGTGAAAGTGTTTGGATAGAAGTGAAAAATGAGTATGTGACCCTTCTTTGGTTCAAGGTATAACTTAGACTAGAGATGAATGCATGTTTTGTTACACAATATAGATGCATGGGGAAAATATTTCATGTGAATGCATAGATGCAAGGTTTTAATTATGGTACATACAACGTAAAGTCAAGATCTAGGTTCATTACAAGAAAATGGTAAGGGTGGCTTATACAGGGTACCCGTCACACTAGAGAAGCTATATACCTAACCACATATGAGTTAAAGAGCCTTGCGTGGGTCCAATAGTATGTGCATGCTCATTACACCTTTGAAAGGATCAAAGGATTCATTGCAGGGTAGATGATTTCACTATCGATGAATAGACCTAAGGAGGGTTACCCACTCGATGTTACTTTTTATCCATTGTTTTCCTAAGAAATCTAGGTTGGAAGGCAAGGAGCTTATGCAAATGATGCATGAAAGCCATTTATGTATTAAAAGTGCCAAACTTTGATTTAAACGAATTGGTAGTTCTCTTATTTCTTTTATAAAAAAGAAGGTGGTCCCCAGTGGAGTTGCCAGCTGTGAGGCCTCGCCCAGGCACTGGTTCGATCTACTAAGTGGGATTGAAATGCTCATTTGGGTTTAAACTAATGATGAAACCCTCGGGTTCAGATTAATTGATTTTTGAAAAGAGTCGCCACCTTAATTTTATTTTATTTGGGAAAAGATTAAGGGAAAACCCAAATTGACTCCAATTAATATCCCAAAAGAAAATATCACTATCCTCGAAAACTAAAAAGGATTCGCGGAAAAGATTTTTGGCTTATTTAGAAAAATGATTAGTTTGGCAAATTTAATAAAAAAGACTTAAAATAAATTTTATGAACAATTTACATAATGCATGAGCAATTATATAATGCATGAGTAAACAAATAAATGAACATTCATTCAAAGCAATAAAGCAAATAAAATAAAAGAATTAACTTTACAATTCAAAAACCAAAATAGGGATACTTTCTCTAGCCCTTATGGGTTTTAGGGAAGTCATACATTCTCCAAAATAATTTTAAAGCAATTACTAAAAAAAAATACTGCAAAAGAAAGTCAAAATCAATATTATAATAAAGAAAAAAGAGTAAAAGCATATATCACAAAGAAAAGAACTAATTCATAAAGTGGCATACAAGAGAATGATTACATTTTATTTAAATTGAATTTGATGCTTTAAACAAGCAAACTTACATATCCCCCTGAATGGGAATTAAAATCCATATAGTTCACCCTTCTTGCACAATGGTTAGTTTAGCCTAGCTATTTTATCATGTTTCAGTTCATTAATTAAAAGGTAGGTTGATTGATTAAACAAGTAAATTATTGATTACCAAGTTGATAATTAGGTCAGGTTTTAATTAACAAGTCGATACATCAATTCAAATTGTTTACTTAGTTGACTAAATCATATTCTAATCAGTATACCTTAAAATAATGAAAGAAAATGATAAAATATGCTAAGCAAAGAAATAATAAACGAAAAGAATAAACTAAATAATCCTAAGAAAATGAAACAAAACAAAACAAAATAACAAAAGAAGAAAATAAATACCTTACGAGGATGAGGCTTGGGGACGTAGGGCGGATAAAGCGGATGACTAGATTGTAATTCCACATTCTCTACTTGGCAGAATGATAACCTTCAAACGACAACTTGGACGACGTATTCGGAACCTCCTTGGACTGATTTGAGGAGAGCTACCTTGAAACGGCCACCTAAATAAAAATTTAAATTAAAAGTTTATTCCTTTTGAACTAAACCTTAAAAAATGTTGATTGCTTTGAAATCAATTAGTTTAATTAAGCAATTCTGAGTGTGAAAATGAGGTAAGGAGGTGTAGCTTTTATAGGGAGAGAGTTGAGAGCAGAAATGGTGAATCTTCGATGTGGGATTCACTTCCGAAGGTAGGAAACCACATAGGAGGCTTCGGGAACTACACAAGGAGGCTTCTAGACTGCATGGAACACACATGACAAATGGTAACTGCACATTTGCGATTTTGCACAGGCTCTGTGAGGTCCTTGTGGGTCCATACACCATTTTTTACTTTGTTCTTGACCATTTCTGATCTAATTTAAGTTCGGTTTGATTCTACAAGTTCATAATCGAGTGCTGATTGTTTGGAGGTACAAATTTGAGGGGTCACAGCCATTATGTGGGAAGGATCTAAGAGAAGGTCTGTTTTAATAAGTACCTCGACCTTGGGAGCGGGTCGTCAAAAGAACTTGTCTAGATGCAACATTATTACCACCACCAGTTTGAAGCTATGTCTCATGTGCGAGAAGAAAGGATCTCAATTCAAGGAAAGAAGGTAATGGCTTTTTGGCAGTCATTATAGTGAAAACATCTGAATATTCAGGTGGCAATCCAGAAAGAACTTGCAAAATCACATCATCATCATTAACCGGTCAACTAATAGAATGAACAGAGTCTACTATGGATTTGATGAACTGAAGGTATTTAGCCATGGAGCGAGTTCCTTTTGCAACCTGATTAAAAACCATCTTTAATTGCATAAACTTTACATTCACATGATCTTGGAATAAGTTTTCAATTTCCTTCCATGTCTGTCTAGCTGTGTGATGTTTCCCTGGGTGTAAAACATGCTTTAAGATATCAGGTGAGATTGTCGCGTGCATCCAAGAGACAATAATATGATCAATTTGCAGCCAAAGAGTATAAGCAAGGTTGATTTTTTCCATTTTCAATAGTTTGAGAAGGTATTGTAGATTGGTCATCAATATGATAAAAAAATTGGTAACAATGAAGAATGTTTGGGAGTAAAGTTTGCCATAGCAGAAAGTCTGTGAAATCCAAAACAATAGAAACATGATTCTTGATGTTGCTAACATTAAAAACTAAATAAGAAGGAGAAAAAGATGAAGATTGTGCTAGAGATCTAGAAGAAGAAGAAGAAGCGGGTGAGATAAAGGAGGAATTTTCAGAAACTATTAACATTATGATGAGAAAGATGAGGGAGATTAGTTAGAGTCCTGCTCTAATACCATAAAGAAGGGGTGAAGAGAACACCTAAAATGATAGGGTGCACCCATATATATAATGAGCATTCAAAGTGTACAATTGCAAATATATCCAAAGATACATTAATTTTACATTATATGCTATTTGTTAGCTATCAAGGAGATTGTAGGAAAGATCAAGGACTCACATGTGGAAAGATGGTATCATTTGTACATGATCCTCAAAGAGGAGCCAGCCTTGTAAATGGTTTCTTGAAAGAAAGTAGCAGCCAATAAACTAATTTTTTATGAGAAACATTACAAATCTAAAGATAAAAAGATAAAAGGTTCTATGAGCTCTTATATAGAGAATATATATGGTTTGGTAGAAGAAGCTTCTCCTAATTCTTTGAATCTAGAGCATGTAAATCAAAGATGCTCCTTCAAAATTAAATGGAAAGCTAACTTGAATCAAAGATGCTCTTTCGAAGCTAGATGGAAAGCTAACTTGCATCAAAATTTTTCTTCTTCAGAAGATGAATCCAAAGTATGACCTTTATAAATTATCAACAATTCCTCAGCCCCATCAGGAAACCTTGATATTAACTTGTGTAGAAAGTCCTCTTCTATCAAATTCAACGTTTTAATAAAACCTGGCTCTTTCTTAAGTAACTTTTTTGACTTTATAATCTCCAAAACTTTGTATCGAGGATCACTCTTCCTTCCATGCTTAGCATTAACAATAAAGGTCTATAAACTAACATCTCCCTTTTTGATTTTTTTTTTTTTGGTGTTTTGTGACTAGTTGTGTTAGGATCCAAGAGGGCCTCGATTGATTAAGAGCATTTTCAAACACATAATGGTGACTTTTGTACCATGGAACTTCAGCCATAGTGAGTAGCTTGTTGAGTAAGTTACTTGTAGTGGAAGTAAGAGGCAAAGTCCCAGAGGGGTTGGTCATCTTCTCTCAGCTTGCTTTAGATGGACTTCATTTGTGGGCTTAAGTCAATCTGGAGGGACAAGAGAACCTATGCAAAAATGGACTTTGGACTTCCTTTAGGCTTATTATTAATTTGAACTATTTTTGTCCCCCATCAATTTGAGTTATAATAAGTTATTTTAAAAGATAGAATAAAATTATAAAAAGTAAAAAAGTTCAGAATATTTTGGGAGAATTAGCGAAAACGAAATTACTGAGTTGATATAATTATTCTTGAAAGAAATATCATCTGCCATTTACCATGTTTGAAAACTAATTTAAAAAAAAAAAAAGCTAGATTTTTCTTAACGTGCTTCGTATATTGACTTCTATTATAACATGCTACAACTCGTTTGAGATATAAATATTTATTCTAAACTTTCACTTTTTTTTTGTTAAAGATTTAATGATCATTTTTTTTTATCTAAGTATAAAATTATATATTTTTATATTAAGTGAAGTTTTCAATTAAAATATATAAAACTTATCAAATAAATATCATGAAGCTGAAATCTTATTAGTCGACTTTAAGATTATCATGGAATAATATTTAAATAACTTGATTACTAAATTTACTTTAATTGTTGATTACAAGTTAAGTTAAATTTTCATATGAAAATCTAAAAATTTAATGAAAATGTAATTATACACAATAAATATTATCTAAATTGTATATTTGTGCATGTATAATACAATTAGACTAATGACACAAAATAATTTTAGATTATATATAAATATATGAATGTATTTTAGAAGACAATATATATATAACATTGAAAGAAGATGAGCATTTTTTACAATTTTAAATGATATTTTTATGTTCAAGAATATGTTAAAAAAATAAAGTAAAGAAATTGATAGATAAATTTTATTATAATTTTCTAATTTATTTTATTTTAGTCAAATATCATGCATTATATATAGAATTATATACTTAAAATATTTTCGAAAATTTGCATGCATATATAAAATATTTTTGCATAAAATATTATTTCAAAATTAGTTTTACTTTTTAGTTTGCTTTTATACAAATTTTGCAAGAAAATAATTTGTTTAAAAAATAAATTATATCTTTTTATTCTAAGTTTCTTAATGGGTACTCCCATTAAGTAAAATAATTACTAATAATTTATATTATTTATTCAATTAAATACTTTTAAATAGACAATCCATATACCAAATTATTATTGATGCATGTCAATCTGAATGGATAATCCTAAGCAAGATAAGAGTTATCCCATACACCATATCTCTCAGATATAGATCATCCATGGTTGATCTTCTAGATACAGATTATTCAGGGTTGATCTCCCAGATATAGATCATTCAGAATTGATTTTTCAAATACAGATCATTTAGGGTTGATCTCCCATATCAGATCATCCAACATAGATCTCCCAGATATAGATCATCCAGGGTTGATCTCTCAGATAAGATCATCCAAGGCAGATCTCCCAAATATAGATTATCTAAGGTAGATCTCCTAGATATAGATCATCTAGGTAGATCTCTTGATCTGACTAAAAATGAATCATGACTTCAATTATAATCTCCTACCATGTTCTCCACCTTTCTAAAAAATATGAAACCATTATCCCACTACTTGAAGCAGTAGTGGCGCCATTTTCTAGAGACTTAAGCCTCAAGACAAGTTACTATAAATACCCCTTGACACTCCAAGAGTAGAGGGAGGTATTCTTAATACTAGCAATATATTCTCTAGCTAAAACACATACTAGTTTAAATATTGGAGTGTTCACTCAAGCAGAATGCCTAGACACTCTAGTTCCTTATTTTGTAGGTTCAACCAGTTCGGTCACTTCATAGTGTGAGATTAGAATTTATTCAACTTACATCATTTGGTGCGTTGAGCGTGGAATACCACTTTGGATATTCAGTCTAGCTTTTCCAACTGTCCCTATGGATCCATCCTCAAGTTACAATGGAACTTAGACAACTAGAAGGCCTACTATTAGTGGCACACATCGGTCATTTCTCTAACTTTATGTATTTAAATTAATTTCTATTATTTCAGGTGTTTTTAAATTTACTTAAAGGAGAACCATGATTCTCCCGAAGGAAGATCTCCCTGAATGACTCTCCCAAAAAGTGAACTAGGAGCTCATCCAAAAAAAAGATCACTATGACCAAGTCTAAGGAATGGGCGAATGAAGAGTTCGCCTAAGACTCCCTAGACATTTTCTCCAGCGGCAAACATATCTAAGGAATAGGTGAACCAAGAATTTGCCCATGACTCCTTAGATACATGAATGAACTCTCCAAAGGGTGAACTTATAAGAAGATTTCCATGAATGAACTCTCCAAATGGTGAACTCCAACTCTATGAATGAACTCTCTAGAGGTGAATGAAGGGTTCACCCAAAAAAAGATCTCTATGAATAAACTCTCCAAATGATGAACTAAGTGTTCACCTAAAAGAAGATCATTGTGAATGAGCTCTTCAAGAAATATTATTAAAGCATAGACTGGATTCCGAGCCTTTAACTCAAAACTTGTGGGGGGACATGTGATGCATGTCAATCTGAATGGATCATCCCAAGCAAGCTAAGAGCTAGCCCTTACACCAGATCTCCTAGATATAGATTATCTCGGGTTGATCTCTTAAATACAGATCATATAGGGTTGATCTTCTATATATAAATCATCCAGGGTTGATCTTTTAAATATAGATCATCTAGGGTTGATCTCTCAGATACAGATCATTCAGGGTTGATCTCACATATACAAATCATCCAATGTAAATCTTCTAGATATAAATCATCTAGAGTTGATCTCTCAGATACAAATTATTCAAAGCAGATTTCCTAGATGTAGATCATTCAAGGTAGATATTCCAAATATAGATCATCTAGGTAGATCTCTTGATTTGACTAAAAATGAACCATGACTTCAATTATGATCTCTATCTATGTTCTCCACCTTCCTAAAAAATAGGAGACCATTATCCCACTACTTGAAATAGTAGTAGTACTATTTTCTAGGGACTTAAGTCTCAAGACAAGTTATTATAAATACCCCCAGGCACTCCAAGAACAGAGGGAGGTATTCTAAATACTAGGAATATATTCTCCAGCTAAAAGACATACTAGTTTAAACATTGGAGTGTTCACTCAAGCAGACCGCCTAGACACTCTAGTTCCTTGTTTTGTAGGTTCAACTAGTTTGGTCACTTTATAGTGTGAGTTCGGAATATATTTAGCTCACATCAATTACCTTTTAGACTAATAGTTTTCTTTAGAATTTCCCATGAATTTTTATTTCAAAATATTAAGATTATAACAAAATTTGACATTACTTATTCATAATTTTATCAATTTTGTTTTATTTTAAAAGAAAAAGAGAAAAAGAGAAAAAAAAAGGGAAAAGAAAAAAAAATATTCTCCTCCTGTTTTCAAAAATAATAAATATATTTTATTAGTTAATTAAAATTTTCAAAATTAGTCCATTACGAATAGTTAGAATTCATTATAAATACTTATTCTAAATTTATATTTTTTTCTTTTTAAAAATTTAATAACCAATTTTTTGTTACTTAAGTATAGAATTATATACTTTTATATTAAATGAAAATTTCAATTAAAAACTTTTCAAATAAATATGATGAGGCTATAATCACTTAAAAAGTTAATGAGAATAAAACTAATGAGAATAAAAGTTTATAAATTAGATTGATGAAAATAATAACTATATATGTTTATATAGAATAAATTTAATATAATATTAGTAAGAGAAGAAAATATAATTCATCTAAAAAATATAATTTAATATAATATTAATAGGAGAAGGAAATATAATTCATCTAAAAAAATAGAGTTCTATTAGGATTAATAATTTGAATGTCCAAAACTAATTAGTGACCTAATAAAATATACAAAATAATGAAAATTTGACCTAAAAAGAATTAAAATTTGACTTAACGAAATATGAAAGAAAATTAAAATTTGAGTATTCGAATAATATAAATAAACAATTAATCTTAAAAAATAAAATTAGATTCTTTAAAAAAATAAATAAAATTAGATTTGTAATGGTATAATTTATTTACTTGGATAAAATAAAATTAGATTTATAATTTATTATATAAAGTTCTATTATATATTAGATTTATTTTAATCTTAAAAAATAATTTTAATAAATAATAGACAGTGACCGTATTACTCTCAAATTAAATATATAATTAGTAAGAGTATAATAAGGGGCACATAAGTAAATATACTTTTCTAAAACTAATGAGAATAAAAGTTTCTGAATTAGATTGATGATGATAATAACTATGTATATTTATATAAAGCAAATTTAATATAATATTAGTAGGAGAAAGAAATATAATTCATCTAAAAAAATAGAATTTTATTAGGATTAACAATTTTAATATCCAAAACTAATTAGTGACCTAATAAAATATGAAATAAAATTAAAATTTGACCTAACGAAATACGAAAGAAAATTAAAATTTGAGTATTTAAACAATATAAATACACAATTAATCTTAAAAAATAAAATTAGATTCCTTAAGAAAAATAAAATTAGATTTATAATAATATAATTTATTTATCTAGATGAAATAAAATTATATTTATGATTTATTACATAAAGTTTTATTATATATTAGATTTATTTTAATCTTAAAAATAATTTTTTTTTATAAATAATAGTCAATGACCATATTACCCTCAAATTAAATACCGTACATTTATATATAGTAAGTGTAGAGATAAATAAAAAAAATAGATGTTAATTGGTATTTATCCAATAGTTTTATCTCGTAGGATAAATAATTTTTTTTTCCTTTGATCATAGGATAAATATTTGAATGGCCGTGAAAATGTTAAAACGCATACAAATTGCATTACACAAATGACATTGTTTTTTAAAAAATATTATCATTTATTTTGCCATTTACTCTTGAATTTATTTTGTTTTCTCTAAACCCCAATTTTCCTGCCACGCAAAATACACTCTCAATAATTTTCTTATTTAATTTACTCTGGGGTTCTATTTTATTTGATATTAACAAAATATGTTACCATCTATCTAATTTATCCTATGAGACATGGAAATTCAAACAAGGAACTGAAACAATTCATTGCTACGCCTACAAATTTCCCAAGATCAAAATTGTTCTTCAGCCTCCTGAAAAGATTCATGGATCAAAGGAGTACAAGAAATTTGTCTATTCTCAACCAAGAATTGAACAACATTCAATCGAAGAATCCTCAAATTTTCCATACAACAACACAGATGGGTTATGGTCCTAACTTGGCCGGTTGGATATACAAAATCCAGAGTCTTGACAAATTGCAGAAACAATCTCTTTGATTAGAATCCACAAATGATGAATTTGGATGTAGGAAACACAATCTGCGAAGCAGACCAGACAAATAGTAATCCATTTCATTTGAACACTAGAACTCTTCATTCTCTTTCCACTATGTGATTCCTTCCACAAATCAAAGCTTGCTCCTTTCATTCTCAGCTCTTGAATACACCTGATAAGAGCTTCATCATCATGTCTTTTCCTTTTGCAATTGTCTCCACTGTAACTCCAGAATTAACATACTGCAAGCAGGCGGGTTTGCTCAATCCAGTGATTGTGGTCTTGACAAGTCAATGCGTGAAACTTAACCAATTTGAGCCTTGTGTTGTTACCTATTTCCAAAGCCAAGCTTGCTGCTAAAGAATTGTAGCAAAGATCAATGCATCACACAAGGAAAGACGGTTCATGAAGCTCAAGGAGGAGGAATATGCCATGTAAGCTGGTTTCTTGAAAGATTCAAATTTGTGAAGGTCAAAATAACCAAAAGAAATCACCTGCCAATAAACTAAATTTTTATGAGAAACACTACAAATCCAAAGGAATAAAGAAGTTACAAGTGCTCCAATTTGTAGAAATACGTATGATTTTCAGATTTGGCAAGAAGGTTTCTCTCATTCTCTGAATCACCAAAGCATGAAAATCAAAGATGCTCCTTCGAAATTAAATAGAAAGCTAACTTGCATCAGCATTTTCCTACTTCAGAAGACCTTTATAAGCTATCAACAGTTCCTCAGCGTCATCAGGAAACCTTGATATAAACTTGTGTAGAAAGTCCTCTTACGTCAAATTCACTACTCTAATAAAACTCAGCTCTTGCTTAAGTAACTTTTTTGACTTTATAATCTCCAAAACTTTGTATCGAGGAATCACTCTTCCTTCCATGCTTAGCATTAACGAGAAAGGTCTAGAAACTAACATCTCCTTTTCAACCTTAACCGTGTTCAAAAAGAAATCAATCCCCAACTTCAACTTCTCCTCAGATTTCCCAAGCAAATATGGGGCCTTTCTAAACATTAGAAGACATTCATCCTCTGTAAACCCAAAACTCTTCAAAACTCCAAATTTTCTCTCAAATGTCTCATCACTCAAGCCACTAAGGGTATATAAAGCATGAACAAACATCCTTGAATTGACTGAGAACCCCATATTTAAAGCACGATAAACAAGTTCTCTAACCATGGGTTCTTGCATAACAAAAAACCTAGGCTTCTTCCTCAATAAGCTTGAGAGCTGAGACCCAAGTATCGCACAACTCTCCAAGAATGCTATATTAGATAACAAAATTGATTCAGGATTTTTGGAGATAACCCAGTGGCTTCTATATATAACCTTTATCAAATCCTTATTATGCTCATCATTCAACAAAACTTTCTTCAAAATTTCAGTACGAGGAACCAATTTTTTTTCGAAACTAACCGTTAAAATATTGGAATTCTTCGCAATGAACTGACCCAGATCAGAACCCACAATACCCAGATCTTGAAAAAACTTAATTTTTGGTTTAAGTGTCTTGTCAATATTAGCAAAGAGAATCTGAGGTGTTAAAAAGGCAGCAGATTGGATATGGGAATTAGAGAAACCAAGGCTTTGGAGAAAGAGAACCACAGATTGAACATTTTCAATGGATTTGATATGAGAGAAGCGGGTTGAAATAGAAAGGGCTTTAGTTTCAGAGAATTTGAAGGTTTTTAATAGATAGTCGTGAAGAACCGGATTTGGGGATGGTTTTGAGGTTTTGGCAAGTAAAGAGAAAGAAGAAAAAGACAGCATAACATGATAATGGCTGTTTAGGGTTGGAAAAAAAACTATATAAATGAGGTGAAAGAACAGATGATGATTTGACAATCATAATTTGAAAATTGGATTTTCTTAAAAGCAAAGTTAAAAAAAAAAAAAAAAAAAAAAATCTTCTGAACGACAAAAATTTATTATGGAAAATGAAAGACACAGAACCTGATTTTGGATTTACTAAGGATCAATCTCCTCCGATGACTTGCCAGCCGCCTCTCACGGCACTCGCTCTCTAGGAAACTAGAATGCAAATGCAATTGGGGAACGGTACAAAAAAGCTCTTAATATTTTGCAATTTGGCTTGTTAAGCCATTTTAAATATTTTTTGTTTAATTATCTTTTTTTTTTTTTTTTTTTTTTTTTTCTGAATTTTAGTTTTAAAAATTTCTTAATTTTATCGGTGTTAATTTTATTCGTTAAGGCCCTGTTGAGCTGCCTCCGTGGCAGTATTTGGTGCTGCATAGACAGCTCATTTTTTTATTTTTATTTAATAATTAGTTTTAAAATTAAATAGATTATAATTTGAAATTAATTATAATATAGGTGGCTCAATTTTTTTATTTCTTATTTTCTTATTTAATACTTATTTTCAAAATAATAGCTAAAATTATAATTTTCAAAATACAAAAAATTATTTTAACTAATTATTTTTAACTAAATTATAATTCTAGCTACATGTTGTTTTCAAAATAAAATAAAATAAAAATTAAATTAAATTATTATTATTCAATAATTAATAACTAGATAATAATTATTTTAGCTGAAAAATAAAAAAAAAAGTTATAATTTTTCAAAAAAAAAGGTAATATTATAATTTTGAAAGTAAAAAAATTATTTTCAACTAAATTATAATTTTAGCTACGTATTATTGAAAAATAAATTAAAATTCAACTAAATTATTATTATTATTCAATAATTAATAGCTACATATCAATTTTTTAGTTAAAAATAAAAAAATTAAAAAAAGAAAAGCAATTGTTGAATTTTTTAATTTAATTTAATTTTTTAATACTTTAAGCAATTATTGAATTTTATAAACAATTTTATTAATGAATTTAATATATAAGCATCAACAATTTTATTAATAAATTTAATATATGAATTTAATGAATTAATTTTATTAATGAAAATTATGATTTTTTTTATTTTAAAAATAATTATTAAATAAGAATAAAAATGATTTAAATAAAAATAAAAAATAAAAAATAAAAAAGAGCTACCTATGTGACAACACCAGGTGCTGCCTCGTAAGCAACTCAACAGTACCCTAAAGGTGGAATTAATACCATTAGGGTTAAGGGGATTTTAAAGCCAAAATTGAAATAAGAAGGAGGTAATTGAACAAAAAATATTTAAAATGGCCTAATAGGCCAAATCGCAAAATGTCAAGGACTTTTTTGTACCTTATTCCAATGCAATTCAACGACTAAAGCTTGAAGAAATTGGGTCTTTCTGTGGTACTCCGTCAACATGCATACGCCAACTATATCTACCGTTGGATTGCACGTCGTTTAATCTTAGCCATTGCTTTTCCTAGCCAATTAAAGTAATAGTTTGCAATTCAGGTGAACGAAACAAGCTAACGACTAAGGCCGAGCACGATTCAGTCTAATTTAAAAATTTTAATTTATAGAATCAGAATTAAAATCAAAATAAAAAATTTCTATATTGTATTATTTTGAAAATTTTGAGATAATATAATTTGAGAATTTGATATTTCTGTTCCAATTTAATTCAACTCAAATACAATATAAAAATTCGAAGATATAATCTTGAAAATTTTACTAAAAATTTTTCTTCTCTTTAAATTTTCTCTTTTTATATAATAATAATAATAATAATAATAATAATAATAATGTTTATTAGAAATTGATGAAAATCTATAACTAAAAAATTAATTAAAAATTTAGAAATTAAAAAATAAAAACTTACAGGAATAAAAATTATAAAACATATAAACAACTCTTAAGGTGAGCTTCCATTCATAAATGTCTACCAAGGCACAACCCATATTGAGAAAAGGTCGTCCAAGGATAAGTGAATCTTCATTATCTTCCTCGAAATCTAAGACCACGAAATCCACTAGAATAATAAACTTGTTAACCTTTACAAGCACATCTTCAATTACCCCAAAAGGTTTCTTGATGGATTTATCCACAAGTTGTAAAATCATCGAGGTAGGCTCATCTCTCAATCCAAGCTTTCTGAAAAGAGACAAAGGCATTAAGTTAATTCCAGCTCCATGATCACATAAACACTTAGGAAATTCTAAATCCCTAACAACACAAGGGATTGTAAAACTTACAGGATCTTTCAATTTCATTGGTATTTTTCTTGTAATAATTGAGCTACAATTTTAAGTCAGAGCTATTGTTTGCCCTTCATACCATTTTTTCTTATTCATGATGAAGTCCTTCGAAAACTTCGCATATTGAGGCATTTGAGCCAAGGCCTCAGCAAGTAAAATGCTGATTTGCAATTTCCTGAATATCACCAAGAACTTGGAGAATTGTTGCTCATCTCTTTGCTTCTTCAACATTTGAGGGAATGGCACCTTTGGAACATATGGAGGAGGAGGAGGGGAAGAAGTTTTGGATTTTTGATCTATTTCCTCTTATGAAACATCCTCCACTTTGTCATTCACCTCCTCCCATTCTTTCTTATCTTTTTGCTTCTCCAATGGTTGTGTCAACTCCTTACCATTTAGCAAAGTGATAGCTTTCATCTCCCTTGGATTTGATTTGGTGTTGCTTGGAAGATTTCCTTGATTTTTGCTTGAAAGTGCATTCCCAAGTTGTCCACCTGAATCTCCAAGTTATAAATGGAAGAGGCATGATTCTTTGCAATCACTAGCCATTTTGTTATTTAAAGCTTCCATGAACTTGTCCATCGTGGATTCAAAACTAGCTAGTCTATCTTATGGTGGTTGTTGTTGAAATTCGGGTGGCCCTTGTTGCTTTGCCATATTGAGATTTGAAGTTCCTGCATTATTACCACCCCAAGAAAAGTTAAGATGATTCATCCATCCTGGATTGTATGTATTTGAGTAAGGATTATTGCTTGGCATGCCTTGGAACTGATTTCCCACATAATTAAACTGTTCAACTTGATTGACCATGTAACAATCATTACTAACATGTCCCATCTCACCACAAAAATCACGACGACTTCAAATTGTTGTAATAGAGTTTGGAGTGATATTTGATGAGCATAATTTAATACATATTAATAGCTCTTAAATTTATTTTTTATTGTTCATTTATTAAATAAATATTTTTATTTAATGATATTTTATGAATAAGAAATAAAATGGTGAAAGCTTGAAAATTGAGTAAAATTATAGTCTTTTACTTGCATGAATAATAGTAATAATAATAAAATTTGTGAAAGAAATAATTTTTCAATAAAATTAACCAAGCATTTTCTTTTCTTTTGAAAAATGACACCATCTTCAAGTGTGTAATGGAGACTAAAGAGCTCACTAACTATCCTTATGCAAGCCAACTAAAGAAAACAAAGGATTCAAAAATCAAAGTCATATAGTTGATGCTAAAGAAGAAAATTTACAAAAATTCAAGTCATCACCAACCATCCTTATGCAATCCAATTAAGGAAAACTAAGAATTCAAATATTAAAGTCATATATTTAATGCTAAACAAGAAAAATCATTTGAAAATTGGTTTCTTTATCAACTTGCCATCTAGCCATTCATGTTTATAAATAGAAGGGAAATAGCTTAGCAAAAGGGGAGCTTGTGAGGGAAAGAATTGAGAAAATAAGGAAGAAATTGATATTTCAAGATTAAGGATCCAAATTGCTAAAATGGATTTTTTTGTTTATTTTGTTATTTTAATTATATCTTTCTAAGTTTTAATTTTACTAAGGTGGATGATGAAACCATGTTAGATTATTAATTTCTATTTTGTATTGATTCTAAATATTTTGCAATTTAATGTTTATGATTTTGGCTTCATTTGATAATATATTTTCATCAATTCTATAATGTATTTTTTATTATTAGGAAAATTATCTATACTTATTTTTTTTTATTGAAAGAAAAGTAATTTTCTTTAATTATGTGTTTTCCATTAAATTGTATACATATAATGCTTAGAAATTACACTTTTGAAGTGAAGGAAAATCTATTTAAGAATTTAATAAAATTGAACTTAGTGATAAAATCAATAAAAAAATAAAAAGATTGATTTCTAAACTATCTTTTGAAATTAGAATCAATACATTATAAAAATTATTAATTAAACATTGGTGAATTCTGAAACCTTGATAATATTTTATCTAAATTTTATTTCATAAGTTTATCTACTCTTAATTGTATAATTTTGATGTTTCTATTTCTTTATCATTATCTTAAAAAAAATTATTATTTGAAACTAGGTTAGAATTAAATTAATGTGGTTTGATTAAACTTTTCTATAATTATTTTCATAGCTCTCTCCGTGGAAACGATCTCGTTACCACTTATCTACAAAATCAGTGATTCATGCACTTGTTAGTATAAATAAAATTTAATAATAAGTTTTTGGCACCATTGCTGGGGAGATATCGAAAAGAAAGAAGAAAGCTCATTAAATCAAGGTTTATTTAATTCTTCTACTAATTAAATCTTACTTATTGTGAATTTTTATTTTATTTTATTATTTCATTATTTTTCTTATCTATTTAGTCATAAAATAATATTAGTTTTTGTTGTAAAAATTTTCTTGTTAGTTTTTGCATATTTGAAAAAAAAAATTTAGTTTTAATAGTACTGAGTTAAGTTGAGTTAAGTTGGAATAGTGCAGAAAATTTTAATTAGGTTACTGGAGCAACTCGATTACTATTCACGTATTTTGCATGGTTTTATATTTTTCTTGTATGGTTAGTTAGTTACTATAGGTAATTAATTTATTTTTCTGCAAAAATTTGTTTTAAGTTTCAATGTTATTATTATTATTATTATTTTTTAGCTTTTGGTTATAAAGTTCCATGTTTATATATATTTATATTGTTTTAATCATTTTTTTCTTTTATTTCTAGGATCTTTATTGTTTACAAACAAAAAAAATTAGAGTTAAATATTTTTTTTATGTTATGTTAAATCATTTGAATTTGAATTTTATTTTAGTTTATTATTTTTTTTGAAGTTGATTCTGTGGTGTTTTGAAATTATTATTTGGTAATATGACTGTTGAATTTAATGTATTTAATGTTACTCGTCAACCAATTGACAATGATGATTTGTGTGAAGTTAACATGATTGAAAGTGTGATCAATGATTGTTTTTTGGAAATGAATAAAAATGATCCCTTTGAGAAATGTTTAACTCAATTTGGCATGGATTTAGATGTTGAAAATTTAATTAGTGAGGTGAATTCTTTATTAGAATCTGTTCCACTAATGGATACAAACAAATGGAAAGCCAAAATTGAACTTCTATTTCCCACAGAATCTAATGAGTCAATTCCTAAATCACAAAAGTTAGACTTAAAACCATTGTCTGAGTCACTGAAATATTCATTTTTAGAACCATCAGAAACTTTGCCCATTATCATAGCATCTAATTTAGAGGTTGAACAAGAAAACAAGCTGATTGATATTTTGAAAGATCATAAAGAAGCAATAGGGTGGACAATTTCATATATTAAGGGTATTAGTCCTTCAATTTGCATGCATAGAATTCATTTAGAAGACAACGTTAAACCTAGCCATGAATTCCAAAGACAACTAAATCCCAATATGAAAGAAGTTGTAAGAGCTGAGGTGATACTTTTAGATATAGGTGTCATTTATCTTATTTCTGATAGTTCATGGGTCAGTCTTGTGTAGGTAATTCCAAAGAAATATGGTATAACAGTAGTGAAAAATGATGAAAATGAACTAATTCCCACTAGAATCCAAATTGGATGGCGTGTTTGTATTGATTATAGGAAGTTGATTGCTGTCACAAGGAAAGATTATTTCCCACTTCCTTTCATTGATCAAATGTTTGAGAGATTATCTGGTCATGCAAACTATTGTTTTTTTTATGGTTACTCTAGATATAATCAAATCCCAATTACACCTGAGGATCAAGAGAAAACCACTTTCACTTGCCCTTTTGAAACCTTTGCCTATCGACGCATGCCCTTTGGGTTATGCAATATACCTGCTACATTTCAACAATGCATGATAAGTATTTTTTTCTGATATGGTTAAGCATTTTCTTGAGATATTCATGGATGATTTTTTTGTCTTTGCTTCAAGCTTTGATGAATGTTTGCATCACTTGACCTTGGTTTTGATTAGGTGTAAAGAGAAAAATCTTGTGTTAAATTGGGAAAAATGTCATTTCATAGTTAAAAAGGGAATTGTTCTGGGTCATGTAGTGTCACAACAAGGAATCTCTAGCCTTCCTCTACCCTGCACTGCAAAAGAAATTTGATCCTTTTTAGGTCATGCTGGTTTCCACTGTAGATTCATCAAAGATTTTAGTAAGATTTCTCGCCCCTTGTGTAACTTACTTGCGAAAGATACACCTTTTATCTTTTTATAATGAATGCCTTCAAGCCTTTGAAAAGTTTAAAATCTTGTTAACATTTGCACCTATCATTAGACCACCTAATTGGAGTGTTCACTTTGAGATCATATGTGATGCCTCTGATTATGCCCTTGGTGCTATTTTAGGCCAATGAGTCGATAAGCTACTCGTCGTGATCTATTATGCAAGTAAAACTCTTACTGATGCACAACTTAATTATTCAACCACTGAGAAAGAGTTGCTTGCTATAGTGTTTGCCTTGGACAAATTTAGATCTTATCTTATTGGATCCAAAGTCTTTATCTACATTGATCATGCTGCATTGAAATACCTTTTGTTAAAAAAAAGATGCTAAGCCTCGCTTGATTCGATGGATTTTATTAATACAAGAGTTTGACCTTGAAATTCATGATAAGAAAGGTTTTGAAAATGTTGTGACTGATCATTTGTCTAGACTGATAGTGGAATCTATTTATAAGGATTGTCCTATCAAAGAGACTTTTCCTGATGAACAGCTCATGTCCATATCACAATTACCTCGGTTTGCTGATATTGTAAATTATCTTGTTACTGGTCATATGCCAAGCCATTATAGTAACTGAGATAAAACAAAATTTTTAGCTGAGGTAAAGAAACTTTTTTGGGGTGATTCATATTTGTTTAAATGTTGTCCAGATCAAGTGATTAGCAGATGTGTGCCTAAAAGTGAACAAGGAAAAATTATCTCTTTTTGTCATGACCATGCTTGTGGAGGCCACTTTAGTGCAAAGAAAACTACTACAAAAATCTTGCAATGTGGATTTTATTGGCCTACATTGTTTAGAAACACTCATGTCTATTGGAAATCTTGTGATCGATGCCAAAAATTAGGAAGTATTTCTCCTAGAAATATGATGCCTTTAAATCCAATTCTTGTGGTTGAATTATTTGATGTTTGGAGTATTGATTTTATAGGAGCTTTTCCTAATTCTTTTGGTAATTTGTATATCTTTATTGCTGTTGATTATGTATCCAAATGGGTAAAGGCAAGTACATGTAGAACAAATGATCATAGGGTTGTGGTGAAATTTTTGAAAGAACATATTTTTTCTAGATTTGGTACACCACGAGCAATCATTAGTGATGGAGAAAAGCACTTTTGTAATAGGCATTTTGAGCATTTGATGAAGAAATATGGCATTACTCATAAAGTAGCTACTCCTTATCACCCATAAACAAGTGGTCAAGTTGAAATTTCAAATAGGGAAATCAAACGTATTCTTAAGAAAATGATTAACCCCACTACAAAAGATTGGTCTTTAAAATTACCTAATGCATTGTGGGCTTATCGTACACCATTTAAAATCCCTATTGGAATGCCCCCTTTTAAACTTGTTTATGGAAAACTATGTCACTTACCAGTAGAATTAGAATATAGAGCATATTGGGCAATCAAAAAATTAAATTTCTCTTTAGATAAAGTTGGTGCTCAACGAATGCTTCAATTGAATTGGTTAGAGGAAATTAGAACTGATGCTTATGATTGTGCAAAATGGTATAAGGACAAAATGAAAATTTTCCATGATAAAAATATTTTGAGAAAATCTTTTGCTCCTGGTCAAAAAGTCCTTTTATACAATTCTCATTTGCATCTACTTCCTGGAAAGTTGCATTCTCGATGGTCAGGCCCATTTTTGGTTCGCATTACATTTCCATATGGAGCAGTTGAAATTGAAAATCCAAAAAATGGTGATGTATTTAAAGTTAATGGACAAAGATTGAAATCATTTTTGGAGCTGGAACCAACAACAGTGGAAGAAGCACTTTTGAGTGATCCTATTTATTAGGATAAATTCAATTCATTTATGTCATTTTTTTTTCTTTCTTTGTGTAACTAATTTTTGTTTATATTTAACATTTGTTCTTTGTTTTGTAAGCATAGAATACAAACTTTTTAGCTAGATATGAAAGCATCTCTTGCCACACTAAGAAACAGGTTTCTAACTCTTCCCCAAGATGTACTAAGAAAAATTGAGGAATGTAGACTGGAAAGAATGAAGGCATTTAGACGTCTGAATCTTCCTGAAGATATTCACTAGACCATAGAAGCCAAAGTACGACTGGCAGGTGAATTAAATGAATCATTTGTTAAATGTTTGCCAGGTATAGGGAGAAGTTCTTACTCAAAGAAGAGAAAAGCAAAGAGAATGGGAGTATGCTACAAGTGTGCAAGATGGAATTGCAATACACGTTGTAGAAATATTGGATATGCATCCATAAATTGAGAAGATAAAATTTAATTCATAAAGGATGGACTGAGTAAGGAGTCTTTGGATAATATCTTATAGACTCTTGAGACGCATCCATATGGACAAGTTCACCGTACTCTTTTAGATTTATGGAGCTTATTCAAAGAAGAGAAATAGCATTACAGTCTAGAAAATCTGACATTAAAAGACCCTACTTGCTAGTTAATAAGAAAACTGGATGGGAAGCGTATCCTTGACTCATAGAAGGCATTTAAGCCGTTACTAGACGAAAAACTAGAGGAAGATGTGAGCCACAGTCACAACTACTGTTCATGATCAGGTGTATTACTAACTTTTTGACTTTTGTGCATTTTTCAATACTCTGCAGTTACTTTTTGAATTTTCAGCACCTAGATTTTCGTTTTCTGCAGATTTTTCTATTCTAGTTAACTTTTTAATCTTTTAATGTCTACTTTTAGCTTTTTAATGTTTTTTTTTTTGACATTTGTACACAGAACATTAATTATTTTTGTTTGTTATTGTTATTTTTTATCTTTATTTTTTTCTGTCAATAATTATTTTACCCTATTGAACTATTCTTTTACTATGCTATTTTCTTTATATATACATTCATTATTTTCAATATGCATACAACCTCTTGAAGAAATCTGTGAACAAAAAAAAGAAAAAATGGAAGAACCCTCAACACACAAATTCAAAACTATTTGTGTCTTTTGTAGTCCAAACTCTGGCAAGAAAAGAGAGTACTTGATAGCAGCTAATAATTTTGGTAGGATTTTAACTGAACGAAAAATTGATTTGGTATTTGAGGGAGGTAGTTTAGGGTTAAGGGGTTGTGTCAGAAGTTCTGCATATATTGGAGGTAGCAAAGTCCTAGGAATAGTTATAAAGATTTTGGCTTAAAATAAACACATCACTGGTGGAACTATAGGTAATAAGTTACAAGTCATGAGTATGTACGAACGAATGGCATACATGAATCTCAATGCTGAAGCTTTTATAGCATTACCTGGTGGTTTAGAAATATTTGAAAATATCTTCACCATTGCATTTTGGACCCAATTAACAGTTCTTCAAAAGCCATTGGGATTACTTAATGTTGATGGTTTTTATGGTGGTTTGCTATTTTTTCTCGATCATGCTATGGAATAAGGTTTTATGACACTAGCGAGTCAACGCATCCTAGTCTCTGCTTCAACTATTAATCAATTGATTGACCAACTACAAAAATTTATGTCCGAACCTAATCTATTGATGGCATAGGTAGTTTGGCACCCTAGAGCTAGTAGCAGCAAGAAGCGTGGACTAGACTTGAATCTTTGGTTGTAACTTCCCTAACTCTTATAGTTTTTCTTATTGCATTTTTTTTTTGTGTTACATCTGGTTAAGTGAAGTCCTCTACTCTTTATTTATTTATAGTAGACATTGGGGACAATATCTCAGCTAAGATTGGGGGTGGAGAAACTATTATTTTAAAAAAAAATGTGTTAGATTTTTGGCTTATATGTTCTTTTGCCATGTTAGATTATGGGCTATGCTATGTCAGAACCTAGGCTATAGCATGTCAGACTCTGAACTTGTGATATCTGCTTGTGCTTATCATGCATGATGACATTCATGCTTTGTGTAAACTGAACCTTATGAAGGACAAACATGGTATAAAGATATTAACCTTTTGGGAGAGGGCCCATAGGATAAATGAGGTTTTGTTAATGATTATTGGTTTGACTTTGGCGTTGGATGTGAAAATTGTCATGGTGATCTTCAATGAAGGCTATATGTCTGACCTAATTATTGGAAGTAAAGATGATTTGGTGAATTTTAATCAAGGCTATTTGTTCTGCCTAGACTTTAAGATTTGGAGATTTGGTCCACCTAGGGAATTGAAATTGGTTTAGCAAGGCCACTTGTTCGGCCCTACTATCGGGGAGATTATGATCAAAGTTATCTGTTTGGCTTTGATGTTTGGGAAGATTGGGATCAAAGCTATCTGTTTGGCTTTAGTGGTTGGGAAGATTGGGATCAAAGCTATATGTTTGGCTTTGATGTTGGGATCAAAGCTATCTGTTCGGCCTTGGTGGTGGAAGGAATAGGATCAAAGCTATTTGTTTGGCCTTGATGTTAGAAAAGCTGGGATCAAAGCTATATGTTCAGCTTTAGTGTTAGAAGGATTGGGATCAAAACTATTTGTTCGGCTTTAGTGTTAGATTTAGGGAACGTCAACATGGGTGGCTCGACTCAGTTTGCCCATTGAAAGTTACGGTTGAGGATTAGTCCTTATAGGAAAAGGTCTTGGCTAAGGAGGGTAGGTCTGGTTAGGAAATCCATTTGAAAGGCTTAGTCTAATTTTGCCTTAAAGGAGACCATGGGCTTTATAAATGAAGGCCTTTTGGAAGTGGGCTTCATGGTGAAGGCTTATTGGTTTAGGCTTTATAATGGAGGCTTTTGGGAGTGGGCTTCTTCATGAAAGCTTCTAGATCTGGGCTTCATGGCGAAGGCTTTTGGATTTGAGCTTCATGGTGAAGGCTTTTGGGCCATGTGCCTCTTAACGAAGGCTGTTTAGTTTGAGTATTGGTTGAAACTTTTGGATTTGAGCTTCTTAATGAAGGCTTCTTGATTTGAGCTTCTTAATGAAAGCTTCTAGATTTGGGCTTCTTAATGAAGGCTTCTGGATTTGAGCTTCTTGATGAAGACTTTTGGATTTGAGCTTCTTGATGAAGGCTTTTGGATTTGGGCTTCTTGATGAAGGCTTTTGGGTTTAGGCTTCTTGATGAAGGCTTTTTAGGAGATAATCCTCGACTTCTGGTTTTGCTAAGGAAACTAGATTTAAAGATGATAAGCCCTGATAAACTTGGGAATTTTGATTCTGTTTATTTTGAGATTATGCCAAGGAATGGGTGGCATGTGGTATGATTTGTCGATGAAGCTTGGGATGGAACAATATGATTTCATAAAGTTCGAGAATGGTTTTGAAGGTAGATTGAAACTTCTACAAAGAATCATAGAGGTTGTTTGATTTTGCTTTTTGTAGCATGAATCATGGAAAAGAGCAAATCAAGCTTTTCTTGTTGTTTAAAATTGAAGAGATTATAACAGTTAATTGGTTTGACTTTATATAAATTGCATTGGCTGAAATAAAGAACCCTTAGGAATGGCTAAAGGGCTAGTGGAAGAAGATAAATTGGGGATCATGCTTTCAAATGAGAAATAAGGATGTGATAGACTGGAGATATGTATGAGGGATTGTGACTTAGCTCTTTGTGCTAAGCGATGGGATGGATTGACAACAGATGACGACCTAGGAAGACATACCCCCATTGTAGGGTAAGGGCATAGAAGATTGTATATCCTTAGAGAATAAACCTATGGTTAGGAAGGATGAATGAGATGAGATAGATTGATTGAAGATGATTTGACAACTTCAGACATAAGGAAAGATGACTTGGATGAGCTTTCTTTCTCTTTCTCTCTCTCTCTCTTTCTCAGCTCTAACTTTTGCCTAAGCCGCCCTTTTTGGGTTTTCAGCTTAGTGAGCTTGCATTTAGAAGAAAATATTCCACCATGATTTGGGCTGTTGCTTTGAGGGGCTCTAGCCTTTGAATTCTAGATTTGACAAAGGTCTTTTCTGAACTTGTTGCCCTTGTTAACGTGTATTATTTGATTACCTAATGTGTAATAGGTAATTCTATTTGATTTGCTCTTTGTGCTTCAATTGTTTAATGAGAGGTTCATTACTTGACTTTCTTTTATTAGGAGTCGATGAAGCGATAGCTGATTTGTGAGCACCTCAAATTCTGATTTATGCTAATTATGGTGGGTTTAATTGATTGTTCGTTCATCTCTTTTTCCTCTTTTTCTTTTTTTCTTTTTTTTTTTTGTTTTTTGGTTTTTTATTTTATTCTCTCTTTTTTTTTATGGCTCATCCATGCTAGACTAAATAAGGAAGACGAAAAGAAAATGTATGTGCATTACTATAAAGGAAACTTTATTACAAAGTGACAAAAGGAACCACTATGGTCGATAAGAATACAGAAAAATAAGATGACAGACACAGACTCAAACTTTATGATTTAGACTTGGACTCAGGTTTATACTTGGAATTCAATCTTAGATCAGATTAGCTGAACTTGAACTACTCCATAACATGCCTTTTGGGGCTGAGTAAGGTGGGGCTGAGTTAGAACTAGATTCCTCATCACTGTTCAGGTTGGTGGTCAGGAATCAAGCTTGAAATGATTGATTTTGGATGCAATCTTCAACTTTTGATGCAGTTGCAACCAAAGCTCTGAAGGTGGGTAGGTATTGTGTTAACAAGTAGGCTTTATAAGCAGGAAGTAGATTCTTGACAATGATATCTACTTGTTCTTGCTCGATTGGCCTGTGGCCTGTTTACCATTTGAGCAGCTTTAGCCCTCCAGCTAGTAAAGAACATGGAGAAGGACTCATTTGGAAGTTGCTTTGTGATTTCTAAATCCCTTCTTATAATGTCCACTTCAATATTATAGTGGTACTGTTCGACAAATACCTTACAAATGTCCTCCTAGGTCTGTTTTTGGGTGTCATCCAAGTTAATAAACCATCTTAGAACGGTATCCGTGAGGGTTTGATGAAAGAGTTGAGCAAAGAGCTCCTTATTGATACCAAAAGGATGCATTGCCCCTACGTACATTCTTAAATGGATCTTAGGGCAAGTAGTACCATCAAATCTGTCCAAATTCGACATCTTGAACTTTGGTGGAACTTTTGCATTGGGAAATAAGCTCAGGGAGCCTGTATCAACCAGCTCCTCTTTCTTCTTCAGACTTTTTAGCATTTTTTCCATGTGCTTAACTTCTTCCATGACAGCTTTGATTTTAGGGTTGACTTCCTTCCTTTGGAAAGGATCCGTAGGTCAGGAAGTGAGAGTAGGGGTGAAATTTGGTGGTTGAACTATCATGGGTTGATAGAGTGAGTTGTTTCTGAGGAATTTAGGTGATGAAATAGGTAGTGGTGGGATCATGTCAGTGTTTGCAGGTTCTTTGTCTTTAGAATCAACTTTGGAAGTGAATCCATAAACAGGATAAGGAGCGAGTTTTGGGTTTGATTTGAGTAGTTTGGGTCAGTTGAGTTTTGGGCCAAGGAGGTCTGTTCAAACATAGTGCAGACATCTTCTATGATAGCCCTCCTTTGGGCCTTGAGCATGTCTTACAAAAGAGCTTCTTGCCTCTTCATCATAGTATCTTGGTGTTAAGAGATTTCATCAGTTCTGGTAGCAGTGATTTCATCTTCGACAACAGACATCTTGTCAACCTTTGAAAGGAAAAAGGAATTGGATTAGTATTAAGCTTTGGAAAAAAGGGTTATGGAGAGGTGTGACAAACCAAAAGATCTTAGGTTTAAAGACAATGGATGACAGTGTCTTATGGTTAGGTTGACGGTCTATAGGTAAAGATGAGGACAGAGGTGTATGATGTTAGCTTTGGGTGGCTAGGTCAGATTTTAGCTTTGAGTGGCAAGGTCAGAATTTAGCTTGGGATTGTGACTTATGAATGGTTTACCACGGGTTTAAGGATAGAGTGACCATGGGTTTTTCGATTGGATTATAGATGTACCATGGATTTGGATGTTGGGTGGACTATGGGTTTGGTGATAGTTAGATAATGGGTTAGACTAGATCATGGGCTTAGATGGGCCATAGGTTTGGATAGTAATGTAAAAGATGAAATCAAGTTAGCATTTAGTTTAGGTAAGGATTATAAATGAGAATGAAGCTAGGTTAGTGTTTAGCTTTGGTAAAGATTATTAAGGATAAAGCTAGATCAGTGTTTAGCTTGGGTAAAGACTATGAAAGTAGAAAGCTAGGTCAGTGTTTAGCTTAGATAGAGTTTATGGATAAGGATGAGGGTACCATAAATGGGTTTATTTTTACCATGAGTTTGACATGGATTTGGATAGGATTGGACCATGGATTTTGGGTGAACCATGAGTTTTGGACTTTGACCATGGGTTTATGTGGACCATAGGCTTTGGGGGTTGACTATGGGTTTAGGTGAACCATAGGTTTTAAGTGTTGACCATGGGTTTTGGTGGACCATGGGCTTTGGGTGTTAACTATGGATTTAGATGGACCATGGGTTTTAGGGTGTTGACCATGGGTTTAGGTGGACCATGGGCTTTGGATGTGAAGATGTTTAGACAGTTTGACTCTTCACAAGGTTCCAGCTATGATGCATGTTTGCATGAATGAAAAGGTTTCATGATAATGACATATTAAATTCAGTATTATGGCACATATAATCCTAAAGGAAGGTTTTATGAGTCATTACATGAAAGGGTTAGGGTGGTTTAAAGGAAACCCATCACACTAGAGATGCAATATACCTAACCACATGTGAGACAAGGAGCCTCGCATGGGTCTAATGGTATGTGCATACTCGTTACACCTCTAAAAGGATTAGAGGATACATCGTGGGCTGGATGATTTCACTATCGGCAAGCAGACCTAAGGACGGTTGCCCACTCGATGTTACTTTCTATCCTTTGTTTTCCTAGAAGCTAGGTTTTTATGGACCAGGAGTCCAATGTAGTGATGCATGACAGAGTTATTTCGCGTTTAAAGACAAACTTAGTATTTTACCAAAAGTAATCCACTTTATCTTTTATTTGTAAAAGATTTTAAGTCCCCTGCAAAGTCTCCAACTGTGAGGGCTCGCCTGAGTACCAGTCCGATCCACTAAGGAATTGAAATGCTCTTCGGGAGAAACTCCACGATTGAAACTCGCTGTGTATTTAAAAAATTGATTTTTGTAATTTGAAAGTTGAGAAATGAGTCGCCACTTTAATTTAATTGTTTTAATTATGAAAATTAAAGAAAACCCAACATGATTGACTCCACAAAATATTTGATTTATCCCAATGGAAAATGCATTAATCTACGAGTGACCAAAGAGGGCTCGGGGATCAGATTTTGGTAATTACACAATTGAAAAAATATGATTTTCTTTAGTTTGGCTAAAAAGTGAAAAATAACTCTTAAAAAGAAATTTTTGTGTATGCATGAGTAAGAATATAATGATGCATGAAATAGATATATATGATAAGATGAAATGATAATTATAGATAAATAAGCAAAATAAATCATATTTAATTATTACAAAGCCAAAACGATTAAAATAAAGAAGATCTTTCCTCTAGCCCTTATGGGTACTAGGGAAAGCACACATTCCTCAACTAAGTTAATACAGAAATAGAAAATAAAGGATTAATATAAATAAATCAAAGTAAAAGGGAAAAAATGTTAATAAAAAGATTTTGGAGTTGATACCTTTTAAAATGGCAGCCTGTGTATCCTATTAAATAGGAATCAAACCCTACGCCATTCTTCCTTCTTGCGAAGGAGGGGTTCTAGGAAAAGTGTTGGTTTGTTTATTAATTTAATTCTGATTCTTAAATTAATTACACAATTGTTTATTAATTTATTAATTTAAGAATCAGAATTAAATTAATAAACTTTAGATCTTTTCTGTTTTAGATCTAAAGAGAATTCTAGATCTGAGTTTAGAATTTTGAAAATAGAAAGAAGATTATACCTTTGCTTTCCTTGATTTTCGGATGAACAGGGTGAGCTTAACTCCGAATCTAAGCTCCACTTTGGATTTAGGACCTTGAAATTGAACCTTAACAGTAAAAGGTTAGCAAAATAGCATAATGAATGTAAATTAAAAAGAAATTGAAACCATAGCTTTTGTATCAAATTTTGAGCAGAACTTAAGCACAATAAGTAGAGCAATATAGGAGGATTTTTGCATTGGAATTCCCTCCAAATGAGCTGGAAGGAGGCTCTATTTATAGAGCTACTAAGGAGGGTACCGGCGGTACGGACGGCTGCACAGAAAGCTCACCGACGGCACGAGCGGCACCAGTGGCTCACCGGACGTCCGGATGGCACAAGGGGCATGCCGTGCGCGTGCTGATAGGCTGGTTCGACCTGTTTTCTACTTTTTCATCCGTTTCTGGTCCGTTTCAATTTTGATTCGAGCCCGGTTTGATTCTATGAGTTCATGACTAAAAAGCAGTCGATTGGAGGTGAAAGATCTAGGAAATTTATTTTTCAACGCAGTGCTGCCTTCTTGACCCCTGCCCACTAATCGGCTAGCGGGACCGCCGTATGCGTAGCACACTATTCTTAGTAGGTGTCAAGCTGCAGCCGGATCATAAGGGTGCAAATTTGAGGGTTCACAGATGGCAGAGTAAAAAGTTACTTTATTACTCTTGATATGCATTTATATTTTTTGTGATTTTCTTTTCTTGTTTAAAAAAAAAAACTTTATTACTTTTGATACGCATCTATATTTTTTGTGATTTTCTTTTCTTGTTTTCAAAAAAAAAAAATTCCAATTACTGTGATGAAAATTGAGCTTTAATATCATGGCTTTGACGGGTAATGAGTATTGATTTGAATTTTGATGACATTCTTTGGTTAATTTATTTTCATAATGATTATACTCAACTCTTTTCTCACAATAACCATGATTATTTTATATAAAGACAAGTATGCTAGAATAGGTGTGTTCTTATACTTTTACCTTGATTATCATTTTATTTTCAATTTGAAAGAATTATATATTAGAACTTTCCCTTGAGGTCTTTCGAGGCAAAAAACTGATCGAGCATCACTTGTGAAATGATTAAGACATTAGGATTTTCACCACAAAGCTAAATAAACCAGTTCCCCAATTGATGTTCCAAGATAACATCCCTTTAGTGAGCCAATTTGAGCCTACATTGATTAATTGTTTTCTTTGGTAACCACATCTCTCACCTAGCCTAAACATGATTATATCTTTACCCTTATTCTAAAGATGAAATAGAGATAATCATGATCAAGAGACATTTCTTAAAAATTTGGGATAAAAAAAAATCTTGATTATAAAAAAAAAGTAAAAAAAAAATCTTGAGTTTGAAGATCAAAGCTTTGATATTATAAGTCGAGGTTAGAATAAAGTAAAGATCAACATAATAATAATTGGCTACATTTTATATGCTTCGATGGATTTTGAGAAGTGTCTCTTACAAAATACTATGATATTTTTAACTCTATGAAGTCTTTAGAACTTGTGTAATATCCTATCCCTTTCATTTTTTAGCCACATTATACTCCACGGCCCTATTACAACTAATATTAAAAACCTTTTAATCTCACGTGATGCCTTCAAAGTAGTGGAGATTTGTACTAAAGGGGAAGCTTATAATACTTAATTCTTTATTAGAAATTGAATGATTATTATTGTAAGGTTATGAGAATTTTACTTGTTTGAAGCATGCAAATCACATTTATTATTAATATTGGCTATTTCACACACTCACTTGAGTATGATTGTTACAAGATGAATTAGCTTTTTGAATGGATATGTATTCAATTTAATACTTGTTTGATTTCAAAGCTACGATATCTTATTATTCTTTGAGATAAATAGTTGGAAGTTTAAATTTTTACAGGTGTTTGTGGATATCACTACTAAAAGCCCTCACGAGACTACGACTCGTCCTTTATGGGCTATCTAGAAGTTTAAAGGCTTGTTGCATATGCTAAATGCAATCATGATTTCTTATGAAATAGACTAGTTTAGGTTTTGTTTTTGCTCGAGGACTAGCAAAATCTAGGTTTGGGAGTATTTGATGAGCATAATGTAATACATATTAATAGCTCTTAAATTTATTTTTTGTTGTTCATTTATTAAATAAATATTTTTATTTAATGATATTTAAATGAAATAGGAAATAAAATGGTGAAAGCTTGAAAATTGAGTAATATTATAGTCTTTTACTTGCATGAATAATAATAATAATAATAATAATAATAATAATAAATTTTATGAAAGAAATAATTTTTCAATAAAGTCAACTAAGCCATTTTCTTTTCTTTTGAAAAATGACACCATTTTCAAGTGTGCAATAGAGACTAAAGAGCTCACCAACCATCCTTATGCAAGCCAACTAAAAAAAAACAAAGGATTCAAAAATCAAAGTCATACATTTGATGCTAAAGAAGAAAATTTGCAAAAATTCAAGTCATCACCAATCATTCTTATGCAATCCAACTAAGGAAAACCAAGAATTCAAATATCAAAGTCATATATTTGATTCTAAAAAAGAAAAATCATTTGAAAATTGGTTTCTTCATCAACTTGCCATCTAGCCATTCATACTTATAAATAGAAGGGAAATGACTTAGCAAAAGGGGAGCTTATGAGGAAAAGAATTGAAAAAATAAGGAAGAAATTGAGATTTCAAGATTAAGAATCCAAATTGCTAAAATGGGTTCTTTTGTTTATTTTGTTGTTTTAATTATGTCTTTCTAAATGTCTTTCTAAGTTTTAATTTTACTAAGGTAGATGATGAAACCATATTAGATTATTAATTTCTATTTTGTATTGATTCTAAATATTTTGCAATTTAATGTTTATGATTTTGGCTTCATTTAATGATATCCTTTCATTAATTCTATCATGTATTTTTTATTATTAGGAAAATTGTTTATACTTGTTTTTTTTTTTTTATTGAAAGAAAAGTAATTTTTTTTTATTATGTGTTTTCTATTAAATTGTATACATATAATGCTTGGAAATTACACTTTTGAAGTGAAGGAAAAATCTATTTGAGAATTTAATAAAATTGGGCTTATTGATAAAATCAATAGAAGATAAAAAGATTGATTTCTAAACTATCTTCTGAAAATTAAAATTAATACATTATAAAAATTATTAATTAAACATTGGTGAACTCTGAAACCTTGGTAATATTTTATCTAAATTTTATTTCACAAGTTCATCTACTTTTAATTGTATTATTTTGATGTTTCTATTTCTTTATCATTATCTTTAAAAAAATTATTATTTGGAACTAGGTTAAAATTGAATTAATGTGGTTTGATTAAACTTTTCTATAATTCTTTTCATAACTCTCTCCATGGGAATGATTTCGTTACCACTTATTTACAGAATCAGTGATTTGTACGCTTGCGAGTATATATAAAATTTAACAACAACATTCAATGCACTGAGTTGCTTTGATAGAATAACAACTTGTACTTGTAAGGATGTCAACTGATCCACAACTAAAACTACTCTTTGATCTTTCATTTGTGGTTGCTTGAGATACCTAGTAGGCTGTGAAGAGTTATTGGTTGCCATCTTCTCTAAAAGCTCAATTGCCCCCTCCTTTGTCTTCCTCATCAATGATCCTCCAACTGCTGCATCAATGGTGTCCCTCATGTGAGAATTATACCCATTTTAGAAAGTTTGGATTAATAATTCATTAGGAAGCTGATGATGTGGGTAGCTCTTTTGAAGATCCTTGTACTGTTCCCATGCTTCACTAATGATTCCCCTTCAAGTTGTTGGAAGTTTGTGATCTCTTTAATGATCCTTGTAGTCTTTGCTAGAGGAAAGTAAATTGCAAGGAATGCTTGGATGAGTTGCTCCTAAGTAGTGATTGATCCTGATGGTAGTGAATTCAACTATGATTTTGCCCTATCCTTTAGGGTGAAAGGGAATAATCTAAGTCTCACCGCATCATCTAAAACTCCATTATATTTGAAGGTATCACAAATTTCTAAGAAATTGGCTATATGAGCATTAAGATCCTCATTAGTCAATCCATAGAATTGCACACTTGATTGAAGCATTTGGAGGAGAGTAGGCTTGATCTCAAAATTGTTTGCATTGACCCTTGGTCTAGCAATACCTTGTTGTGTGCCATTCAAACCGAGTATGGAGAACTCGAACAAGGTTCTCTGATTTCCTCTTTGATTCCCATGTTAGTTCTTTTACTGTTCTTGATTCCCATCTCTGAGTCCTGCTTCATTTGCCATCTCAGCTGCTTCATTTTGTTTTGCCTTTTTGATCTCTCTTTCGTATTTAGTGAGCTCAGGTATGTAAGGAATCAGAGCAGGTTTTAATCTTCGAGTATTGAGCATACACAAAAATCAACACCTATAATTCCCAAAAACAAAACTCAACACAAGATTAATACTAAAAATAAATAAATAAATAAATAAATAAAATTTTCTTTAAATCAAACAAAATCAATTAAATTATGGTGTTAAATCAATAGTTCTCAGTAATGGTACCAAAAACTTATTGGGCAAAATCTGCAAGTATATGAAGTTCACAAGTAATAAAGTGATGAGAAAAGTATTATACCCATGAGGACTACGTTTATCCGCCAATTTAATTTTTTTTCTTTTATTTAAAGCGCAAATTAACAAATTAAACTAAACTATCTTACAATAAATTTAAATTCTAAACTATTAATAAGACAAAATTAAGCAAAGACAAATAACAATAGTAATTTCATGGCTAGGAATTAATGTCTATCCACACTTAAACAATCAACCATCCAAAAATTCAATTTCATGATACGATCCACGTTATCCAATAATTTCAATTAAATTCTTTCGAATATTTAACCAAATAAATACAACTTTAACAATCTAAAAATTAATCCAATTAACTCTCATCTAATTAAATTATTCCTAAACTACCAAAGTGGATTTTTATGCAAATCCCAAGGATATTCAATCATCAATTATAATCTCTTATCAATCAATAATTAAACTGATGTTTATAGGTCTATTGTATTACCATCTCTCAATGAATAACACAACACAAATCATGAAACTAATGGCCAAATAGAATCAAGCATGAATCACAATAAACACCACATATCATATGGAATTGAATTACATAGATGATTGAAAGTCATTGTGTTTCAAAACATTAATCCCTAACTAAAGGATTTTAGTTACACATATTAAAACTAAAATAAAAGTCCCAAGGAGAAGATGGAGAAATCATGAACAAGGTGAAGAAATTAGAACTTCAATCTTTCTATCTTTGATTCTAGCACTTCAATCTTGCATTGATAACTCCCATCCTCTTCATGTTTTTTTCTCTATATCCCTTTTTTTTTTTCCTCCAGCTCCCTTTTTAAGGGTTTGTTGCCTCTTTATTTTATCTAATTGAACCAGCCCAAAATCAAAACCAAAACTCAGACACAACTTTAACCAAATCATAGTGAGGGCACCATTAGTGCGGGCATGTTGATTTTTGGTTTCCAAATTCCAATCGCCTTCATGTGTAATGTCCTTCCTAAATTAAAATTTCTCTTTCCTTTTTCTTTTCTAACTTCCAAATTAGTTAAAATCGTACAAAATATCTTCACAACCTTCCTGAAATCAAACAAATACAAAATAATAATAATAAAAAAAACAAAATAAGATATTAAACATCAGAACTTCCTATTAAATCTACCCTAAAGCTATACAAAATTTACACACATCACATCGTATCTCCATTTATCTCTAAAATCTTAGGGCAAGAATTTCCAATTTCCAAATCCATCATATCCTCGCCGATCTTGCTTATGTCATTGGAAACTGACTTTTCTGATCGTGCAAAATGGAGCCATTTGTCTCTTGTTAGTGCTTGAGGCTTTCTATTGGAAGTAGGCACATGCCCTGCAAGGTTTCTTGATCTCCTTAGTGGGCAATCAAATAACTTCTTGCAAAACCTCTCTTAATGTCCTAGCTTTTCATAGATGAAAAAGAAAATTGGCAATTGTTCATACTTGAACGAAATCCAAGATCACTCACCGCTAGATTTTTTTATACTCATACGTCATTTTAATGGCTCTCTTATGTCAATTTCCACTTGGACCCTCACATATTTGTGCCAAACTCTACTGAAATTATTTGGATCAGAGGCTACAAATCTCCCAATATAATTGCCTACATCCCTTGCCACTCTTTTAGACATAAAACATACTAGGAGTTCATGAATTTGAACTTAGAAAGCAGAGTGTTTAAGCAGAACACTTTTTGGCTATTCATTTTCTTTCAACCTCTTCATCACCAAAGGATGGTGATCAAAAGTCCATGGCTCACCATATAATACTTTGCACACATCCACTTTGTGAAAGAATTGAAAAAGGAACAAATTAGTTCCTAGTTCTTTGATACACATACCACAACTAGGCCTTTATAACGTAGCCATTGTATGTTGCGTAGCATTAAAATTGATCACTTTGTCAATTAGAAAGTTACCTATGAGACTTCATCATTAATCCAATGTTGATTCTTCATCTTCCTCTCCTTCATACGATAAGCCCCTTTTTCTCCCCTTCTATTCGAATCTTTGCATATCGTTCCTTTATTTCCCCCATCACAATGCTACTATAAGCCATAGATACCAAAAAAAAAAAAAAAAAAAAAAAAGGAAGTATAAAGAAAATAATGGCTCTACTTGTCTGAAAACAAGACAACCTTACCATGCTAGAGGACAAGACATAGACTAGCTATTTTAGTCAGCAATCAACCTCTGCTAGCCTTCAATTTTCAATCTTATGATGGATAGTGACAAGTTAACCATATCTATATCTATTTCCAATTATTTTTTCAAGCCATGTAACCTTGGATTAATATGAGGAGAAAAAGCCTTTGTTAGACTTTTTATAAAATCTAATAATTGATTTCCAAAAGTTACAATATTTTTTTATAAGTGGCTAGATACACTACAACATTTTTAAATATATTTAATTTTATCTTTTTAAAATTCTTAAATACATTTCATCTTATTTTTCATTGGTAAATAGCTTACAAAATCACCAAATTTTAGTATTTTTTTTAATATGATCACAAAAGAAATTTTTTTTGCTAGGACATAGCTAAAATTTCAAAATCATTTCACATGAACGTCACTGGCTGAAATTCAGACCTGTGAGACTGATGTGACATGCCACAGAATGAAAATCTTTTGATGTAGCATGATATTTGGATGTGACACACTAATTTTTTGCCATGTCACCCATAAAACTAAAAAAAAAAAATTATATTTTTGAATAATAAAAAAGATTAACAATAAAAACTTAGAAATAAAAAAATATTGACAAAAAAAAATGAAACTTCATATATGAATTTTCATTCAAAACTAAACTTATTGTTATCACAATTCCATGAATTATCTCACTCGACCCAGCATCTAAAATCCCACCACAAGTCTTAATCACCCAAGCAAGAATAGAAATATGGATAATTTATCCCAGCATATAAAACTAAACAAATTGTACCATCTAGTGTCGTGTCTAGCATCTAAAATCCCACGTTAGGCTGAAGGGAAATAAATACCAAGCCCTCGCTGTCCATGGCAACCAACAGCAAGCCTAGCTAGTTGCATCACCAATGGTGCAAAATCCATGTGCACCTATCGCACTCAGCTTCCAATCTCGAACCCAGCCAATGCCCCTTCATCCATTGTTGAGAGAGCTTCCCCAAATTTGATTATTGTTGCCATCCCTCAAGCTACTCTGGTCTCCTTCATTGCTAGCCATGGTAAGTTTTGCTTCTTTTCTCCTTTGTTTTCAATTAAAGGTCACAACACTCATAATCAAAAGGCTTCTGGTTATCATTGTTAGAGTTAGAAGGTCAAATTTGGGAGAGATGTTGTTACGACTAAAGTTTCTGCTGTTGGATTTCTTCTTAGTGACACTTAAGCGCCAATTGCTTGCGTTGAGCTATGGTTAAGAAGAGGGGTTTTAAAGCATTTTTGTTGTTGTCGGAGCTAAGGTGGTTTTGGGTCTGTATACTTGGCACATCTCTATGATTGCAAAATCATGGCTATTAAATACCTCCAAAAATTCTAAGGATGTGTTTCTATGTTGCACGGAAACACTTGGGAGGTTACGTTTCCACGTTTCGAAAACATTTTCTATTTCGAAACTTACGGAAACTTGATTGAAACGTTTTGGGCACGTTTCTGTAACTTAAAAAAATTGGAAACTCATTTTCATAAACGGAAATCTGTTTCCAAGCTTAAAATAAAAAAAAAATCAACTTGCCCAGGTCTATTCTTGAACAAATATATTCACTTCCGACTTAATTTTTCCTTATATATATATATACACCTCCATATTTTTATATTTACGCGTTTTTCCTACGTTTCGTTTCCTACATTTTAAAAAAATGCAATTTCCTTGTTTCTCGTTTCCCATTTCTGCATTTTCCATTTCCCTTTTTCGTGCTACCTAAATGTGTTTGGTAGGTTATAATATAGTGTAATATAATGTAATTAAATACATTTTTAATATAAATTTATATTAAAAATTCATTTAACTATATTATATTATATCTCATTATGACTTACCAAATGCATTTTAAAATTATTTTTTTTCTTTGTTCATTTTCATTTTAATTTTCATCTCATCTCTATTCATTTGGGTTCTAGGTTTATTCAATAGATTTTGGTTTTGTTTTTTTTTAATTATTTTTAATATCTGCGATGTTTTAGGTTTTTGTGTTGGTTTTGGATTGACAATGCATTCGGAAAATTTTCGATGTTGGATCGATGACATCATATTGGTTTGGGAAATTGTTGGTATGAATTTTTGCTGATTTGGGTTGTTTATGTTTTAGAAAATCTGTGATGTTTAGGTTAATGTTATGCAGAAAGAGGAAAGAAAAAATTAAGAAAAAAAAAGGAAATAAATATTAAGAAAAATTAATTCTACATGGCATGATTACAAGGCAAAATTTGATGACATAGTAGTTTACGTCATTGTTTCAAAGTTGAATTTTAGACAATAACCATTGAATGAAATGATTTTGAAAATTTAGTTATTTCTCGGCAAAATAAAATTTTTAAGTAATCACATTAAAAAAATATTAAATTTAGTGATATGAGCTATTTAATCCTATTTTTCACTTATTAAATGATTATATTATCCAAATAATTTTACAAGTTTTAATTTCATTAATTACTATTAATTATAAATTATTTTTCAGAATAAATTAAAAATACACTTTTTTTTTTGTTAGTATATAAATTTAAATAATATAATCAGAGATAATTTCCTATCACCCAATTTTTATTGAATGTTGATGGGCAGCAAAATTAAGTCACTGAGATTCAAGGTTTAAATGGCTGAATTAAGAGTATAAAAGAAAAATAACAAAATGAATATATATATATATATATATATATATATATATATATATATATATATATATATATATATATATATATATATATATATGCATTGTTTTAAATGGCTGAATTAAGAGTATAAAAGAAAAATAACAAAATGAATATATATATATTTTTTAATATATACATTGTGAGATTTTGATATGATGACCTATTCCAAAGATCATGTACGGCTAAACATATACTTTTAATAATTTTTTCTCAAACAAAATATTTAACCGTTTTGGCATAAATTGACATGAAATTCAATTAATTAGAAAATAAATTTCATTAAAAACAAATTACAAATACTATTTACAATGGGAAACCAAATTACTGAATTCATTTGCATGTAATTTCTGTTTCTACATAATATTCTAATATAAATTTAATAATAATATATTAGTGTATATATAAAACCAAGTGAGTGGCTTCCATTTGATCTCAACACTAGAGCTCTTACGTTCTCCTTCCACCTTGTGGCTGCTTCCAGAAATCGAAGCTCAACCATTTTATGCTAATAATTTATTTGTACATGATCCTCAAAGAGGAATCAGCTTTGTAAATGGCTTCTTGAAAGGAATTAGCAGCCAATAAACATTACAAATAGAAAGAGAAAAAGAAGGGTTTTAAGAGCTTTGGTAGATGGTGGTTCGCCTCATTCTCAGAATCACCACAGCCTTCAAAATTAACTGGAAAGCTAACTTGCATCAACATTTTTCTTCTTCTTCAGAAGATGAATCAAGATTATGATCTTTATAAGCTATCAACAATTCCTCAGCCACATGAGGAAACCTTGATACAAACTTGTGTAGAAAATCCTCTTCTGTCAAATTCAACACATTAATTAAACTCGGCTCCTTCTTAAGTAACCTCTTTGACTTCATAATCTCCAAAACTTTGTATCGAGGAATTACTCTTTCCTCCAAGCTATACATTAACGATGCAGGTCTACGAACTAACACTTCCTTTTTAAACTCGACTGTGTTCAAAAAGAAATCAATCCCCAACTTCAACTTCTCCTCAGAGTTCCTAAGCATATTTGGGGCCTTTCTAAACATATCTAGGCATTCATGCTCTGAAAACCCAAAACTCTTAAAAATTCCAAATTTTCTCTCAAATGTCTCATCACTCAAGCCACTAAGGGTATGTAAAGCATGAACCAACATCCCTGAATTGACTGAGAACCCCATATTTAAAGCCCGAAAAACAAGGTCTCTAACCATGGATTCTTGCATAACAAAAAGCCTAGGCTGCCTCCTTAACAACCTTGAGAGCTGAGACCCAACTATTCCACAACTCTGCAAGAATGCTATGTTGGATAACAAAATTGATTCGGGATTTTTGAAGATAATCCAATTGCATCTATTTATAACCTTTACCAAATCCTTATTATTCTCATCATTCAACAAAACTTTCTTCAAGATTTCAATACGAGGAACCAATTTCTTTTCCAAACTAGCAGTTAAAACTGTGGAATTCTTGGCAATGAACTCACCCAGATGAGAACCCACAATACCCAGATCTTGAAAAAGCTTAATTTTTGGTTTAAGGGATTTGTCAATGTTAGCAAAGAGAATTTGAGGCGATACATGGACAGCAGATTGGATATGGAAATTAGATAAACCAAGATTTTCGAGAAAGTGAAATACAGATCGTGCATTGTAAATAGATTTAATATTAGAGAAGCGAGTCGATATAGTGAGGGCTTGAGTTTCAGAGAATTTGAAGGTTTCTACTAGGTAATCGTAAAGAGCGGGATTTGGGGATGCTTTTGAGGTTTTCGCAAGTGAAGAAAAAGAAGAAAACACAGCTAAAAATAAGGGCAGTTTTGGATTGAAGAAAAAACTATACAAATGAGATTGTGACTTAACAATCATCATTTGAAAATTGGGATTTTTAGAAATCTAGAATTGAATCAGTGATTAGGGTTTAAGGTTTAAATCTAAATGAAACCCAGATGAAGATGGCAATCGGATCTGATTTGGGTCTACCTGAATCAGAAACGGGTCATATTAGGCCCAAAATTTGGGACCTCAAACTAAACCCACGAAAATTATAACAGTTGATTCGTTGAAACCAAAAAATAAAAATGAAAATGGAAAGAAATCTGACCGTTGGAGGCACGAAAAATGTAACCGTTGGAGAATCCCAGGCGTTTTACAACAATTTAAATATCTGAAACTCTCTCAACTCTCTTTCACAATACAAACAAAAACAATCTTAATCTTGCAGTCAATCTCCAACTCTCAATCCTACTTTCTTTCTCTCATTTCATCATCTCTAACCATTTATTATTACATTTCTTTTTTGTTTTTTGCATTTTCTATTGAATCTCTTTTATTTATTTATTTATTTATTATTTTTGTTTAATCTCTATTTATTTTTTATTTTTTATTTTTTTTTCAACAATGGCTGAATTGAAAGATACCCATATCGTAGAAATCCCAGTAGATGCAGAGCACGAACAGAAATTACTCTGCACCATGAACACAGTCACAGCAATTCAGAACCACCCATTAGCAGAAATTTCACATAGTCCAGGCCATCTTCTTCTTCTCAAGCTTTGGCAAAGAGAAGAGGATCTTTTCTGTCGCAAGATTGCTGTGAAAGAGACAAGAATGGACTCTATTAAACGCGAAATGTTCCAACTTTGTTCTTTCTTTTTAGTCTTTCATGGGATTTTTTTAACAATCTTGTTTACTTCCTCTGTTAATAGCAAAGAACAAACTTGCAACAAATGGTGGATTCCTTCACTTGTATCATTATCCACTTCACTTGTGTTTGTGTTTTTGGTTCAAGTTAAGCTTTACAGGTACTGGAAAGTATGGAGACAATTGCAGAGGGAAAGAAATGATAATAGATCTCTTACTAGATGTATTCAAGAGCTGAGAATGAAAGGGGCAAGCTTCGATTTGTCCAAGGAGCCGCAGAGTGGAAACAGAATGAAGAGTTCTAGTGTTGAAATCAAATGGAAGCCACTCACTTGGCTTTCACAGTATCTTATTACTATTTTTCTTGTTTGTTTCTCAGGTTTGGTCTTTCCTGCTTCTAAATTCATCCTTTGTGGTGGATTCTAACCAGAGAGATTGACTGCGATTTTTTGTTCCCAATTAGCCAAGTTAGTACCACAACTATAAATAAGGTTCATAAGGTAAAGTTGGGATCTTATAGAATTTGTAATTCTGCAGGTGGGACTCACAAAATTGGGACTTGTTAGAGAGTGGTTCCATTAATTGCTCAAGGTAATTATTAAACAGAAATTTTGAGCTTTCTTGGATTTTGAATGTTGTTTTAATACTTCGTTCTTGGATTGAATGGTAGACAATTTTTTTTATCTGTGTTTGTAATTTGGAAATTTGAGCTTTTCTTGAATTGGATATTGTTTAATTCTTGGTCTATGTTTGTTATATGGAAATTTGATGGTTCTTGGATTGAATGTTCTTCAATTTTTGGCTGTGATTTGACAGACTTCTTGTACTCTTTTGATCCATGAATCTTTCAAGAGGCTGAAGAACAATTTTGTGTGGTAGTCTATCACCAATCTTTTCTCATGCTTCTTACTTTTGATCTACTTCAAGGGGATGAAGCATCTGGGTCCGATCCGATCTGATTCAATCATTTATTGGGAGGCTAGAAATGAAATGTTTTAGTTCCTTGTTCTTGAACTTCCATGCTTGCAAGAAAGATTTTTTGCGGTGAATATTATGGTCCAATCTGATCCGATTAAATCCAATCGTGTTCTTGGGTAACTAAATTAAATGTTCATCTCACTCACTTTGTAGTAGAATTCTTTTTTGAAGTGAGCTAAGACTGCAAATTCTTGAATTGCAGATAGATAGAGATGATTTTTCGTTACTAGAATTTTTATGAGAGAAAATTAGTAAGGCAACACACAGCTTGTGTGCTCTTTTCCTAAACTTGCGATGTGTAGACCAAATCCTAACTATTCCTATATATAAGAGAAGCTAGGGTTACTATAGTAAGATGAGTTTTTCTCTCTTCGTATTTTCTCTCTGTCTCTTTCATTCTTTTACTTTATTGCTATATTGTTCTTATAATCTGCTCTGCTAATAAACCACGTTATTAGTATGAGTTACACATGCTTTTGATTAATTTAAATTGATTGGTGTTCTAAATTTCATGGACTTCTTGTTTTATATTAAATTATGTTACAAATCTCTGGAGTTTTATTGAAAATGCTAGTATAACATGAGAAATATGTGTGTCCCAGCCCGTCACCTAGTTAAATTCTTTAATTTGTTTTACTTTGTTAGTTCCGTTTTGATTTTTGTTATGAACAATCCCACATCGAAAAATACATAAAAAAGACATGGGTATATAATAATGATTCGAGTTTGATTTAATTTATTAAACTTAATTTGTTAAACTTAACTTATTTATTAGTTTAATCTCCACGCGTTCAAATCACCTCTATCATTTTAATTTCTATCAATTGTGTGCATGTTAAATCTTCGGCACAGGCATTATTAAGTTTATACAACTTGCCATTTTCAAACATGCAAGCATGCCAGCATGTTCAAGCAAATTAATCACGAAAGTTGTTGAAAAGGAATCTATTTAATTTGCTTGATGCGAATATGATAGTTTACTCTTTATTTTGACCTTGAGGATTAATTACTGCCAGCACTTGTTTTATTTTTCCTAGGATTTCTGACCAATCAGTTGCTTAATTTCGACAGTAATAGTTTTTTTTTTTTTAAATGTTTTTGGCTTCTGTGACTTTCCTCATTATTTAGCTTTTGTTTAAAATCTAATTGTGATTGAATCAGTCATTAAGAACGATAAAAATAAAAAATGAACTGCATATAAAAGGTAATTCTCATATAATTTTCATTTATTATATCTATTTTCAAATTCTCTCAACCCTCTAACTTGGGTGTCAGAATTTCTCTCTATTAAGATAACCTCTAAAATACTCCTAACCTCGTTCTCTCTCGTGTTTATAGGTTAACCTATGAACCTCTCACCTAAACTATCAGGTAGATTCTAATCTTATGAAAGAACTTCTTTTTCCTCTCTATCAAGCTCATTTTCTTGATCACCCAATTTTTCTTTTGTTGTTGTAATACATTATTCCTCATTTAATATGACATGAAACTCCTGTTAAGAAAATTTGGAAATAATTGAATATACAGCAATACTTGCTTGATTCCTCATTTTTTTGTACTATACCTATCCTTCCTTACCCTTTCATTAATTACTTTTCACTGCACCTCATCCAAACAGAGAGTTAATAGTTCCTTGCAAAATTGATTATGGAACTTGAGTTGATATTGCAAAGATAAAGATCAATGTACCCCTATAGTGCTTGTCATTCACAAATGAAATTCTTTGTTTGATTACAAATTTATCTATTTTGTGACTTGTCTTGTAAGTATTTGTTGTTCTTGGCATGTCATTTATCTATATCTTCTATACTATACTACATATAAATATACAGAAGGGAGAGGAGATAAGCATATTTACTAAGATACCCTCATTAATTTTTAATTAATTATTCTTATAAATAGAGGTTATTTTGATAATTTAATAATTAATAAATTAATTATATAAATAATGTGCTATTTTTAGGATAGTAATAATTATTTAATTAGGAACACAATTAGAAGAGTTAAAAAAATATTTTTTTATATTAATGAAAAAAAAGTACATTCGAGCAAGGGAATGAAAATTTTTTTTCTAGATTAGGATTCCAATTTCAAATAGGAAACAAATTAAGTTCATTGTCTTTTTTTTTTTTTTTCTCTTTATATATATTATTTCGTTTTTTTTTCTTTATTAATTGTTCTTTATTTAGATATTACAAGTTATAAACTAGCAATTATAGTTAATAATGACTAAAGTGAAATTTAATGTTAGCTTTTTCTTATTTTATATCTTTTCTATATGTTACATATTTTTTAGGATGAATTCTCCATTTTTTTTTGGGTGATGTTATTGCATAATAATTTTATTAAATATTTCTTTTCTTATTATAAACTTTTAATAATATCCATTAATCTAGGTTTCAATCTCTTACTTAGAAGAAGAAACAAAAATTAAATTTTTAATTTTTAAGTATATAAAAGGGAAGTATATTATTAAAGCTAAAATACAATTTAAGGAATTACTAGCTATTCCTATTCTAAATCCTTTTTTTTTTTCCCTATTTTGTTAATCATATATAGGGAACCTTCTTGATCTCTTTTAATTGTATCCAAACTTAATTTAATTGATTTTTCCACGAGGTTAAGTTATATTATATTCAATCTTATTTATATGTTTATAACAAGTAATGAACTAATGTCATTGAATTGAATTTGCTTTAAAAATGCTTTTCATTGACATGCAAATTGAGTAGATATAACGGAAACCACTGACGCTATCAATAAGAAAAAGTAGAGTTCTTTTCCAAGAAAGAATCGTTTCTTCCACCGTAAAAAATTCTTCTAATAAAATGGATTAATATTGATGCGACCTAACCTATTATTAGAGATTGGTCCTGAACCCGACAGATCATTCCCTTCGTCACCATAGTAAATAGGAGAAAAAATAAAATTTGTTTCTTCGTCTTTTCAAAATAAATAAAAAAAAAGAGAAATTAACTGTGACACGTTCACTAAAAAAAAATCATTTTGTAGCAAATTATTTATTAAAAAAAATAAATAAGCTTAACACAAAAGCAGAAAAGAAATAATAGTAATGTGGATCTCAACGATTTTATAACACCATCTTAGACCTATATTGTTTCTTTAATAAGATTGAAATCAAAGTAACAAACAACCCGATAAAAAACCTAAGTTATAATATATTATAAGATTTGATTGATATTTTTTCATATACGTGAATACTCTAGTTTCCATATTAGTATGGATTGTATTTTTTTTATTAGAAAAACTTTCTATTTCTTTTCCCTTCTGTACTCTATATAAAAGGCTTAATACTATTAAATAGAAGTATTAAAAAAATTATTCTCTTCTCTATATTATTTGTTTTTATTTTTTTCCATTATATTTATAACACGTTATCAGCATAAATTTGTTTTACCATTTTTTTTATCCAATGTATTTTTTTTTTTTTATCTCCAATGACATATGAATCATATATATTCTCAAAAAGACATATGCCTATAACTTAATACACATATATGTTCGAGATGTTATGTGTGTGTCTATATATATATATATATATATATATATATATATATATATATATATATATATATATATATATATATATAAAGCATAACTATAAAATCATTTTTTTTTATTTTATGATGTAAATCATTTTTTTTTAAGTTACATAACTATAAAATCGTTTTTTTTTTTAAGTTACCGAATCTTTTTTTTTTTGTTTTATATACATGACCATCATTTTTATGAAAAAAAATTTTTTTATTATTATTTGATGTTGTTTAATTTTTATTAAGTATATTCTAGTTCTTGAAGAACTAGTACTATATTTCAAATTTTAGTTTCTAAAAAACTAGCACTGTATTTCAAATTCTAGTTTATGAAAAAACTAATATTATTTATAGTTTCTGAAAAACTAATTAAACAAATAATTAAGGAATAAATTTCAAAAATAATTTTTGGCCCTAAGTTCTTGAAGAACTAAATATCCATGAACCTAATATTCTAATTCATTGAATTATTAATATTTTATATTTCTGAATAACTGATTGCATTGTCTATTAAGTCTTTAAAAGACTAATTTTATTATGATACGAATGCACATAATTTCTTTTGTATAGACAATGTTAAACATGATAAAACTCAAATTCACGGCGCTCGATCTTTCAGGTAAGAATTACTTATCATGGATACTGGATGCTAAGATACATTTGGATGCTAAAGGCCTCGGCAATACAATCAAAGATGTAAATCAGGAATCTCAACAGGATTGCACCAAGGCGATGATTTTCCTTCATCACCATCTCGATGAAGGATTGAAACTTGAATATTTGACTGTTAAAGATCCATTAGTCCTTTGGAATAACTTGAAAGAAAGATTTAATCATGATAAGTCTGTCATACTTCCAAAGGCTCGTTATGAGTGGATACACTTACAATTTCAGGATTCTAAAACTGTAAGTGAATATAATTCTATTGTTCATAGAATTACCTCCAAACTAAAATTATATGGAGAAAACATTACTGACCATGATATGTTAGAGAAGACATTCACTACATTCCATGCCTTGAATATGCTCCTGCAGCAGTTTTGAAAAAGGTTTTAAAAAAATATTTTGAATTAATTGAATGTCTTTTAGTTACTGAGCAAAATAATGAACTTTTATTGAAAAATCATGAAACTCATCTAACTGGTTCTGCTCCATTCCCTGAAGTGAATGAGACAATACACAACAATGTTGGACAAGGATGAGGAAGAGGAAGGAGGAACAATCATGGTCAAGGACATGGCACAGGTCATGGCAGAAATCATAACAATGGAAATCGTGGTGCTAAAAATAATAATGCACCTTCCCACCAAAAGTGAAAAGAGAATAATGGATCAAAGAATAATTCAAGAAATCATTACTATCAATATGGCGCAAAAGAGCATTGGTCTCGTACCTGTCGCACACAAAAGCATCTTGTTGATCTTTATCAAGAGTCCTTGAAGAAAGGCAAAAATATTGAAGTAAATTTGGCAGAAAACAATGTTGTCTTTGGTGATGATCCTATTGATGTTAACATTTAGATGTGACAGATTTCTTTCAGCATCCTAAAGGAAAGATTGATCATTTGATTGGTGATGTCAATGCAAATGCCTAAATTGATATGTTTCTCTTTTAGTTTTCTTAATTTGGTTTGTATTTTGGGATTTAAACACTAGTTCGAAGTGTTTATGAATAATTTGTTTTTTTTTAAAGTACTTTTGGATTGAGTTTTAATCAATAATTATTGAGTTATTATGTTTCTTAAAGTACATTTTGTTTTGGTGAAGATATTATGGATCCTATTCAAGTATTGGTGGGATCAAGAATAAATGATGGAAACTTATGTCTTGCTGATAGTGCAACCACACACACTATTTTAAAAGATAAGAAATATTTTTCTCATCTAACAAAGGAAGATTCTTATGTTAATACAATATCTGGTAGTAAAAGAATTATTGAAGGCTCCGAAAGAGCTAATATATTACTACTTGGAGGAACTTATTTTTTTTATTCATGATGCATTATTCTCTCCAACATCTCGAAGAAATTTATTAAGTTTTAAAGATATCCACCGAAATAGATATCATATTGAGACCACTAATGTTGGAAATATTGAGTATCTCTATATTACAACCATTATAATGGGTAAGAAATGCATATTAGAAAAATTACTTGTTTTATCCTCTGGATTATATTACACATATGTGTGCACAAGTGAAACAAATATGGTAGTAAACCAGAAGTTTACTGACCCTAATTCTTTTATTGTTTGGCATGATCGATTGGGTCATCCTGGATCAACAATGATGCGTAAAATTGTTGAGAGTTCAAATGGTCATCCATTGAAGAACCACAAGATTCTTCAATGTAATAAATTTTCATGTTCGACTTACTCTCAAGGAAAGTTGATTATTAGACCTTCACTAAGCAAAATTCAACATGAATCACCTAAATTTCTGGAACGCATACAAGGTGATATTTGTGGACCAATTCATCCACCATGTGGACCATTCAAGTATTTTATGGTGTTGATAGATGCATCAACAAGATAGTCACATGTATGCTTATTATTAACTCGAAATTTAGCATTTGCTAGATTACTTACTCAAATAATTCGATTAAGAGCACAATTTCTAGATTATACTATTAAGACAATTCATCTTGATAATGCTGGTGAATTCACATCTAAGGCATTTAATGATTATTGCATGTCAATTGGAATAACTATTGAACATTCTGTAGCTAATGTTCACACTCAAAATGGTCTAGCAGAGTCTTTTATGAAACATCTTCAATTGATAGCTAGACCAGTACTTATGAAGACAAACCTCCCAATTTTTGTTTGGGAACATGTAATTTTACATACAGCAACTCTTGTATGCATCAGGCCAACTAGTTATCATACATTTTCACCATTACAGTTGGTGACTAGTCAAGAGACAAATATATCCCATTTGAGAATTTTTGGGTGTGTTGTTTATGTCCCAATCAACCCCCCACATCGCACAAAAATAGGACCACAAAGGAGGTTGGGTATATACATTGGATATGAATCCCCCTCTATTATCAAATATCTTGAACCATTAACTGGGGATGTATTTGCTGTGAGATTTAATAATTGTCATTTTAATGAAGCTTTGTTTCCCAACTTGGGGGGAGAGATTAAGCAATTAGAGAAACAAATTGTTTAGAATGGGCCCTCATTAAATCATCTTGATCCTTATACAAAAGAATGTGAAGTAGAAGTTCAAAGGATCATCCACTTGCAAAGTATAGTAAACCAATTACCAGATGCATTATGTGATTCAAAAAGAGTTACTAAATCTCACATTCCAGTTGAAAATGCTCTAATAAGAATTGATGTCCTAGTAGGACAATATGTTAATAATGTAGCAAATGAGTCCATGAGACGCAAAAAACGTGGTAGCCACTCGGTTCTAAAGATAAAAATCCAAGAAAGAAAAGGGATCAAAATCCCAAAAATGTTAATGCTCCTGAAGAGCCTATAACTAAAATTGACGTAGATGAACAAATAACCCCAGAAGTGGTTCAGGTACCTGAAAATGATCAAAATGAAGAGATCTCAATCAACTATGTCAATTTAGGAAAAAGATGGGACCGAAATGAAATCATTGTCGATAATGTATTTACATATGCAATTGCAGTTGATATTGCGAAAGAAAATGAGGACATTGAACCAAAGTCCATGAATGAATGTCGATATAAAGATGATTGGCCAAATTGGAAGATGCAATCCAGGCAGAATTAAGTTCATTAGAAAAATGCCAAGCCTTCGGACCCATTGTTTTAATGCTTGAAAATGTTAAGCCAGTAGGCTATAAATGGGTTCTTGTGCATAAGCAAAATGAGAAAAATGAAATTGTGAGATACAAAGCTTGACTTATGGCACAAGGTTTCTCACAAAGACCTGGCATTGATTATGAGGAGACTTATTCTCCAGTTTTGGATGCAATTACATTTAGATTCTTAATTAGTCTGGCAAGTATAGAAGGACTCCATATGTGGCTCATGGATGTCGTTATAGCTTATTTGTATGAATCACTTGATAATGACATTTATATGAAAGTCTCTAAAGGACTAAAAATGCCTGAAGCATATAGCTCAAAACCATGAGAAATGTATTCAATTAAGCTACAAAGGTCCTTATATGGATTAAAACAATCTGGACGAATGTGGTTTAATTGCCTTAGTGAATATATTTTGAAAGAAGGCTATTCTAATAATAAATTTGTCCATGCATCTTTATCAAGAAAACAAAGTCTGGTTTTGCTATAATTGCTATGTATGTTAATGATTTAAACATCATTGGGACTCTTGAAGAGATGATTGAGATAGTAAATTATTTGAAAAATGAATTTGAAATGAAAGATTTGAGACAAACAAAATTCTGTCTCGGCTTGCAAGTCGAAAATTTATCTAGAGGGATTTTTATTCATCATTCAACTTATATCGAAAATATATTAAAATATTTTAATATGGATAAATCCCATCCAATGAGTTCTCCTATGATGGTTCGATCACTTGATGTGAAAAAGGATCCATTTTGTCCTCGAGAAGATAGTGAAGAAATACTTGGTCCAGAAGTAACATATCTTAGTGCAATTGGTGCATTAATGTATCTTGCTAATTATACAAGACCTAATATAGCATTCTTTGTAAGTTTGCTGGTAAGATATAGTTCTTCACCTACTCAAAAACATTAATCTCGAATGACATTACATAAAATTAAATTTTATATGTCAGAAAATTAAATTTATCTTGAATGACATTGCAAAACATTATGTTTAAAATGGAAGAAAAATAAATTTACCTTGAATAATATGACATAAAATTAAATTTTGAATGACAACAAATTAAATTTATCTTGATTTTTATGACATAAAATTAAATTGTGAATGGTAAAGATTAAATTTAACTTTAATGATATTGTAAAAATTAAATATATCTTGAATTGCATGACACAAAATTAAATTTTAAATAGCAAAAAAATAAAATTTATATTGAAGAACTATCATATCTCATTTTTGAAATGTGACAGACTTATGATAGAAATACTTACGGTCACTTAAACTTGTAAAACCCATTGACACTATCAATTTAAAATAATTTTGACAACATAACTACAAAAATTGTAATATTACCTAAGGATCACAACCTACAAATGAAAATACACTTCTAATTCCCACCCTGTATCCTCATTAGGCCACCTCCAACCGAACACCAAAACACTAATTTAGTGTCATATATGATGTAAAATTTGCTCCAACCGAATGCCATCATTTGCACCATTTTGGTGCAATGAATATAAAATATATTTTTTTTTATTTTTGAAATGTAAAATATGATTTAAGTTATAAAATAAGTTTGAAATAAAATAATAGTACAATAAATATTAAATTTTTTAATTTAAATTTAAAATATGTTATAATTAAAATTAAAATTTGTCTATAATTTGTTTTAAATTTAAGTTAAATTTAAAGTAATTTAACAACAAAATGTGAAATATATAAAAATTAATTAAATAATTTCTTAAAAAATACATCCAAACATTAAAATTTCATAATACTTAATTTAAAAATACATCATAAAGTTTTTAAAAAAAAAAAACACATACTGAAGAAATACAAAACAATACAAATTAAAACATTGATTTAATAATCCCCAAGATCATTTTTGGTTGCTCCAAGATATTCATAATATTGACCAAAAATATCTTGAGAGTTTTGAGATCCTTGGCCTTGTTCGTGAGATCCTCGGCTTGATCCTTCTATTTGTTGTCTCATTTGAGATCCATATCCTTAAGCTTTTTTTTGCATAATTGTAATTTGTTCATTACGAATAAACTCTCACAAATTTGGATCAGATATTGAATTCAAATCTTTAAATAAAATTTTGTTCTCTTCTTTAAGTTCAGCCACAGCTACTTTTCGCATTTGGAGTTCATGACTTTGTTGGAAACCTGAGCTATTTTTTATAATTTCAACAAGTTGTTCATTTTGGTGAATAAGTTTTGTAAGTTGTTCTTTATTTTTTCTTTTTCCTTTTGCTTTTTTCATCCCAATAGGTCTTTCAGTCAAAGTAACACCAATTTCCTCATCATTTATATTAAGATCAAATGAAGACAAACCGAAAGATGCCGATGTGGGAGACCCTAAACTGGGAGAATTTGATTGGGATGAATTACCAATTTGTTGTTGAAATCGAGATGTTGCATTGTCGTTATTGTTATTCCCAAATTTTTCTATATCTTTAAGAATGGACCACACATGATCAAATTTGAATCCTCTCTTATAACGTGGGTCTTGTGCTAATAATATTTTAGCTCGATTTAACTGTAAAAATAAAAAATGAATTACAAATATGAATAAAATGTTAAGAATAATATGGTATTGATGCAACAAATATAGGTATTATAAAATAAGTATAATAAGAAATACTTACAATATCTTTCTCCAAAGCACCACTTGGATTCAAGTTTTCAATTTGTCGTATGCATTCCTTCAATTTGGATACTGCAGTAAGGATAATCAACATTTGACTTTGCAAAGATCTTCTCGGTCGAGGTTGATTCTTAAACGTTGGGTCTAGGTGATAATCAACCTCAACTCTAGCCTAAAATTGATCTTTGGATTGGTTGATTCCTATGATTGGATTTTGGGAAATGTCAAGATAAACATGATATAAATGCAAATCTTCTTCAACTGAGTATAATCCATTTTGATGAGTTGAACTCATATTGGAAGAAAAATATTTTATGGGAAGTGCTGAAATGAGATGTGTTTATTTAGAGTCTAGTATGCCATTTTATAAAGAAAATAAGAAGATAAGATAAGATTCTAAAAAATTGATTAAATGGCTGAGATAAGGATGAAATCCATCCAATGGATGACATGTGCCACATCATATATTCTTATCTTCTAATATTGAAAATTGTGAAGATAAGATAAGATTCTCAAAAATTGATCGAACGCCTGAGATAAAGATGAAATCCATCCAATGGATCAAATGTGCCATGTCATATATTCTTTATCTTCTGATATTGAAAATTGTGAAGATAAGATAAGATTCTCAAAAATTGATCGAACAGCTGAGATAAGGATAAAATCCATCTAATGGATCAGATGTGCCACATCATATATTATTATCTTCTGATATTAAAAATTGTGAATATAAGATAAGATTCTAAGAAATTGATCGAATGGCTGAGATAAGGATGAAATCCATCCAATGGATAACATGTGCCACGTCGTATATTCTTATCTTCTGATATTGAAAATTGTGAAGATAAGATAAGATTCTCAAAAATTGATTGAATGACTGAGATAAGGATAAAATCCATCTAATGGATCAGATATGCCATATCATATATTCTTATCTTTTGATATTAAAAACTATGAAGATAAGATAAGATTCTCAAAAATTAATCGAACGGCTGAGATAAGGATGAAATCCATCAAATTGATCAAATGTGCCACGTCATATATTCTTTATCTTCTGATATTGAAAATATGTGAAGATAATATAAGATTCTCAAAAATTGATCGAATGGCTGAGATAAGGATGAATCCATCCAATGGATCAGATGTGCCACATCATATATTCTTATCTTCTGATATTGGAAATTGTAAAGATAAGATAAGAGTATCTATGCTATAAATCTAACTACTATGTTTAGAAAAATTCAAACAAATTATTTTGCTTTAAAAATGAATTATAACATCGGGAGGCCATCTCACATATCATCTTCTATTTCATTTTCAAGTTCCGATGATGATAATTATGATGAAGTTTTTGATGCAATAAAAGCAGTTTTATGTCAAGTAATTGCTAACAACAATCATATCATCACTTATTATCTCAATCAAGAAAATAACCAAGTTGCACATCGAGGCTCAATTTTTGGTATATAGTGATCAACCGCGATCGGGAAAATGCTGATCGTAATCTTTTCAATGATTCTTTTGCAGAAAATCCTCAATATATTGATGATATGTTTCGTCGACGATTTTGAATGGGTCAAAATTTATTCCTTCGCATTTTTAATGCTGTTAGTAACCATGACAATTATTTTGTATAGAGAAGGGATGGGATTGGTAGACTCGGGTTGTCCGGTTTGCAAAAAACAACCGTTGTATTTCGGATGTTGGCATATAGTTTACCAGCAGATACTACAGATGAGTACATTAAAATAGGAGAATCTACAGCTATAGAAAGTTTGAAAAGATTTTGTCGTGCTATTGTTGAGGTGTTTGGAGAGCAATACCTCCGATCACCTAATGCTAGTGATGTTGCCAAGCTACTCCATATTGATCAATGTCGAGGTTTTCCAAGAATGTTGGGTAGTTTAGATTGTATGCATTGGAAGTGGAAAAATTGTCCAACAGCATGGGCAGGATAATATACAGGTCATAGTGGATCCCCAACTATTATTCTAGAAGTTGTAGCTGATTATGATCTTTGGATATGGCATGCATATTTTGGTCTACCATGATCTAATAATGATATTAATGTACTTGAGTCATCCCATCTTTTTGCTAATCTTGCTCAAGGTATTGCTCCTCCCGCTCATTATGTCATTCAAAGAAAAGAGTATAACATGGGTTATTATTTAGCTGATGGTATTTATCCAAAATGGTCTACTCTTGTGCAAAGTATTCACGATCCACATGGTCCAAAGAAGAAATTATTTGCAATGAAACAAGAAGGATGTAGAAAAGATGTTAAGTGTGCATTTGGAGTACTCAAATCACAATTTGCAATTGTGCCAGGACCATCACGTTTTTGGCATAAAAATATGTTGCGTGATATAATGACTACGTGTATTATTATGCACAATATGATAATTGAAGATGAACGTGATATTAATGCACCAATTGAAGAACAGTGTGAAGTGCCAACTCCAAAAGTTGAGATGGTGGTAGATGAAAATGTTCGCTTTCAAGAATTCCTTGCTTGACATAGACAAATCAAAAATAAAGAGGCTCACATTGCACTTCGAATTGCATTAATTGAACATTTATGGGAAGAATATACTAATTCTCAAAATTAAAATTGATCATTATGCACTTTTTATTGTGTTTTTTTTTTCAATTAGATGTAATATTTATTGTTCCACTATGTGATGTGTTTTTATATAATAAATGTAATATTTTTATGGTATTTTATATTAACTTTAATGATTTTTATATATAAAATGTGAAGTTTTATTATATTTTATAATATTTATAATGTCTAATTTAATATATCATAAAAATAATTTTTATAAAATAATTAATTTTTAAATGTTGATTATGTAATTAAATATTATTATTTTAATATTAATTATTGTTTACAAAATAAAAATGAGAACTAATTTAAATTTTGAGAATTAAAATAAAAAAATAAAAAAGAGAATATTCTAAAGAATATTTTTTTTGGTGTAATTTTTGGTGTGATGGATTGGAGATAAAATAGTAGTTGGTGTTAAAATTACATCATTTTGGTGTGAAAATTATACCAAATATAGAGTTTGTGGTTGGAGATGGCCTTACAGACAATCCATCACAATCTTCCCTCTACTCACAGTCCATTATTTTCAACAATAGAAAATATATCATTAAATATATAATACATACTATATTCAATTTATCATATTAAACATCATTATTTATTATATCATACATACTATATTCAGCTTATCATATTAAACATCATTATTTATTAAGTGTCTTAAGATATATCTACAAGTTAAATGTTCTATCATCCAATCCCATGGAGCATTTGGCCAAAAAAAAAAAAAGTGGAGCTATACAATTCAAAAAATATTTATTTTTTGTCATTCAAAATTTAATTTTCTACAATACAATTGAAGATCTATTTAATTTTCCATCATTTCAAATTTAATTTTTTTGTCATCGAATCTCATAGCTTGTGAGGGTCACATATTAAAGATGATATAACAGTACGTGTGCGTGCATATATATATATATATATATATATATATATATATATATATATATATATATATATATATATATATATATATATATATATATATATATATATATATATATATATATATATTCATTTTCTATAATGATAAAATTTATTTATTTTTATTCAAAACTTAATTTTTTGTAAAATCATTCAAGATTAATTTAATTTTTTGTTATACCATTTAGAATAAATTTAATTTTTTGATTTATTTTAGTTTCTGTCATGTATTTTTTTTAAAATTTCTTGCAACTAATTCAATGATTTATTTAGGTTTATGATATTCAACAATTGACTTATTTAAATTTATGATATAGTTTGAGTTTAATAACTTTCTTGTTTTTGAATTATTTAAATTTATGATGTACTGCTGATGCTTTATTTTATTTATATCTGGCCAAAATATATGTGTTTTATTCTTTTCAACGCAAAAATCTCATAAAGAGGGGTAATTGTAAATGTTATATTTTGCCCAAGCAATTTAAATAATTTTTTAAAAATATATGAAATTTTTTAAAAAAACAAATTTGCTTAAAATTTATTTTTTAATTATTTTAAAAAATAATAATAACAAAAAAAGCAAAATTGTTCAAATACTCTCCTTTTGCATCCCCTGTGGAGCACATCAACTCTTTTCGTTTTTGAAGATGCCTAACATTTTAAAAGCTTTAAATCGAGCCACAATTTTTAACATCCCTTATATTTTCATCAGTCTATTATTTGTAGGCTCTACTATGAGTTGATTTTAGTCTCACGTGGACTAACATAATATTAATTAATAGCATATATTGCCAACTATCCCTGCACCCTATTTACAGAGCTAGTTATGACATGAAAAAGACTTACTATTTTTTTTCTTGATTACTAGTGATTAAATAAGAACTAGTAGGAGCCAATGATGATGGTGGTGATTTAACAAAGTTAACTGTTGGGTTCATCAAATTAGTCATTGGAGGTGGCAAAGAAGATCTAGAACCAGAAATTGAGTAAAAAAAAGAACTAAAACTCCACCACTCAATACTATGAATCTATTTACTCCCTTGAGTGTAACTAGAGAATCCAACATACATAAAATCACTCATTACTGACCTAAATCATGACTAAATGACAAAATTAGCTCTTTAGGTTTAAGATTAGAGTATGAAACATTTAGGCTTTGATTTGTCCCATCATACTCAATTCATGTATTAATAAGATCGCAACAATTAAAATTGATATTTATGGTTCCCAATATTAATCCATGGATTGATATAATATTAATTAATAGCAAATGTCTGCCTTAGTGGAATTGGAGTGTAGCTATCCACAACATCCATAAGTTTATAAATCTTATCAACCTATTGATCATCTTTGCATTTAATACTTGGATTAGCAATCAAAGCCTCCAAAGCCAAAAGCGCAAAGCCATAAATAATGGGTATATCATAACTAGAAAGCTTATAAGAAGAAAGTAACTCATGCACCTCTAATTCCACTTATTGCAAAAGCTTATTGTACTCAACCTAGTCTTGTTTGTTTAGAAAAACAATCATGTTGGGCACAGACAAAAGATATGTTATTTAGTTTGACTGGTGATCATATTTTTCACATAATCAACGTAGCTAAGGTAGTCCATATAAGCATAATGGTAATTTGTCGTCTCATACTCAATAGTAGTTGTATTGATAGTGATACCACGAACACGTTGCTTAGGAGCGAAAGTCAATTCCATCATATTTCTTGGGTGTGTTGTACCCTTAACGGCTAAAGCTATGGTTAGGGCAGCAGTAAAAGTAGTCTTCCTATAGTCAAAGTACCTGATGGTTCCAATATTAACATGAGACTTCTTTCTCTCAAATTTGGCTTAGGTAGCACATACAATAAAGGGGCAGCAAAGGGGTAGTGATAGTTGTAGCGAAGAAAGTAGTAGTAGGGAGGAAGGGAAAAATGAAGGAAGAAGAAATAAGGGTTTTAGGGGTTAGCATAGTGGGTTTTGTATGGAAAGTGGATAGGGCCACCATTAGCTTAAAAGCTGCTAAGGGTGGACCGCACAAGCAATAGACAGATGAAAATGTTAGTGACATTAAAAATTGTGGCACAATTTAAAGTTTTTAAAATATCAAATGTATATTTGTGCATTTAAAAATGAAAAGGGTTGATATGCTCCTCAAGGTATACATGGGGGCAAGGTATTAAAAAACGGTTTTATATATCATATCGGTATCGGAATCGGTGCAATGAAATCAGACTGACTCGACCGTTGCTACCGTGAATTTTCAAAAATGATTAGCAAACTGATATAATTCAATAAGAAATGAAATATAACGTTCAAAATATAATATATTAAATTAATTAACACTTAAATAACCATAATTGTGCCTAGAAAATTTTAATTTACATAAATAATAACAATAAATTAAATTCAAATTACATAACTAATAATAATAAATCAATCTTATTTTATTAAGTCATGAGAGAAAAAATCACCTTATGCAAGATGAATAAGGTGATAAAAAAAAATCTTTCCTATTTTAAGTAAATAAAGTAAAATTAAAAAAATAAATATACCATAATATTAATTAATCACCAATAAAAATAGTGTCAGGAGGGATTTGGATTATCTTTTCTATTATTAAACTCATTTAGAATTTATACAAAACCATTATTTAAATTTTTGAAAATAAATATATAAGGACAAAATATAGTCAAATTGTAAAATTTAATCAATAATTTACACCCACAAATAAAAAATTCATACAAAAAATGAATTTTGTAAAAAATTATCAATAATATTCTAAATATATTGAAATATAAATAATGTAAAAAACAATATCCCAATAATTTATATTAATAAAATAGAACAAATATAAAATAAAGTCTTTTAAACAATATATTTATAATTTATATTAATAAAATAAAAAATAATAATATAATAATAATATTTTTTTGTTGATACATCACTCCTGTGTTATTAAATAATAGTTGTATCAGTGTGTATCAGATAATTTATTACCAATTCAGTACTAATTCTTATTAGTATAAGTGTAACGGTTAAATAACGTAATGGAACCCTCAATAACACAGACGAAACAGCCGATACGTTATTATTTAATACCTTGCATGGGAGACACTTTTGAACCTTTTTCCAAAATAAAAATAAAAAGATAGAAATAAGCAAAAATTCTTTTTCTTAAAATTTTGAGTTTTAAGAAAATTTTATAAAAAAAATAATTATTATATTTTTAGAAGAAAGAAAATTTTTAATATTTTTAATGAATTTATTTAAGCATTTGTTTACAAAATTTTAATTTTTATATGACTTTCTAAAATTTAAAAATAAGTAAAATAATTTTTAATATTTTTTATTAAATTTACCATTTAAAAGATAAAAAATATAAAAAAAGAGAAAAGTGATTGCACTAAAATTTTGCTATAAAAACAACAATAAGGAAAACTAAATATTTCTATTTTTTTAAAATTTTTATTAAAATTTTTTTAATGCTTTGGCCTCCCACATTAGTAGTGAAGTGTGTGTGGAATATAAAAATTGGGTACATCTTTAAAATTGTCATAGTGTACCTCTTCAAAATTGATATAGTTTTGAGGTATATTTGTATCATTTCTTATCCTATAGGTACAGAAACGGAAATAGAGAAATGATAATTTCTAAAAATATAAGACACGAAATATAGACAAAAAATGTAAATATAAAACATATAAAGTATATTTATGAATATATATATATATATATATATATATATATATATATATATATATATATATATATATGCACACGCATGCACAAAATAAATAAAAAAAACAATTTCTAAATATATATATATATATCTAATAATTTTAAGAATATATTACAAATATATATATAAATATTAATTTATAAATATATACTAATAATAATAATAATAATAATTTATATATAATAATAATAATTAATATAATATAATAATATTAATTATTATTGTTATTATTATAATATAAGGAAAAAATGAAATCGGAAGGCAAATATTTTTATTTAAAGGCTGGTATGGGCGAGTTGACTTTTTTCTCCAGCTTGAGAATGGATTTCCATCTATAAAAACAAGCTTTTAACTTTTCAAATTATGAAAATATGTTTGAAATATTTTGAATAAGTTTCCATGAGTTTTCAGAAAAAAAAAAAAAAAAACTTTTTAATATACGAAAATGCAACCTCTTGAAGATTTTCACGCAACATAGCCTATCCTTGTAAGCAAATTATATTCTAGACCCTGTACCATGATGCAGTACAGTCCTATGATACAAGTTGATTATTACATATATAGTCAAAAAATCAAAAAGGCTGGTTATTGTAGATGGTTAATACATTAGGCTCACAACCTTCAAGTTGCAAATTTGAATCTTGGGCTCAAATGTTTTGTGTTTTTTTTTTCCTTTTTTAATTATTCTTTGTTTTTTCCTTTTTTTAGTTATTCTATATTTTTTTTAATTTTTTGCTTTTTCTATTTGTTTGTGATATTTGCAATTAAAATTATATTTATTTTGTTTATTTCTCTAAGAAAAAAATTATATTAATAGTTGAGTTTTTTTATTTGTTTAATTGTTCTAATTAAATTAATATTAATTTCTATAAGAAAAAATACATTAATGATTGAATTTTTTTTATTTAATTCTTATAATGATAATTAATTTTAATATCATTAATTTTTCAATTTAATTTTTATTTATAAATTTTAACATTTGTATGAGTAATTTTTTTAAATGGTTTTTAAGGATAATTTTATTTTTAATAAAATATTATATTTATCTTTTTTATGATAGTAAATTTTCACTGTGACGCACATTCATAGATAATAAGTTATAAATTCATTAAACAGAAAATATAAATTCATTGGTAGTACAGTATCGGTTCATTAAAAATTCAATTTCAAATATAATTATGAGCAATAAGATAATTAATTATTGCTTATATGTTCATCAAATACAGTGTATAAGTTCATCATTTGTGAATTATAAATTTATCAGTTAATACATAAATATGATTTTCAGTTTATAAATTTATAAATCATAATCTATGAACATCAAGTATATTTGTGATGAACCCTTATGTTATAATTTATGAATATTTTATTTTTAAACTATGAATCTGCATTTTTTTTACAAATTTTTCCTCAGGTATATGCGTAATAAATATATAGTTTATAATTTATGAACTTGTTTTATGACCTAAAAACCTATAATTTTATGATTAATCTTTATAGTTTTTATTAATAATTTTTATTCATAACATATGATAGTATTTTGTAATTTATAATTAAGAATCATAAATTTTTAATTTTAAGGTTTCATTATTGTTATTAAATTTTAAGAAATTAAATATTATTATGTAAGATAAAAAATAATTTAAATTTAAATTTTTGAGAAATAAGATATAATAAAATTTAAAATATGAATACTAAAATGTGATTGAATTTTATATTTTAAAGGTTCAATTTAAAAACTATATCAATGGTTAAATTTTTTATATTTATTTAATTCTTCTAATTAAAATTATATTATAAGTTAAAATATGAACTCTAAAGTGTAATTAATTTTTTTATTAATTTCTCTCATAAAAATTATATTAATTTTAATTTAAAATAAAAAAAGTATATTAATAAATTATTAATAATAATATAATAAAAATAAAAAGGTGGGACATGGTAAAAATATAATTTTTTTGTAAAATAAAATTAATATAAGTTTAATTAAAAGTATCACAAATAAATAAAAAAAAAAGGTAAAAAATTGACTTAAAATCATGTGGTCTCTAGAATTTAAAAAAAAAAAAAAAAAAAAAAAGATACGACATGCATGGTTTGGTCCAAATAAAAAAAATATATATATAGAATAACTTAAAAAAAAAAAAGAACTAAGAATGTTTGAAGTTAGAAATGAACTTGTAACTTCAATAATGTCAAGCTAAATTAATAACCAACTAAAACTAAATTAATAACCAACTACTCTTTTCAATATTTTTGTTATATATATATATATATATATATATATATATATATATATATATATAATAATAATAATAATAATAATAATAGTAATTAACTTGTTCTATAGTCTATAATACAATATGAATTGAGTTCTATGAAATAATAACTCATATTTCTATGGTTTACATTTCAAACATAATAATAATAATAATAAAAAAGAGGTAAAAAGTAAAATGAGAGTATCCACGGAAGAAAATAATAAAACACTAATAAGAAAAGAAAAAGCTAAAAAAAGGGTCGGCTCACCTTTGTAGCTCTCTCTCTTTTACCCTCATGGACTTAGTTCTGTCTCCTTTACCATGACCCTCATATAGTCACAGACCAACTCAACACACACATCCCAATGCACAACTCGTCACCACTCCAAACTCGCTTTAGCTCGATGCTATAGATCATATCGGCTGATAAAGAGTCGTCTGATTCATTGTTATGTTTTGAAAAATTTTTTGTGGGTTTGCTCAAGTCCATCCTTTGGTATTATTTTGTGCCTCATTTTATTTTCTTTTTATATTTTTCATTTATTTTCTAGTTTCTTTGAGAAGATCTCTGTTTAGTCTTAGGTAACAGTCTCTCCCTTTTTTTTTTTTTGGTCATTTAATATATTTTTACATATGTTAATTCTATTGTACGTGGGTATTTTGGTTCAAAGGGGAGCTCGTTCCACGGTTTGACTAACGGAGTATTAACTTGCCATCCCCATACACTGAGTTTTGAAATTCTCATACCATGAGTTTTCTGAAATCCCCATACCGTGAGCCTTGTGATGGACTTACCTTATAGGATTGTGAGGCCCTCATTTGTGAAATCTATTTTTATTAAGAATTTCCTTAGAACTAATCTTAATTGAATTTTTTTTATTGAATAAAGGGAATCGAATCTGGTTTGATTATTTGGAATAACAAAATAAAATTTTTGTTTCAGATTGTTAATTTTCTCTAAATTTAAATTTTGGGTCTAAAATTTTGGATTTTTTCTTTACAAACTATTAGTTTTGTGAGAAGATTTAGTCCATTTTACTGTTATCAAATTTATTTGAGGAAATGTGATTTTTGTTGAATGATTTAATTCTGTCCTTGGCCCAAATTCAAACTCTGCATATAGAAACTAGGTTGTATATCATAATAGCCTAATCAAGCTGGTGATAATGTAAGTATTGGTGGTGTTTTCTTGAATTGATAAAATGATCATATATGTTGTGTATGAATTAAGAATGTGGTATGCTTTCTTTTGACATGAGTATACAATGCTTTGAGGTGTGGTATATGGGTGAGGCTTTGTTTGATTATAGATTAAAAAAAAAAAAAAAAAAAAAAGAGGAAAAACCTTGGAATTTGATTTGAGGAAATTTGGTTTTCAAATGATGGGTTCAAACTTTAACTTGAAACATTGGTTTCATGTTAATTTTTTAACCTTATGAAATGAGATTTGAAAATGAATTGGAAAATTTAATATTTTTAGGGAACTTCCTTTTTATTTTATTTCTATCTTCATTTTTATTAACTCTCCTTTATTATTATTATTATTCTATAAATGTTAAGATAAATATTAGATTAAATAGTGCTCTCTTTGCTAATTTCTTTGCTTTTTAAGAATAACTCCAATTTTTTACTCAATTATTTAATTTGGAAGAAGTAAATGAAAAAAGTGCATTTTTTTAGTTTTCACCCCCCCCCCCCCCTTTTTTTTTTCCAATTTGCATTTGATTGCATCATTTGGATGTTTTTGTTATTTCCGTATCATTTTCATCCTTTTTGCTTGCTGTGCATGTGTTCTTTTGCATGCTTTCAACAAGTGGATGTATGTTAAGTGCAAAATTGTTTTTAATTTATATTTTATTTTATTTTTTATTTTGTAACAATTTGTTAAATCTGTAATTATGTAGCCTTTTGGATTTTCTATTATGAATATACATCATTTTCATGTAATATAAATATTGACAAGATGAATTTTGCTTATATGGTTCTTTAAGTTTATTTTTATAAAAAGAGAATAACTAATTAACTTGAATAAGTGCAATTAAAACCTAAATCAGATTAAGATTTCCATTTTCTCAATTATTCTGATTCTCATTTTTAAGCCCCTTGAGAAGCTTATGATCAACAAAAAACAAAAAAGAAAAAACTTAACCGGTGGCTGGTGGAAAATTGGCCTTTGGACAGCAACTTGCACTCACTTGCCTAACAGGTTTACTTTCCAGGTTATAAGTTACTTCTCTTTGGATGATCTTAGTAGAAGTAGAAGTAAGTGATGCAAGGAAAGAAAAAAAGCTTGTCTGAGGCAAAGAAAGTCTAAACTTTCAATAGGATGGAGAGCCTAAACCTAGTGCCCTGATGTAATGACCCACACCTATCCTAGAAATTTTCATGATAATTTGCTTGATTTATAACTATTAAGTTTAAGTATGTGCTCGGTGAGAATTAGTATTCTATGTATTGATGAGCATGTGGCATATTAAATTAATTTTAATATGCATAATATGAGTTGTTTTCATGAAATAAATGATTTACATAAAGTGCATTTGTATAAAATAAATTATTTTAAATAAAATGAATTTTCATACATAAAGGCAATTTTTAAGCAAAAAACAATTTTATGAGTATTTTAAAATAATTTTTAGATAAATGTTTTGGGAAAATTTTAATGAAAATAATAAGAAAAATATTTTTATTTTTATTAATTATAATCAGCTCAAAATTTAAATAAAAAGCTTAAATACCCAAAAGCCCACTACACTAATACCTTCCTACCCTAGCTCACTAAGAGTATTAGTGGCAATTACCCAAAACCCTACATATTAATATGAAAAATTTGGCTAGTCTTAATGTTCTAGTAGCCATCATTCTAATTTTTTATATCTTGACAGAAAAATTCTTTCAAAATATTTTTCTCTATCGAAATTAAGAAAACACTTTTCAATTTTGCGATTTCTTGACCGTAATCATAAATTTTTCTTCTCTTTCAGTTCCTTAACTGATTTCTATGAAATAAATTATGAGAAAATTATTTAAAACCGGTTGTTTATTGATTTTTATAGATTTAATTCTATTTGGGTGAGTTTTTGAAAGAGAAAATTTATTCTTTACCGAAAACACAAATCTTTCTACGAGATTTCTCCAAAGGTGAATCTTATAACTTAAAATCACAATTTTTATGCATAAACATCACTAAAGGGGGGCGATTTGTGCATTATTGGTTTCTAATATGATTTTTGATTTGTTTTGATTAAAAATATTAGATTAAATTATATTTCTGCATATTTCTGTAATGACCAAAAAGTTTTAAAAAACAAAAGAATTCAAGATTTTTGTACTAGAACTTAGAAGTTAGAAATTCTATTATTAATTTAACATATGGCCGCCGATTTGTGTGTGAATGGATTCTAATATGATATTTGTTTTGTTTGAATAAAAAATAATGTTTTAAATTATGTGTTTGCATATTGCTGTAATAAACGAAAAGCACAAAAACCTATGATTTTCACCTAAGTCTTAAAACTTGGATTTTTTTTTTTTGTATAAATCTTACCTATGGCTGTCAAATCATGCATGAAGATATTCTAAACTGATATTTGTTGTGATTGAATGAAAAATAATGGTTTAAATCACCTACTTACATATTACTGTAATAGAATTAAAGTGCGAAAAGTAAGAAAAATTCAGTTTTCCCTTTGATGATGCATTCGGCCTATTACGGGATTTTTATCCCAATGTCTATAATTTTTATGCAATGTATTTTGATGATTATTGACATGTATGTATGTATAATAAATGATAAAATTGCATGTTAATTGAAGAAATGACCCTAGACAAACTTAAAGGCACTTTGGTATACTTGAGATATACTTAAGGTATCTTAATCTTATATTATGATTAGAATATAAATGTGATTGGGAAATATGGAACTAGATGCTATGATGACTTGATGATGAATAAATGGTCTTGAGTTGATGACGTGATTGATTGAATGAATGGATCATAAAAGTTAAGCATGACACTTGAAAGGTTAAGTGATTAGTTGACATGTATGGTAGTGTTAAGTGTAATAAGTTGATTGTCAAATTGAATTAATATTAAGATAATGATATTATGATGACCTTAGAAAGGTATTGACATGAGTTTATGTGTTCTCATGTGAGCCTAGCAGGGCTAAGTGTGCAAGACTTTTAAAGTCAACATATTATGTGCAAGTGATGAGTACACTTATATGTGCAACTCTAAGTGTATGTGAATGCTATATTTGCATAGGGTAGTTATGGAATAGGAGCATCATAATTAAATAAATATTAAGTATTAAATTAAATATTATGTTAGAGTTTTAGGAGTTTTAGAAGTTCAAAAAGACTACGTATACTAGGAGCAAAGGAACCACAAGGTGAGTAAACGCTGTGTTCATGCCACAAGTGTGAGTAAACATTGTTTTCATTCTACAAGTGTGAGTAACATTATGTTATGTTATAAATATGTGATATCTTGTTATGTGAGTCTTTGTGATCTTTGAAACCCAAGTTCTTTCTATTCTAAAATATGATTAAGTGATTCTTTATAAAGTTTGGGTTGCCAAAGGACAATTAGTCCAAAAACCACTTTTGTTTATCCAATGATAATTTCTTGCAATTATTACTCTAACTTATATTCTTTCTGAAACTATATTATTCTTGTATTTTTTGTTCAAAAGTTAAATTGTCATTATTATTGTGATACAAGTTATCGTTGCCTTAAATGTTATTGTTATATGTGAATACCAATGGCTCTAGCTATGGCACCTTTAACCCTTTATGCAGAATCCTCATGTCGATGCGGGTAATTATTGAAACCTGTGCATACGGTCTTAACCCAATGGATAGGGGTAGTGTATCCACCTCAGTTAGAAAGGGGTTGTTCTAGCTGTAGGGCTTGATCAGCTTCATGCCTTCTATGTGATAGGAGTTGAAATTTGGTATAAGGTCATCTCTCCTCAATGTGTTCGAGTGATAGAGCAATAGCCTTCACTTTTTATGTGTTATATGTATGATTTTTGCAAACTTGCTAAATTGAACCCTTGCTAAATTGCAACTTGATTCATGAATTGAAAATCATGAATTATGTGTATAAGATATGAGTTTCCTTTTCAAAGGAATATGTGTTAATGTATGTGTTTTATCGTTTACTCATTGAGATCATCTATCTCACCCCTTTTTCCTTGTGTGGTTTCAGGCGAGCAAATGTGACGAGGCAAGGTGATGGCTCAAGCATTCTACTTTGCTTAGGGACTTCTTGTCAAAGTCATTAATAATACCATGCTATGAAGTGTTGTCATTAGATTTTCCGAGAGTATTTACTTTTGATGTTATTTATTAAGGTTTGCAAGTGAATTATGAATATTATTTCCTTATGGATTTTATGTGAAGTGTCTAATTATAGTCTTCTGCAATTAAAGGTTTTCATTTAATATTTTAAATGAGTTATTGTATGAGCTTTGGTACAATCCTAAGCATGATTTGTATATGCATCAATGGGTTCTATGGGCGTGAGTGACCTTATGTCTCCTTGTGTTTTAGAATTGTCATATCTCTAAAGTTGAGATGTGATATCTGATAGTCGTGAAAGTCAAGCTACTTCCTTTTGCCCTTCCAATCGAGCTTGTAGGCTATTGGATAATAAGTAACCCTTTATGGATTTTTCTTATGTAAACCAGTGAGAAGGCAAGCTTGAAAGGAGGAGTCTTCGAGAAATGATCTATGTTTTTTCCCTTTTTTAGTTATTTTACATTTTTCTTTTTTGCTTTTTTGTTTTTTTTTTATTTGTTTGTGATATTTGCAATTAAAATTATATTTATTTTATTTATTTCTCTAAGAAAAAATTATATTAATAGTTGAGTTTTTTTATTTGTTTAATAGTTCTAATTAAATTAATATTAATTTCTATAAGAAAAAATACATTAATGATTGATTTTTTTATTTAATTCTTATAATGATAATTAATTTTAATATCATTAATGTTTCAATATAATTTTTATTTATAAATTTTAACATTTGTATGAGTAATTTTTTTAAATGGTTTTTAAGGATAATTTTATTTTTAATAAAATATCATATTTATCTTTTTTATGTTAATAAATTTTCATTGTGACACAGTTTTATAGATAATAAGTTATAATTTCATTAAATAGAAAATATAAATTCATTGATAGTATGGTATAGGTTCATTAAAAATTCAATTTCAAATATAATTATAAGCAACAAGATCATTAATAATTGCTTATATATTTATCAAATATAAGGTATAAGTTCATTATTTGTGAATTATAAATTTATCAGTTAATATAAGAATCTGATTTTTAGTTTATGAATTTATGAATTATAATATATGAATATTAGGTATATTTGTGATGAACTTTTATGTTATAATTTATGAATATTTTGTTTTTAAACTATGAATTTGTATTTTTTTTTTAAATTTCTGCTCAGGTATATGTGTAATAAACATGTAGTTTATAATTTATGAACTTGTTTTATGACCTAAAAATCTATAATTTTACGATTAATGTTTATAGTTTTTATTGATAATTTTTATTTATAACATATGATTGTATTTTATAATTTATAATTATGAATAAGGAATTTTTAATTTTAAGGTTTCATTATTATTATTAAATTTTAAGAAATTAAATATTACTATGTAAGATAAAAAATAATTAAAATTTAAATTTTTGAGGAATAAGATATAGTAAAATTTAAAATATGAATACTAAAATGTGATTGAATTTTATATTTTAATGGTTGAATTTAAAAATTATATTAATTGTTAATTTTTTTATTTATTTAATTCTTCTGATTAAAATTATATTATAAATTAAAATATGACATTAAAGTGTGATTAAATTTTTTTATTAATTTCTCTAATAAAAATTATATTAATTTTAATTTAAAATTTAAAAAAAGTATATTAATAAATTAATAATAATAATATAATAAAAATAAAGATGTGACATGGCAAAAATATTATTTTTTTGTAAAATAAAATTAATATAAATTTAATTAAAAGTATCACAAATAAATAAAAAAGGCAAAGCATTGACCTAAAATAATGTGGTCTCTAAAATTTAAAATAAAAAAAAGAGATATGACATGCATGTTTTAGTCCAAATAAAAAAATAAAAAAAATATAGAATTAAGAGTCTAAATGAGTTGAGTCGACTCATGAGTTATTCGAAACTGACTCAAAAAAGACTCAAAATCTATTGAGTTGAACTTGAGTTTGAGCAACTCGAGCAACACGAGTCAAGCTCAAGTTATGTATTACTTGACTCGATAGGCTTGCGGGCCTAATCGAACTTTTTCCTATTTACTATTATACCCTTCATATATTACTATATTAGCATTATATCTAGTCTAGGTATAAAAACAAAAAACCCTAGGTTCTAAATTCACTTATCTGAAACTTAGCCGACTCCTGCGGTCTCAATATTCAATACCACCTCCTAGCCTTCACCACCACCATCCTTCCATCCAATCACCGCCTCCTATCACCACCATTCGCCCAAGCACCGGCCACCGCCTTCTAGATTCATAAGCTGAAATTTTTCTTTCGATAGTAGCACTTTTGCTGCTTGTTTCGCCAGGTATGAATTAAATTCAATTGTAATTTACATCTACTTTTGTTCGTTATTAAAATTCAATTGTAATCTGCACATGGGATTTGTTAATTGATCTCAATTAATTGATCAATCTGTCAAATTTATGGTTTAATTTGTGAGTATGGGGTTTTTTTTGGAGTAAAAGAAGTATTTAGTCCTTTGTAAATCTTTATTCTCGGTAGTTTTAGAGATGAGTCTTCTATAGATTTTGTTATAATCGCTTATATATTTCTCCGTAATTTTTTTGAGTTTTTGGTATCTTTGTTTTCATTTGTCATGGTTATCCCCTATGCTTCTCTTTTTTTTCAAGTTTTTCATTGGCTGTTTCTTTTAATTAATTGATCTGAATTTGTTAAATTTGTCATGTTTTAGACAAATTAAGACGAAAACTTGAGTTTCTTTGATGTGATGTTACAGTTGGCTGCTGTTCATTATCTTAAACATATATATAAATATAAGTAGGAGTCCACTTTATCCATGCAACTCCTAACGGGAGAAAAGCCATAGTTTATCATGATTACCTTAGAGTTCTATAATTCAAAGAAAATTCTAAAGCGTATAATTAATTATGTGTCTGTTTCTATTGATTATTTTTTTTAGCATATATGAATATGATGCTTATATTTTTCTTGAAACAGATATGTCATCCTCTCCATCTGAAGCTTAAAATTTGAGCTATTCAATAGGATGGAGAGCCTAAACCTAGTGCTGGGGAGGGGATAAGAACTTTCTCTCTCATTTGAACTCATATAAAGCAAGCCAGAATTGTTGTACTTCAGTAAGCAAGCCCAATAGGCAGAGAAGGGGCGAAAAAAAGGCTTACGATGAGCATCTATTTGAGTCGATTATTTCCAAGATCTAATTCAAGTTTTTTCTTATCTAGTGGAAATGTCTTAAAATCTGAAGTTTTACGCTTAAGGGAAGAAATGTTCTTGGTAAACGCAGGAGTTGGGACCCCCAGAATTTGTATGCAAGATGAGCTTACAAGAGTGCCAAAAAACCAAGCCACCAGGTTCGAGAATAGAGTGGGATTCCTGGGTGCAGTGGCCGGTGAATCAATGATCAACGAGCATATTTTGAAGAGAATCTTCATCGATCTAGTGGCCGGTGAATCAATGTTCAAAGAGCGAGCAGCTGCCAGGTTTAATGATTTGGTGGGATCTACAGATGTAGTGGCTGGTGAACCACTGCTTCTTCTTCCACGAAGATTCAGACAAAACCAAGCTTGGATGGAACTGAACAAGATTTGGCGAACTAATAAAATGGTCAAGGGCTTTATTATTGAGAAAGTAAGAGGAGGTTATTCAGTAGCCATCGCAGGTTACATTGCTTTTCTTCCATTCCGTCATATAAGGGAAAGGATACTAAATGATCGATTCACCATTGGGAGCATTGATCCCAAAAGGATGAATATAGTGGTGTTCTGATAGTGGTAGATCAACTTGTTGAAATTTGAGCGGCCGTTATCTGCCTTACATGGCTTTCTGTAGCTTTGAATCACTGATCTCTATGCCCCTTCCATTAGTTTTATTGCAGAATGCTTATGCAATTTAGAATGCTATATGATTTCCAGTTTTCATATTATTGACATTTCCTTTATCTACTTACTACTGGTTTGCATGGTAATGTGGTGGGATAACTCTTTTTGCCCCACTCTTTTTCATTCATATGCTATTATTTTACAACATAGGTGCTACACTTTCTCAATGCGTCTGCTGTTATCAAACTTCATATCCTTACATGAAGGTGCTTGTTTCCATGGATGTCAATTTGACTGTATTTGGTTTATTTTTCAATTGCATTTATCTTTCTCATTATGCCACTCTCCTTCATCATCCTTCACGCTCCTCATCCTTCTGGTCTCTGGAGCTCTGCTCTCCGTCCTCAGCTTGAGCATTGGTAGATTTAGTGTTTTATTACCTTTTGTTTGTTGGATAAGCGCTTATTTATTTATTTGTTTTGTTTTGTTTTGTTTTTTTTTTTTTATTTTTTTTTATCGCAGTTGAATTCGCATGCTTGTGCTCCCTCGTAGGGTCGCTCCTATCACTTGACCAGTGTGAGTTTCATAGAAGTCAGTTGTCCATTGTATTTTGTGTAATTATGGGGATGATAAATGAATTGACAATGTAAAAATTTTGCAACTTGTGTGCAAGGATGAAGTTCGAGTAGTTGTAGACAAGAAAGGAATATGTGACTGAAATTAATGTGGACTAATTCTACAGAAAAAAAGATTTAGTATTATTACCAAATCATATATAGATAGTTTGGCCCTGGACAGAGCTGGAATCTGGATGCATCAATGTGCTGGTAGATTCAGTGGTTTATTACCTTGTGTGCTAGATCTCTGTCCGCTTCTAACTCCTCCTGCACTTCTTTTTTCTTTTTGGCCCAGAAAACTTCATCTGCACTTCACTTGTTTATAACTATTTTGGCATTGATTATACTTGTTTCCGTATATGACATCTTGATCTTTCTTACAATTTCCTTAGCAGCTGGCTTGTCTTTGGACATAGGTAACAAGACAATGCTCAAATTGCCGAAGTTTTAAACATTGACTTGTCAATACCACTATCAATTGGATAAAGCAAACTTGCCTACTTTCAGACCCTTAATTCTTGAGTTTCTATAAGCTAATTTCAAAGTAAAGTAACTGATAAACTTGTGAATGAAATTTGGTACTTCTTTGTTTTATCCAAAAAATCCCTTGCTTATCTTCCCAAATGTTGAGGAGTAATAATGAGGCATCAATAAATTCTGCTCCAAATGGACATCTTACTCAGGGATAGAATGAGAAAATAAGTTGGGGCCCTAAAATTAAGAGAACAAAAAACATATAGGTGTATTTCAGGGCTAATTAAAAAAGTATGCCAGTTATATGGGGGTAAAATAAATATTTTCAAGTGGTTTGTTTGGCCAAGGCTCTTATCTGCCTCTCCTAATTATGCCACTGATCCTACTGGAGGCCACTAAGATAATATCTTGATTCAAGGTTTCAAACTGTTTATCCTTGAAGCGAGATGAGCATCGCCTATTGCTTATCTAGGTTTTGAAAATAGATAATTACCAAGTTTCAAGCAAGTTAACAGTACTCGATGATCATTGTTAAAACTTTGTTGCCATATCTGTTCACATATGTTTCTCATTGATACTTAACTTTATTAGTAGGAATACTGTTTTTGAGAAGCTTGTAATAAAATAGATTTCTTACAGTTGTTGGAAATGAATTTTTAAGATTTTAGAAATGCACATGATTTTTTGCTATTTCTTTTAATTTAATGTTGTCTTATTTGTGTTACTTCTATCTTCTTACTTCTGATATTTAGCTATTAGATCTAGCAAGATCATTTGCACGATGCCGCAGGTATTTTATTATTTGACATATTACTGGTAGGGATTTATTTGACTTTCTTTTTTTTATAAGAAAACTATAACATATAGACATGAGTCAAATGGATATAAAATATAATAAAGTTTCAATAGAAGTTCAGTAAAGTATTTGAAACAAAAATAGTGTTCTAAAAAGTAATTAGTTCTAACAACATTAAAATATAAAAAACAACATTAAAAGCAGAAGGAAATCCTGAAAAGATGACAAAGGTGCCACAAAAACCTGCATGGGAAAAATGTCATTAGTATCAATTTTTTTTTTTTTTTATAAAAAAAAATATTTTATATAAATATTTATAATTACTTTTTCTACTTGGCACAAATGCAATGTGCTAATTAATCAATCTCATAAGGGTTTTGAGTTCTCTCAAGTGCTCCTCTGTGAGCTTTTCCTAGAGTCCAATATCTTTTCTATGAGATTTTTCTCGTTCGAGTAGATTTCTTTGTCATTCTTCTGTGGTCTCTATTCCTGATTAGTATTTTATCAGTTCATTTCTTCCTTCATCTTTTCTTAATTCGATTTAGAGAGAGTTCCCATATTGCAATGATGCAAATTGAATAATGATAAGGCAAAGAATAATAGTAAAATCTCAAAGAATTAAAAGATTAAAAAAAAAAAGTTATTACCAACATATTTTCCATTCGACACAATAAACAGTAATAGAGAAGAAGAAAAGTACAACAATTCCACCACTGTAAAAAAAAAAAAAAAAAAAAAAAAAAAAAAAAAAAGAAAGATAAGGAAATGAAATTTTTAATGAATAATTTAATAGACTTAAGCGAATATTTTTAGATTTTTTGATATTAAACAACGCCAAAAAGCAACTTGGAGTTTTCAATAAAATAAAATTGGAGTTTGAGCTTTCACATATACATATAAATGAAATTGGAGTTTTCAATAATTACTTTTAAAAAAGAATCGCCTGATGAGGAATTTGCATTAACCGAAAAGCAACTTGAACCTTTCTCACTTGCATAAATGGTGCTCTAACAAACCAAAATCATGTATAATTATTCAATATTTAACCATAGATATATATAACTAATTTTTAATATGAAACAATAATATTTACCCAAATAGAATTGTTATATTACTTTGAGGAAATGTTTCCATGAGTAAGAGTGTATTCCATGGAATGCAAAACATCATCAAGCTGCTTCAAATGTCCATATATATTTTGGTTGATTCAGATTTCCTGTTATATAAGAATTTCAATATATATATATATATAAAGAGAAATTAAAAATATAGTTACCATATTCATCAGGAGATGCGCTGTAATCATAAAGAAGGAAGTGGTCATATATGGACCACTAGCTGTTCTCCCAAAATTACTCCCACAAATATAGTATAAAAACCCTAATAATAATAATAATAATAACAATTATAATAACCTCCAATAAAAAAAATTACTCATTAATGATAATTATTTCATATAAATAATTACCATGCAATAGTTCTGGAAAGTGCCTCCCAATAGGAAAAATCTTGCAACGGCAAAATCAAGATTCTCAGCAATTATACGTGGATCTTTACCTCACTGACTCTTAAACCAACCAGTCCAATTCTCAATCCACATTTTTGGGCTATTTGGATTGTTGGGCGTGAATTGATCACAATACCAACCATTGCATGCGTCTATCTTATAGTAATTAGAATATATATATATATATATATATATATATATATATATATATATATATATATATATATATATATATATATATATATATATATATATATATATATATATATATATATATATATATGTTAATTAATTAACAAACAAAATCAGTGTGAAAAAAAAAATTTAATTGAAAAATGGTAATGATACCATTGGTTGGGATGCATATCATCCATGTGTGAATCTTCAAATTTGCACCCTTATGATTTAGCCACAGTTTTACACTTGCTAAAATTAGTGCATTACGTAGAATTAATACGGTGATCCTGCTAGTCGGTTAGCAGGCAGGGGTTAAGGGGGCAGCGTCTCATTGAAAAATAAATTTCCTGATACTTGCACTTTTAAATGACTAACACTTGACTATGAACCTGTAAAATCAAATTAGGTTCAAATTGGATAAAAAAACGGATGAGAACCAGCCGAAAAATGAGATGTGGTAGCCCGCGGGCCAGCTGCGGCAACTCACAGCTGGCTATGGTAACCATAGCCATAGTTGCTATTGGGCTGCCGCAGTGGGCCCTGTGGTTACCGCAGCTCCTGATCAGTTGCTGCAATGTTTTTTTTTTTTTTTTTTATTCCACACCAAAAATTCAATGTTTTAAGCCTCTACACTCCCTTTATAAATACCTTACACCTCCTAACAACTCCCACACACAATTATATGCTTTTATACTCTCCCTAAAGCTTTCTGAATCCTATTTCAAAGCCTCCCAATCAATAAAACTCTCTTGCTAAACCTCCTAATCTCCAAAAATCCTATTTCAAAACCTCTTTTATCACATAAAACCTTATTCAAAAGCTTCCTAATCATCTCAAACCCCATTCATAAATTTCTTAGTCACTTCAAATCTTATTCATAAGCTTCTTAATTATCTCAAATATTATCTCTAAGCCTCCTAATAAAAAAAAAAGAAAAAAAAGATGCAATTTAAGATCTTTCTTTTAAAGGAAATTCGCGGTATTCAAGTAAGAGTAATATGAAATCTTTCCTTTAAAAAGAATTCGCACTATTCATGAATACTTCTCCCAAAAGGAGTGATCATGCCATCCTTAAGCCAAGGTGGAACCTATATCCAGTACCAAGCTCGTTCCCTACGTTCCTCATCCCCGAAAGCCAAAGGTAAAAGTTCTTTTCTTATCCTTTTCAATTCCAATTTCAAGATCTAAATATGAAAATATCTAATTTTTGTTAATTAAAATCTGACCTAATTAACAAATTCCTAAGCCCTTAAAATCAATCAAAATATGATAATAAAGATAATGACTTAAAAATCTCTCCTACGTGAGAAGGAAGAATTATGTGGAGTTTGATTCCCATTCAAAGGAATACACGTGCATGCCATCTCTAAGGTATCAACTCCGCTAAAATTAACAACTTTTTCTTTCTATCACATTCTTCACATAGTTTAGGGTCAAAATTGCTTTTCTTAAATAAAAGTCGAAATTTTAATTCTCTTACAATTGTTTTATTACTTTTTCTTGCTTTAGTTATTTATATTATATTTGGAGAATGTGTGCTTTTCCTAAAACCCATAAAGGCTAGAGGAAAGTTCCTCTGATTTTGATGTTTTGACTTGTAATAATTTTAAGTAGTTTTCCTTTATTTTTCACATTTTGTTATTGTCATTATTCAACATTTGCCATGCGTTGCACGAATAATATTTGTTTTATGCATCATATTATATCTGTTCATGCATACATAAAAACTTCTTTTTACAAAAACTATTTTGTATTTAAGCCAAACTAATTTTTTGTATTGTTTTAACCAAAACCTAGTCCGTGAACCTTCTTTGGTCATTCGAGGATTAGTGTTTTTCCTTGGGATAAACAGTATAATTTTGGAATCAATCAAATTAGATTTTTCCTTTAATTTTCCAATAAATCTGCATATATAATGCTAAATTCCTTGCAAGATAGATAATTGTCTTTAAGTAACTCAAAGCCCACAACTTGAATTGCCATCGAAGTGAGAATCAGTACCACCCAACTAAGTGCATATGCTGCCTTATACTTCACTCCAGTTGTATGCTTGATCACAAAAGAATATTCCTGCAAGAAAGCAACCCATTTGGCATGGCAAAAATTCAACTTCTTTTAGGAGTTGACTTACTTTAAGGCTTTATGGTTAGAATACAAAACAAATTCCTTAGAAATTAAATAATAACGCTAATGTCGAAGAGCCTAAACAACAGAATAGAATTCCTTGTCATAGGTTGAATATTTTTGTTTTACCTCATTTAATTTCTTACTAAAATAAGCAATAGAGTGGCCTTCTTGACTTAATGCCTCTCCAATGCCTATTTGAGAAGCATCACAAGCTACTTCAAACACCTTAAAAAAATCAAGCAACTTTAAAACAAGAGCTTTGGTCATCCTCTTCTTAATTTCTTTAAAGGCTTTATAAGCTTTCTTGGTCCACTCAAATTGGCCTTTCTTCATATAGTTAATAATAGGCGCCATTATAGTGTTGAAATTTCTTATAAATTGCCTATAGAATGTTGCTAAACCATAGAACCCTCGAACTTTTTGCAAAGTAGTAGGAATTGGCCATCCTTGAATAGTTTTGACTTTATCACCATCCACTTCTACACCCCTTGAAGACACCACAAATCCCAAAAACACAACACTTGAGGTTATAAAAGAACACTTCTTCAAATTAATATAGAGCTCCTCGCGATGGAGAACTCTCAAGACTTGTTATAGATGAGAGAGATGTTCTTCTTTAGTCTTGCTATATATAAGAATGTCATCAAAATATACAACGAGAAAGCAACCAATGAAAGCTTGAAGGACTTGATTCATAAACCTTATGAAGTTACTTAGTGCATTAGAGAGGCCAAATGGCATTACTAACCATTTGTAAAGGCGATCCTTCATCTTGAATGTGATCTTCCATTCGTCACCGGGCCTAATTCATAATTGATGATACCCATTCCTTAAATCTATTTTTGAAAAGATAGTAGAATCGACCATGACATCAAGCATATCATCAAGATGATGAATAGGAAACCTGTACTTTATGGTTATTAATGGCTTGGCTATTAACACACATGTGCCAATTACCATCTTTCTTTGGCGTAAGTAAAGACAGGACAGTGCACGTACCTAAGCTGTCATGAATAAACCCTTTTAAAAGTAGCTCATCCACTCGCCTTCTAAGCTCTTCATGCTTACTAGGACTCATACGATAGGTTAGTAAGTTTGGCATTTGAGATCCTAGAATAAGATCAATTGCATGTTGTATAGTGCATAAAGGAGGAAGCTTGTTAGGCAATTATTTCGATGCCATATTAGAAAAATCCTGCAATAAATTAGTCACTTTCGAGGGCAATTTTTGGACTATTTTAGCTGCTGTTCCTTCACTTCCCTTGCAACAACAACTAGCATAATTTTGGTCTCTTAACTTTCCACTTCAAACCATCTCTTGGTTAGAATATGGAGTTGCTTCTTCTGATTTTCATTTCAAGATTTGGTTATAGATGGACAGCTTTAGGCATACTTCTTGATATCAAGAGAACTCATTAGTTTCAAGACGAATGCCTTCTTCCGAATGGCAAAATAATAAATGTTCTATTTTCCTTTATTATTCACATTTTGATCATAAAGCTATGGCCGACAAAGAAGGATATGAGCCATTTGCATTGGAACAACATCACAAAGTATAAAGTTATTGTAACCGCCACATTTAAAAGTAATAAGACAGTGATGAGTTACTAGGATAGTGGATTTATTGATCCAAGCCACTTTATAAGGATGTGGATGTGGTTCAGTTAGGAGATTCAAAAACTCAATTATAGAGGTCGACACCATATTCATGCAACTTCAACCATCAATGATTAACTTTTTTGCTTGATCATTGCAATAAACCAAAGTCTGAAATATTGAAGTGCATCACCAATCTTCTTCTCCTTCACTTTTGGAGTGGCTAAAATGCATCTCACAACTGAAAGTAATGTGTAATCAATGTCTTCATCTTGTAGATCACCATCCACATAATCCCTAAAGTTGCCCAAATTGTCTTCACAATCTTCTTGTGATAAGTCTTCATCCACGAGTTCTTCTCCTATGTGCAAGTCTATTTCTTTGGATATTAACACGCCATATATCTGATTTCTTCACATTTAAAGCATTCAATACCTTTGCCTTTTGGATTTATAGCATTGGAAGAAGAAGGTTTTGAGTTGTTAAAGTGATTAGGTGGTTGTGAAGTGGTAAGTTTATTGCTGCTATTTACCTCAAATCCTTTTTTAGTTGCCACCTCCACTACTTGAAATCCATTTTTTTTGGTTGTGGATTGGTTCAAACTTTCTTGCACATCAAGGGCCATATGATACATATGGTCTAAAGATGTTAGTTACTGCCTAAATAATTCCTTTTTGATGTCCATTCATAAATAATTCCTTTTTGATGTCCATTCATAAACCAACCTTGAACTATGCCATAGTTTGCAAAAAGTCTTCCATAATTTGACTATGAAGTGTTATTTCTTCAAAATTTTGCATATATTCAGCCACATACATGCTACCTTGTCTTAATGCATACAACTATTCCCTCATCTTTGGAAGATTGTTAAAAGGCATATATTTTTTCTTTTAATTTATTCTTCATCTCATCATATGTTATTATTAAAGGTTGCCTCGTTCTTTGCCATTCATTCTCAACACCATACCATCATAATTTTGTCAATCCTGTTAACTTCATCCTAGCAAGCCTTACCCTTCGATTATCATCTATATCATAGTAATCAAATTATGACTCAATACTACGCAACCAATCTAAAAATATTAGGTGATTTACATTACCTTCAGAATTCGGGGCATTTACCTTGACTTTCTTAGTGATATCTCTAGCTGTATCTTATCCTTAAGTTTATAGGTTTTGATTAGCTTGACGTTGTTCTCCACCATTCCTATGAGGAGCTAGTAGGGGCTAGTTAATTATTACAGCAGGTCTTTGGGGAATAACTTAGGCAGCATTTATTGAAACATTCTCACCAATTCATCTATCCTAGCTTCCAATGCATCGAGCCTATTATTTATTGTGTTCATTCCATCAATCAACTAATATAATTTAGTTCGCAATTCTGCAGTTGTTGTCTCATAACTTGCTTGCATTGCCTCAAACCTTAAATTCAGCTCTATAGTCACCATTATTACAGACTTTTAATCAATCACTTCAAGGATCTTGAAACTCTAATACCAAATTGATGTAGGACATATTTAAATAATCTATTCTACTTTAATTGTTTCAAAAATTAAAGGGCTAAAATTGAAAATCCAAGGCTGATTTTACAGGAAGCTAGATCTGAATAGGGATTAACGAAGGGAAAAGGGGAAAAAAACTTCTAAGAGTCATACTTAGAAGGTGTAGAAGTCATACCTAGGGTTGAATTGAGTCACATAATTCTAGCAATAATGCATGATTTATTTTATTGAATCTAAAACTGAATAATAATGGTTACAGGCCTAAGTATTTATAGAGTTGAACATAATTCAAATCATGTTTGGATTAGAAATCCTACACTATACTCTAAACTGGAAAAACAAATTAATACTAACTAGGAAATACTAAACCTACTAAAACTCCTAAATAAAGACTAAAGATAACAACAATAAAAAATAAAAAATAAAAAATAAAAAATAAAAAAAAACCTACTATTCCAGCAATTCTAAAAATTACAAAAATATCCTTAGTCCTAATAAATCAAAATTCCTGTATTAATCAGATCTAATAAACTTCCCATTTAGCTTCCCCATCAACCCATATGTTCTAAACAAGTGCTTGAGCTTTTGAACCCTCTTTGGCACGATGTTTGTAAACATGCTACCATCATGCTTTATCATAAGATATATTAAGAAAACACATACACACACATGAACTTCCAACAAATTCAAAAATTGAATAATCTTGACATTTGTGATCTATATTAGATCAAAACTGAAGTAAAAAAAATTGAAAAGATGAGCAAAAAGAAAAAGAAGAATTGAGCAAAATCTAAGCATGGAAATTTACCTGTGAATGAAAAACAAATCTAGAAATTTTGATTTACAGGCAAAAGTAGAGAACTTTTCAATGGGCATGAACTCAACAATTTCATTAGAGGCATAGCAAACATTGGACTTTGGTCAATAGCACCAATCTCATAAGGTCGCTTGGTGAGATGGCCATGGACACCTTGGGCGATATAGGCTTCAACAAATAAAAGGTAAATATAAGAAAGACCCAATATTTTCCAAGAATTGCATCACCCAAAAGTCTATAGCAAGGATCCACAAATCAAAAACACCAAACAATCAATCTATATGTATGAACCAAAAAAAAAAAAAAAAAGAATTACATACATCAATCAATAATTCAATATTCTTAGAAAATAATTAAAAAAAAAAAAGCTAAACTTGAAGGCGCTAGGGTTGAATTGAACCTAATAAAGCGAACGATTCCAACTGATCCTCTTAATTAATGGTAGTAGCTAAACTCATTCGATTCTCCTTATTCGATTCCAACTATTTTCTGTGAATAATAGAAAGTGAAATATGGGAAAAAAGGAAAAAAAAAGACAACTTGAAAGTAAATTAGAAAGAGGAAAATAATGGTTTATGGGTTTTATAAATTGTCATATGGAGGAGTTTTCTAGGGTCATCTTCTTCGATAGATCACTTCAACCTTCGTGAGTTGCTCTCCTGCAATAATTTTTGACCATAAATCAGCTTTATTTCCACCTGAAAGAAGAAGAGAAGAGCAGCGCAAGAAAGGGAAAATGATTTAGGTTTTGTGATGAAAGAAAGTGAAAAGACAATACAACCCCCAAGTACCAATACAGTTTTTGATGAAATGGTGTCATTTTCGTAGATCGAGTCTGCGCGAGAAAAGGCACAAAAGTAAAATTTCATTTAGATGATGTAAAAATAGAGCTGCCCTTATAAATGACACTATTGTTATCAAATGTAATAGCAGTTGAAGGATATATATGTTCGGATGAGTAGTGAAATCAATTGCAATTTTAGTATTCATTATGTTTTCTATTTTATTGTTATATATAAATTTATTCGCAGATGAATTCTTGTGTTGAAATAATAATTAAAAAATAAAATTCAATTGAATTTTGTATTTTAATATTTGAAATAAATCTATAATAAATTCCTTTTATTCTTAATTCTTAAAATACTCTTAATTTAATAACTTTGTTTGGGAAGTAACACAATGAAATTAATTAAATATGCATCACATTTATAATAAATATTAATTAAATATGCATCACGTTTATAATCAATATTTAATTTCCATAATATAACGAAAAGAATATGGTTTATCTAGTAAAAAATAACTAAAAAGAGAATAGAAAAAAAAAAAGAAATGGAAAGGGAACATTTTATGTGTTCTATATATAGGCTAACCGAATCACTTCTTTTTTTTTTTTTTCCTTGTGCCTATTTCACAGAAACTTTAGCAATAAGGAAGCATATGTTGTATTCTATACATGAAGATTTGATTCCCAATTAAATTAGTAGGATATATATAATTGTAAAAAATGGATACAAAAAAATAAATTACCAGTTAAATTTAGCAGGATATACATAATCGTACAAAATGCACACAGAAAAATAACTCCTTAGCTATCATAATTCTTTTATTTATCATTGTGATGTTTTTTATTCTAAATGTAAGATAATACTTTTCTTGTGCAAAATAAAATTCATGCATCTATTAAATATATTTTTATTATTAAATGTCATGGGAATTGCCTTTGGAAAATTAAAAAAAAAAAAAAATCATTTGGATATATCTAGCTAAAACAATAGCGTTACAAGTATATGTGGATCAACTCTTATAGCTCCATGGGGTTCGATGATAGAACATTTAACTTGTAGATATATGTTAAGATACCTGATAAATAATCATGTTTAATATGATAAGTTGAATATAATATGTATTATATGTTTAATTATATGTTTTCTATTGTTCAAAATAATGGATTACAAGTAGGAGGGATATTGTGATGGATTGCTAGTAATGAGAATATAAGGTGAGGTTAGAAGTGTATTTTCATTTGGAGGTTGTGATCCTTGGATAATTTTATAATCTATGTCATCGTGTTGCCGAAATTATTTTAAATTATTAGTGTTAATGAGTTTTATGGGTTTAGATGACTTTAAATCTTCCTATACCCTAAAACTATCACGTATCAAAAATGGATTGTGATAGCCCTTCAATATAAATTAAATTTTTCTGCAATTCAAAATTTAATTTTGTGTCATGCAATTCAAGATATATTTAATTTTTTGCAATATCATTGAAGTTAAATTTAATCTCTACCATTCACAATTTAATTTTATGTCATAAAGCTCAAGACAAATTTAATTTGTTGTCATTCAAAATTTAATTTTATATCATACAATTCATGATAAATTTATTTTTCTTCCATTTTAAACATAATTTTTTGCAATTTCATTGAAGATAAAATTGATTTTCTGACATATAAAATTTAATTTTATGTAATGTCATTGAAGATTAAATTTAATCTTTTGCCATTTAAAATTTAATTTTCTGTCATTCAAGATAAAATTTAATTTTTTACCATTTAAATTTAATTTTGTAATGTATAGATAAAATTTAATTTTTTACCATTTAAAATTTAATATTTTGTCATACAATTCAAAAAGTACTTTTTTTTTGTCATTCAAAATTTAATTTGTTGCACTTTCATTTAAGATAAATTTATTTTTTCTGTCATGCAAAATTAATTTTGTACAATACAATTCAAGATCTATTTAATTTTCTATCATTTATGATTTAATTTTCTATCATCAAATCTCATTGCTTATAACGGTCATGTATCAAAAATGATATAACGATAGGTGTGTGTATATGTGTATATATTAATTTTATATAATGTGATTCAAGATAAAATTTAAGTTTTTATCATTCAGAACTTAATTTTTTTTTGTAAAATCATTCAAGATGAATTTAATTTTCTGTTATACTACTTAGAATAAATTAAATTTTTTGATTTATTTTAGTTTTTGCCATGTATTTTTTTTTAAATTTTCTTGTAATTAATTCAGTGATTTATTTAAGTTCATAATATTCTGCAATTGATTTATTTAAATTTGTGATACTGTCTGGATTTAGTTACTTTTCTGTTTTTGAAATATTTAAATTTATGATGTATTACTAATGCCTTGTTAAATTTATATTTGGTCAAAATATAAGTGTTTTATTCTTTTACCTATTTTTTGCTTTGAAAAGATTTTTTTTTCAACGCAAAAAACTTGTAAAAAGGAGCAAGTAATCTAAACAATTTTTTAAAAATATATGAAATTTTGAAAAAAATTAAAATTTGCTTAAAATTTATTTTTTAATTATTTTAAAAAATAATAATAACAAAAAAGGGGAAAAATGTTCCCCTCATTTATCCCTTTTGGAGCATATCAACTCTTTTCATTTTTTAAGGTGCCTAATGTTTTAAAAACTTTAAATCGTGCCACAATTTTTAACATCCCTTACATTTTCATCAGTGTGCTATTTGTAGGCTCCACCATGAGTTGGTTTTAGTCCCACGAGGACTGACATAATATTAATTAATAACTTATGTTGTCAATTACCCTCGCACCCTATTTATAGAGTTGGTTATGATGTGAAGAATACTTTCTATTTTTTTTTCTTGATTACTAGTGATTAAACCAGAATTAGTAGGAGCCAATGATGGTGGTGGTGATTTAACAGAGTTAGTTGTTGGTTTCTTCAAATTAGTGTTATAGCTAGCAGAGAAGATCCAGAACTAGAAATTAAGTAAAAAAAAAAAAAACTAAAACTCCACCACTCAATACTATGAATCTATGTACACCTCTGAGTCTAACTAGAGAACCTAACATATATAAAATCACTCACATATTGATCTATATCAAGACTAAATGACAAAATTGGCTCTTTGGGTTTAAGATTAGAGTATGACACATTGATTTGTCTCATCATACTTGATCCACACACTAACATGATCATGACTCTTAAGATCGATATTTATAGCTCCCAATCACCAATTGATGGACTGATTTATTATTAATTAATAACAGATGTTTAAAACACACCTTCATTAGTAAGTAAAAATGGTAAATCAGTTTGCCTTTGTGGAATTGGAATGTAGATATCCATAACATCTATGAATTCACAAATCTTATCAATCTATTGATCATCTGTGTATTTAATACTAGGATTAGCCATCAAAGCCTCCAAAGTCAAAAGTGCAGAGCCAAAAATAATGGGTATATCATGACTAGGAAACTCATAAGAAGAAAGTCTAATTCCACCTATTGCAAAAGTTCATCGTCATCAACCTAGTATTGTTTGTTCAGAAAAACAATCATGTTGGGCACAACCACAATATATATTCTTTAGTTTGATAGTGATCATATTTTTCACATAATCAGCGTGGCCAAGGCAGTCCATGTAGGCATAATGGCGGTTCCCCTTCTCATACTTAGTAGTGGTTATATTGATAGTGATACCATGGGCACATTCCTTAGCGGCGAAGTCAATTCCATCATATTTCTTGGTTGCCTTGTTAACCTCAGCGGCTAAAGCTATAGTTAGGGTAGTAGTAAAAGTAGTCTTCCCATAGTCGAAGTGCCCGATGGTTCCAATATTAACATGAGGCTTCTTTCTCTCAGATTTGGCTTAGGTAACAGATACAGTGAAAGAGCAACCGGGGGAGGAGGGAGGGTATAGTGGAGAAAATGGTGGTGGTGAGGAAGGGAAAAATGAAAGAAGAAGAGATAAGGGTTTTGGGTGTTAGCATAGGAGGGAGAAATTTTTAAGTAGATTTAGTTTACCACGTCATCTATAAACTAAACTAATTACATATTAATATGTGGTGTTATTTATTAACTGTATCATTTGTATGGGCTAGCGTTAAATCACCGGTGATTAATGGTAATAAATAACTTAATCAATGTAAATATGCATCTAGTAAATAGTTTTTAAAATAAGAAAATATGACATCTTCAGAGTTTTCATGCAACATAGTGTATCTTTGTTTGTTTTACATTTTAAAAATAATAATAATAATTAATACTATATATAAATGTACGGAAGAGGGGGGGGGGGGGGGGGGGGGGGGAGGAATCCATATTTACATAAGAGCTCTTTACTGAGTTCTTTTTAATTGTACATTTATAATGAGAAATATGCTTATTTATTAATTAAATAATATAATTATCTAATTATATTTAATTTGTATAATAAATGATGAATTCAATTAGAATAAGAAAATAAGAAAATAATTATTATTTAATATATAATTAATTATATTATAAATTTAAAATTATATAGTTATTATAATTTAATAATTTAGTTTAAATAAAAAAATAAATTTTATTAAAATAAGGAGAGAATAAAATAATTATTATTTGACATATAGTTAATTATATTTAATTCAAATAAAAAAGAATTTAATTAGAATAATTTATATTTTTTAATTTTTTTAAATATTTAGAAATTAGAGAAATTCTTTTGACTTTAATTATTCAAATATTAACATGTTAGAAAAATTATAATTTGATTTTCATTTTGTAAATTATTACTTTATCCCATTATAAATTTTAAAATTAGTTATTTTAACTTTAGTAATAATTTATAAATTAGAAAAATTACTTTTGATTTTATAAGAACACGTCTAATTTGACTTTTATTTTGTAAATTATTATTTTTGTCTCATCATAAATTTTAAAATTAGTTGATTTAACTATTAGTAATAATTTGTAAATTAGAAAATTTACTTTTAATTCTATAAGAAAACGCATCAAAAAAGAAGATACACTAATTGAAGTTTATTTAACAATAATGAGTAAAATTATTTTTTTGAATATTTATAAGTTAGAGAAATTTTTTTAATTTTGATTATTCGAATATTAACAAGTTAGAGAAAATATAATTTGACTTGCATTTTGTAAATTACTATTTTGTCTCATTATAAATTTTAAAATTAGTTGTTTTAACAATTAGTAATAATTTGTAGATTATAAAAATTACTTTTGATTTTATAAAAAAATACAACAGAAAAAAAAGATACACTAATTGATAGTTCATTTAAGAACAATAGCAAAATTGATTATTTTATTTTTAAATGTCAAAATTTCTATTTATAATGATATATTCTTTTAAAAAAATTAATTTATTTGTGATTTTATAAACATTTAAATTTGCTTAAAATTTTCATTACAGAAGAGATTAATTAGTTATTCTTGAAAATTAATTAAATAGGAAATCAAAATTACAAAATTTTTAATTTAGTGATTATATTTCATTGTCATTATTTGTAATATCAAATTTAAAACATTCACAAGTATTCATGTGATATAATAATTAAATAGATTTTTTTGGGCTTATGATATAATATAATATCACATGATATAATATGATATCACATGATAAATCAATTGCATATAATTAATATTGAATTAATATTGATATTAAATTTATAAAAGTATGTTAGAAAGATTATTATTGATTTTCTGGAGGAATAAAAATTAAATTATAACGTGTCAAAAAAATTAAAGTTTATCAAAATTAATAAAAACATACAACCTACATTGAAATTATAAGAAAATAATAGATGTACTAAATATTAACATGAAAATCAACCTATAATGAATAATTAGTTAATGTAACAATAACAAAATAAATTATAAAATTATAAAAATGTATTTATTAATTCATATACTTTCTTTTCTCTAACATATTGTTGAATATAAAAATATTATTTACAATTATAAGAAATTATTTATATATATTTGAGCCTTTTTTCATTATTATATATGTATTGCCTTTTAAAATTCATTCATATATTTATATAAAATCTATAATTATTTTGTGTCATCATTCTAATTATATTATACATGTACGATTATACAACTTAAATAATATTTATTATATATAATTATACGTTTATTAAATTTTTATATTTTTCATATAAAAATTTAACTTAACTTAGATTCAACAAATAAAGTGAATTTAATAATTAAGTTATATAAATATTACTCTATAATAATTTTAAAAATCGACCAATAAAATTTTGACCTCATTGTATTTATTTTGAGAAGTTTTATATTATTTTATACTTAAGTAATAAAACACTGATAATTAAAATTTTAATAAAGAAAAAGTAAAAATTTAAAATAAATATTTGTATTTTTAATGAGTATTAATGAGTCATAATGGATATTAATGTGCATTATAAAGAGGTAAAAAGCTAAGATAAGAGGGATATTTTCAGAAGAAAATAATAAAACCCTAACTAAATAGGGTATTTTGGTCTTTCTAGCGCCATTCCAATGCAACTCGATGTTGCTCACCCTCGTAGCCCTCTCCCTTTTACCCTCAACCGATTCAGGTCTCTCTCCTTTACCCTCACCCTCACACAGTCACAGACCAACTCAAAGCCACACATCCCAATGCACAACTTGATGTCGCTCCAAACTCGCATTTGCTCGACGCTATAGATCAGGTCGGCCAATAGAGAGTTGTTTGATTCGCTAGTACGTTTTGGAAAATTTTGTGTGGGTTTGCTCAAGTCCATCCTTAGGTATTATTTTGTGTGTCATTTTATTTTTCATTTATTTTTCTGGTTTCTTTGTGAAAATCTCTGTTTAGTCTTAAGTAACATTCTCTTGTTTTTTTTTTGGTTATTTAATATATTTTTACATATATTCTATTGTATGTGGGCATTTTGGTTCAAAGGGGAGCTCGTTCCATGGTTTGACTGTTAGAGGATTGACTTGCCATCCCTATATCATGATTGCTGAAATTCCTTTACTATTACTGTGAGTTTTGAAATTCCCATACCATGAGTTTCTAAAATCCCCATACCGTGAGTCTTGTGATGGACTTGCCTTACAGGATTGTGAGGCCCTCATTGTAAAATCTATTTTTGTTAAAAACTTCCCTATAACTGATCTCAATTGATTTTTTTGTTTTTATTGATAAAAGGGAATTGGATCTGGTTTGGTTTTTATCTGGAATAATAAAATAAAATTTTTGTTTCAGATTGTTAAACCTTCAATAGATAAAGCTAAAGTCTAAACCTGGTGTCCTGACGGTCGTGAAAGTCAAGCTGCTTCTTTCTGCCCTTCCAATCGAGGTTATAGCCTATTAGATAATAAGTAATCCTCTATGGATTTCTCTTATGTAAACCAGTGAGAAGGCAAGCTTGAAAGGAGGAGACTTTGACAAATGATCTAAGGGTCTAGCCTAGTCAACTAAGAAGACTTTTCTATTGTAAAAGGCAAGCTAGGTCAAAAGCTAGTGTCGAAAAGGGAATAAGAACTTCCTTTCTCTCATTTGAACTTATATGAAGCAGGCCAGAATTGGTGTACTTCAGTAAGCAAGCCCAATAGGAAGAGGAGGAAAAAAAAAAAAAAAGCTTATAATGAGCATCTATTTGAGTCTATTATTTCCAAGATCTAATTCAAGTTTTTTCTTATGTAGTGGAAATGTCTTAAAATCCGAAGTTTCACACTTAAGGGAAGAAATGTTCTTGGTAAAGACAGGAGTTAGGAGCCCTAGAATTTGTATGCAAGATGAGCTTACAAGAGTGCCAAAAAATTGAGCCACCAGGTTTGAGAATAGAGTGGGATTTTTGGGTGTAGTGGCTGGTGAATCAATGATCAACAAGCATATTTTGAAGAGAATCTTCATCGATCTAGTGGTCGACGAATCAATGTTCAAAGAGTGAGTAGCTGCCAGGTTTAATAATTTAGTGGGTTCTACAGATGTAGTGGCTGGTGAACCATTGCTGCTTCTTCCCCGAAGATTCAGGCAAAACTAAGCTTGGATGGAACTGAACAAGATTTGGTGAACTAATAAAATGGTCAAAGGCTTTATTATTGAGAAAGTAAGAGGAGGTTATTCAGTAGCCATTGCAGGTTACATTGCTTTTCCTCCATTTTGCCCTTAAATAAGGGAAAGGATACGATATGATTGATTCACCATTAGGAGCATTAATCCCAAAAGGATGAATATAGTGGTGTACTGACAATGGCAGATCAACATCTTGAAATTTAAGCGGCCCTTATCTAGCTTACATGGCTTTCTGTAGCTTCAAATCATTGATCCCAATGTCCCTTCCAATAGTTATATTGCAGAATGCTTATGCGATTTAGAGTACTATGATTTTCAGTTTTCATATTATTGACATTTCCTTTATTTGCTTATATGTGATTACTGATTTACATGGTAATGTGGCGAGAAAGCTCTTTTTGGCCCGCTCTTTTTCATTCATATGCAGTTATCTTACAACATAGAAGCCACTCTTTCTCAATATGTCTACTGTTATTAAACTTCATATCCTTACATGAATGCGCTTGTTTCCATGGATATCAATTTGACTGTATTTGGTTTTTTTTTTTCAATTGCATTTATCTTTCTCATTATGCCACTCTTTTTCCCCATCCACTCTTGCGCTCCTCATCTCTCTGGTATTTGGTCCTCAGCTTGAGCATTAATAGATTTAATTTTTTATTACCTTTGATTTGTTGGATAAATTTCTCTTAGTATTATTATTATTATTATTATTATTATTATTATTATTATTATTATTATTATTTTTTAATTTCTATTCTCCATTTGCTCTCTGCTAACAGTTGTGTATCTGATGCTGAATTTTGCAATTTTTTTTTTGCAATTAAATTCTCATGCTTGTGCTCCCCCTTAGGCTCGTACCTATCAATTGTGTGAGTTTTATAGAAGTCAGTTGTTTGTTGTATTTTGTGTAGTTATAGGAATGATGAATGAATTTACAATGTAAAAATTTTGCTACTTGTACAGATGGAAGTTACATCATTAGATGAAACTACCTAGTTTGGTATACATCAATTAATAGATAATTATTTATGAACAAATGGGCTCTAATTTCTAATATATATTTGGTGCTAGAAGTCTAGAACATATGACTTGATTAATGACCTGTACTTAAAATTGGTAACAATAAACATAAATTGAGCATATGGGTAACAAGTTGTAGTACATAATACTGTTCAAGAAAATGATTATTAAAGGAATTAGATCTCTCATCTAAATTGATGGAAATTATCGAAAGTTAGCAGAAGCCTCTTCTATGATCCAATTTTTTTTTTTTTAAATCCCCCACGTTATTGTTCTTGTATCACAATTGGTTTGATGGAATAAGAATAACTTAGCATAAAAATTGTGTTACAATATGGATGTAATAAGTTGCAAATAAAAAGAATTTGCTTTCAGTATTTCTAATGACTGAAACATGCTTGAGTAGAGTTGCTATAATTGATTCACTTCATAATAAAGTAATATATCAATATCTACTGTGATAGTACTCTCATTCCCAAGGGCATTTGACCCATTAGGCTATTTAAAAAAATTAATTACAAACATAGGTGATTTGTTAGGAAATTCTCATTTTGTGATGATTTGGAAAATATTTCACAAATAGGGGTGGGTTGACTGTAGACTTTCTCAATTTTTGCCTTTTTTTTTTTTTTTTGTGGAAATGGATTAAAAATACACACAACACTTGCCACCAAAATAAGTAGTGGAAAATGAAAAAAAAAAAATTCCACCAAAATAAGTGGCGGAAAATGGCATTTGAATATGTACGGTTAAAATAAATGCCATTTTTTAGCTGTAATTTTCTTGGATTTGAATACCAAAATAAATGTCATTTTTTAGTCATTTTTTGGGATTTGAACACCAAAATAAATGCCCTTTTTTTTTCCAAAGAGTTGAACAAGTATGACTAATCCAACAATTTCTGCCATTTTCTTTGATGGACTTGCTATTTTCCGCCATTTTCTTTGTTGGTTTATGCCTTTTCCGCCATTTTTTTTGGTGGAAAAGTTTATTTTATATTCTATAGTGTTTTCTGCCATTTTTTTTTTGTGATTTATATAATGTTTTGGCTTTTCTATCCAAAAACACCCTAAATTTAGAATTTTGTACAAATTACCTATATTTAGAATTAATTTTTCTAAATATCTTAAATAGGTCAAATGCCCCATTCTCAATACTATAATATACACCAAACCCAACTAACATTTTATCATTTCTGCAAGCCAACATTGAAATATCTTGTTAAAACCTAATAAACAAGAAACGTATTCAATAAGATATAGCACAAACAGTAATAATTTGTTTATTGAACAATAAATACAAAACACATGACACTTAGAAGCAAATGGGTAGTAGTGAAAGATCACTATACCATTAAAACATTAATACAAAATGCTAAAATGGGAAGACAAAGCAGAATAATTACAACTAAATTATAACCACCATGCATAAATACCAGAATCACATGTAAAATAGAGTACCACAGAAACAAACAAACGTTATCAACATTAGACATATAAATGTAATTCATATTCCTGCCATGCTTTTGCCGTAAGTGCTACACTAGATTTTGTTGGAGTTGAAAATGAGTATGTCGGTCTTGAATTTGATGATGAACTCGTGTGAAGTCGATAAGTTCATTTGTGCGATTGCGAGATAAAGAAATCATTGGTGTATCTTCAACTACATCATAATTGAAATCATGACCACTAATATCTCGTGTATCCTCCACAATCATGTTGTGCAACACTATACAGACTGTCATAATATATTTTAGTGTTTCAACATCCTAAAAACGTGACGGTCCATGTATTATTACAAATCGTGCTTGTAACACTCTAAATGCACGTTCTATGTCCTTTATAGCCGACTCTTGGGTAGTTGCAAAAAAATTTCTCTTATTCCCTTGAGGAGTTGGAATGGTTTTAACAAAAATAGGCTAAGAAGGATATACACCATCAGCGAGATAATATCTTATGTTATATTCATGCCCGTTAATGGTATATCTTACTTCAGGTGTGTGACCTTCTACCAAATTTGAAAATAAATGGGGTCTATCCAACACACTAATGTCATTTAATGAGCCTGGTAATCCAACAAAAAAAAAAAAAAAAAAAGCCATATCCAAAGATCATATGAAGCTATTGCTTCTAAAATAATTGTTGGTTCATGGACATAACCTATATAAAAACCTCGCCATACAGTTGGACAATTTTTCCATTTCTAGTGTATACAATCAATGCTACCTAACATTCCTAGAAAGCCATGTTATTTCGGCAATTGCCATCAACCTTACAATATCATTACTATTCGGACATCTCAAATATTGATCACCAAAAACTTTAACTACTGTTTTCACAAACCTCTTGAGACTCCCTATAGCTGTACTGCTACCAATTCTCAAATATTCATCCACAACATCTGTAAATACTCAATATATGAGCATCCTCAAAGCACATGTCATTTTCTATAGTGATGATAATCCAAGAATTCCAGCTGCATCATTTCGATGAACAAAGTATGGATCATGCAATTCAATAGCTTCTTGAATTCGAAAAAATAATGATTTTCGTATACGAAACCTTTTACGAAATATATGGCTTAGATATATGGGGTTTTCGAAAAAATAATCACAAATAGCTTGTTATTATCATAAAATCTATTGTGATTGATGACACGATGGTTCAAAATAGACCCATTGCAATGTGATGCAGAGTTGCAGTTCCTAGAATAATTAAGGTGTTCAATGGTAGCTACCACAATAGCCATTGTTGTTTGATTATCATCATCATCTTCTTCTAGCATATTAAGCACAAATCAAATGGAAGACATGGCTAGTGTAAGATTCACAAGTATTGAAGAAAAGCTTTAATTTTTTTTTTTTTATAATAACAACGATTTATATTAATTTTAACTGAAATGAGGGAAAAACATGGTATAGAATGCAAACTACCCAAAGCCAACAAGCCACCCCAAATAGAGCCTAAACAGTCAAAACAAAGCATCAAATACCATGTCAAAAAACTCTCAAGAAAAACAAGTTACAATGAAGCTCCCGGAAAACAAAGAAGCAACAAAACCAAGAAAAATGCATCAGAATTGTGAAGGCTGGAAGGAAAAATGAATTAATACTTATTGTCAAAATAATTACAAGAGACAAAACCAAGAGAGGTTCAATTGAGCATAGCACAAGACTACCATATGTTGGCCATAAACCAAAGTTGAGAGCCAGCAAGAACAAAAGCCAAAATGCAGTAAAAAGAACAGTATAGAAAAGCTTTAATTCGTTTGATCATTTTACTCACCAAATTTGCCAATATTTATAATAGGTATATTTGTTAAAGTAGCTATTAAGATATGACCATTGAAACAAAGTAAAGAAATGAAATTATAGATTTTTTTATGTAAAAAATAGAATAGTAGTTTTATTAATTAAAATTTGAATAGGGAGTGAAATAGAGAATATTTTTGGAACACACACGGATTTCAAAATAAGTTAAAATAGAGAGCTGAATTGTTTATAATTAAATAAAGAGTCATATAGGGAATATTGTTGGGGATACTCTTAGTACTTGATCATTGTTAAAACTTTGTTCCTATATACATTCACATATATTTCCCGTTAGTATCTTTGAACACCTAGACTACTTTATTACTAGTCATTCAAAATTGATACTCAACTTTATTAGTAGGAATACTATTTTTGAGAAACTTGTGACGAAATAGATTTCTTACAGTTGTTGGGAATGAATTTTAAAGATTTTAGAAATGCACATGATTTCTTGCTATTTCTTTTAATTTATTGTTGTCTTATTTGTGTTGGTATGCTCATTAGTTGGTGGTTTTTCTATTTTCTTACTTGTTATATTTAGCTATTAAATCTAGCAAGATCATTTGCACGATACTGCGAGTATTTTATAATTTGACATATTACTGATAGGAATTGAATATATATATATATATATATATATATATATATATATATATATATATATATATATATATATATATATATATATATATATATATATATATATATATATATATATATATATATATATATATATATATATATATATATATATATATATATATATATATATATATATATATATATATATATATATATATATATATATGAGTCAAATGGATATAATATTTAGCTATTAAACCTAGCAAGATCATTTGCACGATGCTGCGAGTATTTTATTATTTGACATATTACTGATAGGAATTGATATATATATATATATATATATATATATATATATATATATATATATATATATATATATATATATATATATATATATATATATATATATATATAGTCAAATGGATATAAAATATAATAAAGTTTCAATAGAAGTTGATTAAATTATTTGAAACATAAATAGTGTTCTAAAAAGTAATTAGTTCTAACAACATTAAAATATAAAAAACAACATTAAAAACAGGAGAAAATCCTGAAATGATGACAAAGTATTTGCCACAAAAACCTGCATGAAAAAAAATGTCATTAGTATCTGTTGGGTTTTTTAAGCTAAAGAAATACTCAAATAATTTTCATAAAAGCTAAACATTTTTATTGATTGACTAAACTTAAATGCTTCATACATAGAAGTGATTTTTATACATGAAATGGTAACAAATAAATCAAAAGAGATCCTATAAATCAGATAAAGTCCTAACTAAAATTTAAAACAAATTTGACTAGCCAAATCAAATTTTATTTTGATGAAGATTTAACTAATTAATAATCCCATGATTTGAATTAATTCTAACATTCCTGCTTAATTCAATCATGGGCTTGATATAAATGAAGTAAAACTAATTTTTGGTTTATTCTTGTTCATGTATTGGAGCACTTCTCTCCAATTTTTAATATGGCGCACTTCTCACTATTGTTGATGCACTTCTCATCACCTTTAAATTGATTTTCTTTAGAGCACTTCTCTCCAATATAGGCGTTCTTCTCACCTCTTACCAAATTTTTTTTTTCTTTTTTTCAAAAAAGATGCTCTTCTTCTTTTTTGGCCATATCAACCATGTCTTCCATATTCATTTTTTCTTTTTTAAACCTGCAATCCTTTTGCACGTGCCCAAATTTCTTACAATTGAAACATAGGGGTTTACCTTTATGCAACACTTACTTTCTTCATGATTTGTCTTCTTTCAAATCCCACAAGGAGGAAATTTTCCTTTTCTCATTGTTGATGTCTTGGCTAAAAAGGCACTCTCTGTTGTTCCTTCTTCTCTAATTGCTCTTCTAATTTCTTGAGCCTGCAATGCATTCAATAATTCTGTCAAAGTAATACTTGATAGATCTCTTACATTTTTCAGTGGAATAATCTTAGCTTCAAAATTTTCAGGAATTGTTACAAGAATTTTTTGAACAATTCTAGAATAAGAAAAATCAATACTAAGAAATCTTACTTTATTAGTGATGCTAAGTAGTTTATCTGTGTAGTCCTCTATTATTTCTGATCCCTTCATTCTTTGCATCTAAAATTCCTGAATTAAATTCAGCATTTGCATCCCTTTGACCCTTTCATTTCCTTCCTATTCTTGCTTTAAGAATTTTCAGATGTCATAAGTTGTTTTCTTTGTCATAATCCTATTGAAAATAGTGGGTGAGATACTTGCAAACAAAGTTGATCTTGCTTTCAACTTTCTTAGTCTTCTTTCTTTATGATTTTTCATCTGTGCAACGGTTGGATTGTTCGACAAAGGAGGAAATTCATAATCTTCCTTAATAGCTTCCAACAAATCATTGGCATCAAGATAAGCTTCCATTTGAACAACCCATACTTGATAATTTGTTCCATCAAAAACTGTTGGTGTAATTGTAGTAACATAATTTTTAGACGTCATTTTGTATATGAACACTCTCAATCTCACAGGTCCTTCAAGAACAAGGAGGGCTCTGATACCACTGTTGGGTTTTTTAAGCTAAAGAAACACTTAAATAATTTTCATGAAAGTTGAAAATTTTTATTGATTGATTAAACTTAAATGTTTCATACATAGAAATGATATTTATACATGATAATAAATAAATAAAAAAAGATCCAATAAATCAGCTAGAGATCCTAACTAAAATTTAAAATAAATTTGGCTAACCAAGTCAAATTTTATTTTGATGACGATTTAACTAACCAATAATCCTATGATTTGAATTAATTCTAACAGTATCATTAACAGTATCATTTTTTTTACAAAACAAAAAATTGTATAAATATTTACAATTACTTTTTCTACTAGGCTCATCATGTGATATCATATTATATTATAAGCCCAAAAAAATTTATTTAATTATTATATCATATGAATGCTTGTGAATATTTTAAATTTGATGTTACAAATAATGACAGTGACATTTAATCACTAAATTAAAAATTTTGTAATTTTGATTTCTTATTTAATTAATTTTTAACAATGATTAATTAATTTCTTCAGTAATGAAAATTATAAGTAAATTTAAATGTCTATAGAATCACAAATTAATTAATTTTTTTCAGAAAAATATACCATTATAAATAGAAATTTTGACATTTAATAATAAAATAATTAATTTTGCTTATTGTTATTAAATGAACTTTCAATTAGTGTATCTTCTTTTTCTATTGTATCTTTTTATAGAACCAAAAATAATTTTTATAACTTACAAATTATTATTAATTATTAAAACAACTAATTTTAAAATTTATAATGAGACAAAGTAATAATTTATAAAATGAAAGCCAAATTATAATTTCTCTAACTTCTTAATATTCGAATAATCAAAGTCAAAAAAATTTATCTAACTTCTAAATATTCAAAAAAATGATTTTGCTCATTGTTGTTAAATGAGCTCCCAATTAATGCATATTCTTTTTCTACTGCATCTTCTTATAAAATTAAAGGTAATTTTTCTAATTTACAAATTATTACTAATAGTTAAATCAACTAATTTTAAAATTTATGATGGGATAAAATAATAATTTACAGAATAAAAGTCAAATTAGACGTCTTCTTATAGAATAAAAAGTAATTTTTCTAATCGACAAATTATTACTAATAGTTAAAACAACTAATTTTAAAATTTATAATGTGACAAAGTAATAATTTATAAAATAAAAGTCAAATTATAATTTGTATAACTTGTTAATATTCGAATAATCAAAGTCAAAAAAATTTTTCTAACTTCTAAATATTTAAAAAATTAAAAAATATAAATTATTCTAATTGAATTCTTTTTTATTTGAATTAAATATAATTAACTATATGTTAAATAATAATTATTTTATTCTCTCCTTATTTTAATTAAATTTATTTTTTATTTAAATTAAATTAGATAATTAAATTATTAAATTATAATAACTATATAATTATAAATTTATAATATAATTAATTATATATTAAATAATAATTATTTTTTTATTTTTTTATTATAATTAAATTCATTATTTTTCTTATTTAAATTAAATATAATTAGATATTAAATATAATTAATTATATATTAAATAATAATTATTTTATTACTTCCTTATTCTAATTGAATTCACCTTTTATTATTTAAATTAATTATAATTAGATATTAAATATAATTAATTATATATTAAATAATTATTTTTTTTATTTTCTTATTGTAATTGAATTCATCACTTATTATATAAATTAAATATAATTAGATAATTATATTATTTAATTAATAAATGATCATATTGCCCATCATAAATGCACAATTAAAAAGAATTCAGTGATGAGCTCTTACGTAAATGTGCTTCCCCCGTTCCATACATTTATATATAGTATAAATTATTATTTTTATTTTTAAAATGTAAAACACATAAAGATACACTATGTTGCATGAAAACTCTCAAGAGGTCATAATTCTTTATTTTAAAAATTATTTACTAGATGCATATTTATATTAATTGGGTTATTTATTAACATTAATGACCCGTTATTAAACGTCGGCTCACACAAATGATATAATTAATAAATAACACCACATGTTAATGTATAATTAGTTTAGTCTATAGATGACATGGTTGACAAAATCTACTTAAAAATTTCTCCCTCCAATGCTAACCCCCAAAACCTTTATTTCTTTTTCCTTCATTTTTCCCTTCCTCACCACCACCACTTTCTCCACCATACCCACCCTCCTCCTTCAGTTGCTCTTTTACTGTATGTGCTGCCCAAGCCAAATTTGAGATAAAGAAGTCTCATGTTAATATTGGATCCATCAGGCACTTCCACTGAGGGTAACAAGGTAACTAAGAAATATGATGGAATTGAAGTGACCCTTGAGGAATGTGCCTATGGTATCATTATATATATAACCACTTCTGAGTATGAGAAGGGAATCACCATTATGCCTACATGGATTGCCTAGGCCATGCTGATTATGTGAAAAATATGATCACTGTCAAACTAAATAATACATATTATGGGTGTGCCCAACATTATTGTTTTTCTAAACAAACAATACTAGGTTGATGATGATGAACTTTTGCAACAAGTGGAATTAGACTTTCTTCTTATGGGTTTCTTGGTCATGATATACCCATTATTTTTGGCTCTGCACTTTTGACTTTAGAGGCTTTGATGGCTAATCCTAGTATTAAATGCAGAGATTATCAATAAGTTGATAAGATTTATGAATTCATAGGTGTTGTGGACAGCTACATTCCAATTCCACAAAGGCAAACTAATTTACCATTTTTACTTGCTAATGAAGGTGTGTTTTCAACATCTGTTATTAATTAATAATATATCAGTCCATCAATTGGTGATTGGGAGCTATAAATATTGATCTTAAGAGTCGTGATCATGTTAGTGTATGTATCGAGTATGATGGGACAAATAAAAGCCAAAATATGTATGTGTCATACTCTAATCTTAAACCCAAAGAGCCAATTTTGTCATTTAGTCTTGATCTAGATCAATATGTGAGTGATTTTATATATGTTAGGTTCTCTGGTTAGACTCAGGGGAGTACATAGATTCATAGTATTGAGTCGTAGAGTTTTAGTTATTTTTTTGACTTAATTTCTGGTTTTGGATCTTCTCTGCCACCTACAACACTAATTTGATGAACCCAACAGCTAACTCTATTAAATCACCACCGCCATCATTGGCTCCTACTAATTCTGATTTAATCACTAGTAATCAAGAAAAAAAATAGTAAGTCTTCTTCACATCACAACTAGCTCTGTAAATATGGTGCAAGGGTGGTTGGCAATATAAGTTGTTAATTAATACTATGTCAGTCCACATGGGACTAAAACCAAATCATGGTGAAGCCTACAGACAACAGACTGATGAAAATGTAAGGGATGTTAGAAATTGTGATACGATTTAAAGTTTTTAAAATATTAGGCACTTTCAAAAATGAAAAGAGTTGATATGTTCCACAAGGGATACATGAGGGGAATATTTGAACATTTTCCCCTTTTTTATTATTATTTTTTTAAAATAATTGAAAAAATAAATTTTAAGCAAATTTTAATTTTTTTCAAAATTTCATATATTTTTAAAAAATTATTCAGATTGCCTGCCCTTTTTACAAGGTTTTTGCATTGAAAAAAAATCTTTTCAAAGCAAAAAATGGGTAAAAGAATAAAACACATGGGTAAAAGAATAAAACACATATATTTTGACCAAATATAAATTAAACAAGAAGTCAACAATACATCATAAATTTAAATAATTCAAAAACAAAAAAGTAACTAAATCCAGACAGTATCACAAATTTAAATAAATCAATTGCAGAATATCATGAACTTAAATAAATCACCGAATTAATTACAAGAAAATAAAAAAAATACTTGGCAAAAACTAAGATAAATAAAAAAATTTAATTTATTCTAAATAGCATGACAGAAAATTAAATTCATCTTAAATATTTTACAAAAAAAAAAATTAAATTTTGAATAATAGAAAATTAAATTTTATCTTCACACACACACGTATTGTTATATCATCTTGGATACCTGACCCTTATAAGCAATGAGATTTGATGACAGAAAATTAAATCATAAATGATAGAAAATTAAATAGATCTTGAATTGTATTGTACAAAATTAAATTTTGAATGACAAAAAAATAAATTTATCTTAAATGATAATGCAACAAATTAAATTTTGAATGACAAAAAAAATATACTTTTTGAATTGTATAACAAAATATTAAAATTTAAATGGCAAAAAATTAAATTTTATCTTGAATTACATTACAAAATTAAATTTAAATGGTAAAAAATTAAATTTTATCTTGAATGATAGAAAATTAAATTTTAAATGGCAAACGATTAAATTTAATCTTGAATGACATTACATAAAATTAAATTTTATATGTCAGAAAATTAATTTTATCTTGAATGACATTGCAAAAAATTATGTTTAAAATGGAAGAAAAATAAATTTATCTTAAATTGAATGATATAAAATTAAATTTTGAATGACAGCAAATTAAATTTATGTCAAGTTTTATGATATAAAATTAAATTGTGAATGGTAGAGATTAAATTTAACTTTAATGATATTGCAAAAAATTAAATATATTTTGGATTGCATGACACAAAATTAAATTTTGAATAGTAGAAAAATTAAATTTATATTGAAGGACTATCACATCCCTGTTTTTGAACGTGATAATTTTATGATATAGGAAGATTTAAGGTTATCTAAATCTATAAAACTCATTAACATTATCAATTTAAAATAATTTCGACAACATAATGACATATATTATAATATTAGGTAAGGATCATATCCTGCAAATGAAAATACACTTCTAATCTCCACCTTATATCCTCATTACTGGCAGTCCATCACAATCTCCGTCCTACTCATAATCCATTATTTTGAACAATAGAAAACATATAATTAAACATATAATACATATTATATTCAGCTTATCATATTAAACATGATTATATTTTGGAAATTAAATATTGATTATAAATGTGATGCATATTTAATTAATTTGACTGTGTTACTTCTCAAACAAAGTTATTAAATCAAGACTATTTTAAGAATTAAGAATAAAAGGAATTAATTATAGATTTATTTCAAATATTAAAATGCAAAATTTAATTGAATTTTATTTTTTTAATTATCATTTCAAACACAAGAATTCATCTGTAAATATATATATATATATATATATATATATATATATATATATATATATATATATATATATATATAAAAGAGAAAACAAAATGAATAGTGAAATTGTAATTTTTTTTCACTGTTCATCCAGACATATGTATCGTTCAATTGCTCTTACATTTGATAACAATGGTGTCATTTACAGGGGCAGCTCTGTCTTTTCATCATTTGAATGGAACTTTATCTTTGTGCCTTTTCTCACGTAGACTCGGTCTACGAAAATGACACGCCGTTTCAACAAAAATGGTATTGCTGCTTGGGCATTATCTTTTCACATTCTTTCATCACAAAACCTAAATCATTTTCCCTATCTTGCACTGCTCTTCTCTTCTTCTTTTAGGTGAAAATGAAGCTGATTGTGGTTAGAAATTATAGCTGGAGAGCAACAACTCACGAATATTGAAGTGATTTATCAAAGAAGACGACCCCAGAAAACTCCTCTAGATGACAATTTGTAAAACCCATAAACCCCTTGTTTCCTCTTTCTAATTTACTTTCGAGTTGACTTTTTTTTTTCTTTTTTTTGTTTTACTTTCGAGTTGACTTTTTTTTTCTTTTTTTTGTATTTCTCACTTTCTGTTATTCATAGAAAAGGGCTGTGCGGCACTGCTACAAAGACCTTTGCGGCGACTCTGGCGAAAATATGATTTTTTGCAATTATACATTGGAAATTTGTGTTTTCTATGTTTCAAATCTCCTCCTATATATAGAGAGCCTCCCCACACTTCAAAACACTAACTTTTAGAGCTTGAAAAGTATTACTTCAAGCAAAATGTTTTGCATTTGCTCATTGCTTCGCAAAGCGAGTTGGAGGGTTTCTTCTTGATTCCTACTCGACTAATTTAAGGCTTTTCACTACCCGCCTGTTTAAGGCAAATCTCTTGCCCAAGGCTTGTGTCTGCCACCTAAGGTTAGTCGCTACCTACTGTCCAAGGATAGCCGCCACCTGCCATCCAAGGCTAGCCGCTACCCACCGTCCAAGGCTATCCGCCGCCTGCTGAGACTAGTCGCCGCCTGCCATCCAAAGCCAGCTGTCACTCACTGTCCAAAGCCAGTCGCCGCTCATTATCTGAGGTAAGATTCTTTTCCCTCAAATTCATTGTCTCTTTTAGTTAGTTAATTAAATTGATTCATCTAGGTTGTTAGCTAATCAATTCGGTAATCAATTAAATTAATTAATTAACTCAACCCTCTTTTAATCAATCAATCAAAACATGATAGTGGCTAGGCTAAACTAATCTATTCGCAAGAAGGGAGAATTGCATGGGTTCTGATTCCCATTCAAAAGGATACATAGGCATGCTTGGTCCAGGCATCGAATCCAATTAAAATTAATCAACTATCTCCCTATCACCTTCTTCACTTACTTTTGTGTTTGTTTCTTTGCTTTATTATTAGGATTAGTTTGGGAAAAGTGTGACTTCCCTAGAACCCATAAGGGCTAGAGGAGATATCCCCTATGTTTGGGATTTTATTTGTAATGTTAACTTTCTTTTGGACTATTACTTATATTTATTATTGGATATGTGGAATCAATGATCATGCATATTATAAATTGTTCATGCATTTTAGTTTGTTCATGAAATATATTTTAAGTCACTCTTATATTAATTGGCCAAACTTATTTTGTTAAAATAAACTGGAAATCTAGTCCCTGAACCCTCTTTGGTTTCGAGGCTAGTGATCCTTTTTCTTTTGGGTAATAATTAGAGTCAAATGGGTTTTTTCCTTATATTTTCCCAAATAAAAATAAATTAATGTGGAGACTCTAAGAAACAATTTTCAAATCTATCAAAGATAAGCCTAAGGGCTTCCTTGTCAGTTCTTTTCTAAATAAACATTTTGATTCCCTTTAACGGATCGGATCAGTGCTCGGGCGAGGCCTCATAACTAGCGACTCCGCTAGGGACTAACTTTCTTTTAATAAAAGAAAAAAATAAGTGCACTACTAATTGGTTTAAAAAGAGTTTGGCCTTTTAATATAATTGTGACTTTGCATGCATCACTTGCATTGGCTCTTTGCCATCCAACCTAGTTCTTAGAAAATAATGGATAGTGAGTAGCATCGAGTGGGTAACCCTCCTTAGGTCTATTCACCGATAGTGAAATCATCCACCCCGCAACAAATCCTTTGATCATTTCAAAGGTGTAATGAGTATGCATGTACTGTTGGATCCACGCGAGGCTCCTTGACTCACATGTGGTTAGGTATATCGCTGCTCTAGTGTGATGGGTACCCAAATCTAGCCACCCTTACCTTTTTATGTAATGAACTTAGATCCTAGCCTTAGGTTGTATGTACTATAATTAAAACCTTGCATCTTTGCATTTTCATGAAATATTTTCCTCATGCATCTCATGCATCCATATTGTATAACAAAAAATGTATTCATCTTAAGTCTAGGTCGAACCTTGAACCAAAGAAGGGTCAAACATTCTTATCTCCATTCAAACATCTCCCCCTTAAACACCTCACTCTAAACTCCATCTAAATGCCTTCTCCCCCATAAACTTAAAACCATCACGCTGACCTTTAACATTAAACATATCACCCTAGCCTTACCCCTTTACCTTAGCCTCTAACCTAGACACCAACACCCTAACTCTAAACCTTACCCCTTTTACCTTAGCCTTTAACCTAAACACCAATACCCTAACCCTAAACCTTACCCTTTTTCCTTAGCCTTTAACCTAAACACCAATACCTTAATCCTAAACCTTACCCCTTTACTTTAGCCTTTAACTTAAACACTAATACCTTAACCTTAAACCTTACCCTTTTACTTTAGCTTTTAACCTAAACACCAATACCCTAACCCTAAACCTTACCCCTTTACCTTAGCCTTTAACCTAAACACGAATACCCTAGCCATAAACCTAAAACTTTATTTCCCTAGCCTTAACCTCAAACACCTCTAACCTTAAACACTGTTACCTTAACCTTACCCAAAATGTCTTCGCCCTAAATTGTAACTTAAAAACATCTCTACCCTTTTCTTACCCATACTTTGCTAACCTAGCCATGAGACATCGTCACCCAATATCCTTAGCCCATTACCTTTAAAATCAATCCATTACCTCCCAGATTGACATATGCCTATAGCCTATATCCCAAATCACCAAGATACTACCCTAAGCCTAATACCTTTGGCCTAACACACTACCCTAAGCTTAATACCTTTGCCGCATCATACCTTAAGCCTAAAAAAAAAAAAAAAAAAAGGTTGGGCCATTGCACAATAGGAAGCCTTTTCTCTTAGGATCTGCATGCCTACACCCATCACCTTTTCTGTTCCATACCCATCACTTACCTTATTGCTTTGATTTGAAAGTACTAATGGCTCACCTACCTGATATGGCTTCTTTAACCACACTTGTGACTAAAGTCCTTAAGAAATAAGAAGAACATTTCCAAACTATCCTAACTGCTCAGCAAACCCAATTTGAGGACCAAAGGCAATTCATCATTAAGAAAGTTTGAGCTACGATTAACTAGGCCACCCTTAGCCATTCTAACCCAAACCTTATCTTAAACTCGACCAATCCTAAGCCTAAATTCGAGCCAAACCAACCCATATCTAAACTAAGGTGAGGAAGTTTTCTCTTATCTAGACACTAGATTGCTCATTGAGAAACTTGAAGCCATGGAAAGAACCATCAAATCCCTAAAGCACCATGATGATCTAATTAATGTGGACAGTTTAACCTTATTTCCTAATGCCAAGCTCCCTCCTAAATTCAAAATGCCTGAATTGGAGAGATTTGATGGAACCACTTGCCCCAAGACCCATCTGAAGATATATGCGGGGGCAATGAAACCTTTTAGGAGTTAGCAATGAGCTCTTTGCTCAATTGTTCTAATAATCACTAACCGATATTGCCAGGAAATGGTTTCTTTCACTAGACAATAACAAGAAAAGGATATAGGATGATATCTGCTGTGCCTTTGTCAAACAATATCATTATAACAATGAAGTGGATGTCACTAGGCATGACTTGGAAACTACCAAGAAACTTCCAAAGGAGTCTTTCTCCATGTTCCTTACAAGGTGGAGGGCTAAAGCTGCCTAAATAGTAAATAGACCAACCAAGCAAGAACAAGTCGACATCTTTGTCAAGAATTTACTTCCAACCTATTGGGCCCACTTGTTAACCCAATAGCTATCCACTTTTAAGACTTTGATTGCAACCGCATCAAAAGTTGAAGATTGCATCCAAAGTGCATCATTTCAACCTGAATTCCTCACCACCAACCTGAACAGTGATGAAGAACCCGAACCTAATTCAACACCATCTTACCTCTGCCCCAAGTGGCATGACATGGAAGAGTTCAAGTTCTGCTAATCTGACCTATCTGAGATTGAATTCCAAGTCTGAGTCTAAATCTCCAAGTCTAAGTTTGAGTCTAAGTCTAAATCCCAAAGTCTGAGTCTAAATTCAAGTCTGAGTCTTTCATCTTATTTTCTTTTATTTTTCATCAATCATTTCGATTCCTTTTTTGTTATTTTGTAATAAAATTTTCCATTGTAATAAAACATTCACATCTTTTTAATTATTTATGCACTTGTCTAAACATGGATGAGCTTTAATTAAAAAAAAAAAAAAGGAGAAAAGGGAGAAAAAGAGAAATGAACATCAATTAAATCTGCCATAATTAAAGTGCCATCAATAATTGCTTTGCCAGCTCCTAACCAAAGAAGATTAAGAAATAGACCTCTCATCAAATAATTGAAGCATAAAATCAAATGATACACCTCAATAAGGGGCAACAAATTCATCAAATCCAAAATTCAAAGGTTAAAGCCCCTTAAAGCAAAGTAGCAAATCATGGTGGAATATTTTCTCCCAAACTTCATTAATCCAAACTTGCTAAGATGAAAACCCTAAAGGGCAGCTTAGGCAAAAGTTAGAGCTAAGAGAGAGAGAGAGAGAGAGAGAGAGAGAGAGAGAGAGAGAGAGAGAAAGATAAAAAATAAAAAAAAAAAAGGAGAAAAGAGAAAGAAAGCTCATCCTAGTCATCTTCCTTCATATCATTTAAAGTTTGTCAAATTAGGTTCAATCAATCCATCTCATCTCATATCTTCAAAGTCGTCCTTCCTCACTATAGGCTCATTCTCTAAAGTGATATTGTCTTCTACGCCCTTGTCTCACAGTGGGGGCATGTCTTTCTAGGTCGTAATCATCTTTTGTTAATCTGTCTCATCGCTTACCTCAAAGAGCTTAAGCATAATCTCTCACATTACTAGTCTGTTATGTTCCTATCTCTTATTAGGAGCAAAATCTCCAAGTTATCTTTTCATCAGTCCTTCAGCCGCGTCTTAGAGCACTTCCTTTCATCCAGTCTATCGTCTATATTCAAAGTGTCACTCTAAATGTCTCTTCAATCTCAAAACAACAAGGTTAGCTTGGCTTGTTCTTTTCCATTAATCATGCTATAGATAGCAAAATCATACAACCTCCTTAATCCTTTTCAAAATTTCCAACCTACCTTTGAACCATTCCCCAGCTTCAAAATGTACCATTCCATCTTTTCAAGCTCAAGCCTCATACCACCCTTTCCTCTCATCATCTTTTAAGGCCCAAGCCCATGGGCAAAACTAAAGATCCTAAGTCTTTTAAGACTTATCATCCTTAAAGCTAGCTTTCTCTAATATGACCAAAATCAAATCATGTCTTGCAAAACTTAAGAAGGGCTTAAACCACTCAAGTCATTCCATGTCTTCTTGGCAAAATTTCATCATCCTTGAAAAGACTAAGTCTCTTTGGCAAATTAAAACCAAGTCAAAGCCTGCAAACCATCTGATGGGCATTGAAAATCTGATATAACTATGACAAAAGGGCAAACCCTCATCCATGAGCTTGCAACCAAAATCCTTACCACCATACCTAAGCCAAAGCCGACCATCCAAAACACCTTTATAGAAAAAACCCAAGTTGACAAAGCCTTTTGACCAAAAGCCTTCAAGCCTTCAAGCCTTCAACACGAAGCCTAAGCAAGACTTCACCATGAAGCCCAAGCCTAAAAGACTTCACCATGAAGCCTAAGCCTAAAAGCCTTTACCAATGAAGCCCTAAACCAAAAAGCCTCACTATGAAGCCTAAGCCTAGCTTTCACCATTCACAAAAGACCATAATCTCCTCCAAAGCCAATTCTGACCAAACTTTCCCCAACTAATTTCCTAGCTAGACCTAACCGAGCCAAAGGCAGAACTTGACCAAGTCTTCGAAATAAACTCCCCAAAGGTTGCAACCTGACCAAGCAAAGTCTTAGACCTAACTAAGCCTTCCACATGAACTTCTCTAAGGACAAGCCTCACAACCTAGCCTTCCCCAAACCTTTCAATCTAATCACCTAACCTTCTTGATCCAGCTCTCCAATTCAGTCTCAAACCAAAGTTCAACCTATCTAAACTTAATAGCCTGATCATTTCCAAGACCACACCTTGCTTCTTCCTAGGCTAAACTGATAGCCATTAACCAGCCCATCTCATACCTAGCATGCCCATTTCACCTCTAAGCTAGCCAATCAACCAAAAACCAAATGACCAAACCACTTTTCTCTATCATTCTAAAATAGGGGCACATCCCTTCTAAATATTCACCTTTCTAAAATGGGGGCATCTTTCTCCCAAAGATCAACACTTTTATATTAGACTGACCCTTCACAGGTTTAAGGTATTAGATCATTGCATAATCATCTAGCATTTTTGCATTGAACAAAATCATGAATCAAGGCAAATTGTCAAAACTCTCGAAGAAAGACAAGATCACCATCATCATTCCTACCAGACAGGATCACCACTTCATCGATTCCTACCAGACAGGATCATCTTTTTTCCTACTAGACAGGATCATCATCATCATTCCTATCAGACATGATTACCACTTCATTGATTCCTAACAGACAGGGTCATCTTCTTTCCTACCAGACAGGAATTGCCATTTTCTTCCTAACACTCCCAAATATACTGGGGGCATCCTCTTCAGAACTTTCTAACGCTCCCAAATATACCGGGGGCATCCTCCTACTGCTTCCAAATATACCGGGGGCATCCTCTTCAAAAAATTTTGACGCTTCCAAATATACTAAGAGCATCCTCTGAACTTTCTGTCATACCCAAATATACCAGGAGCATCCTCTAAACTTCCTAGCGATCCTAAATATACTGGGAACATCCTTTGAACTTTTCGTCGCTCTCAAATATACCAGGAGCATCCTTTGAACTTCCTGTCGCTCCCAAATATATCGGGAGCATCCTCTAAACTTCCTGTAGCCCCCAAATATACTGGGAGAATCCTCTAAACTTCCTACCACTCTCAAATATACCGGGGGCATCCTCTTCATTTCACACTCATCAGAACTTCTTGTCGCTCCCAAATATACCAAGAGCATCCTTCTTATTCTAAAGTTCACACTCATCAGAACTTTTTGCTACTCCTAAATATATCGGGGGCATCCTTTTCATTCTAAAGTTCACACTCATCAAAACTGCCTGCCAGACAAAGCAATCTTGATGAGGGGGCCAACTGTGAACCCTTAATTTTGCACCTTTCAGTATGTGTTTGAACCTTAGAAGCACTTAGGCTCAGTGAATAAACTTTCAGAAGCCGGGAACTCTGAAAATGGAAAAATCAAAATATTTCTTTTTGACATTTGAACCCCTTTAAATCATCTGGGACTGAGTAACAAGTATAATGCACCTAGAATTGTGTAAAACGGATGAGAAACGAGCAGGAACGGGCGAAAATGGGCGAAACAGGAGAAAAAGGGGCCCGTTGCCATAGAGTTCTGCGGCATTGCCACAAAGCCCTTTGCAAAATAGCAAAGGGCTATACGGCACTGCTGCAAAGACCTTTGCAATGCCGCAAAGGCCTCTGCATCAACTCCGGTGAAAATATGATTTTTTACAATCCTACATTGGAAATTTGTGTTTTCTATGCTCAAACCTCCTTCTATATATATAAAGGGCCTCCTCACACCTCAAAACACCAACTTCTAGAGCTTGAAAGCCTTACTTCAAGCAAAACACTTTGCATTTGCTCCTTGCTTCGCAAAGTGAGTTGGGGAGTTTCTCCTTAATTCCTACCCGACTAGTTTAAGAGTTTTCGCCACCTGCCTATTTAAGGCAAATCTCTTGCCTAAGGCTCATGTCTACCGCCTAAGGCTAGCCACCGCCCATCATCCGAGGCTAGCCACCACCCGCCATCCGAGGCTAGCCGTCGCCCGCTGTTTGAGGCTATCCATCGCCCGCCGAGGCTAGTCACTGCCTGCCATCCAAAGCCAGCTGTCACTCGCTGTCCAAAGCCAGCCGCCGCCTGCTATCTAAGGTAAGCTTTTTTTTCCCTTAAATTCATTGTCTTTTTTAGTTAGTTAATTAAATTGATTCATCTAGGTTGTTAGCTAATCAATTCGGTAATCAATTAAATTAATTAATTAACTCAACCCTCTTTTAATCAATCAATCAAAACATGATAAAGTGGCTAAGCTAAACTAACCCCTTCGTAAGAAGAGAGAACTACATGGGTTCTAATTCTCATTCAAAGGGATATGTAGGCATGCGTGGTTCAGGCATCGAATCCAATTAAAATTAATCAACTATCCCCCTATCACCTTCTTCACTTACTTTTGTGTTTGTTTTTTTGCTTTATTATTAAGATTAGTTTGGGGAATGTGTGACTTCCCTAGAACCCATAAGGGCTAAAGGAGGTATCCCCTATGTTTGGGATCTTATTTGTAATGCTAACTTTCTTTTGGACTATTACTTGTATTTGTTATTGGATATGTGGAATCAATGATCATGCATGTTATAAATTGTTCATGCATTTTAGTTTGTTCATGAACTATATTTTAAGTCACTCTTATATTAATTGGCCAAACTTATTTTGTTAAAATAAACTGAAAACCTAGTTCCCGAATCCTTTTTGGTTTCGAGGCTAGTGATCCTTTTTCTTTTAGGTAATAATTGGAGTCAAATGGATTTTTCCCTTATATTTTCCCAAATAAAAATATATTAAGGTGGCGACTCTCAAGAATAATTTTCAAATCTATCAAAGATAAGCCCGAGGACTTCCTCATGAGTTCTTTCCCAAATGAGCATTTCGATTCTCTTTAGGGATCGGACCGGTGCTCGGACGAGACTTCACACATATGCACCATTATACAACTTAGATAATATTTATTATGTATAATTATATTTCCATTGAATTTTTATGTTTTTATATGAAAATTTAATTTAATTTGGATTCAATGAATAAAGTGAATTTAATAATCAAGTTATATAAATATTGCACTATAATAATTTTAAAAATTGACTAATAAAATTTCGGCCTCATGGTATTTATTTGAGAAGTTTTATACTATTTTATACTTAAATAATACAACATCGATCATTAAAACTTTAATAAGGAAAAAGTAAATTTAAAATAAATATTTATATTTTTAACGAGTCTTAATAGATATTAACTTGTGAAGCACGTTATAAAAAATATAGTAATAACAAAAGAGGTAAAAACCTAAGATAAGAGGGGTATTTTCGGAAGAAAAATAATAAAACCTTGGTCTTAGTGCCATCCCAATGCACAACTCAACGTTGCTCACCCTCACAACCCTCTCCCTTTTACCCGCAATGGATTTGGTTCTCTCTCCTTTACCCTCACCCTCACATAGTCACAGACCAACTCAAAGCCACACATCCCAATGCATAATTTGACACCGCTCCAAACTTGTTTTTGCTCAACTCTATAGATCTGGTCGGCCAATTGAGAGTCCTCTGATTCATTGGTACGTTTTGGAAAATTTTGTGTGGGTTTGCTCAAGTCCATCCTTAGGTATTATTTTGTGTGTCATTTTATTTTATGTTTTTATTTTTCCTTTATTTTTTTGGTTTCTTTGAGAAAATCTCTATTTAGTCTTAGGTAACAGTCTCTTTTTTTTTTGTTATTTAATATATTTTTACATATATTCTATTGTATGTGGGTATTTTGGTTCAAAGGGAAGCTCATTCCACGGTTCGATAGTTAGAGGATTGACTTGCCATCCCCATACCGTGAGTTCTGAAATTCCTTTACTGCTACCTTGAGTTTCTGAAATCCCCATACCATGAGTCTTATGATGGACTTGCCTTACAGGATTGTGAGGCCCTTATTGTACAATCTATTTTTGTTAAAAACTTCCCTATAACTGATCTTAATTGATTTTTTTTTTATTGATATAAGGGAATTGGATCTAGTTTGGTTTTTATCTGGAATAAGAAAATAAAAAATTTGTTTCAGATTGTTAAACCTTCACTAGATAAAGCTGGAGCCTAAACCTGGTGCCCTGACAGTCATGAAAGTCAAGCTATTTCCTTTTGCCCTTCCAGTCGAGGATATAGCCAATTAGATAATAAGTAACCCTCTATGGATTTCTCTTATGTAAACTAGTAAGAAGGCAAGCTTGAAAGGAGGAGACTTTGACAAATGATCTAAGAGTCTAGCCTAGTCAGCTAGGAAGACTTTTCTATTCTAAAAGGCAAGCTAGGTCAAAGGCTAGTGCTGGAAAGGGCATAAGAACTTCCTTTCTCTCATTTGAACTCATATGAAGTAGGCCAGAATTGGTGTACTTCAGTAAGCAAGTCCAATAGGAAGAGGAGGAAAAAAAAAAAAAAAGCTTACGATGAGCATCTATTTTAATCAATTATTTCCAACATCTAATTCAAGTTTTTTCTTATGTAGTAGAAATGTCTTAAAATCCGAAGTTTCATGCTTAAGGGAAGAAATGTTCTTGGTAAAGTTTCATGCTTAAGGGAAGAAATGTTCTTGGTAAATGCAAGAGTTGGGAGCCTCATAATTTGTATGCAAGATGAGCTTACAAGAGTGCTAAAAAATCAAGCCACCAGGTTTGAGAATAGAGTGGGATTCCTAAGTGCAGTGGCTAGTGAATCAATGATCAACGAGCATATTTTGAAGAGAATCGTCATCGATCTAGTGGCCAGTGAGTCAATGTTCAAAGAGTGAGCAGTTGCTAGGTTTAATGATTTGGTGGGTTCCACAGATGTAGTGGCTAGTGAACCATTATTGCTTCTTCCGCAAAGATTCAGGCAAAACCAAGCTTGGATGGAACTGAACAAGATTTGGTGAACTAATAAAATGGTCAAAGGCTTTATTATTGAGAAAGTAAAAGGAGGTTATTCAATAGCCATTGCAGGTTACATTGCTTTTCTTCCATTTCGACCTCAAATAAGGGAAAGGATACGATATGATCGATTCACCGTTAGGAGCATTAATCCTAAAAGGATGAATATAATGGTGTACTGACAATGGCATATCAACATCTTAAAATTTGAGCTGCCCTTATCTGGCTTACATGGCTTTCTGTAGCTTTAAATCACTGATCCCCATGTCCTTTCCAATAGTTATATGGCAGAATGCTTATGCGATTTAGAGTACTATGATTTCCAGTTTTCATATTATTGGCATTTCCTTTATTTACTTATATGTGATTATTGATTTACATGGTAATGTGGTAGGAAAGCTCTTTTTACCCCACTCTTTTTCATTCATATGCTGTTATCTGACAGCATAGAAGCTACTCTTTCTCAATGTCTGCTGTTATCAAACTTCATATCCTTACATGAATGCGCTTGTTTCCATGGATATCAATTTGACTATTTGGTAATTGCATTTATCTTTCTCATTATACCACTCTTCTTCCCCATCCACCCTTGCGCTCCTCATCTCTCTGGTATTTGGTCCTCAGGTTGAGCATTAGTAGATTTAATGTTTTATTACCGTCTGTTTGTTGGATAAATTTCTATTATTATTATTATTATTATTATTATTATTATTATTTAATTTGTGTTCTCCATTTGCTCTTTGCTAACAATTGTTATGTATATGATGCTGAATTTTGTAATTTTTTTTTCGCAATTAAATTCTCATGCTTGTGCTTCCCCTTAGGCTCGTACATATCAATTGTGTGAGTTTCATAGAAGTCAGTTGTCCATTGTATTTTGTGTAGTTATAGGAATGATGAATGAATTTACAATGTAAAAATTTTGCTACTTGTACGGATGGAAGTTACATCATTAGATGAAACTACCTAGTTTGATATACATCAATTAATAGATAATTATTTATGAATGAATGGGCTCTAATTTCTAATATATATTTGGTGCTAGAAGTCTAGAACATATGACTTGATAAATGACCTATACTTAAAATTGGTAACAATAAACATAAATTGAGCATATGGCTAACAAGTTGTAGTACATGATACTGTTTAGGAAAATGATTATCAAAGGAATTAGATCTCTAATCTAAATTGATGGAAATTACTGAAAGTGAGTAGAAGCCTCTTCTATGATCCAATTTTTTTTTTTTTAAAATCCCTCACGTTATTATTCTTGTATCACAATTGGTTTGATGGGATAGGAATACCTTAGCATAAAAATTGTGTTACAATATGGATGTAGTAAGTTGCAAAGAAAAGGAATTTGCTTTCAGTATTTCTAATGACTGAAACATGCTTGAGTAGAGCTGCCTATAATTGATTCACTTACGTTCTTGAGAAACTTTGGAAAATTATCCAGGTCATAACAATACTTCTCACATAGTGTTCATAGGCTTATTTGCTTGGTTCCATGGAATTAGTCACGAAATTTGGGATTTGATTTAAATGTTTAATATTATAAGATTCATTAGTATTTGGCTTTCTTGCCTTATTTGATATCTTGGTGCTTCATTTTTGGAATCCTTTCAAAGCATTGGAGGTGATAGGGGTAGATGATTGCTGAAAATGATGCATTTATAGTTGGTAGACATGTGAATATTGGCAGCAAAGACAACACAAATGCAAGAATCTTTCTGCTGTATAGTTTCAATTGCAATCTGTCAAATTCTTGCATATATAATGGCATTTTGATACCTCTTATCCTTATATTGTAGAAACTGACTTCTTTCATTAGTTTAATATGGAGGTAGGAGTCTCAGAGTCTAACCAATTTTGGGATAAGCAGATAGAACAATAAAATTGTAATATAACACTAATAATTTATGGAAAAAGGAGTGTTTATGAAATTGGAATGTGTAGAGATTCTAATATGACATCTTTTGCAACACTGTTTCTTGTTAGGATAAAGGGTAAATTCTATGAAACTATGGTTAGGTTGGTAATGCTCTTATATTAACGAGTGCCAGAGAACAAAAGCAAAAAAGCAAAAAATAAAGATTAATAAAATACAAAAATATGGGCGCTAATTAAATAATTTTAACATTTAAAATGATTTATAAAAATTTAATTTTAGGGAAACCGCTTAAAAATAGAAGGATTAATTAAAAAATTAGGCCAGCTATATCGCGGTAGAATAAATATTTTAAAGTGGTTTGGAGGGGTCAAGGCTCCTACCTGTCCCCCCCTAATTACGCCACTGATCTTATTGAAAGTAAACACCATAGTTATAAACAGCAGGAATAGTTGCTACAATTGTCACTGCTTTCAAGGTTCTTGTTATGCTTGGCAACACCAATTTCATGGAAGAAGTGAATTTAGAGGTGTAAAGATCTTCACAATCTTCCATTATATATATCCCACTTCCAACAAGAGAATATCTTGCTTTAGGGTTTGAAACTGCTTGACCTTGAAGTAGGATGAGAATGGCCTATTGAGAATAGATAATTACCAAGTTTCAAGCAAGTTGTTAGTACTTGATCATTATTAAAACTTTGTTACTATATTTGTTCATATATGTTTTTCATTGATACTTTTGAATACTTAGACTGCTTTTTTACTAGTTATTTGAAATTTATCGTCAATTTTATTAGTAGGAACTACTGTTTTTGAGAAGCTTGTAATAAAATTAGATCTTTTTGTTTGGAATGAATTTTGAAGATTTTAGAAATGTACATGATTTCTTGCTATTTCTTTTAATTTATTGTTATCTTATTTGTATTGGTATGCTCATCAGCTGGTGTTTTTCTATTTTATGATTTGTTGTGCTTAGCTATAAGATCTAAACTTATTATTTTATTCTTAAGATTTCATCATTTAGATACATTTGTCCATATGATGAAATTAAAGACATATATGTCCGTTTAGGACAAATAAATTAAAAATATAAAATTGTTGTGATAATATCGATAATAATATTTGAGTAGTATGATATGATTGGATGTCTATTACTATCTTTATAAATAGTTTTTTTTTATGTAAATAGAATTTTATTTTTTATCATATCTTTACAACTTTTTACACTTATAAATAGGTGTTGCAATCAATGAAATAACACATAAAAATTTATTTTATCTTCTATTCTCTATAATTGTTCTTTATTTTATAAACATTATTAGCACAAATTATTCTCTATAATTGTTCTTTATTTTATAAACATTATTAGCACAAATTCATTATACTATTTTTTTCCCGAGGTATTTTTTTCTCTCATCTCGAATGACATATAAATCATATATGTTATCAAATAGACATATGTCTATAATTTAATACATATATATGTTTAAAATATATTTATCATATTGTGTTAATGAAATTAAATATACGTTTTTATGCTGTTTGATGTGGGCATTAAAAAAAAAAAAGAGCATATTATTTGCATATACATTTTTTTTATGTAACCATGAAATCTTTTCTTTTCTTTTCTTTTCTTTTTTAGTATTTGGACATGAATCGGTTTTGTTTTTGTTTTTTTTTATATATATTTTAATAACATATAAAACGATTATACATGGGAAACAATGATAATGTACAACCATCAAATAAACAAAGACGAATCGGTTTTTGTTTTTTTTTTTTATATATTCCAATGTTTTTTTTTGCTGCATGAAATCATTTTTTTTCTTTAACATATATCATTTTTAACATATTATATATCTTAGAAATTTCTTTATGAAGATATTATTCGATGTTAATCAAATTCTAGTTCCTTAAAAACTAGTATTATATTTTAAATTATAATTTCTGAAAAACTAGTACTATATTTCAAATTCTAATTCTTGAAAAAATTAGTATTATTTATAGTTTTTGAAAAATTAATTAAATAAATACCTAAAATATAAATTTCTGAAAAATTTTGGCCTAAGTTCCTGAATAACTAAGTATCTTGAAATCTAGTATCCCAATTCATTAAAAAAATATTTTATGTTCTTGAAAAACTAAATGTATTGTCTACAAGTTTTTAAAAAACTGATTTAATTATGATACAAATTGACATATTACTTATTTTTGTATAAACAATGTTGAACTTAACAAAACTTGAATTTGCGGCCCTCAATATAACAGGCAAGAATTATCTGTCATGGATACTAGATGCTGAAATAAATCTGGATACTATGGGTCTTGAAGACACAATCAAAGATGAAAATTAAGAATCTCAACAAAATCTCACCAAGACGATGATTTTTCTTCGTCATCATCTTTATGAAGAATTGAAAGTTGAATATTTGACAATTAAAGATCCATTAGTCCTTTGAAATAATTTGAAAGAGAGATATGGCCATCATAAATCAGTCATCCTTCCAAAGACTCGTTATGAATGGATATATTTATGATTGCAAGATTTTAAAACTGTAAGTGAATATAATTCTGTAATATTTAGAATTAGCTCCAAATTGAAATTATGTGGAGAAAATATTACTGACCATGACATGTTACAAAATATATTTACTACTTTTCAAGCCTTGAATATTCTCCTGTAGTAGCAATATTGAGGAAAATGTTTTAAGAAATATTCTGAATTAATTTCACTTCGTCTTATTCCTGAGCAACATAATGAGCCCTTATTAAAAAATCATGAAACTTGTCCAACTAGTTTTGCTCCATTACCTGAAGTGAATGAGACAACATATAATAATATTGGGCATGCATAAGGAAGAGGATGAAAACATAATCGTGGTCGAGGTTATGGTCAAAATAATAATAATAGCAATCGTGGTGGTCATAGAAATAATAATACATCTTTCCACGAGAAGTGGAAGAATCATGAAGAGAAAGAGAATAATGGATCAAAGCAAAATACAAAAAATCAATGCTATCGATGTGGCATGAAAGGGCATTGGTCTCATCACTGTTGTACGCCAATGCATTTTGCTGATTTCTATCAATAATCCTTGAAAAAGAAAGACAAAAATGTAGAAGTAAATTTGGCAGAAAATGATAATGTTTTTGGTGATAATTCTTCTGATGTCACACATTTAAATGTATTAGATTTCTTTGATAATCCTGAAGGAAAAATTGATTATTGGATTGATGATGGCAATATAAATGCCTAAAATTATGTGTTTCCTTTAGTTACCTTAGTTTGATTTATGTTTTCAATTGGAACACTTGTTTAAAGTGTTGGTGAATAATTTATTTTTAAGTATTTTTGCATTAATTTTAAATCAATGATTTATATTGAGTTGTTTCTTACAAATATATTTTATTTTTGTGAAGATATTATGGATCCTGCTTAATCATTAGTAGAATTAAGAACAAATGATGCAGACTTATGTCTTACAGATAGTGCAACATGCACACCATTTTAAAAGATAAGAAATGTTTTTCTCACCTAACAATGGGAGAAGCTTATGTTAATACAATATATGGTAGTAAAAGAATAATTGAAGGCTCCGAAAGAGCTAATATATTACTACTTGGAGAGACATATTTTCTTTATTAAAAATGCATTGTTCTCTCCAAAATCTCGCAGAAATTTATTGAGTTTTAAAGATATCCGCTCATGTTGAGACTATAAATGTTGGAAATATTGAATATCTCTATATCACAACCCTTGTAATGGCTAAGAAATGTGTATTAGAGAAATTACTTGCTTTCTCCTCTGGCTTATATTACACATATATGTGTACAATTGAAAAAAATATGGTAGTAAACCATAAGTTTACTTAGCCAAATTATTTTCTTATTTGGCATGATCGATTGGGTTATCTTAGATCAATAATGATGCGAAAAATTATTGAGAGCTCAAGTGGCCATCCATTGAAGAACCAGAAGATTCTTCAATGGAATGAATTTTCATGTTTGACTTGCTCTCAAGAAAAGTTGATTATTATTCACCAAGTAAAATTTAAAATGAATTACTTAAATTTCTAGATTGTATACAAGGTGATATTTATGGACCAATTCATATATGGACCATTTAAATATTTTATGGTGTTGATAGATGCATCAACAAGATGGTCACATGTATGTTTATTATCAACTCGAAGATGCATTTGCAAGATTACTTGCTCAAATAATTTGATTAAAAGCATATTTTCCAGATTATGCTATTAAGACAATTTATCTTGATAATGCTGCTGAATTTACATCTAAGGCCTTTAATGATTATTGCATGTCAATTGGAATAACTATTGAACATCCTATAACTCATATTCATACTCAAAATAGCCTAGTAGAATCTCTTATTAAACATCTCCAATAAATAGCTAGCCCATTGCTTATGAGAAATAACCTCCTAATTTCTATTTTTGGACATGTAATTTTACATGCAGCAACTCTTATATGCATCAGGCCAACTAGTTATCATAAATTTTCACCATTACAGTTGGTTTTTGGCCAAGAGCCCAATATTTCCCACTTGAGAATTTTTGGATGTGCTATTTATGTCCCCATTGAGCCCCACATCGCATAAAAATGGGACCTCAGATGAGATTGAGAATACATTAGATATGAATTTCCTTATATAATTAAATATCTTGAACCATTAATAGGGGATGTTTTTATTGTGAAATTTAATGATTGTCATTTTAATAAGGCTTTATTTCCTAAATTGGGGGGAGAGAACAAGCAATTGGGGAAATAAATTATTTGGAATGAGCCATTATTAAATCATCTTGATCCTTATACAAAACAATGTGAATTAGAAGTTCCAAGGATCATTCATTTGCAAAGTATAGCAAATCAATTGCCAAATGCATTTTGTGATCTAAAAAAATTTACTAAATCTCATATTCCAGCTGAAAATGCTCCAATTAGAATTGATATCCCAGTAGGACATGTTAATGAGTCCATGACATGCCAGAAGCATGGTAGGCCACTCAGTTTCAAGGATTAAAATCCAAGAAAGAAAATGGAACAAAATAGACAAATTGATAATTCCTAAACTATTAATGCTCCTGAAAAGTCTGTAACAGAAATAGTTGACATAGATAAGCAAATAACCCAGAAGATGTTCAAGTACCTGAAAATGATAACAAAGAGATCTCAATTAACTATGTCAATTTAGGAAAGAGATGGGACCAAAATGAAACTATTGTCGACAATGTATTTGCATATGTAGTAACAATTGATATTGTAAAAGAGAGTGAGGACATTGAAACAGAGTCCATTAAAAAATGTCGACATAGAGATGATTGGCCAAAATGGAAAGAAGCAATCCATACAGAATTAAATTCATTAGAAAAATGCCAAGTCTTTGTGTCCATTATTCTAACCCCTAAAAATGTTAAGCCAATAGGCTATAAATTGGTTTTTATGTGTAAACGTAATGAGAAAAATGAAATTGTGAGATATAAAGCACAACTTGTAGCATAAGGCTTCTCATAAAGACTTGGCATTGATTATAAGGAGACTTATTCTCTAATTGTAGATGTAATTACATTTAGATTTTTAATCAGCCTAACAAGTTTAAAAAGACTTCATATGCAACTTATGAATGTCATTACAACATATTTATATGGATCACTTGATAATGAAATATATATAAAAGTCCTTGAAGGACTGAAAATGCCTGAAGCATGTAGCTCAAAACCTTAAAAAATGTATTCAATTAAGCTACAAAGATCCTTGTATGGACTAAAACAATATGGACAAATGTAGTATAATCGTCTTAGTGAATATCTTTTGAAGGAAGGATATACTAATAATTCAATTTGTCCATGTATTTTCATTAAGAAAACAAAGTTTGATTTTGCTATAATTGTAGTTTATATTGATGATTTAAATATCATTGGTACTCTTCAAGAGTTGATAGATATAGTAACTTATTTGAAAAATGAATTTGAAATGAAAGATTTGGGGCAAACAAAATTCTGTCTCGGCCTGTAGATCGAGCATTTATTTGGAGAGATTTTTATTCATTAGTCAGCTTATATTGAAAAGATATTAAAACGTTTTAATATGGATAAATCCCATCCAATGAGTTCTTCCATGATTGTTAGATCCCTCGATGTGAAAAAGGACCCTTTTCGTCCTTGAGAAGATGATGAAGAAATACTTGGTCTAGAAGTATCATATCTTAGTGCAATTGGTGCATTAATGTATTTTGCTAATTGTACAAGACCTAATATAGCATTCTCTGTAAGTTTGTAAGCTAGATACAGTTCTTCACCAACTCAAAGACATTAGAATGGTGTGAAACAAGTATTCTGTTATTTATGTGGTACATCGGATATGGATTTATTTTACCCGCATGACCCAAAGTTAGAATTAATTAGATATGCAGATGCTGGATATTTATCTGATCCATATAAAGCTTGCTCACAAACAGATTACTTGTTTTCATATGGTGGCACTGCTATATCCTAGTGTTCTATTAAGCAAACTTTGACTGCCACATCATCTAATCATGCTAAAATATTGGTAATTCATAAGGCTAGTAAAGCATGCATATGGTTGAGATCTATGATCCAACATATCAAAGAAACATGTGATCTTCAATTTGATAAAGGATGTCCAATAGTGCTATATAAAGATAATGCTGCTTGTATTGTACAATTCAAAGGAGGATACATTAAAGGGGATAGAACCAAGCACATCTTGCCAAAGTTCTTTTTCACACATGAGCTTTAAAAGAAAGGAGCTTTAGATGTTCATCAAATTCGATCTATCTATAATTTGGAAGATTTGTTTACAAAAGTACTCCTTACAGTCACATTTGAGAAGCTAGTCAACAAAATTGGCATGCGTTGACTAAGAGATATTTGATAAAAATCATCTTTTCATGAGGGGGAGATTTTAGTGGACTGCACTCTTTTTCCCTTAGCCTAGGTTTTGTCCCATTGGATTTTCCTAGCAAGATTTTTAACAAAGCAGTGTCATGGCGCAAGTCTCTATAAGAATAATATACTCTTTTTCCTTCACTAAGATTTTTTCCTGTAAGGTTTTTCCTTGGTAAAGTTTTAATAAGACATATTCTTTGTAATAGACATCCAAAGGGGAGTGTTGTGATAATATTTGAGTAGTATGACAATTAGATGTCTATCACTATCTATATAGATAGTTTTCTTATGTAAATAGGACTTTATCTTTGATCCTATATATGTAACCTTTTACACCTATAAATAGGTGCTATAGTTAATAAAATAACACACATAAATTTATTCTCTTTTTTCTCTATTCTCTATAATTATTCTTTATTTTATAACAAAAATTTATATAATTGTTCTTTATTTTATAACAAAAATTTATTTGTAGATAAATTCTTGAGTTTGAATATTTGGAATAAATATATAATGAATATCTTTTATCTTTACAATCCGTTTGATATATAAAATTTCTTAATTAAGACATAGTATTAATAAATGACATATATTTGGTACATATGATTCATGGTAAACTTAATAATCCCAAAAGTTTAGATAACTCATGGGATAAGTATTATTTAAAACTTAGTCCCCATATCTTCAGCAACCCTTATTAAATAGAATAACTGATCATGTTATTTATGAAATTTTAGTCTTTAAAATAGCCTCACTTTTTGACTTTATGTCTCAAATATATGGCTACATATATACGGTTATATAAAGTTATATATATAGCTATCAAATATTTACCATATTATATATTTAGAGCTATCAATTTTACATTAAAAATAGAAAATAAATATGAGTGTGTATTTGAATTCGATCATTCCACTGGTAATTTTTATTATGGATTTGCCAATATATTTGTTATCGACAAAATAAGACTATGCCAGTCGATTATTGATCTCTTTTTGTTTGAAAATAATAAGTGAGGAATCATGAGAACAAAATCCAATATACTATGTTAGTCAAGTCCTCCAAGACGCCAAACTGAGATACCCGACCTTAAAGAAATACGCCTGGCCCTGCTTATGGCCACTCAAAAATTAAGGCATTACTGTGAGGCCTACAAGTGATCATTTGAACTAACCTATCTCTAAGGAAGATCCTATAAAAACCTGAGACATATGGAAGAATTGTTGAATCAGCAGTAAGGTTCAAGAGTCTAGGTATAAAGTATGAATCCAGAGGGCAATGAAGGGACAAATCCTAGTAGATTTTGTAACCAAACTGACCTCCACAGAACAAGAACCACAAACAGTGAAAACGAGAAGTGGGAAATGTTTATGGATAGGGTAGTCGGATTGAGTATATGGATCATGATCAAAGGGCCATACAAGCTAATCATCAAATATGATGTTAAGTTGGGTTTTCTGATATATAACATTGTGACTGAGTATGAAGCTTTACTGACAAGACTTTCTCTAGCTAGAGAGATTGGTATGGAGAACTTGGAGATCTAAAATGACTCCTAGCTAGTGGTCAACCAAGTTAATGGTAATCATACGGTCAAAGAGGAAACTCTAAAGAAATATTATGAGTTGCCCAATAAGCTATCAAGAAAGGAGAACAATTAGGAGATAGTTGAATGATAGTATAAATCTCTAGAATAGAAAATGAAAAAGCAGATGAGATCACTAAGTTTGTGGCCACTAGAAAGATGGAAAGTTTGAGGAGGATCCCTATAAAAGTTAAGAAATCTCCCATGATGGAGCAAGAATTTCTATGTCAGTGTGTGTGTGTATGTCAATTGGATGGAACCGATCATCAGGTATTTATCAAAGGGATCCTTTATTGAGAAAAGATCATAAGCAAAAAGGGTATTGAATAGAGCAAAAAGATATAGCTAGTATTGAGAAAAGATCAAAAGCAAAAAGGGTGTTGAATAGAGCAAAAAGATATAGCTAGTACAAAAGAGATTTGCATCGGTGATCTAAAATACATCCCTAGTTAAGATGCATATAAGTAGAAGATGGGAATTGTGTTCCAAAGGAGATTCATGAAGGGATCTATGGAGTTCATGAGACAAGCTCCAACCTCACTAGAAAAGCTCTTGTAATAACTCACACCTACCCTAGAAATTTTCGTGACAATTTGCTTAATTTAGAACTATTAAGGCAAAGTGTGTGCTTTATGGAAATTTATGTGCTATGTGATCAATGAGTATGTGACATGTTAAATTAATTTTAATATGCATAATATGAGTTATTATTGTAAAATAAATGAATTGCATGAAGTACATTAGCATAAAATAATTTAATTTATATAAAGTGAATTTTCATGGAAAAAGGCAAATTTTAAGCATAAAATAATTTTATGAGTATTTTAAAATAATTTTTAAAATAAATGTTTTAGGGAAATTTTATAGAAAATAATAAGAAAAATATAATTATTTTAATTACCTATAAATTGCCCCTAAATTAAATAAAAAACCCAAATACCTAAAAGCTCACTACCCAAAAATCCTTCTAACCTAGCTCATTAAAGGTATTAGTAGAAATTATTCAAAACCCTACCTTTAAACATCAAATTTTCAGCAGCACCATATTTGCAGCCGCTACCACTCTATTTTTCTATATTTTGACAGAAAAATTCTCTCAAAACAATTCTCTCTACCGAAATTAAGAAAACACCTTTCAACTTTGCGATTTCTTAAACGTAATCGTAAGTTTTTCTTTCCTTTCAATTTCTTATCTGATTTCTATAAAATAAATTATGAGAAAACTATTTTGAATTGAATACTTACTGATTTTTATTAATAAAATTTGGGTTAGGTAATTTCTTGAGAGAAAAATCAATCTTTCTATCGAAAACACCAACCTCTCTATGCGATTTTTCCAAACGTGATTCCTACAACTCAAAATTAAAATTTTCATACATAAAAATTACCAAGGGGGAAATTTTTACATGTTGCTATTCCAAACTAATTTTTGATATGTTTAGATGAAAAATATTAAATTAAATCATATTTCTACATATTATTGTAATGACCGAAAAGTTTTAGAAAACAAAGAAATTCAAGGTTTTGTGCTAGAACTTAGAAGTTGGAAAATTCCATGATTTCATGTGCATATGGCTGCCAATTTGTGTATGAAAGAATTCTAATTTGATTTTTTTTTTGGATGAAAAATAATGATTTAAATCATATGTTTGCATATTGTTGTAATGAACGGAAAGTTTGAAAACTCATGATTTTCTTCCTAAACCCTAAATTTGGAATTTTCATGTGTGGAAAACATCCATGGCTATCGAATTGTGTGTACTGATATTCTAAACTAATATTTGTTGTGATTGAATGAAAAATAATGGTTTAAAACATATATTTACATATTACTGTAATAACTGAAAAGTATCGGAAACAAGAAAGGTTTATGGTTTTCACCCTAACACATAAAGTTAGAAAATTTTCATGCATATGGATATGTATACGTGCCAATTCCTATATCATTGTGTTCTAAAATGATTTTTGTTTTGATTATATGAAAAATCTTGATTCAAACCATGTTTCTACATATTATTGTAATAGACGGAAAGTGCAAAAAGTAAGAAAAATTCAATTTTTCTCTTAATAGGGTATTTGGCCTACCATGGGATTTTTATCCCAATATCTATAATTTTTATATGATGCATTTTAATAATTATTGACATGTATGTATGTATGATAACTGTTTAAATTGCATGTTGGTTGAAGGAATGACTATAGATTAGCCTAAAGGCACTTTGGTATACTTAAGGTATACCTAATGTATATTAACCTTATCTTGTGATTAGAATGTGAATGTGACTGGGAAATATGGAAATGGATTTTATGATGACTTGATAATGAATTGAGGATCTTGAATTGATGAGGAGATTGATTGAATGAATGAGTCATAAGAGTTAAGTACGACATTTGAAAGGTCATTTGTCAAGTTGACATGTATTGAAGTGTTAAGTGCACTAAGATGATTGTTAAAGTGAATTGATACTAAGATAATGATATTGTGTTGACCTTAGAAAGGTATGGACATGAATTATGATGTGTTTTTATATGGGCTATAAAGGCTAAGTGTGTAAGAATTTTAAGTCAATATGTTATGTGTAAATGATGAATGCACTTATATGTGCAACTCTAAGTGTATATGAATGTTATATGTGCATGGGGTAGTTATGGGATAGGATAGCATCATGATTAAATAAATACTAAGTATTGAATTAAATATTATGATATAGCTTGAGGAGTCTTATAAGTTCAAGGGCTACGTGAATTAGGAGCAAAGGAACCACAAGGTGAGTAAACACTGTATTCATGCTACAAGTGTAAGTAAACATTATGTTATGTTACAAATATGTGATGTCATGTGATGTGAGCCTTTGAGATCTTTGAAACCTAAGTCCTTTTTATCCTAAAATATGATTAAATGATTTGCTTGTAAAGCTTAGGTTGCCAAAGAACAATTAGTCCAAAAACCATTTTGTTTATCCAATGATAATTCCTTCGTGACTATTGCCCTACTTATATTCCTTCTAGAACTACACTATTCTTGTATCTTTTCTTCAAAAAGTTAAACTCCTATTGCTATTGTGATACATGTTATTATTGCCTTAAATATTATTGTTATATGTGATTACCATTAGCTCTAGCTATTGTACCTTTAACCCTTTATGCAGAAATTCTTGTGCCGATGCAGGTAATCATCGAAACCTGTGCACACGATCTTAACCCAATGGATAGGGGTAATGTATCCACCTCAGCTAGAAAGGGGCAGTTCTAGTTGTGGGGCCTGATCAGCTTCATGCCTTCTATGTGATAGGATTTGGAATTTGGTTTACTGCCACCTCTCCTCTATGTGTTCGAGTGATAGAGCAATAGCCTTCACTCTCTATATGTTATAAGTGTGATTTCTGCAAGCCTGTTAAATTGCAACCTGATTCATGAATTCTAAATCATAAACTATATGTATAAGCTATGAGTTTCCATTTCAAAGGAATATATGTTAACGTATGTGCTTTATTATTTACTTATTGAGATCATCTATCTCACCCCTTTTTCTTTCCTTGTGTGGTTCCAGGTAAGCAATATGTGGAGGCAAGGTGATAGATCGAGCATCCTACTTCACTTGGGGGAACTCCTTGTCCAAGTCTTTAATAATACTATGCTATGAAGGGTTGTCATTAGATGCTCCAGGAATTTTTATTTTTTGATTTTTTTTTGAGATGTTATTTATTAAGGTTTTGAGAGGATTATGAATATTATTTCCTTAAGGATTATATGTGAAGTGTCTAATTATGAATATTATTTTCTTATGGATTATATGTGAAGTGTCTAATTATTGTCTTCCACAACTAAAGGTTTTCATATAATGTTCTAAATGAGTTATTGTATAAGGCTTAGTATGATCCTAGGTATGACTTATATATGTGTAAGTGAGTTCTACGGGTGTGGGTGACCTTATGTCTCCCCGTATTCTAGGACTGTCATATCTCTAAAGTTGAGATGTGATAGCTCTATTATAAGGTGTGAGATCAAACCCAAGCACCAGTCCGATATGCTAAAGGGAATTGAAATGCTCATTTGGGAAAGAACTCACGAGGAAGCCCTCAAGCTTATTTTGAAAATCGTTTTAGAGTCACCATCTTAATTTGTTTTTATTTAGGAAAATATACGGAAAAAACCCATTTGACTCCCATCATTACCCAAAGGAAAAAGATCACTAACCTCAAAACCAAAGAAGATTCAAAGACTAGGTTTTTAGTTTAACAAAACATGTTTGGCCAAGCAATATAAAAGTAACTTAAAATATATTTCATGAAAAATTTAAGATGCATGGACAATTTATAATATGTATGATCATTGATTCCAATAAATACAAGTAATAGTCCAAAATAAAATTAACATTACAAATAAAATCCTAAGTATAGGGGATACCTCCTCTAGCCCTTATGGGTACTAGGAAAGTCACACATTCCCCAAACTAATCCTAATGATAAAGTAAAGGAATAAACACAAAAATAAGTAAAGAAGGTGATAGGGGGATAGTTGATTAATTTTAATTGGATTCGATGTCTGAACCAAGCATGCCTACATGTCCTTTTGAATAGGAATCAGAACCCACTCAAGTCTCCCTTCTTGCAAAGAGACTAGTTTAGCCTAGCCACTTTATCATGCTTTGATTGATTGATTAAAAGAGGGTTGAGTTAATTAATTAATTTAACTGATTATCGAGTTGATTAACTAGCAACCTAGATGAATCAATTTAATTAACTAACTAAAATAGACAATAATCAAATAGAAAGGAAAAGAAGATTACCTTACACATTCACGGCTTGGGGATGTAGGGCGGATGAAATGAATGACCAGATCGCAATTCCATCTTCTCCATGAAAGAGACACGAACCTCGGACCACCAGAATGCAACTTCACCTTCTTGACACAATGGACACAAGCCTTAGGCAAGAGATTTGCCTCGAACAGGCAGGCAGAAAGCCTTAAACTAGTCGAGTAGGAATCAAGGAGAAACCACCCATCGTGCTTTGCAAAGCAAGGAGCAGAAACAAAGCAATTTAGTTGAAGTTAGTGTTTTTTGAGTCTCAAAGTCTGTGTGTGTTCAGAGTAAAGAGACCACCTCTATATATAGGAGGAAGAATGAAGCATAAAGGCTGAAATTTCCAATATGGGAGTAGAAACACATCGCCAATACCGCATAAGCCTCTACAGCATCATAGAGTCCTTTGCAACAGTGCTTTAAAGATCTATGCAGCACCGCAAGAGGCTCTACAGCAATGCCGCAATTTGCTGTGATTTGCCTATTCTACCTATTTTCGCCCGTTCTTGCTCGTTTCTCGTCCGTTTTCCATGATTCCAATTGCATTGCACTCGTTACTAAGTCTCAAATGATTTGATGATGATTAAAGAACCTTAATTGATTCTTCTCCTAACTGAATGGTCTATAATTCTAAAGGGTACAGAATTGAGGGTTCACAGTTACCCTCTCATTAAGATTGGTCTGTCTGGTAGGCAGTTTTGATGAGTGTGAACTTTAAAATGAAGAGGATGCCCTCGGTATATTTGGAAGCGGCAGGAAATTCTGATAAGTGTGAAATAAAAAGGATGCCCCCAGTATATTTGGAAGAGAAATGGATGCCCCCGGTATATTTGAGAGCGGTAGAAAATTCTGATGAGTGTGAACTTTAGAATGAAGCAGATGCCCCGGGTATATTTGAAAGCGAAGAGGAATTCTGATAAGTGTGAAATGAAGAAGATGCCCCTAATATATTTGGAAGCGAAGAGGATGCCCCCGGTATATTTGGAAACGGCAAGAAGAAAATGGCAGTTCCTATCTGGTATGAATTATAATGACAATCCTGTCTAGTAGGATCTCAGAGTAATATTCCTATTTGGTTGGAATGGCAAATTATTGGTCCTGTCTAGTAGGAGTGATAATGATGATCCTGTCTGGTAGGATCTGAGAGTAATATTCCTGTCTAGTAAGAATAGCAAAGTATTAATCCTTTCTGGTAGGCACAATCATCCTTTTTGGTAGGATTGGCAAATTATCAGCCCTATCTGATAAGAGCAGAATATCTATCTGTAATTATAAGAATCTTCTATATGTTGAATCTTGAGTAACAGTGGTCAGATGCTTAGAGGAGACTATTGCGATCATATAGAAACTTGTTCTGAATTCTAACTTGAAACGGGTTCACTACTGCATTCCTGCGTGAAAAGTTACTATGCAAAAGGTACTATATAAAGGTATGCCACCTCTCACTTTTTGCAACTTTTCTCACTTGTCAAATTTTGGTTCTCTCTCTAAAAAACCATTATCTTTGACTTCTCTCTAAAATGGCTTCCCCCTCCAGTAGCCGCCATACCAGAAGCTACCAAATACCAAGGCATGATCCCAACTCGGCGGACTTACTGCAGGAACCAGAGCACCACATGTCTAGTACTAGTGTTATAGAGGTATTTACCACTTTGCCCTTCTTTTCTATTGCAATGTTAGTTCATAGAAAATATATGCATGTAAAATAGAAGTTTTTTTTTTTTTTTTATAAAGACTACAACCATTAGATTGAGAAGTGGTAGATTAAATCTATTTGCCATCTCTACTTACCTGGAGACTCATCCTCGCGTCCAAAGGTTGATTGAGCCGTCTAGATTGCTAGGATTTCTGTCCCTGGATTATACCTGAGAGGGTAATATTGTTTTGCTAGGAGCATTGGTAGAAAGGTGGTGGGATACTGTAGACACTTTTCACTTTCCATGTAGAGAGATGACTGTGACCCTTTTGGACTTGACGGTATTAGCTGGTCTGCCATTTCGACCTTGAGCCTTAGAGCTTTATCCTACTTGGACCTCTATCTCATTAGAGGCTATAGTTGACTTATTGCGCGTTGATCCTCCTCAAGGCAATCCACATGTCCCCCATTCTTGGCTCCGAAGACAAATTGACATTTATACTTATGATGTGGGAGTCCTTTCGTATGAGCAGGTTGCCTGCTTGTTGATTTTGATGACATTAGGCTGCTCATTCTTCCACACACGGAGGGATACCTTTGATCTGAATATTCTACACTCACTGGAGGATTTATCCATTATTGGAGAATTTGACTAGGGAGGTGCAGCTTTGTGCGTGATGTACCGAGAGATTTCTGATCTGTCTCGAGGCGTGTTTGCTACTTTAGGAGGGACTCATATCAACTGGGAGGTATGCTTTTCTCTTTCTACCTCTTGTCTTGTACCCACTATCCCTGTGTCTTATGATTATCTTCCTTTGTGCAGTATTAGGCTTATGAGCAATTTCCTTTTCTTACTCCTGCTTTGAGGGATCATACAATAAATCATATCTCGAGTGGCTATCTTTGGCAGACACAAAATCACCGTCATCAAGAGAGATATGATTTTTGCCACATTTGAGATTTCTTCTCTCATTTAGTATCATCACAGATATGCACACATACTTGGCATATCATCTTCATTACTCATTCTGATATTCTATTTTTCCCCATTGTTCTTTTTCTTTATAGGTCCGGTGGTTACCTTTTACTAATAGACTTCAACTCATCACTCCATACCATGAGTCTGGTGTGGCTTTGTCTTCTCGCCGCCTCCTTTTACGTTTTCACACTGATTCCATGTTTTATCTTGGTGAGAGAGTTCACAGCTAAATTATAAAAGAGAGGATTGTCCTAGCTAATCCCCCTGCTGAGATGTGATATGGACCGTACATCCCTGATCAGGATTCTTTAGTAGTAGGCCTTCCAATGAAGCCTTTCTTGGATCTTAAAGATGACCATAGGAGCTTCTGCATGCATCGCCTATTACCTTGTGTCCCATTTTTTCCAAGACGGGCCCATTCTAGTTATAGATCTTCTGCCACAAGATCAGTTCATACTTCTGCTACTAGGAAGAGTGGTGGTGTGAGGTCCGTTACAAATGCCTCTTTTGATAGGGCTAGACTAAGTGAGCAGTCAAGTTTTCCTGCCTACTTATAGGCAAGAGAGGACTTGAATTATGTTTCTCCTTATCATGGCTTGGCTTGATATGAGATCCCTGATGACCTTCCCATTAATTTTATCCCATTTTCATATCATGTAGGCAAGGTATGTGCTTTTGCCCCTTTTCTGAGCTTACTTTTTGTCACTTAATGCAGTTTCTTACTCATCTTTTCCTTATACAGATCCCTGAGGATTGGGTTCCCCATAACTATGAGATGGTTCATCGCTTGAGGACAGCATTGTCTATGACTCTTACTTTGAGTGGTCGTGATGAGGGATATGATGCAGATTGGAGAAGGAGACATAGGCGAGGCCAACATTAGCTTTCCTCCTGTTATACAGATGTTATGCCGACTCTATGTATAATTATGTATGTATGTGTGCATGTTAACATGAAACTTGACTCAGGTTCTATTTTATTAGTAGGATGCATGGATCTTATGACTTGATTATGCAAGGATTTGACTTATGTATGTTATGAATGCACCTGTTTTATGAATGAATGCGTGATAGGGCTCCCCCATCTTTTCGTTTGCTCTCTCCCCCATTTCTTCATCAAATTCCTCTCAAATATTTCATGATCTGTAAAAGGGAAGGGTCGCGGTGGCTTGCAATGATGTGCGGTAGGGGTACGGCAGCCGGCCGTTTAGTGCGGTGCCACACAGCCTTGTATGACTGCTGTAGAGAGGCTTGTGGCACCGCAATTATATGTGCGGCAGTGCTGCAAAAACACTTGAGGAAACATATGCTCTTCTGCAGTAATTCCAGCAAAAATCTTCAATTTTTCCCTATATATACCCCTCTTATGGCTTAGAAATCCTTACAACTGTAATTTAACTTTTACAGTACTTTTCCTGCTCTCTTCTCTTGACTTTTCTATCATCTTTTCTTCTAGTTTCCCTTTTTCTTTTCACTCATGGAGCCCTATATTAGCCATTTAATGCATTTATGGACCAAAAACCTTGAGCAAGTAGAGCGTATTAACTTAAGGACTTTTGGGATTAGTGCCATGCTAACCCTGAGAGGGGTTCGAATGGATTAGGAATTTTGAGAGCTTGTCTGAAATTCTGGGATCCTGAGGCATATGTTTTCAGATTTAGGGCTGGCATGGATGAAATGTGCCCTACTTTTAAAGAATTCAATGCGTTGCTAGGATCTAATCCTGAAGCTAACCTGGTTGCCCCCACACTAAGAGTGGGGTACTTTAATTCATTTCTAAGGCTCTTAGGATTAGACACTGCAACTGCTAGCCCTATGGTCGTGAATGATTGGGTGGACCTTACTACTGTAATTACCGAGTTCTATGATCCCTGAGGTTTTGAGGATAAGGAATGGCAAGATCATCAAATGAATGCTTTGGCTTTTTATCTAACTGTCGGATATCTCTTTATAGGTTCAACTAGTTGGGGGGACATTAAGACAACCAAACTGATTTTTTAGATGGTTGAAAGTCACTCTATAGCTGGGATCATCTTAGCAAAGACAATCCTTAGTTTGGATCGAGCTTACAAAAGTGATGGGCCTTGGTCTGTGAATCCAATCATTCTACAGGTATGCTTTTCCTCCTCCTTTTCCTTTCTTTTTCCCCTTTCCTTTATTACTTAGCTATGTTTCTGCACAGATTTGGCTAAAAGATCATCTGAAGGTGGTTGCTCCTCTTACTAAAAAGGATTACTCTGCTTCATGGTATTAGTCTCACACCATAGTGAGGAAATTTAAATCTGAAAAGGAATGGACTGAATGGCTGTTTGAACTCGACCCCCAGGAATTGCTGTGGCTTTATCCTTGGTATAAGATCAAGAAGTTTATAACTGTGAGTTATGGCTATAGGATGGTTTATTTACTGGGTTTACATATGGTGACATTTTACCAAGGAACAATGGTGATGCGTCATATGGGTCACGCGCAAGGAGTGCCCCCGGATGGAGCTATCTTAAATCTACTTTCATTATTCCCACTATGGCTAAGGCTGTTACTAATGGATGGGCTCGCGGTTTTCATATTATTCTTCCATCTCATTGCTTTGATAAGACGGAGGCTCATACTTTATGGTGGATTGCTACATCTTGGCCATAAAAGAAGATAAGGAAGGTGACTTTACTCAAAGAGATAAAAGATGACACTTCTATAGGGGAACTACTGACAATTAGGAGATCTATTATTTAGGGCTTTTAGGCAGAATTTTTCGATTTTTTGTTTTAGTGAATAAGACTCTTAGTTTCGTCTTAAATCCAATTTTGAATAAAACATCATCATTTTCCATTTTTTCATTCTCTTTTTTATCATTTTTTTATTGTTATTATTATTATTATTTGCATTGAAACAACAAAATTTGGCACAAAAGAAAATTTATTAATGATTTGGACCGCACCCAATGAGGGCTACCTACGTATCTCCTTACATAATTTATTTATATTACATACTTTTCTCTATTATTTCAGAGAATTAGATCGACGTAGTTCTAGTTATAATGCATTATTATACGAAGTATCATTTCAATTGATCTAAGTTGTAAGGGTTAGAGAATTCAATTCCATCCAAATCCATGAGAATGGCACCTCCACTTGATAGGATGCGCTTAAGCACATAAGGTCCAGTCTAGTTTGGTCTGAATTTGCCTCTAGGGTCCTACACTAGAGCTCGGATTTCCTTTAAGACCAAGTTTCCTTCTTGTAGTCCCCTATCCCTTACTTTCTTGTTAAAATGCCGGGACAACTTTTGTTGATAACCCTATAGCCAGTACAATGCATTCATTCTCTTTTCTGCAATAACATTCAACTGATCATGATAACTTTTAATCCATTCTATCTTATTAATATGACTTTCTCTCATGATCTTGGCTTATTTGATTCCCACCTTAATCGGCAGCATAGCTTGCATTCCATATACTAATGAGTAAGGAGTTGCCCCAATTGGTGTATGGATGGAAGTCCTATATCCCCACAGAGCAAATGGTAATTATTGATGCCAGTGATTGTGATTATCAGTCATCTTTTTCAAGAGGGATTTGATGGATTTGTTTGCCGCTTCAACTGCCCCATTAGTTTGTGGTCGGTAAGAAGATGATTTGTGATGCTGGATCTTTTCCTTTTTTAAGAGCTGAACTACTTCTTTCTGAAAATGAGACCCATTATCTGTAATAATCTTAAAAGGTACTCCAAACCTACAAAGGATGTTAGTTTGGATGAAATGAGCCACTCTTTTTAAATCCAGTACACGGTAAGGTGCCACTTCTACCTATTTTGTAAAGTAATCAACCGCTACAAGGATGTATTCATGACTAGTAGATGATTTGGGATTTATTCTTCCTATGACATCAATGCCCCAAGTTGCAAAAGGCCAAGAGTATTTATAAGCTGCAATGGCATAGGAGGCTGCTTTTGTAGTTTAGCACAAATCTGGCATCTATGACATCTTCATACAAACTTCGCACAGTCTTCATTCATAATGAGCCAAAAATATCCCAGATTTGCCATTTTTTCGAGCCAATGTGATCCTATTCATGTGTGGTCCTTCTTCCCCTCTATGGACCTATTCCATGATCTGTTGAGCTTCCTCTTTAGTCATGCATCTCAAGTTATGTTATCCCATGCCCTTTTATACAAAACATCTATGTTTGGCAAGAAATTGTTGGCTAACTGTCTTAGAGTTCGATGTTCTAATTTAGAAGCCCCTTCCAGATACTTCCCATTCTTAAGGTAGTTGAAGATGTCCCAAAACCAAGGTTTCTGATAAGCCGGTTGAATATTCATGCACAAAGTATAGTACCCTGGTTCTCGCTTCACTTTAATCACCACAGGTCTGATTATTTCCCCATCTCTCATGTCTAGCATTGATGCAAGTGTTGCTAGAGCATCTGCAAATTGATTCTTGGCACGAGGCAAATAATGGAAAGATAACTCATGAAAATTTTTTGCAAGATCATCCAAGCGCTTATGATAAGGAACCAAATGCTCTTCTCTTATCTTCCATTTCCCAAGTGCTTGAGACACAATTAGATTTGAATCTCTATAAACCTCCAGGTAATCAATCCTTAAATTCACAGCAACCTCTAGGCCAGCTATGCAGGCTTTATACTCTGCCTCATTATTCATTACTTCAAAAGCTAGCTTGATTGCTATAGGCAAATTTTCTCCCTCAAGGGTGACTATAACTGTCACATCCTAACCTTATGAGATACGACGGTCCTAGAACATGGGGAGACATAAGGTCACCCATGCCCGTAGAACCCATTAACATATAACAATCATGCCTAGGATCTTACCGAACCTCCTTTATTAACTCATTTAAAACATTTAGATAAATACCATAACTGCGGAAGACTTAAAATATATCATTACATGTAAAATCCATAAGAAAAATAATATAAATCTCAATAAGTATCAATCAACATTCCTGGAGCATCTAAAAACAAGACTTTATAATCATAGTATTATTGATAACTTGGACAAGGAATTCCCTAAGCGAAGTAGAATGCTTGAGCTATCACCTTGCCTCCTCACATTTGCTCACCTGGAACCACACAAGAAAAAAGGGGTGAGATAGATGATCTCAATGAGTAAACAAAAAGGCACATACATTATCACATATTCCTTTGAATGGAAACACATAGCTTATACATATAGTTCATGGTTTATAACTCATGAATCAGGTTGCAATTTAGCAAGGGTTCAATTGGGCAAGTTTGCAAAAATCACACTTATAACACGTAGAGAGTGAAGACTATTGCTCAATTCATTTGAAACACATTGAGGAGAGGTGGCCTTTGCCAAATTTCAACTCCTATCATGTGGAAAGCGTGAAGATGATCAGGCTCCATGGCTAGAACCGCCCCTTCTAGCTGAGGTGGATACACTACCCCTATCCATCGGGTTAAGACCATATGCACAGGTTCCGATGATTACCCGCATCGACACGAGGATTCTGCATAAAGGGTAAAGGTACCATAGCTAGAGCTATTGGTAAACACAATTAACAATATCACATAAAGCAACGATAACATGTAATTCAATATCAATAGTAGTTTGGCTTTCAACAATAAGACAATGAAAGTGTAGTTCCAAAAAGAATATAAGTTAGGGTGTTAATCTCAAAAAAATTCTCATTGGATAAACAAAATAATTTTGGACCAAATGTCCTTTGACAACTCAAGCTTGACAAAGAAATCATATAATAATATTTAAAAATGGAAAGAACTTGGGTTTCAAAGATCACAAAGGTTCACATATCAATATATCACATATCATATAACACAACATGATGTTGTTCACATTTGTAACAAGAACATTGTGTTTACTCACCTTGGGGTTCCTTTGCTCTTAGTACACGTAGTCCCTTTGCACTTCTAAAGCTCCTCAAACTCTAACATAATATTTGATTTAATACTTAGCATTTATTTACTCATGATGCTCCTATCCCATAACTACCCATGTACATATAGCATTCACATACACTTAGAGTCCACACATAGGTGTACTCATCACTTGCACATAGCTCGTTGACTTAAAAGTCTTGCATACTTAGGCCTTATAGGCTTACATGAAAACACATTGCAATCATATCAACACCCTTTTAAGGTCATCACAATATCATTACCTCAATATCAATTCACTTATCAATTATCTTAGTTTACTTTACACTTCCATACATGTCAACTTAACAATTAATCCTTCAAACATCATGCTTAACTCTTATGATCCCTTTTACTTCATTAACTCATAATTATATGTTCATCATCAATTCATCATAACTCCTAGTTCCAATTTCCTCAATCACATTTGCATTCTAATCACAATACAAGGTTAAGATACCTTAAGTATACCTTAAGTATACTATAATACATTTAAGCTTATCTAGGATCATACCTTCAACTAACATGCAATTTCATCATCTATTATACATACATACATACATGTCAACAATCACCAAGACACATCACATAAAATTTATAAACATTTGGACAAAATTGTTCATGTAGGCCGAATGCATTCATTAAGGTAAAAACCAATTTCTTCTTCTTTTCGTGCTTTCCTTCTATTTCAGAAATATGTAAAAACATGGTTTGAACCAAGATTTTTCATGTAAACATAACAAAAATCATTTTAGAACTTAAATCCATAAGAATCGGCCACTATTGGTGTTAGTAATATAGAAAAATTCAATCTTTTGCATTATAGTGCACAAAACATAAGTTTCCTTGTTTTCGGTATTTTTTGGTCATTTCAGAAATATGCAAACAGGTTGTTTAACCATTATTTTTCATTCAATCATTGAAAATATCAGTTTATAACACATTCCTTCATGAATCGGCGGCCATAGGTAGGGTTTATATAAAAAAATTCCAAGTTCAAAGGCTTAGGTGAAAAATCATGAGTTTCCGCGCTTTCTGCGCATTTCGTTTATTTCAGTGATAAACAGATACATGATTCAAGTCATTATTTTTCATCTAAACAAAACAAATATCACATTAGAACACCAATTCATACAAATCAGCAGCCATATACTCATGAAAGAATAAAATTTTTTAATTTCCAAGTCCTAACACGAAAACCTTGAATTCATTTGTTTTTCAAAACTTTTCGGTCATCACAGAAATATACAGAAATATTATTTCATGCAATATTTTTCATCAAAACAAATCAAAAATCAGTTTAGAATACAAACAAGTACAAATTGCCCCCCCTGATGTTTATGCAATAAAATTGTGATTTTAAGTTATAGAATTCACCTTTTGAGAAATCTTGCAGAAAGAATCGTGTTTTCGATAGAAAATAAATTTTCTCTCCCAAAAATTCACTCAAACTGAATTGAATCTGTAGAAATCAGTAATCAAATAGTTCAAAATAATTTTTTCATAATTTATTTCATAGAAAACAGTTTAGAAATCGAAAGAGAATAAGAACTTACGATTACGGTCACGAAATCGCGAAATGGTAAAGTGTTTTCGATATTTCGGTAGAGAGAATTATTTTGAGAGGTTTTTCTGCTAGAGTAAAGAAAGAATAAGGGAATGGCTGCTGGAAACCCTTGTTTGGCCGAAAATTAGAATATATATTAAGGTTGGAGTGAAATTTCCACTTTTACCCTTAATAAAATAGGTTATGAGCATTTTTGTGTAGTGGGCTTTTGGGTATTTGGGCTTTTTCTTTAAAAATTTTGGCTGAATGGATTTAAAATAAAAATAATATTTTTCTTATTAATTCTGGACATTTCCCTCAAAAATATTTATTTAAAAATATTTTAAAATACCTATAAAATTATTTTATGCTTAAAAATTGTCTTATGCATGAAAAATCATTTTATTTAAAATAAATTCTTTTATGCAAATGCACTTCATGTAAATCATTTATTTCACAATAGCAACACATATTATACATATTAAAATTATTTTAATATGCCACATACTCATCAATCACTTAGATCACAATTTTTTCACACAAGCACACACTTAACCTTATTAGTTATAAATTAAGCAATTTATCATGAAAATTCCTAAGATGGGTGTGGGTTGTTACAATAATAATTCCAGCACCATACCCTTTGCTATTAGCTGCACCATCGAAGAATAATTTCTAGACTTTAGGGTCAATTTGCATGATCTCTTCATTGGGAAATTTTGGTTGTGACCAATTACTGTCGATTGGGGCTGCGGCTAATTGATATGCTATCACACTCCCTTTTATAGCTTTCCTCTAGACATACTTCAAATCAAAAGCTGCGAGAACTATCATCCATCTTGCCATCTTACTGTTAAGAACTAGTCTTTCCATGAGAAACTTTAAGGGACTCTTATCAACTAAGACATAGGTAGTATATGAACTCAAATAATGCTGAAGTTTATGACATACCCATACCAAAGCAAGGCATAACTTCTTGATCTGATTGTACTTGAGCTCATGAGTGAGCATGCACTTACTTAAGTAATAAATGGCATTTTCTTTATGAGGTTCAACAGCATTTTGGGTGAGCATTGCCCCCATGGCTCCTTTTGTGATGGAGAGGTATAGTAGTAGAGGCTTTTCAGGTCTTGGTGGTTGTAATACAGGAGGACTTAGCATGTACTCTTTGATTTTCTTGAAAGCTTTCTGGCAATCATCATTCCATTACTTAGAGGCTCCTTTTTTTAGCAACTTGAAGATTAGACCACAAACGTCTGCTAGCTGAGCTATCAATCGGCTAATGTATTGTAGTCGTCTAAAGAAACCTCTAATTTCTTTTTCTGTCTTAGGTGCTGGCATCTCCAAAATAGCTTTTGACTTTGCTGGATCTACCTCTATTCCTCTCTTACTAACCATATACCCTGAAAACACTCTGGATGATGCCCCAAATATGCACTTGGTGGGATTCAACTTGAGATTATATTAACGGAGTCTAAAGAAAAATCACCCTAAGGCATGTAGGTGATCCTCTACTGTATCAGACTTGATTACCAAGTCATCGACATATACCTCAACATCCTTATCTATCATGTCATGAAAGATTATGGTAGCCATCCTTTGGTAAGTCGCCCCTACATTCTTTAATGCAAAAGGCATAACCTGGTAGTAGTACGTACCCCACTCAGTCACAAAGGTAGTCTTTCCTTTATCGGAAGGATGGACCTGAATTTGGTTGTACCCTGCATATAAATCAATCAAGGAGACTACTTCATATCCAGCCATACAATCGACTAACAATTCAATATGAGGTAATGGAAAATTATCTTTGGGGCAAGCTTTGTTTAAATCTTGATAATCCATGCACATCCTGACTTTTCCATCTTTCTTCGATATTGGAATAATGTTTGCTAACCAAGAAGGATACGTAATTGGCTCAATGAACCCATTGCCTAATTGCTTGGTGACTTCTTCCTTGATCTTTAAGGATAACTCTAGCTTCAGTCGTTGCAGCTTCTATTTGACGGGCTTTACATGCATGCTTTTCAAAATAAAATTATTGTTTGTTTAGTTTCGGATGGGGGGATGGGGGTTCTAGACCCATGCATGCTTTCAGCTCCTTATTGCCCCTCGAGGGATGGTGAATCAATAAGATGCCCAACTGATGAAAATGGAAGAGATTGCCTTGGAGCAGCGGCCCGCCAAGCATTGGAAATGGATTAGTTGATGCGGTCGATGCCTTGAAGCTTCAATATCCAGTGAGGGGTGAGAGGTAGCTTACTGCATTCTTCGGATTCAATACCCGGGTGTGGAATGACAAGCTTAGTTGGGAGTTTATATGGGTGATCGTACCCACAAGAAATGGCGTCAAGTAACTCTACGAGTTCCCACACCAGATCGGGATCGCAAAAGACTTCTGCAGCTATTTTTGCAAATTTCATTCATCAGAAAGATGCTAATATAGCCATGTTTATGATCTATAAAATGAAAAGGAAAGGAGCTCCCATATATACGGTACACGATAATTTCATTACTAATGCTGCTCACGCTATGACAATATAAAATTTGTATATTAAGATATTTACTGAAGGGTTTAATACTTTAACTTATATTAATTACTTTATTATTCGAAATCTAAAGGATGGCAATATAACTCTACATGCAGGTCATCAACCTATACCATATAGTAACCTTGAAGAATACTTAAATAGATATCTCCCTATCAATTTAAATAAAAAGAAAAAGAAGCTTTGGGAAGATAAGACTAATAAAATACTTGAAGCATACAACAAGTATATCAATACGATATGCAATTTTGATCCTAATAAAATGGGGCACAATTATAACGTAAGTCAAAAAGAAGAAAGCGTGTTCTCTCTCTCTGTCCTTTCCAATCCCGCTAGACAAGTGAGTGGTCATATTAGAGCAAGGGACACAGGCAGGAGTAAGAGTTAAGTATAAGTTCAGTTAGGATGCCTAGAAGAGGATTCTGTATAGTATATATGCTCTTTTGGTATATCTATTGCTATAGTGGAAACCTTCATACCTCTCTCTTTTGTTCTTTTGCACACCAAGCCGGTCAATGTATAGGGGGCCGGACCACTAAAGGAGTCTTCACCTCCAATTCTTAAGACTCAAGATGCAACTTACAAAAAAATAAAGAGTTTGAGGGCATATTGGAAAAAGCCTTTCATATACAAGAATGAAGGAGCGAAGCAGACTTGACCAACCCTTGGCTTGGATTTGACTACCTGACTATTTTGCAAGCAACTAATTCTGTAATAGCTGTACTTTCTTCCACTAAAAGAAAAGAGTTCCCGCAATGGAATAGCGGGAAAGGGTTGATACATGATATTTTATAGGGATATTCTTTCGAGCATCGATACAGGTACCCTTTTGTTGAAGGTCGTTCGAGCTTTTCCTAGGAGTATGGCATAGGTTACTTTAGCACTGTAGTGCCTGGTACTTGAACATTGGCTCGAGGCATTTTCTCTACCCCCTCTTACCCCAAAAAAGTAAGGACGCCATGCGTCCTTAAACCGATAACCATCTTTCAGCTAATCTAGCCTCCTCTGTCCCTCGGGACCAACAAAGGGTAGTACAGGAATATTCACCTGTTGTCCATCGACTACGCCTTTTGGCCTGATCTTAGGCCCTGACTCACCCTCCGTGGATGAATCTTGTGAAGGAACCCTTAGGTTTTAGGGGCATTGGATTCTCACCAATGTTTGCATTACTCAAGCCGACATTCTCGCTTTCGCTTTGTCCACCCCTGCTCACGCGGGTGCTTCCCTTTAAGGCGGAACGCTCCCCTACTGATGCATTTTTACATCCCACAGCTTCGGCAGATTGCTTAGCCCCATTCATCTTTAGCACAAGAGCGCTCGATCAATAAGCTATTATGCACTCTTTCAAGGGTGGCTGCTTCTAGGCAAACCTCCTGACTGTCTCTGGACCCCTACCTTCTTCTAGCTCTATCATCAAACTATATCGAAAACTGCAGGAAAGGAATAGAGTTTTGGAAAGATTTTATACAGCCTCCATAAAAGAAGGATTCATCCACTTCTCCTATTAGAGACTTGCATAGGGAAGAATAAAGAGCTATAGCTCTAGACGAACAACTTGGCATTACCGGTTAAAGATAAAGAGAAGGTCTTTCAGCTCGACTGATTAGAGAGTACGTCTTGGTAAGGACAATATGCTTGCTCATTAAAGGATGCCCCAGTAGTCAGGGCTAATAAGTGGACTTTGAAGTATGAGATGATCAGAGTTATCTTATATAGGCTATTTGCACTTAACGAGTTAGAAGATGTTGCTGGGTATTGAGAAAAGTTGGATGCGAACCCCTCCCATAAGAAAGAAGGTGTTAGAACGTCGATTCTCGAAGAAGGGAGGCCTAAAGGCTGATTGCTCAAGTCTCAGTGTGGATTCAATATCCCAAGCCCCCATTCTCCAATTGATTAACTGATTGCGCCATAAAGACTAGAGTGCTAGACTGATAAAAGGAATGCTTACTCTGCTAGGCTGGATTTGTTGCTTCATATAGGCTCTCTTATAGAAGATCGCTTAAAAAGGGCTGATTATTACAGACAAGAAGGGTAGCACAGACAGAGTCTGAGATGCGGGAAAGAGATCCAGTGAGAAGTAGTTAAGTAGCTAGAAGTTAATGAGCGGACTCATTCCTTTTATAGGTTATTGCTAATGAACTGGCAAAAGTGCCAATAAGAAGAGCTGAAAGGGAAAGGCAGAGTTGATTCTTTGAGTTCCTTGGTCTGGAAAGAAGGGTAGCTGTGAGATTTATAGATGTGCAACCCTCACCTTTCTTTAAGATAGGGATGTCACAAATAAAGAGAGAGATGAGCTTAGGAGTTAACTGGCTAGTAGAGATCAAGAAAGGGCTAGGGAAGGGGTTGCTAGGAGTTATGAGTGCACATTAGAGACTTGTTCTCATTAGCCAGGAAGTCTATTGGAAAGAGTTAGTCTCATTGAGATCCAGTTCAGAAGATAAGGAGTGAAAGAAGAAGCTAGAGAAGTGAGTGCACTAGATGTGCAACTAGAACTAGAAGAGTTACAAGTGGAACCACTAATTCTTTTAGTTAGCTGTTTGGGAATTAATTGGATTTGAACTCATATGCACGCATTAAATAAAGAATTGATAGAAATCCATACACAGGTAAGGAAAAGAGAGAGGCAGGTAAGGTGGGAAGGGGAAGAGGGGGAAGCTAGAATGCCTTTACTCACTGGAATTATTTTAGCATAGGAACTCCTTCCATCAAGGAGATGGGCAATTCAACTAACAGTGAGAAGGAGTGCTAAGATGCTACCCTACCTTTCCGATTTGAGTGAGTAAGAGAGAGACTTGGAGTAAGGTCTTCATTAGCTTCAAGTAGCCTTGAGAGTTTAGGAATTACTTATTCTTATAACTAGTAGCTCTAGCTTTACTGCAGTTTCTGGTGCAAGAGAAGAAAGCTAAATAAGTTATAGTTTTTAGTGTATAAGCCGTAAGTCAATCCTCTCTCAGTCCCCTTGGTCTCTCAGTTATCGGACTTATAGCTCTTGTCAGCCTTAGAACTATACGCTCTATTCTTCCTTCGAAAGCTTTGGACTCTAGCTCTACCCTAGGGAGATGCGGCATAACCTCTTACTTATAAACCCATGTACAGAGGAACCTTTGACTCTCCTTTCCTTTACTAAGCCCCCTCTATTTATAAAGAAGCACAGAATGGGGATGCAGCCAACATGGGCCCTTCACCTAAATGTGGTTTTTGGCTAGAGGGAAACTCTCTCATGACGGAGTGTGCAAGCTAGAAGGAACTCTCGAGAGTTTGTCAGATGGAAGTGAGATGGCCAAGCCTTGGATGAATGGAATCAGCCCTTTCCTATTTTTGTACACCTGCTTTCAAGCATTAGTTCCATGGATGGGACCTGAGATGGGGAGAGAAGTAAGAGGAGCTTCTGAGCCTAGTACATCTGGTTCTGGCCTTTTAGGTAGGACCTAAGGTTCTCCTTCCTGGGTGAAGGCCTTAGGGGGGATCAAGAGATTGAAAAGAAGAAAAGAAGATGGAGGGTTGCTCATACTCACTTTCACCTTTTCAGTCGAGTTCTCCCTTCATTATTATTTAGGGAAAATTTCAATTTCATAACCAATTATTCATGATTGGCAAAATCATTGATAGAAATAATATCCAAATACCAAATCCATCCTCTATATAACCTGCGCAAAATAGAAGAAACTCTCGGGAAGATCTAAGAAAGAATCGGTTCTTCCTCTGTAAAAAATTCATCTAATAATTTTGAACCTAATCTTTTCAAAAAAGCACATACAATACTTTTGTGTTTACGAGCCATGGCAGAAAGATAAGAAGATGGCTCTATGTGCTCTGATTTATGGATTTCGATCGGAGAGCACTACCAAAGTGTTTCAAAGAAGGATTTATCCTGGATTATCTACTTCGTTGGAAAGCCCTCTATAGCATCCTTACCCCACTCAATCTTCAACCCAGAGCTCATCAGCCCTTCATTCAACTCCTTTAGGCTAGAAGTTTGCAGGCCAACCCAGGCCACTTGGACTAGCCATATTCATTATTGGATGGAATGGCAACATATCATCTCGCCCCTACTGCCAACGGAGGATCTTCCTTTAAGCCTGAAAGCGGCAGATTCAATAGCAGATGGTTAAGCTGAAGGGTATAGATTCTTCCAATCCGTATTACAAAAAACCCAGTCTAACCGAGCACTCTTATGATTTAAACCAGCCTCCCCTCTACGCCAAGTAAATTTAGAACCAAAAAATCCAAGATCCATCACCCCAGCCAGTCCAAACATCCATTCAGGCACCCCAGCCCCCTATATAGTCTGGCCGAGCACCCATTTCACCCAAGCTTTAGAGGAAGGAATACCAGCAAGAAGAGGGGACAATTGAATGCCTACCTTCCCATTCCTTGATAGGAGATGCGTAGGATTTCATGCATGTCGGGACAAGCATCAGAGCATAGGCCGATCAAGAGGACTAGTTGGGGGCAGGTTGTGAGAAGGAAGTAGAAGCGTTCGCCCCTTTATTAGTAGAGTTGTTTCTCTCATAAACCTTTTGAGCTCCATAGTTTGCTGCTTTCGAGCTACCCCTTTTTATTGAACGACTGGTTCAAATGCAACTACGGGAGAAAGGCTGGGTTAACTGTTATTGATTCCTTTACCCCTACTGAAGAAGCTCCCACGTACGCTGGATTATCTACAGGTCTAGGGTAAAATGCAACCCTTTCATCGATTTCTCAATGAGAGATTGATAAGGGGTGGTCACCCGACACTGGATCTCCATCTATACAAGGTGCTGGCTTTGGATCCCCATCATATGGATCTAGAACATATTCTTCAAACCTGGCTTCGACTCTCGAACAGGAATGCTTTCAGCCTTCCCTCGAGCGAAAGGACACCTTTTCCTTAACAATGGGTGGTGCTATTCAAATTGGTACTTTGGCCAGGTCAACTACCATAGTTCCTACTTTTCCTAGTAGTGATGAAACAGCGATCCCCACCACTGATGCTTTCACTCGATCAATGGGCTCTCTAGCTTCCTCTATCACTTGAACCCTTGTCTGGAACATTTGCCTCGATGATGGTCTATCCTGCGTATAGGTCCATACGGGAAATCGTACTTACTAATGATGGGCAAGCATGCTCACTCGCATTCTCGTTCTATGTGATGGTCCACCAAGGGCACCGCATTTGTTTCATTTATGGTCCTAGCTTATATAGCCTGTGCGGAGCAAACCTACACTGGGCGCACTCTCAGTTTCATGAGTGTTCATGTTTGGTTCGGGGCTTAGCATCTTCTAATGATTGTTCTATGGTAGGTGTTGTGCTTCTGTCCAAACGGTTGAGTTAAGATTTGCTTCTTCTATTCTATGGGCTGGTATCACGCTCACCAGCACCTATACTTATTGCTTTCCTAAGACCCAAATGCCTTTATTCATTAAAAAGGATTTTTGGACGATCTTTACTCTACTGCTAGCTGGCTAGCTCGCCTTTATGCTATAGCGCTGTTTATTATTAGATTTGAGGTGTATTATTAGATATTCTATTTTTGATTTGTTGATTTGACTCCCGACTTCTGTTTTTTGCCTACCCAAACTCTTGATTGGAGATCAGACCAAGTGGATCCTTGAAACTTAAGAGAGAGCATTAAGGGTTCTGTACCAGGGCAACACTCCTAATGTGAGGAAACAACAATAGCAACACCATACAGATGGCATAGCGAAACCCTCCCCGATGTAGCTGTGTAGCTTATTGGTGTGTAATCTCACTTATTGCTAACTGTTTCCAGGCAATTGCCAACTGAACCAGACTAATAGAATGCAGAGCCCATTGATGCACATATTCGCATCTCCATGTTACTAATGTAATGACATAACGAAATGTGTCTGGTGAGCTCACAAATATATGATCTCTTCGCAGAGCATTTTCACAGCCTGGGTGTAAGATCTGATCTCTCAATAGTTCCACTTCTCTTATATACGAATTTGCACAAGACGGGAGGAAGGCATAAAGGCTTTGCCAAATACAATGGTTCAGGCATAAGTCTTTTAGTCCATGGACTTTGAAAGGCAGTGAGCCAAGAGACGAGGACCAAGACAGAAGGAGCTAGCTTATGATGAACCCTATGAACCTACCAGCCAGGAGCTTATGAACCATATGAACCAAAGTCAGCGGTAGGAGAAGGAGATAAGGTAAGAATGGTAATCAACAATATTAAAGTAGGAATTGGTGAAGCGAAGAGCATGAAAGCTTAAGCTTTTAACCCCATAACCATAATAAATGGTATAATTGGATGATTGGGTCTCTCAAGTTATACCATACCTCTTAGTAGAACTGAATTATATTCTTCCCTAGTCCCTTCCCATTAAGCAGAGTCAATAGGAAGGGAAGTCAACTTCATTATCAAAAAATGAATTGGATGAAAGGGATGGGCATTAATTCGAGGGAGGAAGAGCCCTTAAACAAGGGGCTCCGAAAATGCAAGATACGCGGCTTAAAAAGGAGGTGTATGTGTCTTCAGTTCAGGTGTTCAGTGAGACGAGCGTAAGAAACTAAAGAGGAGCATGGACATTTTTAGTTAAGTTACTGGGCTCTCTACAAAGCGCTTGGTCTATAGGAGTGCGATTCGCCAAGCTGGAGCTAACAATAGGACCTGAGAAAGGGAGGTATAGTTTAAAGACGAGTGGTAATCGATACCAGTAGTGAGCATCTCTAGCATCAATAGTAGTAGCTGGATCGCGGAAGAGCTAAAGGCTAAAATTGTGCTTAGGTACTCACTCATGGGCATAGGAATATGTCAGGTATGGGCTCAACAAACAAGCAAAAGTGCTTTCATAGTTCCTAAACACGCATTCACATAAGAGAATACTATTTAGGAATCAGTGGCAGATGGAATCGAATATAGGTTTCATCCAACGCATTCACATTCATAAGTTCCCCTGCTCATTTGAGAGTAAGAATTTGATACATATATATAAGAAAGCCAAGAACTGGTCAAGCGATTCCACTTTTTGGCTTGTTGCCATGTAGGCATACTTCTAACTCTTAGATGGTAGCCTTGCACCATGGTCATGTGCCCAATCCCATTCTAAGTAGAGCGTATCACATCACCGAGAGCGTTTCACCGATTGAAGGAAGTGTGAGGTCGAAAGCGTTGGAAAGATACTAGATATGTGTGTCTCGATAACGTAAGTTATCATTAGTGGGCGCTCAGGTTGAAAAGCAATTAGGAAGGGGTAAGGTAAATGGTAGGAATAAAATCTACCATAGTGCCAGCTAGTAGAAGTTACTGTTGCAATTGTTTGATCAGCTGTTCCTATTGCAGTTGTTGCCTGCCGATCGACTTGACATGGTATTATTCTATCTTGATGAAGCCTATTTGTTTCGAGACCCTAGCTACTTTCACTTACCCCAATCATACCAAAATTCATTTATTTTAACTAAAGTAGAGGAACCGAGCCGCAGCTGAGCCCTTTTCTTTCAGGAAGAACTTAATGCCCTACTATAAGGATGTGGCTTAATGCCCTTTAGGATGTAAACCTTTCCAGTCACTCCATTCACGAGAATAGTATCTAGGAGAAACAAACCACTACTTGTGACGCGTACCCTCCCATACCCTAAGAGCTTTTATTCCCTGAAAAAAGCTATGATTAAGGCTAATAAAGCTAAACGGGCAAGAAGTACAATAGGTTAATACCTTGCTTGTTGAGAGGCTAGGTGTCGGACTAGACGACAGTTGGTCGAGCTCATACAAGTATCAGGCTCAAACACCAACTTCATCAGAAGAAATGGCGTTCGTTCTTCACCACATGAAACTATGCACCTAGGGATCTACCTCACAAATATGCTCTTCGAGCTTTGAAACCGTCTTCTTTATGGCCTCGGCTGTTGGCTAGCTATCCATGGCTTATTGAAAGCCCCTTCCTCCTTCCTTCCTCACTGGAAAAAACCAGTAGTTATTGATCGACGATAGTTATCAATCAATCTAATGAAGGTTTAAATATCCTCCTTTAAATCCATAGAATCATTACCTATAAAATCAATAAGTAGAAACCCCCCCCCCCCTCTGGTTACAAAGTATCAACCTAAGACAATCTCTCACTTTGGGTACTAAGTTGGGATAGGAGAGGAGCAATCATTCATCTTGGGGGTGGGCTAGCTTACTACTCCCCGATATTAGCTTTAAGCAGTTCTTATTATCACTCTGCTTTGTCGACCGAACGTTGCTTGCCTCACTCTCAGTTCGCTAGGGCGCGGTTCGTTCATCAATAGTCAATCTCACTAGATGATTTATGCCCATGCCCGTACCATCGGGTTTTGTTGAAACTCATGCGTCACCAAGTGAAAACAAAGACCCTTTGTATGGAGTCACCATATTTTCATAATAGGTTGTTAAGCCTGAAAGACAGTAAGAGGTGCAGCAGGTGGAAGGGGGCTATCGATCAGCTAGAGAGGATTGTCATGACCCTACCTTCTAAACAGAGCCTTGTTTGTGGCCCTAAGAATTGATGCTAAAAATACACTGGGTTGATAAAAGCCTTTCTTTGATCGATCGCCTCTCACTCAAGCTCGAAGTGAAGATGTGTTACTAGAGTATTCCAAAAAAAGAAACTAGTACTAAAGTCCGTCCATACGAAACAACCTATTATGATCTTCTAGCTTTTTAGAATGGCTCTAGTGGCTACATTTATGTTAAGTTTGGTCGTCTTTTTATATCTTATATAGATATAGTCCCACTCTTCCTACTCAATTGATCAAGTAGTTCGTTCTATCTTCGTATGATCTAAGGCCTGATTTTCTATTTCCCTGTAGTGCGTGTTCATCGAGATGCGAGATTGGATTGATTGACAAAAGCGCTTGGCGGGGACATATAATAAAGGAGAGCTTCTAGGCCATGAGAGTTTGCCCTTATTAGGTGCTTTCAGTAAAGTAAAAAAGTGAACCTCTTATAAGAAAGGAAAGAGCAAGACCAAGGAATCCATCCCAGAGCCCTCGTCGAATCTAGTTTCTCCTCCTAGACTTAAGTTTATAGGGCACAAGCCTAAGAAAGGTATCTCCTTTTTGATCTTTCGTTGTTTAACTCACCTTTTCCGCGGCTAACTAATGAGTTGTTTTTCTATTTTTTAGACAAAAGTGCTAAGGGCAGTTGAATCCTGGGTCGATCGAATGAGGGCTTGAAATTAAAGTATTTCACTACCACCTACAAATAAGAAGGAAAGAGTTATTGCAGATGATCCCGAGTTCAGAAGCAGAGAATGATATCTCGGGTAAGGAAAGTAAGCTTGTGGGAATATGTCCGGATCAGAGCGGGAATCTCTCTGTCTTGAACCAAGTGGCTCGGGCTGGGAGAAAAGCCCATTCCTACTCAGAGAGTGAGTTTCGTGCTCTTGACTGTGATGAAAGATGTTCCCCACCAAAAGAAACTCCTTCTTATTTGAGAGATCTTCCCTCACGCTTAGTCTCGTTCATCTCCTCTCATTTCTCATTTCAGCTTTCACTTCCCATCTCTAATCTAGAGTTGGAGCTAGCATGATGCACTGATACACCCAGCTTTTAGTGGGGGAGATGAAATCTGAAAGAAGTGAACTTCAAACTTCAAGCCAGGAAGGAAGCAGCTATCATATAGGATCATAGTTGATGCTTGACTTCGGGAGTTAAGGTTTAGCAGACATGTCACAGAGTTTACGAGCGAAAGTACTCATACAATACATCAAGAGCAAGGCAACGTATTTAAGTCAAGCAAGTACATCAGTCACCCCATTCTTTCTTTAGGCAAGAATCTATTCTTTCGCTTAGTTAGGAGCCAGTAATAAAACAGGAATTTTACTGGATTGACACTCGCCAACCAAGGACCTACTGGACTATCAGCTTTAGATAGAGATAGTCATCTTCCTCTCCCGTCCTAGTTCTCTTTTCTTTGGGACATTATCATTCCCTCAAGATCAAGATAGGCCAAGGGATTTAGTGGATTCAAAAGTCAGGCTAATGACCATAAATAGGGATCAGTCCAGTGACTAAGGGTTTAGCAGTATCCGTTGATCAAGAAAGGCAAGCAAGGAAGGCGCATATAAGAGAAGACAAGAAAGATCAGAAGTAAGAAATGCCCTCTTAGAAGGAAGAATTGGATGTGCACAGAGGATTCATCTTTCAACAGCATTTCTGACATTTAACTGAATGAAACAAACAGTTAGCATACACTTTTGTCCATTTTGCATAGACAGAAAGAATGCTAGGAAGAGAAGGAGCAGTTTTGGCATCCCCTACTATTGAATCAGCTAATATAGAATAGGCTGTTAGCCATAATAGGGTAACCATGGACAGAGAACAAGCTGGGGAAGGCGATGGTTTAGAATCCACATGGGGAAGAAGGAGGCAAAGATCACTACTAAATGAAACCTTTCTCTCATATACGATACCACCTGCCACAAAGAATAGAATTTAGATCTTCGAATCGCAAAAAGTGAGAGCACCAGTACTTTGCGTTGAAGCATCCTTTACAATCCCTAGTTTCCACCTAGCATAAGTAGTTAAGGCCCTTATGAGTTTATATCCCCTGCCAGTTTACCCAGTAGCTTATACAGTTTCACCCTCAACTCCTAGGTAAGATTGAGACCCATAGATGGATGATCATTAATGGGATAAAGCGACCTAAAAAAAGGTCAACATTTTCAATAGCCACCCAGACGAATAAAGTTAGCCACCTCACCTAGTGTACCTTCTTTCTCTCTGTTAGGGATCGAGATAGCCTCGTGAGCATGATTCTGAGTCTTATGGTTGAGATCTGTGAGCAAGACCCAAGCAGGAGAAGCAAGGGTTTAATCATTAAAAAAAAAGGTGAACTTGTCCTTGAGTCCTCTCTATGCCTCTCATGTCCTTCTTTCCTTGAATTTCCTTGGGCAGTAATGTGGGATCCCCTCTTCGATATGAGAAAAGATAGGAAGTCCTCAGCATAGGATATGTGTAACTCTATTTTCTATACGCTTAAATCAGATAGTAGTAAACTCTCAATATCTCGAAGATCATTTCCATCATAGTGAGACTGGGAAATTCTTTCCGTGTAGACCTTTCCTTTCAAGTTTACTTTCCGGCGAGAAAGAATCTTGCATTTAGAAAAAAAGAATCCAACTTATGCTATGTATCATATGCTGATGATGATCTTTGGTATCAAAAGTGGGTTGGATTCTTATAATTATCCCATTCCCCCCTTTTTCATTTATATTATACTGGAACTGTTGAAGTCATTAGATACCAATTCTTATAAAAAGTGTTTCTTCTTTTTTTTTCATATCTATCTTCTTTTATCTCTATCAGAGACCCTTATTTAGTCTAATCAGAAAGGATTCTATCATTTCTCTACCCGCAAATTCAATATAGATGTATATATACCACATTTATTATTTATACTTCTCTTACTCTCATTTTTTCTCGTGCAATTTTGACTACTCAAACGATCGATTCTTTTTCTTTTTTCCATATTCATATTAATTATGAATAACTAAGACTGAAAATAACTAACAATGAAAAGAATAAAAAGTTAATAGCAAGATTCCATTAGTTTACTGAATTCCTATGTATGTACAATTTCTGTTATGTGAGCCCGCTTAGCTCAGAGGTTAGAGCATCGCATTTGTAATGCGATGGTCATCAGTTCGACTCTGATAGCTGGTTTTTCTCTATTTGTTTTTACATGATTGATAATGTTTTTTTTTAAATCAAAGAATATTAATATTGAAAAGGCTTCTCTAAAAGGCCTCTTTCCCTTTTTTCCAAGGGTGCCTGGTTATTATGTAGTGGAAACTTCCAAGTATGAATAAAAGTTAGAGTAGTTAAATCTCTGTAGAATAAATCAAGAGCACGAAAAGGGCCTAACCATTGATCAGTAAGGTGTATTCTCAAAATACCGATATCGACAACTGTGGCAATAGGCGCATGATTTGGTAATATGTCAATTTGTCCACTATTAGTAGATAAAATGATTTCTTTCACTTTCGAATCCCAAACAATTTGATTCGGGGTCAATACACAAAGATTTAAGGTCATTTCTTTAAGTTGTTCTCTGTTTCTAAGTTCGTAGCCTTCGCAGCAGCTTCATCAATATTACCTACCAAATAAAAGCCTGTTCATGGAGACTATCTAATTCTCCAGAAAGCCGCCCCTTCCCCTTCTCACAATGTTCTCGAACTTGCTCAAAAAAATGGGATCGGCGTGGGGAACTTTCGCCGATTCTGGAGCCAGCAGGTTTTGAATGACCTCCCTCTCACGGTTAAAAAAGTGGTTAACCATCTTAAAAAAATCTATATCGTCCATCCGAAAAACGTGTCTCAACTACAGCTAACTCCCCTGTTTCCCTATCAAAAAACCAACCCAATTAAATTAGTTCTAGAAATGCTAACCAAGTGACACACTGGGGCCATGGGTCATGAAAGAGGTTGACAAATCCCCCTTCACTATATATGGCTAATGAACTCCTCGCTTTAGTCCGTTCTTTTCCTCTTCAGGTGAATCGCTTTGCTTCAAGCCTAACTAGCTCACTTGCTTTTAAAGTATGGCATAAAATGTTAATACCAATTCCTTATTTTAGCTAACAGGTATGAAGTAGCTCGACTAAAAGAAGAGGTATGACATCATAAAGAATCTAATGGTAGCGAACCCTATATTGATTATGTTGTTAATTCCTTTTCTAGGTTAACCTGCCCTATGCCCTATATATCGATATTTCTTCAATTAGCTTGTTAGGAATAGTAGCATCCGAGCTAAGCAACGGTTGCTAAGGGAGTTAACTCAGCTTTGTTGCTCCTTACTCCGAGACGTCACTAACCTTTCACTCAAGTTAACTAGTCTTTCTAGTTCCACCATGTTGACTTTACAACGACGTCTTCTCCTGGAAATCTAGAAAACAGTAAACAAATATAATTTGATTTACTAGAATGTAGATCTCTATAATATGAAAAAGGTGAAACCTCTAACTTGGATGAGACCAGAAAGATAGGGGCAAAACTTCTAGTCGGCTCACTTTTATTAACGGGTTGCTTGTTATTAATAGCTGGCTTTTCTTGTTCTTGTTGTTCTTATTCCAAATGAAATGATGAAATCAGAATAAGTCCCATAGGACAAATCAATAGGAAATGTTATAAATTGACTGAAAGCGAAGAAGAGGTCGGCTTTTTCCGCAGTATGTACTTTCTTTGCCGCTTCGCTTTAGGAACAAGAAGGTTGCATTGCAGACTAAGGGGCTATTGGACTGTATAAAGTATACCATGGATAGAAGGAGTGGATTGTATACCCACTGAGCTGACCAAGTGCAGTGAGGGATATGGATATTGACTCTTTCCTACTACGAGCCGGAGGGCCCGATAAAGCATATCTAGCTATCAAAAGCAATGGGAAGGAAGTCCTTCTTTCAATCCCTGCTTGAAGCTCTATCTTACCTTAAGGATGTGTCCGTACTTAAAGCTTGAGGCTTACCCTTCCTCGTAACTAATGCCATTAATAGTACCCTCATCACTACATTAATAGTCCCTTCATCACTAATGGTAGCATTGCCTTGAAAGAATTCACACGCGGCCACCAGCTTTCTAAAAAGAAGGAGAGATCTACTACTTACTGCTCACAAAAACATTCGACCTATACTTATAGTCAAGTCGCCCGCGTATCTCTCAATTACATCGACCCTCTCCTTTCAGGGTAGCCCATAACCTCTGATATGGTGTCGGTCTCCTGCTAAGGTGCATTCTATACATTCAAAGTCCTTCCTTGTTTTCTCTTGGATTAAGCGAAAATCCTTACTATGGAAGCAGACTTAGCTACCTTGTCATTCTTCTCCTAGCTGACTCCTCTTCCTGATCTATTAATTAGATGCATCCAGCAGCACCATGCCGGTTTAGAATTGAATTCTTCCTTCTTTATTAAAGCAATTACTGAATCCTGAATAAGACCAAAGAAGTTGATTCCTTGTAAATGAATAGTGGAGATTCCATAGGAGGTAGGTGGAAAAGGAAGCAAACCCATTCTTTTTAGAGAGCTCGAAAAGAAAAGAGGTAAGCTAAGAATGAGAGACCACAGGAGAGCTCACTAGAGTAAGGAAGGCAAGATAGTGCTAGATAGAAAGCCAATAACAAAACTGGAAGGGAAGAGGCTAGCGAATACCATTATCTCAGGATAAGGTTAAGGGTGGGCTTAAGGCAGCTTCTAGGGCAAGAATCAACCAAATAGGTAGAGTCCCGATAGACTGGAAAGGTAGTTGTTCCACTCCTCTTTCTCGATGCTTTTCATAGCCCAGTTTCGTAAACAAGGGAATGACCCATTAGTGCCAGTTGAGGTTGATTAAGCAGTTTCGGGTGAGTAAGTTATTAAGCCAAAGGAGGCCCTCGGCATAAAAAGCAATGCCTAAGTCCGAGCAGCAGTAGAAATCACAGTAGTTGTAGCAAAATCATTGGCACGCTAGGCCCCTTCTCTAAGGGAAAATAGGGCAAGCAGTCTACTTGAATGGACATCTAAGATGGCATCAAGCCGAGCACAAAAGAGATCTGGGCTGCTAGTAAGAAGGACTATAAAGCCTTCTAGCATAGGTGATGCCTTCCTAAGGTCTGGTCTCTTCGGTACGGGTAATGAAAACTTGAAAACTATGGCCAGATCTTAGTAGGGAAATAGGGCCTTCCGACTCTTTTGGGCTGGGTGTACTTGGGATTAGAAAGGCTTAGGCTTGTTCTACGCTTTAAAAACTGAGCTCACCTCAAATTGGGAGGAAGAGAACCAGCACCTTTGGGAAAAATCCAGTTCGTGACATGGTCATCTCGATGAGAATAAGAGCAGCCGGGACAAAGGGGAAGTAAAGAATGGAAGAGGAAGTGAGTGTAGAACAGAGCTACCTTACTACTCTGGCTAAGTAGATCCTGACTAAGAAGAGTTAAGGAGGGACTGGACGGTTCAAAGAAGAATCAGATTCAGACATAGATGACTAAGTAGGGTGACCATGCACGTCCCAAAACTGAGTGCAAAAAGAGTCCATAACTCTCAATTTAATATGAGAGGAAACTGAATCATAGTCTTTGAAGGATGAGAACCAACTATGTAGCATCTACATCGAGAATTTAAGTATTGTATATGTCAATAGTCCGATCTTTTGTAGGAGCTATCCATAATAATGAATTTGCAAAATGAATTTGTTATTCCCATCATCCGGTAACCACAGGATGATCCATAAAAAAAGTGGTAGGATTTGAACCTATGGCCGGCCCGCCCCTGACCTGCTGGGTTGGGTGGTTGGGTTAGCACCCCTCGTCACCTCTGTACCCAAAACAGATGTGCTGCGCTACCCAGCGCATAACTTTGTCTCCCCTACCCCTCTTTTGGTTATGCTATAACCAGCATGAAACGGGGGATCTTCTCCCACAATAAACATCTATCTCGAACTATCATAAGGCTCTCTGTGGCGGACTGAATCGTGTGCAAGAATCATCGTATAGAAAAAAGAATTGAGAGTGATCGACCTGTACCCCGAAGGAAGGAGTTTTCTATGAAGGCAGGACTTGAAAGAATAGTAGGCTTTTACTTTAATAATGAAGTTCAAGGTTTGACTTTAATGTTAGGCAGGCTAGATCAATGATATGTTGAGGAAGCCTGCCAATGCTCCTCTTTGTTGTTGCAGAAAATCAGGACTTAGAGCTAGACTTGAACTCGAGATTTCACCAATCGAAGGAGATTTCTGAGTCCTAGTCCTACTTGAAATTTCTGCTATCAGACTTCTTGACATTATCTGCACACTCGATGAGGACTGGGTAGACATTGAGGATCCTGTCATACTAGCAGAGAGAGTGCTTGGAGGAGTTGGAATATGAAATTGAGCAGATTACTAAATGTCAGATGTTGTAGAAATTTATGAAAGCTTCGAATGAATGAGATGAGTAAGAAGTTTACCCTTGGGGAAGTTCTGGTTTCAGTAGGCATCACTGGATAAGGTGGTGGTACCTTCATAGCCTCCAGGTCACTAGTGGAAGACACAGCTCGAGGGCATCCAACAGCCTCAATTGCTCTCGTCCACTGGAACCAATCCAAATGAACCTATCTATATCCCACCTCACTTCATATGGACCCATTACTTTAAGTCCCACGGCTAAGTTTAGAACAGTGACAGCCTATTCATCTGAGGAGAAAGGAGCTAAGTGCTGCTAAGACCAGATAAGCATGAAGTTACCTTTTTCAAAGAGCTAATTCAAAAAATAGTAAGATTGGATTCTCGGCAAATGGCTTAATTCTTATCAAAAAATGATGTTTTGCATGAGACAAACCCGGCGCTTGCTAATTGCTGTCAATAGTTAAGGGACAAGAGGAAGGTGACGAAGGTAATGCAATAAAGCCGTCAAGCTGGCAATGAGAGGGTCTATCTAATACATAGTTATGAATACAACTAGGATGGACTAGTAGAGTAGCTAGGATATTCCCTAGAGCCTTTTTTAGGTTCCCTTAGGAAATGTGGATAGGCCATTTACCTTCGATAGTAGGCCAGGTAAGAAAGCTTACACCCTATTACAGTTGGGGTTGCTTTGACCTCTCTTTTTTCCTAAGCCTAAGATCTTTCATCAGGTGGTCTTGGTAGCAATCTCCCTATGAATATAGCAGTAGCTGTACCAATCCCCAAAACCATAATAAGGGATTTTTTGTATAGTGTCAACGCTAGTCTTTTTACGCTTAGAACACAGAAAATTTCAAGGTAGGCCTCTTCTATTCCAATAGCAATGTAAGTGGAGTTAATAAATTGGCTCTTGAATGCCGAATCCCTATATTGAACTCATACCCATCGGCAGGCTTTCTTCCCACTTAAGATGGACCCGATTCTAGTGTCTCATAGAAAAGGAACTTCACTGCTGGTTTGGAACCCTGAGTAGACTGCCAGTGATTTTATTTCCGGGTATGAGTAAGATCGCTAAGCTAGGCATGTTCCCTAGGCCCGAGTGAAGTAGGTTCCAAGTAGTAGGTTCGAAGTTCCTAGCCTTCAAAGGTGTTGACTTCGCCCTTTAGCATTTCACCCCTTAGGCTATGAAAAAGGATCTTAGAGTGTCCAAGGTAGGGCCAAGAGGGTCTCTTAATGCCTTCTTTTTTCTTCTCATCGGAGTTATTTCAAAAAGACTTGCCATGGTAAGGAAGAAAGGGAGAACAAGCACACTTGGAGAGTGCAGTACAACGAAGAATTGTATGCTGCGTTCGAGAAGGATGAATCACTCCTGAAAAGGAATCTATTGATTCTCTCCCAATTGGTTGGACCATAGATGCGATGATTTACTTCACGGGTGAGGTATCTGGTTTAAGTCCAAGATGGCCCAGCTGTGCCAAAGAAAAGAATAGAAGAAGCATCTGACTCCTTCGTGCATACTCCACTTGGCTTGGGGGGATATAGCTCAGTTGGTAGAGCTTCGCTCTTGCAATTGGGTCATTGCGATTACGGGTTGGATGTCTAATTGTCCAGGCAGTAATGATAGTATCTTGTACCTGAACTGGTGGCTCACTTTTTCTAAATAATGGGGAAGAAGACCGAAACATGCCACTGAAAGACTCTACAGAGACAAAGGACAAAGATGGGCTGTTAAGAACATAGAGGAGGTAAGATGGGCAGTTGGTCAGATCTAGTATGGATCATACATGGACGATAGTTGGAGTCGGCGGGCCGATCGACGGAAGGCATCTCTGATCTACCGATTCACCACTGAACGGCTTTGGCTTTATTCTTTTACTTGACTGATATAGTAAAAGATTTGTATGGTCTTGTTCGAATGCCCTTAATTTCACTGAGATCACCAATTACGATTTCGCTTTTGGTAAAGTAAGCTAAGCGAAAGCCTCTCTGTAATGAGGGAAAGCTACAGAAGCTGGCCTTACTAGATAGAGGGCAGTCCCAAAAGTTTGATTTCTTAATTGAATAAGTTAGGAATCAGACTATAGGTCCCCTAAAGAATGAATATCTTAAAGGGATTCTATATGAGAATGAGGGATTGCTAGCATAAGCAGTAGTTTCACCAGCTTTGAGTTAGGAGCTCAAGTCAGAGTTCCTTCTGCCCGATCGACTTTCTATCTTTTCGCTTTTGGGAGGTCCCCAAAGCATACTTTTGCTTGCTCGCCATAGCACAAGCTGATCACACTATGACGTCGAGCACTTCGGAGGAAGCGCGTTTAACAAATTCCTCAACACTTAAAGCAAGATTCAAAACTTTAGTTTAGTTAGGGTCCTTTCTTGAGAATCCTTTCTCTTTGATGAGCAAAGCAGACAACTTCTGGGTAGAAGCCAAAGGGATAGGCTCATTCAACTAAGATCGTTAGCGAACGAAGCATCTGAGTAGCTAAAGGAATGAAAAGAAGATGAAGCAGAGTAGGCAGAGGTCTCTAGACATTGTAAGACTTCATGTTTACGGCGTATTCGAACCCATTTAGTCATCAACAGGTAGGGTCTCTCGCTTTTCAAAATAAAATTCTTGTTTGTTTAGTTTTAACTTTAAAAGAATTGCCTATTGGAATGGAAAGATTATTGCCCCCTAACCAATCTCTTGACTAAAGGTCGGCTTGTGGGCAACTGCCTTCTTCTTCCTATGCTGATATCAAAGCAAAGCATACAAGAGAGAAAAAAAAAAAAAAAGGCAAGCAAGCTTGACTGGAAGCTTATAAGCATGGAAGTGGCAGTTAAGAGTGCATCCTTTTATTCATACTACGGTATGGTTTAGTACGCTATCAGTCCAGCTTTGCAGTAGCAATATTGGTTAGTTTCCTTCAGCAGCCTGAGAACTTCTGTCAGAGGATTCTAAACCTATCCTATATGACATGACCAGCTTCATACTCTTCTTTTCTTTACTGTTCAGCTTTTTTCTTCTAGGTAAATTCTATGGAGAAGATAAGGTTATATAGGCAGTCTAACTAGTATTCGTGTATGGTGGGCTATGGCTCAAGGCGAGAGTAGAATAGGCAAAGGTTGACGAAGGAAGGGAAAATCAAAGTAAATCCTTTAGGAAAGCTTAATGGAAGGTGTCGGTCTAAGTAATCGGTAGCTATAGAGTCTCGCATTACCTTTTCAACCTTTCTTTTCACATATAGTCGTAATAGTGGCACGGCAGGATCTTTATCTGGACATTCCCAAAATGCCATTGTGGGCTCAACTGTCTGCGATGATTCTAGACAGATTCTTTTATTTGGAAGTTAAAGTTCTAGATCTTGGACTTTTGGAAAAAGATCTTTTTCAGGCAAGCATAATCTCGTAGTGCTAAGTTCAGCCTCAGAGTTTGGTTTATTTGTACGTGCTCATTTCTGCTGATAGTGCTCGGACTTGTTGGACCACTCTATCATAAAGAACCTATAAAATGAAAAATTCCTTACTTGACAAAGGTTCTCCCCTTATGGATGGAAAGGTTCCTGCCTCCGCCCGATCGCTTTAATCTATTCCCACCTTCACATGCTTGCTGGATTACAGGTTGGCTTGCTAGCGTCTTGCTATTGGCTTTCTAGTTAATACGACTTTTTTCCACATTTAAAAGGACCCCTGTTTCCTTTAACATGCTAGTGCCCGGATCTCGTTCTCCTATCTTTTATACTTCCTTAATGGTAGCTTTAAAGGACATGTAACGTGCATAGCTTGTTCCACAATTACACGGTTCTGTAGGTATCCCCTCACCTAAGACCCACTTCTAAGGATTAAAAGTAGCTAAATTGCCTGTATAACAGATCTACGAATAGCCAATGCCTCTAACAACGTGTTGAAGAGGGGTTAGGGCGGTTCCTTAGGCACCTTCACATCTACATCTATTTATAACAAGCACGTACACTTTTTCAAGCTATTGGGGACTGCTTTCAATGGCCAGAAGGGAGGAGAGGAGCTCATCCCCACTTATATGATTTAAGGTTAGGAGTTTCATTGTTAGCAAGATCCCCAGCTATTGAATCTGTTGTCATTGGCAGGGCTATTTTTTCTTTTCTTCTTTTGAAATGGGAAGAATAACGTAGTCAAAGTAGGCCAAGTCGGTAGCCTTTTCTTCAACTCTTGGGAGAAGGGCAGTAGGATTAGAAAAAGGTATAACTGCTGTTGAAGGAATAGAGGCTGTTTCGGCTCTTGGAGTAAGGGGGAAGGGCTAAGTGCCAGTGAAATGCTTTTTGACCGCCATTTGAAATTCGATTTGAACTAGAGATAGGGGATATGAATATGGGCGTATTCCTTTCCTATCTTCTCTATCCTATAGAGCGTCCTATCTTATTTCTGAAATTCTTGTGTAAGAGAATAGTCCATTCGTTCTTCCTTTCCAACCTTTCTATTAGTTAGCAACTCCTTGAATGCACTCCCAGGCAGTTGAAGGAATTCTTAAACCCTGTCCCGAGCTTCCCTAGGAATGGGCTAAGGTCTTCCCTTTTGAATATGAGCTAGTTAGTTTGTAGCTGGACTTCCTCTCCTCCTCCCCCAGTCTAATCCCCTCTTTTCATAAATAGAGATTCAACTGCGGAGATGGGCAATTTGACGATTAGCCTTGATGACTTTCATTGGTCTAGCAACGAAGAAAGATGCTGCTGTAGACAATACTGCTGGTGTCACACAATGGATTATTGTTATTCAACCCCACAGATGATAAAACTCTTGGGTTTGCACAAGTCAAATAACTTATTAGGAAAGGAATTGGCCCTGGCACATATTAGTTTTCTTCTTAATTATGCCATCTTTGTCTTACGAAGTCCTCTTAGGGAGTGAAAGCATTAGGTGAAAAGCCTTGATTTCAGTGTTGATTTTATTAAGCCCGATATGATGGCTTTGATAGATAGTTCTACTTGTTTGAATGAACCTCTGGATTGGATTAGAGTCAAATCTTTTAGTCTCTCAACTCAGGTGTTGGGTTCAACAGTGGCTTCACTATGGTCACTGGTACTTTGGTGCCACTATGTCTGATGATGTTCGTCTTAATAGCTTCTTTGATGCACCAGTTCTACAGGTGAACTGGAAGGCCGATCGGAAAGATGAAGATTTAATAAAATGAAAGAGCTTAAGTTGAAGAGCCTGTGTTCAGTTATCGTGACTTACCTCATATATCTCTTACGATATTTCAATTTATGGCCAAAGAAAAGCTGATAGCTAATTCGAATCCTGTCACCTTAATGTGGTATTCAGCAGCGGCATTCTCCCTTCCTTCTTTATTCTTCTTGCATTCCAACTCCCTGGTTCTGTCAAACCAGCTCCTAAACTCCCTCTATTGTTTTAATGCATCTCTGCTCCCTCCACTTCATGCCTTTCTCGTCCTTCTCCTGTGAGCAGCTAGGCAGCATCAAAGGAAATGTATGGGTAGAAGAAGTTGTGATATTGGGCTTGACCCACGATCCGAAACTAGGGAATATAAAAGACTACACCAATCCTATAGATCCTTAGGATTAATTATGGATCCAAGATAACAATAGAAAGGTTTGAGTTACTTAGTCTTATATTTTTATTTTGTCTTTCAAATCTTGTATATTTAGTTAAATATCTATCTATCTAAATATGTATCTATCAAAAATATATACAATAGGATCTTTGTATTTGGCTCAATCCTTTTAGTAAAAGATTGGGCTGAGTTTAATTGCAATTCAATTAAGAGAACGAACGTCAATTAGTGGATTACAAAGTATCCATTTCTTCAAATTCAAATTTAATCTCCTTCCACACTTCAGAAGCAGCAGCTAGTTTAGGACTCCATTTGCTAACCTCACGGATAATTTTATTACCCTCACGAGCAAGATCACGTCCCTCATTATGAGCTTGTACACATGCTTCTAGGGCTACTCAATTAGCTACGACACTGGGTGCATTTCCCCAAGGGTGCCCTAAAGTTCCTCTACTGAATTGTCCCTATAGTAGGAAAGCCAGGATATCCTGACGATTGCAGTATGAGGCAAGAGATCCCCGGATCTTATAGGGGGTGGCACCGTATTACAAAGAAAGAGAAGCAAGACGCACCACACCTTGTATCTGACCTAGCAGTTTCACAACCATAGGTAGCAGTGGAATTGGAGCCAATTGATCCCATTGAAGAACCATCACCCGCGCAACCTATTCTAGTAATGGGGGCATGAACAGAGTGAGATGGAGTGTAGGCAGAGTAGGATCTGGTCATTGAGGATCCATAGCCTACCCACAAGGTTTTACCATTAATGTCCAGGTGGAATTCACGGGAATACGGGGAAGCACCAATGCATCTTTCCTTGATAACCCCATCCTAAATAATAAAGTTGAGACATCGAAAGGGCCCAAGGACTAAGCCTCAACTAGTACCAGGTTACAACCGATAAGTTTCCGCTGCCACGTCTTCGCTTGCCTATTATACTACACCTTACTATACAATACATTAGTAGGGTAGACTAACGCTTACTTCTACTAATGTATTGTATAGTAGTGCCTTTTCCTTTTTGAATAACCCCATTATCTTTCATAAGTCAAGTAGGCGAACCTATAGGTCCTTAGTAGCGTTGACAAAGAAGAACAACCGGTTAAAAGACAGTGAATCTTTTTATTTTTATTTATATCTATATATATATATTAATATATATAGATATAAATAAAAAGACTTATCGATCCTGGCCTAGAAAAGTGACCGACCAGGGCCCTATTGATGAATGAAAGAAAGGGTTTATAAGCCCTAGCCCTTATGTGTAGAGTAGATCGCTCAACACCTGCGGCATAAACTAATTTTTGACTTATTGGTCCTAGTATCATAGGCGACCGAATGGCCGCCCCCTAATTACTAGACCGACCTGCTATAATAATTCCATAAACACCTAGCGAAGATATGGCAAACAAATAAAGTAGCCCTATGTTCAGATCTGACAATACCATACCATAATCAAAAGGTACAACGGCCCGAGCGACCAGACTTAACATAAATGTAGCCGCCTTTTGCCTTTGCACTGGAGGGCCAATCTCCATTCGGCCCGAGGAAACCTTTGCATGCCTCCGTCACCTTTTGGGAGGCCTACGCCCCATAGAAACTGTCTACCTGAGACTGTCCCTTGGCCCATAGGTCCTAACACAAGGTTAGAATTATAGCTCTTCCAGAGTGATATCTCACTGATGGCTCGAACCCCCCCGGAAGGGGGCCTTCTTCGCCTTCCACCTAAGCTGCGCAGGAAAGGCCCAAAGCCAATCCCAAGGAACAGTGAAGCTTCATTGGGTCTTTTTGTCCAGGTGTAGGTAGTCCACATCTTCACAGACATGTCTATTTCACCGAGCCTCTCTCTGAGACAGTGCCCAGATCGTTACGTAGTCAATCCTATTTTCGATAGGAGCAGTTGACAATTGAATCCAATTTTTTCCATTATTTTCGTATCTGTAATAGTGCGAAAAGAAGGCCCGACTCTAAGTTGTTCAAGAATAGTGGCGTTGAGTTTCTTGATCTAATATCCCCAAGATTATAGGTTATACAAAGCTATATATGTATACGAATTACCCACACCCTGTATTTTATTAAGTAAATTGTGTTTGATTAAGGCGAAGTTTCGTAAAAACCCCCACCGTCCTTAAAATATCATGAACAGTTCCTGTAGGTTAAGCGTCTTTTTCAAGGAAATATAGAATACCAGGAACATTTAAATAGGTTTGATTTTATCAGATCATAAAAACCCACTTTTCAAAGATCTCTAGGCCCCTCACTTTCATTACATCGACGTGGATTGCCTCGCGAAATAGCAATAGAGCTTTTCCATATATTAATAATTCATGGTCTAATTAGACAACATCTTGCTTCAAACATAGGGGTTGCTAAGAGTAAAATTCAGGAAAAAGAGCCAATTATATGGGAAATACGTTAAGCAATACGTGGAGTAACTCTCGATATAGCAGTAAAAGCAAGACGTGTAGACGGATCGACTCATCAAGTTCCCATTGAAATAGGATCCACACAAGGAAAAGCACTTGCCATTTGTTGGTTATTAGGGGCATCCCAAAAACGTCCAGGTCAAAATATGGCTTTCAAATTAAGTTTCAAATTAGTGGATGCTGCCAAAGGGAGTGGTGATGCCATATGCAAAAAGGAAGAGACTTATAGAATGGCAGAGGCAAATAGAGCTTTTGCGCATTTTGGTTAATCCATGAACAAGATCTATATAGACACATAAACTCATGGAGCTATACATCTTGATCGGAATCCGTCAGTGAGCTGGTATAAGTAGGAGCGAAGATTAAGTCAGTTAGGCCCAGGAAGACTGACTCTTTTATGGGAGAGCACTTAGCTTCGTGATTGATCTAGGAGCGATGTGATGGCAGAGACAGAAAGCAAGGTAAGAAAGAGGTAGGTAGGAAAGAGTGCAGCAGAACAGTTTGAAAGAGGAAAGAAAGCAAGTCCAATAGAATGAAGCTGATAACGAAGACAGATATATAGAAAGTGTGCCATGATTGACCTCTCAATTCCTCTTTCAAAATTCTCGAAAATGATTCCATTATGCCAGATAAAAAGCAAATCAATTCTTTTAATAGAATGGTGCGCTCCCATTTGACTGAGCTCCGAAGTCTTAGATTCCTTCCACAATAGAGGACTGGTCTAAAGGCTGGGAGGGAACTATCAAGAGCACGACCACCGGCCCATTCTTCGCAACAATAGTTTTCTTGTTTTGTCGCATAATATAATAGTCCGCTCTTCCTATCTCTCGTTGGAACAAAATAATTAAAATTAGGCCCGATCAACTAGAATGTGTATTATACATATAGGGGATCCTCCAATTGAGAAGATCCATTGACTTAAGACGAAGAGAAGGGTCTATCTATTTTATTTAGTTATTCATTTAGTTATTTAGTAAACCAATGAGCAGCATATGCTCAATCTTTAATAAGAGAGATAAGTCATGGACAGATTTTCTCGTCCATCCTTCTATTTAAGCCGTGGATTAGATATCCATTAGACCATCTAGACAAGTCAGACTGATATTTTAATATCAACCGAGATCACTTTTCTAAGGTGAATCAAATCTAATTTTTCTAGTGTATAAAGTTGTACTGTATAAAGATATAGGCTTAATATAGATATAGATTAATCTAGAATATCATCTCCTAGTCATATATCTAGATATGAATTATCTATATGTAATGTATATAACATCCCAATTCTATTTCTTGATCTATTTGATTTGTGTTGATTCCAATTTATCTGCGGTTCGCTTTCAAAGTCTGTCTTGGTCGCCCCTTGTCTTCCATCGAGGTTGAAAGAAGAATTTCATGTAGAGTAGGTCAGTTCATTTAGGAAGGACAGTTGAGACAGAGAGGTGGGCTCGTAATTTGATGTGGGAAGTTGTTGGATTGGTGTCAATACGGATTGGTGGATAGATTGTCTCATTCGACTGGTTGTGCGATGTATGGATTCTGTCTTGATGTTCCTTGGAGGTGGCTAAGATGCCAATTTCGGTTCTGCATCAATGGTAGAGGCCGTGGAGTAAACAAGGACTGCGGGTGAAATGAAGGCTGAGAAGAGTTCTGCTACCAATCCAGATGGAAATGGAAATCCGATCGATACAACGCGCAAAACCTTACCAGCCCTTGACATATGAACAACAAAACCTGTCCTTAACGGGATGGTATTGACTTTCATATAGGTGCTGTATGGCTATCGTCAGCTCGTGTTGTGAGATGTTTGATCAAGTCCTATAATGAGCGAAACCCTCGTTTTGTGTTGCTGAGACATGCACCTAAGGAGAAAGTCTTTGCAACCGAAGTGAGTCGAGGAGCCGAGTGACGTGCCAGCGCTACTAATTGAGTGCCAGCACGTAGCTGTGCTATCAGTAAGAGGGGAGCCGATGCCTTTCGAAGCACTTTCTAGTGTGCGCTTTAGTTTTCTTGCAACTAGCACGCTTTACTAATAACATGGAAAGGGGCTTTTCTCGCTTGTTTAGTAAAGTCCAGTTTTTGGCATTATCTTGTAGGTGACGATGACTTTGAGTTGGCGACGCCCCACCAAAATGGCTCCAAAAGAAACAAAAAAGGGAATTGAAACAGTTAAATTTTACTAAAATAGTTTCATTAGCACCCGAAGTATTATAAAAAGTATTATAAGATAAAAAATTATAAGATATAAGAATATAAGATATAAATATAAGATATAAGATAAGATATAACATTTAAGTTAAGATAAGACCATGATATATTTATACTATTTTATCTATTTCTTTTATTATAATTTATTATAATTCTATATGATTTTATATATTATTTTATATTTTATTCTTTATAGATTACTATATTATATTTTTCCTATTTTATTATTATTTATATTATTATAATTATATTAATTATATAATTTATTATAATTATATATTGTTTCCATAAAGTAGAGATCTAGAAACAGGTTCACAAATACCATCAATATCTACCAGAGGGGAAGCAATGAAAGCGATAATAAATACAGAAGTTGCGGTCAATAAAGTAAGGATCATCAAAACACCAAACCATCCAATGTAAAGACAATTTTCGTAGGGATCTTAGTGAAGCTAGTATTTTGACCTCTTTTCAAGCCAGCTAAATAAAGTGCTAGTTCCCAAAAACATGTATTTCTAGTCTTAAGCTAAGCGAGTGAATAGGGTCCCTTGGGGATATTAAGTCTTCTTCACAGATTTGATCTCCTCTAGGCAGTGTATCAGTAGTTGGTGGTCCCATTCCTGTAACACTTTCTAGGAATAAAACAATATCGAGGTCCTAATTGTACGACTTTGGTATGATGTCCTTCCAACGTGGACTCAAGTAGAACATCGCGCCACCATACAAACATGGTATATAGGAGAAATATGAGGCCCAAACTGAGAAGTGTTGCACCCCCTTGAAATGAGTGCATGTACATCACACCTCCTACGGTGGTTGCCAAAGCTCCGAGTGAACCCGAAATAGGCCATGGTCATATCATTGTAGCAATTGAAATCCTTTTTGCACAAACAAAAGAAAAACCAATCTAATTATGAGTTGTAAATCAAAACTTAAAGTTATGTGGATAAGTGAAAGGATGAAAGAAAGACTCACTTAATCCTCATCTCTTGAACTCATTGAAACCAAGCCAATGGATAAGGAAAGAGTTCACCTTAGTCAAAGCAAACCAAATCGAGAATTTCGTAGAGAAACAAAATAGGTTGTTGCTGGAGATAGAGACAAAAAAGATTATGATTTACTTATTCCTGAAAATATTTTATCCCCTAAATGTCATAAAGAATTAAGAATTCTAACTTCTTTCAATTTTAAAAATCAAAATGATATTTATATAAATACAGAAATTTTCAATGGTAATAACAGTGGTTCCATTTTGGATAAAGCCAATTAGACCTATATAAGAGAAAATGTATAGGTATATGTATATGTATACGTATATTTTTATATGTATATGTATATATGTATATGTATATATATAGATGTATATATGTGTATGTATATGTATATGTATATATGTTTATGTATATTTATAGATGTATGTATATGTATACATGTACATGTACATATATATACATACATATATATATATGTATATATATATATATGTGTGTGTGTGTGTGTGTGTGTGTGTGTGTGTATACACACACACACACATACACATATATATATATATAAGCAAAAGGGTCAAATATATTCTCATGGTATAGCTAAAATATTAGATCGATACTTTTCGTTTTTAAAATCGCAAATTTATCCCTATAATTTTATAAATTTACCAATCCGTCTCATTATTTAACACTGGTAGAACTCTTCCGTTAGTAGAGTCTATATATACAGTCCATGTGGACTAAATTAATACGAAAAAATTACTTTCGTGTGGCCCATGTTTCATTTCTTCCTTTTTTTTTTTTTTTTTTTGCTTTCTTCCCTTTTTTTTCTTTCTTCTTTTCTTTCGTATCTCTCTTTATTTTTTAATTAATACATTTCAGGAAATTTATTTTTATATTTTAAATATTTTATCTAGCAAAATTAAAAATTTTTATTTCATATTTTTTTCATCTATTTCATGAAATTACTTAAATTTCAACTAAATTTTATGTTCAATTTACGCGAATTTAAAATAAAATTTTAAATTAACAATGCTATAAATTTTTTAACTATAATTAATTTGCCTTGTAAATAATTTAAAAAATTATAATATTGAATACACAAATTTATTTGAAAATATATTTTAATAAAATTTATTTGCAAATGAAATCAATTTCATAAAACAAAATTTAAACTAAATTAAAAATAAAATTTTTTAATAAAATAATTAAATTTTATTTATTTAATAAAATAATTAAAGAAGAAGAAAAGCCAAAAAAATAAAATTTAATTATTTTAATGGAATTTTTTTTAATTTTGTTTATATTATATTTAAAAGTAATTATGAAATTCATTTTATTTGTAGATAAATTTTATAAAAATATATTTTCAAAGAAATTTGTATATTTAATATTATAATTTATTAAATTATTTACAAGGCAAATTAATTATATTTACAAATTTATAGCATTGTTAATTTTAAATTCTAGTAAATTGAACATAGTATTTAGTTGAAATTTAATTAATTTCATGAAATAGATAAAAAAATATGAAATAAAATTTTTTTAATTTTGCTAGATAAAAATATTTAAAATATGAAAATAAATTTCTTGAAATGTATTAATTAAAAAATAAAGAGAGTTGAGGAAGAAGAAGAAAGAAAAAAAAAAGGGAAGAAAGCAAAAAAAAAAAAAGAAAGAAAGAAAGAAAGAAAGGACACATAGGCCCCACAAAAGTAATTTTTTAGCATTAATTTAGTTCACATGGACTGTATATGGACCCTACTAACGGAAAAATTATACCAGTGTTAAATAATGAGGCGGGTTGGTAGATTTCTTAAATGATAGGGGTAAATTTGAAACTTTAAAAATGAAATGTGTTGATTTGCTATTTTAGTTGTACTCTAAAGGTATATTTGAACTTTTTCCTTATATATATGTAAGTGTGTGTGTGTATACAGAACTTTTTCCTTATATATATGTAAGTGTATGTGTGTGTGTGTGTGTGTGTGTGTGTATACATCTATAGATACACATATATATGTATCTATATAGATACACACACAAATATACACACACACACGCATATATATGTGTGTGTGTGTGTGTGTATAGATAGATAGATATGTATATAGATATACACACACACACACACATATATATATGTGTGTGTGTGTGTATGTGTGATGAGAGATAAAAGTGGCTCTTATATTGCATATGGGCTCCTTAGACTAAAGGTTCATATTTGCTCTAGGCCTTCAAAGACCCAAGAAGAATGGTCAAAGCCCATTGGTCGAATCCTAACGGCCTCCCAACCCACATATGTCTTAAGCCTCGAAGCTCTTTAAGAACTTACTTCGCCCATAAGTAACTTGTTGAGCAAGCCATGTCTAAAGTTCCTAACACAGATGTCATATCAGTTGGCATAAAGACACCTCTTCAGACAGCTTGTCCCATATCCTGATGTAACTCTCACCAAATATTTCTGAGGATAGGACAAAGAACATGCGCCCACTACCTCTACACCTATCTGCTAGTCAAAGGGACTGAACGGCAGAGAACACCCCTCCTCATGGTGTAGTGTCAACTTTACCTCAGATGAAGTCATACAAAAGGAAAAAAAAAAACATGGAACTCAGGTAGATGGAACTCTACACTCTCTCTCCCCCTTTCTCTTACTAAAAAATACTCAGAAACCTAGAGAGGAGCAGCTCTCTGGTCATTAATACCATTGTTTTACTGACTTGATTGTCGGAGGATTTTTGCAAAGCGAAAGGCCTTGTTCTCTCCTGACCTTTCCTTTTTTATTTGTAGATTCCTTTTATAAGGCCCAATATGAAAGATCCAGCCCATTACTTCCTCTTGATCTCATACCGATCAAATTGGCACTGTCTGTGGGAAACGTTGGCTGATCTTCTGTTACCATTACACTTCATTCAAATCTGCAAAGAAAACCCACCATTATGGCAAACTCAAATAAACCTGAATCTTCAACCCCCTTAAATCCCAGATGCTCCTCTCCTTCACATACTAAGCCTCCCGCAGTAACCTCCATCAACTTGAACGCTTCACTCCAACTCCTCCTCTCTTAATAGAACACTACTGGACTGACTCATACTCCCTTGAATCCTGTCAATCCTTATCTAGCTCCTGCTCTACAGTTCATTAACACCGTAACAACATTCATTAAAGCTTCTCAGCAACAGACCCCCTAAGCAGACTCTCACCACTGTCCCTGAAACTACTCCTAAAAGGAATGTAGCTTAAACCCTACAATATGAAAGATAACCTTAAAGGCCTATGGGAGTCGATGAGGAGTAGTTGAAGAGCCAAAGAGCTAACCTTGAAGTAAGGTCAGAAGGAAGATGTGGAGATGAGGAAAGTTCGATGGAGGAAGAAGGGAGCACTGAAGCTTCACTCCCGAGGAATGAACGTGATCATTTACATGGGAAATATTCCCATGCAAACAATAGAGAATGAAGCATAAGGCAGAGTAGAGAAAGGAGTGAACAAAAGGGAAGAAAATATGAAGAATGAGAAAGCTTTGAGAAGTACTCGAAGGAGAAAGAATAGACTAAAGGAGAACGTTTTGTTGCTAGTCATCCCTCACAAATTCAGGACAAGAGATCACTCGACATTAGTAATAGTCGTTGAAGGAAGGAAGAGGAAGTGAGAGATGTTGTGAATAAGTTTTTAGAAGAAATGAATCAAGGTTCTAGCAGGAAAGCTATGGATAAAACCTTGAAGCTTACCCTAAAATCTTCTTTTACCAGAGCCATCAGGGATTATCTTATGCCTTGCAAGTTCAAACTGCCCATGCTAAAAAAGTACAATAGAGAGGCTGATCCTAGAGTTCACATCATAGATTATAAACACGTGGTTAAACTTCAAACTATAGACGATGAGGCTCCATGCAGAGAGTTCAGAGGATCCTTAGAAGGAGCCACCACCAGATGGTTTGATAGCCTGGAAGAAGGAAGTGTCAGCTCTTTTATGGAACTTACTAAGTCCTTCATGCATTGATTTGCCTCCAGCATCCCAATAGAGTGAAAAACCCAATATCTAAAGATAGTGGTACAAAAAGACAATGAGTCCCTAAGGGATTATACGGCTTGTTTCAACCAATAAGCTTTGAAGGTTACTCATTTGGATCAGGCACGAGCAGTGGAAGCCTTGCAAAATGGGAACTCCCATACAGATTTCCTGAAGGCACCACGCTCCTTGCACCTTGAAGGATGTGATGGCACTGGCTCAGAAATATATACGACAGGACGATGCTTTGGCTTTCAACCAAATGACAAAGCGAGGAAGAATGGAGATCACTCCTAAGGAAGAGCCAAAAGCAAAGTGAGAAAGGAAAGTCGAAGAGAAACAAGAGGAAAAGCCCTTTGATAGAAGTAGGGGACAAAGAGGGCAAAGCAACCAACTATGCCCCAGCTTTGATCCAAACAAGTTCACCCCTTTTAATGCCAGTCCAGTAGAAGTCTCTGCAGCTTTCAAAGATCAAAATATATGCGCTCATCCTAAGCCCATAGCAGCCCCTCCAGACAAAAGAGATTAGAGCAAATATTGTCTCTTCTACAACACTCACGGTTATAACACCAATGATTACAAGTAGTTAATGGAAGAGATTGAGAGGCTTATTAAGCAAGGCTATCTAAGAAAGTTTGTAAGAAGAGACAAACCAAGCAGAGCCGGTTCCAGCAGAGATAGAGGAAAGTATTCAGAGAACGTTAATGGCGACCTGGCAAAGACCATCCACTATATCATTGAAGGACCAGACGAAGCCAATGGAGGTAATAACAATGCGAAGGCTCTAGCTAGATAAAAAGAAAGACTTGAGTACATCTATTGTGAAGGAACAAGGACTATAATAGGGAGACTAGACGGAAGTGTCCTTCACACTCCTCATGCGGACCCATTGGTAATTCAAGCAATTACAGCTAATTATGTGGTCGAGAGGATCTTAGTAGATGGAGGAAGTTTAGGCAATTTATTGACAGGGAGGCATACTCAAAGATGGGTCTCAAAGAAGAGAGCTTGGAATAAGTAAGCCGCCTGGTTCTCACCTTGGACGAAACAAAGATCCCATCAATAGGAGTGGTCAAACTTCCATTCACCATCGGCACACCTTCAAAAGTGTGACAACCATGGCCACTTTTGTCATTGTTAGAACACATCTGACTTACAATGTCCTGCTCAGTCGACCATTACTGTACAAATTAGATGCTTCGACTAACACTAGGCATTTAAGAATGATTGTTTCAAAACCAGATGGAGGAATGTTCTATGTCTATGGCACTCAAGACAGACGGGAAGAAAGGCAGCGATGTAAGAGAGTAAAGAAGAGCATGGCTAAAGCTCAAGTCGAAGAAGTAACTATAGTTGAAGCTATTATTCCTAAACAACGAATCGAACCCATCGATAGATTAGAAAAATTGGCTGTTAGAAAAGAATCTGAAGAGTTTCTAATGGTTAACTCTTTCATGAAAAATGAACAGAAGCTAATCGCACACCAGTTTTTAAAAGGCCATGCTCACAATTTTGTTTGGTCTTCAACGAAGATGGAGAGAGTAAGCCCTAAAGTAATAATGCATCAATTGAATGTTGATCCAGCCTGTAGACTAGTTAAACAAAAGAAGAGATGTTTCAGCCCAAAACAACGATCAATGATTGATCAAAAGGTGGACAAGCTCATGAAAGTAGGGTTTATAAAGGAGGTATAATATCCAGAGTGGCTAGGGGAATGTGGTGTTAGTCAAAAAGGCAAATAGGATCTTTCGAATGTGTGTAGATTTCACAGATTTGAATAAAGTCTGTCCAAAAGATTCCTTTCCCTTACCTATGATTAATAAACTAGTAGACTCAACAACAGGTTATGGATTTTTGTCATCCTTGGATGTAAAGCAAGGATACCACCAAATCAAAATGCACCTAGATGATGAGGAGAAGACCTCTTTCATAACAGAGAAAGGCATTTACTATTACATATCAATACCCTTTGGTTTAAAGAATGCTAGAGCCACATACCAGCGCCTGGTCAATAAGATGTTTAAGGATTAGTTGGGTAAAAATTTAGAAGCGTATATGGATGATATGATAGTGAAAAGTAGAAGTTTCAAATACCACATTTGTGATTTAGCCAAAGTGTTGGGGGTAATGGAAGAATATACGATGAAACTTAATCTAGAAAAATGTGCATTCTTGATTTAGGGAGGCAAGTTTCTAGGATACATGGTCAGCGAAAAGAGAATCGAACCCAATCCAGACAAAGTAAAAGCCATCTTGGATATGAAAGCTCCTAAGAACGTGAAAGAGGTACAAAGACTAATAGGTTGAATAGCCGCACTGAATAGATTCATATCCAAATCTATGGAGAAATATGTTCCTTTCTTCAAAAAATTAAGAAAATCACAAATGTTCGAATGGATGGAAGAATGCCAAGTAGCGTTCAAAGAGTTAAAAGCCTTCTTGAGTTTAGAGTAGATTTTGAGTAGATCCTTGCCAGGCGAAGAAGTACTAATTTACTTGTCCACCTTAGATCAAACAATTAGTTCTGTGTTGATCAAAGAAGAAAGTACAGTTTAGAAGCTGATTTACTATTTCAACAAAGTCCTCCAAGAAGCGGAGTTAAATTACTCTTCAATTGAGAAATTAGCATATGCTCTAGTACTCTCTACCCAAAAGTACAAAATATACCTACAAGCACACCAAGAAGTAGTGGTTATAGACCAACCACTACAGCGAGTGCTCTACAGGCCTGAAACCTCAGAAAGGATGCTTAATTGGTCAGTAGAATTGGAATATCATGGGTTGCAGTACAGAGCGAGATCAGTAATCAAAGCCTAAGCATTGGCGGATTTCATCTCCAAATGCTCCTTCAACCCTAAGGATATAGTAAAGGATCGAAGTCCAAAAAAGGTAAAGTAAGCGCAACTGTTGATGGTCTCCCCAGATCTTCAGTGGGAACTCTTTGTAGATGGTGCCAGCAACAAGGAAGGAAATGGTAAGGGCATTGTACTTAGAAATGCTCATGGGTTCTCACTAGAATATGCACTAGGATTAGACTTTGAAGCTACCAATAACATTGCAGAATATGAAGCCATAATTCAAGGATTGATTTTCGCTGATTGCCTCTATCTATAACAACTTACAGTATACAGCGATTCCCAATTGGTAATTGGACAAATAGAGGGGGAATTCGAGGTTAAGGAGACAAATATGGCCAAGTACCTACAGAGGACGAAAGGGGTAGGGTATTATGAAATGAAGTTGATTATGGATTATTAATAAATCTAGAATTGATTTTTCCTAGGTTGATGCCCGAGCGGTTAATAGGGATAGACTATAAATTCGTTGGCAATATGTCTACGCTGGTTCAAATCCAGCTTGGCCCAATAATTCATTGATCTGCCATGAAATGATATAACCCCTTTGCTCTCTCGAAATGCCTGATATAGGTCAAAATTTCTAATATATTTTTATTTTATTTGCTTTATTTTTTTTCTCATAAATTATGATCTTGCTAATGAGCTAGATTCAGAGCAGGATTTGTAAGTATAAAGTTTAAGAAAAAGAGAAATGTAAAGAAAAAAAGAGTCTTTGAAAAGTTTTTGAGTCGATCTGCCTACACACCTTGCTTTTACTGCTATATTGGGAGTTACTCCACATATTGCTTCATACGGAGGATAAAGGATAAAGGAGTCAAGCTACACTTCTAAAAGGTCCCCAGGGAAAAGAATTGTAGAGAAGACAGTCTCAGCAAGTTGGCTGCTTCTCACTCAGTTGAGCTTCCTCAAAGAATATACCTAGGCACCTTAACCTCCTCTAGCATGAGAGAGGGGGTAGAGGTCATGAAAGTCAAAGAAGAGCCATGTTGGATAGATCCTATTAAACTCTACATGGAAAAGGGAGAGTTGCTTAAAAATGACAAGGAGGCTAGAAAGATTAAGCGAAGGAGCGCTCACCTTTCCCTCTATAATGGGATCTTGTATAAGAGAGCCTATTCCCTACCTTAGTTAAGGTGCCTGAGACCAAGCGAAGCTAAGTACACCCTTCGAGAGAGACACAAAGGATCCTACGGAATGCATATTGGTGGAAAGGTATTAGCAGCAAAAGTAATCAAACAGGGATATTATTGGCCAAAAATGAAGGATGAAGCCATAACCTTCATCAAAAAATGCCCTCATGCTAGAAGTTCGATAGCAGAAAGCATATTCCAGCTTCATAACAAGTTCTTATTTTCAGATCTTGACCCTTCGCCAAATGGGGGATGGATATAGTAGGACCCTTCCCAGTGGCATTGGGGTAAAGAAAGTTCCTCTTAATAGCACTTGAGTACTTCACCAAATGGGTTGAAGCTGAAACTTTAGCCACTATCACTACCCAAAAAGTAATCAACTTCTTACAGAGGAACATTGTGTGCAGATTTGGTATCCCATACTAACTCGTTAGTGATAACAGTAAACAGTTTGATAATGCTAAAGTCAGGTCCTTTTGTTCAGGGCTACAAATCAAGCAACATTTTTCATCTGTAGCCTATCCTTAAACAAACGACCAAACAAAAGTAACAAATCGAATTATATTACAATTCATTAAAAGAAGGTTAGATGGGTATGATCGAAGTTAGGCAGACGAACTACACCATGTGTTATGGGCATACAAGACTACTCCCAGGTAACCTACAGGAGAGACTTTATTTAGTTTGACCTATTGCACAGAAGCGATAATCCCTATGGATATAGGCCTCCCCAGTAGAAGAGTCAACTATTGTGGGGATGAAGATAATGATCAAGCTAGAAGAATTAATTTGGATCTCCTAGAAGAGCTCTAAGACTTAGCCAGCATTCGAATGGCTAATTACAAATAGTAAGATGCTAATCACTTCAATAAAAAAGTCAAGCGCAAAGTATTTGGCGAAGGAGGTCTAGTAATGTGGTTCCTAAAAGCCACTGGAAAACACAAAGGAATGGGTAAGCTAGCACCCACATGGGAAGGACCCTTCTAGGTGAAGAGAGTCATAGGTCCTAGTACATATAAACTTGTAACCATGGAAGGCGCTGAAGTTCCTCATACTTAGAACATTCAACATCTCAATATGTATTATCAATGACAGCAATAACAGATATTCAAGTCATCTCAAATCTCTAAACTTAAAGACATCTATATCAAAGTAGCCTTTAACGAAGCATGCTATAACTGTGTGCAAAAGCCCTAGTAAATCTAGGCACTATCCCTTAAAAAGAGTGAGATGAACTTCTTTAAGGAGAAACCTAAAGTCCTAGTAAATCTAGGCACTATTCCTCACAAAGAGTGAGATGAACTTCTTTAAAGAGAAGCCTAAAGCCTTAGTAAATCTAGGCATGATTCCTCACCAAGAGTGAGACAAACTTCTCTAAGGGGAAACTTAAAGCCCTAACAAATCTAGGCACAAAAGTGAGATGAATTCCTTAAAGGAAAATTTGAAAGCCCTAGTAAATCAAGGCATTTCATGAAGAAAATGAACGCTAGTAGCGAACGCTCTCAAGCTTCGACTCGAATGAAATACAGTTAAGGTAGCAATCCTAAAAGTCTTGATAAGTCTAGGGAAGAACGCCTAACTAAGGATGGCGACTAATCCATCAAGTAAAGAATTCCTTTCTAAGTGAAAGTACTTCTTTACAGAAGGAAAAGAGGTTAACTCATGGAAGCAACTTTCAAAGCCCTTCGTGGAAATTGCTAGATCATGAAGAATAAGTAAAGCACACAAATAACACACATTAAAGGTACAAAATTTGTATTATTCTATTTTAAAACAAATAATTTTACATCTATACATGTGAGAATATGTATACAAAATAATGAACGAATAAAGAATTCAAGTATATATATAAAAAAAAAAAAAAGAAAAGTCAAGGCTTTAACACAAAAGAGCTATCTTGAAGAGCCTCTTGAATAATAGGGGAAGCTTCTGCAATAATAGGAGGCAAAGGCTGATCACTTAAAGAATCTGGCCAAATGGTAGAGAGGGGTTCGACTTGTTGAGACTCCATTCCAACCGGGAGTCCTTTGTCCACGTCCCTTTTGCCTTCACTAGAAGTTTCAAAGATAGGAGACAAGGACAGAACATCTTTCTCCCAAGTAGGAAAATCCTCAGGCCTAAGAACGCCTTCGTCCCTCTCTAGGATAGACTCTTGGAATTCAGATAGATCAAGAGTTAGAGGTTCTTCAGTAGCATCTAACCTAGTTACCAATTGCAGCATACTAGGAAAGTGCTTCGCTGCATCACAGAGAGCATTATTATAATATTCGACTGCTACTTTATAAGTATGGTAGTTGATGATGTCATCGAAGCTTTTAGACTGTATGAAATCCCTCATAGCCCTTCGTCGACCTTCCTTAGCCTGATTAGCCTTTTCAAGAGTAACTTTCGCTCCATTGGAAGCTTGCTTATATCCAAATTTAGTGACTTGGAGATCCTATTGAGTCTTCTTCAAATTATCTTAGAGTGTAGGAATCTCCTCAGTCTCCTTCGCAAGCTCATCATTAGCTCTCTTTTGCTTGTCTAGCCGCATATTCAAATCTGCAAGGGCTTTGTCTTTGATGGCCACTACCTCGGCTAAGGTCTTCGCCTCTGCTTCAGCCCTTAAGCAAACCTCTTTATGGGCCTTCGCCTGAGTTTTAGCCTCATCTGCCTTTGCCTTATCAGAAAGTAGTGCCCCCTCCAACCTTGAACATAGCTGTTGTCTTTCTTCTACTACTCTTTGGGCATCTTCGTAATGATCCCTCAAAAGACTGAAGTCGGTCCTCAAGATCTTGGAATCAAGAATAGCCTAGAAAAATCGATAACAAGAGTCAGAAAATAAGAATGTTGAAACACACGATGGTAACTGAAGAATAGAGTAAGAATACTTTCTCTAATAGAGCCTCTTGTTTAGCAAGAGTGTCCGCCATTGACCTAAAAAGAGGTGTGGGGGCCCAACGCAAAAAAAAAAAAAGAGAGGAGCCATTATAGTAGCAGAAGGGAAAAAAGCTGAGCGAATGTTAGTCAAAGCATTAGCTCTTTTGACTGGTCTAACACTCACTGAAATAGCCTCAGTTGGCTCTTCAACTCTTTGTCTCTTAGTAGGTGGAGGAACATCCACCATTGTCTTTTGCACAGAAGCCTCTGAGATGGGGATAGCCTCCTTCGTAGTAGTTGGGGTCGAAGTAGCAACGGCCGACCTCTTTCGATTAAGAAAATCCCCCACAGTCAACTTTTTCTTTGGTGGGCGAAGGGCAGAAATCCTTATAGGGGCATTCACCTTTGTTGGACCCGTGACGAAGCAGCAACTAAAGGTTCCTGTGGGGCCTTAAATTCTGAAGAAGAAGCAACTATAGGAAGCTTTGCAATTGCCTCAGGCACTAAAGTGACAGCTGCTATAAGAGCCTCGAAGGAAGGCCCAAAAACTATGATGTCCGCCTCATTAATAGAAATTGCAAAAGAAGAGCAAAGACATCAGCAAACAATAATGCAGATAAAAATGATTAAAGAAAGGTAGGAATTTTCCTCTGAATATGAAGGTCATCCCTTAGATTACCGTCTTAATAGGCAAAGGAAAAAGCTTTTTAAGGACTGCTAAATCAGGGAATGAGATCCTTTACTCCTCAACGAACTTCTCCCAAGCCTCCACCTCCTCAGTACTAAGAGGCTTCCCAGTCACAACTTTCTTGGACCATCTCAAATGGCTCCCCCTGATGATTTGAGGATTCATAGGAGATGAAGGTGACGGAATAGAAGGAAGGCAAAAGTTACCTGCCCCCACTTCGATCTTTGGGGCATTATAGTCCTCCACCAACTTTGCTAGACATGCCTCGAATTCAACATTAGGAACATCCATCAAAGCTTTCTCTAAGTTTGCTAATTGCTCTGCCCCTTGAGAAGAATGAGTAACGGTGTCAATGATACTAGGCACCAGAGGTCATTTCATCTTCAACTTTGGAGGAGGAGGTGGAAGTTTCCCCTTCCCCCTATCATCAATAGGAGGAGGTAGAGGCAAAGGAGGAGGAACCCTAGCAGACCTAGAGATCATAATCCCTCTCTAGGAAGTGGACTTAGTGGTGGTGGTGGTTGTAACTTGAGATGAAGAGACTATTCTCTGCACAACAGGAATAGAGTGATCAGAAGCTTTAACAAGTTGCCTCCAAATGATATGGATCAACTTCACATTCGTTACACTCACCTGAGTCCTTTCTGTTTGAGTAGTAAAACCTTGCCCAGTGGGGATGACTTCGCCGGCTTTTCTTTGTGAACCTTTGCCGGCTTAAACTTGAAACCAGAAGAGGTATGCATTCGAAGCCTCCTAGTATGAAGATCAAGAATAGGGAGCTCAGTTTCCTTATTAAAAGGTCTCAAAAGGACCCCTTCTGTTTCTTTTAAAATATCCTGGTAATGCCTAAGATCTTTGGCCTCCACTGCAATCAAAACAACAACCACAACAGAGTTAGTAATTTATGACCCTTCATCAATCATGCTTTGGTGTATAATTAAAGAATTACCTCTTATGTCTCTGAATAAGAGTCGGGAGTAGGAAGACCATGTTCTTCCTCTGCGTAGAAGGAGGCCATCATCCTCTCAGAGTTATAGACGAAGCCTTGGAAAACTAAAGTCTTTAGGTCTGCCTTCTCCTCTTTGGATAGCCTATCAGGCCAATCAGCTAGGCCTTCAGTTGGACGCAGGAAATGGCCAGGAAAGCCAAATGCTGGAGATTTGTCACCGAGACCATCAGTGACCTCTACCAGCCCAAATTTGCCTTTTGAGTCCTTCACCTTGTTCTCTTTTCTAAAAAAAGAGACTTCGGTGAGGCCTAACAGAAGTCATGTAAACACCAAATGACCTCTACGCACTCTAGATTTTGAAAAAACACTAGAATAGGCAAGTGGTAGGGTGAACGTTGTAGGTAAAGCTTAAAACATCAAAGAGGTGCATGTCCCTTATAGAAGGAGTCAACATCATGGGATTCACTCTAAAGTAGTTAAAGCACTCAACTTTGAAGTCAGTCAGAGGGAAAAGAAGACTAGCCTCCAATTTATGGTAAAAGATTATGTAATGGCAATTATTTTTGGGAAGAGCAGCTTTAGGGTTACTGGAATAGACCCTTTCATAAGCTTAAGCACGATGGAATAAAAATTGGCTACTGCCTTCTAGATTTTAGCCGAAGGCTAAGAATTCAGATGTCTTGCCAAAAAGGGCAATTTCTTCCCACTGCTCTTCTAAGATCTTTTGGTACTAAGCAGAGCTAACTTGATCCCTCCTAAGAATGTTTTCCTTCCTTGGTGCCATTAAAATGAATGACTTGTAGAAGAAAAGTTTAAAGGTTGAAAGAAAGGAAGAAGCAAAGACGCAGAGGAAGCAGCGAATTAGAAGGTTAAGGAATGCAAATAAGAGCTCTGAAGTAGAAAGCCAGAGAGATATGTATAGGAGAGCCTCTATGGTAATCATTATCCCAATAATTAGGAGCATTAAATAGTAGTTTAAAATTTAAAACTCATGGAAAACTCAACCGTTTGCAAGAACACGTGGCAGAACGGGGAAAACTAAGAGACATGCATTCAATGCACATTCCTGTCAGTTGTCTATGACTCTGTGATCTTTCACCAATCGCATGTGGGTCACCCAAGTGAAAGATGGTCTTGACCAATCAAGTCCTTTCACCTAGACAAAAGCCACCCTCTGATGAGACGAATCAAATGCCTAAATGACACATATTCAGCGAAACTCTCTGAACCTGCGAGGCGCAGACTCCTCAAAGAATTATTTATCAAAGCCAAAAGAGCAAAGGGATTCACCCTTCAATACGAAGATAATCCCTTTGACTTATACTCCCATGAACAATGCTACTACTGTGGTTAACTATTTTACTAAAGACTCGACCCTTCCCTCTCACCTTAGTAAAATAGGGGGGCCCCTGATGAGGGACAAAAGTATCTCTTTAGACTAAAGGCCTATATCTTATCTAGGCCTCCAAAGACCCTAGAAGAATGGTCAAAGCCCACTGGTCGAATCCCAATGACCTCCTAGTCTATATATGTCTTAAGCCTTAAAGCTCTTTAAGAACTTACTTTACTTCACCCATAAGTAACCTGTTGAGCAAGCCATGTCTGAAGTTCCTGACATAGATATTATATCAACTGGCATAAAGACACCTCCTCAGACGGCTTACCCTATATCCTGACACAACTCTTACTAAACATTTCTCAGGATAAGATAGAGAACATACGCCCACCACCTCTGCACCTACTGTGCTAGTCGAAGGGATTGAACGACAGAGAACACCCTCCTCATAGAGTAGTGTCAGTTTTATCTCAGACTCATACAAATGGAAAGGAACAACATGGAACTCTTCACTCTCCCTCCCCTATTCTCTTACTAAAACATACATAGAAGACTAGAGAGGAGCAACTCTCTGGTTATTAATACTATTGTCTTACTGACTTGATTGTCGGAGGGTTTCTGCCAGACGAAATGCCTTGTTCCTCTCCTGACCTTTCCTTTCTTCTTTGCAGATTCCTTTTAAAAGGCCTAATATGAAAGATCCAGCCCGTTACTTCCTCTTGATCTCATACCGATCAATCTGTATACGTATGTATGTATGTGATATAGATATATATATATATATATGCGAAATGAATTGAATAGATATCTTCATTTTTTATTCATCATTTGGGTTGATGAACTAAATTGGATAGTTATATGAGTGAAA